>CM060682.1:118239732-120639732 GCA_030686995.1 Artemisia argyi | reverse complement strand
TCTGATATCTGACTATCTGATTTTGTGTTTATTTCTGTATTTCTGTTATTATTTCATATTTTCCAAATATCAAGCAATCAGTAGTGTAATCAACTCTCAAAACATATTTGTTACCGTCCCCAGTACCACTCACTTTCCTATCCGTCAACAAATACAATTTCAATCTCGTTGGGATTTAACGATCCGGGGATTTCCCTATATTTCCACGGTCAATATTAACTTGCACTTTCTCCCAGGTGGGCCTAACAGCTTCACAAGGCTGACTGGTTGGTTTGGGAGGAGTCAAAATTTGGCGCCGCTGCCGGGGAGGTTGTTGCGTATTTCAAAACGGTAAAAGTTTAGTGGTTTTCAAAAACCCTCCTGTACAAATATCACCACTTTGTAAATTTTTAAGAAAATCACATCATATCTGAAAACGTTCATTAACATTTCTCCTGAAGTGTTAACAACACCAAACAAATCATAAACAACAAAACAAACTGTGAAGTTAAATTACTTAGTATCTTTACGATTACAACCTATACAGTTGGTTTAAGGTAAGTTCTGACATTAAATTGCGAACTTAAGAGGGATCCATTTATTTCCTCCCGCCAGCCTGCGAGTAATCTTAAAGGAACGATTTCGGTTAACGAATCAGTTTCAAAAATATTGTCCAAGTTTTTTTCACCCATACACGAAAAGCCAAAAACATTTTGTTTTATTGTGAATAAATTAATACCTTCAAATAAGTTCCCAATCATAAGATAAAAACTTGCCATTGTATCCTTGTGGATAGTGTACCTTTTTTAAAGGAGCTGTTCATCTGTGATTAGTGGATTTAAGTTCACTGTAGTTTTGCCTCGATCTTGTGTTGAAAACTAATTTTCGTGCATGCGCACTCGTTCACAATCAAAGAATAAAAAGAAGAAAAACGTACCCGAGTTACGTATTGTTGAAGAAGAACACACACTAAAAATGAACGACGAGCCCCCATTCCTTCCCAAGGATGAGCCAGTTCCTGACACCCGAACTATGGAGGAACTGTGTCAACCTACCATGCAAGGGAGGGGTGGACCAATTGCACCACTCACTATTGGAGCCACGGATTTTGGATTAAAACACCACATGATACAACAGATCCAGAATACGTGCCAGTTCCACGGATTGCCGGGTGACGATGCCAACAGGCATCTCGACAAATTTTTAACTGTCACCCAAAGCATGAAACAACATGGCGTCGCCGAAGACAGCCTACGTCTATACCTGTTTCCATATTCACTCACTCATCATGCAACTTCATGGTTCGATCGACTTCCTAAGAATTCGATCCACACTTTTGATGAGATGATCACTAAATTCCTGGCCAAATATTTTCCACCATCTATGGTCACAAAGCTGAGGAATGATATCAGCAACTTCAGACAGCTTCCCGAAGAGTCCTTATTTGAGGCATGGAAACGCTACAAACTTGCCATTGATCGATGTCCTAATCATAACATGCTTCTTGTCACCATTATTGATACTTTTTATAATGGTTTGACACTCCGTCATCGTGACACCATCAATGCTGCTGCTGGGGGCACCTTTATGAAAAGGACCCCTGAAGAGTGCTATGACTTAATCGAAAACATGACTGCCCATCATAATTTTTGGGACTCCTCTGCTGAGAGGAACGACTCATTTAAGTCAGACACTCCGGCAAGCAATGAAATATCAATACTAGCTAAAAAGCTGGATGATTTGTCTACAGCAGTTTTGCGTATCCATCAGAATAATCCTAATCAGGTCAAAACTGTTAACCCGAGTTGTGAAACTTGCGGTGGTCCACATTCCTACACAGAGTGTCCAGCCTCCGGTGGCTTTGCTCGTGAAAACATATCCGCAGCTCAAGGTTCCTATAATACGGGAGGTAATTCTTACCAACCGCAAGGGGACCGAAACCTTTTGAGCTATCGATCTAATAACTACATTGGACCACCAGGGTTTAATCAACCTCAGAATAGGAACCAGAACTTTAACCATAATCAGAACCAGAACCGAATGTATCAAGGTTATAACAACCAAGGTAATTTCAACTCTGGTCAAAACCAGGTTCACCAAAATCAGAACCAAGGGAATTATAACCGTAATCAAGGTCAAAACAATTACCCACAGGGTAATTTTCAACAACAAAACCACTTCCAAGGTAACAACAATCAGCAACATGGGAATTTCCAAAACAATCGGGCTCAAAATTTTCAAAACCAAAATCAAGCCATTGTTCCAACTGGACCATCACATGATGAGTTATTAAAACAGTTTATGAAATCCCAAGAAGAACTGAACAAAATGCTGGTTAATCAAATATCCAACTTACAGAAGTCTTTAAATGATCGACCCTCGAGCTCAGGTACAACTTTACCTAGCAACACGATCGCTAATCCGAGGGGCGATGTAAAGGCGATCACCACACGAAGTGGAGTTTCTTACCAAGGACCTACAGATCCCTCTACCTCATCTCCTATCCCTGTAGAGGAATGTGAAACTGAGGATACTACGGATACGGTACTTCCTAAAAACAACGGAGGTACTAATGGCATCCCTCCTCCAGTTATCCCGGTCCCAACTCCATTTAAAAAAGTCAGGTTTGAAACTACCGAAGGTCCTGTTGAAAATCCAAAATCCAACCCAAAAACAACAATTCCATATCCCTCACGATTGCAAGACCAAAAGCTCCGTGAAAAAGCTAATCATCAGATGGAAAAATTCTTTCAGATTTTCCAAGAACTACACTTCGATATTAGCTTCGCGGACGCTCTTCTTTTAATGCCCAAGTTCGCATCGACAATCAAAAACCTGTTGAGCAATAAAGAAAAAATGTTTGAAATGGCATGAACTCCACTTAATGAGAACTGCTCTGCGGTTCTGTTAAAACAGCTTCCCGAAAAGCTAGGAGACCCCGGGAGATTTCTAATACCATGTACTTTCCCGGGTATGGTTGAATGCTTTGCCTTGGCCGATCTTGGTGCAAGCATCAATTTAATGCCTTATTCAGTTTGGAAAAAGCTCTCTCTTCAGGCACTTAGTCCCACATGCATGACTCTCGAGCTTGCAGACCGTTCAATTTCACATCCCATCGGTATTGCCGAAGACGTATTTGTGAGAGTGGGAAAGTTCCACTTTCCGGCGGACTTTGTTGTTGTTGATTTCGATGCTGATTCAAGAGTCCCTCTCATTCTTGGGAGAGGATTCTTGAGAACGGGGCATGCATTAATCAATGTTTTCGATGAGGAAATCACGTTACGAGTTGGAAATGAAGCTATAACGTTCAACCTTGATCAAACCTCGAGATACTCCTCGAATTATGATGCTGAATCGGTCAACCGAATTGATGTCATTGACATTGCATCCGAGGAGTATGCTCAGGAAACCCTTGGATTCGCTGATAATTTTTCAAGTGGCAATTCCACTACTTCTTCTGGTCCCGTAATTGCTAATTCTTCTCCTTCCTTCACTCCGTTTGGGGGAAGTGATTTCGTCCTTGAGGAATTAGAGGCCTTTCTCAAAAGTGATTCAGTTCCCGAAGGAATTGATTACCAAGAGATTGACCCGGAGGGGGATATACTTCTCCTTGAGGAGTTATTAAACAAAGATCCTTCTCCCATTCCTGTTCTACCTCCACAACTTCATAAGGTGGAAGTCAAATATGTTGAAAAAAATGATGACTTCCCCGAGGTTGAACTTAAGGACCTGCCTCCTCATCTAGAATACGCATTCTTGGAAGGTAACGATAAGTTACCGGTCATTATTGCAAAAGATTTAAAGGATGAGGAGAAAACCGCGCTGCTCAAGGTTTTAAAGTCCCACAAACAAGCAATTGCTTGGAAGCTCTCAGACATAAAGGGTATTAACCCGGATTTTTGTACACACAAAATCCTAATGGAAGAGGACTTTAAACCTACTGTGCAGCACCAAAGAAGGGTAAATCCAAAAATCCACGAAGTTATAAAAGCAGAAGTTATCAAACTTCTTGATGCGGGATTGATTTACCCTATATCAGATAGTCCTTGGGTAAGCCCAATTCATTGTGTTCCAAAGAAGGGTGGCATTACGGTTATCACAAATGAGGACAACGAGTTAATACCAACTCGTTTGGTTACTGGGTGGCGAGTATGTATTGATTACAGAAAGCTTAACGAATCCACCCGCAAAGACCATTTTCCTCTGCCCTTTATGGACCAAATGCTCGAAAGACTAGCGGGAAATGAGTATTATTGTTTCCTTGACGGCTTCTCGGGTTACTTCCAAATTCCCATTGATCCACAGGATCAAGATAAAACTACCTTCACATGCCCTTACGGGACATTTGCCTATCGTCGCATGCCTTTGGGTTATGCAATGCTCCAGGCACTTTCCAGAGGTGCATGATGGCTATTTTCCATGACATGATTGGAAAAACCATGGAGGTATTTATGGATGACTTCTCAGTCATCGGGAATTCTTTCAACTCGTGCCTCTCCCACTTAGAAAAAATGCTTCAACGGTGTGAAAACACTAATCTTTGTCTAAACTGGGAGAAGAGCCATTTTATGGTTAAAGAGGGCATTGTCCTCGGCCATAAAATTTCAAAAAGCGGGATTGAGGTCGATAAGGCCAAAATTGATGTTATTGCTAAACTGCCTCATCCCACAACTGTTAAAGGAATAAGGAGTTTTCTCGGACATGCCGGATTCTATCGGAGATTCATTCAGGATTTCTCCAAAATAGCCCGGCCTATGACTCATCTTCTTGAAAAGGATGCTCCTTTTATCTTTTCACCAGAGTGCATCGAAGCTTTTGAAATTTTAAAGAAAAGGCTTACCGAGGCACCAATCCTTGTTGCCCCCGACTGGAACTTACCCTTTGAACTTATGTGCGATGCTAGCGATTTCGCTATTGGTGCAGTTCTGGGACAACGCAAAACCAAACATTTTCAGCCAATACACTACGCAAGTAAGACCATGAACGAAGCTCAAACACACTATACCACCACAGAAAAAGAATTATTAGCCGTGGTATATGCCTTCGAAAAATTTCGGTCTTACTTAATCTTAAACAAAAGCGTGGTATATACGGATCATTCGGCTTTGAAATACCTGTTCACTAAACAGGATGCAAAGCCAAGACTACTCCGTTGGGTCCTGCTCCTCCAGGAATTCGATATTCTCATAAGAGATAAAAAAGGAGCAGAGAACCTTGCAGCTGATCACTTGTCCCGGTTAGAAAATCCTCATCAGAATATTCTCGAGAGAAAAGAAATTAATGAAACTTTTCCTCTGGAGACTCTAAATCTCATCTCTAACCGGGATGATACCACCACCCCATGGTTTGCCGACTTTGCAAATTACCGTGCGGGAAATTTCGTTGTGAAAGGGATGTCGTCCCAACAGAAAAGAAAATTCTTTAAAGATGTAAAACATTACTTCTGGGACGACCCCTACTTGTTCAAAATATGTGCGGATCAAGTCATCCGACGGTGTGTCCATGGCCAAGAAGCCATGGAAATTCTTAAAGCTTGTCATGATGGACCCACGGGGGGACATCATAACCCAAACTACACCGCCAAAAAGGTGTTTGATTCAGGATTCTTTTGGCCCACGATCTATAAAGACGCCCATGAACTTATCAAAACCTGTGAGGCTTGTCAGCGTCACGGGAATATTTCCAAAAAGAATGAGATGCCACAAAACGCCATCCAAGTCTGTGAAATATTTGATATGTGGGGCATTGATTTTATGGGGCCATTCCCGTCTTCACGAGGGAATAAGTATATACTCGTCGCTGTCGACTATCTGTCAAAATGGGTTGAGGCAAAAGCCTTACCCACCAATGATGCCCGAGTAGTTTGTAAATTTTTAAAATCTCTCTTTGCCAGATTCGGGACTCCTCGTGCCATTATCAGTGATCGTGGTACTCACTTTTGCAATGAACAATTTGCAAGAGTAATGCTGAAATATGGTGTAACTCACCGTCTTTCTACAGCATACCACCCCCAAACAAGTGGGCAGGTGGAGGTCTCAAATCGTGGTATTAAGAGAATTCTCGAGAGGACGGTTGGTGAAAACCGAGCCTCTTGGTCGGATAAGCTGGACGATGCATTATGGGCTTTCCGCACTGCTTACAAAACACCCATCGGGTGTACTCCATATAAGCTAGTGTACGGGAAAGCATGTCATCTTCCGATTGAATTAGAACATAAGGCCTATTGGGCCTTGAAACATGCAAATTTCGACCTTCAGACAGCGGGTGATCACCGTAAAGTTCAACTAAACGAACTAAATGAATTACGTGATCAAGCTTATGAAAATTCTTTAATCTATAAAGAAAAGACTAAGAAGATACATGACTCTAAAATAAAGAACCGCGTTTTCAACGTTGGTGACAGAGTTCTTCTTTTCAATTCAAGGTTGAAAATTTTCTCGGGTAAACTAAAAACCCGTTGGTCTGGACCATTTACTATAACCAAAGTATACCCTTATGGAACTGTTGAGTTATTACAACCCGACGGTCCCAATTTTAAAGTAAATGGACATCGGCTAAAACACTATTTTGGAGGGGACATACAACCAATGGTTGTCCCGGATCTCCAAACTTACCCCATGGACCAATAAATACGGGGTCGAGTCAAGCTAGTGACTCGGAAAACAAAAACACTAGTATCATGTACATAATAATAATAATAAATAATGAATTTTGTATTTTGTTCAAATTTCTATCCTTGTATGTATATTATACTTTATCATTCAACTTCCGGGCTGTCAGGACACATTTATTACAGTTAATTATTCACAAGTAATTAGCTTGCGTGGTAAACCTGACACAAGCCTGGGAGGTAGTGATTACATATATTATATTATTTCATAAACAATATAAAATGCAAAAACATTTTTCCTATGCACACAACTTGCCCAGTTTGATTAGCCCCTCAGTTACAACATTTGGTTGTTGGCTGTTATCAGTTACTGAGCTCTGTCAAACCCAGATTCCCTTTCAAGGGGCGGTTGTTAGGAATTTTCTTTCTTTTGTACATATATATATATATAAATCTAAAAATACAAAAACATTTATAAAAGATAAAAACCAAAAATAATCTCCTTTATCTTATCATTTCATAATTCTGTGAGTGGCAATCCCACTCCTATTTCTCACCCAATCTTTAAGTGGCAATTCCACTCCATTACCCCAAGGACAATTTTAATTCGGGGTCGAGTCAAGCTAGTGACTCGGGAATCAAAAACAAGCTACCTCATGACAAGTCAATTCGAGGTCGAGTCAAGCTAGTGACTCGGTAATCAAAAGCATAGCAATATGGGTTTTCACTCATATTTCTGATTTCTTTCTCTTTTCTAACACCCTAGTGTGGGGGAGACGAACCACATGTTGTACATATGTAAAATATTTTTTTTTCAAAGTTCAAAAAAAAAAAAAAAAAAAAAAAAAAAAAAATGGTACAAGTCAAATAAAAAGAAAAAAGTGAGTTTGTATGTAAATAGAGTAAAATAAAAAGGTTAAAAGTATTGCCTCCTTACGTTCTAAAGTCTTGGTGGGACACCAAGTACTGTGAATATTGAGGGCAATATTCAGTTCTAAGTGTGGGGGAGCGTTCTCACGAATGCACAACACATGTTCCATCAAGAACCCCCATTTGATCAAAATTACCAGTTTTTTCACACTTAGAAATGAGATAAAATGGTATCAATCCTCCATGTCTAACCCACAACAGGATTGGCTAGTCCAGGAGCAAACGGCTCTTGGTAAAGACATCTCAAATCCGTTTATGGCTTGCAATTTGCCAAAAATTGTATGGTTCCTCAACTCCCCAAAAACAAATGAGTTGGCTAGCCCGCAAGATTATGGCTTGTGGTAAAGGCCGTAGAAAATCCATAATTGGTAATCAGCTCACCAAGATGTTGACTATTCCATCAAGAGTTGGCTAGTCCATAAGCAAACGGCTTCTGGTAAAGACAAATCAAATCCGTTGACAGCTGGTAGTTTGCTAAAAATCACACGGTTATCAGGTGTGCCACAGTTCTTACACCTGGCTACTCCAGAAGTGATGGCTTTTGGTAAAGAGATAAAATCCATTAATTTTAACTCAAAAAGATTGCTAGGGACTAGCAATAGTTTAGTGTGGGGGATTGATGAGTATCTAAATACTCATCATTTTGTACCAATCTGAACTGCCAAAACGTACAAAAACACTCAAAAATGCATTATAATACTTAAAATATCTCAGAAGAGTGTTTTATATGTTTCAAATACAAAATATGCAAAAACAAATGAAAAACGTACAAAGTTTGCATAATTGGCAGTTTCAGTCCCTCAAGTTTCAAATATTGACAAAACTAGTCCCTGAAGGTTTTAAATGAATAAAAAGTCAACTTAAGTCCTTGGGAAACCAAAAATGTTCACAAAACATCCCTGGATAAAAGTTTACACAAACTGGCAATTTTTACCCCTCAAATTTCAAAATTGGCAAAATAGTCCCTGGGTATTCAAAACTGAAATATTTACAAATAATACCCTTGTACTATGCATGAATGACAAAATGGAACAATTTTGATAACATTTTGAGAAATTACAAGTTTAATCCCTTAAAAATCCAAATTTACAATAAAGGTCCCTGGAGTTTGAAAAATGGCAGAAAAGGTCCCCGGTAATTTTGAAAAATGGTAAAATATGAATTTGGTCCTTGTATTATTGGTTCTTGGCAAATTACATCCTTATGAGTGTTTGGGAAATATCACAATAACAGCCCCTCAACTTTGCCAAATTTACAATATTGGTCCTTGTTCACTAAATAACCAAACCGGCCCTTTTTTTTATTTTAATAAACCCAAAACCAAAACCTTACCCAGCCCATACACCCCTAGCCCAAAAATAAGCCCAATCCAACACCCTTTTATTATAATACGGGGTTTGACCCCCGTTTGACCACCAATACCACCCAAACCACCATTACTGTACACCCTTCTCCCACCTCCCTCCAAAACCAGAAACCAGGGTGGTTTCCACCACCTATCCACCTTTACAGCTGCCCTCCTACACCTCCCCTCACCTCCTTTCCACCTCACACACCAAACCACATAGCATTTAATGCAATTCCCACCCTTTTCACTCCAAACCATACCCTGCTCCTCTGTTTTCTTCCTTATTACCCCAACTTGCCCCCAAAGCATTCCCCTTGCCCCCTGACACCTCCACATGATACCAAAAGTTTTTAATTACAGAACGTATTCTCCAAGTTTACTTGGAGACTTTTGGCGCCATTTTTCATTTGAACGGATGGGATCAATGCAGAAGAATGGAAGGCTCAGATGAAGTGGGAAAGCTTCAAAATGACACCTGGATGCTTATTGGAGCCTATAAAAAGAAAGAGAAGCAAAGAAGAAACCTACCTAGTTTATTTTCAATATTTGTATGTCGTTTAATCTAATTTCCAAATTCTAGTGTAAACTTAAGCTTCTAAGCAGTGTTATAAGTGTTTCAAGTGTATTGTAACTCTTTATAAGTAATAAATTTCAAGTTTCTCTAGCTATTCAATCTTATGCAAATTTTAGTTTCAATCTCTTAAATCTCATTAAAGCTAAATTGTTGTTTGTAGTGGATGTTAAAGACTTAATAAGTTCATATAAGCTCCTCAGAAAGCTTGTGTAAGCTTGTGTAAGCTTTTAGTAACTTTATCAATCAATTTAGTGTTCAAGGTAAAAAATTCACAAAAATACAAAAAAAATAAAGAAAAATTCAAAAATCAGTTCTTCAAGCATGATCAAGTAGGAGCAGGGTAAATTTCGGATTGCCTTGGGTTAGGGAATCTGTGGAGATTCAATAGGTTGTTCTTGGTTCTTGGTTTTGAGCAGGAAAGCAATTTGTAAGTTTCAAATCTCTCATTTCTGTCTTTTTACTGTAGCCTTGCTTATTACTTAGCTTTTTCAGTTGCTTATTGCTTATTCAGTCTTAACTAGTGATAATATAACCTAAACTCAGTACCTTATTTGTTGAAATTCATAGTTACTAAAAAATAGAAAATCAAACAGTCCATATAGCTTATCTTGTAAACTTGTGTATCTGTGGTAAATTTCTGTTCCTAAGTGCTTAATTATATCTATTATAACTTAAAAAGTCATGTTGGATCAGTAGAATAAGCTTTGTAAGCCATTTACCTCTTAAATCTCAAAACAGTCTAGGAATAGGGGTGTTTGGATTAGTTAATTAACCTGTGACTTTGTGGTTGTTCTGGTATCTTTTTGTTGTGGATAGGTTGAATAAGTCATAAGTAGGATATTAGAAGCATAAAACCAAGTCTTACACACTATATAGTCAAAATCACAAGAAATACATCACCACAGCTAACTGTGGTGATTTTGGAGTTCAAGTCTCATCATATCATCTCACAAGTTAGTAACCTAGCTTCATTTAACCTTAAATTAACTTATAACAACTTATTAAACAAGTAGGATCAATCAGAAGTTCATAAAAGTCAATTGTTCATCAAGAATCAAAAAGTCAAAAGTGTTGCTCTCAGATTTTCTCAAATCTTAGGAGATTTTTGTAGATTTATGTGTTAAGAATTACACTTAGTGCTTTTCAGGTTTAATAGTATACCACCTCAGCTTTAAGTTCCAATAAGTCTTATAATTTTAATATTTTTTATCTAGGCTCCACAGAACCTCAAACTTACTTGCAGGGCAAAGGTGTGCCCTGCTCACTTGGACCCAGTTCATCACCACAACTTTATTGGTGATTTCTTATCAATCCAGTGGACCCCACACCCCAACCATTAGCTTAATTTATAGCTTATTAGTCCAGCTTATCTCATCTAAGCTTAGTTTAGCTTTTAGCTTATAGTAGGATAGCTTTTAGGATCCAAATTGTGACCTTTGTGAAACAAGCTACACTGATTACTCAGTGTATGATCACCAATCCATAGGTTCACACTGAGCTTATTAGGAAGCCATAAGCTTAGCTTATTAGTTTAATCTGTAGCTTATCATCCCATAGTTGAACCCCTAGGTTTATTTTGAACCTTGTTTTACTCTTGTGGACCCCACAACTCTTAGAAAGTGGACTGCAAGGCAAAAACTTGCCCTGCACATCAGCACACCACCACCACACCACCAACTTAATTGGTGGCTGCAGCCCACACCATTAGGACCCACACCTCAAACCTAGCTTATTACAACCCCCCTCCTACCCAGGTTCAAGAATTGACCCATAGTTTGACCTACAAACCAGTGGACCCCACCTTAAATTGCCACCAATCTCTGTCCCATTTCTGAGTCAGAAGAAGAATAAGCAAGTGCTTATTTGGAATTTTCAGCTTATCTTAGGAGCTTATCTCTTCATATTTAGCTTAATTAGGTTTAAGTAACTTAGATAAATTAGATTTCATCATAGTGGACCCCACATAACCTCAGTTTAGCTTATTTCCTAGTTTAGTCAACCTTAGTCAACTGTTTAAGCTAATAAGCACTTTCAGTGCTTATTCTTGATTTCTAAAATAGTTTCCTTTGTAAAAGTTTCTTAATTTAATTATTTAAATAGTCTTGTAAAATAAAAACCAGAAAAAGCAAACATAAAAATAGTGATAGCTTCTATTTAATAGAAATTATCTAATTAATTTTCATTTTAGCTTATTAATAAGCACTTGTCCAATTTCATAATTTTATAAATTACTTAGTACCTTAAAGTAGTTAAAATAATTTTATTAGAATTTTCCTAAGCAGTTTACTATTAATTAGATTTAAAACTAGTTTAAATAATTAAATAGGTAATATTAGTAATTAAATAGTTTTATTTAATTTTAATCAACTAAAGTAGAATTTTATATTTTTCCTAAGTTTTATAATATAGTTAAGACTTTTAAAAAATAGTTTCATAATTTACACTGTTCATTTTATAATTTTCTTATTTAAATTAATTAAATTAGCTTAAAATTAATTAATAAGTAATTAATTGGTCAATTAGCTTAAATATAATTTTTAGCAAGTTTTTATAATTTTGTAGTATTCCTGTAGTGTTTAAATAGTTTTATAAATTTTATCATAATTTTATAAGGTAATTTAGTATTAATAATAATTTAAAATAGTTAAAATAGTTTAATTAAGTTAAATAGTTATTAATTGATAAAATACTTATAAAAAGACAAAAATATTTATTTTAATTTTTTATACTTTCTTCAAGTTCTTAGTTAAGTTTAGAAATTATTTATTTAAGTTTTTAGGTTTATTTGTAATAGTTGTAATTTTTAGTTAATTTAGATTAAGTCTTAAATTAGATTTTAATTAGTTTTATTAATTAAATAGTAATTAAATATTATAATAATCATTTTCATAATTTCAAATTCATTTTCTATTTTCTTTAATATTAAGTTTCAAAAAGTTTCACTTTTAGTCCCTGTAGTTTGTAACTTGTTAAATACCACTTTTCTCTGTCTGATATCTGACTATCTGATTTTGTGTTTATTTCTGTATTTCTGTTATAATTTCATATTTTCCAAATATCAAGCAATCAGTAGTGTAATCAACTCTCAAAACATATTTGTTACTGTCCCCAGTACCACTCACTTTCCTATCCGTCAACAAATACAATTTCAATCTCGTTGGGATTTAACGATCCGGGGATTTCCCTATATTTCCACGGTCAATATTAACTTGCACTTTCTCCCAGGTGGGCCTAACAGCTTCACAAGGCTGACTGGTTGGTTTGGGAGGAGTCAATTGTGTAAGGTGCCTTAACTTGATCAATATTCTAGTATAGTAATTATATTTAAAAGTTGATAACAATTGTCTCTCATGGTTCTTAGAAGCATGGAAACTAGCGTTGTTAAATAAAAGGGATACGTCGTGTGTAAAAGTTAAAATCAACTGAGCTAAAGCAAACATGTACTTGTGACTTGTAAATATAATAGTTAGAGGTGTGATTGGTGAGCTTAATCAAAGTATCGTGTCGAGGTCCAAAATATTAGTGAGCAATCTCGGGAATTTTCGTAGACTTCGGAAATATATAAGTATTGTACGGTAAATATACGAAACGTATATTTATAAAATATAAACGTTTTAAATTTATTATTCGCGATATTAATAGACTATCAAGGTTCGTGTGTAAGCATCGTTCCTAGGCAAATGGTCAATCATAAATGTCGTAGTGATTCACATAATATGTAATGTATAATAATAAAAAAAAAAATTGTTCCCCATAAAAATGGTATTTAATTCACGTAATATCCTTTTATTCAAATATTGATATTTACTAATCGTATAGGAAAATTACGGGAGGTTACACATGTTATGGTTAGGACACCGATCAATAGAGAGCTTATAGCGTTCCCATGCTTCAAACAAAGACTCTTCGGGACGCTGACGAAAGTTACTAATGTCATTTCGTAACTTGGTAACGATGGATGGTGGAAAGTATTTGGCTAAAAATTTAGCAACCATCTCCTCAAAAGTGTGAATCGAGTTCTTGGGAAGTCGATCAAACCATGCAGTAGCATGATGGGTAAGAGAATAAGGGAAAAGAGTTAGACGAAGGGCATCATCGGAGACACCAGTCTGTTTCATGCTTTGGGTGACGGCTAGACATTTGTCAAGATGCTTATTTGCATCATCACCAGGTAAACCGTGGAATTGGCACGAATTCTGGACTTGCTGTATCATGTGATGCTTAAGTCCAAAATCAGTAGCCGCAATGTTAAGGGGGCAATGGGCCCACCCCTACCTTGCATGGTAGGCTGACACAGCTCCTCCATCGTTCGGAGATCAGGAGCTGCATCATCCTTGGGGGGTTCGTCGTCCAGCATGACGAGTTCTTCAACAACAGTACATAACTCAGTTACGTTTCTTTGACGATTGCGCCTCGATTGTGAACGAGTGCGCATGCACTAAAAACAAAACCAATTAAAACAAGATCGAGGCAAAACAACAGTGAACTTAAACCAATAATCACAATATGAATGGCTTCTTTGTAAAAGGTACACCACTCACAAGGATACAAAGGCAAGTTTTAATCTTTAGTTTGGTAACTTATTAATGATCATACCCCCAGTTAGGTAGTATTCTGTCTCGGTTCTCGACAATGTATTTTATTGTTTATTTAACAAGAAAACGAAAAATATTTTTGTGTTTTTATCTTTTATGTATTTATAGAAAGAAAATGAAAATATTTTTGTGTTTTATATGTTTTCGGAGATTGAAATTACGGTATTTTTGGTACTCGATTCGTCACACGAATTAACTTCACGAGTGTTTTGCTTTATATATGATAAATATACAATGGATGGTAGATATACACAGATTGGATTTCAAAAACACGATACTGTAAAATGTTTGAAATACGCACACAACCTCCCCGGCAGCGGCGCAAAAATTTGATTGGCTCTGAAACGGTCAACTAAAGTCAACCACGGATATTGGTCAACTAAAGTCAAACAGCTTAGATACAATCTCCCTGGAGGATAGTGTTTCCCCGGGTCGTTTAGTCCTGACGAGGTGTGAATTTGAACTTAAAACGTCTCGTGATCAAGTGAAATTGAATGAGTGAACGAAATAGGATGATAAGAGTGTTTAATCTACGAGAATATGAATGAAAGAAATAAAACAAACAATATCAACAATGAAATGCAAACAATATCAACAATGAAATGCAAACAAGTAACCTAGAAACGTTTTAAAACGAAATACGTACGTTTAAATTTAAAACAAACATAAACGTACGCAAATAAAAGTGAAACTAGAGCAAATAAAACCCTACAAATGTGAAAATGACTTTTTTATAAACCTAATGATAAAAGAAAATTTTAAGAAAAAGAAAATTAATTATTTAACTAATTTTTATTAATTAATAACTATTTAATTACTATTTAAAACTAATTTAAATTCTAATAAATACTAAATAAACAAAAATAAATCTGAAACTTTTTCTAAAAATACTCTAAGGTGACAGGAAATTAAGAAAAATATAAAAATTAAAAATGCTTAATTAAAAAGATGAAAAATAAGCTAATAAGCTAAAGTTTCTTAAATAGAAGCTATCACTTTAATTAAAATGATGTTTATGTGTTTTTTCTTTTATAAAACTATTAACCTACTGTAAATAACAACTTTTAACAAAGACAAAAAATTTAAAACTTGAAAATAAGCAGTATGGAGCTTATGAGCTTATGAGCTTGAAAATGGATTTCAAGCCTAAATAATCTCACAACAAGCTACAAGCTGGAAACAAAGGAGAAATAAGATGAAAACAAGTTAAGTGAACTGGAAATAAGCTAATGGAACAAGAGAAAAGCTCAGAATAAGCTTAAGTAAACAAATAAGCAAATCCAAATCACACTACCCAGCCAAACACCCTGCAGTGAACTTTAAGGACAAATCAAGCTTACTAAATAAGCTGAGAAGCACAAAATGATCACTGAATAAGCAAGTTGGGCTGGAGAGCTTTCCAAAAAGCTAAAGCTTACACTGTGGGGTCCACAATTGAGCTTATGACAAGCTTATGAAAATTCTTGAATATACTTAGTACTCAGTATACCCAGTGAAATGGAACAAACAAAAAGCTATTAGCAGGCTTGTTAAATAAGCTTGAAATGGTAAAACAAGCACTGGAACTTATAGACTGGTGGTTAAGCTTTACAAAAAACCAAAACACTCAGGCTAAAGTACTCTGGAAAGCTTGTTAAGAGCTTATGAAAATGGCTCAACTACACTGATTGCTCAGTGTAGTGAGTTGATTTCGGAAAACATTATAAGCATGATAGGCAGTTAAATAAGCTACTAAAGAAAAAAATAAAAACATGCAGAGCAAATAAGCCAGAAGGGTTTCACAAAGCAGCAAAATACACAAGCTAAGGCCAACTATTAAAGCTTATGCAAGCTTATGAAATTGACTACTTATCCTATGCACAGGGCAGATTTGCTAAAAAGTGCTAAATAGAAGATACCAAATAAGCAGTTTAAATAAGGAAATAAAAATAGACTAATAAAGATAAGCAGCAAAATATTAATTATCTAAAAGCACAGAACATGAAACTTAATATTAAGTCCTATAGAAAATTAACATGTTTATTCAAAAATTAAATTACTAAGATTTTGACTTTTTAAGTTACACTAAAAAGTTGACTTATACGAACTTTGAATCAATCCTACTTACTGATTATGTTATATTAAGCTGTATTAAGACTAGATTTAGCAGTGAAACCAACTTATGAACATAATAGCATGATCATGAAACATAAAAATCCAACAGATAACAAATAGGATGTGATTAACAACTATTTTGACTTCCTCACAAATGAGACCTGAATTTTATGACTTAACTGAGATAATGGACCCTATTGTGATATACATCAAACAAGAACAACACCACAATCAATCTCTACCACAGTTAAAACAGTAAATCCAAACAACCCTTAACAAAGGTTCAATTGTGATTTTCAAAGCAATATGCTAATTTATCCTATTCTACTGAATTACAAGAGCATAATATGACATGATAAGCTTAAATGAGCATAGAAATACCACAAAGAACAACAAACACTGAAAATTACCAAGATACTAATTATGGCAGTGAATTTAAACAACTGAGCAACTATGTAATCTTTTAAACTAGCAAGCAATATTAAGCAAGATTATGACTAATAGGAAACAAACAAGCATAAATCACAAAGCTAGGAGCTTAAGGCTTATCCTATAGTATAATGCTAGAAATGGAAAACCAAGCTTACAATTGCAATCCAGCTGAAAAACCAAGAACAAGGACCAAGAACAACCCTAACAGCTTACCACTAAGCTTTTAAACCCAAGGCCATCCAAAATTTACCCTGCTCCAGCTGTGATCACCATCTTCACTGAATTTTTCATTTTTGATCTATTTTTTTGATTTTTTATATATTTTTGAGTTTTGTTACTACACTGACTTTTAAGGTATCTAATAGCTTTTAGGAGCTATCTAGGAGCTTAAGTGATCTAAATGAGTCCTTAACATCCACTACAAACACTTTAAGCTTGATATGAGAATTTGAAGTAAAAATTGCACAAACTGAATACGAAATGTTAAACTGAAAATATGTTTAGATTACACTGATATTGCTAGAGAAAGTGCTTGAAAGCTTTAAATTACACTGGAAATGATAAAATTAACTATTCGAACTAAGCTTAACTAAATTATACTACTTATTTGTCTTTGAGCCTTCTCTTTCTTTATATAGGACACCATTAGGGTTTATGAAGACTTCTGAGCAAATCCCACTTAAATTCTGAGCCATTCGATCCTTCAAACTCCATCTTGACCTTTAAATCAATTTTGGCGCCTTTTTCTCTTTGACTGCTAAATTCATGGGAGTGTTAGGTTAAGAAGCAATAAATGCTTCTTAACCTTAGTGGTAGGCAAGGAGATAATGAGCCGAATTGTTGAGGTGGAGGCATGGAGGTGAGCATGTGCAGGTTTGCAAGTGGGGGAGGTGGAGTTGACTATGTTGACTGGGGGGAGTAATAACGGTGGTGTGTGGGATTTATTATTCAAAAGGGAAAATGGGCCAAGGTTTTGTTGGGCCAGGTTATGAATTTGGGTTTTGGGTTAAGTAAAAAAAAGGGTCCGTTTGTATTAAAGCCAGGAAATCACAAGGACCAAAATTCTAATTTTATGAAGTTAAATGGTTGAAGTTGACAACTTTCCAAAGTTATTCAAAAGGGTTTATTTTGCCAAACTTCATTAACCAAAGGACTATTTATGAAATTTTCCAATATTTAAAACCCCAGGGACCAAAATCATCATTTTTCAAAGTTGAGGGGTTAAACTTGCCATTTGTTGAAAAGTTTCATTCAAGGACCAATTTTGACAACTTTGAATAACACAGGGACCTTGAATGATGATTTTTCACATTTTGAATACCAGGGACTATTTTTGACAACTTTTGAAAGTTCAGGGACTGAAACTGCCAATTGTGTAAACTTTGCTTGTTTTTCACTGTTTTCAATCCTTTTGTCCCTGAAACATATAAAAACACAGTCCAAAGATATTTTCTGCATTTTGAGACTTTTCAAAGTGTTTTTGACTGTTTTTGTAGTCTAAATGTGGCAGAAATGATGAGTATTTACACACTTATCAGAAGGCATCTCTATGATGTGAAATTGGCGGGTAACCATATCAAAAGAAACCAAAGTGTAATCCTTGTACGAGACCCCCTTCGGACTAACTAAACTTTCGGTACCAGCCCAATAGATAAATTGACCTACAACTGCCTGACTCTTTCTCTTCAATCTTAGGGATGGACGTGACAACTCAAAAATCTTGGAGACGTGACCAGGTCATGGTGTTCAATGAAAAGACTGAGACATACCAAAAACCAGTTTGGAAAACAGGATAGGATACCTTCACAATAGTCGGGTCTAGAGTGTCCGGACGGACACCAAAACTGAAACAAATCTTTGAACATTCCATTTGGTGAGTGTAAAAAGGGATGAATATGCCAACAGATTTTCTTATGGATGGGTTCCAAATAACAGCCATCATATTAGTACCATACATAAAGCACGTAAGGCTGCTAGAATTGCCGACAGGCATCATAGCTGCAAGGTGTAGCTGTGACTGAAGTGGGGTAATGGTCAAATTTTCAGATACAGATGTCATAAACCCTTTATAACCCTGATCAAATGTTAGATTAAAAAGACACTCATCAGTGGGACGAGCACCGTATGAAGTGATGAAGGTTTGTGAATCTATGTTTGCCTTCCATATCTTTTAAACACTACGTATCAAGAGTATAGTCTTACGGGTAGCCTATTCATGATATCTAGCTGAACATCCAAAGGTATGTTGTCAGACATATTTTAAAGATTTTGGAGGAAATGGATGGGATATAACTGGGATGTATTAAATTGTTGTGTATGAGAAGGAAATGGCAAATATGACACAAATATATAGGAGTCTCATTGAATATCATTACACCTATCAAGTGGCATTAAAATAAATTAAATTACTTGTACTTGTGTATACTGTAGCGTAACCTACATACCTGAATTTGGGCAACTATTTAACAAAAATGGGCAACTATTCAAATATTGGGCAACTTATTGACCCGAGTGAATAACACACACCTTATTGAATTCATTTACACCTGGAGCCTATTACATAAGATAAATAGTAAAAAAAGCATTCAGTCCGACAACACGTAGTCTTAAACATAGCACTCCAAATCAGTTAGCGTATATAGGACACAACCAGATAACCAGATAGTTATATTGGAATTAACCTTGTTACTCACTAAAAGTGTTCAACACATACATGATGTTAACACAACCTTTATATTAGCATGATTTTGTGTCAAATTAATAGTATATAATAAATCAAACACTATACAACTGTTTGTCCATGTGTAATTTTGTCAAATTAGAAAAACAAAAACCTCTTTAATATATGACACATTTGTTGAGGCATATTGTGTCACGCATGGGTTCTTTCTATCCACATAAGAAACATAATTGCAATTTGACTGAATTTGTGGACAGGGTTTATCTAATCAAGAGAACACATAGTATGAACTGCTTGCATGTGACTCACCATGTTGTATGGTTTATGTTATATAAAAGAGAACAAGTGGTGGTTTATAGTCACCTACTATAATTTTACTACCAATTCATAGCATTTAAGGCAGCATATTGGAAGCACTTTCTTCCAAATATGTCGAATGGTAAACGAGTTAGGTTCGCGCATTATGCTGATGATAGGGAATGGTCAAAGAAGGTGCTAAGAGAGGTCATATTCCCTGAGATTTATGAGAGGTATAGGCCTAATGCTGAACCAAATTAGCAAGTCCCAACTAAAGTTCTAGAAGACCTAAGATGACAAGTCTACAGTGAGGAGCAACAAGAAGGTGTAAAACGACACAGTAGTGTTAAGTCCAAGGTACCACATGCCAAGAAAGCTATAAGCAAGGCAGCATCTAATGATGAACAAAACCAACAATGAGGTGTTTATAATGGGCCGAAATTGTCTAGAAATTTTTTTCAACCAAAAGGCTGTGGCATTTATAGCGTTTATTTTCTTGTTTCTGGCGTGTGTTGTGCTAAAGTGCCTCTGTTGTAACACCTGGTTATGTGTATAATATTCTACCTAAGTAACGTTTCAATCACTACATAGGCATGCGAATGCAAACTATGCACTTAAAAGTGTATAGCTTTATAAAAATTGTGCAATAGTACCTTCAAATACCATTAATCCTTTTGAATTGGCTGCTTGTGCTTCCAGAAGTATTCAAGCATCCGTTCACGATATGCTAAAGCTGTTTGAAGAGGGTCATCTACTTCCAGTGGTTGGTTATGGCACAATCTGTACAAAATAATACAAACCCATACACCGCAATCACCATATAACTGGGCTTGTTCTGGGACTGCAGGACACTGATATGTTGTCTTATAGTCCTTAGCTGATATGCCCTTGCTCTCCAATATCCATTGCTGGTCCAGATATATCGTAAGCTGTTTTGGCAAAATTCTCTTCATATTTCTCCACCACCGTGTGCCCTTGCCATGGACAAACCCAAGAGTGTCATAAAAGGAAACAAGTCCAGTACGCAGATGAAGCTCAGCGAGACACCAGTGTTTCTCAGGTTCATTCATGCGAAAATACACCTAATATAGACAAACATATGTACAAATTACTATATATACAAGCGTACAAATTACTATGTATACAAGTACAGTTGAATATTATAAGAAAGTGTGGTAAACTAACCTTTTCGACATCTCGCCAATGCACGGGGTAGTCTGTGCCATTTGAATAATGAGCATACATTTCACCATCCATGATGTGTTTAGCGAAAAGAGACTCTGCCAAAGTCCAATCTGCATTGCTTGGTCTACGAGACCACATCAGGTCAAACCATATGTCTAAGTGCTATGTAAAAAAAAATAATAAAAAAAAATAATAAATAAATAAAAAAAGACTTATTGTGGTTACTCAATGAATACCAAATGCAAATTTATTTGACCATATACTGAATATGGTTCCTTACATAGTCATACAACCAACCGCCATTACAATCTTCAAGACAGGCCAACGCTAGCCAAAATTTCCTACCAACACTATTCGAACGACCGCCCCATGGAAACTTAAAGTCTCTGGGTTGTCTTTGCTTTAAATAACTACGAAGCAAATCAGGCAAAGTAACCTTGTCTTTTTTGCATTTAGGATGTCGAGACAGATCCTAAAAAAAATTAACAGTAAACAAATAATAATAGGGATAATAAGTTTGTCAATTTAATAATAAAAAACATAATACAATACCTCTACAAAAGGATCTATGTTGACCGAATAGCAGTCAGTTTTTGACCGTGTTATTGGGTTTCCAGATACGTCCTGAAAACATACATAACATACATAAGCAGAGGCCAACCAGATATTGATGTCAATATGAATGTAATACAGTGTTTTACATCTAGAATGACAATAGGGTCAATCGACTCCTTTCTGCAACAAGCTGCTCTTGTCACTCGGCCTATTTGGACGTTGTTTGAATTCAGAGATCGGGGAAACGCTTCCTGCCTTGTTGGACTAGTGAGTAAAAAGTTTCTTGCCAAGATTTTCACTTTCACCGCCTTTTTTTTTTTTTTAATTTTCTTTGTTCTGCGATCGAAAAAAACAGAGTCCAAGCAAGGTTTGTCTGCAGGACCGACCACATTTGCAAATCCTTGGTTGCTGATTATTTGTTGTGATGGTGTTCGTTGATCTTTCTGCATATCATAAGATTTTGATTAGCAGCACCCACAAGACATAGAAAAGAACCACGTATTAACCTTTTTTAACATTTAAAATAAAGCATGTACCTCAACATCTCGCTGCAAAGGTGTTGTTGGTTCTTTCTGCACACAACCGAACGATTGTTCCATCACCATTTCATTCTCAACACCCTTCCCAAAAGCATTATCAAACTTTATTTCATCTAACGAAATAATATTCGCATCGGCATCATCATTTATTAACTTCGCTACATCATCATGCAACAGGTCATCCTGGTACAATAAGCATTTATACATAAATGGGCAAATAAGTAACATTGTATACTGCGAAAGTATTTATTAAAGAGAACATACACCAACGTGGAGGACGGATGATGTTTGTTTAATTCCATTGTCATGAAATGCTCCAACTTGAGTAGCTGGTTCATTTCCATCAAGAACAGGGACGTCAGGGGTAACCCCAATCCGCATTGCTTCTATAAGAACGTCCAAAGTTCCCATCTGAGATTCCTTTACGCCTAGCGTCCCACATTCCTTGTCAATTTCCATGTTAAGGGCTGCATCACTATCCTTAACACCATTATAATCTTCACAACCTAATGACGTGGGCTGTAGTTGAACATAAATTTAAAATTTCAATTCATCAAATTAATGACTAAAGTATGGTCAAGACAGTTCGATAAGGGCAAACATCAACGCGAAATGCAGATACTAATAAAAGTATGGAAAGAACATAAAAGTAAATACAAACCTTGGAAACAATAGGATTGTCAACTTCCATTGAATGGGGATCAACATCGTGATCGTCATCAATGAGTCCGTCACTATGATCAGCATCAACTGCTCGGTCAGTAACATCATTATCAACACCAACATCAACATCAGCTTCACAAGGTGATGCCAAGGTCTGTAGTTGACAAAATGATATAAGTGTAAACGTTAAAGACGAATTGACATTCAAAATTACTTAGGTGAAAAAACATAAAAGGTAAATACAAACCATGACAATATCGGGGTTGACATCAGACATGGCTGGTATATCTGTGTTGGTAACCCGAGTATTTGGGTCATCAGTATTTTCTTGATCATAAACAACACCACCATCAACATTAGCGTTCTTAATTGTCTGTATCTCTGAAACTCTTGTTTTCACATCATAAACAACACCACCATCAACATTAGCGTTCATAACCCTAGTATTTGCGCTTCCGTTGATTTCACACAATTAACGTTTTCAACATCAACCTTATCTAAATTTTGCAAACACGGTCCATGATGATGATCGTCTGCGACATCAGCTTCTACGTCATCCTCTGCCGTATCAGTTACTTGGTCATCATCTGCGCTGTCAGCTTGTAGTCCATCATCCTGTTCGCCATCACTTGCCAGGTCTGGATCTGCCAAACCCTTGATAAAAGGGATGCTATCATTACACCATGGTTGTCTCAGTTCTATTTTTGTTGCATACAGTCCCATAATGGGAATTGACTCCTACAAACAAATACTATATAAGTTGGTATGTGTACAAATTTAAATAAATGTCCAACAAATGTGCCTTCAACGATAGTGTGGTGCTTACCTGTCCAAATAGTATGGCCATGTCTGATCTTTGAAACTTTGTACGTTTAGACCAAGCAAGACCTCGTGGAATGACATTCTTGTCTTTCGCCCACCAAATGCTGCTTTTAGAAAAACTCTCCAAGATCCATATCTGTAATATGTACTTGTTACAAATTTGGTGTGTATGTATACAGCATAAATTGGAAAACATATGATATTTGTTTTCATTGTTTAGTTTCTTGAATAAAGATTTTAAAAGTTCAGGTTATAACACTAGTTCAAAAGTATATATATAAACTATATATCTAGTGGCAAAAAAAAACTCAATTAAAACATTTACAAAACAAAGCTATGGGTATATGGCGAAGGTATATATTACTGGTATAATTAAGTAATGTATGCAACACATAAACAAACATTTTGTACACCAGATACATATATTTAGAAATTGGTCACAATTCAGACTAAATACAACATTACTCAAAAGTCTAATGAATAGATATCCTTACGAAATATTGTGACACAGAGCAGAGAAACAGTTGAGTCCATACTGGTGAACATTAGTACATAATATTAAGTATGGCATACCTTGAAAGCCCAAGCAAAACCATACATATTGTATGTCGCACTAAACTTTGGATTCTTCTTCAACTTTGCCAAATGATCTTTTCTATGTCTGTCAACAACATTGACAGTCTTTTGATAAAATTTATCCCACATGTATTCCCCCCATGGAAAAACATTCCAAGCATCAAGGTCCTCCACCAAAGACAGTATATGCTTTGGGATACAATTCTTGTCTTCATTACCCATAAACACCAAAATAGCAATTACCAAAAGACACAGCCTAACAGCATCATCATTTGAAACAGCTTCAAACCTATTTTCATCTTTAACTAGTACCAAACAATCATGTGCATATACAGAGGTTATACCTTTTGCTTTTTTTCAGGAAATACACGGTCACGAAATGCATTGGAGTTCTTTTTACTTACACATACTTGACCAAATCGAAACCCTGTTACTAAACAGAATTCTTTCCGCCCAAACTCTAACAAATCATCCCCACATTTGAATTACAATGGTGGGGAATCGAAAGATATGTTAGAAACTTTTACTTGATGTTGTAAAACGTAATGCATCAAACGGGAGTCATTATCGCAAAACCGAATATCCAACCACGGACCAAAGACTGTCTTCCTAAACAACCTTTCCCGCTTTTCATTCTTTGACAATATTTCTTTGATATCTGTAAGCAACTTCACTGTAGATCTAACTGCGATTTTACACTTATACAACTTAATCGGCATATCGAATTACATAAAATTTATGGAAATAGGGTTTTAAGGAAGGGATTGTGATTTGGTAATTGTGTGATGATTTGCAGTTGTAGACGAAGATGTTTGTGTGTTAATGTTTTTTATTCAGTTCATTATTATAATCGTACAGAAATCAGTATAAAGTTTATTATTTTAATCCATGTAAAATGACCAAAATGCCCAGTTGCTCATGTATTGGTTGCCCAAAATAAAAAAGTTGCCCAAAATACAATACGTTCCATGTACCTCGTACCAACAGTGGTTGGTCGGACACGTGGCATCCTGCAGTAGGCTATACGATAGTTGCCCATGGCAACCCGGGCTAGAACGAGAATAATGAAAAATCGGGCTAAAAATGCCCAGCCGCAGGGCAACCGGGCTATTTTGGTAATTATCCCTTCATTATAAGGATCAATTAGGCAAAATTAAAAAGATAATGACTCAATTATAGATTTTGCCTAAACCATAGGGACGAACCATGTAATTTATATCATATATGGCAATAATCTATACTACATTATAATGCATTTGTGACTATTCTATAATTTGAAATGCTTAAAATTCAGACTTAAACTTTTTAATTATAGAATAGTCTCAATTGTTTGTGGCAAGTGTTGTACCCTATACTTCATCTTTTGCACAGTTGAACTGTAGCAGAACTGATGATTGTTTGTTCACATGGACATGGTGCAGTTTTCATCGATGAATCATGAAAAACATTTGCTTCTTACAAAATTTAGTCAACGGGTACCCGCCGCCGCATTGCATGGGTACCGTTCTAGTATAATATTAATATATTAATGGTTGATAAGGATATAAATGAAAAATTAAATTAAAGTATAAGGTTGAAAGTGAAACTTTTGTACATTTAGTGCAATGAATAGTATAACACTATAATTAGTGCATTTTAGTGGTTACTATTCATTGCACTAAAATAGTGCAAAGATATAGTGCTAACATTGGATTGAATTTCATGTACTTTTGATCCAATGGTGGACAATCTCTGGGCATAAAGTCAAGATATAAAACCCGAAGGAATGAGCTTCGGTACCTTCTTGTAGTTGTTTGCTATGCCATATATATGCTTATTGTTGTATAGTAACTGTTAGTGATATATTGTATATACTTACATGCATATACGTATGTATGCATGTATGTATTTATGTTCTTATCATCTTAGGGTCATATTTCAGCCCATTTACCAATGTCAGACTCTATATCTTCGCTAAATATAGGAACTGTGGTATCTCAAATCTTTTGCTGTTTCATTTTGCCATTTTCTGGGTTGCCCATTTTATTTTGTTTGTCCTGCATCCGTTTTCCATTAAGAACATGAATCATTCTTTCGAGTGGAACAAAGTAGATTTATTCAAAAGACAACTCATTCTATTTTGCTTAACACAACAATTGATTCAGCATTTGTTTCATTAAGGAGGAATGATGCATTTCTCATATAATCTAATGAGTAGTGATTGACATGCCTAATTTTATGCCTAAAAAATATCATCGTACACTTGTAAAGATCAATGGTGAGTTTGAGGAGAGAGAAAGTATGGAATACATGTGTCTAACAATGAGTGGATTAGGCATAATATTAGTAATATGAGTTAAGCATCCATATCATTTCTCAATCTAATATATTTGAGAATCCTCTTGCCACCAAATAGCATAAATTCATTTGTTAAAACGTGACCCCTTTTCTAGCTCTTATGACTGCATGATATCTGACATTGAGGATTTTTATACACGTTACAAAACAGATGATATAATTTATTACTCAACAAAATGGTTTGTGCATAGCAAGTTAAGTTTATCTCATCGTTACTTACTTCTTCATATTTGGTTAGCAGATAATGTTGTGATGTTTTAGTCTATGATATCGAGTTTGCCTCAACATGAATGAGCTAAAGGATAGTGCAAAACTGACATTCACGGTTTTTTTTGCAAGTTTAATCATAAAATATAACACGTTAGTTGTCCATCTTACGAAAACTAGAACACATTACAAATGTAATGGTTAAGGAAAAAACCATTAAGTAGCGAATAGATAAAATTCTAAAAGTGAAAAATATACATATAACTAGGTCCTAATCTGCTTTCAAGAAGCACCCCAGAAGTGAAAAAAAAAAAAAAAAAAAACAAAAAAACAAAAAAAACAAAAAAAAAAAAAAACAAAAACAAAAAAACAAAAAAAAAAAATCCATGAAAGGCGTGAAGCAGAAATGCTATAGCTCGGATCTGGACCTCATGTGATCCTGTTAAAAGGTTGCATTGAAGAAAATCATGGTAAAAATGTAATGATTAGCCTAACAAAACGCAAGATTGAAAAGCCTCGAAACACCCTCTATAACGTGCCCTCAACAGGCCAATTAACTAACCACCACTTGTAGATATTTAAAACAAGGCATACTTAAGTGATAGAAATGGTTTGTAGAGAAAGTTAGAGAAGACGCAAACTTGATTCTTGTGCATAGTAGCTAGAGGTGTGAATCTCGATCCATTTACAAATAAAGAGGTAAAACAGTTAGACGTAAAAAATTAGCTACAATTAAAATGGGTTTGAATGGAACAAGCAGGTAATCACCTGTTGATACATAATCTGGCGCGGGCTGGATTCGACGACTCTCCTTGAGCCGTTCGTCGTCTTCTCGAGCCCTGAGTAGATCTGTCAACAAAGAGAACCCGTTAGGAGTGGACCCGAGGCCGTAGCCCCGGGGTCCACCTCCGACGGTCAAGTTAGCATCGATGCGATATAGCTTACAAGAGTTAGGTTTAGAGTAACCTGTTATGTTGTATTGTGTTATATCGTCTTGAAGAAGGGGATTCCAGCCATATATTTATAGGGCATGGATTAGGGTTTAGGCGTAGAGTGGGCCGCTGTCTGTCGGGCCTGGCCCATTCCTTGCTCAGTCCGACTATACGTCCACAAGCCCCCCAAATTTAGTGTGACATAGTGCATGGCTATGTTATGCTAGACTTAAGTTTTGTTCATGGCCGCGTAGGCCCAATCAACCATGACGGCATGGCCCATGTGTGCGCAACTCAGGTGTGCACATGGGACGGACCATACTGCGCAGCCCAAATGCGACATTGCGCGCCCATGTGTGCGCTACTCAGGTGTGCACATGGGACGGACCATACTGCGCAGCCCAAATGCGACAGTGCGCACTGGGCCCATGGCGCAGACCTTGTAGGTGCGTCCGTGGTGACCATGTTCCATCCTGAGTAATACCCGTTCTTTCATGACGGGGAGGGATGCGCATATGCTAGGTTTCCCGCCACAGTGTGACAGTAAAGACCTCGTAAGAAGAACACGTAGTTCTATAGTTTGGGTAACACTGACATTGCGATTCTGAGTCTCACAATGATGGTGGATTACGTATGCTGCATCCTGGGTAAGGGCGTACCTTTTGTACCAGTAGCGATGCAGCATGGTGCGACAGAAGACGTGCTTCTGTGGCAGAGGTGCGCATTGTGCGCAACAAGGAGATGCGTGCGCGCTGTGCGCGACAAGGAGATGCGTGCGCGTTGTGCACGACAAGGAGGTGCGAACATTACGTCCGTCTTTACAACCAACAGAGGACGTCTCCCTTGCGGCAAGATGGTGCGAATATTTAAATTCGTCTTTGTACCGGGCTTGCAATACCTCTTACGTACGATCCGCTTCCAAATATACCTGCGTGACGCGTACGGAAACAGTGGTATTATATACCCTGGTAACCCCCCAAGTTTGATGGTGCTACTCGTGTAGGAGCATTAAACTTAGTTATTCAAATCCTGAAAAACACTTAATGCAAATATTAAAAGTATATGTCGCGAATCGCAACATATAAAGCCTAATGAAGTAAAAGATTAGCGTGAAGCAATATATAGCACATAGCATGTGAAATTAACACATAAGAGAAGTAGCAGTGCGAATTACACCTATCGTGAGGTTTTACAAACTATATAAATAATTAATTGTTTTTTTTTTCTTTATTATATATATTAAAAAAAAAAAAAAAAAAAAAAAAAACGGATGAACGCACCGTGACTGCGACTAATAGTTTCAATCGCACGCACATACACAGATGGATGTATCGTGACCGCATAGACTCGAACGTTTGTGGATGATCGCAGATGAACATAACATGACCACGGCTTTTGTCCAGTGCGCTCATGGCGATTGACTAGCATCGTGGTGTCTATTCGTGCGCTCATGGCGATTGTCCAGTGCGAAGATGTCCGAACGCACGGCCTAACGCGGGTAGATTTATCGTGACTGCGTTGTTCGAACGTGCAAACAAGCGCGAACATGCATACCAATTAAAATCATTATGTGTGCGAATTGCTAAAAGATAAAGTAGGTCCGATCGTGCGGACTTAGTGCGACTATAGATAAAATCGTGTTTACCAACTTTAAAAGATTTACATAAAATCTTCTAAAAAATTTAAAAGATAACATATCTTACCGATTTAAAAGATATACACAAAAAATATTGGGATATCTTTTTAATTTTTAGAAAATATTGGTAGTATCTTATTACCAATTAAAATATATATATATATATATATATATATATATATATATATATATATATATATATATATATATATCTTATCAAAGAATATATTGGTAAAGAGGTATATTTAGCCACAATAAGTCATAAACTTGACCATGACTATCCGTAAATATTATGCGTAGTTTAGCACATCGACTTTAAAGAATATAATTGTTAAACTACGCATGGCTTCAGAGTTAGCAGAAGATGTGCTAAACAATAAAGTGAATTATTTTACAGGCGATGGTGATGCGCATTCATGGCAGTTTCTTTGGTTTTAAAGTTTTAAAGTTACCGGCTTTTGAACTCGATGGTTGCTTTCCGGTGATGTGAGAGCACGAAACTTGTCGTGGTCCCACGGATGGCGCCAATCTGTTGATACATAATCTGGTGCGGGCTGGATTCGACAACTCTCCTTGGGCCGTTCGTCGTTTTCTCGAGCCCTGAGTAGATCTGTCAACAAAGAGAACCCGTTAGGAGTGGACCCGAGGCTGTAGCCCCGGGGTCCACCTCCGACGGTCGAGTTAGCATCGATGCGATATAGCTTACAAGAGTTAGGTTTAGAGTAACCTGTTATGTTGTATTGTGTTATATCGTCTTGAAGAAGGGGATTCCAGCCATATATTTATAGGGCATGGATTAGCGTTTAGGCGTAGAGTGGGCCGCTGTCTGCCGGGCCTGGCCCATTCCTGGCTCAGTCCGACTATACGTCCACATCACCCAAGTTATATTCCCATAGAAACTCCTGAATGTTTGTTTTTCAAAGAGTTAGATTAATAGAATTAGGTTCAAATGAGAAATAATCTTAAAATAAGAAGGATGAGAAGTAACTTTAACAATATTGTTTTTCTAATCATGGGCAAATAACTTATAAACAAACTGAAAAAAGTGACCCAACGTGACCTGTTAGGCTGTTATGACCCTTACCCAACCAGCCCAATTTTCCACCTCTAGAATTAAATCTCGATTGGTGGTCACTTTAGCAAAAAAGAATGCCTTTAAATTATATTTTGCAAAGCTGAACTGCTGAAGTCACTCAACGAGGAAGTGAAAATGCAAACAAAAACACTATCTGCAGCTACCTTGTATCTTTTGAAGGTTACTACAGCAGCAACATGTTTTTAAAGATATATGTTTACCAAACATAATTCTTAAAACCCATCTAGAAATTACCTAATGTTCGGGAGGGTAGTGATAGCAGATGTTACGTCACAACTGATACTACAACATGTTGACATGGCCAGACATACTTGCACTGCAAGAAGGGCACAAAGAACCAATTCCATCTTGTGCTCCAGAATGAGCCTGCTGAAGATGAAATTCATTTCTACACCATGCACAAACCCCCGTCATCTGATTTCTTCCAGCCGGATTTGGCATCATAGTGTTCCTTCCAAGCCAAAAGGAGTTATTGAACTGTTGCTCCGTCTCTGGATTGTATGAGAAGACCCTCGGATCCCCTTGAAGTGGATGTGGATGTGGGTTATGTTGTGATCTACCTGTTAAAAAACTAAATTCCACAGGTTCGGGTCTGCTTGATCTTAGCGCACTGACTCCATAACCTTCATTATACCTTTCGTTAAGTCTAAATTGTCCATCTCCAGCCTGTTGATAAAATTTAAATAAATCAATCAAAAAAAAAAAAAAAAAAAAAAAAAAAAAAAAAAAAAAGATCAATCAAGTTCTTGAAGCAGATATTGTTCCACGAAGTGCATAAGAGATGATAGTGTTGTATAAAATACTACATATTACACTTACTTTACCCTATCAAATATAGGTGGCAAAATACGCGGGTCAAACATGGTGGGTAGTTAGTAAAAACGCGTAAATAAAGTAAATACAGGTTAACTTGACCAAACGGCACTTCCTTTGTCCTTGTCTTTTAATAATCCTCTAGTAATCATAACAGGAGGTGATTTGCACACAACATAGCGTGCTTAATACACATGCCAATTGGTATAGGATGTGATACTACTGATAAAACGAATTATGTTGTGAGCAAATATACTCTCAGTGGAATTTACAGAGAAACTATACTATTAAATAATATTATGTTTCTTCTTGAATGGAGGGTATTTAGTAGAGGGTAACAGGAAGATCAGGTGAGAGATGTAATAAAAAGTCAAAAGGGGTACTTCTTGTGCAGGGTTAATCGGGTGGTATGAATTACCTAGAAAGCTTCTTGTTCATATTTCTTTGATTCTTGAGAAACAATTAGTGTCACATGTGGTTACAAACTTTTTATTACTTCAATAAATCTCTCAATTTATTGACTAATAAGATTTAGGAGTTTTATACATTGAAAACACACTTCCGGCCACTTTCAACCAAGGTGACCCATTTACTTCAAATCTGGTGTCTAACTAACCCGTTTATCACCTTAGAGACAAATCACAACCGCAATTGCCCATTTTTAGGTAGATGGGTCAAAATTGACACCTATGTCAGGGGACTTTCAATACATTTGACACTTAGAAATGTTCGACCAACACGTTTCGTTTTCAGCTCTGTTTTTAGAATAACTCTAGCCAATAATAGACCCCATTTGAGAAAATATGACTCAAATCATCCCACTTTTGGATTATGTTAGGTTAACTGGTCGTCTGATCAATCAAGAGTATATATTATATTAGGGCAAAGTAATCTTTTCTCAGGCATTATATTGAATGAGTGAAAAGAGCTCGGGGGTGGGATATGTGCATGTGAAGTGTTAGGTAAACCACTCTGCAGTTGATTTCCACCACTTTTCCACATACCACTAGGCACAACTTCTTCACGACCCTGGCCATGGCCATGATGGCTTCCGAAACCACCTTCATGAGCCTGGCCATGCCCATGATTGCTTCCGAAAACAGAAGTAAACTTATTTCCAGAATTTTTAAACTCATCCGATTTGAGCGCCTCCCATGCTCGGCCAGGGTAAACTGTGTTGCTCCCACTCTGAAATCCACTAGTTTTGGAATTATTAGAGAGATTAAACAATCCACCCACAGAACTTCCTCCTGCTTTGAGATCGTCCACCATACTATTGTTGACCATACTTAAATTAGTATGCACATCAAAAGCTTTATTGATTTCTTTTTTCTGTTCCACCCTCATTGCAGTATCTGGATATAAAGCATGAGATTTCCCAAAAGCAAGACTTAACTCATTGCTGTTCATATCTCTATCTTCATCAAACTTGAGCCCATCTATTGACGCAGAGTACATCTTACTTGCAAAAATATCATCGGAAAAATGATCAAGCAATCCCCTTGCAGAGCTTTCTTCCTTGCAGTCATCCATTGTATTAAAAATATTGTCTTGAAAGCCAAATGCTTGTTCGTTTTCTGATGGAACCAGCGAACAAAATTCAAGATTTCCCTTTGTGTTAAAACTCAACCCTAAAGAGGCAACTGATTCATTGTGTTTGGCTTCGTTGTTCCTAAAAATATTGAAATCGTCTTCCTCTGGTTTACTTGAAGGCTCCTCACGACCAGAATTTATTTGCATCATCAATTCATCATAGAGGTAAAAGAAAGATCATTCCCAATATTTTTATTTTCACGTCTTTGAAATTCATTTTCTTCCTCGAAAGTACTCAACCCTTCCAAACCTGATTCACCATAGTTTCCAAAAGCATTCGTCTCAACATCAAATTGCCCATCAAGTTTGGAACTTTCCAAGCCAGAGGAAACTTTATTTACATTATCATAAGTATCATTAGATACACTATTGACATCCTTAACTGATTCGATTGTTAAGTTAGTAGAAAGCTCCTTGACCATGGTTCCAGCGTCTTTATCCAGCCCAAAACGGTCAAGGAAAAACCCAGATGATGACTCACCCACAACTTTCTCCTTGTCAGGTATCAACTCATTTGGTGTAGTATCTATATCCATATCCAAGTTTCCATCAAAACCCTTGTCTTCACAGATGATTGCTTTTTCAATAAGCCCGGTCTCAGACACTCCAAAACTAGTTGTTGTACCAATAATATCTTGACCAAGAACGTTAACAGGAATTTCACTAGAAGTTTCAGGCTCCCGGTCGCTGTCATTAATAGAAATGGAGTCTTCATCACCAAATAGTTCAGACTGAGAAATAGCACCATCAGGAGTTTGGTTGTGATAATCAAATAGTTCGGATTGAGAAACAGCAACATCCGGAGTTTCGTCGGTTCTAGAGACTTCATTGGGACAGGATTCTTCGAGTAAAGTATTTCTCTCTATGTTAGCTTGTGCCTCCTCCTGTTTACTTTGAGATGCAACGTTAAGATCATGAACGATCTCATCATTATTAAAAGAAACAGATTCAGGTCTTTTGGAAGAATCTGCATCATTAGTCTCATCTACAACTCCGGCTGGAATGGACGCGAGTAAATCAGTGTCACAACTTAATTTCGTAGCTGGAGTTGGTGATGGTTCAGCTTTCTCTATTTCACTATGGCCAATTCTCGCATTATCTCCTCCTTCAATCTCCATTTCATCCAAGGTGACTTGCTCCTCGCCGTTTGTAGGTACAGTTGACACTGGTGGCGGTGATGGAGATGGTGAAGGTGAAGGTGACGGTGATGATGGTGGTGATGATGATGATGATAGATCATCAACATGGTCGTCTTTTCTTATGTCTTGGTGAACAAGATCCGCAGCCTGTTAGAAAGACAATATAAGGGCACATGTTGAAAAGAAAAACTGAAAAGACGAAAAAGAATGAATGAGCAGAAGAGTTGTGGTAAGTGCCAACTTACATCTACAGAAGCTTCCTTCAAAGAAAAATCAACAGAACTGTTGATGTTGACATGATTTTGTTTATTTCCTTCACCAATTATAGAGATCAAGTATGCAGATATGTCCTTGCATGACTCGAATTGCCGACCACTGGGACTGGATATCATCAAGGTAAGAACCATTGTGTTAAAGTTGACATGGCCCTAGTTGAATAAGGTAAAACGAAACAAGCAGAAAACCAATAACATATCATCTTAGGCACAAAACTAGTGACTACGAACAAGAAACCTTGATCTGGTGGCAAATAAACAAGAACCTTACAGAAATTGGGAAATTAGCATAGTCAGCCAGAGAAATTAGAAAGAAACAGTAGAACTTCAGTATTTTCTAGTTTATTCATTGAACTACAAAAAGGGCATATCCTTGTACAATTTAATCCTAGTTGAATATTCATGTGAATATCGCAGGAGATGAACTAGTAAACTGAAAGTTTAAGAGGCCAAAGTGCAAATATAAAAGTTATAAAGGATTTAGAATAATTTCCGCTAATTTATCTTCTTTCACCATCTTCTAAGTATTTTCCTCTTGATCACAGAATCAGCTTATACATACGTACAACGTTTTTAACACCAATCTAAATAGCGTATGAATTGGCTTCTAAAATGACCAATCACCAAAACAGTTAACACCAGGGGCGGATGTATGTTTAATGTATGGGGGCCGGTGCCCTCCATGGCTAGACAAAAAAGATGAGATTTTAGTGTAATGTTTCCTCAATTTTGAGCCTTTTTTAAAATGCCCCCAATCAAAACTCAAATTGGCCCCCCACCCACACACTAAAACCCAACACTCACCACTCTAAAACCTTACAAATCCTTCATCTTTAAGTAATGATACTCGATTTATCATTTCGATGCTAGTTACTTTTGCCGCAGTTTGTTGCTATTGTCAAAAAAAATAATTCCTTGTTTCTCTAATAACCTAAAAATGCCGTCATTTTTTATTAGCCTTAAAAACCCACCTTCTTCTTCATCATTTATTCTCTCCCACACTTTCAAGATCTAATTTTATCTCATCCTCACAAACCCTAACAAAATCGTTAAAGATCTAATTTTTTTCCTCACAAACCCATGATACTATTTTCGGATCTAATTGTTCTACGTGATCTTTGGAAATGAAACACACATCAACACGTCGAGGTGATTCGTGTTAATTCTTCTTGTGAGGCTTCGAGTTCATCTTGGTTTCTAGATCTAAATCAAAATATAACTTTCAAAATATCGTCAAAATATCGAAAATCTCGCCGATTTCAAAATATCGGCAAAATCTCGGCCAATCTCGCCGATATTCTCGGCTCCGAGATTTGGGGCCGAGATTTTGAACCGAGATTTTTTCAAGGGCCGAGATGCGAGATATCGACGAGATCTCGGCGAGATCTCGCCGAGATTAACTACATAGCCTGTTATGACCCTTACCCAACCAGCCCAATTTTCCACCTCTAGAATTAAATCTCGATTGGTGGTCACTTTAGCAAAAAAGAATGCCTTTAAATTATATTTTGCAAAGCTGAACTGCTGAAGTCACTCAACGAGGAAGTGAAAATGCAAACAAAAACACTATCTGCAGCTACCTTGTATCTTTTGAAGGTCTACAGCAGCAACATGTTTTTAAAGATATATGTTTACCAAACATAATTCTTAAAACCCATCTAGAAATTACCTAATGTTCGGGAGGGTAGTGATAGCAGATGTTACGTCACAACTGATACTACAACATGTTGACATGGCCAGACATACTTGCACTGCAAGAAGGGCACAAAGAACCAATTCCATCTTGTGCTCCAGAATGAGCCTGCTGAAGATGAAATTCATTTCTACACCATGCACAAACCCCCGTCATCTGATTTCTTCCAGCCGGATTTGGCATCATAGTGTTCCTTCCAAGCCAAAAGGAGTTATTGAACTGTTGCTCCGTCTCTGGATTGTATGAGAAGACCCTCGGATCCCCTTGAAGTGGATGTGGATGTGGGTTATGTTGTGATCTACCTGTTAAAAAACTAAATTCCACAGGTTCGGGTCTGCTTGATCTTAGCGCACTGACTCCATAACCTTCATTATACCTTTCGTTAAGTCTAAATTGTCCATCTCCAGCCTGTTGATAAAATTTAAATAAATCAATCAAAAAAAAAAAAAAAAAAAAAAAAAAAAAAAAAAAAAAAAAAAAAGATCAATCAAGTTCTTGAAGCAGATATTGTTCCACGAAGTGCATAAGAGATGATAGTGTTGTATAAAATACTACATATTACACTTACTTTACCCTATCAAATATAGGTGGCAAAATACGCGGGTCAAACATGGTGGGTAGTTAGTAAAAACGCGTAAATAAAGTAAATACAGGTTAACTTGACCAAACGGCACTTCCTTTGTCCTTGTCTTTTAATAATCCTCTAGTAATCATAACAGGAGGTGATTTGCACACAACATAGCGTGCTTAATACACATGCCAATTGGTATAGGATGTGATACTACTGATAAAACGAATTATGTTGTGAGCAAATATACTCTCAGTGGAATTTACAGAGAAACTATACTATTAAATAATATTATGTTTCTTCTTGAATGGAGGGTATTTAGTAGAGGGTAACAGGAAGATCAGGTGAGAGATGTAATAAAAAGTCAAAAGGGGTACTTCTTGTGCAGGGTTAATCGGGTGGTATGAATTACCTAGAAAGCTTCTTGTTCATATTTCTTTGATTCTTGAGAAACAATTAGTGTCACATGTGGTTACAAACTTTTTATTACTTCAATAAATCTCTCAATTTATTGACTAATAAGATTTAGGAGTTTTATACATTGAAAACACACTTCCGGCCACTTTCAACCAAGGTGACCCATTTACTTCAAATCTGGTGTCTAACTAACCCGTTTATCACCTTAGAGACAAATCACAACCGCAATTGCCCATTTTTAGGTAGATGGGTCAAAATTGACACCTATGTCAGGGGACTTTCAATACATTTGACACTTAGAAATGTTCGACCAACACGTTTCGTTTTCAGCTCTGTTTTTAGAATAACTCTAGCCAATAATAGACCCCATTTGAGAAAATATGACTCAAATCATCCCACTTTTGGATTATGTTAGGTTAACTGGTCGTCTGATCAATCAAGAGTATATATTATATTAGGGCAAAGTAATCTTTTCTCAGGCATTATATTGAATGAGTGAAAAGAGCTCGGGGGTGGGATATGTGCATGTGAAGTGTTAGGTAAACCACTCTGCAGTTGATTTCCACCACTTTTCCACATACCACTAGGCACAACTTCTTCACGACCCTGGCCATGGCCATGATGGCTTCCGAAACCACCTTCATGAGCCTGGCCATGCCCATGATTGCTTCCGAAAACAGAAGTAAACTTATTTCCAGAATTTTTAAACTCATCCGATTTGAGCGCCTCCCATGCTCGGCCAGGGTAAACTGTGTTGCTCCCACTCTGAAATCCACTAGTTTTGGAATTATTAGAGAGATTAAACAATCCACCCACAGAACTTCCTCCTGCTTTGAGATCGTCCACCATACTATTGTTGACCATACTTAAATTAGTATGCACATCAAAAGCTTTATTGATTTCTTTTTTCTGTTCCACCCTCATTGCAGTATCTGGATATAAAGCATGAGATTTCCCAAAAGCAAGACTTAACTCATTGCTGTTCATATCTCTATCTTCATCAAACTTGAGCCCATCTATTGACGCAGAGTACATCTTACTTGCAAAAATATCATCGGAAAAATGATCAAGCAATCCCCTTGCAGAGCTTTCTTCCTTGCAGTCATCCATTGTATTAAAAATATTGTCTTGAAAGCCAAATGCTTGTTCGTTTTCTGATGGAACCAGCGAACAAAATTCAAGATTTCCCTTTGTGTTAAAACTCAACCCTAAAGAGGCAACTGATTCATTGTGTTTGGCTTCGTTGTTCCTAAAAATATTGAAATCGTCTTCCTCTGGTTTACTTGAAGGCTCCTCACGACCAGAATTTATTTGCATCATCAATTCATCATAGAGGTAAAAGAAAGATCATTCCCAATATTTTTATTTTCACGTCTTTGAAATTCATTTTCTTCCTCGAAAGTACTCAACCCTTCCAAACCTGATTCACCATAGTTTCCAAAAGCATTCGTCTCAACATCAAATTGCCCATCAAGTTTGGAACTTTCCAAGCCAGAGGAAACTTTATTTACATTATCATAAGTATCATTAGATACACTATTGACATCCTTAACTGATTCGATTGTTAAGTTAGTAGAAAGCTCCTTGACCATGGTTCCAGCGTCTTTATCCAGCCCAAAACGGCCAAGGAAAAACCCAGATGATGACTCACCCACAACTTTCTCCTTGTCAGGTATCAACTCATTTGGTGTAGTATCTATATCCATATCCAAGTTTCCATCAAAACCCTTGTCTTCACAGATGATTGCTTTTTCAATAAGCCCGGTCTCAGACACTCCAAAACTAGTTGTTGTACCAATAATATCTTGACCAAGAACGTTAACAGGAATTTCACTAGAAGTTTCAGGCTCCCGGTCGCTGTCATTAATAGAAATGGAGTCTTCATCACCAAAGCGGGTTTCATCTTGAAATTGGTGAAGCAACAATTTGATGCTATCACCTATTTTGACCATTTGCTCACATTGTGAGCAACCATGGTGAAGAGTTGGTGGTAATGGGTCATTTGATGATGGTGGTGGTGGTGGTATGGTGTTGGTTTCTTGAGTTGAGGATGGGTTTGAAATGGAGTCAAGTAAGGTGGTTTGAGATTCCATTGCTTGATGGAGGTGATTTTCTACCATGCTTTGAATCTCCTCATAAGAGGGAAAGAAGGATTCAAAGGATTGGGATTGGGAATTTGTTTGAGTTGGGTGATGATGGTGTTCAAAGTTTGGTTCTCCATAGAGAGGACCATGAATGTCTTTGAAGATTGGGTGAAACAACAATGGTTTTGGTTGGTATGAGTCTTGTTGTGGTGGTAGATTATGGTAAAAAGGCTCATTGGGCTCAAACAATGGCCTTGGTTTTTCATTTGTCATAGGTGGTGGGTTGGTTGATCTTGGTGGAAGATCATCAAGATCTTCTACAAAAGGATGTGGTGATGTTGGTGGAGACCCAAATAGCTCCATTGGTTCAAGCTTAGGTAAATTGGGTGGTGATGGAGATTTGGATGGTTGGGTTGGTGCGTTTGGCGGACTTGGATCAATGGGTGTCTTGGTTGGTGGTGGAGTGGTATGCTCATTTGGTTGTTTGGGTGATGGAGTGGGTGTTGCAAGGTTTAGAAAGTATTCATTTTTGATGGGTGAGGAGAATTCATCCGAAGATGATGAGCTTAGGTTGATTGTGTTGTGGCAACACATTGGTTTGACACTAATTCTTGCGGTTCTCCTAATAGGTCTTGATGGTTGAGAGGTGATTGTTGACTTTGTCATAGTTAAAGTGATGGTTTAGATAAAATCTGAGTTTGAGATGTTGATGGTGTGATTTTTGGGTGTGCTAAGATGGATAAATTTATAGAGGTTAAGAAATGTGGAAAGGAGTGTTTGGATTTGATGTTCTGCCATACAAAAATGGAGGTTGCTAATGATTTGGAAGAGTTATGAAGGTTGTCAAATCATTGGAAGTCAATCCAATGAAAGTGGTGGAGTAAGCAGACAAAGATTTGCACTAAATGCTTAGTGGTCTTGTCATAGTGAGTTGTTGCAGGTGTTCCACGGATTGCAAGGAACCTTTGGAAGGGTTCCTTGCCCTATGGTTGAGGGTTCCTTGAGTTAGTTATGGTTCAATTTGATTTTTGGCGGGAAATGGGTTCCTATTGGTTCTAGAGGCTGAGAATGCTCCTAATGATGTTATAAACTAACAAGGAATGTGTTTTTCACCTAAAAGGTTGTTTTGAAGTAGTGTGGAAGTCGAAATTTCGAAAATAAACAAAAATCTGCAGGTGTACTGGCGGAACCCTGCGATTACACGGGTGGAACCCTTCTGAGGGTTCCGTGTGTTCTGTTGGGCCAAAACTGGGTTACCCAGAATTTAGTACTAGCGGAACCCTGTTTTTGGTTCCGCTAGTTCCGCCAGGCCCAAAAAAGTAGACAGTCCGCATTTTCGAGGGACGAGACGAAAACCAATTTTTCAAAAAATTTCTAAAACATAAAATTTATACTATATCTGATTAGGAAATGCAAAAATTGAGTATGGAAACACTCTTACCATAAGACTTTGACCGGGGGCTAGCGAATTTCACTATACTTAGTGAAATTTTCATAAACTTGAAAATTTGACAACATGTCAAATGTTGTCATCCTGCATAATTGTTAGTACAAATATGTCCTAAACATAACCAAATATTCCTACAAGTACATGAATCCATAAGACAAAGTGTTAAACATCCAAATTGTTCAAATGACACCTAGTGCCAAACACTCTTTCATACACGTTCTCATTGATGATCGACCTTCTTCTTGAGCTTGCCAAGGAACCTCCCGAGACATTTGAACATCCCCTTAGTTTGCTTGAACTCCGCCGACTCATTTGGAATAGTTGGAAGTTGGGAAAGGTATTCTAGAGGTGGAAGCCTAGAGTTGGGTAGACTATCATCCTCGCTCATTGAAGAAGAAGATGAGGAGGTGGGAGGATGAGGACGTTTCTCTTGTGTTTTGTAGACTCTCTTATCACTTAGTGGGACAAATGTGTGAGGAATGAGAGAGTAGTATAGGCGAAGGCCTCTAGGGGTCGTTTGAATTGGAGCAATGTGCCTAAAGAGACGGGTCAAGAGCATTCCATATGGCATAGCCGTTGCGCGTTGCACGGGAATGTCTGCCATTCTTTTGGCCATGTAGTAGGCTAGGTTGAATGGTTGCCTAACGGACAAAGAGTATAGCATGTAGCAAAGGCAAACATTGATATGATCCCGGTTTCCTATGGTGCTAATGACATTGGCTCTAAGGAGTTCTTCCCATTTCTTGAATTCGGGCTTGAGTTCATTGAGTTCCATACCATATGGGTCCTTGTTGACCTCATTTCCGGAACGGGTTCTCCTAGTGGTAGTGGTCCTAATGAAAAGGTGGTCACGAAGTACATCCTTGGACACAAAAGGAGTATCATAGGGATGAATGCGGTCAATGAGTGTGTCAAGAGTTGAAAGGGTATGTTTGTCGGTGTAGATGCAAGTGCCACTGTTTAGAACACCTAGGATTTGAGCAAATTCATTTAGAGTGAAGGAGAATTGGTGACCACTAACCATGAAGTTAATAGACATGAGACCATACTCATTGGTGGAGAGAGTAACGGATGCATAGAATTCTAAAATAAACCTAGGACAAATAGGCTCGTCGATTTCTAAGAGATAATCAAAGTTGATGGTTGCGAGTTCTGTGGGTAGGTTTGTACCAGCTAGGAAGGATGGGTCAATGGTTCTACCCTCGTGGACATAACCCTTTTCTAAGGCTTTGAAAATGTCGATTTGAGCTTGGGTAAGACCTTTGGGTTTGTGGTGTTTGGGTAGGTACTTAATGGTGTCCTTGTGGTCGTAATGAGTTATGGGAGGCATGATGATTCCTAGAAAAATAAATTTTCACATTTAAGTCTAAGTTAGCGACTATTGAAATATGGATGTTCTAGTGTGTGCCTATATGAAAACAATGTGGAGGTGCGGTTATCTTGACTCATTTTGATGCTTAAAACGTTTTATAATGCAAGTTTTGTTATAAAACAAAAGATAACCCAAACGCTCCTAGTTCAATGTAGCTTCGTTTGAATGTACCCGAAAATAGATATTGGTTATGTATTCCCTTTAGCATTCAAGAGACATTATGCAAGTGATGTTTTGAACATAACGTTTTTATTTTGTATTCACAATGTGAGACGAAAAAATATTTGTCCTATTTGTGAGAAATTTTTGCAAGAATTTGACATGGGGTGTTTTAGTAAACATGTTAATAGCTTATAAGGATGCAATTCCTAACTATGGGAAACATGATTAGTTTTGTTTAACACCTAAGTTTCTACATTAATTTCTCAAGTTTAATGCATAACCCCAAGTTTTTGTTTTTTTGTGCAAAAATAGAATTCCTAGACTCAGATCAGGAGTGTGATTATGGTTTTTTGTGCAAAAATCTGGAAATTTTACCAGTTTTGTTTTTCTAACGGAGTCTTAAAGTTTTTGTTGAATTATTAGTTTTATAATCTCCAGGAAATCTGCAAACATCATTCCACAAGCATTATATCTTATTTTGTTTTCTAGGATTTGTTAGCATATGTAGATTGCCGCCGATTTTATGCGAGGTTGCCTTGTCTGTTTTCTCAGGATTTACAGGTTATGTATGACAAGAAGATGATTATTATTCTGGAAGGGAAGCTTTGATTGTTCATTTTCTTGGAGGAAGATTTAACCTGGCCACCTTATTATCCATACCGAGCGAATCAGGGGAGTATTTGATTTCATTCTTTTTACTTATTTCACTTTTACAATCTTTACTTGAATATTGGGGACAATGTTCATCCTAAGTGTAAGGGGAGGGTAAAATGATGATATCTTACAGATACACTTTCGCTTGAGTTTGTTTGTTTAATAGTAGATGTGTAATAAAACTATGAGAAATACTTGTTAGTGCAATTTTAGCGCCAAATTTAAAATTTTTTACAACATTTAGGAGTGAAACTTTAGCCATAGAAAGCGTCTCATGGATAAGAGATTGTATGACTAGCACATAACCGTACCATTCAGAAAAATTTTCCACCCAAATATGTGAGGTTCGCCTTTAGATTTGATAGGAAAAACATTTATTATTAGTGCTTATGAGTGTACCGGTAGCATTTAGATTCTAGAACTTGCGTTAGTGATGCATCCCGAGACCGCTAGTGAGACTACATTCGTGTAGTAGGATTTACTACATGATAAGAGGCATTAGGATCACCCTTATGTTAAACCCGTATGATAATAACTTGACCATTTAAGTCATATTACTTGGCTAGTTAAGTCAATTAATTTTTCCCACACCTTAGCGTTGTACTCATTTTTAGTACACGAAACCCCTAGTACACCCCTCCGAGCCTATCTTTTCGTTTCTAACTTTAAGCATCTTACTTAAAGGAAGAATTTGTTACACCCCACTTAAATGTACACCCAAATCGCCTTAGCTTTCCGTGTATGCGCTCATCTTTAGTGCACTATTGTTACTACCTCCGTCCCATAATTATTGTCCACGTTTGACTTTTGAAGTCTTTATTTTGCAACTTTGACTTTAAATATTTTTATTTGTGTTATATAATACTTGATGAAAATTATACGAATGAAAATACATTTAAAACTCAATCCGTTTATATATTTTGCATCAAGTAATATATATCACAAAGAAAAATATTTACGGTCAAAGTTGAAAGTTAAAGACTAAAAAGATCAAATGTGGACAATAATTATGGGACGGAGGGAGTATTTGTTAAACCCTAAGTTAATTATCTAATTGATTACATGGTTGCTAAGTCGAGTCATATCCTTGTACATATTGTTTTGGGATGATTGGGACTCATGGGTAAAGTACTGATTTTATGGAGTAATGGGAAATAACATCATATTATTACCCCCATATGTGCGTTAATCTTAAAAGTACTCCAAGTGTTTTGATTTTCTTAATTCGAGTCATTAGATTAGTTTATTGTAAAGTATGTAAAAATTCAAGTGTAAGGGGAATTTACATTCCCTATGATGTATTATTTTGGATGGTAGGTAAGAGTGTATGCAAAAAAAAAAAAAAAAAAAAGGACTACCATCCCTTTTCATTCTATGTTCATTTTATGTTTTTGTTATTTTCCAGTTATTAGCTTAAGTCGAGTCTAGTCTTGGCTTAGCAACGTCATATTGTACATGTAATTAACCAAGATTGTTAACTCGCCACCAGTAAAGACTGCCTATATCCAACAAAACCGTGTATTCCATATCCCTACACCTAACGTTACAACCCTTTAAAAGACCTCTTTGATAGTTTATCCTAGGTGCTTACGCCATGTGGTGGAGGTTTGATCCTTTCCCAAGCCTATGGTAATCTATTTTTCTATGACAGGTAGTGAGAGATATTTTCCGTTTCCATATTGTGATATTACTTTATTACACCCGAGAGATGTAAGTATCTAAACACTATTTGTGAGGTGCTAGTATATGACCTCCGTGCTTGTCTTTGGTCTTTAGTGGAACGATTATTTGTTGTAATTACTTTTATATTAGTGTTAAATGACCCCTAATTTGTATTTTGTCTAGAATAAAAACGCATTTGTTTGAGGACAAGCAAATCTCAAGTGTAAGGGTATATGATGAGGCGAAAAATGAACCACTTTTAGGGGGTCATTTAAGCCCGGAATTGAATTTATTTGATCAAATATTGCCCTAAATCGTTCCTTTTGTGATTTTAGGTACTTTGGGAGTGAAATCTGGAAAAGGAAGCAATTCGGACGTTTTTGGAGCATAAAAGTGAAGAAAACGCCAAAGACTTAATTTTCCATGCAGAGAACAGTACCTGACGGCGTCAAGAGGAAAATCCTGACGGCGTCAAGAGTAAATATCATGACGACCCAGTGCAATCCTGACGGCGTCACAACAAGGGCGTCAAGAGTATTTTTGGTGACGGCCTGCATAAGGAGAATACATGACGGCGTCAGAACCAGATCTAGGCAGTCCGAGAAACTATTTGGCGGCGAGATGACGGCGTCAGACTTTTGTTCTTGATGCCGTCACCCATCAAAATCTATATATAGTTTTCTATTTTTCATTCATTAAAGGGGGAACTTGTGTGGAGAAAACTAGGACCGAACTTTGTAAACCCTGGGTCATATTTTACAGTGTTTTCAAGGGTTTTCACCCCTTGAATCCTTTCATGTTCTATTGAGATAAGTCTTCTCTTAATTCAATCAATATGTCTATGTGTTGGTTGATTATATCTTGTGCTTGTCTTGATTTTAACATGCTAGGCTAGATTTATCTTGTGTTTGCTTAGATCTAATGAACCTAGATATTAATTATGTGTTGATTACTTGTTTATGGTTGTATTGGATGAATGATTTCAATGTTAGGCTTAAGAAAACTGGCAGATCTCCATTGTGTAACATGCTTGAACGTCTTAGGAAACATGAACCGATGTGTACTAGGTTTTATTGGTTGTATTTAATGCATGAGTAAATTCTAATGATCCCATGTTAGGAGCTTCTTAGCCGGCTCGACATAGGAGTGAAGTAGGCACTCATAGGTTTGGGGAAGTAAGTACGCCATCCCATGAATGGTATTAAGGAATGCAATCCGTCATCCACGCAACTATAACAAGTAATTAACGTGTAAAAGATATCTAGGGAGTAGTGAAATTTAAGTAAACACAATTCTCCCACATATTGCTCACAACTTTAGCATAATTTAGTTTTATTTTCATTTCTAGTATTTTATTTTGATTGCATCTTTAGAATTGGGTTAGTTGATTAGCAACTAATTCCGCCAACCCCTTCAAACCCGAGATTTTTACTTGCTTTCAAAAAAATATAAAAAATACAAAAAGAATCATCCCTCATCTCTAGACCTAGTCTTTAGGTTTTCTAATCCTAGCGACACTATTCCTAGCTAAACGATCAATCCCCCGGTACTTGTCATTATACTATACTACATCAATCAGGTACACTGCCTGGTGGGGGTTGTAAGCTTCTCGAGATCCCTCGAGAGGTAAAGCCTGGTGCGATCCCCACGCATCATGTGGTGTATTTAATGAGATATTTTAATAAATAAAAAAAATGAGTTGAAAGGTGAAGTTGTGTGTGTGGTTGAGAGTGAAAAATGAGAGAGTGTGAAAGGAAAGAGAAAGTGTGGCAATGAGATGAAAAGTGGAATGGTGCTATGGATAAGAGTAGTCTAATAACTAAAATAAAACTTTTATTTTTATTATTCCCAAAATCCTTTCCTCCTAAAAACCTAATCTCAAATTTTCATTTCCTCCAAAACCAATATGAAATTTTTATCCTTCCCCTCCAACAGGCGACCACACCACTTCCCAAAAAACTAACCTCACATTGTCTTTTCTATTCCCCCAAAACATTGCATTAGCTTTTGTCCCCCCCCCCCCCCCCCCGAAATGATATTCCTTCAGTATACATCTTAAAAAAATTCATAACAAACTCATTATCAAACTTTCATTCTGACAACAGCTTCTTTCGCGACAACCACAACCAGCATCACCGTCATTACAAGTAATTATAGTGCCGCCACCGCTGTCGCACACCATGGCTGTTGCGGACTATCACCGTCGCACACCACCGCCGTCGGCATTGTTGGATTATAATTGATGAGATTCATTTATTTGAGTTAGAAATTGAAGGTACGTATTAATTACTGAAATTCATCATTGTTTTGTAGTAGATTACATAAACCATTCATTTCGTGTATTCTATGACGAAAATTACTAGTTTTTTTGTGTGAATATCATTAGATTTTGGTATATTCATCCTTGAATGATGAAGTGTCTAAATTCTGTTGAATCGATTGCTTAATCATTATCAAATTTGATGTACGGAAGATGTTCGATGAAATTCCCAAGAGAAAACTACAACCCCTATACAAAAATATATATATTTTCATAGGATCTTACGATCCCAATCCGATCCTATGATTACGATCTTGCAAAGCCGAAAACGATCTTAGGTAAGATCCCGATCCTGACAACTTGGATATTGAATAATTAAATCTAGCCTAGCATGTTAAAGTGAAGAAAAGAAAAACATATAATAAAACAACACATAGACATATTGAATGATTAAAGATGAATTACTTAACTTCAATGAAACATGAGTTTTGGGGGCTGTAAAAGCCTTACAAAAGCTGTAAAATTTGTCAAGGGTTTGTGATGAGGCGAAAAATGATCCATTTTTAGGGGGTCATTTAAGCCCGAATCCGACTTTATTTGATCAAATATTGCCCTAAATCGTTCCTTTTGTGATTTTAGGTACTTGGAGAGTGAATTCTGGAAAAGAAGCCATTTTGGACGTTTTTGGAGCATAAAAGTGAAGAAAACGGCAAAGTATCAATTTTTCATGCTGGAAACACTAGGTGACAGCGTCAAGAGTTATACCCTGACGGCGTCAGACATCAAGAATAAAATACCGTAGCTGATGACGGCGTCAAAAGTCATCCTGACGGCGTCAAAAGGCCAAGAATAAAATACCGTGGTTGGTGACGGCGTCACACAGGCCGTCATAAGTAGATCAAGGCCGTCCGAGGAAGTATTTGGCGGCGAGGTGACGGCGTCACATGGTTGTCTTGACGTCGTCAGCCCAGTTTTCCTATATATAGTTTTCTAGTTTTTACAAAAGGAGAGAAGTTTTGGTGAAAACCCTAAAGACGAATTTGGTGCATCTTTTACAGGTTTTTCAAGGGTTCCAAACCCTTGATACCTTGCATTGTAATTGAGATAAGTGTTCTTCTAATTCAATCAATATGTCTATGTGTTGGTTGTCTATATCTTGTTCTTGTCTCAATTCCATTATGCTAGGCTAGATCTCTTTTGTGTTTGCTTAGATCTAATGAAACCTAGATGTTGATTATGTGTTGATTACTTGTTTATTCTTGTCTTGGATGAATGATTTTATATATTAGGCTTAAGAAAACTGGCAGATCTCCAAATGGTAACATGCTTGAACGTCTTAAGAAACATGAACCGAGGCGTACTAGGTCTTTATTGGTTGTATTTAATGCATGAGCCACTGTTTACAATCCCTATAGTTGTGCTGGGTCATGGTGTAGGAGGAGATAAGAGCTCATAGAATTGGGGAGTTATGTATGCCACCCCATGAATGGTATTAAGGAATACGATCCGTCATCCATACAATTATAACAAGTAATTAACGTGTAAAAGATATCTAGGGAGTAGTGAAGTCTAAGTAAACACAATTTCTCCAATTACTGCTCACAACCTTTGTAATAATTAGTTTATTTTCATTTTTAGTATTTTATTTTGATTATATCTTAGTTTTGGGTTAGTTGAATAGCAACTAATTCCGCCCACTCTTCCAAAACCCGAGATTTTACTTGCTTTCATAAAAACGTAAAAATACAAAAATAATCATCCCTCACCTCTAGAACTAGTAATTAGGTTTTCTAATCCTAGCGACACTATTCCTAAGCTGAACGATCAATCCCCCGGTACTTGTCACTATACTATACTACAACGATCAGGTACACTGCCTGGTGGGGGTTGTAAGCTTCTCGAGATCCCTCGAGAGGTAAAGCCTGTTGCGATTCCCACGCATCAAGTTTTTGGCGCCGCAGCCCGGGGAATAGTTATTGTCTAGGTTAGGATTTCTTTTTATTAGGTCTACTTGCTAGATTCCTTTCTAGTAAGATTTTATTTTTATTTTTTAGGTCTTCTTTAGTCTATCTTATTTCTTTGTATCTTTGTTCGTAAATTGTTTCGATGGATAACAATAACATTGATCGTTTGATTCCTGTTATTCGTGTTTTTCGTCGTAGGATGTTCCCAATGCCCGCCCCACTTCCTTTAGCAAAAAATGAGAACCCACCTAACCTCTCACCTAACCACCACTTTGACAATAATTATGAGCTAGAGGAGTCTGATCATGATGATGACCGTAGGGCCAGTCCTTTTTACTATTCAGACTCCGATGAGGATCTTGATGATGGTGACGTGATTAATGAGGATAGAATGGAAGAGGAAATAAACCCTCTTAGGTATGTTGACCCTAGAACCAGGATCGAGTGCGATAGTTCATTTAACATGCAGTTCCCTTGTAAGATCGAATTTAAGAGCTTTAACGCCTATCTCAACTCATCTCTTCCAATGAACATAATCTCGCGTAATGAATACAATAAAATCATGGTAGATGAGTTAGAATACAAAGGAGACAACATTATTGCTAAGGCAATACCATTGCACGTGTTTGTAGGAAGGTTGGTTTATCTTGTTGAGTTCATGGTTATGGAGAATCTAGAAGAGTTTATTGATGATAAATTGACCCAAGTTGTGTTTGGAAGACCTTTCAAACGATTGACCAACCTCGATGAAAATCTCATAGAAGGGTTAATTACATTCTCGGGTGGGGATGAAGAATTTGTCTATCAAATGCCCCGCACACACCCTAGGTTCAAGGATTTCTCCATGGAAAAGTGTAGTAGGTATCCGCCTATGGAAATGTTAAGTGAGAATGATAAGAGAAAAGGACTTAAGTACACGCATGAAAAGAATAAAAGATACTATCGCGGGTGCTTAGAGTTAGGAGACGAGTATAAGAAAGATGAGGCGACTATTAGATGGCTCACACTTGGTTACGTGAGCATAAGCGATACACGTTAACCCATGACTTTGAGTCTAGCTACAAGACTCGTAAATAAAGAAAAGCGCTTCTTGGGAGGCAACCCATGTTTTGTGTGATTTTATTTGTTTGATTGTTATTTGCTTCCGTATGCATGTTTTATTTTTATTGTTGGTTAATCATGTTTCTCAATTAAAATGTGGAAATACTTTACTATGTTGTTTGGCCTAGTCTTAACTCCAACCTAAAAGTATTTTTTGCAAAAGATAAGTGTAAGGGGAAACCCCAAATATGTTTTTAAGAAACAAACCGATCATGATTCTCCACGATAATAAATAAGCATGTATATTCGTATTTGTTAGAGTCAAATGCTTGTATTGAGTCATAATGAAGTTTTGCAGGATTTTCCAGGAAGTAGGACCAAGTTTTTCCAGAAATTTTCCGAAAACTTAACATAAGAATTTCTGCAGGTCCATTCTGACGGCGTCAGAGTATTACTCTTGACGGCGTCAGGAGTTAAAATCTGGAAATTTTACCGGTTTTGTTTTTCTAACGGAGTCTTATGGTTTTTGTGAATTATTAAGTTTTATAATCTCCAAGAAATCTGCAAACTTCATTCCACAAGCATTATATCTTACTTTGTTTTCTAGGATTTAGGAACTTATATAGGATGCCGCCGATTTTACGCGAGGTTGTCTTGTCTATTTTGTCAGGTTTCACAGGTTATGTTCGACAAGGAGATGATTTATATTCTGGAAGGGAAGCTTTGATTGTTCGTTTTCTTGAAGGAAGATCTAACCTGGCCAACCTATAATCCATACCGAGCGAATCAGGGGAGTATTTGATTTCATTCTCTTTACTTTTTCACTTTTACATTCTTTACTTGAACATTGGGGACAATGTTCATCTTAAGTGTAAGGGGAGGGTAAAAAGATGATACCTTACATATGCACTTTCGCTTGAGTTTGTTTTGTTTAATGGTAGATGTGTAATAAAACTACGAGAAATACTTGTTAGTGCAATTTTAGCGCCAAATTTAATTTTTTTACAACATTTAGGAGTGAAACTTTAGCCATAGCAAGCGTCTCATAGATAGGAGATTGTATGACTAGCACATAACCGTATATTCAGAAAAATTTTCCACCCAAAAATGTGAGGTTCGCCTTTAGATTTGATAGGAAAAGCATTCATTATTAGTGCTTATGAGTGTACCGGTAGCATTTAGATTTTAGAACTTGCGTTAGTGATGCATCCCGAGACCGCTAGTGAGACTACATTCGTGTGGTAGGATTTACTACATGATAAGAGGCATTAGGATCACCCTTGTGTTAAACCCGTATTATAATTACTTGACCATTTAAGTCATAGTACTTGGCTAGTTAAGTCAACTAATTTTTCCCACACCCTTAGCGTTGTACTCATTTTTAGTACACGAAACCCCTAGTACACCCCTCCGAGCCTATCTTTTCGTTTCTAACTTTAAGCATTTTACTTAAAGGAAGAATTTGTTACACCCCACTTAAATGTACACCCAAATCGCCTTAGCCTTCCGTGTATGCGCTCATTTTTAGTGCATTATTGTTATTTGTTAAACCCTAAGTTAACTTTCTAATTGATTACATGGTTGCTAAGTCGAGTCATATCCTTGTACATATTGTTTTGGGATGATTGGGACTCATGAGTAAGTACTTATTTTATGGAGTAATGGGGAAGAACATAATATTATTACCCCCATATGTACGTTAATCTTAAAAGTGCTCCAAGTGTTTTGATTTTCTTAATTCGAGTCATTAGAATAGTTGATTGTAAAGTATGTAAAGATTCAAGTGTAAGGGGAATTCTCATCCCCTATGATGTATTATTTTGGATGGTACAAAAAAAAAAAAAAAAAAAAAAAAAAAATCGAAAAAACAAGAAAAAGAAAAAGAAAAAGAGAAAAAACATACGGACTACCATCCCGTTTCATTCTATGTTTATTTTACGTTTTTGTTATTTTTTTGATTTATTAGCTTAAGTCGAGTCTAGTCTTGGCTTAGCAACGCCATATTGTACATGTAATTAACCAAGATTGTTAACTCGCCACCAGTAAAACTTCCTTTATCCAACAAAACCGTGTAATTCATATCCCTATACCTAACGTTACAACCTTTTAAAAGACCTCTTTGATAGTTTATCCTAGGTGCTTACGCCATGTGGTGGAGGTTTGATCATTTCCCAAGCCTATGGTAATCTATTTTGCTATGACAGGTAGTGAGAGATATCTTCCATTTCCATCATGTTATATTACTTTATTACACCCGAGAGATGTGAGTATCTAAACACTATTTGTGAGGTGCTTGTGTATGATCTCCGTGCTTGTCTTTGGTCTTTAGTGGAACGATTATTTGTTGTAATTACTTTTATATTAGTGTTAAATGACCCCTAACTTGTCTTTTGAGTAGAATAAAAGCGCATTTGCTTGAGGACAAGCAAATCTCAAGTGTAAGGGTATATGATGAGGCGAAAAATGATCCGTTTTTAGGGGGTCATTTAAGCCCGAATCCGACTTTATTTGATCAAATATTGCCCTAAATCGTTCCTTTTGTGATTTTAGGTACTTGGAGAGTGAATTCTGGAAAAGAAACCATTTTGGACGTTTTTGGAGCATAAAAGTGAAGAAAACGGCAAAGTATCAATTTTCCATGCTGGAAACACTAGGTGACGGCGTCAAGAGTTATACCCTGACGGCGTCAGACATCAAGAATAAAATACCGTAGCTGATGACGGCGTCAAAAGTCATCCTGACGGCGTCAAAAGGCCAAGAATAAAATACCGTGGTTGGTGAAGGCGTCACACAGGCCGTCATAAGTAGATCAAGGCCGTTCGAGGAAGTATTTGGCGGCGAGGTGACGGCGTCACATGGTTGTCTTGACGTCGTCAGCCCAGTTTTCCTATATATAGTTTTCTAGTTTTTACAAAAAGGAGAGAAGTTTTGGTGAAAACCCTAAAGACGAATTTGGTGCATCTTTTACAGGTTTTTCAAGGGTTCCAAACCCTTGATACCTTGCATTGTAATTGAGATAAGTGTTCTTCTAATTCAATCAATATGTCTATGTGTTGGTTGTCTATATCTTGTTCTTGTCTCAATTCCATTATGCTAGGCTAGATCTCTTTTGTGTTTGCTTAGATCTAATGAAACCTAGATGTTGATTATGTGTTGATTACTTGTTTATTCTTGTCTTGGATGAATGATTTTATATATTAGGCTTAAGAAAACTGGCAGATCTCCAAATGGTAACATGCTTGAACGTCTTAAGAAACATGAACCGAGGCGTACTAGGTCTTTATTGGTTGTATTTAATGCATGAGCCACTGTTTACAATCCCTATAGTTGTGCTGGGTCATGGTGTAGGAGGAGATAAGAGCTCATAGAATTGGGGAGTTATGTATGCCACCCCATGAATGGTATTAAGGAATACGATCCGTCATCCATACAATTATAACAAGTAATTAACGTGTAAAAGATATCTAGGGAGTAGTGAAGTCTAAGTAAACACAATTTCTCCAATTACTGCTCACAACCTTTGTAATAATTAGTTTATTTTCATTTTTAGTATTTTATTTTGATTATATCTTAGTTTTGGGTTAGTTGAATAGCAACTAATTCCGCCCACTCTTCCAAAACCCGAGATTTTACTTGCTTTCATAAAAACATAAAAATACAAAAATAATCATCCCTCACCTCTAGAACTAGTAATTAGGTTTTCTAATCCTAGCGACACTATTCCTAAGCTGAACGATCAATCCCCCGGTACTTGTCACTATACTATACTACAACGATCAGGTACACTGCCTGGTGGGGGTTGTAAGCTTCTCGAGATCCCTCGAGAGGTAAAGCCTGTTGCGATTCCCACGCATCAGTTTGCCTCTCCAAAGTATTACACGAATTATGAAAAACATGCGAAAATATATTTAGTATTACAGTTGTGACAACGTCACGTTGTGTGTTGTAACACCGTCAGCCCACCGCTATTAGGGTTTCATCCCATAGCTGAGTCGCCGTTGTGAAGCCATCGCTTGTTGATTAGTGACGCCGTCATGGACTGCTTGTTGGTGGTGACACCGTCAGCTTCTAAACTCTCTCAAATACTCTGAGCCGTCACTTGTAAAATTTCTACAAATCTTCTCGTCCAAATGCAAGTAACGACGTCACGTGTAAAGTGTGACGCCATCTGAAGCCCTTTTCCAGAATTTTTCATGGCTTGGTCGTTTTCTTCACTTTCTAGTCCAATTTAGCCCAAAACATGCCGATTTTCATCTGTTACGTCCCAAATACCTAAAATATAAAAAGAAACGATTTAGCACAATATTTGATCATATACATACGAGTTTTGGGACTAAATGACCACTTAAAAAGGTATGTTTTAAATCCTTATCAGTCTACATATTTTTCTTCAAAGCAAAAAACTATATGTAGTTATAGGCTTATAGCACTTTTCAGTGTTACGAATAGAAAGCAATTCAGAAATGACGTGACAATAATTTTTTAATGATTTTTATGTTATTAGCTCTAAATTTATATATAATCAAACTTTTTATGGGTGTGTTTGTTAAAACTTAAAAGTAGCAATGAGCAGTAGCCAAACTTTTCATAGGTGTGTTTGTTAAAACTTAAAAATAGCAATGAGGAGTAGCTGTAAGCAACAACAGTGAACAATAGCTCTGAACAGTAGCAGTGACTACCAACGTTGTTGTTGTTATTATTATTATTATTATTATTATTATTATTATTATTATTAAATGTTTCGTCACACATTTAATTGTAATTATAAATGATTAAAATGACGTAAAATGATATATACATATTTAAATAAAGCATTGTTATATGTTCCAAATGGCCGGGTGCTACATACATACAAGACAACAATATGGTTATATTCAACTTTCATTTGTGGCCAAATAGCTATGCTATATTCATCTAATGATACATGCATAACAAGCTAACAAAGAAACACAAACTAAATTGTCACAACTCACTACTCTTTTACCATACCTTCTTAAACAAGCATTAAACAATTAGCATTTCAAAAAATGGCTACAGCTCACAGCTTATTTGCCAAACGATCAATAAAATCACAATTTTCACTGATTCTTTATCAAACGACCACTAAAAATTAAAGTATTCATTCCTCACCGCTCATCGCTACAAGCCCGCTTCACGCCAAAACATACCCTATATTAGAAACAAAATATTAGCGCGTGACACTGACACTCTCCACCACTTAACCACATCACCGCCTTCATTTTTCCCCCGCCTATAAATAGACCTCCCAAACAAACTCATTCGCGCCAATTCATTTTCCCCAATTTCCTCACACACACAAATATCTAGGGCTCCTAACAACTTCTCCCCCAATCACTCACACCTTCATTCATCCGTACAATTCAGTTACATTTCCGATCACCGGAGCACAATTCAGTTACATTTCCGATCACCGGAGCACAATTCAGTTACATTTCCGATCACCGGACCACCGGTGATTCAACCTAATTATTCACCGGTAGAATTTGTCCGATTTTAACGAAATGAGTAAACTAGTAGGTTTATCAGGCTTTAGAAGCATTGATCAGTTTAAATCGACGTTAGGATCGGGTTCGACTACCGCCGGCGCGAAAACGTTCCAGTTTTCGTCCGCGCGGAAACCGCCGCCTGCGGCGGCGTTTTCGGATTCGTCCGGAAGTTTCGCTAGTTTGATGCTTACTGCAGGTTATATTTGATGCCAATTGATTTTAGTGTGTGTGTGTGTGTGTTTTTTTTTTTTTTTTTTAATTAATTAATAATTACAGTATGATGAATTTTTTGTTAGTTGATGTTAATATGTGTTTGGTGTATTTGTAGATAAATTGGTGAAAGAGCAAGCTTTGGCGAAAACTGATCTTGAAGTGGCGGTACGGAAGTCGTTTATTGTTTTGTTTGTTTGTTACGATATATAAGTATATTGTAGCGATGTTATTGTGTTGTTAAATATGAACTAATTTGCGAGACAATTTATCTGATAGTTGTATTAAGTTACTGTGCATTTTTAGTTAGAAATTGCTTGAGGTGTTCTGTAGTTAGGGTTCAGTTGGATGAGAGTGATCGTTGATTATTTTAGGAAAGTTGACGGTCGTAGTGGGCATATGTATGCATGCGTGTAATATACAGCAGAGAAGATATATAAGTATGAAGGGAAAGTAGTGTATAGAGCCTTTAGATACGACATTTTGCTTCTACACCTTTAGATACGACAGTAGTGTAGAGAGCCTAAAGCAGGAAATAATTGGCATAAAACTTGGAATTCTGAAACCGAAGGTTTTGTTACATAGTCTATATGTGTAAAAGGTGTAGAAGCAAAAATAAGCGACTCTACCCGCTAATTGTATCGATGCCTATTATGTGTATTAATTGCAAGTAACTAGTATGATATGGACGCGTGTAGGAGTGGACCGAGACAATCTATCTGATAGTTGTATTAAGTTACTGTGCGTTTTTAGTAATGTGGGCATACGTATTTATGCGTGTAAGATCCGTGTCCTTTGAGAAATTGCTTAACAAAAAGAATGTTTTCAAACTTTAACGTCAATGGTCAATATACAGTGGAGAAGATATTTAAGTATGCATGGAGTATGCTTTAGATATTTAAGCGTAGTAATTGTATCGATGCCTATTTATGTGTTTTAATTTCTGTAGATGCACTTTTATACGTATATTCGTAGACAGTCATTATGTTGTGCTATTTGTATACTTGGTTGTGCATATGGAAATGTGTAGGAGCACAAAACAATTGTATTAAGTTACTGTGCATTTATAGTTAGATGTTGATCGAGGTGTTCTGTAGTTAGAGTCCAGTTGGATGAGTAGATAGTTGATTATTTAGGAAAGTTGACGGGTTGAAGTAAAAACCAAAGCGTAATAGTGTGGGCATATGTGTGAATGTATGTTAGTCCTTTGAGAAATTGCTTAACAAAAAGGATGCTTTCAAAATTTAACGTCAACATACAGTATGGGAGATATAAGTATGTATTAGATATGGCAGTAGTGTGTTACTGAATGTGTTGTTAGATAGTCTAGATTTGGAAACGTGTAGAAGCAAACTCAGAGATTCTACCTGAAAATCGTATCAAGTTCAACTGTATTGTAGTTAGATATTACTCGAGTAGTCGAGCTGTTTGGTAGTTGAGTCCAGTTGGATGAGTGGATTTTTGAATGTTTTATTTTTAGGAGTTACCGTGTCTTTATTGTTACATAAAACTTGAGCTGTTTCGTAGAAAGTACAGTTGGATGAGTAGATAATTGATTATTTTTAGGGATGTTGAAGGTCGTAGTAGAATACTAAAGCGTAGTAGTGTGTGCATATGTATGTCTGAAATATGTATGTATGCATGCATGGGTGTAGTATCTGAGTCCTTTAACGGAATTGCTTACCAAAAGGAATGTTTTCAAATTACAATGTTAGTATACAGGGTATAAGATATACATATGCAGGGAGTATGCTTTAGATACGACAGTAGTGTATAGAGCCTAAAGCAGGAAATAAATGGCGTAAAACTTCAAATTCTGAAACTGAATGTGTTGTTAGATAGTCTAGATATGGAAATGTGTTGAAGCAAACTAAGAGACTCTACCTAATAATTATATCGTGTTCAAGTGTATTGGTAATTACATATTACTAGAGCTGTTCGGTAGTTAGAGTCCAGTTGGATGAGTGGGTTGTTGATTATCTTATATTAGGAACGTTGAAGGTTGAAGTAGAATACTAAAGCGTAGTAGTGGGGGAAAATATATGTCTGGATGTATGTATGTTCTGTGTCCTTTGAGAAATTTATTTACAAAATGAATTTCTCAAAATACAACTAAAACTTGGAATTGCGAAACTGAATGTCATGTTAGATAGTCTAGGTATGGGAACGTGCAGAAGCAAAATCAGGTGATTCTACCTGATAAACGTATCGAGTTACTGTTTATTTGTAGTTACATAAAACTTGAGCTGTTCTGTAGTTAGTCCTGTTGGATGTGTGTTATTTGAGAAATGCTCATCAAATAGCACTTTAAAAAGATAAGGTAAATATACAGAATTGAAGTTATAAGATTAGTGTAAAGGGTGAAGCAGAAATAGTTGGCTAAAAACACCGTGAGGGGAACCTCAAAACTGATTATCTTGTTAGATAATCTATATAGTGTTACTGCTGGTTTATTTAGCTTTAAAGGCTCTTCTGTCCTTTTCTGTATATTTTTACGCATCTTTTAACACAATGCCATATATATGTATATTCTGGTATAATGCTATGTTCCATGTAAGTAAGTGCACGTATAAGATGGAAACTTGTAGAAGCAAACCAAGAGACTCTACCTGATAATTGTTTCGAGTTACTGTGTATTTGTAGTTACATATTACTTGAGCTGTTCCGTAGTTAGAGTCCAGTAGTAGTATGGGCATATGCATGTTTAAAAAAAAAAAAAAAAAAAAAAAAAAAAAAAAAAAAAAAAAAAAAAAAACTCAACGAATGGAATTTTATTAAAAGACAACGTAAATATGCAGATTGTAGATATAAGTTTTCATGAAGTATGCTCAGATAGTGTTACCGTTGGATTTTCATGTCTTAAAAAAGACTTCTGTTTGTTTCTGCACGAATTGCTCTATAGGCAGCAGCTGAGATAGTGTAACACCTTTGTGTTCCTGACCAATACTTTAAATTTCCGTCAAACTTACTTTAGGTAGAAGGCACCATTCATCCAACCAAGAATAATTGGTTATATTTTCTAAAGGCCAAAGGACAACATTAATAAGACACCCAAATATTTTTACACTAGCATCTGTTAGAAATAAAGTGAACAATTAAAAACTGAATTCCCGAACAATTTTCTTTACAAGGCTACAAGCAATAGCCTCGTCATTGGTATGCATACTGCTGGTGCTTATGTTGCTGTATTGGATCTGAGACCTATTCTTAATATATTTATTGCAATGGATGCAGAATTCGAAACTGCTGAAGCTATCAGAGCAGATTCGTGCACTGGAACAAAAGTTGCAAAATGCGTATAATGAAAATGCAAAGCTTAAAGTGAAGCATAAAGAAGACAAGGAACTTTTGATAGCACTAGAGTCAAAATTCACATCTACACAGAACATATGTGATCAACTTACTGAAACCTTACAAACTCTAGCTTATCAGGTTCAGGATGGTAAGAGGTTTATTGTTGATTCCCAGTTCTTACATAATGAGATAACCATGTACATACTGATCATGGTTCTGCTTCTACAGCTGAGAATGACAGAGACTTTTTCGCAAATAAGATGTCTGAAACATCAGCAGATCTTGACAATCTACATGGACTAATGAAGTCTTTGTCTCTAAGGGTGGAATCATCAGAAGAAACAATCAGGAATCGTAAGTTAGATCTTCCTGATATAAGGTTCATCGTGTTGTTAACCAATACGGTCAACATTTTTCTGAATCTGGTTTAATTATTGAATGTGTGGAATACGGCTTGCAGGAGACAAAGAACTTAAGGAGCTTGGTCTTGACAAGGAAACTGTGGATAGACGACTTAGAGAAGAACACTGCAAAGTTCTAAATCTCATCAATGAAAGAGGTATTGCTTACTTTATATATAGGATCTACAAGTTCTAGAAATATTAGGAGATGATATGAAATGCACATGTTTGGTAGAACTTTAGTAAGGCATCTTCACTTAGAAAGTGCTTAGAGTTTTGATACATTGACATGTCCAAGAAACATGATGTGTGCTCCACCTTGCAGATGTGAGGAAAGTACATAAAACTACCCAAGCTCACTGTTTAACGTTTGCTTGTCTTAGATAGAGAATCAAATTCTGGATTCATTTTTGTGGCCTATTTATATAATCCATCGGACTTGCCGATTCAAAAGTAATTAAGTTTTTCTTAGTAACCCTGCAAATGTAGCTCTCTTTCTTCTCATGTTTTTAAAAATCAAATACAATTTAAGTGTAATTTATGTGGATTTCTCTTCCTGTTGGTGACACATACATAAAGATTTCAGATTGTGCCATCTAAATCTAATAATATTTTGCAGATAATCTGGTCAAGAACTTTGAAGAAACTGTTGCTTGTAATGAATCGACCATGGAGAGTTTGAACTCTAAATTAAGCAAGTTGGAACTTGAGCTAATATCAAAGGACGACAGGCTAAAGGACATGCAAGATTTGAGTGAAAAAAAGGAGAAAGTAAATGCTGATCTTAGAGCCAGTAACAAGAAATTTTCCGAGCATTTACAAAGCATTAGAGGAGATCCTGAGCCTTGGAAATTTTGTGAAGATGCTGACTGTTAAGCTGACAGATTTGGATAGACAGAGTCTATCCTTTCGGGAGAAGTTTCTTAAACTCAATGCTTTATTTTCTTCTTGCTTTGAATTGGTAAAAGAGGAGCAGAAGCTTGTAACACAAAAGGCACAGAAGAGTTTTGATTCGCTTCATGGTCAACTCTTGAATGCCACATCAGAAAAAGATTCTTTACATTCGGTAAATGAAGAGTTGAAGAATAAGATCAACGAGCTCCAGAATGATCAAAAAGTCACAATGGCCAAGCATGCAGAAGAAAGTCACCTTGCAGAAGAGAAGGTTCGGAGGTTGGAGTCTGAAGCAGAAACTCTTCTTTCGAAGAAAGCTGAAATGGATAACCAGATTATCATGTTGGAGGATAAAATCCGTTCTCTTGCTGAAGCTTCTAGATTATCAGAGATACAAATGGTGGGCATTTTTTATTGTTAAATTATATATCAGCATTTGATGATATCATGCCTAATCATTATATATCGTTAAAAATGCAGCAAGACTTTCAGTTGAAGCACTCAGAATCTGAAACTGCCACCACTGAGAGTATCAGAAATCTTCAATCGGAGATACAAGGGAAGGAAGAGGAAATAGATACTCTCCGAAAGGAGATTGTGAAGCATGAAGAGCATGTAGCTTCACTGGAGACACAACTGAGTGAGCTTCAAAGCTCACTTCAGGAAAAGGAGCAGGTTGTTTTGGAATTCAAGGAAAGAGAGAAACAACTAGAAGATCAAAAATCAGAGGTTTTCTTTTCTATCCATGTCTATAGCTGTTATCCTCTAGTTTATTGTAATACACATGACAACTATATGATATTAAATGACCAATAGGCTCAGAAGTTGCTGGCTGAAGCGGAAAGTAATGTGGCAGAAGCTAAGAAACAATTCACTCAGATGTTAGAAAGTAAACAGTTGGAACTTTCAAGGCACTTGAAGGAAATATCTCAGAGGAATGATCAGGTAAGGTCCATTGTCATGTATCTGTGTGAATCTTCCAGATGGTGATGCTAACTAACTGACTATGGATTACATTAGGCGATTAATGCTATTCAAAAGAAGTATGAAGCGGAGAAACAGGAATGTATCAAATCTGAGAAAGAGAAGGTTAGGCATTCAATATCTTGTGATAACTAAAATGCTAGATTTCTATATTTTACTTGAGTATGTTTGTTCTTAGGCTGAAAAGGAAGTTGCGGATATGGAAAAGAAATGGGACCAAAAGCTGTCAGAATGCAAAGAGGAATCAAAGCAGCAATTGATGAAAATAGAAGGAGAACGCACTGCTCTGGTATGTATGGTAACTCGGATTAAGCTAAAAAAAAAAAAAAAAAAGTTATTGTTAGTGTATTAGCTTGGAAGTTAAAGCTTATATATACGATATTCTAATTTTCTTGCATAAGATGTAACAATTAATTGGTAACTACTGCTTCTGTTGGGATTATGTCTGTTTCTATGATGGATAGAGGGCTTTATAAACTATGCTTTGTTTCTTTCTTTCTTATGGTTAAACGACACTGTCATTTGTTTTAAGCATATTAAGAATATGATTTAACTAAACTGTGTTCATGCTCATATTTTAGGTTAATAGAATACGTCAGGAAAGTGATAAGAAGGAAGCAAATCTAAAATCTATTCACTCTGAAGAATTAAAAAAGATGAAACTTCGGGCTGAGAATGAACTTATGGAGGTACATATCCTTATGCACCACTGAAGTATGATTTATGATGAAGGGATTCATGCATTTTTAAATTGCTAACTTTTTCTTTTCTGTCAGACAACAAGGTTACTACAAAATCAGTGTCAAGCTGAGTTAAGGGAGTTAAGGTCTCAACATGAAGAGGAGTGTAGGCATCTTGAAGAGGAGCTGATGGCTCAGAAGGAAAAGGTATGTATAACTATTGTTCTTCCTTATCATCCAGGGTGGGTTAGCTCCACTTGTTTTTCCTGCTAAAAGAGATGGTATTTGTCACAGGAGGAGAGGCAGAAGGCTTTGTTGCAGATGCAATGGAAAGTAATGAGTGATCGGGCCCCAGAAGACCAAGAAGTGACCTCAAGAAAGGTCTGTATCTTTGCAATCATATATGTTTTTTAAATAAAGGTGGCAAGATAAGCGGGTCATTTACGTTGGGTAACGGGTCAAAACATGCAGGCCAGGCTGCGTTGACCAACATACACTTTTTTATTTTTCCCATTTCTTTATCTTCTTATAAATAGTTTATGAAACTAATTATGATTACAAGATAATACTATTACAACACTTCTGAATCTTGGTCTTTCACCCGTTTGACCCGTACCCTTTTAAGACAACTTCCTTTATGACCCATTTGTTAAAAACACAACTCAAAGTTTAGATCTAAGACCATGCATATGTGCAACTAAATTTGTCAACTTAAATTGAGAATATGAGTATTTTACTCTTCTTTACATAAATTAATATGAAAGACTAGGAACCCGATTATATAAATGTGATTGTTGCACAATGCAACTATTATACCCTTTCTAAATCAAGTTTTTTCATTTTGCAGAACTACTCTGCTGCTAGCAAGTTGAGAAATCCTGAGGGTGTCAAAAGAAGCAGTCACAATCTTGTTGGAAGAGAAGATGGGGAAACGGTAATATATGATTAACTTCTCGTCTACTATGTTCCTACATGTTGATATACTTAGTACTCTTATGATGCCTGTTTGGTTACTTTTGAATGTAGGATTTGCCTTACGTGAAGGCGGCACAATTACCAGTGTCAAACACGTTGAAGAAAGCAGAGAAGGGTAACACCGAAAGTGTCCTTAGCATTCCCAAGCATAGTAAAAAGGTGATCTAGTTACATCTACATCCATTCCAAGTTTTTACATATACATATGGATTTACATACACATATGTCTTGGCTATAGTTGATCATGCTATCCACTACAGCTGTGAATGATCATGAAAATACGCAAATTTTTATAGATTATAGATAACAAAATTTGGTCTAATATGTTGATGGTGTTTCAAATAATTATTGTTTCTTCTTTTGAGGTCTGGAAGCCGGGATTGTTTGGACTTCAAAGAGGGACATATAATGCCTATATATGCTTTTTAAATTAGCAATCTTAAGTTGTATGTGTAGTTCAGCTATTTCTTGCTTACCTCACTTGGGGAGTTATCTTCAAAATGGCAGGTCACTCACAATGAATATGAAGTTGATACAATCACAAAGCGCCGTAAGACAAAAAATACAACCATGTTTCAGGTATGGTATTTCTGTTCTGAAGCAAATGATGTAACATTTGTGTCCATATTTTATCTGTATTGACATATTTTTTGTACCTTCTGGAAGGAACCAAGAAGGAGCAAGAGGACAACACCAAAAGCCGTTTCCCCTAGAGAGGCTATCACGGTAAATTTAAGCCAGAGTAAACCATTCTATGGAACTTTTATTTTTCATCAGCTGTTTAATTCCTAGTCCTCTCTAATCTCATGTGTCTATCAATAATATGAATCATCTAACTGGAAATAGTTTCATTCCTTTTTATATCGTTTTTCATTCACAAAAAAAAAAAAAAAAAAAAAAAAAAAAAAAAAAAAAAAAAAGAATCCAAATAATTAAGCAGCAAATAGCATTTAAGTATAGTGACGAGAATACAAGAAATAGAAATGCATCCTCTGTTCCTTTTGATAGAAAAACCATGCATTTCGGCTCCATCCTTTCTGATCTATTTCTTTCATTATCCTTTTACATTCTGTGGGTCTCATTATTTAAGATTAAACGGAAAAAGATGGAGGTGATATACGATATATAGATGATAAAGATTAAACAACCAACTGTGGCAATTCAGCTGTGTTAAATAGTTATTATTTTTTGTATTTTATAATACTTTGATGCAATTGAACAGAGAGTCAAGGGAGGGACTCAACAAACTCCTGCTTACTTAGGCGATCTTTTTTCGGAAGGATCGTTGAATCCATATGCAGGTGACCCTTATGAGTTTGACTAGAGGTAATGTCTCGAACCAGTTTTTATTTTACTTTATGAAATTGATGTGTTCCTATACTTGCGTAACATAACCCGTAGGTAAAGTATCTCAAGTGTAAGATAAAAAGTACTTTTTTCTACCATTGTGCTCTTCATATGAATGAGCAAGTATATTGAAGCTAGTCCCTGGTAATATTCCATAGAAAATAGCTTAACTTGTTCAAATTGAAGTCTGAGTCAATATTTCATTTTTTTTAACGGTACTCGTTGGTCTGCAAAGTGCAAACTTTACTTTCTCATTAAGGTTTTGACTCCCTGTTTTGCAGAGTCTACTTTTATCTATTGAGATTCAAGACTTTGATCAAATCTTTAAAATGAAAAAGATACATTTGTGTTTATCCACTTATCATTTTTAATTATGCAAATTGATTGTAGAAAGCCACTAACTTGATCCTCAATAGTCAAATATATGTTAGTTTGGTAATATCATCTTTTCTATCCATTCAAATTGTTAACAGTTTATTGGTCATTATCTATGGAACGAAATTTCAAAAGAAGAAAGACTCAAGGGATATAATAAACTAACTTATTTTTTTCTTTTTTTTGCTTATGAAGCAGGTTCTACACCAAAGATCTTGCAGCAAAGCAGAAAATGTATATCTTTCATTCAATCAGTTGTCTTGGCTGCCATAGTGAGGCTGTAAGGTGTCTAGTAAGTGTTTTAAATGTACAAAATATCAACAGACAATAAAGGATTTTGTAAAGAGGTAGCAAATGCAACTTATAGACATATGGTTACAAATCGTTTTTAGCATTAGATACAGTACCCTTTGTGATGATCCATATTGCCACGTATAATTAGTCATGCTATAACTGTCAAATAGTAGGCCTTGGGTGCCCCTCTCTTTGGCCACAGTTCAACTGTTCATGCATTCTTTTCTCTTTTACTTGATCAAAGAATAAGCTTGTTGCACAGGGAAATATGAACCTGCATCATGTTTTGGATAGGAATAGGATTTTATAATAGTTTTGGGGTTACTTGCCAATTGTTCGTAAGTTGGCAGTTTTTTCTTTTTAATATAAACTAGAACGGTACCCCGTGCAATGCGGCGGCGGGTACCCAATGACTATATTTTGCGTTATTCGGTTACACGTTTAGTTGTCTTCATGCTTTTTAAGTAGAGATGGTTAAGCCAAATAATTTTTGTCGTCTGCAAATTTATAGTATAGGAAAGCAGAAAAGTCACTGCTTTTCTCCAACCTTCGTGCAATGTTTGAAATCCTTCCATAATAAGCACGTAGAGAAGTCTGAATTTTAATTTTTTCTAATTATAGAATAGTCTCAAATGCATTAGAATGTAATCGAGATCCCCAGAAAAAGAGAAACCCAACCATTTGAAAATGAAATTTGACCATGAGCACCGACCCATCAAATGGTCTAATGATTCAACATCTTCTTCGCACATTGGGTAGAGAATCAAATGCAAGTCAATACACCTCTTGTCTAAATCGCATCTTGTTGCAAGTCTATCTTTGTCGGCTCACTATATTAAAATGTTCACCTTCTTCGGAACTAGAGAATTCCATCTTGTTTTTTCATTAGATAATGTGAATTTTTTCATCTAATTTGACCCGAAAAGATTTAACTAAGAATATTCCGGAGCTCTCAAGAGCCCAACTCCAACCATCTTGCCTGACTTTAGCAAAAGTGTAGTTTGCTAATGTTGTGTATCAAAACTCGAAGATGTTTATGTTGTAGGCTTAATATCTGTATGGCATCTAAATTCACTTAGGTATTAATAATATAATGAGATACACTAACAAACAATGGCTTGATGTTTAGAACCAAAATATATTCTTCTTCATGATCATGTTCTTCTCCATACAAGTCTAGGCTAAGGTTCTGTGTTTACTCAGTTTGCAAGGCGTACTATTCATTTCATGCATTGATACAAAACGTTCCCCACCATTTTTTTTAATGGTAACTATTAGCATATAATGTACATTATTAGAATATTGTGTAAATCATGTATATTTGGAATGTATGTCACAGATCCCGTAATTCACTCCTAGTTAGTTAGGATTGATATGTATCCACTCTGTATATAAAGAGCCTTGGTATTATGAATGAAACACACAATTGAATTCTTACATGGCATCAGGCCTTCCTCATACCAAACCTTAAATCGCCTCCTCTTTTCTCAATCTTTTTGCTCTCATGGCAGACTCCAAGTTCCACCCTGCACTCTCTGTTACCAACATTAAGAACCCCATCCCCATCCAACTTGAGATGGAAAATGGACAATATGCTTCCTGGGCAGAATTGTTCAAAATTCATTGTCGAGCATACAAGGTGATTGATCACATCATTCCCCCACCACCATCATCTCCCTCCTCTTCCGCACAAAGATACTCCACCAAAATCCACTGTCGACCCTGAAACTTGGTCCACCTTGGATGCCATCGTTCTTCAATGGATATATGGCACCATATCTAATGATCTCTTGCACACCATACTGGAACCTGATACTACCGCTGCCAAAGCATGGGCTGCCTTGAAAAAAAATAAAAAACGGACCACATTACCTCGCTTTATCGGCTCTCAACTCTCGCTCTCGACTCGATCTCGCTAGTTGGTCAGGTCTCGGCTGTAAAAAAAAAGAAAAAAAAAAAAAAGGAAACAACATTAAATATTAGAGGGGAGTATAGAATTAAATTGTAGAAGAAGAAAACAACATAAAAATTAACAAAATAAAAAAAAATAAAAAAACCTTCGGTTACAAAATTAAATTGTAGAAGAAAGAGGAGGATAGAATTAAAGATTAGAGGGGAGGAGGATAGAATTAAACATGAGATGGGAGGAGGAAATGCTCGTGCACAGTGGTGCAAGTGTCGGGAGGTGGTGGAGCTGGGTGGTGGAGCGGTGTGGTGGAGGTGGTGTAGTTATAATGGGGTGTCGGAGGTGGTGGAGGTGGAGTATAGTGGTGTCGGAGGTGGTGGAGTATGAGTTGAAGATCGCCGGTTAAACGAGAGAGGAGATGAAAAATTTTTTATAACTTTTTTTTTGCTAAGTGTGGCGTGTATATTTGTTAGGTTTTTTTTTTGTGTCGACGAAACTTCGTCGGCAAATTATAAAAATTTTGTCGGTATTTTTGGCGGGTCATTCGTAATTTTCATGAAATTTTTTGGGGGGGTCTCTCAACGTATTGCCGACGCCATGTCGTCGGTACTAAATAAAATTAATTACAATAATTTTCTTTTATTTAAAATTAAATAGTTTTAATACTTTTGTTTAATATATAATAAAAATTGTATACATTAATTAATTAAACACATTCAAATAAAAAAAATAGTTTTATAAAATTAATAAATTACTTTTATATAATTAAATTTTTTAATTTATTATAAATACTTTTTATAAAATATGGTTCTACACGTACGAGATGTTAAACGAACGAGTCGAGATGATATGGTTCTACACGTACGAGATGTTAAACGAACGAGTCGAGATGATATGGTTCTACACGTACGAGATGTTAAACGAACGAGTCGAGATGATATGGTTCTACACGTACGAGATGTTAAACGAACGAGTCGAGATGATATGATACTACACGTACGAGATGTTAAACGAACGAGTCGAGATGATATGGTACTACACGTACGAGATGTTAAACGAACGAGTCGAGATGATATGGTTCTACACGTACGAGATGTTAAACGAACAAGTCGAGATGATATGGTTCTACACGTATGAGATGTTAAACGAACGAGTCGAGATGATATGATACTACACGTACGAGATGTTAAATGAACGAGTCGAGATGATATGGTTCCTACCAAAAATTTCCCACCAAAACATTTCCCACCAAAATACTGCCGCCAAAAATTTCCCACCAAGATCTGCTCTTATATACTAAGATCTTATCCACACAACTTCACAACCTCTTATACTCAAAACCACTCAACCTCACAACCACAAACACACACTGTTATCATGGTGAAGATGGCGGAATTTGAAGCTTTTCCTTGTCCTTGTAGACGAGGAGACGTAATTCTGCGAGAATCGAGTAAACATTACTCCTTTGGTAAACTATACTACGCGTGTCCATTATCGAAGGTGAACAATACATACTTTTTCGTGTATTATATTAACTTGGTTAGTTATTAAAAATAATAGTTTTTACTCTTTAACAGGGGGGACAAAGGAGTTTGGATGCAATTTTTTTTTATGGAAGGAGGATCGAATCGCCAAAATGACCGGTTCTCTTGGAGCTTCAACGCCTCCAACTCATTCCGCAGGACCTTCAACTCGTCACACTGCAGGACCTTCAACATCGAGTCCGGAAATACAGAGTGCTCAAACTGCATCAGCCTTCGTCACCGGATAATGGTACTCGAAAAAATGCTAGAAATGTATATGCATCCCAACAACCACACAATGGAATCAACTGCCTTATTTCACGACCTTTATAATGACATGGTAGGCGACATGGGAAATCTTCGTATGTAGTGTTGTTGTTGTTGTTCTTAATGTTGTTGTTGTTGTTTGTTGTTGTGTTATTGTTGTTGTTATTGTTGTTGTTGCTGTTGTTGTTTGTTGTGTTATTGTTGTTGTTAATTGTTGTTTAATAAAATGTTGTTGTTGTTGTGAAAACTGATGACGAACGTGATTTATTTTTTTAATTCGTACGTTTTAATTTATCATTTATTCACCGGGACATGTGGGCAGGTGTCGAATGTGCTATATTGTTTGTTGGAGTAATACGTATGTTTTAACAACCACGAAGGCACAATATCACAATTAACAACACACGAAGGCAAACTGTTTATTTAAAACACGCAAGTGTTCCAACTACATACATTTCATACAGACTCAAACGAAACAACTCGAAAAACTAAATGAAACAACTCACACTAAACAACTCGACAACGAAACGAAACAGATCAAATGAACACATATTAGGTGTATATATATAAAGGTAGCCAAATGCCGACGAATTGTCGTCGGTATAAAAAAGAGCGGGAAATAAACCCGCCAATAATGTTCGCTACTATTCGCAAATTGGGGACAAAAAAAGGCATCTCAAATATACCGACGCACCTTCGTCGGGGAGATTACACATAATACATAATTAACGGTAATCGCGCGATAATATAAACGTTTAATGCAATAATTTTTTTTAGCATAATACCGACGCCAAGACGTCGGGAAATTCTTGGCGGGTCAAATTCCCGCCCAAGTTTCACCAATTATTGTAAAAGTCAAATTTGACTTTAAAAATGCCGACGAACGGACGTCGGGACGATGAAAACCCAAAAATTCAACGCGAGTTTGGCTGGGTCAAGTATTTTTTTGTCGTTTAGTGTAATATACCTACGAAAATGTGTCGTCGGGAGTACGTTTGTCGCCAGTTCTATCATTTCTAGTAGTGAAAATTTAAAATATCTTTACAATAATTTCGTATTTAAAATGCCCGCGGCAACGCGCGGCTTATATCCTCGTTGATGAAAAAGACAAAGCTTATCAATTCTCCCTCTTGATATAATAACAGCCGGTCGATAGCATTGTTGCTTAATCAATGATAAAAGTTTGTGATGAGAATGTTTCCCCCAAATTATTACATGGATGATGTAGCTACTTCAAAGGATGTTTTAGTAACTATGAGTATATGTAAGGTTTGCAATAGAATAACAAAACTATATGAAATAGGAATAATCGGCACAGACATCAACATCTGGAAGAAAAATGATATATGTGCCTAATAACCATACCTATTTATGTACCTAATTATTTGATTGGTTGATTTGGGAAAAAAGATTGGTAAGAGTTTGAAGATAGAAAATGTATAATACACTTACATGATTTATGAATTAAACATGTATTTAGACATGTGTTTTAAGTCTAAATAGCAATAATCTTTCCCGAAAAAAAACACTTGAAGTTAAGTTTATATTCAGTGGAATCAAGCTAAATAATTTGCTTAGTGAGATATCACAAAAGAGAAAATGAAAAGAAAAAAAATAGTTTGATGCCGACGAACAGCCACAAATATCATTTTCTCACTTTCTTAAAGCGTCAACAATTTGTATTTATTTTGGCCAAAAGGGTAAAAAGAAACTACCAAATTAGAACAACAATTTGTATTTGAGACTATCAATTTTCCAATAAGTATTTTTTTAAAGTCATATTTACATATTTACAAACTTTCTCCGAGGCATGAAAGTTATATAAAAGCTTTACAGGCTTTCTCAACAAGTCTTCATTTAACAAACATGATTAGTGCCATTTGTTATCAAACATTAGCAAAGTTTTGTTTTTGTCACAATAGATAAAGTCCTTCAAATAACTTAATCAAATAATAAAAAGTCAAAATGTGGAATTCCGCTATCGCCATCTTTATTACTCTATTGGTTACCAACTTCTTTACCATGCACATATACAAAGATTTTTTTTTCATCAAATTGTGTGCACCATCGTATTGATTTCTTTTTTTGGCTTCACGCGTGAAATGATGAGGATGTAGTGATAACCATTCATGAACCATGAAGGTGCTGTCACATAGACTCGCTACTCGTGGTCTTCGTGACTTTGTATTTTTGTTATCCAAAAAAGGTGATGGCATCTTTTTGTATCTCATGCTTTCATAGTGGTCCATAACAATTATGTTATAATCTCTTTTTGGTTCGTTCAAAGAAAAATAACAACAAAAACAAAAAACAACACAATGTAACACCCCCAATTCATGGTTGCAGCGGAATTCGAACTGGGTGTTACTTGACGGCACAATAGTCACAATAATAGAAAACGAACTCCAATTGAGTCGTTTTAAAAGATTTATCATTCAAATTGTATAAATATCAGAGGTTACAAAATGAGGTCCCAAATGGTTCCATGTTTACAAATCACATTAAATGAGTTTTGAATGATAATAAAATTTATAGCCCTCTTGAGTATCCGTGCCCTTCCGTGCCATCCTTGATCGTCATGAACCTGAAATACATGCTTGAGAGGTCAACACAAAGGTTGAGTGATATTCATAGAGTTTGTTTAATGTTTGAACACAATATGTTGGTAGTGTGAGCTATAGACTCACACCAATGTTTGGAAACAAAACAGGTAGGCTACGTTATTATACGCCCATGAAATGTATTATACACTAAGCTTATGACACCATAACGTTAACGTGTACCAATATCGATCGGCAGATTTATCCCGGTAGGTACTTTGCTAACATACCTAAATCTCAAATATTATTGCATTTGTTTGAACTTAGTCAATACAAATGGGATTCGTCAATCCCAATAGGCCTATTAATAATATTCGCGCTCACTATTGCTAGTGACTAAATGGTTCATAATAAAGGATCTCGGTTTAGCAAGGTTGGTACTTAGTGATAATAAAACAATCAGGTAAGCATACAATTTAAAAACATTGTGCTCGGTTATAAATAGCATGTATTCCCCCCAAGGGTTTGTAAAACAATTAAGTAATCGAAAGTGGGGCTATGAACTCACCTTAAGTAAGATAGCAAGTAATGAATGTAACGGTTGAATCGTGAAGGTTTCTACGAGCAACCTATAATCGAATGTTGCGACTTAGGATTTGAGTACAGAATATGAAGTAGTGCCTATATATATATCTTGCATTTAGTCCATGATGTGGTATGATGTATAATGTAAGTCGTTGAAAGAAATGATTCATGAAACATGTATGTCTTGTATATCGTTTACTACCGTTCGGGCCGACATAATTCAGAAGTCATGTTAGTAAGCGTTCGAGGAGCCAGGACACTTTAACTCGTAAATCCACAACTCAACTCGACGGCTTACATAATGAACTCCTCACATGAGGCTCCCTACTATTGTAGTAGTTGATGAAATATATAGATATAAGTTTTGATCCGAAAAGTTACATGTCCGATACTTGAATAAACTTAGGAAAGTTTATTTGTACATGAAGATTGTTATTAGGGGTAGTTTCATAAGTCTTGTATGACCATTTTCTCTTGGTAAAATCTCATGGTTTCCTTTTAAGTGAAGTAGATCCAAATTGCTTGTTCAAGTTATCGCCTAATTCATTGTTTCATGTTTACGCCTATGTAAGTTGGTATGGTCACTTCGTCATGGCCTAGCCATGACCTTTGGTCCTTGTTCCAAGGTCATGAGACACAACCTTGGCTCTAGCCATGGTTGTGGTCTTGATTATAGGTCATAAGACCTCTTGTTCCTTTCAAAGTATAACCATAATCTTGTGACTTTCGCCTAAAAATGGGCTGTTTAGAATTCGAAGAATTTTATCACTCGGAAAGTGTTTTTAGGTCTCGAGCTTCTTTGTTCCTGAACGAAAACGGCGTTCCGGACAACTTTCGTGTTTTAACTTTTTGATGAATCGGACCAGAAGTGGGACTTTCAAAACCCAAATTTGATCAGAATGGTATTTGGCAGTTTGCCGCAAAGTTTTGGTAACTTCAAATGGGCGTAACTTTTGACTCGTATACTCGTTTTGGGTGGTTCAAGTTGCTACGGTTTCCTTGTTAAGTCCTTTACTGTAATATATAATGATCAAATATCATATTTTTACCATTTTGATCAGGTCTTACCAAGAAAGTCACTAATTTGCTTGTTATAGTAACTTGTCTTATCAATCATGTACAATAACTTGTTTTACTCACTTTTATACATCATGGACATGAATACAAGACATAATATAGCACAAATAATATGTAAATAACATGAATATGATTATTTAACAAGAATCATGTTAGGGTTTGGCTTACAACTTTTGGCTTTCAACAAAGAAAGGAAAGTTAACATGTAAGGATAGGACTTTGATAGACTTGCTTCAACCCACTTCACTTCATGCAATCTTTCTACTCTTGTAATCTTGACAGAGAGATGATGAAAATTGAGGTGACTTGAGTGGATTCAAACTCAAGAGAAATCACCAAAGTTTCTAAGGATTTGAAGTAGTTTTGATGAATCAAAACTAAACCAGGGTTTATGTATGGATATAGCACTTGATTTCTTGGATGGAACTTGAAGTAAATGAGCTAAGGATGAGATGATAGTGTGTTTTTATGTATGTGGGTCGTTGGAATGGCCAAGGAGGGGAAGGAGAGGCATTTATATGCAAATGAGGAGGTTACATTGTTGACTAGTCAACACTTGGAGGCCAAGTTGAACACATGTTCACATCTTAAGGCTCCTAGCATGAGATCAAGACACACAAGGCTGAATTCCCCCCCCCCTAGGTCAGTTCCTAAGCTTGGGGGACAAGGTGTGGACTTTGCTTGGTATTATCCTAAGTATTAGGAAGAGTTTTGACTCCGGGAAATGACAACCGTAAATGATTAGGCCTCAAAACGTAAAACCGGGTGTCGTAAAATTATGGAACTTTAAAGTATTGTTAGACATGTCCATATGTCCCATAATAAAATATAAAATGAGTGGTAGGTTCCATTTGGGTGGTAAAACCCTGCTAAAAACTGGAAACACGGGTCTAAAACGCGTAATACGTAAAACGTACGAATATTGCGTAAAATTGAGAGAAGTAAAATGTTACTTTTCTAATGTGATAAAAATGATTTAAAATGACTTATAATGTCTAGACCGGGCTCAGTCTAGTGTCGGTTGGTATTAAATGTCTTTTAGACATCAAACCGTAAGCCTAAAAATCAAGGAATGACTTATAACATCAAGGGATGATTTTTGGTCAATGGAGGAGGGAAAAATATGTTGACTTTTTCTAAGAAGTTGAAAACTCAAATATTCTTAGAAACGCGTTTTGTGGTCTAACGGTTAATCGCCCACACGGTTAAGCGTGCTCATGCGAGAATAGTACAGGCTTGGGTGACCTGCCGGGAAGTCTTTGGTCATGTTTTTCTCAGTCACGATTAATTCTCAAATAAATCATGAGTGTGTCAAATATTTTTCTGATGTGGGGTCACCTGACGGGGTTGAATTTCGTTGTGCGTAGAATTTCTGATTGACGTTTTACCCTAAAACGTGTAATTCCGTGTAATTCCTTAATAACTTTCAAGAAAATGATCTGACGAATGTCAAACATTTAATTTGCCATGGAAATGATTTATCACTCGAGAATATCAAATAAAAATCAACTTTCGGGAAAGTTTCGGGAAAAATGAATAGTAAAAGTGAATAGTGAAATTTTCCGGGAAAAGTAATTAACCTGAAAATGCGAATTGTTACAGTCTCTACCCCTTACGGGGAACTTCGTCCCGAAGTTCTTTGTGTGTCATATGTTGGAGTGGTGTCGATAAAGATGTGTGGTTACTTATGAGGACCAAAGTCTGGAATTACTAGTGATGTAGTTTGATTTGTCTCAGAATGTGGTGTGGATGAGGCTTCCTTTTATGTAGGAAAGATATGGTAATAGTCGAATATCAAAGGAAATTGATATAGCAATCGAGTATTAATAGGAATTGATATAGTAGTTGAATATCAAATAGAACTTGATATAGTTGTCAAGTATCAATAGTAATTGATATAAGAATCGAATCATGGAATAAGCGTTGAACATGTGGTTGGACCAAGTCCTGTTTGAATTGTACGGCTGCCCATGCATATGGCTACATGGCTCTGCAATGAGTTTGGTACGACTGCACATGCGTATGTTTACATGGCCCCGTAATGAGTTTGGTACGACTGCACATGCATATGGTTACATGGCCTCGCAATGAGTTTGTTTGTTTTTGCACTATCATTATGAAACCAAAATGTAAACCTCGTACTAATGGAAATTGGGATAGTCGTTGCAATCATAGCCTAGTAGGTAATCTGTTGTTGTATCTAGTGTTCATTGACTTCATTCTTATGTTATTTCGGATATAAATAAGCCCACTTATTTATAATTCTTTATTTACATAGAGAGGCATCCCAAACAATGTAACTAAAGGAATATAAACGTATGGTTCGATGATTTATAATTTCTTTATTTAAATGAAAAGGCATCCCAATCCATTCAAATAAGGACATTATAAATCATCCTACTCAAGAATTCCCGACACAACATTCATACTTAGCCGGTGAGTTACAGGGTAGTGTATTACGAGATGACACTGGTGTAGCAAAAGTACAAGATGAATATTCAAACTTGTAAAGCTGATGAGGGTACTTGTGGTGTAACTAAGGATGATTTGAGCTTTAAAAGTGCATCAAAATCTGTTAATGAGCTTGTGGTTGCAACGGTTGTGAAGATAATGATGTGATATGTTGATGAACAAAAGTGTGTATACTTAACATTAATACCCTTAGGTATAGATGTTGAGTTTGCTTTGAAAATCTTAAGAGATTTTAGAGGTTTATGATGGAATGGTATCCTTAGGACCTAAACAGGATAGTACTTCTACAGGGTGAAGAGAAGATTTGATAACTATCCCAAGATAGTAGTTCGGATTATCTCATAAATGAAAAATTTCAAGAATGAAATTAGGTAGTACAAATAAGGTGTTAAGATCTTGCTGAGTGGTAAGACACTATCGTGTCTCTAGATTGTTTTAATGTATTCTGGTGGTTTATCGTGTTCATGTAGGGAATCAATCTAAACATAACCCTAGTACAACTATTCTCAGTATTGGAAAATTCTAAGTCGAATATAGTTAGTCAGACTATATTCCACTGTCCCTAGGTTAAATATAGGTGACTAGTCTATATTTAGCCAAGGTTCGATAAAATTTTCAAATACCTAAACTAGGTATACTTTTGATATGTCCGTTGCTTTCGGGAAACTGTTCACTAAACAAAGGCGATGTCAAACCCTTAAGTTGCAAGTCCCGTCCATACAAGACTTGTAACGTATGTTTTCATATTCCATTGCATAGAAGGTAGTAAGGGTAGATACGTATGGAAGGAAGTTTTAAGTAGTTCTAAAATAGAACATACTTGGCCAGGATCACGAACTTTTAATAATGAAGGTTTCATAAGAAAACTTTGATGAATGTAGAGAAAGTTCAGCTTTTGTCGATGATGGATTAGTTTGTCCTTTAGAAATCTCATATTTCTTGTTTTGAAATCGATAGGTTGTGACGGGTTTTTGATATCATAAGAAATGATATTGATGATGTGATGGAATAATTCTAGAGACCATTTGCACAAAACACAATGTCTCGGAAGTAGGTTAGACCATTGTGCAATTCACAATGTCTGGGAAGTAGGTTAGGTCATTGTGTGACTCAAAACATTTGAGAAATGATTAAGACCATTGTATCATACAATGTCTTGGAAAATGAATGAGACCATTGTATCTCACAATGTCTTGGAAAATGAATGAGGCCATTGTATCTCACAATGTCTTGAAAAATGAATGAGACCATTGTATCTCACAATGTCTTGGAAAATGAATGAGGCCATTGTATCTCACAATGTCTTGAAAAATGAATGAGACCATTGTATCTCACAATGTCTTGGAAAATGAATGAGACCATTGCAATCAGTTACAATGTCTTGGACATATAATGTTGGAGTAGGAACATGATTGGGAGAGTGTGGCTGTGCCGAAATGCCTTAGAATAGGCATACACAGATATGTTTAGTCCATTGTTTAGATAAATGATTGAAAATAAACCGAGTTTATATATCAATATACTAATATGTTCATGTAGCATAAAATGCCTAGTGTGTATATATCAATATACTTATATGTGTTCATGTAGCATAAAATGCTTAGTGTGTATATATCAATATACTTATATGTGTTCATGTAGCATAAAATGCTTAGTGTGTATATATCAATATACTTATATGTGTTCATGTAGCATAAAATGCTTACGGGGAAATGCTCAATTATGTTTAGGGTACATATATTAATATGCAATTATGTTTGTGTAGCATAAAATATCTACGGGGAAATGCTCAAAAGGGGTATATATATGAATATACTAATATGTTTGTGTAGCATAACATGCTTACTAAGTCCATAATCGTCTGGAGGATGGAAGACACGGAGAGCGGAAGGCTATAAAAATGGTTTTGCTTGTAGTTGTAGTTATAGTTTAGGTCTCAATTAGACCCGTTTCTCTATAACCATGGCTCTGGTACCAATCTGTAACACCCCCAATTCATGGTTGCAGCGGAATTCGAACTGGGTGTTACTCGACGGCACAATAGTCACAATAATAGAAAACGAACTCCAATTGAGTCGTTTTAAAAGATTTATCATTCAAATTGTATAAATATCAGAGGTTACAAAATGAGGTCCCAAATGGTTCCATGTTTACAAATCACATTAAATGAGTTTTGAATGATAATAAAATTTATAGCCCTCTTGAGTATCCGTGCCCTTCCGTGCCATCCTTGATCGTCATGAACCTGAAATACATGCTTGAGAGGTCAACACAAAGGTTGAGTGATATTCATAGAGTTTGTTTAATGTTTGAACACAATATGTTGGTAGTGTGAGCTATAGACTCACACCAATGTTTGGAAACAAAACAGGTAGGCTACGTTATTATACGCCCATGAAATGTATTATACACTAAGCTTATGACACCATAACGTTAACGTGTACCAATATCGATCGGCAGATTTATCCCGGTAGGTACTTTGCTAACATACCTAAATCTCAAATATTATTGCATTTGTTTGAACTTAGTCAATACAAATGGGATTCGTCAATCCCAATAGGCCTATTAATAATATTCGCGCTCACTATTGCTAGTGACTAAATGGTTCATAATAAAGGATCTCGGTTTAGCAAGGTTGGTACTTAGTGATAATAAAACAATCAGGTAAGCATACAATTTAAAAACATTGTGCTCGGTTATAAATAGCATGTATTCCCCCCAAGGGTTTGTAAAACAATTAAGTAATCGAAAGTGGGGCTATGAACTCACCTTAAGTAAGATAGCAAGTAATGAATGTAACGGTTGAATCGTGAAGGTTTCTACGAGCAACCTATAATCGAATGTTGCGACTTAGGATTTGAGTACAGAATATGAAGTAGTGCCTATATATATATCTTGCATTTAGTCCATGATGTGGTATGATGTATAATGTAAGTCGTTGAAAGAAATGATTCATGAAACATGTATGTCTTGTATATCGTTTACTACCGTTCGGGCCGACATAATTCAGAAGTCATGTTAGTAAGCGTTCGAGGAGCCAGGACACTTTAACTCGTAAATCCACAACTCAACTCGACGGCTTACATAATGAACTCCTCACATGAGGCTCCCTACTATTGTAGTAGTTGATGAAATATATAGATATAAGTTTTGATCCGAAAAGTTACATGTCCGATACTTGAATAAACTTAGGAAAGTTTATTTGTACATGAAGATTGTTATTAGGGGTAGTTTCATAAGTCTTGTATGACCATTTTCTCTTGGTAAAATCTCATGGTTTCCTTTTAAGTGAAGTAGATCCAAATTGCTTGTTCAAGTTATCGCCTAATTCATTGTTTCATGTTTACGCCTATGTAAGTTGGTATGGTCACTTCGTCATGGCCTAGCCATGACCTTTGGTCCTTGTTCCAAGGTCATGAGACACAACCTTGGCTCTAGCCATGGTTGTGGTCTTGATTATAGGTCATAAGACCTCTTGTTCCTTTCAAAGTATAACCATAATCTTGTGACTTTCGCCTAAAAATGGGCTGTTTAGAATTTGAAGAATTTTATCACTCGGAAAGTGTTTTTAGGTCTCGAGCTTCTTTGTTCCTGAACGAAAACGGCGTTCCGGACAACTTTCGTGTTTTAACTTTTTGATGAATCGGACCAGAAGTGGGACTTTCAAAACCCAAATTTGATCAGAATGGTATTTGGCAGTTTGCCGCAAAGTTTTGGTAACTTCAAATGGGCGTAACTTTTGACTCGTATACTCGTTTTGGGTGGTTCAAGTTGCTACGGTTTCCTTGTTAAGTCCTCTACTGTAATATATAATGATCAAATATCATATTTTTACCATTTTGATCAGGTCTTACCAAGAAAGTCACTAATTTGCTTGTTATAGTAACTTGTCTTATCAATCATGTACAATAACTTGTTTTACTCACTTTTATACATCATGGACATGAATACAAGACATAATATAGCACAAATAATATGTAAATAACATGAATATGATTATTTAACAAGAATCATGTTAGGGTTTGGCTTACAACTTTTGGCTTTCAACAAAGAAAGGAAAGTTAACATGTAAGGATAGGACTTTGATAGACTTGCTTCAACCCACTTCACTTCATGCAATCTTTCTACTCTTGTAATCTTGACAGAGAGATGATGAAAATTGAGGTGACTTGAGTGGATTCAAACTCAAGAGAAATCACCAAAGTTTCTAAGGATTTGAAGTAGTTTTGATGAATCAAAACTAAACCAGGGTTTATGTATGGATATAGCACTTGATTTCTTGGATGGAACTTGAAGTAAATGAGCTAAGGATGAGATGATAGTGTGTTTTTATGTATGTGGGTCGTTGGAATGGCCAAGGAGGGGAAGGAGAGGCATTTATATGCAAATGAGGAGGTTACATTGTTGACTAGTCAACACTTGGAGGCCAAGTTGAACACATGTTCACATCTTAAGGCTCCTAGCATGAGATCAAGACACACAAGGCTGAATTCCCCCCCCCCCCCCCTAGGTCAGTTTCTAAGCTTGGGGGACAAGGTGTGGACTTTGCTTGGTATTATCCTAAGTATTAGGAAGAGTTTTGACTCCGGGAAATGACAACCGTAAATGATTAGGCCTCAAAACGTAAAACCGGGTGTCGTAAAATTATGGAACTTTAAAGTATTGTTAGACATGTCCATATGTCCCATAATAAAATATAAAATGAGTGGTAGGTTCCATTTGGGTGGTAAAACCCTGCTAAAAACTGGAAACACGGGTCTAAAACGCGTAATACGTAAAACGTACGAATATTGCGTAAAATTGAGAGAAGTAAAATGTTACTTTTCTAATGTGATAAAAATGATTTAAAATGACTTATAATGTCTAGACCGGGCTCAGTCTAGTGTCGGTTGGTATTAAATGTCTTTTAGACATCAAACCGTAAGCCTAAAAATCAAGGAATGACTTATAACATCAAGGGATGATTTTTGGTCAATGGAGGAGGGAAAAATATGTTGACTTTTTCTAAGAAGTTGAAAACTCAAATATTCTTAGAAACGCGTTTTGTGGTCTAACGGTTAATCGCCCACACGGTTAAGCGTGCTCATGCGAGAATAGTACAGGCTTGGGTGACCTGCCGGGAAGTCTTTGGTCATGTTTTTCTCAGTCACGATTAATTCTCAAATAAATCATGAGTGTGTCAAACATTTTTCTGATGTGGGGTCACCTGACGGGGTTGAATTTCGTTGTGCGTAGAATTTCTGATTGACGTTTTACCCTAAAACGTGTAATTCCGTGTAATTCCTTAATAACTTTCAAGAAAATGATCTGACGAATGTCAAACATTTAATTTGCCATGGAAATGATTTATCACTCGAGAATATCAAATAAAAATCAACTTTCGGGAAAGTTTCGGGAAAAATGAATAGTAAAAGTGAATAGTGAAATTTTCCGGGAAAAGTAATTAACCTGAAAATGCGAATTGTTACACACAAGATGAGCCTACCCGAGACCCTCCCAAGGATCTTGAAGCTATTAATATGCTTTCATGATTCGGATTGAACTCAAATGAGGACAAGGTCATGGTTCGGTTGTGCTTATGTTTGTGTTGTTCAAATCGTTGGGCTTGTTATTCGATTTAGATTGATGATGTTGAGATGAGAATATTAGTTTTGATCGGTTTGAAAGATGAGTTTGGTGAGAAATGATGTGAGGGCGGACAAACGATGGAAGTGTGTGTAGGGTTAGGTCAAACAAATGAAACAAAGCTCAAGTAATACTCATTCCGTCCCAAAATTATTGTCCCCTATTGAATTTTTCGGTATTTACTTTTCAACTTTGACTTTAAGTATTTTTGTTTATATTACATAAGGGAAGATACAAAATATATGAACGGATTGAGTTTTAAATGTATTTTCATTTGGTATAATTTTTATCAAAAATTGTATAACACAAACAAAAATATTTATAGTCAAAGTTGAGAAAGAAATACCGAAAAAGTCAATAAGGGACAATAAATTTGGGACGGAGGGAGTATCATATACGGGTATTTGTTTGAACCGGGTTATTTCATTGGGCTTTTACCCGATTGGTTTGGACTCGATCAGAAATACATATGGTTTTGGGCTTTCATCCGAGTTTTGGATGAAAAGATTATACCACATGAAATTTATTGGATTGGGCTGCAAATATAGTTACAGGGTACTCATCGCCGCATCACGCGGATACCCTGCTAGTATATTTATAATATAACATTTACTTTTGGTCTAACTCTTTTAGTTTTTGCCACTAAATTTATATCAACTATATTTTATTCATAATAATAATTTAATTTTTCGCTTTAATCGTGTAAAGTGTTATATGTTCTATTAATGTGAATATTGGTACATAATATAGGCATACACGGAATAGTCTAAGACTCGGGCTTGAGCCCGCTACAATATATCGACTAACAGTTGAACCTGAGGGAAAAAAAGACATCGTTTGAGTCAGGTTAACTGATATTTCATATGTCACAATCTTTTACTCAAATATACAAATTAATTTTCATATGTAACTCATTATTTATTTGAATATTCTTTTCTTTAAAGTACACGGTGCAACAAAGTTACATGCGACACTATAGACTATAGCATTAGGGTTACCAAATCGATCTTCCTATTGTAGCCATAGTTATAGTTCAAGGTTCATATGGCAACACCGATAAACGTGTCTATATATTTTTCTTAAAGAAAAAAACTATATGTATTTGTATCACTTTTCAGTGTTACGAATAAAAAGTAATTCAGGAATTATGTGACAATAATTTTTTGTTAACGATCTTGATATTAGCAGCTCCAAATTCATGTATAACCAAAAATCACTTGAACATTTAGCATCTCTACTTGATATTAGTAGCTTTATCTGTTTTTTCAGAGAGGGCAGCTCCAAATTCATGTATAACCAAAAATCACTTGAACATATAGCATCTCTACTTTTAGTAGCTTTATCAGTTTTTCGAGAGAGCTCATTTTCTGACACTTCATGAAATAGCATTTAGAAGCACTGAACATTTACAAATTATTTTATGCATTATAATTACACTTACATCTAGGGCTGAGCACAGGTTCGGAACCGACCCGAAAAAACCGAGAACAGAATTTCACAAAAGACCGGAACCGAAACCGAACCGACGGGCCGTCGGTTCGGTTCGGTTTTCGTCGGTTCGGTTCGGGTTTGTCGGTCCATGTGTATTTTGGCATGTTTTTGTCGGTTTTGGGCCGAACCGGACCGAACCGAACCGACCCGAAACCGAAATTCAATAAAAACCGGAACCGAAACCGAACTGACGGGCCGTCGGTCCAGTTCGGTTCTTGTCGGTTCGGTCCGGTTCGGTTTTGAACATGCGATGCTCAGCCCTACTTACATCTACGGTTTTATTAAAAGCTACTGTTTACAGTTTGTAGCTCACCGCTACTACTGCTATTTTTGTCACAAACACCCAAACAAAACATTAGCGCGTGACAACCACACTCGCACTCTTCACCACCGCCTATAAATACACCTCCCAAACAAATTCATTCGCGCCAATTCATTTTCCCCAAATTCCTCTCACACAAACACCTCTCCCAACAACCTCTCCACCAATCACTCATCCGTACAATTCAGTTATAATTCCGATCACCGGAATAATTTTTCCGATTTGATTAAATGAGTAAATTAGTAGGTTTATCAGGCTTCAGAAGCCTCGATCAGTTTAAGTCGACGTTAGGATCGGGCGGCGGCGCGAAACCGTTAGGATCGGGTTCGAGTACCGGCGGCGGTGGGAAACCGTTCCAGTTCTCGTCGGCGCGGAAACCACCGCCCGCGGCGGCGTTTTCGGATTCGTCCGGAAGTTTCGCTAGTTTGATGCTTACTGCAGGTTGATGAATTTAGGGTTTTTTAATTATGATGAATTTTTTGTTTGTTGATGTTAATATGTGTTTTGTGTAATTGTAGATAAATTGGTGAAAGAGCAAGCTTTGGCGAAAACTGATCTTGAAACGGCGGTACGGCCAACTTATTTTTGTCGTTTATTGTTTTGTTCCTCTATTACGATATATTTTGATTGCTGTAGTAGATGCACTTTTATAAATATGAACTAATTTGCGAGACAATTTATCTGATAGTTGTATTAAGTTACTGTGCATTTTTAGTTAGAAATTGCTTGAGGTGTTCTGTAGTTAGGGTTCAGTTGATCGTTGATTATTTTAGGAAAGTTGACAGGTCGTAGTGGGCATATGTATGCATGCGTGTAATATACAGCAGAGAAGATATATAAGTATGAAGGGAGTATGCTTTAGATACGATAGTAGTGTATAAAGCCTAAAGCAGGAAATAATTGGCGTAAAACTTGGAATTCTAAAACCAAAGGTTTTGTTGATAGTCTAGATATGTAAAAGGTGTAGAAACAAAGCCAAGACACTCTACCCGCTAATTGTATCAATGCCTATTAGTTTTATGATATGGACGCATGTAGGAGCAGACCGAGACAATCTATATGATAGTTGTATTAAGGCACAATGCATTTTTAGTTAGAGGTTGCTCGAGATGTTCTGTAGTTAGTTGATTGTTTTAGGAAAGTTGACGGTCGTAGTAGGAATAAAATGTAGTAGTGTGGGCATGTGTATGGATCCGTGTAACATCTGTGTCCTTTAAAAAATTGCTTAACAAAAGGAATGTTTTCAAACTTTAACGTCAATGGTAGTGTGGGCATATGCATGTGTGAATGTTGAAGTAGAATACTAAAGCGTGGTAGTTAGAGTCCAGTTGGATGAGCGGATCGTTGATTATTTTATTTTTAGGAATGTTGAATGTTGAAGGTAGAATACTAAAGTGTGATAGTGTCCTTTGAGAATATTCATTACAAATAGAATTTACAAAACGTAATGTTGATAGGGGAGAAGATATAAAGTATGAAGGAGAATGCTCTACACAGGACATTAGCATAGAGCCTAATGTAGGGAATAAATGGCTTAAATCTTGGAATTGAGAAAATGAATGGCTTGCTAGATAGTCTAGATATGTAATAGGTGTAGAACAAGCTTTGGCAAAAACTGATCTTGAATTGGCGGTACGGAAAACTTATTTTGTCGTTTATTGTTTTGTTCGTCTGTTACTATATATTTTGATTGCTGTAGATGCACTTTTATAAGTATATTGTAGTTATGTTATTGTGTTGTAAAATACGAGATGTAGAGGCAAACCGTGACAATCTATCTGTACGATGAACTAATTTCTAGTTTAGGTGTATCGATGCCTATTTGTCAGTTTTAATTTCTGTAGATGCACTTTCATAAGTATGTTTTAATGATTATGTTCTGCTATCTGTATAATTGGTTGTGCATATGGAAACGTTTATGAGCAAAACAATTGTATTAAGTTACTGTGCATTTATAGTTATATATTGCTTGAGGTGTTCTGTAGTTAGAGTCCAGTTGGATGAGTAGATGGTTGATTGTTTACGTAAGTTGACGGGTCGAAGTAGAAACTAAAGCATAATGTAAGTCCTTTGAGAAATTGCTTAACAAAAAGGATGCTTTCAAAATTTAACTTCAACATACAGTAGGGGAGATATAAGTATGTATTAGATATGACAGTAGTGTGTAGAGCCTAAAGCAGGAAATAACTGGTGTAAAACATGGATTCTGTTACCGAATGTGTTGTTAGATAGTCTAGATTTGGAAACGTGTAGAAGCAAACTCAGAGATTCTACCTGAAAATCGTATACTGTATTGTAGTTAGATATTACTCGAGCAGTCGAGCTGTCTGGTAGTTGAGTCCAGTTGGATGAGTGGATTGTTGAATGTTTTATTTTTAGGAATTTATAGGTTGATGTAGAATACTAAAGCGTAGTAGTATGGGCATATGTATGTGTGAATGTATGTTTGTGTGCATGTTTAGTGTCCTTTGAGAAAGAATTTGCAAAACATAACGTTGACAGGGGAGACGATATAAAGTATGCAGGAAAATGCTCTACACAGGACATTAGTGTAGAGCCTAAAGTAGGAAATAAATGGCTAAAATCTTGTAATTGCGAAACTGAATGGCTTGCTAGATAGTCTAGATGTGAAAGGTGTAGAAGCAAAAATAAGACTCTACCGATAATTGTATCGAGTTACAATGTCTTTATTGTTACATAAAACTTGAGCTGTTTCGTAGAAAGTACAGTTGGATGAGTAGATAATTGATTATTTTTAGGGATGTTGAAGGTCGTAGTAGAATACTAAAGCGTAGTAGTGTGGGCATATGTATGTCTGAAATATGTATGCATGCATGGGTGTAATATCTGAGTCCTTTAACGGAATTGCTTAACAAAAGGAATGTTTTCAAATTACAATGTCAGTATATAGGGTATAAGATATACATATGTAGGGAGTATGCTTTAGATACGACATTAGTGTATAGAGCCTAAAGCAGGAAATAACTGGCGTAAAACTTCGAATTCTGAAACTGAATGTGTTGTTAGATAGTCTAGATATGGAAATGTGTTGAAGCAAACTAAGAGACTCTACCTAATAATTATATCGTGTTCAAGTGTATTGGTAATTACATATTACTAGAGCTGTTCGGTAGTTAGAGTCCAGTTGGATGAGCGGATTGTTGATTATCTTATATTAGGAACATTGAAGGTTGAAGTAGAATACTAAAGCGTTTTAGTGTGGGAAAATATATGTCTGGATGTATGTATGTGTGTATGTTCTGTGTCCTTTGAGAAGTTTATTTACAAAATGAATTTCTCAAAATACAACTAAAACTTGGAATTGCGAAACTGAATGTCATGTTAGATAGTCTAGGTATGGAAACGTGCAGAAGCAAAATCAGGTGATTCTACCTGATAAATGTATCGAGTTACTGTTTATTTGTAGTTACATAAAACTCGAGCTGTTCTGTAGTTAGTCTTGTTGGATGAGTTGATAGTTGATTATTGTTAGGGATGTTGAAGGTCGTAGTAAAATAATAAAGCATAGTGTGAAATACGCATCTGTGATACATGTATGTTTGTTATTTGAGAAATGCTCATCAAATAGCACTTTAAAAAGATAAGGTAAATATACAGATTTGAAGTTATAAGTATGCAGGGAATATGCTCAATATACAAGATTAGTGTAAAGCGTAAAGCAGAAATAGTTGGCTAAAAACACCGTGACGGGAACCTCAAAACTGATTATCTTGTTAGATAATCTAGATAGTGTTACTGCTGGTTTATTTAGCTTTAAAGGCTCTTCTGTCCTTTTCTGTATATTTTTACGCATTTAGATAATCTAGATAGTGTTTACTGCTGGTTTATTTGAGAAATGAACATCGGTGTTAGAGGGGGGGGGGGGGGGGGGGGTATACTGTAGATTCCCGAACAATTTTCTTTACAAGCAAAATAGCCTCGTCATTGGTATGCATACTGCTTGTGCTTATGTTGGTGTATTAGATCTGAGACCTATTCTTAATATATTTATTGCAATGGATGCAGAATTCGAAACTGCTGAAGCTATCAGAGCAGATTCGTGCACAGGAAGAAAAGTTGCAAAATGCGTATAATGAAAATGCAAAGCTTAAAGTGAAGCATAAAGAAGACAAGGAACTTTTGACAGCACTAGAGTCAAAATTCGCATCTACACAGAACATATGTGATCAACTTACTGAAACCTTACAAACTCTAGCTTATCAGGTTCAGGATGGTAAGAAGTTTATTTTTGATTCCCAGTTCTTACATAATGAGATAACCATGTACATACTGATCTTGGTTCTGCTTCTACAGCTGAGAATGACAGAGACTTTTTCGCAAATAAGATGGCTGAAACATCAACAGATCTTGACAATCTACATGGACTAATGAAGTCTTTGTCTCTAAGGGTCGGATCATCAGAAGAAACAATCAGGAATCGTAAGTTAGATCTTCCTGATATAAGGTTCATCATGTTGGTAACCAATACGGTCGGCATTTTTCTGAATCTGGTTTAATTATTGAATATGTGGAATACGGCTTGCAGGAGACAAAGAATTGGAGGAGCTTGGTCTTGACAAGGAAAATGTTGATAGACAACTTAGAGAAGAGCACTGCAAAGTTCTAAATCTCATCAATGAAAGAGGTATTGCTTACTATATATATAGGATCTACAAGTTGGTTATGTCATTCCATTTGTTGCAGATTCAATCTATACTAGAAATATTAGGAGATGATATAAAATGTACATGTTTGGTAGAACTTTAGTAAGGCATCTTCACTTAGAACGTGCTTAGAGTTTTGATACATTAACATGTCCAAGAAACATGATGTGTGCTCCACCTTGCAGATGTGAGGAAAGTACATAAAACTACCCAAGCTCAATGTTTAACGTTTGCTTGTCTTAGATAGAGAATGAAATTCTGGATTCATTTTTGTGGCCTATTTATATAATCCATCGGACTTGCCAATTTAAAAGTAATTAAGTTTTTCTTAGTAACCCTGCAAATGTCTCTCTTTTTCTTCTCATATTTTTAAAAATCAAATACAATTAAAGTGTAATTTATGTGGATTTCTCTTCCTGTTGGTGACACATACATAAAGATTTCTGAATCTAATAATATTTTGCAGATAATCTGGTCAAGAACTTTGAAGAAACTGTTGCTTGTAATGAATCGACCATGGAGAGTTTGAACTCTAAATTAAGCAAGTTGGAACTTGAGCTAATATCAAAGGACGACAGGCTAAAGGACATGCAAGATTTGAGTGAAAAAAAGGAGAAAGTAAATGCTGATCTTAGAGCCAGTAACAAGAAATTTGCCGAGCATTTAGACAAAGCATTAGAGGAGATCCTGAGCCTTGGAAATTTTGTGAAGATGCTGACTGTTAAGCTGACAGATTTGGATAGACAGAGTCTATCCTTTCGGGAGAAGTTTGTTAAACTCAATGCTTTATTTTCTTCTTGCTTTGAATTGGTAAAAGAGGAGCAGAAGCTTGCAGCACAAAAGGCACAGAAGAGTTTTGATTCGCTTCATGGTCAACTCTTGAATGCCACATCAGAAAAAGATTATTTACATTCGGTAAATGAAGAGTTGAAGAATAAGATCAGCGAGTTCCAGAATGATCAAAAAGTCACAATGGCCAAGCATGCAGAAGAAAGTCACCTTGCAGAAGAGAAGGCTCGGAGGTTGGAGTCTGAAGCAGAAACTCTTCTTTCGAAGAAAGCTGAAATGGATAACCAGATTATCATGTTGGAGGATAAAATCCGTTCTCTAGCTGAAGCTTCTAGATTATCAGAGATACAAATGGTGGCCATTTTTTATTGTTAAATTATATATCAGCATTTGATGATATCATGCCTAATCATTATATATCGTTAAAAATGCAGCAAGACTTTCAGTTGAAGCACTCAGAATCTGAAACTGCCACCACTGAGAGTATCAGAAATCTTCAATCGGAGATACAAGGGAAGGAAGAGGAAATAGATACTCTCCGAAAGGAGATTGTGAAGCATGAAGAGCATGTAGCTTCACTGGAGACACAACTGAGTGAGCTTCAAAGCTCACTTCAGGAAAAGGAGCAGGTTGTTTTGGAATTCAAGGAAAGAGAGAAACAACTAGAAGATCAAAAATCAGAGGTTTTCTTTTCTATCCATGTCTATAGCTGTTATCCTCTACTTTATTGTAATACACATGACAACTATATGATATTAAATGACCAATAGGCTCAGACGTTGCTGGCTGAAGCGGAAAGTAATGTGGCAGAAGCTAAGAAACAATTCACTCAGATGTTAGAAAGTAAACAGTTGGAACTTTCAAGGCACTTGAAGGAAATATCTCAGAGGAATGATCAGGTAAGGTCCATTGTCATGTATTAGTGTGAATCTTCCAGATGGTGATGCTAACTAACGGGCTATGGATTACATTAGGCAATTAATGCTATTCGAAAGAAGTATGAAGCGGAGAAACAGGAATGTATCAAATCTGAGAAAGAGAAGGTTAGGCATTCAATATCTTCTGATAACTAAAATGCTAGATTTCTAAATTGTACTTAGAGTATGTTTGTTCTTAGGCTGAAAAGGCAGTTGTGGATGTGGAAAAGAAATGGGACCAAAAGCTCTCAGAATGCAAAGAGGAATCAAAGCAGCAATTGATGAAAATAGAAGGAGAACGTACTGCTCTGGTATGTATGCTTAGTGTACTGGTTTAGAAGTTAAAGCTTGTATATACGATATTCTAATTTTTCTCGCATAAGATGAATTAATTAATTGGTGACGTTGTGATTATGTCTGTTTCTATGATGGATAGAGGGCATTATAAACTATGCTTAGTTTCTTTCTTTCTTATGGTTAAAGGACACCGTAATTTGTTTTAAGAATATTAATGCAGATTAAGCATATGGTTTAACTAAACTGTGCTCATGCTCATATTTTAGGTTAATAGAATACGTCAGGAGAGTGATAAGAAGGAAGCAAATCTAAAATCTATTCACTCTGAAGAATTAAAAAAGCTGAAACTTCGGGCTGAGAATGAACTTAAAGAGGTACATATCCTTATGCATCACTAAAGTATGATTTATGATGAAGGGATTCATGCATTTTTAAATTGTTAACTTTTTCTTTTCTGTCAGACAACAATGTTACTCCAAAATCAGTGTCAAGCTGAGTTAATGGAGTTAAGGTCTCAACATGAAGAGGAGTGTAGGCATCTTGAAGAGGAGCTGATGGCTCAGAAGGAAAAGGTATGTATAACTATTGTTCTTCCTTATCATCCACGGTTAGTTCTTCGTGTTTTTCTGCTAAAAGAGATGGTATTTGTCACAGGAGGAGAGGCAGAAGGCTTTGTTGCAGATGCAATGGAAAGTAATGAGTGAGCGGCCCCCAGAAGACCAAGAAGTGACCTCAAGAAAGGTCTGTATCTTTGCAATCATATATGTTTTTTAAATAAAGGTGGCAAGATAAGTGGGTCATTCAGGTTGGGTAACGGGTCAAAACATGCAGGCCAGGCTGCGTTGACCAACATACACTTTTTTTCCCATTTGTTAATCTTCTTATAAATAGTTTGACACTAATTATAATTACAAGAAAATACTATTACAACAGTTCTGAATCTTTGAACATCATGATCTAGGAGGTGGTATATGTAGTGCCAGAAATACCAACCCAACACACAAAAAGAACAGCCCAGGTGGCCCATTTTGTATAATTATTTGGCCCAATTTGGGTCATAAGAAAAAGTTTTATGTGATGAAACTTTTAGATAATGAAAAAAATAAAGGCATCCAAGAGCATAGCAAATACGTTCAAGTGGGTAGTTGGACCGGACTGGTGGCGGGTCTGTGACTCTCATCCTCCATGCAATATATATATATATATATATTACATACAAAAGCTCTGTCAAACAAGATTATGAATTTTTATCATGTACAATAATTAAAAAGTTTTAAAGTTCTGACCTGATCCCAGCCTAAACCGTTATCCGACTTGACCCTTTGCTACCTCTAGTTGTATACGTTAGGAATAGGTTTTGGGAGACTTTCAACATGTTTGACTTGTACTCCTTTAAGACAACTTCCTTTATGACCCATTTGAGAGAAAGACAACTCAATTTCACAACATTGCCACCTCTAAGGCTCTAAGTTTAGATCTAAGACCATGCATATGTGCAACTAAATTTGTCAATGCACAAGAGTGTATAGACATCCTTTCTCATTACTAAAACATACACATACAAACATCAAAAAGGACTTGACGTTGAAATCATTAAATTTTATTTTACCAGGGTGAAGGTCCCTTTTACCCAAAAAAAAAAAAAAAAAAAAAAAAAAAAAAAAAATCATTAAATTGAGAATATGAGTATTTTACTCTTCTTTACATAAATTAATACGAAAGACTAGGAACCCAATTATATAAATGTGATTGTTGCACAATGCAACTATTATACTTTCAGCAGGCTTCATGTGCAACTCCTAAGATCAGTCTTTTGTAGAACTACCCTGCTGCTAGTAGGATGAGAAATCCTGAGGGTGTCAAAAGAAGCAGTCACACTCTGGTTGGAAGAGAAGATGGGGAAATGGTAATATATGATTAACTTCTCATCTACTATGTTCCTACATGTTGATATACTTTTATGATACCTGTTTGGTTACTTTTGAATGTAGGATTTGCCTTACGTGAAGGCGGCACAATTACCAGTATCAAACACGTTGAAGAAAGCAGAGAAGGGTAACACCGAAAGTGTCCCTAGCATTCCCAAGCATAGTAAAAAGGTGATCTAGTTACATCTACATCCATCCCAAGTTTACATATACATATGGATATACATACACATATATCTTGGCTATAGTTGATCATGCTATCCACCACAGCTGTGAATTATCATGAAAATATGCAAATTTTATAGATTATAGATAACAAAATTTGGTCTAATATGTCGATGGTGTTTCAAATAATTATTGTTTCTTCTTTTGGAGTCTGGAAGCTGGGATTGTTTGAACTTCAAAGAGGGACATATAATCCTATATTTGCTTTTTAAATTAGCAATCTTAAGTTGTATGTGTAGTTCAGCTATTTCTTGTTTACCTCACTGGGGGAGTTATCTTCAAAATGGCAGGTCACTCACAATGAATATGAAGTTGATACATCCCAGGGTAGGACAATCACAAAGCGTCGTAAGACAAAAACTACAACCATGTTTCAGGTATGGTATTTCTGCTCTGAAGCAAATGATGTAACATTTTATCTGTATTGACATATTTTTTTTACCTTCTGGAAGGATCCAAAAAAGAACAAGAGGACAACACCAAAAGTCGCTTCCCCTAGAGAGGCTATCACGGTAAGTTTAAGTCAGAGTAAACCATTCTATGGAACTTTTATTTTTCATCAGCTGTTTAATTCATAGTCCTTTCTAATCTCATGTGTCTATCACTAATATGAATCATCTAATTGGAAATAGTTACATTCCTTTTTATGTCGTTTTTCATTCACCAAATTAGAAAAAAGAATCCAAACAATTAAGCCGCAAATAGCATTTAAGTATAGTGACGAGGACACAAGAAATAGAAATGTATCCTCTGTTCCTTTTGATAGGAAAACTATGCATTTCGGCTCCATCCTTTCTGATCTATTTTCTTTCATTATCCTTTTACATTGAGCGTGTCTCATTATTTAAGATTAAACGGAAAAGATGGAGATGATATATGATAAAGATTAAATAACCAACTGTGGCAATTCAGCTGTGTTAAATAGTTACTATTAGTTTGTATATTATATAATACTTTGATGCAATTGAACAGAGAGTCAAGGGAGTGGCTCAACAAACTCCTGCTTACTTAGGCGATCTTTTTTCGGAAGGATCATTGAATCCATATGCGGGTGACCCTTATGCGTTTGACTAGAGGTAATGTCTCGAACCAGTTTTTTTTTTTTTTTTTTTTTTTATTTTACTTTATGAAATTGATGTTTTCCTATACTTGCGTAACATAACCTGTAGCCTGTAGGTAAAGTATCTCAAGTGTAAGATAAATACTTTTTTAACCATTGTGCTCTTCATATAATTGAGCGAGTATATTGAAGCTAGCCCCTAGTAATATTCCATAGAAAATAGCTTAAATTGTTCAAATTGAAGTCTGAGTCAGTATTTCATGTTTCTTAAGGTTACTCTTTGGTCTGCAAAGTGCAAACTTTACTCTCTCACTAAGGTTTTGGCTCCCTGTTTTGCAGAATTTACTTTTATCGATTGAAATGCAACACTTTAATCCAAAATTTAAAATGAAAAAGGATACATTTATGTTTTTATTTACTTATCATTTTTAATAACGCAAATTGATTGTAGAAAGCCACTAACTTGATCCTCAAGAGTCAAATAAATATTAGTTTGGTAATATTATATTTTTTATCCATTCAAATTGTTAACAGTTTATTGGTGATTATCTATGAAACGAAATTTCGAAAGAAGAAACAGACTCAAGGGATATAATATACTAATTTTCTTCTTTTTTTTTTGCTTACGAAGCAGGTTCTACACCAAAGATCTTGCAGCAGAGCAGAAAATGTATATCTTCCATTCAACCAGTGGTCTTGGCTGCCATAATGAGGCTGTAAGGTGTCTACTAAGTGTTCAAAATGTACAAAATATTACATAGAGAATAAAGGATGTTGTAAAGAGGTAGCAAATGTAACTTGGTATGAAAATGGGAACATACATATAGACATATGGTTACAAATCGTTTTTTAGCTCAAGATACAGTACCCTTTGTTATGATCCATATTGCCACATATGATTAGTCATACTATAACTGCCAAATAGTTGGCCTTGTGTGCCCCTATCTTTGGCCACAATTCAACTGTTCATGCATTCTTTTCTCTTTTACTTGATCAAAGAATAAGCTTGTTGCACAAAGAAATATGAACCTGCGTCATGCTTTGTATAGGAATAGGATTTTATAATAGTTTTGGGGTTACTTGCCAATTGTTTGTAAGTTTGCAGTTTTTAATATATATAATTTTTGTTTGATCACGTGAGCATTGTAATATGAAAACTGTATATAACAACTGATATTCAACGACGGATACTACTATACTAGTATACTAGTGACCAACATGAACTTGTTTTGCTCATCTTCATAGGCTATATCAATCGATTACTTTATGATAGTGGATATTAAGACGAATACTTTATGATAGTGGATATTAAGACGAATGCCAGTGTTTTGCTTGAGAATATATTTCCTTTATTTCAATCGATTACTTTTCAAGTTGATTTACATGTTTTTTGAGATTTGTTATTGGCTAATACACGTCTGTAGCAGCTTCTTATACGTTGCCCTTGAACTCTTACTTCCAAAACTCCAAAAAACATAAAGGAATAACCACTTTAGGGTAGGACAAGGAGAACATGGTATCATACTGTGATCAAGGTTGGTAATAAGTGTAGAGAGTGTAGTTTGGTAATGTTGTGTATCAAAACTCGAAGATGTTTATGTTTTAGGCCTAATATCTGTATGGCATCTAAGTTCACTTAGGTATTACAGTAATAATACTGAGATACACTAACAAACAATGGCTTGATGTTTAAAACCAAAATCTATTCTTCTTCATGGTCATTTTCTTCTCCATAGGATTATATGAGTAAGTGAGGGGAATTACAAGTCTAGGCTAAGGTTCTATGTTACTCAGTTTGCAAGGCTAACTATTCATTTCATACATTGATATAAAAAGCTCCTCACCATTTTTTTTAACGGTAACTAACAATCTCATAGTATATATATCACAAATCTAACTCACATGTCATAAGCAAAACTTAGACCAACAATAATTTGATTGGTGGGTTTTTCCAAGGTTGCAAAAATCGTGAATCGGTAGCCGGGCGGTCGACCCCCTGTAGCTTGTAATCGGTCTAGGCGGGATTAATCGGTGATTAATCGGTTTGGCATTTTCGACAAGTTTTCTGTATTTCCGGCAATTTTTAGGTATTTTCGGCAAATTTTAGGTATTACTGGCAAGATTTTTCTTAAAAAACATCTTGAAATAGATATAAACAACAAGTATAACTTATTAAACCATTTACTGTGAGTTTTGGGAATTTCTAGCAAGGTTTGAAGGTTTCGGACAAACTTGACCACGGTTGACCGTCGTTGACCACGGTTGACCGAGTTGTTTGACCGATTTACACAAATCGGCAAGGTTGGTGACCTTGTAGCACCTAATCGGCGATTAATCGGCCTTGTTTTGCAACACTGAGTTTTTCACAAATGAATGAGTATCATTATAACACAAACCTCTTTGTTCCCACCCTCTATTTCCATATGTCAATAGATGTGGTACAAAAGGAAACAAGGAATACTAACCCAATGATAAAAGTTTGCGATGAGAATGTTTTTCCCCAAATTATTACATGGATGATGTATCTGCTTCAAAAGATGTTTTGGTAACTATGAGCATATGTAAGACATGCAATGAAATAACAAAACTATATGAAAAAGGAATAATTCGGCTACACCAATATTATCCCGAAAAAAAATGATTAATATGTCTAATAACCATGCCTACTTATGTACTTAATTATTTGATTGGTTGATTTGGAAAAAATGATTGGTAAGAATTTGGAGATAGAAAATCTATAATACACTTATCACATGATTTACGAATTAAACAAGTATTTAGACTTGTGTTTTAATTTTAAATAAGAATATTCTATCCATAAATAACACTTGAAGTTAAGTTTATATTCGTGGAATCAAGCTGCATAATTTGCTTACTAAGAGTAGTTTCGAAGATCAAAAAAAAAAATAGTTGATGCCCACGAACAGCCACAAATATCATTTCCTCAGATTCTTAAAGCGTCAGAATTTGGGTTTAAGACTATCAATTTTTCAATAAGATTTTTTTTTTCTTCTCAAACTTTATCCAATGCACAAAGCTATCTAAAAGCTTTATAAGCTTTCTCAACAAGTCTTCATTTAACAAGAATGACTGTGTCATTTGAAATCAAACTTTCGATCCTTTACCAAACTATCTTTCTAAAAGTCATTAGCAAAGTTTTTTGTTACAAGAGATCAAGTCCTTCAAATAACTTATTCAAATAATAATGGGTTTTGCTGACATGTGTGGCACATGTTAACGTGTTTATAAAAGGCATGGCTGACCCGCGCTAGCATCAAAATTTAGGCTTTTTTAGTCACATAAAAGATTTATATATGCAAAAGCACTAAAAAGATCGTTAAAGGTCCATTAAAACAACAATGTTTAACGAAATTATATATTTTGCACTAGTAATGGTAAACCACCTATAAAGGCTTTAATTATAGAGCATATATAAGCTATATCAGCCCTTAAAAGCAAATTGGACTTTTCTTAAACTTTGTCTAAAATCTTGATTGAAATATGTCACACCCCGCTAAAGCGGAAACACGAGGTGCAACACAATCAATGATCATCACGAAAGAGATATAGAACAATACCATAATTTACATTAAGGAAAAAGTATGTTATTACAACATCGTTATAGCCGACAATGGCAATTTAAGATACAAAGTTTTGTTCCCAAAAGATAGCTTTGTAGTACATAAGGATCTGTAGTGACATGTGAAAACTTCATTATGCATAGACCATGAAGAAAAACTTACTGACGTTCACCTGAAATGCATGAGAGAAAACGGGTCAACTATGAAAATAGTTGGTGAGTATACACGTTTTATAATATGAAAAACCTTTAAAGAATGTTCACACAGCAAAGGCGTTATGAATCCACTCAGTTCCAAGCCCGGGCCATACAAGACTTGCAACCTGTGTGTTCACAACCCACTGCTAAGATAGTCGTAGATCTGGTAGTCAAACACACATGGTCAATATAGTTCACAATAAGTACCAAGTATATAATAAGTCAAGGCCGCTCCGAACAAGGGAGACGTTATAGTGTTGCTCCAAACAAGGGAGACGTTATGTTGCTCCAAACAAGGGAGACGTTATGCTGCTCCAACAAGGGAGACGTTATGTTCCGGACCTGGGAGGCTTTAGGTCATAATACGTATAATACATTAAGTTCAAAACAAGTCATAAGTTCATAATTAGGTTCAAGAGTTTAAGTCTAGCTCAAAGGTGCAAGTCAAGTTCAAGAGTTTGAGACAAGTTATAAGGTTGAGACAAGTTAAAAGAATACTCACAAACATAAGTAGTGAAACAAAAGTTATTTAAGTTCATAGAAGTGTAAACAATATAGTTTTAAGTATAGTTCATGCATCCACCCCAAAGCGATATAAAATAGTACGGAAAAGGGGGTTAGTGAATACTCACCTTATGCAACATATACAAAAAGGCTAGTGGTTGAACACAAATAGGCTCGATTCCCTAACCGCAACCTATTATGAGTGATATGGTTCTAATATAAGAAATGAAACAATGCTACACATGCGTATACGTACGTTATCAATACCACTCGTAGTTTTTGAAAATAACGTTTATCGTTTAGTGTTTTATTAGTAATATAACGTTTTCGGCGTAATTTAACATTGTTCTTAACTTTAGTAAATATGTCCAAACGGCTTCACAAAACTAGTCGTGAAATATAGTACGTTAAGTGTTAATGTTCAAGCTCGGCGTTTTTGAAAACCTTGTAATAATGTCTAGATGTCGTCTTGTTTAACTTTTGATCGTACATGCCTCGACGGATAAGAAATATAGCTCCTCAATGTTGTTACATGAAAAATATAATGTTTAACACTTAGGAAATTTTATTATAGCAAAGCTGCAAAAATTATATATATTTCGTCAAAGTTCAAATGCTTGTATCTTCTTCGTTTTAAACCCGTTTTCTAAGTTCTTTATATCCCTGGAATCGTGGGATAACATATTTACATATTTTTGATAAGTTGGGATAGCTAGATTACGGCTAACGCCTCGTTTTACCCTCTAAAAATCGTGCAACAGCAACTATTTTTCAGAAAAATATAGTTTTCGTCGTTAACTCGTTTTTAGTATAACTTTCTCATCGTAAATGATCTTTTAGTGATTCCAGCAGCTACGGTTTCGTTTTTGAAATTATTTTATGAATATGAAAACCAAAAGTTACCAGAGCCCCCTGAGATTTCGGGATTTTGCAAAAAGGGACAGTAGTTTTTTAAACTTGTTTAAACTCACTTTCATAGTTTCTAATCTTTTCTAAACCACTACAATACACCACAAGCTAGTCTAATCTTACCATACACCTTCTTAGAGAGTCATGGGTTCCTAGTATCCACAAAAATTAGTAGGTTATCAAGGGATGATCATAGGATAATTTATAATGTCATAAAAATCAACATATACTTGAAAGTGGTATATATAACATAAATACTTGCATGTTTAACCATGATAACTTGAAAATACATCATATTACTAAGTAAATGAAAGTATGAGATGATGAAAAATTTACTTGAAACTTACAAGTGAGATGATGAGGTTTAAAAGATCAAGGTTCTTAATAACTTCTTAGTTTTTATTTCAAAACTTGAAAGAGAAGTAAACTAGGAGTGTAAATATGCTTGAATCTTCAAAAACTATGGATCTCCTTGTGTCTTGATGTTCTTGCCGTGGCTAGAGAGGAAGAAAAAGAGAAAAACCTTGCTTTGATTTTGTAAAAACTAGTTATGTGTAAGAATATGTGTTTATGTATTGAAATATCTTGCAAATGGGGGTAAAATGGTAATTTCACTCATGGAAGCAAAAGTCTTGCATGTATATGTGTATGTTTAGTCGACATATATGTTTCTAGGTAGGGAAATGATAGTTTGCTTGGTATTTAATTGTGTTCTTAAGTCATTTGTGTGTATAATGCGTTATGTTATAAGTTTTGGGTACTGTGTTAGCTAGAAATCAATTTTAACGGAACCATATGAAATATATTAAAGTCGTAAAAATTATAAAATTACATTTCTCGCGGGTATCGGGTGAATAAATAGTTGTCGGATTGAAATTACAGAAAACCGTCGTAGTTATAAACGTTTAACGATACGTATATCAAATAAATTCAAAACGTCGGGTAAATTAATAATATAACTTTTATATCATTATAACGAGTGTAAAAATATGTTAGGACCATAGTCGGAATTGTCGGATCAATTATTCAAAATAATAGCTCATATACAGATTGTAAAAATACGTTTATTAGATAGATAACCGTACGTATACAGATATGATGCAAACTCACGCATGAATGACAAACTTTCTCCGGGAGTGAATAGTGTTTCTTGAATAGTAAATTTTTTGAAAAACATCTCAATATCACTAACCGACTCCAAAAATGATGAATAGTAAAATGATGAATAGTGTTGGTGAATAGTTACTGATGAATAGTAAATTTGAAAAGTTCGGGAAATGAAAAGAATTTACGAGTTGTGAAAAAATAAAACTGAAACATTAGATTAAAATTGTCATATGTAGAAACTATAGGGTGCATAATAAAATTTGCCAAAGATATCATCTTCTTTATTCACATGACATCCATAACCTCTGTTTCTGCCATTTACTTTTAAATCGTTTAAAACCCGTAGAAGTTTAACTTAGATTCCTCAAATTCAATGTAAGTTAAGTTTACACTACACTTTTCACCATCTATTTTACGTGAAAACTGAACTAAAACACCACTCGTCGTTACAAATCATGAGACCTGATGAGGCGAAAAATGAACCACTTTTAGGGGGTCATTTAAGCCCGGAATTGAATTTATTTGATCAAATATTGCCCTAAATCGTTCCTTTTGTGATTTTAGGTACTTTGGGAGTGAAATCTGGAAAAGGAAGTAATTCGGACGTTTTTGGAGCATAAAAGTCAAGAAAACGCCAAAGACTTAATTTTCCATGCTGAGAACAGTGTATGACGGCATCAAGAGGAAATATTTGACGGCGTCAAGAGTAAAGTCCATGACGACCCAGAAGAAACCTGAAGGCGTCACAAGTAGAGCATCAAGAGTTAATATGGTGACGGCCTGCATAAGGTGTACACATGACGGCGTCAGACCCAGATCTAGGCAGCCCGAGGAACTATTTTGCGGCGAGATGACGGCGTCAGACGATTGTTCTTGACGCCGTCACCTTCTAAAATCTATATATAGTTTTCTAATTTTCATTCATAGAGAGGAACTTGTGTGGAGAAACCCTAAGGCCGAACCTTGTACGTATTTTACAGCTTTTTCAAGGGTTTTCAGCCCTTGAACCCTTACATGTGCTATTGAGATAAGTCTTCTCTTAATTCAATCAATATGTCTATGTGTTGGTTTTCTATATTGTTAATACAAATATCGCCTAAAAACGTTATTTATATTTTACGATCTTCTCTAAGTTTTGTTAATGACAAATGTAAACTTTAGTTTCTAAGTAAAACATAATCTTAGTTTTAAAGACTTGCATAAACTAGACTTTTGCTACATTTTACATTTCATAAAACACAAGACTTCTTATTTTCTAAAAATAGAATTGTCACATCACATTTATGGCAAGTTTTGTCATTATACATTTATGGAAAGAAATGTGTTTGACTTACTTAGATGTTGCTTGCAAGTTTAGTGTTTGACTTGATATTATGTGATGTGACATTGTTTGGTTTGCAAGAGTAATGAGATGTGACTTTGTTTGGTTTGTAAGATTTATTGCAAAACCAACTGCAAGCCCGGCGGTACCCTGGAGGTACACGGGCTGAACCCTTCTCAGGGGTCCGCCTGATCCGCCAGACCTGCAGAAGGTTTTGGCTATAAATATTGAGCCACAAGTTGAATTTTGGCTCATCACTTGACATTATATTTTAACGCACACATTCATTCTTTCATCTAACCTCTTAACATTTCATATGTGAAGTTTCTTTTTATATCAAAGAGATTCACAAGCTTACTAAAAGTAACAAGTATTCAACACAACGTTGCAAGACTTGTTAGCTTAGCATTGTGTAGACTTGTGTAGTTTACACTTCATTTGATTGTGTATTTTCAGTAGTGATCGGTTAGTATTTTAGTCCTTAAAATACAAACTGTATAGGGAGTAGTTGCACCCTTGTAAAGAACTAACGGGAGTGGTTGTACCCTTGGTAAAGAACTCGACATCTAGCTTTGTGTCGGTAAAGGTATAAGCGACGTGTAAGGTTTTCTCCGCCGGTGAAAGGAGCTTGTTGACTAGTGAAAGAAACTCTCGAGTTGGATACTCGGGGCGTGGACGTAGGGCAAGGAAAAAGAGTCCTTGTAGCCGAACCACGATAAATACTCGTGTTGTGGTTTGATCGTTCTTTCATTTACTTGCATGTTATATATTGTGTTTGTGTACATATCTTTGATCAAACGGAAAGTTTCAAAGCTAACTTAACAAGTTAAAAAGATTTTAATCGGTAAACTATTCAACCCCCTTCTAGTTTTCCACAATTGGCATCAAGAGCTACGTTACTCAAGCTTTTAAAATATATTATGTTTTAAAACTTGAAACGATCCATGGATTTTGAAAATTACAAAGAAGGGCAATCTATGCAAATACCACCACTCTTTGAAGCAAATGGTTTTATATATTGGAAAAACCGTTTTGAAACTTACGTGAAATCTAAAGATATAGATTTGTGGTATATAATTATTGATGGTGATAACGTAGTTACTAATATCAAAGATGATGATCAAAAGAAGTTAATAGGTAAAAATAATGAAGCTAAAATGATGCTTTACAATGCTTTGCCTAAGAAAGAATATGAAAGAGTCTTTTTGTGTAAAACCGCCAAAGATATTTGGCAATCTTTAATTGTCACTCATCAAGGAAACTCACAAGTTAAAGATAACAAAATTGATCTTCTTGTTAAACAATATGAACAATTTGTTATTTCCGAAGATGAGATTATTGATAATGCTTTTGCTAGATTTAATACTATTATTACTTCACTTAAAGCACTTGACGAATCTTTTTGTAGTAAGAACTTTGTTAGGAAATTTCTTAGAGCACTCCATCCGAAGTGGAGAGCAAAAGTGACGGCAATTGAAGAATCCAAAGATCTTTCAAGCATGTCACTTGATGAGCTAATTGGAAACCTCAAAGTTCACGAAATGGTAATGGAAAAAGATTCGGAACTAGTTAGAGGCAAGAAAGAAAAAGTTAAGTCCATTGCCTTGAAAGCTAGAGTCCAATCTAGTGATGATGAAGAATCTACTTCGGATAGTGACGATGAGGAATATGCTATGGCCGTTAGAGACTTCAAGAAGTTCTTTCGTAGAAGAGGAAAGTTTGTAAGGAAACCTAAAGATGACAAGAAAACTTTCCGAAAAGATCGTGATGATAGGAAAGGAAAGGTTGAAAGAAAATGCTATAGGTGTGGAGACACAAGTCATCTTATAGGAGAATGTCCAAAACCACCCGAGAGCAAACCTCAACAAGCTTTTGTGGGTGGTGCTTGGAGTGACTATGAAGGAGATGATGATGAGCCAAAGAATGACGATATCGCTCTCATGGCTCACAACTCAAATGAGGTATTATCCGACTCATCTTACTCCTCTATTGATGATGATACTTTACAAAAAGAATATAACAAACTTTGTGAATTGAGCTTAAAAATCATAAACAAAATTAAATTTTTGAAAGCTAAAAAGGAGTTTTTAGAAAATGAAGTTTATGAGTTAAAAGAAAAAGCTAAGAGATTAGAAAAGAGTAAAGGTATTGACACACCTTGCAAATCATGTGAAGAGCTTAAACTAAAAGTTGAGAAACTCAAAATTACTCAAAATGATCTAATAAAACAAACCACAAAGTTTAAGAAGTTCGATAAGAGCATTTCTTGTGCGGATGAAATTATGAAACTTCAAAAGTCACCCTTTGATAAAACAGGACTAGGATTTACGAAAATAGAAAATCCAATGGGTCAAATGAAACAAGAAAAGATTGCACAAGAAACAAATAAAATTGCTACAGAAGCCTGCGGATCAGGCGGAACCCAATTTAGGGTTCCGCCCGTTGGTCCCGAAGGTTCCGCCAGGCCTGCTGCAGCAGTAACCTCATCCACTTCGGATCGTTCAAAATTTGTTAAAGTTACATACAAAAGTGGAACAAAACCTATGTTTAAAACTGGAGTAGGATTTAGTAAAAATGAATTTAGAGCTAAAACTACTCAACCAAGACCTAAGACTCCAATTCCCAAACGCCCCTTTCCAAAGAGCAACTTCAACGCTCGACCAAACTACCAACATGTTTGGAACCAAAACACTCCTAGACATTACCAAACTCCAAACCACATGCCATGGAACCCATATGCTCTATTTTCATACTTGGAACAAATTAATGGCATTCTTAACCAAAATGGACCCATGAGAAATTGGGGACCAAATGTTTGAGTGTTTTTCATAAAATAGGTGTGCCTCAAAGTTTGTTTGGAACCGGATGAATGGATTAAAGATAGCGGTTGTTCAAGGCACATGACGGGTAACAAAAGCCTCTTCACTTCTTATCACAAATGTGACGGAGGTAATGTTACGTTTGGTAGTAATGCTAAGAGCAAAATCATCGGAAAAGATACAATCTCTCATGACTCCCTTTTTATTGATGATGTAGCTCATGTTGATAACTTAGATTTTAATCTCCTTAGTATTAGTCAACTTTGTCGTAATAAGTATAATGTTCTTTTTAGTGAAAACGGAAGTAAAATACTTAAAGATGGTATAACCATAGCCAAAGGTGTCCTTAAGAATAACGTATATGTCATGAAGATGGATCCAACATCTAGAGAAAAACTTTGTTTTACCTCATTAGATGAATCTTCAACTTTATGGCATAGACGTTTAGGACATGCTAACATGAGACTAATCCAAAACCTCTCCTCCAAAGACTTAGTTTGAAACCTACCTAAGTTGAAATATGACCAATACTTTTGTGATGCTTGCAAAGTCGGTAAACAAGTCCATAATAGCCATAAGGCTAAAAACTTGGTTTCTACATCTAGGTGTCTAGAACTTTTGCATATGGATTTATTTGGTCCATCCGCTATACAAAGTTATGGAGGCAACTTCTACACTTTGGTCACAGTTGATGATTACTCAAGATATACTTGGACAAAATTTTTGAAAAGTAAAAATGAAGCTTTTGATAATTTTGAGATTCTAAGTAAGAAAATTCAAAATCAAGTAGGGTCTAATATTATGTCTATTAGAACGGATCACGGTCGTGAATTTGATAATGAATTTCAATTTGGAAACTTTTGTGATAATAATGGTATAACTCATAACTTTTCGGCTCCACGTACTCCTCAATCTAATGGTGTAGTAGAACGTAAAAACCGGACGTTGCAAGAGATGAGTAGAACAATGCTTAATGAACAAAACATTCTACAAAAGTTTTGGTGTAATGCCGTTGACACATCAACATACATTTTAAATCGAGTCTTAATTAGACCATTTTTGAATAAAACTCCTTATGAACTATATAAAGGTAAAAAGCCTACATTAGGATACTTTAGAGTGTTTGGGAGTAAATGTTTCATTCTTAATACCAAGGATTATCTCACCAAATTTGACCCAAAGTCTTATGAAGGTGTATTTCTTGGATATTTACAAAATAGTAAAGCATACATTGTTTTGAACAAAGAAACCTTAAGAGTCGAGGAATCATTGAACGTAACATTTGACGAGAGTCCACCTCCCTCTAAGATATCACTTTTGGTGGATGATGACTTAGTTGAAAGCCAAGCAATAGAAAATCAAGAAATCTTAAGTGATGACAAAGAAGATGAACTATTTAACAAAGAACTTGTCAATGTCAAAGAATCTAAAATTCATCCATTAGATAGTGTCATTGGCAACATTAACGAAAGAACACTAAGGTCAAAAGTTCAAAATGAAAGCAACTACTTTTGTTTCGTGTCAACCATTGAACCTACAAATATTAATGAAGCAATTAAAGATAAGTCTTGGGTAATTGCAATGCAAGAAGAGTTAAACCAATTTGTTAGGAATGATGTATGGACATTAGTTCCTCAACCAAAGAGTCAAACTATAATTGGAACAAAATGGGTATTTCGAAATAAAATGGATGAAAATGGAATTGTGTCTAGAAACAAAGCTAGGCTAGTTGCACAAGGATATAACCAACAAGAAGGCATTGACTACGATGAAACTTTTGCTCCGGTTGCTAGGCTCGAGTCAATTAGAATCTTACTTGCATATGCATGTGCACACAATTTTAAACTCTTTCAAATGGATGTCAAAAGTGCATTTCTAAACGGAGTCATTAATGAAGGAGTGTATGTTGCTCAACCACCGGGCTTCATCGATTTTGAAAAACCAAATCATGTTTACAAACTTAAAAAGGCTCTTTACGGACTTAAGCAAGCTCCAAAAGCATGGTATGATTGACTTAAAACATTCCTAGTTGACCATAAGTATACCATGGGCTTAGTTGATAATACGCTCTTCACTAAGAGGAAAGATTTACATATTATCATAGTCCAAATCTATGTTGATGACATTATATTCGGATCAACTTGTCAAGAATTATGTGTGGATTTCTCAAAAATCATGCATGACGAGTTTGAAATGAGAATGATGGGAGAACTCAACTTTTTCCTAGGACTCCAAATCAAACAACTAGAAGATGGTATCTTCTTTAACCAATCTAAATATATTAAGGACATACTTAAGAAATTTGGACTAGAAGATTCGAAACATATCAAAACTCCCATGTCCACGGAAACTAAACTCACCAAGGATGAGGAAAGTGAATCCGTAGATAGCACTAAATATAGAGGTATGATTGTTAGTCTACTTTACCTAACGGCTAGTAGACCCGACATTATGTTTAGTGTTTGTCTATGTGCTCGTTTTCAAGAAGATCCTAAAACTACCCATCTCGAAGCCGTTAAAAGGATTTTTAGGTATATAAAGGGCACTACACATTTAGGTTTATGGTATCCCAAAGGAACGGGAATAGACACCATAGTGTATGCCGACTCGGATCATGCCGGTGACTATGTCGATAGAAAAAGTACAAGTGGTATTTGTACTTTTGTTGGACATTGTCTCACCTCATGGTTCTCTAAGAAGCAAACGGATCTTGCTATCTCAACAACGGAAGCCGAGTACGTTTCGGCCGGAAAGGCATGTCAACAAGCTCTTTGGATGAAGCAAGCTCTTGTCGACTACGGAATTCAACTCAACGACATCACAATTCTTTGTGACAACAAAGGTGCCATTGATCTTAGCAAAAACCCGGTTCAACATGCTCGTACCAAACATATTGAAATCCGTCATCATTTCCTTCGTGACAACATTCAAAAAGGAAATATCTCAATTGAGAAAGTTTCTTCCGAACACAACATAGCCGACATTCTCACAAAACCCCTTAAACGTGAACCTTTTAACCTTCTTAGGCTAGGCTTAGGACTCATGGAACCTACATTATAGTTCTGGACATTAGACAAAAATCACAAAAATCAAAACAAATCCATAACTATTTTTCTCAGCAGGGTCGGCGGAACCCTCACACATAACGGGCGGAACCCATTTAAGGGGTCCGCCGTATCCGCCGACCTGCAGAACCAAAATCTTTGTTTATATTAAACCAAACACCCATTATCTCATACCACCACTTCCAAACTGCTACTATTCACTTTACCATCCATCCATACCTATGAATTCTTGGTCTTCCATTCATTTACATTGCAACTAAATCATCATTGTAAGTATTCTAAACATGATTACAATCCTGATCTGAGTCTAGGAATTCTATTTTTTGCACAAAAACAAAAACTTGGGGTTATGCATTAACTTGAAAAACTCATGCATTAGATTAAGTGTTTAATAAAACTAATCATGTTTCCCATAGTTAGGAATTGCATCTTTAATTAGTATAAACATGTTTGCTAAAACACCCCATGTCAAATCCTTCCAAAAATTTCTCACAAGTAGGACAAATATTTTTTCGTCTCACATTGAGAATACAAAATCAAAACGTTATGTTTAAAACATCACTTGCATAATGTCTCTTGAATGCTAAAGGGAATACATAACTAATATGTATTTTCGGGTACATTCAAACGAAGCTACATTGAACTAGGAGCGTTTGGATTATCTTTTGTTTTATAACAAAACTTGCATAAAACGATTTTGAAGCATCAAAATGAGTCAAGATAACCGCACCTCCACATTGTTTTCATATAGGCACACACTAGAACTTCCACATTATAATAGTGGTTTACGTAAACTAAAATATGAAAATTTGTTGTTCTAGGAATCATCATGCCTCCTCTAACCCACTACGACCACAAGGACACCCTTAAGTACCTACCAAAACACCACAAAACCAAAGGCCTTACCGCAAATCAAGTAAACGTTTTCAAAGCCCTAGAAAAACACTATGTCCATGAGGGTAGAACCATTGACCCGTCTTTCCTAGAAGGCACAAACCTTTACGCCGATTTTGCCACAATCAACTTTGAGTGTCTTTTGAATATCGACGAGCCTATTTGTCCTAGGTTCATTATAGAGTTCTATGCATCCTCCGTCCTCTCCACGGATGATTATGGTCATATGTCTATCAAATTTAGGGTTAGCGGTCATCAATACTCCTTCACTCTTGAGGAGTTTGCTCAAATCCTAGGTGTTCCAAACCGTGGTACTTGCCTCTATTCCGACTTGCACTCCCTCTCAACTCTTGACAACCTCCAAGACCTTATCCACCCTTATGACACACCCTTTGTCTCAAAAGACGTTCTCCGTGACCACCTCTTTGTTAGGACCACCACCACTAGGAGAACCCCTTTGGGGAATGAGGTCGATAAGGACCCATATGGAATGTAAATGAACGAACTCAAACCCCAATTCAAGAAATGGGAGGAAGTCCTTAGAGCAAATGTCATTAGCACAATTGAGAACCGTGACCATATCAACCTTTGCCTTTGCTACATGCTCTACTCCTTGTCCATTAGGCAACCCTTCAACCTTGCCTACTACATGGCCAAGAGAATGGCCGACATTCCCGTGCATGGCACAACGGCTATGCCGTATGGAATGCTCTTGACCCGTCTCTTTAGGTTCATCTCACCCATTCCACAAACTCCAAACGGTCTTCGCCTTAACTACTCTCTCATCCCACACACCTTTGTCCCACTAAGTGATAAGAGAGTGTACAAAGCCCAAGGAAAACGTCCACATCCTCTTACCTCATCTTCGTCTTCCTTAATGAGTGAAGATGACAATTTGCCAAACTCTAGGCTCCCTCCTCTCGAATACCTTTCTCAACTTCCGGATATTCCTAATGATTCGGAGGAGTTCAAGCAAACAAAGGGGATGTTTAAGAATCTTGGAAGGTTCCTTGGAAAGCTCAAGAACAAGATCGACCGTCAATGAGTGCGGGTGTGTAGGAGTGTTTGGCACTAGGTGCTATTTGAACAAATTTGGTTGTTTAAACAATATTTGTGATGAATTTGTGTGTTAGTACAATGTTTGATACAATTTGGAACATGTAGTATCTAACTTTGATGCAGGTAGACAACTCTTGGCAAGTTGTCAAATTTTCAAGTTTATGATATTTTCACTAAGTATAGTGAAATTCTCGACCTCAAGGTCAAAGTCCTATGAAATGCATGTTTACGTGTCTATTTTTTGCATTGCCCAACCAGAAATGCCTTATCTCTTTGATTTTAGGAGTTTTCGAAAATTTTGAAAATCGTCTCGTGGGTCAAAAACGCGGACTGCCAATTTTTTTGGGTCTGGCGGATCTGGCGGTACCCAATATTAGGTTCCGCCAGTGTAAATTCTGGGAATTCCAGAATTGGCCCAACAGACCAGGCGGCATCCTCAAATGGGTTCCGCCTGTGTATTCTGAGGGTGCCGCCAGCAACCTGCAGAATTTGTGTTTTCATTTTCACCAATTCAACATCCAAACACCAAAATCCAATCCTTTTAGGTAGAAACCCATTACTTTCAATGTGTTTAGCATAATAGGATACTCCTTCTTCCATAAACTTAACCAAAACCAATTCCCGCCAAAATTCAAATTTAGCCATAACAACCTCAAGGACCCCTCAAACATAAAGGAAGGAACCCTTTTAAGGGATCCTTGAAATCCCTAAGATTTATACTACCACAAATCCACAAAAACCACTAAGCATTTAGTGCAAAACTTGTCTTCTCACTTCACCATTTTCATTGGATTGACTTCCATGATTTGTCAACCCACAATTAGTTTTCCAAATCATTAAAAACCTCCATTTTTGTATGGACTAACATCAAATCCAAACACTCCTTTCCATAATCCTTCAACACTATAAATTAAGCCATCCTAAACACTACCAAATCACACCTTCTTCACCACAATTTCTGAAACTTCTACACCATTTTTCACCATGACTAAGTCAACAATCACCAACCAACCATCAAGACCCATCCGAAAAACCGCCCGGATAAGTGTAAAACCACTATGGTCAAATAAACCCATCAACCTAAGCTCCTCATCTTCGGATGAATTCACATCACCTATCAAAAATGAACACTTTTTGAATCTTGCATCTCCATCACCATCATCCAATGAACCAAATGATCTCACTCCACCACCAACTAAATCACCTATTGACCCAAGTCTACCAAGTGCTCCAACCCAACCATCCAAAACTTCATCACCATCACCATTACCCAAAATGGAACCTATGGAGTTATTTGGGTCTCCTCCCACATCACCACACCCTTTTGTCCAAGATCTTAATGATCTCCCACCAAGACCTTCACAACCACCACCTTTTTCACCAAAGTCAATTCTTGACCAAAATGAGCATTCTAACCACACCCAACCACCACAACAAGTATACCATCAACATAAACCATTATTGTTTCACCCCATCTACCATGAAATCCATGGTCCTCTATATGGAGAACCAAACTTTGAAAACCATGATCACCCAAATCCACCACACCCTAAACCTCAAACCTTTGAGTCTTTATTTCCTTCATATGAGGATATCCAAAACATGGTTGAAAACCATCTCCATCAAGCAATGGAATTTCAAACCACATTGCTTGACTCAATACCAAACCCATCATCCACCCAAGAACCGCAAACCAATCAACCCTCAAATCAAGAAACCAATGCCAACCCATTTCCACCCACTCATCCCCATGTTTGCTCAAATTGTGAGCAAATGGGTGCAAGCATCAAAACGTTGCTTCACCAACTCCAAGATGAAACCCGGTTTGCATTCCAACACGTCATCGAATGTTTGGATGCCCTTTCCCACCCAAACAAATCCTAGAGAACCATTTGGAGGCCGTTTGCCCCAATTTAGGAACCTAGGCTTTTATTTTTCTTTCTTGGTTAATTTTTAAGTTTTTAGAAGTAGAAGAATATTACTATTTCATGTCCTTTGACTTTTAAAAGTCAAAATTTGTAGCCTCTCGTAATTTTCCCAACGGTTAGTAAATATCTACAAGTTGTTACGTTATTTAAATACCCACTTTTACGTATGACAAAATTTTTTTTTAGACTTGATATATAATTCACAACAGTAAATTGTGAATTATCTTTTGCTTAGAAACGTTGCTTGCACACAACCTAGATAGTCTAAATTATCGCGAATATATATATACTAAAAACATTTATAAATATACGTTTCGTTATCTATACCGTACAATATTTATATATTCCGGAACCTACGAAAATTCCCGAGATTGCTCACTATCGTTACTTAAACTTATCCCGACTCCCTAAAATTTCCAGGTGGGCCCCAACACCCATTGGGCCGCGTAATCCACCACACAACCAAACGGACCAGTTTTATTCTTTCTTTTGTTTTGGGCCGACACAACACCCTGAGCCCAGTTACAAGCCCAAACACACCCCTTGTGTTGTTTTAGTTTTGTTTCTGCCAGACGCGACACTCCCAAACGCACCCTAATATTCTACGATTTCTACACATAACGAACCTATTTTATTACACATTACGATTTACCTAGTGCCCAAGATACACACTAGACATAAACCTTACTCACTCACTTTCGTTTACTACCTTAAAAACGTTCAAAGTAAATCACCAAACGTTCCAAGGAGAAAAGGCCAAAAACGTGTCAAGACATTCCTTTCTCACCACCCATGCTCTCCAATCCCATCTAAATGAACATTGTGCAAACATGAAATTTCAGGAATGCATAGGTATTCACTTACACAATCCTAAGCTATGTAAATACTCGATTGGTTTATATTTGTGGCGTCACTATTCGCCTAACGTGCAACCTCCATCCTTGTGAACTTATCTTATCCATACACATTCAAAATGCAGCCTATATAAGCTTTACATGCAAACCACATCACTACATACACTCATACGTACCATACCACTAAAATTAATAACGAGAAGAAGCTATGGAGGGACGAAAGGATTGCTAGGAGAACCACGCTTAGAAGAGAACCTAGGAAGCAAGCTTGGAGTCTACTTGAACCTTGGAAGGACGAGAAGTGAACCACAACACGTTGAACCATTACACGATCCCTACACGTTGTTTTACTCCACCTTTGAAAGGTGAGGTGAGACTTTAGCTTCCTTCTTATTTCATATTTATATACGTACGTTTCATTTTGCACAAACACTTGAAGCTCACAAATCGACAACCATAAAAACAACATGTATGTTTTACGTATCATACTACTTCTTCGATGAATCATGAACGAGTATATATAAAAGATACAAAGTTATATTAACAAACACACTATAAAACTCACACGTTTCCAAGTCACTTTGGACCTATACGTACATACTAAAACACTTAGATTATTTTGGATCACTTTGAAATATTGCAAAACTAATTTATCACGTTTACTTTGGCTAATTATTTAGTAAACGAGATTAGTAAAGTATAGTTATTTTTGCACGTACAATATGTATACCATACCAACAAATAGATACAACAAGGATTCGACCATAATATCAACATATAAACCAAGTTTAGGCCACGTTTAGAAGTTCACTTGACCTATTCGAAATCTCAAAACACTTAGAATATTTTTCTAAGTCTTTAACCATTTTCAATTTCGAAACTATCATTTACTTTGACCTTGTATATAATTATTTCGACACATAACCCACATATATTTTTACGTATACTAATAGTTCTACTAGTAGAGAAATAGGATTGATAAACGTTTGAAGTTAGAAACATCGATTGATCACCTAACAAGACCCAAAGTAAATCGCTATGGGAAACTATTTTCAGAAACTTAAAACCTTACGTGGGCTTAAAAGCCCAAAAAGCTCTTTTCAGCTTATTACGATAAGCTGAGGGTACAAGCTGTTTTGAAACGTTTTTGTAACTTAAAATGATGGATCTCTATGAACCTAGTGTTCCCCCAAACCCTTTGGATCATAAAACCTTAACGGGCCCTTAATATTGGATCGATAAGCCCAAGAAAAGAAATAAGCTAATAAAAAGCTAATAAGCTGTGAAAATAAGCTTTTCTAAATACTTTGAGCTTAATGAAATAATAAAAATACTAAGTTTTGAATTTGGTAAAGTTGGGACTATTTTTGCAAATGTTCGAAAGGTTAGGGACTAAAATTGACAAATTGGTAAACTTTAGTGAAAAGTATAAAAACTGTTTTATAAGGGGGTATAAACTGTAAATATTGAAACTTAAGGATAATAAATGTATATATTTGATATTTGGACTAAAAATGTAAATATATATAACTTTTGGACTAACGGCGTAAATATTTTTCCGTTAAGGGTAAAAAGTGTAAGATTGATAAAACATTAAGGATCGAATTGAAATATTTACTTTTGATAAATAATTCTATATTTATTATATATATTTGATTATATATTAAAACGATAAATAATAAAACGTAACTTATTATATAATACGAATAAAACTTATATAACGATAAACAAATTTAAACGATATAACAATACGTTATTTATTTCTTGTAAAACGATACGGTTATTTCTGTTATAAAAACTAACTTTATATCAATCATCGATATTTTTACTTACGAGATATAATTATATATGACGTTGTTTTTAAACACTTAAACAAACACGAAATTTACTCGTAACTAAATGACAAGTATTCGCGATAAAAACCAGATTTAGACTATTAACTGAAACTTGCATTATCTTTTAGGTTGTGTGAAGCCGTTTCCTTGCTTTGTTGAGACTACGATACCACTGTACTACTAAGGTGACTTCATAGCCCACTCTTTAACTATTTTCCCGTGGGGAGATACATGCTTAAAACTCGATCACAAGTCTTTTATACCGGGTATTGAAATACCGTCAGGCCAATGTTATTTGCTTAAGTTACTATTGTCAGAAGTCCCTCTATCATGAACCTTAATCACCTGAAGGGTGAACGTAAATAATTGTGGATAGTACTATTAGTGATTGACAATCCTCGTTTGGTTGTTGGAGAAAACACCAGGCGCACTTTATTGTTCTTATAAATAGGTTATTGACAAATACCTATCTTTGGGGGCCTATTACTTACCATCATAGCACATACTTATGATTGGCTGTTAATCGTTGAGTATCATGAGCTTAAGGCAATAACAGGAACATTGATTTTTTTTAACATATAGATTGTATGTGATTACAATACACTCTTAACTTGTGATTCAAACTCTTAAACTCAAACCTATGAATATCACTCAACTTTATGTTGACTTTAGCATGTTTATCTCAGGTAACTAAACAAGACGGATCTGGATGGCACAGAGTGGGCAAAAGCATGACAAGAACCAAAATAAACTACTTATTTTCCTTCAGAATAAAACACGTTCTTAACTAAATAATGTTTTGTATCCCAGATATTTGGTATTTTGAAATAAATTAAACTTTAATACTTCACTTTGTGTTGTCTACTATGATTGTGACAAAGATCCTCGAAGTAATACCCCGAAAGTCTCTCGCTGACATGTTAAGTCTTCCGCTGTTATTAAACGACTTTTGGGGGTGTTACAAAATTTTACTTGGAATGTTAATTCTTTCTACTTACTTTCGTGCATTGTTGGTTGATCATTTGTATTGTGGTTGCAATATGTGTGGTAACTACAAACTTGGCTTTATATATATATATCACCAACTAACCATTTTTTTTGTAGGATCCAAAATCCATGTTTCCCACCTTGGCACTCCTTTTAGGGGGAGTAACAAGCAAGGGGGAGCAAGTGCATTTTTCCGCTTCGCTACTCTACTTTTTGTTTCGACAAAAAGGGGGAGAAATATATTGAACTTTTAAAACTTAATATGATTTTCATAAATTAAGTAAAACAAGTTTAATATAATTTTTTTTAAGTCTTAAAAACCAAGATTTTGTGAGTTACTTAAAAACAAAGTGTATGTTTTGTCATCAACAAAAAGGGGGAGATTGTTAATACAAATATCGCCTAAAAACGTTATTTATATTTTACGATCTTCTCTAAGTTTTGTTAATGACAAATGTAAACTTTAGTTTCTAAGTAAAACATAATCTTAGTTTTAAAGACTTGCATAAACTAGACTTTTGCTACATTTTACATTTCATAAAACACAACACTTCTTATTTTCTAAAAATAGAATTGTCACATCACATTTATGGCAAGTTTTGTCATTATACATTTATGGAAAGAAATGTGTTTGACTTACTTAGATGTTGCTTGCAAGTTTAGTGTTTGACTTGATATTATGTGATGTGACATTGTTTGGTTTGCAAGAGTAATGAGATGTGACTTTGTTTGGTTTGCAAGATTTATTGCAAAACCAACTGCAAGCCCGGCGGTACCCTAGAGGTACACGGGCGGAACCCTTCTCAGGGGTCCGCCTGATCCGCCAGACCTGCAGAAGGTTTTGGCTATAAATATTGAGCCACAAGTTGAATTTTGGCTCATCACTTGACATTATATTTTAACACACACATTCATTCTTTCATCTAACCTCTTAACATTTCATATGTGAAGTTTCTTTTTGTATCAAAGAGATTCACAAGCTTACTAAAAGTAACAAGTATTCAACACAATGTTGCAAGACTTGTTAGCTTAGCATTGTGTAGACTTGTGTAGTTTACACTTCATTTGATTGTGTATTTTCAGTAGTGATCGGTTAGTATTTTAGTCCTCAAAATACAAACTGTATAGGGAGTAGTTGCACCCTTGTAAAGAACTAACGGGAGTGGTTGTACCCTTGGTAAAGAACTCGACATCTAGCTTTGTGTCGCTAAAAGTATAAGCGACGTGTAAGGTTTTCTCCGCCAGTGAAAGGAGCTTGTTGACTAGTGAAAGAAACTCTCGAGTTGGATACTCGGGGCGTGGACGTAGGGTAAGGAAAAAGAGTCCTTGTAGCCGAACCATGATAAATACTCGTGTTGTGTTTGATCGTTTCTTTCATTTACTTGCATGTTATATATTGTGTTTGTGTACATATCTTTGATCAAACGAAAAGTTTCAAAGCTAACTTAACAAGTTAAAAAGATTTTAATCGGTAAACTATTCAACCCCCCTTCTAGTTTTCCACATATATCTTGTGCTTGTCTTGATTCCACCATGCTAGGCTAGATCTATCTTGTGTTATCTAATGAAACCTAGATGTTAATTATGTGTTGATTACTTGTTTATGGTTGTATTGGATGAATGATTTCAATGTTAGGCTTAAGAAAACTGGCAGATCTCCAATTGGTAACATGCTTGAACGTCTTAGGAAACATGAACCGATGTGTACTAGGTTTTATTGGTTGTATTTAATGCATGAGTAAATTCTAATGATCCCATGTTAGGAGCTTCTTAGCCGGCTCGACATAGGAGTGAAGTAGGCACTCATAGGATTGGGGAAGTAAGTGCGCCACCCCATGAATGGTATTAAGGAATACAATCCGTCATCCACGCAACTATAACAAGTAATTAACGTGTAAAAGATATCTAGGGAGTAGTGAAATCTAAGTAAACACATTTCTCCCATATATTGCTCACAATCTTAGTTTAATATAGTTTATTTTTATTTTTAGTATTTTATTTTGATTGCATCTTTAGTATTGGGTTAGTTGACTAGCAACTAATTCCGCCCAAATCCTTCAAACCCAAGATTTTAATTTGTTTTCTAAAAAATATAAAAATACAAAAAGAATCATCCCTCATCTCTAGACTTAATCTTTAGGTTTTCTAATCCTAGCGACACTATTCCTAGCTGAACGATCAATCCCCCGGTACTTGTCATTATACTATACTACATCGATCAGGTACACTGCCTGGTGGGGGTTGTAAGCTTCTCGAGATCCCTCGAGAGGTAAAGCCTGGTGCAATTCCCACGCATCAAGTTTTTGGCGCCGCTGCCGGGGAATAGTTATTGTCTAGGTTAGAATCTCTTTTTATTAGGTCTACTTGCTAGATTCCTTTCTAGTAAGATTTTATTTTTATTTCTAGGTTTTCTTTAGTCTATCTTTTTCTTTGTGTCTTTGTTCGTAAAAACCTTTCCATTGAATCTTCCTTTCACCATTATGGAGAACGTGAATCCACCAAGTCCAACACTAGAGTTTTACCAGAAAAAATATAATTACACCAGTTTGGATATACCAAGATGGACGAATGAAATGAGGAGGACATGATCTTATATTGATTTTATTGAGTACCTTGAGAAAAGAGGCCAAGTGCATAAGACTTTTAAAGAATTCACCTTAGGAGCTCCATCAACCCCTCAAAATGCCTCACTTAGTGAAATCTATGCACCATATAAGCCTTCACCTAGGATAGTTTCGTATGAGCCACCTAGCTGCATGTCATGGTTAGGCACTACCATAGTACAGGATGAACACATAGGTGACCTTGATGTGATGGAGTATTTAGCCGAACATGATCACATTGATAAAAAAAGACCTAGGTTTTATGATCGATGATGATGAATCTCAAGAAACATATGATGAATCTTTTGGGCAGTTTGTATATAGTAGTCATAATATTGAGGATGATCCTTATGATTCGGATATAGAAGTTGAGATGCCTAGGGAAGCACTTGAGATACTTGGGAAAATGTTAGGGTTAGATTATAATAAAACACATGTTGACGATATAGGTGATCTTGACACAAGGAATGATGAAGTAAATAACATGAGCCCACAAAGTACCCCCACAAGTTCTACCATCACTTGAGGAATACACACCACCCGTGACTTACCCGGAAGAAGTAGAAAAGACTTTAGGAATCCCAATTGAGGTAGAACCTTTGAACCAAACGCAACTAGAGGATATAGGTTTGAATACTTATAATGATAACCTTACTCTTAGTTCTAGGGAAGTTCCTAGTTTTGATGAACCGGAGCCTCAACCAAAACCGTTACCTAATCTTCCATCCTTGGATGAAAATTTAGGAATTGAAATAGGTCCTGATCCACCCATCAAACTATATAGTCCGGGTAGTCTTAGGATAAAGGTAGTGGACTCTAAGCCTTGTAGAGAGGAAACTAATATAGGAGTGGAAAATGACCTTACATGCTTACATCACCCATTTATGTTTGATCACAAGAAACATTATGGGTTTAAACCGGGTTTATTAGGTCAAGATGGATCCCCAACTAGTAATCTCTTGAAGTTGATTGAAAATGATCCCTTTCTAGGAGAAAATCTTAATCCACCCATTAACCCGATTGAATTAGGTAAGGTTATGATGATAGGAGCACACCCCTTTGAGCATATAATTCATCCACCACTCTTTCCTCACGAGGCATATTTCCACCCTAAGGGTGTGTATCACTACTTCCACCCACACTTAATCCTAAGTGTAGGGAAATCCTCCCCTATTTCTGTTAAATAAGGGTAGAGTCAGGCTCGTGACTCGAACAAAAACAAGCGCTTCTTGGGAGGCAACCCATGATTTGTGTGATTCTTATTTTTGTTTGATTGTTATTTGCTTCCGTATGCATGCTTTATTTTTATTGTTGGTAAATCATGTTTCTAAACTAAATAGTGGAAATACTTTACTTTGCTGTTTGGCCTAGTCTTAAATTCATCCAAATGTATTTTTGCAAAAGATAAGTGTAAGGGGAAACCCCAAATATATTTTTAAGAACAAACCGATCATGATTCTCCACAATATTAAGTGAACATGTATATTCGTATTTGTTAGAGTCAAATGCTTGTATCGAGTCATAATGAAGTTTTGCAGGATTTTTCAGGAAGTAGGACCAAGTTTTTCCAGAAATTTTCAGGAAACTTAACATAAGAATTTCTGCAGGTCACTTCTGACGGCGTCATGAGTTTACTCTTGACGGCGTCACGTGTAAAAATCTGGAAATTTTACCGGTTTTGTTTTTCTAACGGAGACTTAAAGTTTTTGTTGAATTATTAAGTTTTATAATCTCCAGGAAATCTGCAAACTTCATTCCACAAGCATTATATCTTATTTTGTTTTCTAGGATTTAGTAACATATGTAGATTGCCGCCGATTTTATGCGAGGTTGTCTTGTCTGTTTTCTCAGGATTTACAGGTTATGTATGACAAGAAGATGATTATTATTCTGGAAGGGAAGCTTTGATTGTTCATTTTCTTGGAGGAAGATTTAACCTGGCCACCTTATTATCCATACTGAGCGAATCAGGGGAGTATTTGATTTCATTCTTTTTACTTGTTTCACTTTTACATTCTTTACTTGAACATTGGGGACAATGTTCATCCTAAGTGTAAGGGGAGGGTAAAATGATGATACCTTACAGATACACTTTCGCTTGAGTTTGTTTGTTTAATGGTAGATGTGTAATAAAACTATGAGAAATACTTGTTAGTGCAATTTTACCGCCAAATTTGAAATTTTTTACAACATTTAGGAGTGAAACTTTAGCCATAGCAAGCGTCTCATGGATAGGAGATTGTATGACTAGCACATAACCGTATCATTCAGAAAAATTTTCCACCCAGATATGTGAGGTTCGCCTTTAGATTTGATAAGAAACGCATTTACTATTAGTGCTTATGAGTGTACCGGTAGCATTTAGATTTTAGAACTTGCGTTAGTGATGCATCCCGAGACCGCTAGTGAGACTACATTCGTGTAGTAGGATTTACTATATGATAAGAGGCATTAGGATCACCCTTGTGTTAAACCCGTGTTATAATTACTTGACCATTTAAGTCATATTACTAGGCTAGTTAAGTCAACTAATTTTTCCCACACCTTAGCGTTGTACTCATTTTTAGTACACGAAACCCCTAGTACACCCCTCCGAGCCTATCTTTTCGTTTCTAACTTTAAGCATTTTACTTAAAGGAAGAATTTGTTACACCCCACTTAAATGTACACCCAAATCGCCTTAGCCTTCTGTGTATGCGCTCATTTTTAGTGCATTATTGTTATGTTTTAAACCCTAAGTTAATTATCTAATTGATTACATGGTTGCTAAGTCGAGTCATATCCTTGTACATATTATTTTGGGACGATTGGGACTCATGGGTAAAGTACTTATTTTAAGGAGTAATGGGGAAGAACATAATATTATTACCCCCATATGTGCGTTAATCTTAAAAGTACTCAAAGTGTTTTGATTTTCTTAATTCGAGTCATTAGATTAGTTTATTGTAAAGTATGTAAAAATTCAAGTGTAAGGAGAATGTTCATTCCCTATGATGTATTATTTTTTATGGTAGGGTAAGAGTGTATGCAAAAAAAAAAAAAAAAAAAAAAAAAAAAAAAAAAACGGACTACCATCCATTTTCATTCTATGTTCATTTTATGTTTTTGTTATTTTTCATTTATTAGCTTAAGTCGAGTCTAGTCTTTTCAACCCCAAATTTTAACAAACACTTCATTTATTTAAATCATTAATTAAAACACAACATTACATAAAAAAAAAAGTACGAGATAAATAAAACACAACATCACATAAAAAAAAGTACGAGATAATTATTAATAATTGACGAGGAGGCAACCCAAGTTTCATGGCGATTTGATCCTTTTTCGCATTAATGAACGCCACCCGATGTGGATCTTTGCCGGTAGTGTCGAGCATCAAAAATTCTAGCTCCTTCAACCTTTGTTGTGTACCTTGATTTTCTGCGGTCGCCTGGTACGCCCTACTCGCCTCTTCACGTTTTGACCAGTACTCTTCGCACATCATCTCCGCGAAATTGAACGAAGAAAAGGAACCACCGATGCTAGCCGTGCCTCCGGTGCTTGTTGTTGTCTCGGATTTTTGTTTCTTGGTAGCCCGCTTTTTTTCAATGGGTCGTGGTTCTGCGTCATGACCAAACAAATCCTCGTTTGTTTGGCTTGGGACGTCGCCGGTTAAATCAACCGCCACCGGCGCGTCCCATTTTCGATGTGTACGCAACACGCTCCAAGCCTCTTCATTCGTGAACGACGGGTTTTCTTGACGATACAGTAGGTTAGCACGTGTTAGGATATCAACTTCATTTTCACCACTTTTCACCTCCCGTTGCGCCTTTTTGTAGCAAGCGTTGAACTTATTGCAATCACGGTTCAACGTTTTCCACTTTCCTTGTAGCATATCCTTGTTGTGTTCTTTTGGATTTATTCTATTGAACTCGGCTAGTATCCGTTGCCATAACGTATCCTTAGATTGGGATCTCCCGACCTTAGGATCCTCTGAACATGCCACCCAACACTTGGCAAGTAATTTTTCCTCAATTGGCGTCCAACGTTCCTTCACTTTTTCAGCATCATTTTCCTCGGCTTGTACAGGTTCTTTGGATTTTTTTGCCTTACGTTTTCCACGAGTTTTTTGTTTTTGAGGAGAAGTAGGTGTTTCCGGAACTTCATTTGTTTCCGTTTGGGAATGTTGTGAGTGTTGAGAGAATTGAAGATTTTGGAAATTGGAATTTAAGTTGGATTGTTGAGTTTCGTTCCAATATTGCAAGGTTTGATGTTGTGCGTACATTTCTTCAATCGACAAACCCAATTCGCTTGGGTTACCCCAAATCGGTTGTGACGAACCTTCGTTTGGATTTGAGGAAGAACCCGCGTATGTGTTATTCCACCTACCACCGAGAAGATTCATAAACGAGTCTTGGTTGTTGTTGCCACCCGACATTATTATTTTTTTAGCTAGTAGAAGTGTATTGTAGATGAAAAGAGAAGTTAAAGTGTGAAAAAATATTGTGTGGGTAAATTGGTATTTATAGTTGTAATAAAAAGGGTTTGGAAAAGTGTTTTTTTTTTTTTTTTTTTTTTTTTTTTTTTACCATATAGCCATTTGTAAACGGTTTAAAACATAGGGGTCTAATGTGAAACTTTTTTTTTGAAATTAACGGTAACATTACTGTTGGCTAGGGGCCATATTTTATTTATTTTTATTTTATTTATTTTATTATTTTTTTTTACGCAAGGTTTGCTTCTTAACGCACGGCAAGGGGTTAATGTGCTCGTTAACGTGGCCTTTTAACGCAATGCTCGGTAAGGTAATGCACCCAAAATGGAGTTGCGTTAACTTTTAACCGGGGTGATTACCTTACCCACAGCTCTTATGTAGAACTTTGATATAATTGCTTTTCATATACATGTAATTTTTTCTAAAAGATATTTAAATATCGAATGCTAGTTTTAAGTTTCACCTAATAAGTCTTCTCTCCATATAAAACACTGGATCCATTTAATTTTTATTCTTAGATTGAGTATGCGCTTTCTTCCACTAAACAGTGCCAAATTAAACTACCAATCAAATAACATGTGTTAACTCGGTTGGTATTGAATTTCGTCTTGTAGACATGTGTCGTGTTTGATAGTTAGGCATGGGCATTGATAGGACCAACACTTTTGGAGAAAAGAATAGTGTATTTACCTAATTGAATTACAAAGTTTATGAACACTTCAACCCAAGCCTAGGTCATCTCTTTTTCATTACCGAATGAAGAATATATATTCTGGCTATGACATGATTTACTTTGGAAACCCCTAACGTCACAACTCACAATCTCACTAATCCACCAAACTTGCTTGTATGACATATTTGATTACTCTAAATCAATCAAACAATTAATCGATTTTATATAGCAAAGACATATATTATTCAAAATTGTTTCTCCGATAGACTGTTTCGGCTTCTGATCAATTTGCGTCGGTGGATCGGATTCGGGCCTGGACAATTCATACATCATCAAAAATCGATTACTATCTTGGGGGTATAAGAACAACCATTGAGTTGTAGCAAAAGAGATGAGACACAACACTATAACACAACAAAAACAAATACTTTTCTCTAATCACTTTTTATATCAATGAACACACAATAAACATGTGGAGTTTCAGGCATCTTTGCAATTTCCGGCTGTACGAATGCTTCAATCGTTGTACCACAAAATTTTCTTAAATTCACATCATCTACTTCCTGTTTTTCATTTCATTAAAAAGTTTACGTACATATTTCAATGATTTTCTTATATTGTATCATAGTCGTTATTTTTTATTACCACAGTTTTCTAGTAAAACTACTCCAAATAGCTAGAAGGCCTTAACGGTATAAACACCGTGTCATCACAGACTTGCACTAAGAACCTAAGGAATTGAAAAGAGTTTTAACAAATAATTAGTAACAATTAATCATGCAGAATCATTATATAAGCAAACCCTTAAGCCATGATTTCATTTATATACTACAAACCTAACTACAAGATAAGAAGAACATGTGTGGTAGAGATGCACACAAGCGCTAAAGCCCATGCCCGGGCATAGGCCCGGCTCGGAAAAGCTTGGCTTAAAAAAACTCGGGCTAAAGCCCAGCCCGGCCCAATAAACGTAAATGGTTTTATAATTTTCATCAAAGCCCGGTTTGGCTCGGGCTAAGCCCAAAAAAGCCCGCCAAAAATCCCGAGCAGACTTCCTGAAAAGCCCAAAAGCACGGCTTTTACAAAAAAAAAAAAAAAAAAAAAAAAAAAAAAAAAAAAAAAAAAAAAACACTAAATTAATTACTTATGAATATTTCTAGTTTTGAGTCTTTTGATATCTTGGCATAACGAAAAGAAAAATCTTTACAATATCCAATTTTGTCCATCATGACATGAGATATACTAAGGGCACGTTTGGTAGGGTGAAATTCAGAGAAATGAAATGAAGCTCAGAAATGTAATTCACAGAAATGAATTCCAGGGAAATTGAATAATAATTCCAGTGTTTGGTAACACCAGAGAATTGACTCAAGAAATCAGTATTATTATTATTATTATTATTATTATTATTATTATTATTATTATTATTATTATTATTATTATTATTATTATTTCATTATTATTATTATTATCATTATTATTATTATTATTATCATTATTATCATTATTATTATTATTATTATTATTATTATACAATGCTAGGAATTGATTTCCACTCCAAATGTAAGGGAAATGAACTCTTTGAATTTGCGTGTAAACTTAACTCCCTAGAATTGGAAATCTCCACTTTTTTTATTTCTTTAGGTACCAAACAAATGAAATGAACTCATTTCCATTTCCTTGAGATCATTTCACCCTACCAAACATGCCCGTCCAAGCTTCAACTGTAGCTTCGAAATATTGTTTTTCATTAACAGTAGAATTTTAAGCATAAGGAGGAGGAATTTTTTAAACAATTAATAGAGTTGTATGCATTTTTTTGAAAGATTGCTTTGTTAGTGTAAAACAACAACAAGACAAAACATGTTTAGTAGATTCACTAATTGAGATAGAGGATGACATTATTCAAGATTGAAAGGAGTAGAATTTTAATGAAGTATTTACAAATGTTGATCAAATATTTTCATATATAATTGTTGGACTTTTTGTAACGTGTTATAACCTAAGTACTGAGTTAAACAATGTTCTATGCAAACATATGGACGTGCATAGATAGTTTAAGCAATAATACTTAGAGCAGTTTAATACACAAGACACAAGGTTAATTTTCAATATTTAAAATTCTTATTTGAATGAAGTACATAATTTGACAAGATTTGCTTGCGGAATAGCCAACCTAGGGGTGAGCAGAAAAACCGAAAAATCCGTATAAACCAAAAACCAAAATCGAACCGAACCGAAAATAATCAAATCGAACTAATAACCAAACCGAATGTGCCAAAACCAAACCAAACCGAACTTTTAATTCGGTTCTCGGTTTGGATATGGTTTTGGTAATCAAAACCGAAAACCGAATTCATATAAATTTATATATTTTTTATATATTTATATATATATAAATATCAATAAAATGTTTTATATATATATATATATATATATATATATATATATATATATATATATATATATATATATATATATATATTTGTATGTATATAAATAACAATAAAATTTTATCCTAATATTAAAAAATACTTTTTATGTTTGAAATAAATTTTTTGTCTAAATATATTTGTATATTTTTCTTTTTTTTTTTTTTTTTTTTTTTAAATAAAGAGTGTACTTCGGTTAAACCGAAAACCAAACCGAACTAGAATTCAACCAAACCGAACCAAAAACCGAATTTGAATTCGGTTTAGTTTGGTTCACGGTTTGATCTAAAATTTTTTTTAACCGAATTAACTGAATAACCCGAAAACCGAACCTAAGAACACCCCTAAGCCAACCTAGTTGAATGACAATGTGTAGTGATCTCCTCTCTAATTTAAACACAAACCTTAGTTGTGTTTAGGTACCAACTTTCTTACTTGTTGAATGTTCAACGATCAAGTTAGGTTCGACAAGTAAAGTGCTCTCTAGAAAGAATTCTCACTTTAGTTGCAAGAGGTGTTTTACTCATTGACACACATTCCCTTTTATAGAAAGGAATTAGGGTATCAAAGGATTCTAATGTACACTTATCTAACATCTAATGGGTGGTTGAGATTACATTAAATGTTTCTTAACTGGTACAAGGTTAAGATATACTTTAGGGAACAGTCAATTACACTGTTTGTATTTTTATACCAAATTTGAAAATTGGTCGTTTACAAGAAAATTTTACTTTATTCTTTTTGTATAAAGTTATTTTTCTCGTCATGAAACCTTTTAGATGTTAGGAGCATTTTGCTCAGCATCTTTATTGAGGAGATCGACATCATTTAGCGAGGTATTATCATCCTCGCTGAACTAAACTTCTTCTTTTGGACTTGGTCTTCAGTTTATGAACAACATTGGTTGCTAAAGTAAAGACTTCTCTTGTCTTCAAGAAATCTAAAAAAATTGGTGCTGAATTTGATTCTTCAGTTGAGTTTTACACTTAGGCTATTTTATATTCAAATTTTGCTCACAGCCGCAGGTGCTGCCCTGACCCAATAATAATAATATATAATTATTACAAATATATTAAAAAAAAATGCAAAAAAACCCCGGGCGATTTGAGCCAAAAGGCCTACTCCCTCCATCCCAAATTATAAGTCCATTTTGACTTTGCACAAAGTTTAATAAATTATTACTAACTAATTTATTCACCAATCAAATTTTTTCTCTCCTCACTAAAGTGTAATTTGATTGGTTGAAATATAAAATAGACAAATCTTTTGGGATAACCAAAAGCAAGAAAATAACATTTTGGTTAACGCCCGAGCTTTTCTAGGCCCGGTCCAAGCCCGCCGTTGATTTGGCGCACCGGTACTAGTCACTTCAAAACTTAGCTAGATCTTTAACCTCTCAAATGAAGTGAAACCCGAACACGAGATCTTACCAAGAGTCCAAGACCAATTGCCAAATAGGGTTGAGATGTCTCTATTTCCTAGAAACAAAGAAAGATAGACATCGAAAGTTAACTGTGGTATTTAAAAGTACCGTCACATTGTTCATCATTTTATTCCAAATGCACTGGGGATATAGTAATTCCATAGCAAGGATTTCATTTTGCACAATCTAGTCATTCTTTCTTGATGCAAACACAACTGCTTTGCTCTTATACTATTTTTCATCCTGCACACCACCTGTTTGATAAAATGTCTATAACAAAATTTCAAAGAATCACATTAGTATCCTTCAAAACATACTACCTAAATAATCATACACCATTGCTATACTCATTTTCAACCACTACTCAACCAGACAAACAAATCCTTAGTGGTTCAGTTGCATCATTTTTAAAGGAATCAGGATTTTCAGATACCCTTTTAGCGAAAATCGAGAAAACTAGGCCGAAGCTACTAACTTCCAAGCTTGAACAAACAATCAAACCGAAAATCAACTTTTTTCAGGACATGGGTTTATCAGCAACTCAGATTGCTGATGTGGTGTCAGCAGATCCTCGGATACTAACCCGTGTTTCCATTCAATTTATTGAACGTTCGGTTACGGTTTTAAAGAAAGTTCTGGGTGATAAGATATATGATTCGCGAATTCTTAAGAATTTTGGGTGGTTTTTAAATTATGATTTGGATAAGACTTTGGTGCCGAATGTCGAGTTTATGAGAAGCTGTGGGATTGAACAGTCTCAGATACTGCAGTTGTTTTATAACTATCCGAGGTTTTTGTTGCATAAAGAAGAGAACTTTAAGGAGTTTGTTAGAAGGGTTGATGAGATGGGTGTTGATAGAGAATCGAAGTTGTTTGTTTACGCTGTTAGGACTGTTGGTTCAATGTCACTCGAGAGCTGGGAGCAAAAGTTGGAGGTTTTTCGGGGATTAGGGTATACGGAAGGTGATATTATTTCGACGTTTAGGAAGTTTCCCAATGTATTTGCTTTGTCCGAGAGGAAAATTAAAGAGACTGCTGAGTTTTTGCTTAGTTCGGGTAGATTTGATAACTCCTACATTTTCAGATACCCATATGTTCTTATCTTTAGCCTTGACGGGAGGCTTAAGCCTAGGTTACGTGTATTGGAGATTTTGGAAAGGGAGAAAATTTTGAAATTTAAGCCTACTACTACAGTTTTCAGCATTTCTGATTCCAAGTTCTTTGCTAAGTTCGTGAGGCCTCACTTGGATAAAGTTAAAGATCTATCATTTCTAGTTAGTGATGCAGAAACATAAACCACTGGTTTGGTTAGTGATGCTGAAACGTTTAGCAGGTACATCATGATGAAAATGTACCAACTTTATGTTTGCAAGTTTCATGATTAGAGCAGTTGGAATGAAGTCGTTCAGTTATTTTGATTTGCTATTTGCTCAATGATCTGTTTTTGAATTATGTTTTCTTACTGATCTGAATACACTGTGTTTTTAGTGTTCTTTGTGCTGCTGTTTCCACATTTAGTTTATATTTACATATTTGAGGACCCTTGGGGTTCATCATGGACACCTTTGGTGTTTAGTTGCTTGTTTTGTTGTGTATGAACTATGGAGCCTATTTAAAATTTGTTTATAACTTTGAAATATCGAGATTGATTACAAGTGATAATTTGTACTACTGTCATGTGTCCAACCCCAAACATGTAACCTGCATGTGATGTCCAACCAAATCACATATAATAAGCAAATGTCAAATATTACTCCTTAGATGTAGAACTTTGATAAATTGCTTTCATATACATGTAATGTTTTCTAAAAGATATTTAAATATCGAATGCTAGTTTTAAGTTTCACCTAATAAGTCTTCTCTCCATATAAAACACTAGATCCATTTAATTTTTATTCTAAGATTAAGTAAGTGGGTTTCTTTCTCCTAAACAGCGCCAAACTACCAGTCGAATACCGTGTGTTAACTCGGTTGGTATTCAATTTAGTCCTATAAACATGTGTAGTGTTTGATAGTAGGCATGTGCATTGATAGGACCAACACTAATGACGTACAGGAGCGTAATCACCTCATTGAATTAAAAAGTTTATCAGCACTTTAACCCAAGCCTTCTATAGGTCGACTACTTTTCATTATAGACATGTGTAATGTTTGATAGTTAGGCATGTGCATTGATAGTTAGGCTTTGACATGATTCACTTTCAACCCCCCTAATGTCACAATCTCACTAATCTACCAAAGTATGATTTTCTGGCTATGACGTATTTGATTACTCTAAATCTAATCAAACAATTAAGCGATTTTATAAAGCAAAGACATATATTATTCAAAATTGTTTCTCCGGTAGACTGTTTCGGCTTCTGATCGAAAGACTATGTTTTGCGTCGGTGGATCGGGTTCGGGCTTGGACAATTCATACATCATCAAAAATCGATTACTATCTTGGGGGTATAAGAACAACCATTGAGTTGTAGCAAAAGAGATGAGACACAACAAAAACAAATACTGTTCTCTAATCACTTTTTATATCAAAGAACACACAATAAACATGTGGAGTTTCAGGCATCTTTGCAATTTCCGGCTGTACGAGTGCTTCAGTCGTTGAACCACAAAATTTTCTTAAATTCAACTCATCTACTTCCTGTTTTTCATTTCATTAAAAACTTTACGTACATATTTCAATGTTTTTCTTATATTGTATCATAGTTGTGATTTTTTATTACCACAGTTTTCTAGTACAACTACTCCAAATAGCTAGAAGGCCTTAACGGTATAAACACCGTGTCATCACAAACTTGCACTAAGAACCTAAGGAATTGAAAAGAGTTTTACCAAAATAATTAGTAACAATTAATCATGCAGAATCATTATATAAACCAACCCTTAAGCCATGATTTCATTTATATACTACAAACCTAACTACAAGATAAGAACATGTGTGGTAGAGATGCACACATGGGCTAAAGCCTACGCCTTGGTATAGGCCCGGCTCGAAAAAGCCTAGCTTAAAAAAGCTCGGGCTAAAGCCCAGCCCAGCCCAACAAACCTAAATGGTTTTATAATTTTCATCAAAGCCCGGTTCAGCTTGGGCTAAGCCCGAAAAGGTCAACCAAAAAGCCCGAGCAGACTTTTTGAAAAGCCCAAAAGCACGGCTTTTACCATAATAATAATAATAATAATAATAATAATAATAATCCCTAAATTATATAATAACATACAATAAAATAATTACTTATGAGTATTTCTAGTTTTGATTCTTTTGATATCTTGGCATAAATATCCAATTTTGTCCATCATGACACGAGATATACTAATAGTCCAAGCTTCAACTGTAGCTTCGAAATATTGTTTTTCATTAACATTAGAATTTTAAGTATAAGGAGGAGGAATTTTTCGAAACAATCAATAGAGTTATATGCATTTTCTTGAAAGATTGCTTTGTTAGTGTAAAACGACAACAAGACAAAACATGTTTAATAGATTCACTAATTGAGATAGAGGATGACATTATTCAAGATTGAAAGGAGTAGAATTTTAATGAAGTATTTACAAATGTTGATCAAATATTTTCATATATAATTGTTGGACTTTTTGTAACGTGTTATAACCTAAGAACTAAGTTAAACAACGTTCTATGCAAACATATGGACGTGCATAAATAGTTTAAGAAATAATACTTAGAGCAGTTTAATACACAAGACACAAGGTTAATTTTCAACATTTAAAATTCTTATTTGAATGAATTAAATAATTTGACAAGGTTTGCTTGCGGAATAGCCAACCTAGTTGAATGACAATGTGTAGTGATCTTCTCTCTAATTTAAACACAAACCTTAGTTGTGTTTAAGTACCAACTTTCTTACTCGTTGAATGTTCAGCGACCAAGTTAGGTTCGAGGAGTAAAGTGCTCTCTAGAAAGAGTTCTCACTTTAATTGCAAGAAATACTTTACTCATTAACACACATTCCCTTTTATAGAAAGGAATTAGGGTTTCAAAGGGTTCTAATGTACACTTGTCTAGCATCTAATGGGTGGTTGAGATTACATTAAATGCTTCTTAACTTGTATAAGGTTAAGATATACTTTAGGGAATAGTCAATTACACTGTTTGTATTTTTATACCAACTTTGAAAGTTGGTCGTTCACAAGAAAATTTACTTTATTCTTTTTGTATAAAGTATCTTTTTCTCGTCATGAAACCTTTTAGATGTTAGGAGCATTTTGCTCAGCATCTTTGTTGAGCAGATCGACATCATTTAGCGGGGTATTGCCATTCTCGCTAAACTGAGCTTATTCTTTTGGATTTTGTCTTCAGTTTCTGAATTGCATCAGTTGCTGAAGTAAAGACTTCTCTTGTCTTCAACAAATCTAAAAAAATTGGTGCTAAATTTGATTCTTCGATTGAGTTTTACACTCAGGTTATTTTTTATTCAAGTTTTGACGGCCGTAGGACCTAACCCAATAATAAATATAGAATTATTACAAATATATTAATAAAAAATGCAAAAAACCCCGCGCGACCTGACATTTTGGTTAACGCCCGAGCTTTTCTAGGCCCGGTCCAAGCCCGCCGTTGATTTGGTGCACCGGTACTAGTGACTTCAGAACTTAGCTCGATCTTTGCGCTGTGTTCTCGAGTTAATTCATTAAAGAAAAGGGAAGAAAATGGAAGTAAAACAAATTTATCCAAATAACACTAACTTTACTTTCAGGGGCTGTTTGGTTCAAGTATATTGGGGGAATTTCATGGAATTTGAATTTTAAATCTCTTGAAATATCGTGTTTGGTTGAGTTAATGGAGGTATTAAAAATTCTGTAAAGTGCCTAAAGTGAGCATATTAAATTTCACTCACTATAGAGAGCATTTAAAATTTCTGTCTATAAATGTCGCAATCATGGTCCCATCAAACAATAAAGAAACAATACTTCTAAAATTTTAGGGTTGTGTTAGGGAAACGGGGTCTACCCCCACCCTCCCTAACACTAGCCCACTGTTACTGCACTGTTCATGCAGCTTTTGTCCTTTTGACTTTTTTTTTTTTTTTTTTTTTTTTTTTTTTTTTGTTTGTTTTTCTTTTTTTTTCTTTTTTTTTATTAGTCCCATAGATATACTTTTTTTTATTTGTTCTTTGTCCATGATTTTTTTTGTCCAAAGTGCTAGTATTGCACACAAGCAGTATTGCACACATGCAGTATTGCACACAAGCAGATTGCAGGCTCAGATTAACAATCATCATCGCCGATTTAGAACACAAGCATTTAGAACACAAGCAGATTGCTAATAGGCTCAGATTCATCATCGCCGATTTAGAAAAAATATATATAAACAAGTACACCCTACCATATTTAGAGAGGGTTAATCTAACCAAATATTAGGCTCGGATATGAAGGCTGCAAAGTGATAAAAATATCACTTTGCCATGCCGTTCGGTTTTTTAGAAAACCATTCGTCATCGCCTTTTTTGAAAAAAATATTTTGTCCAACTGCAGCTTGCACAAGCAGATTGCACCCAAGTGCACAGATTTGCCACCAAGTGCACAGATTGCACACAAGCAGATTGCACCCAAATGTACACAGATTGCACCCAAATGTGCACATATTGCACCCAAACCAAGTGAACCAAAAGTGAAACACAAAGTCTCACATTCCACACAACAGTAAGATTCTCAATTCACTGCAGAGACTGCACCCATGTTACTCACAACAGTAGAAAGTAAAGATTCCTGCAAATACTCACGGGAAAGTATAGAGCACTGCAATAATTCACAAGAAAGGCTCCAATTATATACAAGGCTCACAAAGAAGCAAGTCTCACCACAATCAATATCACAAACAAGTGAAAGCAAGTCTCACCACAATCAATATCACAAACAAGTGAAAGGGGTGGAGTTATAGGAACGGGGGTATTTGGTTAGATTAACCCCGCTATTTAAATATTCTAACAAACCATTTCTTAGCAGATTGCACACAAGTGAAACACAAGCAGCAGCAAGTGAAAGCCGCAAGTGAAACACAACAAAGATCTTAGGCTGCCAATATGTCAAATTCACCATTTAACACACAAGAGGTAACATTAGGCTCAGATTATATATTGGTGCATCATAAGCAAGTTTTATCATATTTGGCTACAACTTCAAAGGTTGCAAAAAAAAAAAATTACATGTCCATTCGGTAATGCCACGCCAAAATCAAAACTTTTTTTTTAAATCATCATTGCCATATCTCAGTTTTTTTAAAACAAACTGCTTATCAAGTTTCAAAAGCAAACTGATTAAACAAAGTTTCAAATCAAACTGCTTATAAGCAGTTTGATAAGCAGTTTCATCAGAAACTGCTTATCAAGCATATTAGAGAGGTTTAATCTAACCGAATAGCCCCCGTCAATATAACCCACCCCATAGGGGGGTCAGAGCACAACATAATCACATATCACATACCTGTGGACTGTGGGGTAGGCCAGAGCAGGTATTCATAGTTTCATACCACTCATTGGTGGCAGATCAAGGTGTTAACCTACCAACAGCCACAGGTATTCATCACCACAGATCACCCAAACCAACTGAACCAAAAGTGAAACACAAGTCTCACATTCATCACCATAGAGCACAACATAATCACATATCACATACCTGTGGACTGTGGGGGTAGGCCAGAGCAGGTATTCATACCACTCATTGGTGGCAGATCAAGGTGTTAACCTACCCACAGCCACAGAACCACCAACACTTAATCACCCACCACAGAACCACCAACACTTAATCACCCACCAAAGAACCACCATCACATAATCACCCACCAAAGAACCACCATCACAGAATCACCCACCAAATACCCACCATCACAGAATCACCCACCAAAGAACCACCATCACAGAATCACCCACCACAGAACCACCATCACAGAATCACCCACCAATTAACCAAAACACCAAAACCCTAGTTTTTAAAAATTAGGCGTTTTTTATTTTTATGACAGATCTGATGAATTAAACATCACACAAGTATAATAATAACATTAACATCACATAATCACCCACCAATTAACCAAAACACCCAAACCCTAGTTTTTAAAAATTAGGCGTTTTTTATTTTTATGACAGATATGATGAATTAAACATCACACAAGTATAATAATAACATTAACATCACATAATCACCCACCAATTAACCAAAACACCCAAACCCTAGTTTTTAAAAATTAGGCATTTTTTATTTTTATGACAGATCTGACGAATTAAACATCACACAAGTATAATAATAACATTAACATCACATAATCACCCACCAATTAACCAAAACACCCAAACCCTAGTTTTTAAAAATTAGGCGTTTTTTATTTTTATGACAGATCTGATAAATTAAACATCACACAAGTATAATAATAACATTAACATCACATAATCACCCACCAATTAACCAAAACACCCAAACCCTAGTTTTTAAAAATTTGGCGTTTTTTATTTTTATGACAGATCTGATGAATTAAACATCGCACAAGTATAATAATAACATTAACATCACATAATCACCCACCAATTAACCAAAACACCCAAACCATTCCACTGATGAACCCTAATTTTTAAAAATCATGCACATACCATCACATTCCACTGATGAACCATCACATACCACATCACCAATCTAAACACAAGAGTAATTTTAGATCTAGAATCGTTTCTAGATCTAAAATAGAGAGAGAAAATGAGAGACAGATGTGAGATATATATATAGAGAGAGAGAGAGTTAGCGCGTGTGTGTGTGGTGTGTGTGTGTGTGGGTGGGTGATATACGCGTACGCGTATTAAACTTTTTTTAATATTATTATTATTATTATTATTATTATTATTATTATTATTATTATTATTATTATTATTATTATTATTATTATTATTATTATTATTATTATTATTATTATTTGTAAAAGTTGTGTTTTGTAAAAAAAAAGTATTTTGTAAAAAAAATGTAAATGTTGTAAAAAATTGTAATTATTATAAAAATTGTTATAAAAAATGTAATTATTGTAGTTATTATAAAAATTGTTATACAAAATTGTTATAAAAATTGTTATAAAAAATTGTTATAAAAATTGTACGTATTTTCAGGTTTTCGATTCTCACGAGCAAGTAACTGAGTGGGTGCAAAATATAGCTCGGGAGCTCGGTTTTGTAATTGTAAAAAATAGAACCAAATCAGAAGATGGTCTGATGAACGAAATCAATTATAGGTGTACAAAGGGTGGGAATTATATCGTACGAGGTAGTGGAAAACGGAAAACCAAAACATATAAAACCAATTGTCCATTCAGATTACTGGCGAAATATCATCGAACAAAAAATTATTGGGTTTTGAGGGTGAAGGATGATACGCATAATCATGATATGCTAGAGTCGTTGCATGGTGTGCCATATGCAATGCGATTAAAGGATGATGAGTTGGGTTTGGTCAAAGAATTGACAGATTATAACGTACGACCACTTAATATACTTTCGACAATACATGGCCGTAATCCGGATAACGTGTCTAGCGTTAGAACTATATATAACGCACAAAATAAGTTCCGGAGAGACATAGTAGGAGATAGAACTCCAATTCAAGTCCTGTACTCGCATTTGAGGGATTCAGGGTATACATGGTACCCGAGGGTAAATGAGCATACCAACGTGCTTGAGGAGCTATTTTTTGTGCACCCCACGTCGTATGCTATATGGTGTACATTCCCTCAAATAATGCTGATGGACTCCACGTACAATACCACCGTGTTTAAATTGCCGTTGTTGGAAATTGTTGGAGTAACTTCAACAAATAAAACATTTTCAATGGCGTATAGCTTTATATCCAGTGAAAAGGGGCATAATTTTAAATGGGTAATGCAACGTGTGAAGCAAGTGATAGACGAAAGATATTACCCACGTGTTATCGTCACTGACAGAGATTTAGCGTTGGTTGGGACAATAAGAGAAGAATTTCCTAACGCTCACAGATTACTCTGTCGATGGCATATAGAGCAAAATCTGCTTAAGTTTTGCAGAAATAAATTCGACGATGGAAAAGAGTATGAGTCCATTAAACACCGATGGGATTGGATGATTAAAGCTCCGACATTCGAATCCTTCAGGGACCATTATCAACGCCTACAACGGCGATTGGTGAACCATCCGGGTATAAAAAAATTTATTAATTCATTGTTTATAATTATTTAAATAAGTACCCGAATGACCTTTTAGTATGCTCTATTTCTTTTTCAGATATCGCTGCGTATATGGATACCTGGCTGCGAGATTACTTACCCATGTTTGTCTCGTATATTACCGACCGATATCGCTCCTATGGCCAGACAACAACGTGCAGAGTTGAGGCTCACCACGCGTTGTTGAAATTATATTTGGACGGCACATAGTCAAAATTAGACAGGTTGTTGAGGTCGATCGATAAGATTCTCATTACGCAAGAAAATGCGATAAAAGAGACTTTCAATAGAAGCATGAACGAGAAACTAAATATGTGTAATACACTACTATTTCAAGAATTGTGGTATAAAGTTTCCAAACATGCTTTCGATAAGATGGAAAAAGAACTCAACCTTAAGATCACTGCAGCAGACTGTAGCCATAAGTTGCGGGCAAATTTCGGACTACCATGCTTTCACGAGATGCAATACTTTAGAGATCATGGTAAGTATATTAAATTTACAACTATCAAGTTGTTTTCCACATTAATATCAGTAATTTATACAAGTTGCTTTAATTGAATTCAGGACGCCCCATTCCACTGGATCAAATTGATATTTTTTGGAGAACCCTATCTGTTCCGTGGCCTTCTATCATTAGGCCCCCGTCTGAAGATGGCTCTTCCAGCGAACCTGGTGATGATGATGATACTTCGTTTAACGATGGCGTGCGACAATTCAAGAATATTTTTAGCAAGTCAATGTCGTTTGTCAAGAAAAATATGTTAACGAAGTTGAGAGAAATATTCCAGCTTGAATCTGTTGACACACGTGAACCAGCTATTCAAAAAAATACCCTTGGACGTCCGAGCGCAAAGGACAAAAAGGGCAAGGCTACACAAGTCCCGGACTTTGATGAAGTCCCTGACTTGAATGAAGTCCCTGACTTTGATGAAGTACCAATCGTAGATCACCGAAGAAGTACAAATTCAAGATCTACAAAAGTGCCGAACATGCGGAAAGAACCTGCAAGACATAGCTCTTACACGGGTGATACTCTACGCCACAGATTTTATGCTGGAGATAGTGTGAGCAATGCGTTTATTAAGCATATTCCACCAATTTTCCGTCCACTCGTAATAAGCATACATAATGTTGAGGGTGATGGAAATTGTGGGTTTCGGTGCGTTGCCCACTGTATTGTTCAAAACGAAAATAGGTGGGACGAAGTCAGAGGTATGTTATTGCAAGAGTTAGATTATCATAGGCAAAGATACATAGATATGTGGCAGCAACAAGACTTTGACCGACTTTGGTATACAATAGACTGGTTCAATGGACCTGCACCACACGATCACTGGATGGTGATGCCACTCACGAGGCTGGTTATCGCTTCAAGCATTCACCGACCTGTTGTATTTATATCCGATGCAGGTTGGAACACATGTTTTCCGCTTTTTACCAGGCCAAACTCATCACAAGGAACCGACCCCATTGTGATTGCCCGTGTGGGTGCTCACTACATTGTACTGACGCTCGACAGAGATTTTCGACTACCCTATATCCACCCACAATGGAGGCATTTCAGAGAGCCAGTTGCTGCCGAATGGGCAACTTTGTATCAACATCGACTAATGGTTCATTGATTTATGTTGTAAACAATAGAGACACCAACAAAACCATTGTAAATAATTACTGATTTATGTTGTAAATAATAAAGATACCGACAAAACATAGTGAATCAAATGTAAAAGTTATTTGTATTTGTAAATAATAGAGACACCGACAAAACCATTGTAAATGATTACTATATTTGTAAAAATGCATTCTTTGTAATTTTTGTACTTGTAAAACAATGTAAATAATTATTGATTTTATGTTGTAAATAACTGTTTGTATTATATAGTAGATGATTAAATATTTATTTAAATTAGTAAATAACATTATTGATTCATTATGCAAATTTTTTGGTCAGATGAGCCAAAGAAATCCTTTATGGTGCCGATGTAATAGAGGATTTATTGTAGAACGGAAATCCTGGCAAAATGATAGTCGTGGGCGACTGTTTTATGCATGTCATCTTTCAGTGGTAAATAATCATACGTTTGCTTAGTTATGTAAATAATTTGTTTGTTAAAAATACATTTCTTATTATTTTCTTAACATGTAACAGCCAGGTACAAAAGACTATGGGTGTCGATACTTCGCGTGGAAAGATGAATTTGAAGCAGAGCACTTTAATCAACCCTCTTCTTCAACGCATTGCTCAAACTGCGTTGCTACAAAAAATGAGAACAAGTTGTTGAAGGCAAGAATAAAGGCGCTGGAAATGGAGTTAGAAATGGCAAGGAATCCTGAGGATCACGCTTGTCAGTCGGGTGCAAGGCTCCATGATCTTTTAAATGAATTGAATAAACTTCATATGTCGTAAATGTTGTTGTTTTTAAATAATATGTGTAACGTTGTCGTTTAATTTAATAATAACAGTTGTTGTTGTAGTTATTTAATGTGGTAATATTTAACGTGCTATTATACAAAACATTATACATATACAAAACATTATTATACATACATAATCCTTTTTACATATATAATCATTTTTATTTAAACAAAAACAAAAACAAAAACAAATACAAAAAAAAAAAAAAAAAAAAAAAATGCAACCACTAAACGACAAAATAGCAAAAAGTCAAAAAAAAATAGAAAACAAGTACACCCTACTCTTATATAAAGAGGGTTAATCTAACCGATAGCCCCCGTTGCTATAACTCGTCCCAAATTTTATTGTTAATACCCACTAGAAATTTGACACCATGTATCATTGGGTCCTACCATGCAATAATAAAAAATAAATACATATTATATTTACATACTTCTAAAATATCTTAGGCCCACAATATACATTTAATAACTCAAAATTTTAGCAACCAAACAAGAAATATTAGAATTTTAAATTTCTAAGTAATTTTAAACTTGGGATAATTGCAAATATATCCAATAAAACTCAAAAACTTGCATATTTCCTCAAAATACAAGTTTTCAATGCATGATGTACAATGCAAATTAAGCATGTGTTGGGTAGGGTGGGGTTATTATAAAAAGGGTGTTATAATAAAAAGGGTAGGAAGTCCTCCCATCCGTCGGATCAAAACCATTAAGATTAAAAGGGGCGGTGGTATTTTTGTAATTACTCGAAAGATCAGGGGCAATTCAATAACATTGTAATTTACATACCTGGCTCTTTCTCTAACTGACACACTAACCTAACAAAACCAGTTTTCATCTTCTCACTTTTACAGTAAATTCACACATTTTCTCTCTCAATTTCACACACTAATTCACAAAATAATTTCACATACTAAATTCAACAAATCGTATTGCATCAAACTATGGAATCATCGAAGTGTTATCACATATCATAATCATCACTGTACCACAAATCAGAAATCGTTGATTCAGATCGTTATCACAAACCTAGAATCAAAATCATTACTGCATCAATAATATAAATCATGATCGATAGTGAAGATGAATCTACAAAACTTAAAAGGCCTGGTAAGTTGATTTATGAACTATAATTTTGTTACTGCATCGGTTTATGTGTTTTTATTGATCTAAGTATGTTATATCCAGAGTTTGATTAAAATTTACATTATGTTTTCTTCTAGATCTGGAATAAATTGTAGAAAAAAATATATACAAAACGTGTTTGAAAAAGTTGCTTACAAGATGTTTGTTATAATGTCTCAACTAGACTTTATAATTGTGATGCAGTTATTTTGAATGCCGATGCAATTGTATTTCATATTTTGATGTAATAGGTTTTTATAACTGTGATGCGCTAAATTGACATTGTGGAATCATCAAAGTGTTTGTGTGTGTGTTTAAATATTCGATGTAGTTGGTGTGAGGAAGTGATGCAGTAGGTTTTGTATGCTACATATAAGTCTAGATTAGGTTAGACGCGTAGCCTTTTAATCATCGAAAAGTGTTAGTGTGTATGTTTGAATGTTTGATGCAGTAGTGTCTTGTATGTGACATAAAAGTATAGATTAAATTAGGCGCGTGGTGTTTTAAGCGTCGAAAACTGTTTGTGTGTGTGTTTGAATATTTGATGCAGTTGGTATTATAAATTGATGCAGTAGGTTCTATATGTGACATATAAGTCTAGATTAGGTTAGGCGTGTAGCATTTTAAGCAACGAAAAGTGTTTGTGTATATTTGAATATTTGATGCAGTTAAAAATAAACTGAGATGCAGTAGGTTTTAAGTTTCCGCGTATGAGCATGAGTTAGGTTGTATGTAGTTTGCGTTATGTGCGAAAAAGATTTTGTATGCTTGTTTGTTTGACGCACTTGAAAATGAAGTGAGATGCAGTAGGTTTTAAGTTGCCGCATATGAGCATGAGTTATGTTGTATGTAGTTTGGGCTATGTGCGAAAATGAATTTGTATGCTTGATTGTTTGTTTGATGCACTTGAAAATGAACTGAGATGCAGTAGGTTTTAAGTTTCCACGTATAAGCATGAGTTAGGTTAAATGTAGTTTGCGTTATGTGTGAAAATGAATTTGTATGCTTGATTGTTTATTTGATGCACTTGAAATTGAACTGAGATGCAATAGGTTTTAAGTTGCCCCAAAGCAATGAAACTACACTGAACGTAACTCATTTTTTCTATCCATCAATTACTTCCTGCTCCAAAGCAGTCCCATTTTCATCAGGCTCTTACTTTTTAACTTAGAGATGTAGTCGGATTGAGGTTATTGTTTATCATTCTAGTTTAGGTTTTTAATATGCTTAAATGATCGATAGTATCTTTCTGGACAACATGGTTGTAACATGATTTGCTTGTAGTTTACCTATCCAATTCAAGGTGCGTTCTTTGTTACTTATCAGCATATCATACACATTGAGTCAATGTGTGTATGATTTATATCTATAGTCATAAACACATCAGTTTAGAACATTCTGATCAGGTAAGAGTATTCAAAGTTTTATGTAGGTTGATAAGATATGAATTCTAGAATTTCATTATGCTATAAAAACCAGTCTTACAATGTCCTTTCTAGCTTTTAAGGTCTACTTGTGCCGAATAGTGTACTTAGAGGTTATAACTTCGGCAAGGAAAAATCTCGCCTTAACCATGTTTTGCTTTTGAGTCCTATGTATTCTCATGTTGTCAAACCCATTTTTCTGCAAAACTATAAGCATGAGTTAGGTTAAATACAGCGTGCGTTATAACTGAAATACATACAATTGTTTTTTACTGCATCATAATGTTATAACTAGTGCATCAGTGAGTTTTTACTGCATCATCGTGTTACAGGTAGTGCATCAGTGAGTTTTTACTGCATCATAGTGTTATAACTAGTACATAAAAACAGTAAATTAATGAACACTTTTTTATATTTTTCACAGATTGATTCATTCATGGACTACCTGGAAAGGAATAAACACCCAAAATGGTATAAATTTTTTCTCGTCCAACCTAAGCAAGTGATGATTAATTGGAAGACAATTTATAATGATGTCGACTGTGGAATATTTCTGATAAGACATATGGAAACATACGTTAGATGTGTTGTTTTTTTGGAAGAATTGAAGCAACCAAAGATTACGAAAGAAGTAGAAGCATACACAAAGAAGCAACCAAAGATTTCTAAATTTGTAACAGACAATGTTGTCAAAGTGGATCAAGATTTGTCGCAAAAGATCAATGAAAGCGTATTGAAGACCACTGAATCATTAGTGATTCAATAAGTAACTTACTATTGAACACATTTAGTTTCAAGTTGTTGGATTCAAGTATTTTCAATGTTCAAATCTATGATGCAATAAGTACGTTTGATCAGTGTTTGTTTAATACTAACTACTTAATACTTTGAATTAGTGTTTGATTACTTCTTAATGATCAGTGATTGTTTGATACTTAATGATCGGTGATTGTTTGATACTAAGTACTTTTGATGCACTAGATTGTTAACTGTGATCAACAAATGATACTAGTGCATCACAGTGTATAAAGCTAGTGCATCATAGTATATACAACCGGTGCATAACAACGTATATAGCTAGTGGATCATAGTGTAAAACAAAGCACAGTGATGTCTAGATGTAAACATTATGATGCATTAGATCTAAAATTAGTTACACTTTGATGCACTGACATTTTGAACTGAGATGCAGCAACATTATAACTTTGACGCACTAGTTATATAAAACAAAAACATTAATGTAGTAGATTTAAAACTATGATGCACTAAAAAATGAACAAAAAATTATACTGTAACTAAGATAATATTCCATTAAAACAGTATAATGCTATACCTTTCTTTCTTTACAATTGATCAGTTTACTATCGGTAAAAAAATGCAAAAAAAAAAAAAAAAAAAAAAAAAAAAAAAAAAAAAAAAAAAAAAATTGAAAAGAATATTCATTTTTTGGCGTGTAGATTCTCTCAAACCAGCTTTTTTTGGCGGATCTCATTTCTTTGGTTTCTTCGATGTAGGCAATACCAGTTTACAAGTCTTGGAATTGGGGTCTCCTTTCTCTCCACATACCCACAAGCTTTATCTTCAATAGTTCTTCGGCAGATACTTTAGCTCTTAGCTTCATCCTTGAAAAACATCCAGATCCTTTAGTTTTACTACGACATGGATTTTTTTATTGTAATCTTATCAATCTATTTGACACCGAGCATCGAACTCATGACAACTTTCCCATTCATCTTTGGAACCATTTGAATATCAAATTTTCAGCATGTTTCAATATATCTTTCATCTTGTCTTTGTAGATATGCATCTTGCTCAAGTTATGTACCAAACGATCAAAGTATACTCCAAAGTCCAGCACAAATCTAGAACTTCAATCTATACTGCATCTGATGCACCAATGATTCTGGGAAAAGGAGATTTTGAAGGCTTCACATTCTTTAACCACCTTTTCTGTTAGTAGTTTCGAGGGAACTCCTTTACATTGTTCATCCTTAGAACATAGAATGCATGACAATATAAAAGCCCATACGACTCGTATCGATTACAACTACATTGAACCTTCATCTTAGACTCACAAAATTCAACCTACAAAAAAATGATATATTAACAGTGTGATGCACATGATATAAAACTGTAATGCATACATTCAGATAATGTGATGCAATGGATATGACACTATGATACATTTGGGTATATGATGAACTAAAAGAAAATAAAAGTGATGCACTAGAAATAATATTGTGACACACTAAATTGTTAAATGTGATTCAATAAAGATACTTGTGCATAACAGTGTATCAAAATAGTGCATCACAATGTAAAAACCTTGTGCATCATAATGTTATTTTTAGTGCATCACAATGTAAACACTTGTGCATCACAGTGTATAATCTAAAACTGTGAAGAAATCATGCAGTATGCTAAAAGCTTGGGTTTTTCTTACATGCCTGATAAACAACAAAATCAACTGCATCAGTATTACGGAACAACTGCATCATACATAAAACTAAAAATGCAAGCCTTTTCGTGATAAAATAACGAAAACACTAGCTAATAGATCCGCAATTTTCAAAGTTAAACATGTATTGCAAATAAGTTTCAGAACAACAACATTATACATACAATTCCACGCACAAACATTTTCTACTCATAACATAAACAAAAAATAATCCTTTTGTTCTATATTTACTACAAACAAAAACCTATTGCATCAACATTTCAGAACAACTACATCACACATAAAACTACACATATCAACTGGAAAAAGGACCAAAACAATAAAAGATTAACAGATGATGCATCACAGTGTAAAATTAGTGCATCATAATTATATAATTCCATTGATACATTTTATCAAACACATTGTATGCAGCTTTCTTAAACACGTTTTATATCTATTTGTTTATCAATCTTTTTTCAGATCTACAATGAAACTCAGAATATACATATTGAGATCGATACCAACACAAAAACTAAACAAATTAATCAAAATATGATCAATACACATCATATACATGAAATCGAAGATCAATACATAATATTAATCGATGGTAACTAAAATAACAATTATAAAAAACCTTACTTTCAAAATTGAATCATGATTCTGATTACATCGAGAGTGGAGAATGGTTGGGAATGGTGGGGAATGGTTGTGAACGGTGATGATGCCGGTGGTGAACGACGGGGAGTTAACAGTGGTGAAGGAATGAGGATTGAAGGAGAAGAATGAAGATCGGAGGTGAAGGAGGAGAATGGGGAATGATTTAAATGAAAATATAAGGGATATATAGTGTTGGATGGGAAATGACGAACATACCCCTGCATGTATTATCTTAAAAGGGAGCTAATTAGGGACACATGGCGGGCTGTGGTGGCTTTCTACACTTTTTATTATAACACACTTTTTATTTTAACCCAAACCTTGTTGAGTATATATACAAATATGCAAGTTTTAGTGGGTATATATGTAATTGCCCCTTTAAACTTCATGTAAATTCAAATTCCATAATTTAATATCTGCCAACCAAATGCCCCCTCAGTTTACTTCCATTATCTATACTACTATATAATGTATTTGAGACTATTCTATAATTAGAAAGGCTTAAAAATTCAGACTTTTACTTACTAATTATGGAAACAACCACCCCTAACAATCACCCCCAATAATTTATAACCACTTCAACAACCACCCCAACAATTTATAACCACCCCAACAACCACTTTCCACCACCCTATCTCCCTCCTCTTCACCCCAACAATCCGCCCCCGCATCGCGCGCGCACCTTTCTAGTTTTCTTTAATGAAATAACTCGAGAAGACAATGTGAGAGTAAACCTTTTCACTTTCTTTCTCTTTTTTTTAATGAAATAACTCGAGAACTGATCGTTAACCTCTCAAATCAAGTGAAACCCGAACACGAGATCTTACCAAGACCAATTGCCAAATAGGGTTCTATTTCCTAAAAACAAAGAAAGACAGACATCGAAAGTTAACTGTGGTATTTAAAAGTACCGTTACATTGTTCATCATTTTATTCGAAATGCACTGGGGATATAGTAATTCCATAGCTACGTTTTCATTTTGCACAATCCAGTCGTTCTTTGTTAATGCAAACACATCTGCTTTGTTCTAACACTATTTTTCATCCTGCACATCAACTGTTTGATAAAATGTCTATAACAAAATTTCAAAGAATCACTTTAGTATCCTTCAAAACACACTACGTAAATAATTTTACACCACTGCTCTCCTCATTTTCAACCACTACTCAACCAAACAAACAAATCATTGCTTATAAAACTAGTTCAACATTACCTGATTCAGAAAGCGAGAAAAAAAGTGGTTCAGTTGCATCGTTTTTAAGAGAATCAGGATTTTCGGATACCTTTTTAGCGAAAATCGAGAAAACTAGGCCGAAGCTACTAACTTCCAAGCTTGAACAAACAATCAAACCGAAAATCAACTTCTTTCAGGACATGGGTTTATCAGCAACTCAGATAGCTGATGTAATGTCAGCGGACCTGCGGATACTAACCCGTGTTTCCCTTCATTTTATTGAACGCTCGGTTGAGGTGTTAAAGAAGGTTTTGGGTGATAAGCTGTATGATTCGCGAATTCTTAAGAATTTTGGGTGGTTTTTGAACATTGATTTGAATAAGACTTTAGTGCCAAATGTTGAGTAAATGAGAAGCTGTGGGATTGAGCAGTCTCAGATACTGCCGTTATTTTATAACCATCCGAGGTTTTTATTGCATAAAGAAGAGAACTTCAAGGAGTTTGTTAGAAGGGTTGATGAGATGGGTGTTGATAGAGAATCGAAATTGTTTACGCAGTTAAGACTATTGGTTCCATGTCACTCGAGAGCTGGGAGCAAAAGCTGGAGGTTTTTCGGGGATTAGGGTATACGGAAGCTGATATTATTTCGACATTTAGAAAGTTTCCCAATGTATTTGCGTTGTCTGAGAGGAAAATCGAAGAGAATGCTGAGTTTTTGCTTAATTCGGGAAGATTTGATAACTCGTACATTTTTAGATACCCATATGTTGTTATCTTTAGCCTTGACGGGAGGCTTAAGCCTAGGTTACGTGTATTGGAGATTTTGGAAAGGGAGAAAATTTTGAAATTTAAGCCTACTACTACAGTTTCTGCATTCCTGATTCCAAGTTCTTTGCTAAGTTCGTGAGGCCTCACTTGGATAATGTTAAGGATCTATCATTTCTAGTTAGTGATGCAGAAACGTAAACCACTGGTTTAATTAGTGACGCTGAAACGTTTAACAGGTACGCTTTGATGAAAATGTACTAACTTTATGTTTGCAAATTTTATGATTAGACTTTAGAGCAGTTGGAATGAAGTCTTTCAGTTATTTAGATTTGCTATTTACTTAATGATCTGTTTTTGAGTTATGTTTTTTTACTGATCTCAATACAGTGTGTTTTTAGTGATGCATATATGCTGCTGCTTCCACATTTAACTACATATATGAGGACCCTTGCGGTTCACCATTGACACCTCTGGTGTATATAAGGTCGAATCTTTAGTTTCTTGTTATGTTGCGTATGGACTATGGAGATTAAAATTTGTTCACAACTTTAAATTTATTGAAATTGATAACTAATGATAATTAAGACTACTGTCATGTGTCCAACCCCACACATGTAACCTGCACATGACGTCCAACCAAATCACATATAATAAGCAAATGTCAAATATTACCCCTTAGACGTAGAGCTTTGATATAATTGCTTTCATATATAGGCTTTCATTTAAGCTATTTATTTGCTTTACACTTGTTATCAACTCCCCAACCTGCGATACAAGTGAAGATTGTGACGGCTAGGTGTGTCTTGGTTTGGCAAGTACATATAATGCAAGCCTTTCGAATAATTATGGTAAATGCAACACTTAACTTCACAGTAGATGTCCAATGCCTCTAAATAAGGACCAAACATGATAATAAATCACTACGGATACAACTAAGCCAGCCGTGAATGTAACTTTTACTAGCTTCAGTTACTGTTACTGTTTTTGGTATAACACCCACATCACAACCCAGCGTACCAGTGCCAAACTGCCAATCCCCCATATGCAGATACTGCATATAGATTCAATATCAGGTTGTGAAACATGTCATGAGCAAAAACATAGCATGTATTTGAGTTTTGAAAACATTGGACATGAACTCTGGTTTGTGATTTTAGCAATACAAGGCCTTTAATATAATCCTAAATTAAAATGAGTTGCTAATCTGTAAGTTTCAAATGTAGGAATACCAGGGTAGGCCTGCCATAGGGCTAGGCCACACGGGGTATTGTCTAGTTTCTTCTAATTTTTACACTCTCTTGCTTTATCTACAACTCCACGCTTACATTTCAATGTTTCATCTTTTGACTGGTGATATTTTTCCTTCCACACATTATTCAAATTCTCTTGTAAAGTCAAGTCGTGAAGTTTGTGAACTTAGATTAAGCCACCTCTAAATCCTGTCTGGTTTTTAATTTATGGACTACATGATATATAGGCGAGGCTGGTGGAGAAAAATGTAGACAGATATTCGTCAAAAAATATATATCTTGATGGTGCACTGGAGATGGAGGTTGCAATCTTTTATGGCTCAAAGTAACCAAAGCTCAATATCATTCTGGGTCTGGGTCCTGGCCCATAACCAGTTCTAAGAAACTTGATTAGGCAGTCCCTAAATGGTCTTCAAATACCACAATATTCTATTATAGCCAAATTCAGTCGAGTTTGCAAAAGTGTCTCTTCCCCTGAGTTGCCTTGTCAGAAGTTTCCATTCTGTTCAAGAACTTTTTGAGATGGGGAAGATTCCATTTGTGATTATGATGAAAAATTACCTTTGATTGGACTTATTGACATAGCATGTTAGAAGATGTTCACAATGATTTTAACTAGAGGAATAGGATTAACAATTTAGGAGGCCCTTTTTGTTGGGGAAATGTGGCTAGAAGGACTGTTTGGAAGAAACCTCGTTCTAGGAAGGTCGTCGCTATTTGGGGTCTATTGATTTTATGATCTGAAGGACTTAAGAGGGCCCATAAAGCATCCATTTTGATTGAAACTGCTTTTTTGAAAGAAAATCAGCAGATAAAGTAGAGAAAATTGGTGGAGATTGGTGAATTCTATTGCAGAGTTAGATAATAAATACCAAGCTTCTCAAGACTTAAAGAAGCAAAGAAGAATAGCAGAATCGGCTTAAAATGTTGTTAAATATGGCTTTATAGAGAAGGATTGGTATAAATATCAAGCTAGGAGGCATGGCCTGTCGAGTACACTTATATAGCTGGTTTAAAGGCATCACTAATAACACTCATTCTCCGCAAAGGAGGGGTTAGGTTGACCGATTAGGATTGGTGGGTCAGAGAACCTTAAAACGAATACGACCTGTATAAATAATCAGGTCAGCCGTGTAACCCTAACCAGTTTACGCATAACCCGAACACGACCTATTTTACTTATATGGCTTGGCAGGTTAAAAGGTTACACTAGTTGAACAAATTAAACAGGTTGGCGAACCAATTATGTATAACTTTTAAGAAAAAAACCTTAAACGGATTGGCAGGCCGTCCCGTTTAATCCATCACCAACTTGAACACGGCCTGTTGAATAAACGGGTAAGATGGGTTGACCCGAAAACCATTTAAACCCAACCGTAACTTGTTTATTTTCGTGTCGGTCTCAGAATTGTGTTTTTTTTTTCATAGTGATGAGAATAAATAGCACGCTGAACATTAGAATGTAAACCAAGAGTAATTATAGCTAGTGCTAATATGATAACTTACAACTAAAAAGAAACATACGCAGTATAAGAGGACAATATACTAAAAATAAACCAAGTAATTTGGCCAAGAGAAAAAAAACAGCAGCCAATATACCTAACTTACATACAAAAGAAAAGAACTTAAAATGTAGCAAACTAGCCACTAATCAGGAAGTCACAGAGCCCTGCAATTGCCAAAAAACTCGATTGCATGCAGTAACCCCTTAATAAACACTACACACTAACACCACTTGAACCAAATGTGACAAAAATATAATCCAAATGTATCACACTAGATGGAAGCCCAATCTATCTCATAAGGCGGGCACTTTTCCAATGAAAAATTCTCAGAATCATACCACACGCTTTCCTCCACCGCGAGCTCCGGAAACATCAACCCTGATGACTGTGACGAATTACTGGAACCCGAACAGCCGTCACTCTCTGACCCTTCAACTTTTCCCTCCTCAGCTGCCGTCTTTGACTTAATCGTTGACTTGCATAACTTTTTACGACCATCAATAGTCTTTCCATCTGCCAAGCTTTGACAAATTTCGTCTAACTTGGTGGTGACGGACGAGTGGAGCGGGCTGTATTTGCAGGCTGCTCCACTGAATAACCAATTGTGACGTAAGTGGGGGAAGTTTAAACGGGCATTTTCACTGCGCAGCTTGTAAGCCGCATTGTCATATGCCAACGCGGCTTCTTCAGCTGTGCCAAAAGTACCTAACCAAAGTCTGGTACGGTTCTTAGGTAAACGGATTTCCGCGACCCATTTACCCCAGTGCCGTTGTCTTACTCCCCGGTAAAGCTTTGCAGGTTTTGGAGGTGCCCCGGATTGCTTCATGGGTACGGGCTTTGGACCCAAGTGAGTTGGGCATCTGGATAACTGTATTTGGGCTTGCATATGGTGTATCTGTGATGGGGTTAGTTGGTTTAACCCGAATGATAAATCGGGTTGTTCGTAACTAAACGGGTCAATGTGTGACTCGTATTGTCGTTGGATTGAAGAAGGAAAAAAAGACGAATAAGGGCATGAATGAGAAATAGACGGAGAGGATAGATCAGGGGTATTTGGGTAATTTAGCGTCGAAGCACTTTTGATAAAAGGTAAAAGTGCTTCCATGAGCTCACCACCAGCAGTTGGAAACTGTTGAAATCCAACGTTGTTCCAGACATCCATTGTTGTTGACGTCATTTATATTTTCTTTTCTTATAAATAAAACAAAAACTAAAAGTATAAACAAATAAATCTTAGAAATAAGGTTTGTAAAAGTTTAACCTTATTTTCCGAAGAAATAATCAACCTAATTAAAGGGACGAAAATAAGCCCATGCAAAGGTGTGATTTAGTTTAAACTAATAAGATTTACCAAAAAAAGAAAATGGAAAATAAAAGTGACAATAATAGAATCCAGTTCAAAAAAGATGGATCACTATTCTATAAGCACCTGGTGGAAAATGAATTCCAAAATCAAGTTTGCTGTTTTGTTCTTGATATATGCATGAAAGCGCATATAAACAGGTAACTTAACTTCAATCTTTAAAAGTTTTTTTCATATACAGAAGATTCACAGAAAGGGAAACATAGAAGCGGGGAATTCAGAGGGGGGAATGCATATAAAAATAAAGATATTCAGTTAGAAAACAAAGTTTAAAGAAAAGAACCTTAGATCTCACTTGATTAATGTTTTGATGTGAATTGATTGAAGAGTGGCTGTGGGTTTATATAGGGATGTGGATGTGTGGATACCACTTGGGTTAATACAGGTTTAACCCATTCTGTTAAAGATCGCTAAAGATTTTTTTATTCAAATTTTGGCTACTAAGGCATCATCTTTTCATGAGGGCATCATGTCAATAAACATGCCAGCAACAAGAAGCCTGTATAAACAGACAGTTGCAATAGAATATTTACTTGCAGCTTTTGACTGTTAATAGATTTGCTAAACTTAACTATAAAGACAAGGTACAAATGGTTAAACCATGCATATATGATTATACAGTACCTTCAAAAGGGTTAATATCATGACATTAATTCTAACATTTCAGTTCTTTCTTGATTGGCTAATATGTAAAGATTACATAGTACTCTAAATACTTCATGCTTCGTATTACGTTAAGGTTAATAATTACTAAATGGTTACCCGCTGTTTAAACTTTGACAAAATCTTGTTAGGCAATTTGTATGTGCGTATTTATGTATTTGTTTGTGTATCTTGGGCTTAAGTGTGAATATATATTGGTCAATCAGAATATAACGTTATTTTAGAGTCACTTTTAAAATTATATAAATTACCTCTTTTCTAAAAATTTATTTTTTTGCAATGTAAACACTTGTTTTTATGGCTTTTTTTTCCTACACCTAGATAGAACAACAAAATTTTTGCAATGTTCGAGAAAATCATTTTCAATTTAGACTTTAATGGGCAAATCAAAAAACATTTTGAAATCGAGCTCTTTTATTGGTTTAATCTAATTTCAATTTTGAATTTTCATATAAGGGATAGATAGATATGTTGACTAGCTAAAACTAGTAATAGTTATAAAGTTTGAGGGTTAAACTGAAAGTGAAGGAAACGGCGCAACCACTTAGCTCGAAGGTAAGTTCAAAAAAATAAACTTAGCTTGAAGGTAGGAATGTTTTGGGATCAATAACATAACCATAGTTAACAATAAGTCAACTTTAGTTTGATTTCGGCGTGGATTATGGCGTAAATAAGCTAAAACTTAAAAAGGATGTATAATTTCGATGGCACATGGGCATCAAAAACTAAGATCCACATGGATATTCGTATAACTCAAGACCCAAGTGGCTCTTTTATGTATTTTGTAATCTGGTGTATGAATTTTCAGGCTCAGTGATGCTTAAATACTACTCCTAGTCTTGCAAACAACCTATCTTTAATGTATATAGAGTTATAGACCAAAATTCTGTAGTTCACGAGCGTGAACTTATGAATTGATTGGCATAAGTGTCCAAATATAGTAGACTAACGAATATCTGATGATGCATACCATGTAGTATTACTTCTAGCAATGCAAGAGAGTTTGGTCAAGCTTTAGTTCGGCTTAAGAGTCTTGGGCTAAGCTTAACTCGGCTGAATATCTAGCAAAAAACTTGAACACTATTAGCAGGGTTCAACTCTAATCTTAAATAGGTAAATTCAAGCTATTGTATGGTAACAGAAAAAAAGTATATTTTTGTCATACGTGAAATCTAATTGTCGGTAGCTCAACGTGACTTCCTAATGATACATGATTAAATTAGACGGAAAATATACCTAAACAAATTATCACTGAAAACATGTTCGAGCTCAAGGTTGAGATAACAAAACCGCGGAATAGATGGGTGTTCCTCATGCACTTTTACACTCTCGATCATGTGTCTTACTGTATTTGTACAACAATTTATCATTGTGTGGTACCATTAATATGATCCATATTGTTATCTAGAGAATACCGTATCAGTTAGAGACTTGGAGTAACTATTGATTTGAAGTAAAAATGACAAATAAAGGGAATTTCGTTTGCATTGACCACATTAAAATAATTGACATTATTTCTTGATCACTTTTATAATCTTAAGTTATTTATTCGAAGTCCACTATTTGTTTCATTTTCATGTGATGCATATGCAAATAATTATGTAAAATAATTCATTTTCAAGCTATAGTCTAAGATGTATCGTGTCCAAGTAAACCACTCTTGAGCTATTAATTATGCATAATTCATATAACATATAAAATATTCTCAAAGTCAAAGATGTATGATATAAGCATTAATTGTTAAAAAAGGTCAATTTAACAGCGAATGCATAATTGGTCGTGTTCATGCAATCATGAATGGCTCAAAAAAAGTTCATGGATTGTACAAATTATAGTGGCCTAATAAGGTAAAGTTTTAGTGTGTTAATGGACTAGTGTAGTGACTACTATTATTGGGCTTAGATTGTATGCTTTTACCAAAATTGTGATCCGAAAATGTACATCTCGTAACTATACCAAATCATAATCATCAATCATGAACCTAAGCTTTACCAAATAATTATAACCCTTTCAGGCTTTCAATCATAGTTAGTTAAACAGCAAAGATGTTTGGTTAAAGTAAAAGTATGTTGAGTGTGCTTGTTTTTTTGTTGAGTTTATCGATTCTGATATCATTTAACACCCCTACAATTTGTTATGAGTATTCAAAAGTACTTTTATTGTTTTTAACTTGTGCATTTACGAGGTTGTAAAATAATAGTTTTCAATAAAATTATGTAAAAGCTTTTATTCCTATATAGTTACAATACATGTGTACGCTCGAGTTTTTTATATTGTGCATACACGGAGCTTTTAAATAATATTTTTCTTTAAAATTAAGTAATCTTTTATACTTATATAGTTACAATACCTATACACGCACGGGTTACATAAAATTTTCATTGTGTATGAATATCGATTAATATATTGTATATATTATAGAACGGTACCCGCGCATTGCGGCGGCGGATACCTGTGACTATATTTTGCGTTGTTCGGTTATTCGGTTACACATTTAGTTGTCTTTATGCTTTATAAGTAGAGATAGTAGAGATGGTTAAGGCAAATAATTTTAGTTTGAACAACTAACATGCTTCCTAACAAACTTTCTAACCAATTTTTCTTCCTAACCAATTAATTTTGAAATCTTTCCATAATAAGCAAGTAAAAGTCTGAATTTTAAGTCGTTCTAATTATAAAATAATCTCAAATGCATTATATAGTAGTATAGATTGTTAGACGGAGTATTTGACTTTATTTAGCTCATGATGTTGAGGTTGTTGTTGTTTAAATTTAATTACTAATATCAACTATTTGAAGAGAAAATATTTTTTGTTAGTTTCTGTAAGGTTGTGTTATGTGTGATTGCGTTAAAATGTGTTTGGGTTACAACAACAACAGCAAACAATAATTTAAAAAAAAAAAAAAAAAAAAAAAAAAAAAAAAAGTCGTGTAGGAGAACATGTTGCGGGATGGGAAAATAAAGAGAATTTTTTTTAAACGACCCTTAAGTAATACTACCTATTTATTAAACCAAACGTTGCATGAGTTTTTTTACAAAAATGAACTTTAAGTCTCATTCGTTATATTCTTTCCAAACACAAATTTTCTACACATGTATTTGGCAACTTTTGTATGCGACTCAATTTATCAGTAATGGGACTCAAGAGACCTAGGTGACATATGGGGCGACCATATTAAAGTTTCGGAAGAGAATACACTAGTTTTGGGCGACATATAGGCTTATAGGCGACCAAAACAACATCTAAAGAAACATGTGATGGGTGTTTATTTTTCGTGTATTGTTGATGATGTTTTTTGGATTTTGAATGATGGAGATAAAGATAGAGTGAAAAGGTAGATAGTAAATGGGGTGAATTTATGAAGAGTTTAGTGATAATATCTAAATTTGTATGTGTTGTTGGTCGACTACGAGAAAGCAGAAAGCAATTGGTGTGTTTCTTCAATAAAGATGGAGAGGACTTAATGTATGGGAATTGATTGGCACACATTAATTTTTGATTGGGACACTCCAATTAACGCATCAATCAGTTGTACCATATTAACAGCATGCTTTAACTACTTGTACCATGAGTGTGCAAATAAAAAAAAAGAGTGTGCAAATCATCTCCCTTAATGTATAGAGACTTTTTTGTTGGTCGTGTTTATAGTGACTTTCAATAAAGATAGGGGACCAAATTTCTTTGATGTGACATTTCCGTTTTGGTAAAACATTAGAATAAAGTTTGACTTGAAATTTGGGTATAATGGGGTTATTTAAGTAATTGGGTTAAAAATAAAAGAATGAAATAGGAAATGATAAAGTTGTGATGTGAAACTAACGTGGTAAGGAAAACCCTCACCACACCCTCTCCACCCGTATCTAGATTTTGAGATCTGACTCTCTTCGTCACAAAGTATAAGTCGACGTTCAATTTGCACAAATTTTAATAAAAATATGGACGGAAGGAGTCGTAAAAATTTAATAATAACCAGTTTAGTATAATGTGATGCATTTGAAGCCACTTTAGAACGGTTGTTTCATTCCTATCCATTCGTTAATAACATGTAAACGTAGTCAACTACAAGGAAATCAATTATTCTTGCAGAAATTTTGACAGATAGAAAATGTATGCAACTTCATATCTAACGAGATGGTGTTTCAGCTACGCAGAAGCGAGGGTAACAAGTTACAAGCCATTTTAAGAGGAAATGAAAATATTTTAGGATGTCCTGTACACATTTAACTCGTAGGACTGTCATTTTGTGGGGATTCTGAAGCATAAATACTGAAACGACGATTATATCAAGACCTTGATACAGGTCAATCGAAATTCTGGTTAAGTACAGTTGATGTAATAGACATAACTAATAGCAACTCCTGAGGCAGAAATCATGTATATTCATGTATTCATTAGTCATTACTGGCTTACTGCAATGATCATGTGACAAAATGGGTTGAAAGCCATTTAGATTCACGTATTCTCCATATAACTTTCAGTTTAAGCTAGCTTGATTCTGACACTGAACATACGGGGCAATAACACAGTCAGCTCAGGACACACAAGTCTCTGTGGCATATGCCTTTGTAGCAAACTGAGAATCGAAATCCATTTATATATGGTTTGGAATTGAACAAATAAAATTACAAGTGCCACAAAGAAAATGAATGATTTAAACACAATATAAATGTAAAGATAGTTTTCGTTATGTTTCATAGTATCAACAAACAACATTTTTTTATTTTTTCATTTATTTATTTTTTTCATTATAATGGAACCACCGAATCCATCCCTAACATTAAAAGTCTCCAAACTAACTTACAGACAATTACGATTGCAACAAGGGAAGCAGAGACTATCAAAAACCTTGCTGTAAATTCCAACTAGCAGAAACCTCTTTAGGGGTGCTAAGCTATCCGACTGAAACTATGATGCTTTCCCTATTTCAAGAACAATACAACAGAATCCTATGATCACCAACTAAGCTACAGAAGTGCTTCAGCGCCAGCAACAATCTCCAGTATTTCGTTGGTAATCTTCGATTGTCTTTCACGATTATAAACATTCGAAAGACTCTTCTTCAACTCAATCGCATTATCAGTAGCATTACTCATTGCATTCATCCTAGCAGCAAGCTCACTTGCTAATGACTCTTGCAACGCCCTCAAGATCTGATTATTCAAATAAAGAGGCATCAATGCATCAAGAATCATAGCAGGGTCTTGTTCGAATTCCATAGTCGGCAAAAACCCATCTCTTTTGGTCATCACTCTATCCCTTTCCACAGCCAATTTCCCCTCTTTTGAAGTTAATCTAAAGAACTCGTCTTCACTTGCATCAACAGAATTACCATTTCCATCACGAATCTCCCCTTTAGAAGATAACGGAAGCAAAGTATGAAGCACGGGATTGGATTTAATCAAAGAAACAAACTTTGTGTACAAAAGCTCAACTTTATCAACCTCTTCACTTACAAATAATGAGAACACATCATCAGCAATCACTTGAGAGTCTTTTGCAGTAGGAAACCCCTCTCCTTCAATAAACCTATCAACCGAAAGTGTAGGTCTTCTTAAAAAATAAGAATTACCCTTTTTCCCAACGCTAATAATAGTGTAATCCAATCCAAGATTCTTCAACTCAGCAATTCGTGTTTCAGCTTTTCGAAGAATAAAGTTGTTAAAACCGCCACAAAGACCTCGTTCTCCTGTTATTACAACAAGGGCAACCTTTTTTACAGGTCTGATGTCCGTTAAAGGTATGTCAACGTCTTCTAACTGGGCTTGTTGGTTGATGCTGTAGAGAACATCGATAAGGGCTTCAGAGAATGGCCGGCTGTTAACTACTGCTTCTTGGGCTCGTCGGACCTTTGCAGCTGCTACGAGCTTCATTGCTTCAGTGATTTTCTGTGTATTTTTCACAGTGGTTATACGTTGGCGGAGTTCACGAAGATTGCATTTAATTGATGAGAAAGTTGATAATCTTGAAGGGGGGGAGACACTGGATTGATATAATCTTGAATGATTTTGAGCATATATATGATTGGTAAGCTGGTGATCTGAGGAGGACACCCATGATGAGAGCTTAAGTTGAGACATTGTTCTTTATTTAATCTTGCTAGGGGTCAAACGGAACTGTGTTTGGGGTTCAGGACAATACAAGGTTGGACATTCTAGTCAAGAATCCAACAGATGGTTCACAATGTTGATATCAAAAACTTCAGCTATTGGACTATGGTGAGTGGTGGAACTTTAACCAAAAATAAAATGTCCTCGTTCTCTATAAAACAACACGGAATACCTGTTTGAGGAAAAGGACAGCATTTTAACAATCATAATAGAAAAACGAACATTTTTTAGCATCTCTGGTCTATTATAACATCAACATTTGTTAGATTTATACTATGTTCTGTAATCCTCACAAAGTGCATTACGCAAATAGTGTCAAAAAAGATTCTTGTCAAACAAACACTAATACACTGAATGTGCACCTCCAAGTATACCCGAAATCATAAGGTATTCGCCGTGGGATTAGTCGGCTCGCAATGTCGAGTCGGAAACCCATGTTTACCCAAAAAATAAATAAATAAATAAATAATAATAATAATAAAAAAATCATAAGGTATGTAACGCCTTACATCAAAGAACCCGGAAAAAAGAGTAGGATCAGCACATATGTCACCCACATAATTATATCAAATATTAAAAAGTCACCCCATCTCTAAACAAAACAAATGCCTTCCATAGATAGTTCACTCAGTATTCCTATTCTCCAAACTAAATCCACGAAATTAATCTAAAGGTGTGTAAGTAAATACAATTAAAACCAACCAATCGACTAGTATTTAACTGCACATCAAACATTCCAATAACTTGTAGAATTAAAAGTGCAACTTAAAGCTTGCGCAGCTAATCAAATCTTCTTTAGAGTGTCAATCAAAAGAACAGAACAGACTATAGTCGGTTAGTCACAAGACAAATGACTGGCAACGGATTCAAAGATCAAGTTCCCATTCGAATAAATACGCCACAGAAAACAAAAACAAGTCACAAGATTGGTCATTCTTGCCTTTATAATGTTTTAGTCTAACTTGTCAAACCCAACATTTTCATAAAAATGGGTCACCATGACCATGCAGATTTGTTGTCTGCAGTGTCTCATTTACAACCGTTCTCATGAAGGATCAAGACTCTTTATTTATACACAAAATACATCCTTGTGACAGAAATTTTAAATACAACGAGTGTATTATATTTACACAGCAAACTTATCCGACTTATAAAGCCTCTAACCTTTCTCGCGTAAGTTCATTTGCAGCAAATCTTTTATCGTATACTTATCCACATAGCTAGATATATGTCCAATTCCTTATTATAATAAGATTTCATTTTCCAAATATCAATTTGTAATAATTAATTGATAACTAATAGAATTGCTTCCTACCATTGTATCTTCATACTGTGTTACATATAGTAAGGGGGTGTTTATTCAAGCTTATATGTGGGCTTATGAGCTTATCTGATTTCCGCATATATTTCATAAACTCAAATTTTCACGCTTATTTCGAGACCTATAAGCTTATTATATCATAATAAGCTTATGATTAAGACGAAAAATTTGGGCTTGTGAAATATACACCGAAATCAAATAAGCTCGTAAGTCCACAAATAAGCTTAAACAAACACCCCTTAACTAATCCATCAATTTAAACTGCTACATACTTTTGTTTATTAGAAACATGGTTTCAGATTGAACAATTAAAGCAAACCTAGTTTAAATTGAAATTTTATATAGTAAAGTAAGTAAAAGAAAGAACGAACCTGGAATGTATCCTGATAACAAAGAAATAAAGAGATGGAAGAAGATGATGATTGTGGGCGGAGATAACAAATATTATTATTGCTGTACAGGTGCAGAAATGAGAAAACAGGTGGGTATAAAATGTTAAAGTGCGTATGGGTTCAGACTGTGAAAACAGGTTGGATTAGTGATGCATTTGTTTGTTTGATAGTTCGGGTTTTAAATGTAGATATGAAACCCATGGGAAGGGGTGGGTTTGGTAAATTAAAATTCCACATACCACCCGAGGTTTAGGAAAAAAAAAGAAAAAAAAAATAGTTTATAAACCAATTTAACAACATATCAATTTAAAAAATTGGTATTTCTTACTTACACTATAAGATAAGAAGCATTAATTGCTATCAGATTATTCTCGATAAACTAAAATGGAGAGACAAGATATAAAATATATCAAATCCATGAACATTTCTTATTTGAAAAGCAACAGAAGGTTGACAAAAACAAGAACAAGTTAATCTTTTAAGAAGAATTGATAACAATGAATGCTTCTTAGTTTATGCATACGGGGGTACAAGTTAAACTACCCTTAATTTAAGTTGTTTTTTTTTTCTTTGTTTTTTTTTAATCAAGCCTATTTTTTTTAGCTTAGTTAACAAATTTGGTAGGTTATTCAAGCTTTTTTAGCTTAAGAATTTATGTGAATTTGTTTATGTATTATAAGTCACTAGCAGGGTACCCACGCGTTGTAGCGACGGATACCTTGAAATAAAATTTTTCAATGGAATAAAAATGTCACGGGATGTCATTCCGACACCTAAATTTGTTTGGTCACAGCTTTGTGTATCGAGACGAGTCTTGGTCACAGGTTCATGTCTAGGTTAAGATGGATGGTTGTACATTGTGTTTAAATGATTGTAATATTGGGTGTAGGGGTGTTTTTAATAATATTAATTTAGAATGAGGGTTGTACATTATGTTTAAATGATTATAATGTTGGGTGTAGGGATGTTTTTAATGCTATTAATGTAGAATAAGGGTTATACATTGTTTTTAAATGAATGTAATATTGGGTGTATGGGTGTTTTTAATGCTATTAATGTAGAATGAGGGTTGTACATTGTGTTTAAATAATTGTAATATTGGGTGTAGGGGTATTTTAATGCTATTAATGTAGAATTCTAAGGAAAGTGGTCTGAATTTCGATTCATGCTAGTTTTTGTTGTACACAATGTTTTGATTGTTGTAATTATGAAAATTGCTTACTCTAAAGTGTTGTAAGCCATGCATCATTTTGTGTACATCTGAATTTTTTGAAGAGAGAGTCTTTCCTTCATTATTAGTATAGATATTTCGGCTTGCTTCAGAATTTTATGAGCTTATACAAGTTCATAACTGATACGGACAAAAAAAAAAATGAAGAAAACAAAAGGTCCAAGAGAAAATTGCAAAAATCGTCCTTGTGGTTTGGCCAAATTGCACGTTTCGTCCTTACTGCTCATTAATTGCAAAAATGGTCCGGATTTGGCACTGTTTCATTCACTTTTGGTCCTTCATCCTTGCAACCACAAGGACGAAACGTGCAATTTGGCCAAACCACTAGGACGATTTTTGCAATGCCGAAGGACCAAAAGTGAATGAAACAGTGCCAAATCCGGACCATTTTTGCAATTAATGAACAGTAAGGACGAAATGTGCAATTTGGCCAAACTACAAAGACGATTTTTGCAATTTTCTCAAGGTCCAAGGATGGTTATTTTGTTAGAAGAAAAAATAAATGTTATTTTTAATTGCAACTATGTTTTACATGAATGTCAATTTTATGGTGTGTTTTAGATAACTTATTCCCAATTTATCATTTTCCATTAAAAACTAAAAGATGAGTTACAATAACCTAAACCTTATAAAATATAGGGTTTAAGTAAGCCAAGAAATAGAATATAAGTACAATCTTTTATTTTTTATTTTTTTTAAATAAGCTTATGAACATAAGCAAAAACAACACAAACACACGTAAGCCAAGAAATAAGCTAGAAAAAATACCCCTCCATATCTGTACATATTCTTTCTCATGCCTATTCCCTAACCAATAGTCGATTATATCAGCTCACTAAACGCACAACCAAACTTATACGACCCGCTAAGGTTGTATCGATAGTAGCACCTCTTCTAGCGTGATGCGAGCTCCTAAAAAAAGAGAACGAAGACGAGAGATATTTTAATTGACAAATGCTTAATGATTCTATTCATAATGACGCGGTATAAATACACATTAAAGATAACTCCTAACTCGAATAGATAACTCATATCACAATGACACTTTCCTAGATAACAACTCACATGACACAATCCTAACATGACTCAAATACGACTAAACAAAAGATAGTTATCCAAAGGCTCGTAACATTCCCCACTCCTTTAGAAATCACCTTGTCCTCAAGGTGTAGCTACAAAAATCATGATACAAGGATCCCATATTCTTTGAATAAACATGGACTCTTCTTTAAACCACCAGCTAATAGTTATGATATGAGACACAAAGGATTGTTTCCAAAGCTGTCTATAAGAAGATAATAAATAAACTTGTTGCTTTGTAACCTTCTCTTTTGCCTGCCCTTCTTCAAACTTTTCTGTTGTGTCATTGGTATTTTCATGAACATCATCCACCGACTTCAGAGTTTTTATTTGATTATCCCCCACTAACTTCTCGTGTGCCGCTTCATTTGCTGGATCGGCATTGTCATCCTCGTCATCATTGTTGTTGCTACTATTCGCTTTGTTACTGGAAGAATGTCACAACTCACCATTTCAGGTCATTTCAGGTCATTTCCCGAACTTTGGAAAAACACTATTCATCAGTTTACTATTCATCGTATTTGGTGTCAGTTTGACATTCAGAGAAGCATTCAGAAATTTTACTATTCACTAAACACTATTCATTGCCGGAAAAGATTTCATCATTCACGTGCATTATTCATTTCATCGTAAATTTAGTTTACGGGTATTAAAATTCGCATAACCGTATGGGTTTAGGTGCGAATTCATTTCATTATCAGTAAGGACACTGCATACGGACTAGAGACAGTCTGCATATCATCAGTAGGTCATTTACATGTTATACCACTCTTAGGATTTTCAAATTTATATATATTTGATACATTTAACGTTTTCCTTATAATTATTTATAAATAAACGTTAACACACGGTTTATACGCGACGAATATATCTAAATATTCCCACAATGGTCCCGACATATTTTTATATCCATTTTATCATAATAAAAGTTATAACATTCAGTTACCCAGTATTTTGGAAATTTATTTTATTTATAACGTGAGCTTATGAATATTATGACGGTTTTCGTGAAAACTAAACAATAATCACCCGAACACTCAGTAATTGTACCCAACATATTTTTAACATTTTTATGACTTTATTAAGTCCCGGTTAACTTCGTTAATATTTATTTCTAGCAAACCCGGTACCCGGTTATAACTGATACTTACAGTAAACTACAACTAATAATACACTACATTTCCTAAGTGATCAAAACCGACTTTGCTACTCTTTTATACATTGAAAACCGGCCATGAGCACACCCTAGACCACATGACTTATTTTCTTAATCTCTAGCTTCATGTGCCATTATGTACACATATTATACTATATACTTATACTAGATAATTACATAAACCACCTAAACATAACACTTATACTTTTTGAGAATCAAAAGCTCATTTCTCATCTTCCCCATCATAAAACCCACGACTTTTCCCCAAGATCCATGATCCATCCATTATTTTTCAAAGTACAAAGCATCAAAGTTGTTCATTTTGTTGTCCTAATCAAGAATCATAACACAAAAACACAAGTAATCCAAGGTTTCTAATCATCTCATCACCTATTATTTCAAAGTGAGTATTCAAATTTATTTTCATGTTTTCATCTAATTAACACATGTATCTTATAGTATTCATGCTTAATTTCATGCACAAACTAGTTATACCACTTTATTTTTGAATACTTTTTGAACATACAAACCCTAGATTGTGATTTAGGTGTTCCCTTGTTAAATTAACTTGATTACTAGTCATTAGGAACCCATGGCACCCTAAGAAGGTGTATGGTAGGATTAGTATAGATTTGTGGAGTTTGCAAGAGTTTTGGTTGAGGTTGAAACTAGTTTTGAGCAAGAAAAATGGGTTTGTAACAAGTATATATACATTCTGTCCCATTTTGGTAAATCCAGGAAAATCAGTAAAAATAAAGTAAACTTTGGCAAAATTTTTAGAAAATACTTTCAAAAACGAATCCGTAGGCGAAAGAACGGATTAAAAAGAGTTTATAACGAAGAAGTTATGATTTTTGCAAGTTTATTGACGAAAACTATTTTTCGGAAAAATACATGCTGTTGGACGTTTTTCGTCGGACAAAAAGAGACTTTAGATGTAGCCCGGAGGGGTCAAGCTTTCTAAAATATATTACTACATGTTAAGACGTAACCGTGGATATAAAGAACAAGTAAAACGGGCTTATAACGACAAAGATATTCACGTTTCAATATCGGCAAAAATCCTCTATAATTGGCAGCTTTTAGAAATAATAATAACACTACGTACTAAATTATAGATTTTCTAGAAATATTAACCAAGTACCCAATTTCATAACTAATGATGTATTAGTGATTACAAGTATATTTTCATTACTACAAGGCGTTATTTTAAGGATTTCAAACCGAGGATTTCAACACAAACATTGGTACATACGATATATATAAGTATATATATTGCAACTAGATTTATTTTCTAATAGCCATATTTTTCCTAAGTATTGGAATATATATTTTTGGTAACAACAAGTGTTTTTCAAAGAGTAGAGTGGTATAGGAAACATGTGCATGGACATTCATAACATCATTTGGTGATCTAAAGTAGATCGTTCATCATTCATATTAGGTTGCGGCAAGTGTGCGCGCCTTGTCTTTCAGTTCATTACATGTTCATGGTACCATCATATCAGGTGAGTTTTCATAGCCCCGTTTTCAATTCAACATTTTTGATTGTTTTCAAATCCCACGGGGGGAATACATTGCATCAATCATTTTAGTACGAGCCCAAGTATTCAAACATATGTACATTGCTTAAGTTACCTTGCCATGTGATAAGTCCCCTGTAACATCATGAACCGTTAATTTACCGGTAAGCGAGAGTGAGTGGATAGATCTATCGAGGGTGACGCCTCCATCCGTGGTAGTGATTACCAACCGTAAGCGGATGCATTTCATGTCTTTTACATTTGAGTGTTCTGGTAAAACATTCGGGAGGGGCATAGTTTCATCAGTCATAGCTTCGGTGCCATGAGCTTAAGGTCTATTGTACAAATTTTCATGAGATTTTTATCTTGCACTTTTACTTGTGGTGGCCGTACATCATTACATTTTACAAACCTATGGAATTCACCAACATTCGTGTTGACGTTTTAGCAATATATTTCAGGTTATTAAGGTAGCTCATGTGACATGCATTTGGACCTTCATGGAGTCGCGGAGTCGACGCGTCTCATCATTATTTCATGCACTTATGTAAACGTTTGATCTAGTATGACTTGTTTTTCATAAACATGCAACACATTTTGGGGACCTCATTTTGTAAACTCTGGATTATTTCAATGATCAAATGCAGTATTTTCCAAACGACACTTTAGGTCGTTCAATGTAACTGTAACTGTGGTGCTATGACAGACACCCCCAGGCATTCCATTCCGCTGCAAGTCAGGTAAATTGGGGGTGTGACAAATTGGCATCAGAGCTAAGGTTATAGTGAACTAGGATGTATCTTGGACCCTAGACTATAACCACATCAACATAGCATCTCATCATTCCATCATAAGTGCATAATCATGATACATGTTGTTTCATGCATACCCTGTGCGAGTTATTTATACTTATATTTGTATATGTATATCATTTTATTGACCTGGTTCACAAGTGACATGCCTTCAGATACTCACCCTGACATCCTTTTATCGGATTCCGACATTGAAGATGCCTTGTCATCTTCCACTACCATTATACCACCAGTTGCACTTACACCACCATTAGTACTATTGATTTGCCATAGGAACAGAGTTTTCCTATCATTCAGCCCGTACATAGAATGCATTTTGGTAGCGTATTCAGACTTAATCTTAATGGACTTATTAGGATGTTTATTGCAAGGAAGATGTTATGTTTCTTTCCATCACTAGTAGAGCACTCACTATTCAGGTACTACCACCACCGTCAGTTACTTATTACACTATTGGTTGTCCCACAGTGCGTACTTCAGTTTTACCTCTTTGATGTCGCGAGGTTGCGCGGAAGAGGGTAGTATTCCGTTCACTAGTACCATCATTGTCATTTTCCTTTTCCATTCCCACTTGCCATGAACTAGATGACACCTAGTAGATAACACAAATATCACAGACTCAACAGGAACATCCGCAGATTCTTCAGGAATGGTTCAGAACCTACATTATCTAAGATTTGATCGATGCACAACTTCAGACACCACTTCAGGACTATCTCGACCTTATGATGCCACAAACCTGATTTCACACAGAGGGACACCAGGAAGTCCCTAGACCAGATTTATATCCTCACTAGCTTTTACTATTATCCTAGCCACAGAAGGTGTGGGACATAGTCTAAAGAACTTGTTGTCTTTTGATTGTTGTACAAACAAATATATCAAGTGTGACTCTACTATGTAAGAAATGGTTGTGCTATTTGTGATACCGGTTCACGTAGACCGAAATTTTCATGTATTATATTCATGTGTTGTGAATATGATGGCTTTGATTAACTATATACCCTCATAGTCACTTAAGATTTGATGAAGAGAAATTTAAGCAAACCACTCCAAGCATGACGCAAGCTGCTGTTGGACAAGTCATTGCCAAGAACATAGCCACCGCCCTCACTAAGGAACTTACTCACGTGGAATTTATGGGGTGCAATCCTCCCTCCTTTAGCGGAACTAGAAACATAAAGGAATTTCTCAAATGGTTCGAAGACATAGAAACAATATTTCAATGTGGCGACTGTCGTAAGGAATACAAGGTTAAGTTCGCCACATGCACTTTTCAGGATCATGCCCAGGAATGGTGGACTAAACATATTAAGATGGTAGGAGTTGATACTGCTTACTCACACTCTTGGGAGAAACTAAGAAGGATGATGGGTATAACCTTTTGTGTAGGAAGTGAATTACGAGCAAGGGAACAGGAAACACTAAACTTTATCATGGTAGGAAATGATGTGACGAGTACACTACTCATTTTTATGAATTAACACGACTAGGTTCTGCAATGGATGAACCGGAAAGCAAGAAACTTGAAAAGTACATTATCAAAATGGCGATCGAAGCAAAGGAACTCATAGTTCACGCCGAGACATCAGGAAACAATAGTGACAATAAAAGGAAGTGGAACAACAATCTAGGTTGCAATGCTGCTCAACAATCACCCAAATAACAAGAAGTGAATAGAGCCTTTGCTGCAGAACCGCACACAAAGAGAAGGTATATTGGAAAGTTACCTTACTACAACCTGTGTAATCAATATCACCGAGGTCATTGCAGTAAAACGTGTGGAGTGTGCAAGAAGCAGGGTCATCGGACTAAAAATTGTAGGAAACTCACAAATCAGAAAATCCCAGGGAGTTGCTTCAAATGTCGAAACTTTGGGCATTTCAAGAATGACTGCCCGGAGCTAAGGGACAAGGAAAATCAGGAACTTGGAATCAAGACTAAATCGCTCGAGGAATAGCGTGAGCTGTTGAAAGAGAACAGTCATGATATTAGCAACATCAAGGATAACAACAATACTTCAGTAGCAGGAGCTTTGTTTCAATATATAAACCGTAGTTCGAGCCCTTTAGGGTTGTATCTTTCCTTTTGTACTTACCGTTGGTACGATGACATGACCTAGTGGTATTAAGCACTTTCCTATCCAATGTAGTATCTATCCTTTGTTACCTAGGTGATAATCATAACCTTCGTTTACAACATTTTCTATCCCAATTGCTCAGACTTCAATCGTTTCGCAACATTTTAGCATTGTCTCATCAGGAATTAGGTTGATTTCGTTTTTGACGAATTAGTAGACTATTACCATTCGACAAGATTCACCCACTTATCCAATACACCATTCAAGCTATTTTACAATCATATGGGGAAATTGTTTTACAGAAAAATTTCCGTAGTAAGCTATTTTATTACCATCCTATAAATTGATTTTTCTGTCATTACACCAAGTATTTACTATTATTACGCGAGGCAATTTTCATGTTATTTGAAAGAAAACATCAGGACACCATTTTTAATAACAATGCGTTGAACACCATCTAAAACTTTTGAGGAAAGTTATGATATTTTGACAAAATCTAACATCGCATCATTAGTCCTCAATTGTACATAGCCTGATCACCTATGTAAAATTCAGGAAGGATTATGCCATGAAGGAAGTAATTACCTTTTCAAAGGATTGTTGATAACAATCTTCATCTAAAAGTTTTGTAAACAAAGGAACTTTTCCATAAACATCCCTTTTGCTGAACTATCCCTGGATACTTACCCTACCTGTCACTCACTTAGCCATTAAGTTGGATATTTTCCCATTGACTTCCCTAGGAGAGACTTTCCATATCAATTACATGCAGGATTCCTTTATACAATAAAAGCAATGAAAGGATTACAGAACTACTAACCAGAACTAGAAGTATATAGAGAGAGAATTCATAACTCAACAACAATCCTCAGATACTGCGAGACCATCCTAATCACCATCTCTGACTTAGTTGTCCAATGTCATTATTCAAGGGTACTAGCTATACTGAGCTACATGATTGAACTCAATAAATGTCCGCAGGACAACACAATAGAAATAAACCAAGCTTCTAATTGAGACTGTAGAGCATTTCATTTAAACATGGCCTCATCCATACATGAACTTTCCTGCAGTAAGTTTTCACAAAGGACAATTGTTTGAATCAAGAATATCGATGTAGATTCCTCTAAGGCATTATGTCTAGAAATTTCAGATAACCTCACCTTCATACCAAGCAAGGGATCAAACCAGAACATATCTCCTCATCTACATGGGAAAACAGAATAGACATTCATCGACACAACATCAAGTGATACCTCCGTCTTGTCAATTACAACGATAAAATATTTCAGGACTTAAGTTAGTCTAAATACCTATGCTTGTAGTTATGCCAGATAACCACCAATAGACATTATCCAACCTCAGGAACTAAGTGTTAGACATCTATGCATTTAAGCGAACATTTCCTATTCTACCATTTTATCCTTTTCAGTGTTTTCACTTTTAAATAAAGTTGATGCGTTTACATAAATCACATACCTTGTGGAAAAATGATTTCTGAAATTCCTATTTTGAACAAGTACGATCCTTTTTGGTCAATCTTTAGCAACACTATTGTACAATGAGAAATATACATAGACATCAAACTTTGGTAAGTAGTCTTAATCATAACATGTTTGAAAACAGTTCCTATTTCATAACTACTGGATTTTGAATCATCAAGAAAATTATTACCCAGTAAATCATTTGCTCCATTTTCTAAATTCGTTTATTCAGAAAAAGATTTCAACCAAAACTCACAATCGCGAGACAAATTTCCAGAACCAATTTCCCTACAACATCGCTTATGCATTTAGGATTTGTGACTCAACAATAAAGAATATTTGGAATATGTGATGAAGGAATTAGGAAGGACATCACAAATTAATCACGAACTTCAGTAGTGGAGACCAAACCCAATAGACAAAGAAAAACATATGTCTTATCATCCGTTGGAACAAAACACAAGGAATCAAATTGTCACCTATATTCTATCCCTTTCAGTTAACGCCAAGTTCGAAGGACCGAACGTTGTGGAATTAGTCACAAAGGTTTATTGTACCCATTTCAGTTTTTTTTTCCTGTTAAGGAAACCGATTCAACTTGGACTTCAGGTAATCATTTTAGGATTTCCTTCAGAAACCCATTTAGATGTGAACATCACCTATCACCCTCAGAACGATGGTCAAAGCGAGAGAACAATTCCAACATAGGAAGGTATGCTCAGAGCATGAGTGATTGACCCTAGAAATGGTTGGAACAATCATTTAACATAAATCAAATTCATCTACAACAATAGTTATCACACCAACAACGGGAAACTGGCAGAAGTTAGGTTCGTACATAACACACATCATTTGGATTGGATATCCTGAACAACAAACCATCCAGATTCAAGTGGGAGAACAAACTAAGTTAAAAGCATTGCCTTGGATTGGCATGATACAAATTGGATAACAAGAAAGGTTGAACCTTTAGCATATTGGGCCATTTAAGATTCATTTTAGAATCGACCAACTAGCATACAACCTTGAGTTCTGGCAGAATTCAGCAGTATATATTACCAGTATCACATTTAAAACATTAAGAAGCGCAGACCATCTATTGATGGGCCAAACTCAGAAGAAGCTCAACTCACTAGTTCAGTAGGCATTCATGAGATAACCAGAAATTTCCTACAAGTCAAGAATCAGTTACAAGTTCAATAAGTCGTAATCCATTAAAACTTCAAGTTCTGCAGAGTTATGCAGAAAGTTCTGCCTAGGAAAGGCATGTTATCGTTCAGAAAACTTGGAAAGTTACACTAATATACACTGGACCATTTATATTTTGACAGAGAAGGCATAGTGGCCGTCAGACTTGAACATTGTCAGAGAACAACAGGATTACACGAACATATTTCACATTTTCAGATCCCCAAAAATGACTTTCAGATGAGTCACTCATGATTCCATTGGAAGGGATCCAACCCAAATGACAATCTCAGACCTTGTAAGAGAACCAACAGAAACCATGGACCGTGTGGTCAAACAGTTGAATCAGAGTCGAATTCCTATCGTTCGAGTTCGCTGGAATTCTCGAATATCATCACCTTTTCACCAATACATTCTCAGATACCAACATAAACTGAACTTCGGGACGAAGTTCCTTTTAAAGGGGAAGACTGTCACAACTCACCATTTCATGTCAAATCAGTAAGGATTCATTTCATTATCAGTAAGGACACTGCATACGGATTAGAGACAGTCTGCATATCATCAGTAGGTCATTTACATGTTATACCACTCTTAGGATTTTCAAATTTATATATATTTGATACATTTAACGTTTTCCTTATAATTATTTATAAATAAACGTTAACACACGGTTTATACGCGACGAATATATCTAAATATTCCCACAATGGTCCCGACATATTTTTATATCCATTTTATCATCATAAAAGTTATAACATTCAGTTACCCAGTATTTTAGAAATTTATTTTATTTATAACGTGAGCTTATGAATATTATGACGGTTTTCGTGAAAACTAAACAATAATCACCCGAACACTCAGTAATTGTACCCAACATATTTTTAACATTTTTATGACTTTATTAAGTCCCGGTTAACTTCGTTAATATTTATTTCTAGCAAACCCGGTACCCGGTTATAACTGATACTTACAGTAAACTACAACTAATAATACACTACATTTCCTAAGTGATCAAAACCGACTTTGCTACTCTTTTATACATTGAAAACCGGCCATGAGCACACCCTAGACCACATGACTTATTTTCTTAATCTCTAGCTTCATGTGCCATTATGTATACATATTATACTATATACTTATACTAGATAATTACATAAACCACCTAAACATAACACTTATACTTTTTGAGAATCAAAAGCTCATTTCTCATCTTCCCCATCATAAAACCCACGACTTTTCCCCAAGAGCCATGATCCATCCATTATTTTTCAAAGTACAAAGCATCAAAGTTGTTCATTTTGTTGTCCTAATCAAGAATCATAACACAAAAACACAAGTAATCCAAGGTTTCTAATCATCTCATAACCTATTATTTCAAAGTGAGTATTCAAATTTATTTTCATGTTTTCATCTAATTAACACATGTATCTTATAGTATTCATGCTTAATTTCATGCACAAACTAGTTATACCACTTTATTTTTGAATACTTTTTGAACATACAAACCCTAGATTGTGATTTAGGTGTTCCCTTGTTAAATTAACTTGATTACTAGTCATTAGGAACCCATGGCACCCTAAGAAGGTGTATGGTAGGATTAGTATAGATTTGTGGAGTTTGCAAGAGTTTTGGTTGAGGTTGAAACTAGTGTTGAGCAAGAAAAATGGGTTTGTAACAAGTATATATACATTCTGTCCCATTTTGGTAAATCCAGGAAAATCAGTAAACATAAAGTAAACTTTGGCAAAATTTTTAGAAAATACTTTCAAAAACGAATCCGTAGGCGAAAGAACGGATTAAAAAGAGTTTATAACGAAGAAGTTATGATTTTTGCAAGTTTATTGACGAAAACTATTTTTCGGAAAAATACATGCTGTTGGACGTTTTTCGTCGGACAAAAAGAGACTTTAGATGTAACCCGGAGGGGTCAAGCTTTCTAAAATATATTACTAAATGTTAAGAAGTAACCGTGGATATAAAGAACAAGTAAAACGGGCTTATAACGACAAAGATATTCACGTTTCAATATCGGCAAAAATCCTCTATAATTGGCAGCTTTTAGAAATAATAATAACATTACGTACTAAATTATAGATTTTCTAGAAATATTAACCAAGTACCCAATTTCATAACTAATGATGTATTAGTGATTACAAGTATATTTTCATTACTACAATGCGTTATTTTAAGGATTTCAAACCGAGGATTTCAACACAAACATTGATACATACGATATATATATAAGTATATATATTGCAACTAGATTTATTTTCTAATAGCCATATTTTTCCTAAGTCTTGGAATATATATTTTTGGTAACAACAAGTGTTTTTCAAAGAGTAGAGTGGTATAGGAAACATGTGCATGGACATTCATAACATCATTTGGTGATCTAAAGTAGATCGTTCATCATTCATATTAGGTTGCGGCTAGTGTGCGCGCCTTGTCTTTCAGTTCATTACATGTTCATGGTACCATCATATCAGGTGAGTTTTCATAGCCCCGTTTTCAATTCAACATTTTTGATTGTTTTCAAATCCCACGGGGGGAATACATTGCATCAATCATTTTAGTACGAGCCCAAGTATTCAAACATATGTACATTGCTTAAGTTACCTTGCCATGTGATAAGTCCCCTGTAACATCATGAACCGTTAATTTACCGGTAAGCGAGAGTGAGTGGATAGATCTATCGAGGGTGACGCCTCCATCCGTGGTAGTGATTACCAACCGTAAGCGGATGCATTTCATGTCTTTTACATTTGAGTGTTCTGGTAAAACATTCGGGAGGGGCATAGTTTCATCAGTCATAGCTTCGGTGCCATGAGCTTAAGGTCTATTGTACAAATTTTCATGAGATTTTTATCTTGCACTTTTACTTGTGGTGGCCGTACATCATTACATTTTACAAACCTATGGAATTCACCAACATTCGTGTTGACGTTTTAGCAATGTATTTCAGGTTATTAAGGTAGCTCATGTGACATGCATTTGGACCTTCATGGAGTCGCGGAGTCGACGCGTCTCATCATTATTTCATGCACTTATGTAAACATTTGATCTAGTATGACTTGTTTTTCATAAACATGCAACACATTTTGGGGACCTCATTTTGTAAACTCTGGATTATTTCAATGATCAAATGCAGTATTTTCCAAACGACACTTTAGGTCGTTCAATGTAACTGTAACTGTGGTGCTATGACAGACACCCCCAGGTATTCCATTCCGCTGCAAGTCAGGTAAATTGGGGGTGTGACAAAGAAGACGACCGCACCTCCTCAAAACGTGCTTCCGTTAAGCGAGCTAATGAAAAAGTGTTGGGTCACTGAATTCCCCAATCTTCTTCTAACAAGGATTTGAACGTAAAATAACCTAAGTATAAACAAGTCACTGAGTGAAGAGTAACTCAATAAGTCATCTTCAGAATGCTTAGACCGAGCCTAAGAAGAAAGGTTCTCCATTCAGTGAGGCGGAACTCAGTGACTAAGATCTAAGCCAAGAAGAAGGTGATGGGTTCAGTGAGGATAACAATAACTCACTGAACCCTAAGACTCCTCAACAACTATCTTGGTACTGAAGACTGATGACTTGAAGACTGAAGTTTTGGCGGGACTGGGCGGGAAAGTTTGATCTGTTTCACTAAAGTGTTTTATCACTTTAAGGTCAAACTTTCCTCAAATGGTTATAACCAGGTTGTCATCAGAAAGTGCCTTTTGGACTTAACCCAAAGAAGTTTCCCTTGCCAGAGAATAAAATCTATCAAGATTTTATTGAGGAACACTTAGGTCCATTGTATAATAGGGTTGTTCATATTTCTGTATAAATAGGTAGCATAAGTGAGGAGTAAAAGTTGGCAAGTTTGTGCAATTAATGCAAAGCATTCACAAACCACTTTTACTCCTCCAAAGAACAACATAACCCCTGAGATAGCTCAGTGGGTCCTGAAAGTTGTCACTCAACATTGTTTGAGTTTAGTGAGGAGTCAATACTACACTTGTCGTTTCAATCCCAAGTGTTATTCCGCAAACACTTGGGTACGATTCTTTTTGATTAACTTCTAATAAAGAATTAAACGTTGAAAAATATTGTCTCTTATGTTTACATTACTTTATTGTTAATCATTTATACATCTTTGTTTAAAGTCATACAACTTGGTTACTTTAGCGTTTTAGTTACTGTTAACCAAGTAAAAGGGACCAACAAGTGGTATCAGAGACTCTGGTTTGTAAAACTTAAACCTGTTTTCAAAACTTAAAGAGTGCTCAAGTTTTTAAAATCAAGATCCCACTATGACTGACATAGATGTTCCCCAAATTGTCGACAAAAAGGGTGGAAGTTATTTAGCAAACGCCCCTCGACTTGAAGTTGGCAAATTTAATAAGTGGAAAAAGCGAATGCTTTGCTACTTAACTGGGATGGAACCATATTACATTAAGTTGATTAATGATGGTCCATATGTCCTAACAACAGCCCAAGGTTTAATCAAACCTGAAGCACAGTGGACCCCAGATGAAAGGAGGGTGGTCAATCAAGACCAGCGCCTGAAAAACATCATTATATCATGCCTTCCTGATGATATAATGGAATCAGTGATCAACTGTCCCACTGCCCAGCAGACATGGACTGACCTGGTTCATAACTATGAAGGGCCTTCTGATACCAAAAAGAATAGAATCATGGACCTGAAGCTTGAATTCAATACCTTCAGGGCCAAGGATTCTGAAAGTCTCTCTGAGACTTATACTTGGTATAAGACCCTCCTGAATGAGCTGACCAATGATGGTGTTATACTGTCAAAACATGAGATCAATGTTGGTTTTGTCAACAGTCTCCCTGAGAAGTGGTTAAACTTCTCTCAGGGATTGAGAAATGCAAACCACATTCAGAACCTTGAGCTCCCTGCCATCTATGGGAAGTTTGTCTATGAAGACAATCTTATCACCAGGAGATACCCTGGTAAAGCTCAGGAGACCAAAAAGGCCTTGACAATTTCACCCATATCAACTGCTTTCTATTCAAAAGGTGTTGTGCAGGATTTTCAGGATGGATCTGATGATGAGGTTGACCAAAGAACCAGTGAGGAGTACCTAAATGATCTTCAAATTAAATTTCATGAAAGAGCACTCCTTGCTAATTCAAAAAGGTTTTTTAAGAAAAACAAATTCCCTTCAAAAGGGCTTGTTGCTGAAACATATGACTGGGATGAGGTTGAAGTGTCCTCTGATGATGATAAAGTTCACATCAGTGCCCTGATGGCCCTATCAGATGACAACAAGCTTGCTGTGGGGAAGAGTCATGCAAGAAATGGTGAATGGGTTAACATCACTATGAGGAAGGTAAACCTTTTACTTTCTATGGATGATAATGATGATTGGAAATCTTACTTAGATTATATTAATGTTGATCTTAAGTATGTTGAAGAGCAAAGACTTAATTTGTTTTCAAAATTTAACAAACTGAGTTTTGAATTAAATCATAGTAGAGATGAACTACTTGCTTTAAAACAAGCTAAGCTTGAAAGTGTTACACTTCAAATTCAAAATTCTGAACTGGTAAAACAAAATCAAGCTCTTCAGGAAGAACTTAAGAAAGAAAAGGATGTTATTTGGAAATGGACTCAGAAAAACCCCAAACTTTATGAAACAATGAGTCTCACACCCTACTCCAAAAGGGTTGGTATGGGTGATGATCAACTCACTGAAGTTTCTGGGGAAAGTAGCCATTCAACAACTTTTCTGTCAGCCATCAACTCACTGAAGTTTGTGAAATATTTGACGTCTGGGGCATTGATTTTATAGGGCCTTTCCCATCTTCTCGTGGCTGTTGACTACTTGTCAAAATGGGTTGAGGCTAAGGCCTTACCCACTAACGATGCCCGAGTTGTTGTGAAATTTTTGAAATCCCTCTTTGCTCGTTTTAGAACTCCACGTGCCATCATTAGTGATCGCGGTACTCACTTTTGCAATGATCAATTTGTAAAAGTCATGCTAAAGTACGGTGTTACTCACCGTCTTTCTACCGCGTATCACCCACAAACAAGTGGGCAGGTGGAGGTTTCAAACCGTGGTATTAAACGGATTCTTGAGAGGACCGTAGGTGAAAACCGTGCTTCCTGGTCAGATAAACTAGATGATGCACTCTGGGCCTTCCGTACAGCTTACAAAACACCCATCGGGTGTACTCCATACAAGCTTGTATACGGGAAGGCGTGTCATTTACCGATCGAGCTCGAGCACAAAGCCTACTGGGCCTTGAAACATGCTAACTACGACCTTCATAAAGCGGGTGATCATCGTAAGGTTCAAATCAATGAATTAAACGAACTTCGTGATCAAGCCTACGAGAACTCTTTGATCTACAAAGAAAAGACAAAGAAGATTCACGACTCTAAGATTAAGAACCGCGTTTTCAACGTCGGTGACAGAGTCCTTCTTTTCAACTCAAGGTTAAAGATCTTCTCGGGGAAATTAAAAACCCGATGGACTGGACCATTCACTGTTGCTAAAGTATATCCATACGGGACTGTTGAGTTATCTCAACCCGAAGGTCCCAACTTCAAAGTGAATGGTCATCGTTTGAAACACTATTTTGGAGATGACATACCACCCATGGTTGCCCCAGATCTCCAAAATTTCCCCATGGACCAATGAATTCGGGGATCGAGTCAAGCTAGTGACTCGGTGAACAAAAATTAGCAAAATATATGGGTTTTCACCCGTATTTCTGACTTCTTTCTACTTTCTACCACTCTAGTGTGGGGGAGTGGCCGTCCCCCGCCTTTTGAAAAGTAAATATGTATATAGGTTTCAAGTCAAAAAAAAAAAAGAAAAGAAAAAAAAATGTTTATATGTACAGTTAAATAAAGTGAAAAATAAAATCAATATTTCCACAGTTAGTTTCAAATATTATTTTTTTTTTCGTTCAGAGATTCGGCATAATAGCCGGGACATTGAATATTGAGGACAATATTCAATTCTAGTGTGGGGGGGGGGGGTGGGGGGGGGGGGGGAATTCTTACGAATTGTATCACAAAACTTTCTAAGTACCCCCATTTTTAGGCCTAAATTTTTCAAAAATTTTTTCACTTTATTTCAAAATTTTTGTGGTAGTCAGGCTATCAAGGAGCTGCTAGGAGTCACTGATGAACTTAGTCCTACTGAGTCCATCACTGAGTCTAAGTCTGATTCACCACTCCCTCCACTGAAACAACTTCAGGGAGCTGAACCCAAGTCTGACCTTGCACCATTAGTCTATCAACCTCATTCTCCTAAGGAGAAATCAGGATTAGGAAAGACTATTCTGAAAAGACCTACTCATGTACCCACTGAACACCTAACACCTTCAGTACCTACTGAAGTGAAATCTGAAAGCACTGACTCAAAGGTTGATCAGCTTGCTGAACTTGTCAGGATGCTGAGTTAAAAATTTGAGTCCACTGAGAAAAACTCTGACTCAAAATCTAATAAGCCCTCAGTATCCTCAAGTTCTTCCAAACCAAAAACCACACCCAGACCTTCAGGGAGATGTGAACTGTGCAATTATCCAAATCACAACACTGATAAATGCTACAGAGTCCTGTTTTGCATGATATGCAAATAAGAGGACCACAGAACTTGTGATCACATCCCCCACACTGCTTCATTAAAAGCAAGAGGTCTATACAAAACTCAAGGCTATCAGTATGCCACACCTTCCAAACAAAGACTGAAGGCTAAGCCTTTCTTGCCATGTCCTCACTGTGGTTTCAATGATCATCTTCCTGATGATTGTATGATGAAAGTTTGTTGTGACATCTGTGGAGATCCCTCCCATGAAACCAAGGGACATGACAGAGTTATTCAGTCAAGAAGGAAAAACCTCACCAACACTTCTCAGTCACCTGAGGCATCAACCTCCACAAAATGTAAAACATGTGGAAGCTCAGGTCACACAACTTCAGACCATGATTCATTAGTTGAGTTCAAGAAGTCCCTGAGGACTAAGCCCACTAGAAAGTCGGTCAACAAGAAAAACTAACCTAGTTTACTGTTTGTGCAGAAACACATCAAGGATCCTACCTGGCATCTAGACAGTGGATGTTCTAGAAGTATGACTGGTGTGAAAAGTTTTCTGCACAAATATGTGGAAGAACCAGGACCCAAAGTAGTATTTGGTGATAACTCATCAGCTCCCACTGAAGGTTATGGTTCAGTAAACTGCAATGGTATAGTTTTTACAAGAATAGCTTATGTAAATGGTCTCAAGTATAATCTGATAAGTGTTTCCCAACTATGTGATGCCAAATACATAGTTCAGTTTGAGGACAAGAGAGGGACCATCTTTAATGCCAATAAGGAAGTTGTGTTTATTGCTAATGAGTGTGTAAATACTCATCATTTTTACCTTTTCTGAGCTGCCAAAACATCTAAAAACACTCAATATTGAATCAAAATAGTGACAATATCCCAGGAAAGTGTTTTACATGTTTCAAATGCAAAATAATCAAAAACAGATGAAAAACGCACAAAGTTTGCAAAATTGGCAGTTTCAGTCCCTCATCTTTCAAAAGTTGTCAAATCTAGTCCTTGGCTGTTCTAAAAACTTGAAAAAGTCACCAAAGGTCCTTTTAAATCAAAAAGTTACACATTTAGTCCTTTGGTGCAAAGTTTCACAAAATGTCAAGTTTAGTCCCTGAACTTTGAAAATTGTCAAAAATGGTCCCTGGGATATTAAAACTTTGAGAAAAACAAATTTTGTCCTTTCACTAACCTTTTATGGCAGGATTGGTCCTTGGTGGAAAAGTTTGGTGAAATTACACAATTGGTCCCTGAAGTTTGAAAGTTTGGCAGTTTTAGTCCCTGGTGAAATTAAAATGGAAAAATCATACAAGGACCTCATACTATTCATAACTTGGCAAGAAACACCCTTGAGTAAACTTTGGAAGAGTGCCAAGTCTCACCCTCCAACTTTCGGTTAATTACAAAAATGGTCCTTGTGAAATTCAAAACCAAACCGGACCTTAATAATAATACTACTCCTAGTCCAATCCATAAAACCCTCCAAAGCCACACTTTATTTATCCTAGGCCCAAAACAACCACAATCCAGCCCACCCAACTCCCATAATAATATAAACGGGGTCAAAAGGTTTGACCTCGGTCAAACCGAGTCAAACAAACATCCCCCTTCTTCCTTCCCTCCCCCACACCCCAACTTGCAGGTCAATCAACCATCACCTCACCCCACCATCTCAAGCCAACACCCAATCCACTACTCCCTTCACCTCAACATTAAATGTTGCCACCCCCTTGCTTATAACAGTCCAAATCCCACACACCATTTTTCCCGCCAAAATTAAGATCAAAGGCCAGGATCAAATTCAGAAGAATCAAGGGCTAGGATTTGATGGGAAATGATCAGAGAGGCATAAGGAACCCTAGAAGACAGCTATAAAAGGAAGAAGAATGCAAGGAAGGCAAAAAGTAGTTAATGTAGTTAAAATTCATGTCGAATTAAACTAGTCTTTCAAATTCAGTGTAACTTTTATAATTTAAGTGTTGTAGTAGTTGTTTTATTGTAATCCAAGTCTTTTCAAGTTATAAAATTCCAAATTTCAGTTCTGTTTTGTGTTATTGCAATTTACTCAAATTCTGCATTTCTCAATAAGCTTAGTTGTCACTTATATCAAGGATCATGGATTGAGATAGGATCACTTAGGATCCCTTAAGCTTGTTAATGCTTGTAGAGACATTAAAACTCAATACTAGTAATAAAAACCAAAAATACAAAAAAAGTCAACAATAGTCAACTATGTTTGTTTTGAAGTTGTTTTCAGGTATTGTGAAGCATTGAGGGTAAGCTTGGAAGTGGAATTTGCCTATCTAAAGATAGGCATCAGTGGAAAACCCCTTGTTCATGCTAGGGGTGGTTAGTAAGCATTTGCTTATTTTAAATTTCCTCTAAAATCTTATTTCATTATAGTTTCTGATTGCTTGCTTATATTTACTATTCTGTGTTTGCTTGTGCTGATTGATAGTTGTTTAAGAGATTTATAGCTTAGCTTGTTCATTAGATAGTGTAGTTACTTAGAATCCTAGATTTCACAGTCAAGATTGCATAAGTGATATTGTTGTGTGTTTGTGGTAGCTATCTGTTTCTAAGTGCTCATTTAAGTCTAATATTCCATAAAAAGCTGATTTGGACAAGTCTCATAAGCTTTCATGACCCTTAGCTCTTAAAATCACAAAAACAGTCTTGCTTAAGAGGGTGTTTGGATTTGGTTAAGTCACTGTGTTATTGAGGTTCTTGGTTGTTAACTTTGGGTGAAAACTCTTTCTCTGTATCAAACTTGTTCAAACAAACCTTAACCTTTGGTGTAATATAGCAAAAAAGTCAAAATCATAAAAAATTTCCCCCACAGTTAACTGTGAAGGGTTTGGGTGTTTAGATCCATCACATTAGCTATAAAGGTTGTTAATTTAGAGTAATCTAGCTTAGATATAGTTCATAACTTAATTTATAATCAGTAGGAGTCAGTAGAAATCCACATAAGTCAAACTTTGTTTTCCTCAAAAAAAAAAGTCAAAAGTTGCATATCTCAGTTTTTCCAAAAGTTGTGGGATTTTTCTTGAATTTTGTGTAGTAAGTTAGGAATTGAAATTTGTTGGGTGTAGTAGATCTTTTGATTCCCACCATTGTTTGAATTTTATTGTGGACCCCACAAGCCCTGGAACACACCTGCAGGGAAGAAGATCTCCCCTGCACCAGCAGACCACCACAACACCGCCACCTTTGGTGGTTGTTGTAGACCACCTCAGTGGGCCCCAGTGGTTCATTTTGGCTTTTCCCAACCCCCTCCTACCAGGGTTAAAGAATTGACCCTTTGTTTGACCTAGGAACAAGTGGACCCCACCTGGAATCTACCCCTAAGTTTGTCCTATTTCTGTGTAAAACTCAATTTGTCAAAGTGCTTATTTGTATCTTTTTAGCTTATCAGTGTTCATTGCTTATTGTTTTTAGCTTATTTAAGTCTAGTTTGCTTAAATGAATCAAGTTTTATCATTGTGGTCCCCACATTCACTCATTTGAGCTTATTTGCCTAGTAGGTCAATAAAAGTCAATTGTTTTAGATAAGGGGGTGCATACTACTTATTTTTAAGCCAAATAAAAAGTTGTTTCACAAAAGTTACTTATTTTTACCTTGTATTTAGCTGTCAAAAAGAAAAACTCCAAAAAACCAAATATAAAAATAGTGATAGCTTCTATTTAATAGATTCTATCTTTTTCATTTTTCATTCCAGCTTTTTTATAAGCACTTTTCCATTTTTATAATTTTCTAAATTTTCTAGTACCTTTAAGTATTTAAAATAATTTTCTTAGATTTTTCCTAATCAGTTTACTATTTATTAGATTTAAAAGTAGCTTAATTAATTAAATAAGTAATATTAGTTATTAATTAGTTTTCTTAAATTTTTATTATCAACAGTAGGTTTTTATAATTTTCCTAAGTTTTATAAATTAGTTAAGACTTTTAGAAAATATATTTTTAGTTTCTACTGTTCATTTTCCATTTTACTTATTTTAATTATTTAAATTAGATTTTAGTTAATTAAAAGGTAAATAATTAGTGAAATAGCCTAAAATATAATTTTTAGAAGTTTCTATAATTTTGTAGGATTCCTGTGATGGTTAAATAGTTTTATAAATTTTCTCATAATTTTCTAAGTTAATTTAGTATTAATAGTAATTTAAAATAATTTAATTAATATAAATAGTTTTTAATTAATAGAAAACTCATAAAAAGACAAAAATATTTATTTTTATTTTTTATACTTTCTTCAAGTTCATTTTTAAGTTTAGAAAATATTTTTTCAAGTTTTTAGTTTAATTTGTAATCTTTGTAATTTTTAGTTAATTTAAATTAGATTTAAATTAGATTTTAAATAGTTTTATTAATTAAATAATATTTAATATTAAAATAATCATTTTTATAATTTCATTTTCATTTTAAATTTCTTTTTAATTTTAAGTTTTCAAAAGTTTCACTTACACCCCCTGTAGTTTGTAATTGTTCAAAACCCGCTTTTCTTGTCTGTTACCTGATCCCTATTTGTGAATTTGTGCACATACCTGTATATCTGTTATTTGTGAATATTATCTCATTGTATAAATACCAAAATATCAGTAGCAAAATCAATTCCATATCATCTTGGCTACTGTCCTCAGTGCCACTCATTCCCAAAAACGATTTCCAAAAACATCATTTCAATCTCACTGGGACTTAATGACCCGGGGACACACTATACTATCACCGGAGAATTGGAACGAGGCTGTCTTTGACTTATTGACCTTGGTCAATAATATCTGACTGCTTTTACCCCAATCAAAATTTGGCGCCGTTGCCAGGGAGGTTGTTGCGTGTTTTAAAAATCGTTTTAAGTTTAGTGGTTTTCAAAACCCTCCCAGTACAAATTTCACACAAATTTGTAAAAAGTTTTTGTAAAAAAATATAATCATATCAAAAAAAGTTCATTAACACTTTTCCTAAAGTGTTAAAAACACCAAAAAAATCAAAAACAACAAAACAAACTGTGAAGTTAAATTACTTCGTTTTCTTTAAGATTACAACCTGAAACGGTTGGTTTAAGGTAAGTTCTGACATTAAATTACCAACTGAAAAGGAAACCTATTTACTTCTTCCCGCCAGCCTGCGAGTAATCTTAAAAGAACGATTTCGGTTAACGAATCAGTTCCAAAAATATTTCCCAAATTTTCTGCACACACACCCATAAGCCTAAAACAGTTTTTCAAAGTAATAAATACATAAAATCTTACCACCGCAAACCAAGGCTGAACACCTACCAACTGGGGGTGTGGACATAATAAGTTCCCAAACTTAAGATTAAAACTTGCCTTTATATCCTTGTGAGTGGTGTACCTTTTTTAAAGAAGCCATTCACTTGTGATAATTGGTTTAAGTTCACTGTGGTTTTGCCTCGATCTTGTTTTGAAAAATTGTTTTTAGTGGATGCTCACTCGGTCACAAACAAAACGTAAATATCAGAAAAACGTACCCGGGCTACGTACTGTTACAGAAGAACCAAAACCGAATTGGCGGATGGGCCACCACCACCATTACCACCCCCTGACTCTCCAAGGGATGTGCCAGCTCCCGATCTCCGAACGATGGAGGAGTTGTGCCAGCCTACCATGCAGGGAAGGGGCGGGCCTATTGCACCACTCACTATTGAGGCTACGGACTTTGGCCTCAAGCACCACATGATCCAACAAGTCCAGAATTCGTGTCAATTTCACGGATTACCGGGTGACGATGCTAACAAGCATCTTGACAAATATCTTACCGTCACCCAAAGCATGAAACAGCATGGTGTCACCGATGATGCCCTCCGGCTGTATCTCTTCCCCTATTCTCTCACTCATCATGCCACTGCATGGTTTGACCGACTCCCAAAGAATTCTATTCGTACCTTTGATGAAATGGTAACCAAGTTTTTAGCAAAATATTTTCCACCTTCCATGGTTACCAAGTTACGAAATGACATCAGCAACTTCCGGCAACGTCCCGATGAGTCTCTTTTGAGGCTTGGGAATGTTATAAGCTAGCTATTGATCGGTGCCCAAACCACAATATGTTACAAGTTACCATCATAGATACCTTCTATAATGGTCTAACATTTAGGCACCGGGATATTCTAAATGCTGCTGCTGGTGGGACCTTTATGAAAAGGCGTCCCGAGGAGTGCTATGACTTGATTGAGAACATGACTGCCCACCATAACTTTTGGGATTCCTCTGCAGAGAGGGATGAGTCATGTAATTCAGTTACTCCTTCATCATCATCTCCTGAAATAATTGCTCTTACCAAAAAGATGGATGATATTTCTACGGCTGTGTTGAGAATGAACCAAACGATGCAAAATCAGGTTCAAAATCAACAAGTGAAAGCCGTGGCCCAAAGTTGTGAGACTTGTGGGGGCCCACATCTTTATTCCGAGTGTCCAGCTACTGCTGGCTTTTCTCAAGAGAACGTTTATGCTGCTCACGGTTCCTACAACACGGGGGTAATTCTTACCAACCACATGGGGACCGTAATCTCTTAAGCTATCGTTCCAACAATTTTCTCGGACCTCCCGGTTTTAACCAAAATCAAAACCGTAACTCGAATCAGAATTTTAACTAAGGTCAAAACTCAAATTTCCAAAACCCGAACCAAAATCAAGGCCAGTTTAATCAAAACAATTTTCAAAATGGCAATCAAAACCAAGGTTTTCAAGGAAAGTTTCAAAGAAACCAAAATCAATGGAATTACAATCAGGGTAATTTCAATCAGAGAAACAATTTTCAGGGTAACAACAATCAAAATCAAGGGAATTTTCAAAACAACCGTGTTCAAAATCCTCCTCAAAACGTTGTTCCACCCTCGTCTTCCTCCGATGAAGTGCTAAAACAATTCATGAAAGCACAAGAGGAAACAAATCGGTTATTGATCAGCAAGATCTCTGAGCTTCAGAAGTCTTTAAATGATCGACCCTCAGGCCCGGGTACACTACCGAGCAACACGATCGCTAACCCGAGGGGCGATGTCAAAGCGATCACCACCCGAAGTGGGGTATCATACAATGGACCCGCGATTCCCTCTACCTCTTCTTATCCTTCTAAGGTAGCGGAATGTGAACCTGAGGTTACCACAGACACGGTACTTCCTACTAATAACGGAGGTATCAACAACGTCCACCCTCAAGTTGTCCCGGTCCCGGCTCGTAAGCCGAAAGTTATATTTGATCCTCCTGTGAGTTCTGATGAAATCCCAAAGAATGATCCTAAGCCTTCAATTCCATATCCTTCACGTATGAATGATCAAAAGAACCGCGAAAAAGCTAACCATCAGATGGAAAAAATTTATCAAATTTTCCAAGAATTTCACTTTGATATTAGCTTCGCGGATGCTCTTCTTCTCATGCCTAAGTTTGCTTCGACAATCAAAAATCTGATAAGCAACAAAGAAAAACTCTGTGAGATGGCAAAAACTCCACTTAATGAGCATTGCTCAGCAGTGCTCTTGAAAAAGCTTCCCAAAAAGCTTGGAGATCCCGGGAAATTTCTCATTCCTTGTATTTTCCCGGGGATGGTTGAATGCTTTGCCTTGGCCGATCTCAGTGCAAGCATTAACCTCATGCCCTATACAGTCTGGAAAAGACTCTCTCTTCCTGCTCTCACTCCTACCTGCATGACTCTCGAGCTTGCAGACCGTACTATATCTCGTCCTCTCGGCATTGCCGAAGATATCTTCGTGAAAGTAGGAAAGTTCCATTTTCTGGCAGATTTCGTGATTCTTGATTTCGATGCTGACCCAAGAGTTTCTCTCATTCTCGGGAGGGGATTCTTAAGAACGGGTCGTGCTTTAATCGATGTATTCGAAGAAGAAATCACTCTACGTGTTGGTGGTGAAGCCATCACTTTCAATCTTGATCAGACTTCAAGATACTCCTCCAACTATGACGCTGAAACGGTTAACCGAATTGACATCATCGATGTTGCGTCTGAGGAGTATTCTCAAGAAGTCATTGGTTTCTCAGCAAGTGGCAGTACCACTCCTTCTACTGATCCTATCATTTGCGACTCTTCCTCTTCCCTCACTCCGTTTGAGGGAAGTGACTTCCTTCTGGAAGAGGTCGAGGCTTTTCTTGCTCAGGATAGCTCAATCCCAAATGGGGTTGATGAAAACTATCTTGACCCAGAGGGGGACATTCTTCTTCTTGAAAGATTGTTAAATGACGACCCTTCACCCTCTCCATCTCCAAAAATACTTCATAAAGCGGAAGTCAAAAATGTTGAAATAACTGAAGACTTTTCCGAGGTTGAGCTCAAGGACATGCCTCCTCATCTAGAATATGCATTTCTGGTGGGTGATAATAAATTGCCCATCATTATTGCTAAAGACTTAAAAGATGAGGATAAGGCAGCACTCCTAAAGGTTCTTAAAGCAAACAAGCAAGCAATTGCTTGGAAACTCTCCGACATTAAGGGCATAAGCCCGGACTTTTGTACACACAAAATCTTAATGGAGGATGACTTTAAGCCAGCAGTGCAACAACAGAGAAGGGTAAATCCCAAAATCCACGAAGTTATCAAAAAAGAGGTTCTAAAACTTCTTGATGCGGGATTGATTTATCCTATATCTGACCGTCCTTGGGTTAGCCCAATTCATTGTGTTCCTAAAAAGGGTGGCATAACCGTTGTTACCAATGAGGAAAACGAGTTGATTCCAACTCGTTTGGTCACGGGTTGGCGTGTATGTATTGACTATCAAAAGTTAAATGAAGCCACCCGTAAAGACCATTTTCCTATCCCTTTTATGGATCAGATGCTCGAAAGACTTGCGGGGAATGAATACTACTGCTTCCTCGATGGTTTCACGGGTTACTTCCAAATCCCCATTGATCCACAAGATCAAAAGAAAACTACCTTCACATGCCCATACGGAACTTTTACTTACAAACGTATGTCTTTCGGCTTATGTAATGCACCAGGCACGTTCCAGAGGTGCATGATGTCTATCTTTTCCGAAATGATCAGGAAAACCATGGAGGTATTCATGGATGACTTTTCAGTCATCGGGGATTCATTCCAGTCTTGTCTCTCCCACTTGGAACAGATGCTTAAACATTGCAAAGAAACGAATCTAAGTCTCAACTGGGAGAAGAGCCACTTTATGGTCAAGGAGGGCATTGTCCTCGACCATAAAATTTTAAAGAACGGGACTGAGGTTGACAAAGTCAAAATCGATGTCATTGCTAAATTACCTCATCCCATCACCGTTAAAGGTGTTAGGAGCTTTTTGGGTCATGCCGGCTTCTACCGTAGGTTTATCCAAGATTTCTCTAAGATTGCCCGGCTATGACCCATCTCCTCGAGAAGGATGCTCTTTTCATCTTCTCTCCTGAGTGCATCGAAGCTTTTGAAACATTAAAGAAAAAGCTTACCGAGGCACCGATTCTTGTTGCCCCCGATTGGGACCTACCTTTTGAGCTTATATGCGATGCTAGTGATTTTGCCATAGGTGCGGTCTTGGGGCAACGTAAAGCAAAATACTTTCAGCCTATACACTACGCAAGCAAAACTATGACCGAGGCTCAAGGTCATTACACCACCACTGAAAAAGAACTCCTAGCTGTGGTGTATGCCTTTGAAAAATTCCGGCCATACTTAATCCTGACCAAATGCGTAGTGTATACGGATAACTCGGCTTTGAAGTACCTATTTGCAAAACAAGATGCAAAGCCGAGACTTCTCCATTGGGTTCTCCTCCTCCAAGAATTTGATATCATTATCCGTGATAAAAAATGTCACACCCCCAATTTACCTGACTTGCAGCGGAATGGAATACCTGGGGGTGTCTGTCATGGCATCACAGTTACGGTTACATTGAACGACCTAATGTGTCGTTTGGAAAATACTTCGTTTGATCATTGAAATAATCCAGAGTTTACAATATGAGGTCCCCAAAAGGTGTTGCATGTTTATGAAAAACAAGTCATACTAGATCAAACGTTTACATAAGTGCATGAAATAATGGTGAGACGCGTCGACCCCTCAACTCCATGAAGGTCCAAATGCATGTCACATGAGCTACCTTAATAACCTGAAATACATTGCTAAAACGTCAACACGAATGTTGGTGAATTCCATAGGTTTATAAAATGTAATGATGTACGGCCACCACAAGTAAAAGTGCAAGATAAAAATCAAGTAAAATAGTACAATAGACCTTAAGCTCATGACCCCGAAGCTATGACTGATGAAATTATATGCCCCTCCCGAATGTTTTACCAAAACACTCCCAAAATGTCAAAATGAAATGCATCCGATTACTGTTGGTAATAACTACCACGGATGGAGGCGTTACCCTCGATAGATCTATCCACTCACTCTCGCTTAATCGGCAAATTAACGGTCCATGATAATAAATAGGGGACTTTAACAGGTTGGTAAGGCAACTTAAGCAATGTACATATGTTTTGGTACTCGAGCTCGTACTAAAATGGTTGATGCAATGTATTCCCCCGTGGGATTTGAAATCAAAATGTTGAATTGAAAACGGGGCTATGAAAACTCACCTGATATGATGGTACCATGAACATGTAATGAGCTGAAAAACAAGGCGCGCACACTAGCCGCAACCTAATATGAATGATGTACGATCTACTTTAGATCATGAAATGATGTTATGAATGTCCATGCACATGTTTCCTATACCACTCTACTCTTTGGAAAAATACTTGTTGTTATCAAAAATATACATTTTCCAAGACTTAGGAAAATATGGCTATTAGAAAAACAAAACTAGTTGCAATATATATATATATATATATATATATATATATATATATATATATATATATATATATATATATATATATATATATATATATATATATATATATATATATATATATATATATATATATATCGTATGTATCAATGTTAGTGTTGAAATCCTCGGTTTGAAATCCTTGAAATAACGCCTTGTAGTGATAAAAATATACTTGTAATCACTAATACTTCATTAGTTATGAATTTGGGTAGTTGGTATTATTTCTAGAAATCTAGAGTTACTACGTAGTTTTAGCGTTATTATTTCTAAAAGCTGTCAAAACTAATATAAGTTTTGCCGATATTGAAACGTGAATCTCTTTGTCGTTATAAGTCCGTTTTACTTGTTCTTTATATCCACGGTTACGTCTTAGTATGTAGTAATATATTTTGGAAAGCTTGGCTCCTTCGGGTTACGTCTAAAGCCTCGTTTTGTCCGACGAAAAACGTCCAACAGCAACAATTTTCAGAAAAATACTTTTTGTCAATAAACTTGCAAAAATCATAACTTCTTCGTTATAAACTCTTTTTAATCCGTTCTTTCGCCTACGGATTCGTTTTTGAAAGTATTTTCTAAAAAATTTGCCAAAGTTTCCTTTATGTTTACTGATTTTCCAGGATTTACCAAAATGGGACAGTAGGTATATTTACTTGTTACAAACCCATTTTTCATGTTCAAAACTAGTTTCTACTTCAACCAAAACTCTTGCAAACACCACAAATCTATACTAATCCTACCATACACCTTCTTAGGGTGCCATGGGTTCCTAATGATCACTAAACAAGTTAATTTAACAAAGGAGTACCTAAAACAAATTCTAGGGTTTGTATGTTCAAAAAGTCTACAAAAATAAAGTGGTATAGCTAGTTTGTGCATGAAATTAAGCATGAAAACCATAAGATACAAGTGTTAATTAGATGAAAACATGAAAATAAATTTGATAACTCACTTTGAAATAATAGGTGATTAGATGGTGAGAAACCTTGTGTTACTTGTGTTTTTGTTGTAAGATTCTTGATTAGGAAGGTAAAATGAACAACTTCTATGCTTTAACTTTTCAAAAATCTTCACTTGATCATGGTGTATGAGTTTGGTCGTGGGTTTGGTGATGGAGAAGAGATGAGATGAACTTTTTGATTCCAAATTTTATGTATGTTTATGTTTAGGAGGTTTTTAGATATTTGTATAACAAGTATATAGTATAATATGTATACATAAATGCCAAGGGTTAAGAAAATGTACAAATTTGCCTAGGAGAGGACTTTAGGGGCTGGTTCATGTGGATGAGGGGGGGGGGGGGGGGGGGGTTGGGGTAGTCTTGATTTAATTAGGAAGTTAGTGTAGCATATGTGTTGATATGTGTTATTTGTTAAAATCGGGTACCGGGTTTGATAGAAATAAATGTTAACAAAGTTATTCGGGATAAAATAAAGTTGTAAAAATGTTAAAAATATGCTGGGTACAATTACTGAGTGTTCGGGTGATTATTGTTTAGTTTTCACGAAAACCGTCGTAATATTTATAAACTTACGTTATAAATAAAATAAATTTCCAAAATACTAGGTAGATGAATATTATAACTTTTATGATGATAAAATGGATATAAAAATATGTCGGGACCATTGTGGGAATATTTAGATATATTCGTCGTGTTTATAAACCGGGTGTTAACGTTTATTATAAATAATTATAAGAAAAACGTTAAATGTATCAAATATATAAATTTGAAAATCCTAAGAGTGGTATAACATGAAAATGTTGTTATGATGATATGCATACTATCTCCAGTCCGTATGCAGTGTCCTTACCGATAATGAAATGAATTCGCACCTAAACCCATACGGTTACGCGAATTTTAATACCCGTAAACTAAATTAACGATGAAATGAGTGATGCAAGTGAATAGTGAAACCTTTTCCGGCAATGAATAGTGTTCAATGAATAGTAAAATTTCTGAATGCTTCTCGGAATGTCAAACTGACACAAAAAATGATGAATAGTAAAACGATGAATAGTGTTTTGATGAATAGTGTTTGATAAATAGTGTTTTCCCAAAGTTTGGGAAATGACCTGAAATGGTGAGTTGTGACAGTCTTCCCCTCTAAAAGGGAACTTCGTCCCGAAGTTCAGTTTATGTTGGTCTCTGAAAATGTATTGGTGAAAAGGTGATGATATTCGAGAATTCCAGCGAACTCTCACGATAGGAATTCGACTCTGCTTCAACTGTTCGACCTAACTGTCCATGATTTCTACTTGTTCTCCTACAAGGTTTATGTTTGACTTTGGGTTGGATTCCTTTCCAAATAGAGTTATGAGTGACTAATCTGAAAAGATGATAATACATGGTTGTGTAGTCCTGTTGTTCTCTAACAAGGCTCAAATCTGACGGCCACTAGGCCTACTCTGTCTGAAATATTACATGGTCCAGTGTATATCGGGTTTAACTTTCCAAGTTTTCTGAATGATATCATGCCTTTCCTAGGCAGAACTTTCTACATAACTCTGCTTACTAACTTGAAGTTTTAATGGTTTACAACTTATAGAACTTGTAACTGATTCTTGACTTGTAGAAAATTCCTGGTTATTTCCTGAATGCCTACTAGACTAATATGTTGGGCTTTTTCCGAGTTTGGCCCATCAATAGATGGTCTGCGCTTCTTAATGTTTTAAATGTGATACTGGTAATATATACTGCTGAATTCTGCCAGAACTCAAGTTTGTATGCTAGTTGGTCGATTCTAAAATGAATCTTAGATGGTCCAATATGCTAAAGGTTCAACCTCTCTTGTTATCCAATTTGTATCATGCCAATCCAAGGCAATGTTTTTAACTTAGTTTATCCTCTCACTTGAATCTGGATGGTTTATTGTTTAGGATACCCAATCCAAATGATGTGTGTTATGTACCAATCTAACTTCTGCCAGTTTCTCGCTGTTGGTGTGATAACTATTGTGGTAGATGAATTTGATTTATGTTAAATGATTAGTCCAATCATTTCTAAGGTCAATCACTCATGCTCTGAGCATACTTTCCTATGTTTGAATTGTTCTCTAGCTTTGACCATCGGTCTGAGGATGATAGGTGATGTTTACATCTAAATGGGTTTCTGAAGGAAATCCTGAAATGATTACCTGAAGTCCAAGGTGAATCGGTTTCCTTAACAGGAATAGCTGAAATGGGTACAATAAATCTTTGTGACTAATTCCACAACGTTCGGTCCTTCGAACTTGGCATTATCTGAAAGGGATAGAATATAGGTAACAATTTGATTCCTTGTGTTTTGTTCTCACGGATGATAAGACATATGTCCTTCTTTGTCTATTGGGTTTGGCCTTCACTACTGAAGTTCGTGATTAATTTGTGATGTCCTTCCTAATTCCTTCATCACATATTCCAAATATTCTTTATTGTCAAGTCACAAATCCTAAATGCATAAGCGATGTTGTAGGGAAATTGGTTCTGGAAATTTGTCTCGTGATTGTGAGTTTTAGTTGAAATCTTTTTCTGAATAAACGAATTTAGAAAAATGGAGCAAATGATTTACTTAGTAATATTTTTCCTGCTGATTCAAAATTTTTAGTAGTTATGAAATAGAAAAAAAATGTTTTCAAACATGTTATGATTAGGACTGCTTACCAAAGTTTGATGTTTATGTATATTTCTCATTGTACAATAGTGTTGCTAAAGATTGACCAAAAAGGATCGTACTGGTTCAAAATAGGAATTTCAGAAATCATTTTTCCACAAGGTATGTGATTTATGTAAACGCATCAACTTTATTTAAAAGTGAAAACACTAACAAGGATAAAATGGTAGAATAGGAAATGTTCGCTTAAATGCATAGGTGTCTAACATTTAGTTCCTGAGGTTGGATAATGCCTATTGGTGGTTATCAGGCATAACTACAAGCATAGGTATTTAGACTAACTTAAGTCCTGAAATATTTTATCATTGTAATTGACAAGACAAAGGTATCACTTGATGTTGTGTTGATGAATGTCTATTCTGTTTTCCCATGTAGATGAGGAGATATGTTCCGGTTTGATCCCTTGCTTGGTATGAAGGTGAGGTTATCTGAAATTTCTAGTGACATAATGCCTTAGGGGAATCTACATCGATATTCTTGATTCAAACAATTGTCCTTTGTGAAAACTTACTGCAGGATAGTTTATGTATGGATGAGGCCATGTTTAAATGAAATGCTCTACAGTCTCAATTTGAAGCTTGGTTTATTTCTATTGTGTTGTCCTGCGGACATTTATATTGAGTCAATCCTGTAGCTCAGTCTAGCTAGTACCTTTAAATGATAGAATTTGACAACTGAGTCAGAGATGGTGATTCGGATGGTCTCGCGGTATCTTAGAATTTGTTGTTGAGTTATGAAATCTCTCACTATATACTTCTAGTCCTGGTTAGTAGTTCTGTAATCCTTTCGTTGCTTTTCTTGTATCGAGGAATCCTACTTGTAATTGATATGGAAAGTCTTTCCTAGGGATTTCAATGAGAAAATCCAACTTAATGGCTAAGTGAGTGACAGGTAGGGTAAATATCCAGGAATAGTTCGGCAAAAGGGATGTTTATGGAAGAGTTCCTTTGTTTACAACACTTTTAGATGAAGATTGTTATTAACAATCCTTTGAAAAGGTAATTATTTCCTTCATGGCATAATCCTTCCTGAATTTTACATAGGTGATCAGGCTATGTACAATTGAGGACTAATGATGCGATGTTAGATTTTGTCAAAATATCATAACTTTTCTCAAAAGTTTTAGATGGTGTTCAACGCATTGTTATTAAAATGGTATCCTGATGTTTTCTTTCAAGTAACATGAAAATTGCCTCGCGTAATAATAGTAAATACTTGGTGTAATGACAGAAAAATCAATTTATAGGATGGTAATAAAATAGCTTACTTCAGAAATTTTTCTGTAAAACAATTTCCCCATATGATATTAAAATAGCTTGAATGGTGTATTGGATACGTGGGTGAATCTTGTCGAATGGTAATAGTCTACTAATTCATCAAAAACGAAATCAGCCTAATCCCTGATAAGACAATGCTAAAATGTTGCGAAACGATTGAAGTTTGAGTAATTGGGATAGAAAATGGAGTAGACGATGGTTATGATTATCATAGAGGTAACAAAGGATAGATACTACATTGGATAGAAAAGTGCTTAATACAACTAGGTTATGTCATCGTACCAATGGTAAGTACAAAAGGAAAGATACAACCCTAAAGGGCTCGAACTACGGTTTATATATTGAAACAAAGCTCCTCCTGCTGAAGCATTGTTGTTATCCTTGATGTTGCTAATATCCTAACGGTTCTCTTTCAACAACTCACGCTATTCCTTGAGCGATTCAGTCTTGATTCCAAGTTCCTGATTTTCCTTGTTCCTTAGTTCCGGGCAGTCATTCTTGAAATGCCCTAAGTTTCCACATTTGAAGCAACTCCCTGGGGTCTTCTGATTTGTGAGTTTCCTGCAGTCTTCAGTCCAATGACCCCGATTCTTGTACACTCCACACGTTTTACTGCAATGACCTCGGTGATGTTGATTACACAGGTTGCAGTAAGGTAACTTTCCAATATACCTTTTCTTTGTGTGTGGTTCTGCAGCAAAGGCTCTATTCAATTCTTGTCCTTTGGGTGATTGTTGAGCAGCCTTACAACCTAGATTGTTGTTCCATTTCCTTTTATTGCCACTATTGTTTCCTGATGTCTCGGCGTGAACTATGAGTTCCTTTGCTTCGATCGCCATTTTGATAGCTTTAGACATGGTATCGGGTTCCCATGCGATGACCAACATACGAGTTTCATGGGAGAGTCCCCCGATGTACTTTTCAAGTTTCTTGCTTTCCGGTTCATCCATTGCAGAACCTAGTCGTGTTAATTCATGAAAATGAGTAGTGTACTCGTTAACATCATTTCCTACCATGGTAAAGTTTAGTGTTTCCTGTTCCTTTGTTCGTAATTCATTTCCTACACAAAATGTTATACCCATCATCCTTTTTAGTTTCTCCCAAGAGTGTGAGTAAGCAGCATCAACTCCCACCATCTTAATATGTTTGGTCCACCATTCCTGGGCATGATCCTGAAAAGTGCATGTGGCGAACTTAACCTTGTCTTCCTTACGAAAATCGCCACATTGAAATATTGTTTCTATTTCTTCGAACCATTTGAGAAATTCCTTTGTGTCTCTAGTTCCGCTAAAGGAGGGAGGATTGCACCCCATAAATTCCACGTGAGTAAGTTCCTTAGTGAGGGCGGTGGCTATGTTCTTGGTAATGACTTGTCCAACAGCAGCTTGCGTCATGATTGGAGTGGTTTGCTTAAATCTCTCTTCATCAAATCATGAGAGACCATGAGGATATAGTTAATCAAAGTCATCATATTCACAACACATGAATATAATACATGAAAATTTCGGTCTACGTGAACCGATATCACAAATAGCACAACCATTTCTTACATAGTAGAGTCACACTTGATATATTTGTTTGTACAACAATCAAAAGACAACAAGTTCTTTAGACAATGTCCCACACCTTCTGTGGCTAGGATAATAGTAAAAGCTAGTGAGGATATAAGTCTGGTCTAGGGACTTCCTGGTGTCCCTATGTATGAAATCAGGTTTGTGGCATCATGAGGTCGAGATAGTCCTGAAGTGGTGTCTGAAGTTGTGCATCTATCAAATCTTAGCTAATGTAGGTTCTGAACCATTCTTGAAGAATCTGCGGATGTTCCTGTTGAGTCCTTGATATTTGTATTATCTACTAGGTGTTATCTAGTTCATGGCAAGTGGGAATGAAAATGGAAAATGATAATGATGGTACTACTGAATGGAATACTACCCTCTTTCGCGCTACCTCGCGACATCTAAGAGGTAAAACTAAAGTACGCACTGTGGGACGACCAATAGTGTAATAAGTAACTGATGGTGGTGGTAGTACCTGAGTAGTGAGTGCTCTACTAGTGATGGAAAGAAATATACCATCTTCCTTGCAATAAACATCCTAATAGGTCCATTAAGATTAAGTCTGAATACTCTACCAAAAGGCATTCTATGTATGGGCTGAATGATAGGAAAACCCTGTTCCTATGGCAAATCAATAGTGCTAATGGTGGTGTAAGTGCAACTGGTGGTATAATGGTAGTGGAAGATGACAAGGCATCTTCAATGTCGGAATCCGATAATAGGATGTTAGGGTGAGTATCTGAAGACATGTCACTTGTGAACCAGGTCAATAAAATGATATATATATATATATATATATATATATATATATATATATATATATATATATATATATATATATATATATATATAAGCATAAATAACTCGCACAGGGTATGCATGAAACAACATGTATCATGATTATGCACTTATGATGAAATGATGAGATGCTATGCTGATGTGGTTATAGTCTAGGGTCCAAGATACATCCTAGTTCGCTATAACCTTAGCTCTGATGCCAATCTGTCACACCCCCAATTTACCTGACTTGCAGCGGAATGGAATACCTGGGGGTGTCTGTCATGGCATCACAGTTACGGTTACATTGAACGACCTAAAGTGTCGTTTGGAAAATACTTCGTTTGATCATTGAAATAATCCAGAGTTTACAATATGAGGTCCCCAAAAGATGTTGCATGTTTATGAAAAACAAGTCATACTAGATCAAACGTTTACATAAGTGCATGAAATAATGGTGAGACGCGTCGACCCCGCAACTCCATGAAGGTCCAAATGCATGTCACATGAGCTACCTTAATAACCTGAAATACATTGCTAAAACGTCAACACGAATGTTGGTGAATTCCATAGGTTTATAAAATGTAATGATGTACGGCCACCACAAGTAAAAGTGCAAGATAAAAATCAAGTAAAATAGTACAATAGACCTTAAGCTCATGACCCCGAAGCTATGACTGATGAAATTATATGCCCCTCCCGAATGTTTTACCAGAACACTCCCAAAATGTCAAAATGAGATGCATCCGCTTACTGTTGGTAATAACTACCACGGATGGATGCGTCACCCTCGATAGATCTATCCACTCACTCTCGCTTAATCGGCAAATTAACGGTCCATGATAATAAATAGGGGACTTTAACAGGTTGGTAAAGCAACTTAAGCAATGTACATATGTTTTGGTACTTGGGCTCGTACTAAAATGGTTGATGCAATGTATTCCCCCGTGGGATTTGAAATCAAAATGTTGAATTGAAAACGGGGCTATGAAAACTCACCTGATATGATGGTACCATGAACATGTAATGAGCTGAAAAACAAGGCACGCACACTAGCCGCAACCTAATATGAATGATGAACGATCTACTTTAGATCATGAAATGATGTTATGAATGTCCATGCACATGTTTCCTATACCACTCTACTCTTTGGAAAAATACTTGTTGTTATAAAAAATATACATTTTTCAAGACTTAGGAAAATATGGCTATTAGAAAAACAAAACTAGTTGCAATATATATATATATATATATATATATATATATATATCGTATGTATCAATGTTAGTGTTGAAATCCTTGAAATAACGCCTTGCAGTGATAAAAATATACTTGTAATCACTAATACTTCATTAGTTATGAATTTGGGTAGTTGGTATTATTTCTAGAAATCTAGAGTTACTACGTAGTTTTAGCGTTATTATTTCTAAAAGCTGTCAAACTAATATAAGTTTTGCCGATATTGAAACGTGAATATCTTTGTCGTTATAAGTCCGTTTTACTTGTTCTTTATATCCACGGTTACGTCTTAGTATGTAGTAATATATTTTGGAAAGCTTGGCTCCTCCGGGTTACGTCTAAAGCCTCGTTTTGTCCGACAACAGCAACAATTTTCAAAAAAATACTTTTCGTCAATAAACTTGCAAAAATCATAACTTCTTCGTTGTAAACTCTTTTTAATCCGTTCTTTCGCCTACGGATTGGTTTTTGAAAGTATTTTCTAAAAAGTTTGCCAAATTTTCCTTTGTGTTTACTGATTTTCCAGGATTTACCAAAATGGGACAGTAGGTATATTTACTTGTTACAAACCCATTTTTCATGTTCAAAACTAGTTTCTACTTCAACCAAAACTCTTGCAAACACCACAAATCTATACTAATCCTACCATACACCTTCTTAGGGTGCCATGGGTTCCTAATGATCACTAAACAAGTTAATTTAACAAAGGAGTGCCTAAAACAAATTCTAGGGTTTGTATGTTCAAAAAGCCTACAAAAATAAAGTGGTATAGCTAGTTTGTGCATGAAATTAAGCATGAAAACCATAAGATACAAGTGTTAATTAGATGAAAACATGAAAATAAATTTGATAACTAACTTTAAAATAATAGGTGATTAGATGGTGAGAAACCTTGTGTTACTTGTGTTTTTGTTGTAAGATTCTTGATTAGTAAGGTAAAATGAACAACTTCTATGCTTTAACTTTTCAAAAATCTTCACTTGATCATGGTGTATGAGTTTGGTCGTGGGTTTGGTGATGGAGAAGTGATGAGATGAACTTTTTGATTCCAAATTTTATGTATGTTTATGTTTAGGAGGTTTTTAGATATTTGTATAACAAGTATATAGTATAATATGTATACATAAATGCCAAGGGTTAAGAAAATGTACAAATTTGCCTAGGAGAGGACTTTAGGGGCTGGTTCATGTGGATGAGGGGGGGGGGGGTTGGGGTAGTCTTGATTTAATTAGGAAGTTAGTGTAGGATATGTGCTATTTGTTAAAATCGGGTACCGGGTTTGATAGAAATAAATGTTAACAAAGTTATTCGGGATAAAATAAAGTTGTAAAAATTTTAAAAATATATTGGGTACAATTACTGAGTGTTCGGGTGATTATTGTTTAGTTTTCACGAAAACCGTCGTAATATTTATAAACTTACGTTATAAATAAAATAAATTTCCAAAATACTGGGTAAATGAATATTGTGGAAAACTAGAAGGGGGGGTTGAATAGTTTTACGTCCTTTTAAATTTATAAACACAAGTTTGTTTTAATAACTTCGATTCTAGTTTATGTGAACTCAATACTTGCACTATATGAACAATTGTATGTAACTAACTAACAAAGCTAATATAGTAAAGGTAAATAAATAAGTAATGAGAAGAGTTGGAAAGATCAAACCACAACACTAGGATTTATAGTGTTTCGGCTACAAGGACACCTTCCTTGTTCCTACTCCATTCCCCGAGTCACCTACTCGAGAGTTTTCTTCACTATGTCAACAAACTCCCTTTTGGCGGAGAAAACCTTACACACCAATTTACACACCACAACAACTTCACAACTTGATCACTACTTCTACACAACTTCTTTACACCAATATACTACACACCAATCTTCTTCACACCTATCTTCTACACACCAATCTTCTACTTCACACCAATCTTCATAACTAACCTACTTCACTACTAATCAACTTCTACTTCCTACACAACTTCTGTATCTTCTAAACAATATATAACAAGCACAACACAATATTCACAAATGAATGTATATATACACTATGCACAACTACTCTTCAACACTTCTTGAACTTGGTTGTAGAAAGAGTGTTCTTCTTTTGCACTTTGGATGAAAATGGATGATGAGGGATTGAATCACTTGAGACAAGGATTAATATACAAATGATCAAAGGGTTTTAGAGGATGTTTAGAGAGTTATAGATCTGAAAATTTCGTGCAAAAGGTGAGAAAAAATCCAGGTTTAAGGTTGTATTTATAGGCAAAAGATTCTGACAGAGGAGCGTGGCCGGTCCCCTTAAATCATGGCCGGTCCCCTTAATTTTAAGGGGACCGCCCCTTATAATTAAGGGGGCCGCCCAGCTAAAACGGTCAGAATCTTTGTCTTTTAGTGGGGAAAGTTTATTTGGTGAAAAACTAACTGATTTTGGTTAAAAATTTGAATTCATATATTTAGTATGAATAAAACATTTTTTTTTATTACCAAAAGTGTTTTTCAAAAATATATAATATGTTTATATAATTAAATAAACTTTGTGTTAGTTAATTAAATACCCCTTTGATCATAAGATGTATTAAGCACTTGTTTATCCATACCTTAAGTGATTAAGTTGGATATAGTGATATAAACTAGCTTAATACTTGTTTACGTAGTAATTATACGATTGACGATTTTACATTTTGTGATCGTCAAAATATAGAGATATCGAAAGATATAAATAACGTTTTCACACATTATTTATGTCAACAAATATTATAACTTTTATGATGATAAAATGAATATAAAAATATGTCGGGACCATTGTGGGAATATTTAGATATATTCGTCATGTTTATAAACCGGGTGTTAACGTTTATTATAAATAATTATAAGAAAAACGTTAAATGTATCAAATATATAAATTTGAAAATCCTAAGAGTGGCATAACATGAAAATGTTGTTATGATGATATGCAGACTATCTCCAGTCCATATGCAGTGTCCTTACCGATAATGAAATGAATTCGCACCTAAACCCATACGGTTACGCGAATTTTAATACCCGTAAACTAAATTTACGATAAAATGAGTAATGCAAGTGAATAGTGAAAACTTTTCCGGCAATGAATAGTAAAATTTCTGAATGCTTCTCGGAATGTCAAACTGACACCAAAAATGATGAATAGTAAAATGATGAATAGTGTTTGATGAATAGTGTTTTTCCAAAGTTTGAGAAATGACCTGAAATGGTGAGTTGTGACAAAAAAGGAGCTGAGAACCTTGCTGCTGATCATCTCTCACGATTAGAAAACCCTCATCAGGATGTGTTCGAGAAAAAGGAAATAAATGAAACATTTCCTCTCGAAACACTCAATGCGGTTGCTTTTCGTGGTGACTCTATTACCCCATGGTTTACCGACTTTGCAAATTACCATGCGGGTAACTTCATCGTTAAGGGGATGATGTCCCAACAGAAGAACAAATTCTTCAAAGACGTTAAACATTACTTCTGGGACGACCCCTTTCTCTTCAAAATCTGTGCCGATTAAGTCATCAGGCGATGTGTATACGGATAGGAAGCCGCTGATATTCTCAAGGCTTGCCATGCTGGACCCACCGGGGGCCACCATAGTCCTAACTACACCGCCAAAAAGGTGTTTGACTCCGGTTTCTATTGGCCCACGATCTATAAGGATGCCCACGAGTTAGTCAAAGCTTGTGATGCTTGTCAGCGTCACGGGAATATTTCACAAAAGAACGAAATGCCACAAAGTGCTATTCAAGTTTGTGAAATCTTTGACGTCTGGGGCATTGATTTTATAGGGCCATTCCCATCTTCTCGTGGAAACAAATACATTCTCGTGGCTATTGACTACTTGTCAAAATGGGTTGAGGCTAAGGCCTTACCCACTAACGATGCCCGAGTTGTTGTGAAATTTTTGAAATCTCTCTTTGCTCGTTTTAGAACTCCACGTGCCATCATTAGTGATCACGGTACTCACTTTTGCAATGATCAATTTGTAAAAGTCATGCTAAAGTACGGTGTTACTCACCGTCTTTCTACCGCGTATCACCCACAAACAAGTGGGCAGGTGGAGGTTTCAAACCGTGGTATTAAACGGATTCTTGAGAGGACCGTAGGTGAAAACCGTGCTTCCTGGTCAGATAAACTAGATGATGCACTCTGGGCCTTCCGTACAGCTTACAAAACACCCATCGGGTGTACTCCATACAAGCTTGTATACGGGAAGGCGTGTCATTTACCGATCGAGCTCGAGCATAAAGCCTACTGGGCCTTGAAACATGCTAACTACGACCTTCATAAAGCGGGTGATCATCGTAAGGTTCAAATCAATGAATTAAACGAACTTCGTGATCAAGCCTACGAGAACTCTTTGATCTACAAAGAAAAGACAAAGAAGATTCACGACTCTAAGATTAAGAACCGCGTTTTCAACGTCGGTGACAGAGTCCTTCTTTTCAACTCAAGGTTAAAGATCTTCTCGAGGAAATTAAAAACCCGATGGACTGAACCATTCACTGTTGCTAAAGTATATCCATACGGGACTGTTGAGTTATCTCAACCCGAAGGTCCCAACTTCAAAGTGAATGGTCATCGTTTGAAACACTATTTTGGAGATGACATACCACCCATGGTTGCCCCAGATCTCCAAACTTTCCCCATGGACCAATGAATTCGGGGATCGAGTCAAGCTAGTGACTCGGTGAACAAAAATTAGCAAAATATATGGGTTTTCACCCGTATTTCTGACTTCTTTCTACTTTCTACCACTCTAGTGTGGGGGAGTGGCCGTCCCCCGCCTTTTGAAAAGTAAATATGTATATAGGTTTCAAGTAAAAAAAAGAAAAGAAAAGAAAAAAAAAATGTTTATATGTACAGTTAAATAAAGTGAAAAATAAAATCAATATTTCCACAGTTAGTTTCAAATATTATCTTTTTTCGTTCAGAGATTCGGCATAATAGCCGGGACTTTGAATATTGAGGACAATATTCAATTCTAGTGTGGGGGGGGGGGGGGGGGGTGGGGGTGGGGGGAATTCTTACGAATTGTATCACAAAACTTTCTAACTACCCCCATTTTTAGGCCTAAATTTTTCAAAATTTTTTTCACTTTATTTCAAAATTTTTGTGGTAGTCAGGCTATAAAGGAGCTGCTAGGAGTCACTGATGAACTTAGTCCTACTGAGTCCATCACTGAGTCTAAGTCTGATTCACCACCCCCTCCACTGAAACAACTTCAGGGAGCTGAACCCAAGTCTGACCTTGCACCATTAGTCTATCAATGTCATTCTCCTAAGGAGAAATCAGGATTAGGAAAGACTATTCTGAAAAGACCTACTCATGTACCCACTGAACACCTAACACCTTCAGTACCTACTGAAGTGAAATCTGAAAGCACTGACTCAAAGGTTGATCAGCTTGCTGAACTTGTCAGGATGCTGAGTTAAAAATTTGAGTCCACTGAGAAAAACTCTGACTCAAAATCTAATAAGCCCTCAGTATCCTCAAGTTCTTCCAAACCAAAAACCACACCCAGACCTTCAGGGAGATGTGAACTGTGCAATTATCCAAATCACAACACTGATAAATGCTACAGAGTCCTGTTTTGCATGATATGCAAATAAGAGGACCACAGAACTTGTGATCACATCCCCCACACTGCTTCATTAAAAGCAAGAGGTCTATACAAAACTCAAGGCTATCAGTATGCCACACCTTCCAAACAAAGACTGAAGGCTAAGCCTTTCTTGCCATGTCCTCACTGTGGTTTCAATGATCATCTTCCTGATGATTGTATGATGAAAGTTTGTTGTGACATCTGTGGAGATCCCTCCCATGAAACCAAGGGACATGACAGAGTTATTCAGTCAAGAAGGAAAAACCTCACCAACACTTCTCAGTCACCTGAGGCATCAACCTCCACAAAATGTAAAACATGTGGAAGCTCAGGTCACACAACTTCAGACCATGATTCATTAGTTGAGTTCAAGAAGTCCCTGAGGACTAAGCCCACTAGAAAGTCGGTCAACAAGAAAAACTAACCTAGTTTACTGTTTGTGCAGAAACACATCAAGGATCCTACCTGGCATCTAGACAGTGGATGTTCTAGAAGTATGACTGGTGTGAAAAGTTTTCTGCACAAATATGTGGAAGAACCAGGACCCAAAGTAGTATTTGGTGATAACTCATCAGCTCCCACTGAAGGTTATGGTTTAGTAAACTGCAATGGTATAGTTTTTACAAGAATAGCTTATGTAAATGGTCTCAAGTATAATCTGATAAGTGTTTCCCAACTATGTGATGCCAAATACATAGTTCAGTTTGATGACAAGAGAGGGACCATATTTAATGCCAATAAGGAAGTTGTGTTGATTGCTGATGAGTGTATAAATACTCATCATTTTTACCTTTTCTGAGCTGCCAAAACATCTAAAAACACTCAATATTGAATCAAAATAGTGAAAATATCCCAGGAAAGTGTTTTACATGTTTTAAATGCAAAATAATCAAAAACAGATGAAAAACGCACAAAGTTTGCAAAATTGGCAGTTTCAGTCCCTCATCTTTCAAAAGTTGTCAAATCTAGTCCCTGGCTGTTCTAAAAACTTGAAAAAGTCACCAAAGGTCCTTTTAAATCAAAAAGTTACACATTTAGTCCTTTGGTGCAAAGTTTCACAAAATGTCAAGTTTAGTTCCTGAACTTTGAAAATTGTCAAAAATGGTTCCTGGGATATTAAAACTTTGAGAAAAACAAATTTTGTCCTTGCAATAACCTTTTATGGCAGGATTGGTCCTTGGTGGAAAAGTTTGGTGAAATTACACAATTGGTCCCTGAAGTTTGAAAGTTTGGCAGTTTTAGTCCTTGGTGAAATTAAAATGGAAAAATCATACAAGTACCTCATACTATTCATAACTTGGCAAGAAACACCCTTGTGTAAACTTTGGAAGAGTGCCAAGTCTCACCCTCCAACTTTCGGTTAATTACAAAAATGGTCCTTGTGAAATTCAAAACCAAACCGGACCTTAATAATAATACTACTCCTAGTCCAATCCATAAAACCCTCCAAAGCCACCCTTTATTTATCCTAGGCCCAAAACAACCACAATCCAGCCCACCCAACTCCCATAATAATATAAACGGGGTCAAAAGGTTTGACCTCGGTCAAACCGAGTCAAACAAACATCCCCCTTCTTCCTTCCCTCCCCCACACCCCAACTTGCAGGTCAATCAACCATCACCTCACCCCACCATCTCAAGCCAACACCCAATCCACTACTCCCTTCACCTCAGCATTAAATGTTGCCACCCCCTTGCTTATAACAGTCCAAATCCCACACACCATTTTTCCCGCCAAAATTAAGATCAAAGGCCAGGATCAAATTCAGAAGAATCAAGGGCTAGGATTTGATGGGAAATGATCAGAGAGGCATAAGGAACCCTAGAAGACAGCTATAAAAGGAAGAAGAATGCAAGGAAGGCAAAAAGTAGTTAATTTAGTTAAAATTCATGTCGAATTAAACTAGTCTTTCAAATTCAGTGTAACTTTTATAATTCAAGTGTTGTAGTAGTTGTTTTATTGTAATCCAAGTCTTTTCAAGTTATAAAATTCCAAATTTCAGTTCTGTTTTGTGTTATTGCAATTTACTCAAATTCTGCATTTCTCAATAAGCTTAGTTGTCACTTATATCAAGGATCATGGACTGAGATAGGATCACTTAGGTTCCCTTAAGCTTGTTAAAGCTTGTAGAGACATTAAAACTCAGTACTAGTAATAAAAACCAAAAATACAAAAAAAGTCAACAATAGTCAACTGTGTTTGTTTTGAAGTTGTTTCCAGGTATTGTGAAGCATTGAGGGCAAGCTTGGAAGTAGAATTAGCCTATCTAAAGATAGGTATCAGTGGAAAACCCCTTGTTCATGCTAGGGGTGGTTAGTAAGCATTTGCTTATTTTAAATTTCATATAAAATCTTATTTCATTATAGTTTCTGATTGCTTGCTTATATTTGCTATTCTGTGTTTGCTTGTGCTTATTGATAGTTGTTTAAGAGATTTATAGCTTAACTTGTTCATTAGATAGTGTAGTTACTTAGAATCCTAGATTTCACAGTCAAGATTGCATAAGTGATATTGTTGTGTGTTTGTGGTAGCTATCTGTTTCTAAGTGCTCATTTAAGTCTAATATTCCATAAAAAGCTGATTTGGACAAGTCTCATAAGCTTTCATGACCCTTAGCTCTTAAATCACAAAAACAGTCTTGCTTAAGAGGGTGTTTGGATTTGGTTAAGTCACTGTGTTATTGAGGTTCTTGGTTGTTAACTTTGGGTGAAAACTCTTTATCTGTATCAAACTTGTTCAAACAAACCTTAACCTTTGGTGTAATAAAGCAAAAAAGTCAAAATCATAAAAAATATCCCCCATAGTTAACTGTGAAGGGTTTGGGTGTTTAGATCCATCACATTAGATATAAAGGTTGTTAATTTAGAGTAATCTAGCTTAGATATAGTTCATAACTTAATTTATAATCGAGTAAATTGCATAAATCGTCCCAAAACTTTGGCCAGATTGCATGTTCCGTCCCAACCATTTCAAAAGTGCAGAAATCGTCCCTGTAGAAAACCTTTGAGTAAATTTTCATCCCTGTTAGGGACGAAATATGCAATTTCACACTTTCGACTTATGCAATTTTCGTCCCAACCAGGGACGAAAATTTGCTCAAAGGTTTCCTGCAGGGACGATTTCTGCACTTTCGCAATGGTTGGGACGAAACATGCAATCTGGCCAAAGTTCAGGGACGAAACATGCAATTTACTCTTTATAATCAGTAGGAGTCAGTAGAAATCCACATAAGTCAAACTTTGTTTTCCTCACAAAAAAAAAGTCAAAAGTTGCATATCTCAGTTTTTCCAAAAGTTGTGGGATTTTTCTTGAATTTTGTGTAGTAAGTTAGGACTTGAAACTTGTTGGGTGTAATATTCATCAGTAGATCTTTTGATTCCCACCATTGTTTGAATTTTGTGAATTTTATTGTGGACCCCACAAGCCCTGGAACACACCTGCAGGGAAGAAGATCTCCCCTGCACCAGCAGACCACCACAACACCGCCACCTTTGGTGGTTGTTGTAGACCACCTCAGTGGGCCCCAGTGGTTCATTTTGGCTTTTCCCAACCCCCCTCCTACCAGGGTTAAAGAATTGACCCTTTGTTTGACCTAGGAACAAGTGGACCCCACCTGGAATCTACCCCTAAGTTTGTCCCATTTCTGTGTAAAACTCAATTTGTCAAAGTGCTTATTTGTATCTTTTTAGCTTATCAGTGTTCATTGCTTATTGTTTTTAGCTTATTTAAGTCTATTTTGCTTAAATGAATCAAGTTTTATCATTGTGGTCCCCACATTCACTCATTTGAGCTTATTTGCCTAGTTGGTCAATAAAAGTCAAATGTTTTAGATAAGGGGGTGCATACTCCTTATTTTTAAGCCAAATAAAAAGTTGTTTCACAAAAGTTACTTATTTTTACCTTGTATTTAGCTGTCAAAAAGAAAAACTCCAAAAAACCAAATATAAAAATAGTGATAGTGTAACACCCCAACCCGAAATTGGTTAGAATGTAACATTATGGTGTGTAATCAGAACATATCAATGCAAGCGGAAGTCTTTATTAAAAGATAAGTAGCAAGTCATAAGGAACAATGACTTAAAGAGTATAGCCTTAACCAGGGCCATACAAAGGAAAATAATCCGGAAATACATAAGTCTAAAGGAAATAACAAGTCAAAGTACTAAGTTTGAAAATCCATAACAATAGGGAAACACTAAGTATAGGTCTTCTAGCATCCTACACTCATCACTCAAAGCCCCGCTTCCCGCTTATTACCTACCGCAGAGAAAAGAAAATGCGGCTGAGCTAACGCTCAGTGAACATATATAAACAAAGATAGGTAATAAGCATAAACGAAAAGAATAGACGAATAAGAGTCCACGAGAATCTGCAAAGATTAAGGTCAACGAAAATATAGCATATGTGATAATGAACCAAGGATTCATTAAAGGAAAATGTGAAACGGATATAAACATAAGCAAGGAGAATACAAACGTATAATAAGCACAAAGAGAATAGAAATATAATGATGTCAAATGATAACAAAGAAATGCCCAGATAATCATACAAATTGCACAAAGGATTTGCAACTCCAATGTACTAATGTGAAATGGAGTGTATTGCACACACTAAGCCATTCACCAAATAATACAAAACAAAGTACCTAGGATGCATCCATACGCCCCCTGCAAAACAAATATATATGCACAAAGCTCTAGGCTAAGTAAACATATACAATAATAAATATAGGCCTGAATAGCTAGCTTAAAGGGAACGCTGTGGACAAAAACCCACCTCCACAGATAGTGTCAATACCACTGGTGCATCAGTGGCAAGGCCATGGACTCCCCATGACTGGCTACAAATTAATCAAATCATATACATGCAACACATAATGGGCATAGAATCAAGAATGCTATAGAAAGAAATATAGCATGCAAACGAATATCAAGCTCATATCAATATCAAATATCAACAAACACGGATCAAACAAAGGGAACATAGCAATGGCTTAACTGAAAGGATCATAATCGAAATATAAAACAAAAGAGAGAAAGATGGCCTTTACTAAAAAGGCGGAATATCTGTACCTTAGGAAATGAAAGCAAATGGAAAAGAACACAGGAAAAAGTGGGTCACTCCTTCTTCACCGAACCTACACGAATTATAATTACATATTACTTATACGCTTATTTAATATTATAATGGATTTTTAAATGCTTGTTATACTTACGTCTTCATATTTAGGGTTTATTTAGGTTAAAACGTTCAAAACATAGGTTTATGGTTCTATTAATTAATACATAATTTAATTAGATTATAAATGTGATTTCAAAATTAGGTTTGGTCGAATTAAAAGTTTAGGGTATAAAATATAAATTATCAAAATTTAATATTAAAAGTCAAATAAAATTATCTTAAAGTTTATTTTAATAAATTAATATTAGGATAATAATTTTGGACCCCGTCGTTATAATCTATTAACGTATTACCGACATTAATCATAGACCGCGACGACTCAAAATATAATTGGCACTCACACGCATGCCCAACAAACCCAACTCACGCATGATTATCTAGTATTCAAATGACACACTCACATGTTTTATTTTTATGTATTATATGAGATACATGCATGCATGCATGAAACTAGTCTTACTCATGAAAACGCATGAAGGAACATCACATTAACAGATTACTACTGGACTCTCACATGCATTCACGACCCATACCCATATATAACTCACATGCACAACTCACACAACACCAGCCTTACTGCCCACGTAGACATGCAATCATTATTTATAAACGTTATGTAACTTTTTAATTCAACAAGCATGTGACCAGGACTATACGACTCACACAAAAACCCACACAAAACCTGTAGCTATGAGACCTAGTCGACACCCACATCTATAAAGAGTCTGCTTCTATTTTATAAATAACGCATGTTGTTAAGCATTTTTAGACACCATGCTACACAATTGTTTCTTGACCCATTCTATCATTAATTAATTCACACACAAGCAATCACACATATGAACTTAACATGACACCAGTAGCAAGTCGACACTAGCACATTTATAACAGAACCACAAGCAGCATGCGTACACCTTTTAAAAAAACATGCATTTGGATCTCTTTTATTATCAATTCCAGTTGTATCTATATAGCTTAGTTAGACTCATGCATGAAAGAACATACTAATATACTACGGAGTACAATACAAGACTCTCACATGAAATCACAATTTAATTCATTCAATGAGCATGCAACGACATCAGTAACACAACCCAACATAAGGTCATACGCAACACGCAACGCACATATACACCCTTCGCTAAGATACTTACTCGACACACGCAACACACATCGAATCACACACCACACAGCAACCCCTTTTTGAAATGGTAACTGAAACTCACAACTAATATATACGAATTCTCATGCCTGCATTCTTTCATTTCTTAATAAGTTAAACCATATTTTTTTTTGTTGTATATTGTAAATCAAAAGAGTGTTAAGTGAACAGGTTCGACTCTTCCAAGACGAGACCCGAACGAGTTTTCTTATATACATATATACGCATGTCTCTCTTTTTTTTATTCCATTAGGTAAATTCCAGGTTCTATATTCATATAAAAGATCAAACAAAACATGCAAGAAGCAGATTCGAACAGTCCAAAAGATACTAAGATCGATGCACCTCTCACACTACAACGATTTCTTTTCGACAACCTAAGTATTCGAATAACATGTATGCTGAGTTTATGGATATACCCTTGTTATTTTATGTGACTTATAACCTGATTTTATGAGAACTTATTTTACATGTTTTCATGCAGCCGAATAGAACACAAAAGACATGCTCGAATCAGAAACAATAAGAAAAGATTTATTGAACAAGGAAGGGATACAATACCCTTGTAGTCGTGTTGAAACGAAGGGAACTGCAACGATCGAATATCAATCAAAACCACCCCACGACAGAAACAAATACCCGTGAACCAAGTACTCCTTTCCGAACCAGAAGTATATATATATATATACCCATGTACAAGCACAACACACCACGATCTAAACACCCTTATCACCTTGGACTTCAAACGAGAAATAGCAAGAAAGAATGGTGGCAGCCGTATGTTTTGGTTGAGAGGATTTTTAGGTTTTATATTTTGAGGATTATGAGAATGCGTTTATTTATTTGAGTGGAAACAAAAGAATGCCGTGTGTTTTGCTAGGGAAAGTTGTGTGAAATAAATGAGGAAACAAGGCAACCGTATCTTCTATTTGATAAGTGTGATTACAAGTTCAAGTCATTGACTTGTGTTTATCCTTGTTAGGCGTACAAAAGAATTAAAAGGGGCCTAGCCAAAATTTTAAGCATGTTACATATTTAGGTACTTAAAATACTTTAGGTTATATATATAGTTAGGGATTTTTAAGTTTTTATTAGTCATATAACATAAGGTTTTAGAGTTAGTTACTAATTAGTCCATTGACTTCATAAATTTTCAAATTAGACCCCATTTTAGGTTTTTAGATTTTTGGGTTTTACAACTCTTCCCTTCTAAAAAAAAAAAATTCGTCCGCGAAATTGAAATGAAAAGGATGAACAAAAGCGTACTATATCAAGGAAAGAAATGCGAATAGCTAGTTCGCATAGATTCTTCGGTCTCCCAAGTAGCTTCGCGCTCGGGATGATTCTTCCAAAGAATCTTGACAAACGGAATGACCTTATTTCTCGTGACTCTTTCCTGACGATCTAAGATAGCCTCAGGCTCTTCGGCCAAAGACAAGTCAGCACTAATCTGCTCCAATGGATATGAAACTACATGCAGCGGATGATAGTTGTAGCCTCTCAATAAAGATACGTGGAATACGTTATGCACATGAGATAGTTGGGGAGGTAAAGCCAAACGGTAAGAGACTTCACCAACGCGCTCTAAGATTTCAAAAGGACCGATGAAACGCGGACTTAACTTGCCCTTAATACCAAAGCGTCTAACACCTCTGCACGGAGATACCTTAAGGAATACACGATCACCAACATTAAACTCCAAATCTCTCCTATGACGGTCCGCATAACTCTTTTGTCGCGACCTAGCCTCTTTGAGTTTCTCTTTAGCAATGGCGACCTTTTCATTGGTTACCTCAATCAACTCAGGCCCTTCAATAAGCCTTTCTCCAACCTCGTTCCAACAAATTGGTGCTCTACATTTACGACCATACAACAGTTCAAACGGAGCAGCCTTAATACTAGCGTGCCAACTGTTGTTATAAGCAAATTCCACCAGACACAAATACTCATCCCAATTACCAGTCCACTCAAGGGCACAAGACCTCAACATATCCTCCAAGGTCTGAATCGTACGCTCAGTCTGACCATCTGTCTGAGGGTGAAAGGCCGTGCTAAACTTAAGTCTAGTTCCCCATGCCTTTTGCAAACCCTTCCAAAATCTAGAAGTAAACCGCGGATCTCTGTCAGATATAATAGCTGCAGGAGTACCATGTAGTCGAACAATTTCTTGTCTAAAGATTTCAGCCAACCTGCTAATGGAATAATCCTTACGGATAGGCAAGAAGTGGGCCGACTTGGTTAAACGATCAACCACAACCCAAATAGCATCATGTCTCTTCTGTGTGTTTGGCAAACCCGTCACAAAATCCATGGAAATCTGATCCCACTTCCAAGTAGGAATCTCTAATGGTTGTAAAAGACCACTAGCACGTTGATGCTCAATTTTCACCTGCTGACATGTCAAACACTTGGCCACAAACGTAGCCACATCTTGCTTCATTCCATTCCACCAGAAGTTCTGTTTCAAATCTCTATACATCTTGGTTGAACCAGGATGGATAGTAAACGGAGAACTGTGTGCTTCAGATAACACATCTTCTCAAATAGAAGGATCACTAGGGACACACAAACGATCACTGTGCCATACAATACCATCATCATCAACCCGGAATTCCGTCTGCTTACCCTCCTCCAAATTCTGAATTATAGACCAAAGCTCACCATCGTCTTTCTGCGCTTCCTTAACTCTAAGTATCAGGTTAGGTTCAATCTTTAAACTTGCCCAATATCCGTCACGACCACGAATACAAAATTCCACTTCCAAAAGTTCCAAGTCATTAATAATCTTAGAGTCAATATCAAGACTAGCCAAAATCCCAGACTTCCTACTAAGAGCGTCGGCCACCACATTCGCCTTGCCTGGGTGATATTGAATGTTCGTGTCGTAGTCCTTAAGAAGTTCCAGCCAACGTCTTTGTCTCATATTCAACTCTTTCTGAGTAAATATGTATTTAAGACTCTTATGATCGGTAAAGATGTCGCAAGATTCCCCATAAAGATAATGCCTCCAAATTTTCAAAGCAAACACGACTGCAGCCAACTCCAAGTCATGTGTAGGATAGTTAACCTCATAAGGTTTCAATTGCCTTGACGCATAGGCGATAACCTTTCCATGCTGCATCAATACACAACCAAGACCCTTCTTTGAGGCATCGCTGTAGATTTGAAATCCACCTGATCCAGAAGGTAAAGTAAGAATAGGAGAGGAAACCAATCTCTTCTTCAATTCCTCGAAGCTTTCCTCACATTCATCACCCCAAATGAATTTCTCACCCTTCCTCATAAGTTTAGTCAATGGTAGAGCCAAACGTAAGAATCCTTCCACAAACCCCCGATAGTAACCAGCCAAACCCAAGAAACTCCTAACTTCTGTCACAGTCGTCGGTCTTGGCCATTTAGTGATTGCCTCGACCTTTGCAGGATCCATGGTAATACCATCTGCAGAAACAACGTGACCTAAGAATGCCACCTGACCCAACCAAAATTCACATTTCGAAAACTTAGCGTACAACTGCTTCTGACGTAGAATCCCCAACACAATACGAAGGTGTTCCTCATGCTCTTCCTTCGTCTTCGAGTAAACAAGGATATCATCAATGAAAACGATAGCAAATTTGTCCAGGAATTCATGAAAGACACGATTCATTAAATCCATGAACACAGCTGGAGCATTGGTCAAACCAAACGGCATCACCAAAAATTCATAATGACCATAACGAGTACGGAATGCTGTCTTAGGAACGTCTTGTTCCTTCACCCGTAGTTGATGGTACCCAGATCTCAAATCGATTTTGGAAAAGAACTTCGCACCTTGAAGTTGATCAAAAAGGTCGTCGATGCGAGGCAAAGGATAACGGTTACGAATTGCAATACGGTTAAGCTCGCGGTAGTCGATGCACAGCCTCATACTACCGTGTTTCTTCTTTACAAAAAGAACAGGAGCACCCCATGGGGAGACACTCGGACGAATGAACCCACGTTCCAGAAGCTCTTGAAGTTGCTCCTTCAACTCCTTCAATTCAATAGGGGCCATACGATAAGGGGCTTTTGAAATAGGTTCGGCACCAGGGATTAATTCAATACTAAACTCCACTTCACGTTCAGGAGGAATTCCCGGAAGTTCCTCAGGGAAGACATCAGAAAAATCTCGGACAACAGGATGATCCTCAAGGCGAGTCTCATTAACAGCAGTGTCCTTGATTGAGGCTAAGAACCCCTCACAACCATGTGAGATCAAAGTACGGGCTTTCAAAGAAGAAATGATTTTCATAGGTTTGACAGGTCGAGAACCTTGATAAACAAATTCCGGATTATTCAAATCACCAAAGATAACACGTTTGGTGTGACAGTCGATCGTAGCTCGATGTTCCGTCAACCAATCCATGCCAAGAATGATATCGAAGTCGCACATTTCCAACGGAAAAAGATTAGCAGAACGAATCTTGTCGTCAAAATGTATAGGACAATTCTTAAATTCATGGTTAATGATTACTTGGTTTTTCATAGGGGTGGATATTGATAAGGTATATTCAAGTAATGTTGGTGGAATTGTTATGTGTTTAGCAAAAGAAATAGATACTACGGAATGAGTGGCACCAGTATCAAATAATACGAAAATAACTCGACCAAACATATGTAAAGAGCCCGTAATGGTACCTGATGCTCTTGCTGCCTGCTCATGAGTCATAGCAAACACTCGACCTGAAGCAGCTGACTGAGTCCCAGTACCACCTTTGTTCTTGTTCTTCGGGCACTCATTGGCTCGATGTCCCACAACACCACAAATAAAGCATCCTCCTGTAAGACGATGACACGGTTTTCCGGGATGCATCTTCCCACAAGTAGAGCATGGTGGAGAAGAAGCCTGATCCGGGAACTTCTTCTGGTTAGAAGAACCAGACCCATAATTCGACCTATACCCAGATGAGTTACCATACTGCTGGCCCCTGTTGTTCCCATACCTCTGGTTGTTGCTCCTGTCACCATTTCTGTTACTACCACCGCTACCATTACCATTACCCCTACGATCCTGATCCCTCTGACCCTGACTCCTCTGAACCTGACCAGAACCGGTTGCCCCAGCATATTGAATCCTATCGCCATCTCTGTTACGTTTGTTACTCCTGGTCCTTTCCCTTAAGATCTCCACATTGCGGGCTGCATCAGCAACCTTGGCAATGTCAGTAAAGTCAGTATTCACAAGGCTCTCCAAGATCCAGTCACTTAATGCCCATTTGAATTTCATAGCTTGCTCCTCTTGATTACCAGCCCGAGTGCCCAAAAAGCTAGCCAAACGCAAAAACCGCCTCATGAAGTCACCAGACGACTCATTATCGAACTGCTTGATGTTATGATATTCACGTTCAAACTTTTGCTGCTCAGAACGAGGAAAATACTGCAAATAGAAAATCTCACGAAATGACTGCCAAGTCAGAGTAGCAATAAAGTCATCACCTTTCACTTGCTTATAAGATTTCCACCAACTCAAAGCGTCACCCGCCAGCTTATAACTAGCAAGACGAGCCTTAAACTCGTCACCACACCCAAGTACCTCGAAGATTTTCTCAATGTGGGCTATCCAGTTTTCAGCATCCACAGGAGAGTTAGCTGAGCTAAAAGACTTGGGCTTTTGTTTCCCAAATTTCTCCAACCACCCAAGTATGGTAGGTGCAGCATCCCCACCACTGCTAGAACCTGGGTGAGCCTGACGAAATTCATCAAAAAGTCGGGTCCTAATCTCTGGCATCAAGGCCTCAACAGCCTGGGCCACAGCCGCGCTGAAAGCAGCATCATCACCAGTGTTACGTGTGAAGATAGATCAAAATGAGAATTACAAAATGAAGGAAACAATCAAAGCAGAAGAAGCCTAATGTCTACCCAAATCCTCACAGGTCACTAGCCTAAGCTCTAAGAGTCGCAAACCTGTCTCTGATACCATAATTGTAACACCCCAACCCGAAAAGGGTTAGAATGTAACATTATGGTGTGTAATCAGAACATAACAATGCAAGCGGAAGTCTTTATTAAAAGATAAGTAGCAAGTCATAAGGAACAATGACTTAAAGAGTATAGCCTTAACCAGGGCCATACAAAGGAAAATAATCCGGAAATACATAAGTCTAAAGGAAATAACAAGTCAAAGTACTAAGTTTGAAAATCCATAACAATGGGGAAACACTAAGTATAGGTCTTCTAGCATCCTACACTCATCACTCAAAGCCCCGCTTCCCGCTTATTACCTGCCGCAGAGAAAAGAAAATGCGGCTGAGCTAACGCTCAGTGAACAGATATAAACAAAGATAGGTAATAAGCATAAACGAAAAGAATAGACGAATAAGAGTCCACGAGAATCTGCAAAGATTAAGGTCAACGAAAATATAGCATTGTGATAATGAACCAAGGATTCATTAAAGGAAAATGTGAAACGGATATAAACATAAGCAAGGAGAATACAAACGTATAATAAGCACAAAGAGAATAGAAATATAATGATGTCAAATGATAACAAAGAAATGCCCAGATAATCATACAAATTGCACAAAGGATTTGCAACTCCAATGTACTAATGTGAAATGGAGTGTATTGCACACACTAAGCCATTCACCAAATAATACAAAACAAAGTACCTAGGATGCATCCATACGCCCCCTGCAAAACAAATATATATGCACAAAGCTCTAGGCTAAGTAAACATATACAATAATAAATATAGGCCTGAATAGCTAGCTTAAAGGGAACGCTGTGGACAAAAACCCACCTCCACAAATAGTGTCAATACCACTGGTGCATCAGTGGCAAGGCCATGGACTCCCCATGACTGGCTACAAATTAATCAAATCATATACATGCAACACATAATGGGCATAGAATCAAGAATGCTATAGAAAGAAATATAGCATGCAAACGAATATCAAGCTCATATCAATATCAAATATCAACAAACACGGATCAAACAAAGGGAACATAGCAATGGCTTAACTGAAAGGATCATAATCGAAATATAAAACAAAAGAGAGAAAGATGACCTTTACTAAAAAGGCGGAATATCTGTACCTTAGGAAATGAAAGCAAATGGAAAAGAACACAGGAAAAAGTGGGTCACTCCTTCTTCACCGAACCTACACGAATTATAATTACATATTACTTATACGCTTATTTAATATTATAATGGATTTTTAAATGCTTGTTATACTTACGTCTTCATATTTAGGGTTTATTTAGGTTAAAACGTTCAAAACATAGGTTTATGGTTCTATTAATTAATACATAATTTAATTAGATTATAAATGTGATTTCAAAATTAGGTTTGGTCGAATTAGAAATTTAGGGTATAAAATATAAATTATCAAAATTTAATATTAAAAGTCAAATAAAATTATCTTAAAGTTTATTTTAATAAATTAATATTAGGATAATAATTTTGGACCCCGTCGTTATAATCTATTAACGTATTACCGACATTAATCATAGACCGCGACGACTCAAAATATAATTGGCACTCACACGCATGCCCAACAAACCCAACTCACGCATGATTATCTAGTATTCAAATGACACACTCACATGTTTTATTTTTATGTATTATATGAGATACATGCATGCATGCATGAAACTAGTCTTACTCATGAAAACGCATGAAGGAACATCACATTAACAGATTACTACTGGACTCTCACATGCATTCACGACCCATACCCATATATAACTCACATGCACAACTCACACAACACCAGCCTTACTGCCCACGTAGACATGCAATCATTATTTATAAACGTTATGTAACTTTTTAATTCAACAAGCATGTGACCAGGACTATACGACTCACACAAAAACCCACACAAAACCTGTAGCTATGAGACCTAGTCGACACCCACATCTATAAAGAGTCTGCTTCTATTTTATAAATAACGCATGTTGTTAAGCATTTTTAGACACCATGCTACACAATTGTTTCTTGACCCATTCTATCATTAATTAATTCACACACAAGCAATCACACATATGAACTTAACATGACACCAGTAGCAAGTCGACACTAGCACATTTATAATAGAACCACAAGCAGCATGCGTACACCTTTTAAAAAAACATGCATTTGGATCTCTTTTATTATCAATTCCAGTTGTATCTATATAGCTTAGTTAGACTCATGCATGAAAGAACATACTAATATACTACGGAGTACAATACAAGACTCTCACATGAAATCACAATTTAATTCATTCAATGAGCATGCAACGACATCAGTAACACAACCCAACATAAGGTCATACGCAACACGCAACGCACATATACACCCTTCGCTAAGATACTTACTCGACACACGCAACACACATCGAATCACACACCACACAGCAACCCCTTTTTGAAATGGTAACTAAAACTCACAACTAATATATATGAATTCTCATGCCTGCATTCTTTCATTTCTTAATAAGTTAAACCATATTTTTTTTTGTTGTATATTGTAAATCAAAAGAGTGTTAAGTGAACAGGTTCGACTCTTCCAAGACGAGACCCGAACGAGTTTTCTTATATACATATATACGCATGTCTCTCTTTTTTTTATTCCATTAGGTAAATTCCAGGTTCTATATTCGTATAAAAGATCAAACAAAACATGCAAGAAGCAGATTCGAACAGTCCAAAAGATACTAAGATCGATGCACCTCTCACACTACAACGATTTCTTTTCGACAACCTAAGTATTCGAATAACATGTATGCTGAGTTTATGGATATACCCTTGTTATTTTATGTGACTTATAACCTGATTTTATGAGAACTTATTTTACATGTTTTCATGCAGCCGAATAGAACACAAAAGACATGCTCGAATCAGAAACAATAAGAAAAGATTTATTGAACAAGGAAGGGATACAATACCCTTGTAGTCGTGTTGAAACGAAGGGAACTGCAACGATCGAATATCAATCAAAACCACCCCACGACAGAAACAAATACCCGTGAACCAAGTACTCCTTTCCGAACCAGAAGTATATATATATATATACCCATGTACAAGCACAACACACCACGATCTAAACACCCTTATCACCTTGGACTTCAAACGAGAAATAGCAAGAAAGAATGGTGGCAGCCGTATGTTTTGGTTGAGAGGATTTTTAGGTTTTATATTTTGAGGATTATGAGAATGCGTTTATTTATTTGAGTGGAAACAAAAGAATGCCGTGTGTTTTGCTAGGGAAAGTTGTGTGAAATAAATGAGGAAACAAGGCAACCGTATCTTCTATTTGATAAGTGTGATTACAAGTTCAAGTCATTGACTTGTGTTTATCCTTGTTAGGCGTACAAAAGAATTAAAAGGGGCCTAGCCAAAATTTTAAGCATGTTACATATTTAGGTACTTAAAATACTTTAGGTTATATATATAGTTAGGGATTTTTAAGTTTTTATTAGTCATATAACATAAGGTTTTAGAGTTAGTTACTAATTAGTCCATTGACTTCATAAATTTTCAAATTAGACCCCATTTTAGGTTTTTAGATTTTTGGGTTTTACAGATAGCTTCTATTTAATAGATTCTATCTTTTTCATTTTTCATTCCAGCTTATTTATAAGCACTTTTTCATTTTTATAATTTTCTAAATTTGCTAGTACCTTTAAGTATTTAAAATAATTTTCTTAGATTTTTCCTAATCAGTTGTACTATTTATTAGATTTAAAAGTAGCTTAATTAATTAAATAAGTAATATTAGTTATTAATTAGTTTTCTTAAATTTTTATTATCAACAGTAGGTTTTTATAATTTTTCTAAGTTTTATAAATTAGTTAAGACTTTTAGAAAATATAATTTTAGTTTCTACTGTTCATTTTCCATTTTTCTTATTTTAATTATTTAAATTAGATTTAAGTTAATTAAAAGGTAAATAATTAGTGAAATAGCCTAAAATATAATTTTTAGAAGTTTGTATAATTTTTTAGGATTCCTGTGATGGTTAAATAGTTTTATAAATTTTCTCATAATTTTCTAAGTTAATTTAGTATTAATAGTAATTTAAAATAGTTTAATTAGTTTAATTAATATAAATAGTTTTTAATTAATAGAAAACTCATAAAAAGACAAAAATATTTGTTTTTATTTTTTATACTTTCTTCAAGTTTATTTTTAAGTTTAGAAAATATTTTTGCAAGTTTTTAGTTTAATTAAATAATATTTAATATTAAAATAATCATTTTTATAATTTCATTTTCATTTTAAATTTCTTTTTAATTTTAAGTTTTCAAAAGTTTCACTTGCGCCCCCTGTAGTTTGTAATTGTTCAAAACCCACTTTTCCTGTCTGTTACAAGATCCCTATTTGTGAATTTGTGCATATACCTGTATATCTGTTATTTGTGAATATTATCTCATTGTACAAATACCAAAATACCAGTAGCAAAATCAATTCCATATCATCTTGGCTACTGTCCTCAGTGCCACTCATTCCCAAAAACGATTTCCAAAAACATCATTTCAATCTCGCTAGGACTTAACGACCCGGGGACACACTATACTATCACCGGAGAATTGGAACGAGGTTGTCTTTGACTTATTGACCTTGGTCAATAATATCTGACTGCTTTTACCCCAATCAATTGCCCCCAGGAGGGATGATGTATATGTTCTAGACATGTCATCCCTGACTCAAAATGAGACTTGTCTATTCTCAAAGGCAAGTAAGACAATCAACTGGCTATGGCATAGGAGACTCTCTCATCTCAACTTCAAGAGCATCAACAACTTGGCCAAACAGAACAAAGTTCTGGGCCTCCCATCCCTGGTGTACACCAAAGACAAGCCTTGTTCTGCTTGTGAAAAAGGAAAACACCACAAGGCATCATTCAAAACCAAACAAACCTTTTCCATCAAAAGCTGCCTACATCTTCTTCATATGGACGTTTTTGGACCTGTCAGTCCAATTTCCATTCACCATGAGAAGTATACTCTGGTCATAGTGGATGAATACTCAAGATATACTGGGGTTTACTTCCTGACCAAAAAGAGTCAGGCAGCTGAAACCATCATGTCATTTGTCAGGAACATTGAAAATCAAAATGATGTCAAAGTTAAACAGATCAGGACTGACAATGGCACTGAGTTCAAAAACCAAGACCTTAAGTGTTTCTGTGATGAGAAAGGAATTTCTCAAAATTTCACTTCTCCCTATACTCCTGAACAAAATGGAGTAGCTGAAAGGAGAAATAGAACACTCATTGAGGCAGCAAGAACAATGTTAAATGGCTCAGTCCTCTCAAAACATTTTTGGGCTGAGGCAGTTAAAACAGCCTACTACACTCAAAATAGGTCAATCATTGTGAAAAGGCACAATAAGACTCCTTATGTGGAGTTTTTTTAGACTCCTTGGACCGTTTTGAGCATCTAAGGTTAACAATAACAATGATAATAACATGCAGCGGAATAAGAATAAATCAAAGTTATTGACACAAAGTTTTTCACCATCATCACCTCCAATTACTATTTGATCAGAATAATAACGTGTTACCAATTGTAACAAGGATCTAAGACATCTCAGATCTTAGAGGATACGAACAAACACTATCTAGTTCTAGACGTTTATAGTTTACACGCCCTAGAACATACACACACACTTTTCTAGTCGACTACATTGTGAAAGACATATTAAAACCTGTACCCTATGTCTCTTTATATAGAGAGATATTAGGGTTTACAAAAGACTACGAAGGACTAAATATAAAATCTTCTTTATCAAGCAAGTCCTTCTTGTTTCAATCTTCATCTTTTGTAGAATTCCAGCTTTGCATTATAGTCCCTTTGTTTCATTCTTTTATCTATTTTGTCACATCAAATCAAGAATCCCAACAATCTTCCCCTATTTGATGATGACAAAACAAACAAAGTCGTGTACGAACTTCCCTAGGCGAAGTAGAGAAGTTGAGATATAAACATCTCCCTGAATGAAACAAATATTGTCTTCCCCTTAAGCCATGACATGCCACTCCAACATCTCTTCCCCTTTTTGTTATCAACAAATAGGGAACATATGAAATATGATCTTTACCACCACGAACCAATATCACAAACTTCCAATCCAAGCCTTCCAATGTTTCAAATTGCCCTCCATGAAGCACAAAATGAATAATGAACCCAAAACAATAGAAAACTCCAACTAGCAGTAGAAATAATGATCAATAGTAGCAAACATCAAACACTTCCCCTTGAGTGGTGCATGAACATCAAATGAATAAACACATCATAAGAATAAGCTTCCCCTGAAATCAATGTGTTAGTCATTTTCATGATTCTTCAAATCTGTAGGCTCTATGTAATGATCACATGTGAAGAAAACCAAATATAACGAACTTGATGAAGAAGTAGAATATCCCAAACTTGTGTCTTATGTCTTGTACTATCCACGTGACTTTGAACTTATACCCAAAACTGAATATATAAGTAGACTGCAATCTCTTGACAAAATCCTCATCTTCAATGAGACACTGAGCACAATAATGTAACTCTTTCAAGTGATAGTTAACTAGGTCTTCGTCCATCCACCCCTTGACCTATGAAAACTAGATTTGACAAGTCTTCGTCACCACCGTATAAAACAAACAAGTTACCTCCTGCTAAAAGGTATGATAAGAACACAAACCTGTGAAATTCAACTACAACATCAACTAAGTGATAATTAACCTTCTTCGTAATCAATTAATTAAATAAGAACGAGCCTTTAATCTTTTAAGAACATAAACCAAAATCTTCTTGTGTGTGTAAATCAACTCCATTCAATAAACGCAGCAGTAGAATCAAACCTATAACCAGCAGCAGTTTTATACCCAAGCAGCAGAATACTAAAGCTAGCAGCAGAATGAATGTTGTAGCAGCAGTATCAAGCAGCAGGAACAATAAAGCTAGCAGCAGAGTTTTTAACCTTTAAGCGCAGCAGCAGAAACATTCATAGAAGTAGCAGCAGAGTAAAAATATACGTAGCAGCAGTATAATATGATGAGCAGAATCTTACAACGAGCAGTAGTTTCCAATAATGCTAGCTGTTGAAACTTTACGAGAACAACATACTACGAATAACGATTAGGGTTTAGTGAATAACGCGACTTTTATAATCAGAATCATAGTTGTCTCTCTCTCTCATTTTTTTTTAAGTATAAAGACAACACTTCAAAGTGTCGCGAAAACCCTAAAATCACAAAAAATCACTCATACACCTCCATAACTGCTTTCCTTCAAGAATTATAAACACCAAACAATTTGTATCCAACTTCCATGATGAATTATAACAAGTAGCATGAATTCAAGAAGTTGAAAGAACATAGAAACCCTAAAAATCGAATTACAAACCCTTTGTCTGCAGCAGTTTTCGACACACCAGAACTTTCACATAAATACTCAGATTGAAGATCCCTCTGGTGGAAATCTTCCTTGATATATAGAGAAGCTCCAGTAAAAATTTCAGCCCAATCCAACGGTTAAAGAAGGAGAAATCGTCATTTGAAAACAGCCCTGCAGAAAGTTACGAAAATTGAAACCAAACTCGATTTTCAGCATCATTCTTCGACTAAAAACCTTGTGAATCCCTAGGTAACGAGCTCCCCAAGCTCTGAGACCAATTGTGGAGTTTTTTTTGACTCCTTGGACCGTTTTGAGCATCTAGGGTTAACAATAACAATGATAATAACATGCAGCGGAATAAGAATAAATCAAAGTTATTGACACAAAGTTTTTCACCATCATCACCTCCAATTACTATTTGATCAGAATAATAACGTGTTACCAATTGTAACAAGGATCTAAGACATCTCAGATCTTAGAGGATACGAACAAACACTATCTAGTTCTAGACGTTTATAGTTTACACGCCCTAGAACATACACACACACTTTTCTAGTCGACTACATTGTGAAAGACATATTAAAACCTGTACCCTATGTCTCTTTATATAGAGAGATATTAGGGTTTACAAAAGACTACGAAGGACTAAATATAAAATCTTCTTTATCAAGCAAGTCCTTCTTGTTTCAATCTTCATCTTTTGTAGAATTCCAGCTTTGCATTATAGTCCCTTTGTTTCATTCTTTTATCTATTTTGTCACATCAAATCAAGAATCCCAACACCTTATGAGATATTCAAAAGAAGGATTCCTGACATCAGCTACTTTCATGTATTTGGGTGTCATGTGTGTTGGAACCAAAGTTTTACTATTTTATCAAGTCTCGGTCATTTGTAATAATAGGTTACTTAATTTACATTCATGTTATTGTTTCAAGTTTACTAGGCTTAAGTCTTATGGTCCATGGGCTTTAAAGCCCACACGTTTGTAAGAAGGAGAAGGAGTAGGATGTTGCCCTATCTCCTTACCTATATATATCATGCTTAGGTCTATGTAATACTTGGTTGGTTATATGAAATATTAAGGAAACTCTTGCAATTCTAATTCTCTAATTCTCATAATCATCCCATTCTCATTCTCATCTCATTTCTATCATTATTGTGCTTGTGTTTACTAAATGGTGACCTAACAAGTGGTATCATTCGCCATATGAAGGTGTAGCTTTTGTTTTTTCATTAAGTTTGTTCTTAAACTTGTTTTTTTTATTCGAATTTTTGAGAAATTATTGTACTTTCTTGCTTGTTTCTTGGTTTTTATCACATATTTGCTTACAAACTTGTGCTACAAATCAACACAAACAAAACGTTACAAATTTTTCTTATAAAATTCGACTAGGGATTATTTGTACTATTTTTCGCAATTTTATAAATTTTTGAAAAGTTCTTAAAGTTTTCAACTTTCTTAAAGATCTCTTCATTTTACACATAAAAGTACAAGAATCTTGAAATAAAAACGAGTTTTAGGATTGCTTTCCGTGAAAAACAAATACTACCAAGTTATCGAGATCCTCTATTGCTACCATTTCGAGATCTTCTCTACGTGCACTACCTCGACTTCGTTTGTGTGGACTCGGTATTTTCTTTCTTGTATAAGAAAGATAAGTACTTCGACGTTTGGGAAAGTTTTCGAAATTGTATAATTTCGAAAACTGTTTTTTCGTAACTTTGTGACTTTTCGAAAACATACTCTTTTTTCGAAATCACACAAGTTATCGCAAACTTATCTAAGTTTCGAAATCCTATTATTTCGCAAACATAAGGAGTTTCGCAAAAACTTGTTTGTTGTCGAAATTTCAAGTTTTTCGAAAACCTGCAAAGTTTCGCAAACCTTGTTTTTCGAAAACCTGACAAGTCTCACAATCCTACTTTCACAATCACAGCTGAGCCAGTTTTCGAAATCATTGGAATTTCATAGTTTCGCAATCCCTGTTGATCAAGGTTTCGCAATCCGAAGTTGTGCTAAGTTTATCGATACTTGGTTAATTCTACACTTTCTACAAGATCCATTTCTACACAAGTGTTCTAAGATGTCTCAACCACCTAATCATTACTTCCCTCATACTCAGCAACCTCAACATCAGCAGTATCAGCAACATCAACATCAGCAGTATCAGCAACAACAATACCTTCCGCACCAAATGTATCAACAACCTTCTCAAAAACAAACATACAATCCACTACATCATTACCTAATGATGCAACAACATCAGATCATTCCTCAACAACAATCATATCAAGTGCCACAACAAAACACTCAGTTTTCCTCCAAACAACCTCACTGGTTTGACAGAATGTGTGAAGTTATTACAACTCAACAATCCCGACATGAGGCAGGATCACTTGAGACACCTCCAATGCTAACACCTGGTAACTATGTACAATGGTCAAGTCGATTCCTACGATTTCTTGAACTAAAGAAACCTCATGGGAAATTCTTGAAGCAAGTGATACTTGAAGGACCATTTGAGTGGCCGACAAGATTTGAAGCTGGTGATCCACATGCTGATCCTCCACGTCCTCCTGGTGATAGACCTCTTCCAGAATCTTTACTCACTGAAGAACAGAAACTACATCGTGAAGCTGATGAGTATGCAATGGCTTATATACTTCAAGGTATACCTAATCCGATCAATCGAAGTGTCGATGCTCAGAAAATGGCTAAAGCTATGTGGGAACACGTTCATCTCCTTATGGAAGGCACTCAATTGAACAAAGATGACATGGATCCAAGCTATACATGGAATACACTGACATCACAATTGAACCTGGAGAGTCACTTGAATCCTACTATCAGCGTTTCACAAATGTGGTTAATGATCTGGAACGTCATAAAATCACAGTACCAAGGATCGCTATGAACTCCAAATTTGTTGGTAGTCTTGGCCCTGATTGGCATAAATATGTGACATTTGTTCGTCAAACAAAGAATCTGCATGATGCTCCGTATGGTTTGTTGTATGATTTTCTGAAACACCATGAACCTGAAGTGGAAAAAGATCGAGCTCTACGAGGAGGATACACACCAACTTCTACACCAAATTCTTTGGCTCTCGTAGCTCAGTCTCCCTACGCTCCACCACCAATGTCAAATCATGCATATGTTCAAGAGCAGAACTACTTCAGTTATCCACAATCTTCCACCTCGAACCAAATGGTCCCTTATGATTCATCTCTACAGAATGTTTCTACTCAACTTGTTCCGTTAAACAACAATGATGCTGTGTACTACTCCAACTCCAATGACGATGACGATGATGACTTTAATACGTTGAATCAGGGACTTGCTCTTATCGCTCGTGCTTTTAGAAAATTCTCCAACAAAATAAACAACCGTCAATGTTCATCTTCTAACACAAGGAATCAAGCTGTTGTCAATGATGGAAGAGTGGAAATTCAAAATCGTAACTATGGTCGATCTGGTTCAGGAAGTTCTTCAGGAAATTATGGGAATGGTCAGAGGTTTAGTAACAATGGAGGGTTCAACAACAACTCAGGATCTTCTCAGCAAAGGTCTGAACCAGTTGCAACAAGGAACTCCAACTCAGGGAATGCAATGTGGTGTTATAACTGTAATGAACAAGGTCATATAGCGACTGCATGTCCTAAACCGAGAACTCGGGGGAGTAAGTTTCACAAGCAGGCATTACTCATGGCTCTTCAAGATGAAAAGGATGGACATTTCCCTGAACAGGACAACAACTTCATGGCAAATGTGCACAATGATGATGACATGGAAGATCTAGAAGCTAATGCAGCTGTGATGCTTATGGCCAACATGCAGGAACTTAAGCTTAATGATTCAGGTCCAGTGTATGACACTGACGGCTTGTCTCAGGTACATGACTTCAATGCATGCTTTATAAATGATATAATCTCACCCTCTGCTTCTGAATCAGATATGGCGCAAGTTGTTCCATCTAAATCATCTTCATCTTCTCAAACAGATGAACAAATAAGCACAGTTGTCATATTTGATGATGACACAGTTGTTTCATTTGATGATCCTATTGAGAATAATAAAAATGATGAACAACATGAACCATCCTTTGATCCAGACCCTGACCTCATATTGTTATCTAAACAACTGGATGCTCAACAATTGCAAATTATAAAATGCAACGAGAAAAATAAAGTTTTAAAAGAACAAAATGCGTCACTTGCAAGAGATATTGAATGTTATAAAATTCAACTTTCCAATCAGGAAGAAAAGATTAAAAATGCAAAAAGTTTTGAAAAAGCTTTTCAAGATTCTTACAATAAAGAACAAAATCTTCAACGCAAAATACAAGATATAATTGAGTCAAATGGAAAGTTGATTTCGAAACTCGAAAGTGAAAAGTGTGAATTGAAAATGCAAGCTGAACGTCTTCAAATAGTTCTTTCAAAAACAGAAACAAAATTGTCAAATTGCAAAAAGGAGTTTTGTGAACATAAAAAACGAAAAAGGAAGTATATAGATGACTTACTCGGTGATATTGTTGATCTTGAAAAACAACTCAAAGAATTTCGTCACATTGTTTACAAACACGGGAACTCTGTCACAACAATTCAAAAGTTTGCTTTAAAACCGAGACCCGATAAAGGATTTGCACTTTGCGATTTTAAATCAATGTTTCTTCACAAAGCTTTCAAAGAAAATCCTAAGGTTTACAGTATTGATCACATGTTTGATAATACAATTGTGCGTGCTGTTGTTTTTGATACTGAGGAAGAAGAAGAACTTGAAGACGAGAGTCGATCAAAAATGAGTTATGTTCAATATTGGACACCATATGACTATTCAAAAGCTCCACCTCTTTCTAAATCTTTTGTTACTCAAAAGGACGTACCTGAGAAATCATGGTTTGTCGAAGAGTCATATGTTTCATCTTCTAATGCGGTCCCTGTCCAAACTGTAGCACAAATAAATGGTCCTTTACCATCATCCGGTGAACTTACACCGTTACCAAAAAGTTGTCGTGTCTTAAATTATTTCAAAACTTTTATGGAAGACATCAAAATTTTGGAGGAAACAATTGCACGCAATTCTGAAATAAAAGTTGAAACTTTTCAATCCGCTTACGAGCGAGAAAAAAGAGATATTTTTCAAAAACAAATGCTGCCAATTGTCCAACACCTCCGTCTCTGTGCTACACGTTGGGATCAGGAACTTCAAAAGGAGGTCAAAAATATGATAAATGTTTTCAACGCAACTGAAAATGAGATTTTGGTCCAAAAGAAAAGAACTAGAGTTTTCAAAAATGATGCTGATCGACTCTTGGAACAGGTTCTCACTGCTGATATTTTGTCTGTTATCATGAATGATCTCTATAAATCTGGTACTTCTATGCTTAAGTATGATCATTGTGTTGATAATAACTTGTTGAAAGCGGAAATTGAGACACTCAAACAGGAAAATGATATGTTGAGAAGTTCAAATGATGATGTGACAAAACAATTTTCAAAAGAAATTTGTCTACTCAAACAGAGGATTGAATGGTGTCAAGCTCAAAGTATTGAACGAGAATTGGAACTTCAAAAACATAATCTTTCAACCTCTTGTCAGCTTTGCAAAAACAATGAGTCTTTCAAAAGTTTGTGTCTCAAATACGAGCAAGAAATTGCGGATTTAAAAATTGAAAATGACGCATTTCTACAAAACCACATTGACATTAAACATTGCAATGGCATACTTGAGTCAAATATTCAGGATAAGAATCACATCATCATTGATTTGAAAGAGAAAATTAAGATACTCCAAAAAGGAAAGTTTGTTGACACCACGGTAATAGCACCAGGAATGTATCACGTAGACAAAACTGATAAAGGAAAGGTTGTTCAAAACACTAATGTTGATAACTCCACTTCTACAGGACTAGTCTCCACTACTAGCATTAGCAGACCCAAGCGAAAAAGTAAAAAGAAGAATAGGATCTTGCAACGTAAGAAAGGACAACTAGAAGCCCAAGAAGTAGAAGATCAACTTAGGAACTTGAATAAGACTCATGTTGCATCAGATTTAGATTCTAATCTGGCAAATTGTAATCAAAATCTAAATGTAGCGAATGATGAATCATTGAATGTTTTTAATATTAATGCATCCTGTGTGTTTTGTCGTAAAAATGTTTCATCTGGTGATCATACAAAATGTATCGCTAATTCTCTACTTTCTCGTCATAAGAAACGTAGGACACGCATTCCTTCTAGGCCCACAATTGCCTCCAAGTCTAATTTAGGAAAGCCGTCTACTACGGTTTCTAATGAAGTTAAAGTTACCTCCATAGGTGCCGAGAACAAATCTAGGAATGAGCCAACTACTAGTGCATTTAACATTAAGAAAGCAAAAACTAGTTGGAATTGGCAACGTTGGTTACAACACAAACCAGACTTTAAATGGATTCCTAAATTGTTGAATAAATGTGTTTCTAACCAACAGGAACCCGCACTGTCTTTGGGTTCCACCCTTACTTCTGTTCCATCTGTGTCTTCTTCTTGTGATGCAGGTGGTACAGATCGTTCTCTGGATTGTTGATAGCGGATGCACCCGACATATGACAGGCAATCTCAAACTGTTGAAAAACTTTGTCTCAAAGTTCATTGGTACTGTCAGATTCGGGAATGATCATTACGCTCTAATCATGGGATATGGTGACTATGTAAGTGGGAACATCGAAATAAGCCGTGTTTATTATGTGGAAGGCCTTGGACACAACCTTTTCTCTGTTGGTCAATTCTGTGATGGGGATCTAGAAGTTGCATTTCGTGAGAAAACTTTCTTTGTTCGTGACTTACAAAGAAACGATCTAATGTCTGGCTCACGCGGCTCCAATCTTTATACAATATCAATGTCAGATATGATCGCAACATCTCCGATATGTCTTCTCTCCAAAGCTGAATCGACTAAATCTTGGTTATGGCACAAACGTCTTTCACACTTGAATTTCAGAACTATGACTGACCTTGCTCGTTATAAACTTGTTGATGGATTTCCAAGATTCCGTTTTACCAAAGATCACTTATGTCCAGCCTGTGAACAAGGAAAAAGTACTCGTGCTCATTTTCCTTCTAAACCTGAGCAAAGTACGAATCATGTTTTACAACTGCTTCATATGGATTTATGTGGACCGATGCGTGTTCAAAGTATCAACGGTAAACGCTACATACTAGTAATTGTAGATGACTTCTCCAGATGGACTTGGGTTTATTTCTTACGAAGTAAAGATCAGGCTCCTTCAATGATCATCACCTTTCTCACTAAAATTCAAGTTCAGTTACGCAACTCGGTACGAATAGTCATAACTGACAATGGAACTGAATTCAAGAATCAGACACTTAGGTCTTATTATGAGAAAGTGGGAATTGAACATCAAACATCTATTCCTAGAAGCCCAGAACAGAATGGAGTTGTTGAAAGACGCAACAGGACGTTAGTGGAAGCTGCTAGAACTATGTTGATTAATGCTCAATTACCAGATTACTTGTGGGCAGAAGCTGTTTCAACTGCATGTTATACCCAAAACCGTTGCATGATCACAAAACGTCATCGCAAAACACCTTATCAAATTGTTCACAAAAGAAAACCGAACATCGATTACTTTCATGTATTCGGAGCACTTTGTTATCCGAAGAATGATCGTGATGATTTAGGTAAACTTAAAGCAAAGGCTGACATCGGAGTGTTCGTTGGATATTGTGAAAATTCCAAAGGTTTTCGGATATGGAATCGTAGTAAAAGAGAAATTCAAGAAACCATTCACGCTAATTTTGATGAACTCACACAGATGGCTTCTGAGCAACACAGCTTAGGACCCGAATTTAACCGTCTTAACTCTCCGGCATCTTCAGCTGAAACATTGCCACTTAACCGCAAAGAATTAGAAACCTTGTTTGCTCCACTATTTGATGACACAATTGAATACTGTCCTACTGAGGTCTCACCTAATTCCGCTGCTCAACCTGATAACATTCCCGTACCAGACTCACCTCAACAAACTACTACAAGTGTTGAGAGAGACGGTCCTCCAATTGTATCACCATCTACAGCAGAACAAACTGGTTCTACTTCCCGCCATCCAGCTGAAGATCCAACACCACTATCAGTTCCACAACCCGCAGAGCATGATCCTGATGTGTTCTTTAATCCGTTTGCACCAGCTCCTACAGTTCCTGATATAGCTGAGTCATCAACACGCAATTTAGATCCTACTAACATGCGAGATACTTATCAACTATACCCTTCAACACACAAATGGACTCGAGACCATCCACTAGTTCATATTATTGGCCATCCAGATGCACCTGTTATGACAAGACAACGACTTCACACAGATGGAGAAACTTGTATCTATGCACTCACAGTTTGTCACGAAGAACCTAAGAACATCAAAGAAGCAATGACTTATGACAACTGGATTGAATCTATGCAAGAGGAATTTCAACAGTTCATACGATTAGAAGTCTGGGAATTAGTTGAAAGACCTGACGGAGTTTTTGTCATCGGGTTAAAATGGATCTGGAAGAATAAGCTTGATGCTGAAGGGACTGTCATACGCAACAAATCACGTCTGGTAGCGAAAGGATACTCCCAACTGGAAGGACTTGATTTTGCTGAATCCTTTGCTCCAGTGGCTCGACATGAAGCTGTTCGGATCTTTTTGGCTTATGCTGCACACAGGAATATGGTGGTTTACCAAATGGATGTGAAAACAGCATTTCTTAATGGAGAACTCCGTGAAGAAGTTTATGTTAGCCAACCTGAAGGCTTCGTTGATCCTGAGCGTCCTAATCACGTTTACCGACTCAAAAAGGCACTCTACGGACTTAAGCAAGCCCCACGGGCGTGGTATGACAAACTGTCCACTTTCTTACTGGCCAATAAATTTTCTAAAGGATCGGTGGATCCAACACTGTTTACAAAAACCTACAGGGAGGACTTACTTGTTGTTCAAATATATGTCGATGACATCATTTTTGCCTCAACAAAAAGAAATTACTCTAATGATTTTGCAAAATTAATGAAAGATAATTTTGAAATGTCCATGATGGGTGAACTTTCGTTCTTTCTAGGACTACAAGTTCATCAATCACCCCGTGGAATTTTTATAAATCAGTCTAATATGCTCTTGAAATTTTAAAGAAACATGGAATGATGTCTTGTGATACGTATAATACACCAATGGGCTATACCACAAAACTAGATGCAGATTTACATGGGACTCCAGTTGACCCTACCAAATACCGAAGTATGATTGGGTCCCTCATGTATCTCACAGCTAGTAGACCTGATATAGTATTTGCTGTCTACATGTGCTCTCGCTATCAGTCTAAACCAACTGAAAAACACCTCAGTGAGGTCAAACGAATCCTTCGATACATAAAGGGAACCATTAACTTGGGAATCTGGTATCCGAAGGATTCTGGTTTTGAACTAATTGCTTTTTCAGATGCTGACCATGCAGGATGTTTAGACACACGCAAAAGTACATCTGGTGGATTACAATTTCTCGGAGACAAACTCGTGTCATGGCAATCTAAGAAGCAGGACTGCACTTCACTGTCGTCTACAGAATCTGAATACGTAGCCATGTCTGCTTGTTGTGCTCAAGTCATTTGGATGAGATCACAACTTAAGGATTATGGCTACCTATTCAACAAGATTCCTATCTACTGTGATTCAAAGAGTGCAATTGCTATCTCCTGCAACACAGTGCATCATTGCAAATCCAAACACATCGATCTCCGATATCACTTCATCAAAGAGCATGTGGAAAAGGGTACCGTTGAACTTTATTTTGTTGGAACTGAGTACCAATTGGCGGACTTACTTACCAAATCTTTAGCACCATCAAGGTTTGCTAGTCTTGTTCACCAAATTGGTATGCGATGTTTGACTCCAGAAGATCTGGAAAAGTTTTTAAAACACAATTGATCGTCAAATATCAAAACTATCTATGTATAATATTTTTTATATATAAACAAATCAAAACACAAAAAGATTTTTTTTTTAATTTTTTCAATTAAAAAAAAAAAAAAAAAAAAAAAAAAAAAAAAAAAAAAAAAAGCAAGTATATCGCTTCACTTCAACACTTTGTTTAATTTTTACAAGTGTTGAGGGGGAGTCACGCTTAAATCTTTTACCAAATTTTAATTGGTATACTTGCATGTTTCTCATATTTTACGGTTCTTCGGAGTGTGTGGACGTTCTTTAAACATTCCTTTGTCTCATCCCTTTAGTAAGGACTTCATAAGTTATGTTAACGGAAGTATATCGTGATGTTACGCATGTTTGCCAATTGACTTTAGGACTCAAGTTAGTATATCTAAAAGTCAAGGGACCATAAGTGACAAATAGTTCAAAAAGTTTCATATATATACAAACAAACACACCTTTTTCAATTTTTTTCGAAAAACCAGGCTAACAAAAAACCCTCCATAAGTGAAATCGACGGCTACAATTCATTAGAGTAATCCGTGCTTGTGATCTTCAAACTGTAAGTTCATTAGTAATCTTTAGGGCATTACAAACATAGGTTTTCGTTTAATTGCAAATCCAACGGCTAAATTTCTTGCAAAATCGATTTCGATATCTAGGGTTTAGCGATTTCGAAATCTGCAAAATCATGGTTTGGTAACTGATTTCTTGATAGGGTTCTGTTACATTTAGTGTCACTAAACTAACTATATCATTTTATCTCAATTCCATTCATGTTTGCTTGATTCACGAAATCTTGGTTTTGGGTCGATTTGAGACTGCTTGATTCTGTGTTTGTTTGCTTTATTTTATTGGTGGGATATGTTTCTAAGGTCACAAGTATGCATGTTTGAAGTTATGATGTTGATCTACACCAATGATGCTTGATTCTCGATAACTTGTGTGCTTCGTTCACGATTAAGTTCTGTCTATCTGAGTCTATATGTGTGATATGCTGTCATAATGTGCACTTTACATGTGTTTGTGATTTGCTAGAACCATTGATACTCATTAGACTCAAATGTGTTATGTTATCAAAAACTTGTTCTTGATAATTATCGAGATCTTGGTTAACGAGCATATTGGTTATGTCTGATTGGTATTTGTCAATCTTTATGACAGGTCTGTATCATTGGATTATATTATCGCAAAAGAAACGTACGTTAGACTTCAAATTCGAAAGATTCTTGTATAAGAATTTCATCGAGAACCCAAGTTGTCGCAATCTTGGTAAAATTTTCGAAATTATTCGTTGTCTCATGATTTCGATAATGTTTGTTCAAAACTCAGTATTTTTCGAAATTATCATTTTCGAAAATACTCTTTGAACATAGATTTCGAAAACATGAGTTCATTGTATAATTGCGAAAATTTTATCGAGTATTGATTTTTTTTCAAAAAACATGAAATCTTTCGCAATCATGTATAAGGAAGATCTCGATAATCTTACAAATAAGCATGATCTCGATAAAATATTTATCGAGAACATACTTAGTAACATTTTCGAAATTCTTTCTTAGAACAGGATTGCGATAAGAGTGTTATGTATGTTTTTTCGAAATCTCACTTAATTGCTTATACATTTGCGATAAAAAGTTTTTTTTCGAAATCTTGTTTAGGCCTTGTCATGTTATATCCGTGTAACCTTGTTGTGACTCATTGTTGTTGTGTAATGTGAAGTAACTACGAATTGTGTATATCAATTATGCTTATGAGACATTGCATTGTATAATTGATTTCGTGATTCTTAATGATCAATGATTCTTCAAAGTATGCATTATATGACACTTCACACATAACATTATGAAACATTCGTGCTTAACTGTCTTAAGCGGATATCTGTAACCAAACTCAAAAACTGTGCTAACACGTAACAAATTTGGATGTTTGGTTTATGATTATATTTTTCAGATTAACATGGCTGAACACAACGAGAATGTCCCTGAACAAGTTCTTCCATTACTCACCATGGATGACATCACTCCCGAGAACTACAATGTCACGATTGGCAATAACAATCCCCGAATTGATTTCAACAAATTGAAAATCACAGAGAAATCGTGCATGATTGTGAAAGATATCCTACTTGCACATCCATGCAAACCTCTGCTCACCTGTTCTACTTCAGTTCCGCTGTTCTACCTTCATCAGTTCTGGCTTACTGCTCAGGCTAACTTGGATGATGAGTCTTTCACTGTTACATTGGATAGCCAAGAATACACTGTAGATCATGACGTTCTTCGAACAGCCCTTCTCATGCCACAAAATGACAACGAATTTGCTCCTATACTACCTGACCTGGATCTTCTTGACTTCTTCATTGAATTAGGATATGAGGTTGATGATGATGTACCGCTAGTCAAGCTTTCCCAATTTAATGCCAAGAATATCCCTCAGCCATGGAGAACATTCTGTCTGTTGGTGGTAAGATCTATATCTGGAAGGAAAAGTGGTCATGAACATCCAAGGCTCGAACATTTGCAAACATTCTGGGGAATGGTGACTCTGACACCTATTGACTTTGCAGTTCCTATCATGAATGATATCGTCCACAGTATTCAAACCGAACGTGTGAAGACTATGATACCATTCACAAGATTCACCAAGCTTCTCATAGAACATCTCTGCAAATCTCCAGAATTCATCAAGAGGATGGCTGATCCTAATGAGCCGAAGCACCTCTACGAGGACGACTTCACCACCTCATTCATCAAGACGACCACTTCCTCAACTAAGATCAAAGGAATGAGGCTTCCCGAATACCTTCTTAATGATAAAATCAAGAAGAGTCTGAACTACAAGCTGTATGATAACGCTTACAAAGGGGTACAGGAAGAAGCAACAATAAAGACTCGAAGCAAAGGAGGTGTAAAGTCTGGGAGTACTACAAGCACCACTGCCTCACCACATACTAGATCTAAGGCTGCTCCCAAGACTCAACCATCTGTTAAACCCAAGTCTTCTGCCAAGCCTAAACCAACACCCAAGTCTAAACCTGCCACCAAACCAAAGAAGAAGGCAACTCCTGAGTACTTTATTCGGGATGAACCTACACCTCCACCTTCTGACACCGAATCCGAGTTCGATACGGAATCTGAAGAAGAAGAACCAGACTATGAACTGAGATACAGAGCACCTGATGAAGGATTTCCTGCAACAGAGATCGCCGTACAACAAAGTCTTGAAACTTATGAAGAAGAGACAAGGAAAAGAAAAGGGATCACTATTAATGAGCCTAATGATGATGAAGACGAACCAATCGTTGAACCTTTGGTCGATAAACGCAAACTGAAGAGTATAGTTGTCGACACTCGAGCTGAAGAAAAGCAGCTCAGGAAAGAACAAAGGAAAGCAACTCTCGAAAGCCGACTCATGTCTCAACCTTTAACTCCACCACCTATCGATCAGTCGGAACATGAAGGAGCTACTAGCAGCATGAATCCTCCCGTTGTGTCCACAACGTTAGAATCAGCCCCACAGCCAGATAACACCGTTAAAGACACTGACAAAACTGGAGATGTCAGTATGACAGAGACTGCTAACGTAGAGGAGAATGTTGGCGGCCAAGAGAATATAGCTACGGATCAGGAACATGAATACCTCATTACTCCAGAGTTTCTTGCACGAGAAGCAGAGGAAGCAGAGGAACGTCGTAGAAAAGAAAACGAAGAAAAGAACGCGTTCGACACCAACATATTTCTTAAGTCATCTTCTCAGCAGACTTCCTCAGCACAACCTCCACCTCCTCAAGACTCTCCACCAAAGGATCCGACTCCTCCCGCTTCTTCTTCAAACTCATACAACGAGTCGTCGTCAGAATCATCACCAGAGCACTCATCTCCCACACCTTCTGAAACCGCATCTAAACAGCATTCGATCAATGAACCAAAACAACCAGTTGATCTTCAGGAGCAAGTGAACAAACTCACCGACATGGTTACCAATCTTACCAAACAAGTTGAGAACTTCCAGGAGTCAAAGCAGCTGATCGACAAGTTCTTGAACTCTGATTACGAAGGATTTATCAGAACTGCAACACATGATTTTCGCACTGAAAATCTGGTTGAGATGATCACTCCTGAGGTAGCAAACCTTCTCAAACCAATCAATGACAACTTGGATCACAGAATCAGAAGTGTTACGAGAAAAATGTTGTCTACTACACCATTCACGCTTCACACCGCAAAACCTTCTTCTGTGGCTCCAACCGTCCCTGAACTGTCCTTCAATGACATGCTTGCCAAACTCTTTGACAACATTGCCTCCAAACCCACACAGACTGCAGAAGAAAAAGCACTGTATGATGCTATGGTGGCTTACATATCAAAGGAGTCATGCAAAGATGCTGCTGGAACCCGAAAACGGACAAGAAAAGATGACGATCCTGACCCAAACTCTAAAGGCAAGAAACCTAAGTCTGGAACAGGTCCCTCATCCTCTCTACAACCACAAAAGGACTCCACTCCTCCTGAAAATCAACAACTACCCTCAACTACTGGTAAAGGTCAAACTGAAGATGATGAAATTCTCATGGAACACACTGATGACTTCCAGGATCAACTTGACACCGATTACCGTGCTCCACCAACTCATGATTCTCATGCTGGACCATCGTCACCGTCAAAAGCCAAAGACAAAGATGCTACATCTAAGTCTAAGAAATCCAAGAAGAAAAAACGTCATTCATGGATCGACAATGACGATACTCCTCAAAATGACTGGTTGACAGAAATGGTTCAAGCTCAACCTCCTCTAGAAGATGAAGAACCCCTTCCTGGAAATACTCTACAGTTCACCCAAGTCATAATGAAGGATCTTCAGATCGACAAACTCACAAAGGCAGAGCTCAGAAGAATCAATAAGGATGCACAAGAATTCCTCAAGAAAAGATCTGGAAACAAAGTCGAATACGAGTACCATATGCAGAATATAGCTAGTGCAATGTCTGCCGACTTTGACTGGCTAAATCCAGAAGTGAATATCGATCTCAGTTCCAAGAATCATGAAAAACCTTACTTCACCGACTGGACCAAACCATTACCTTTGAAAGGATTTCCAGACAAACCAAAGATACCTTACAGCTTCTTCTTCAACAAAGATCTTCGTAACATCCAGCTCACTCAGGAGACATCCAAGAAGAAATATGCTTCCTCACTCACAATCTCAGTACCAGCGGCACGATACGAAGTTCCTGCTATTGAAGAAACTACTCGTGTATTCAGCAACTCCATCGTAGCTTACGACAGAGATGCCCTACACGGAATTCAACACTAGCCAGAACGACGTCGTCTCGGTTATACCAGCAGATTAGAAGAGAAATCCTTGGAAAATGTGAAGCAGAAATCTAAGATCATCGCTATCTTGGAGATTCAACAGTCGAAGCGGTTTAACTACATATTCATGCGTGAAATTGTTGTTAAACGACAAGATGAAAAGAAGTACAAATTCTCCGAAGCAGACTTTCCTGACCTTAACCTCAATGACATAGAAGACATGTATCTCGAAAAGGTTCAACAAAGAATGCGTGGATATGACAGAGATGTACAGTACAACTTCATGGCATCACTACTTCTTTACATCCGACGACTGATTGTTCAAGAAAGAGTGGAAGATCTTCAGCTTGGAGTGGAAAGTTACCAACAGAAGATCAATTTAACAAAACCGCAATTCTACTTTGAGGGTATCTATCAAACACCACAGTTCACTCTCAACCAAGAACCTTTTGGTTTCACCTACATCAACAGCAAAAAGTTACAAAGTTTCATGAGGTTCGATGAGGTACACAAATTCTGTGATGTTACACTCAAGTCTGTTCGTGATGGGCTTGTCAAAAGGTTGAATGATGATCGCCGTAAGATAGCTAAGGGGGGACAACCTAGATGGAAATCCAGCATAAGAAGACAAGTTCGTAACTTTGTCTTAAAGATTGAAGAAAGGTTATTTTGACGGGAACAGATCAGACGACTGGAAAGCTATATCGGTGCCAGACCATCATTTCCTGTCAGAAACTTCGAAAGACCAGAACCCAAGTTCACTAACATTGACGCTCCACTTCCTGACGAAGATTAACTTGGTACATTTGGTTAATATTTTCACTATCAATTGTTTCATTTGATTGAATTTCACAATGGTTTGTGCACACATAACAGTGTACAACCCGTGCTTGTAATTAAAGGACCCTGAGGTACGCTTCAGTGCCTCAATCCTAAATATAAGGAGCGAAGGCTTCTTACTTTTGAGTAGAATTAATCAAACATTTATGATTTTCACAATTCTGCTCAAAAGGACAAGTATTTCACCTCAATAAGACTTAATCACTTGTTGAGGGGAGCACTTGTCAAAACAAAATACTTTGCTCAAAATCAAAAGTTCTTGGTGAATCTCCCCGTAAGACTCAAAAGGCATATTTTAATCTAAAAGTTTGTCAAAAACATCATTTTATATGCTATTTTTGAGGGGGAGAAAATAAAAAAGTGATCAAAATATATGAAGTCAAAGCTTTAAAGTTGTATCATGTGCGAGCCAGACTCAGTATTGACCCAGGAATTGACGAGACAACAAAAGTTAGAAATATCGAAAGGACTTATCCTCGACGGGTAATAACATCAAGTTAGTTACTAGAGCTAGTTGTCACCTAAAAGCTGACAATGCATCTCTTTAACTAACCACGTAAGCGTGTCTCGAAAAGGATATGTCTGAGTAGAAATGTACCGTCTCGAGAAACTTTCTGTGAACTTGATCAGGCCGGGTAATAACTTCAAGCTAGTTTAACTAGTGATGTAAGCGTGTCTCGAATCGGCCTTGTTCACGGAAAGTGGATCAATTCAAAAGTGCTTGCTCCTCCCGCATGTGCAAATTTATTAAACACTTATGAGCACATGTGCAGGGGGAGCCCTTCAAAAGTGTACACAAAAATCTCAAAGTCTTAAACAAAATATTTGATTAACACAAACACTTTGAGAGATTTTCAATCAAAGGTTTCTTGGCTACTGTCGGAGTTATAAGGTGATTAAGATAGGAATATCCGTCTTATGATCCGCCAGAGCCGGAGGGTTCTACCCAAGGACATCTCCCATAGTTAGAATTAGAAGTCCTTAGGTATGATACGGAAAAAGGAGAAATGAATGAAAGGGAAAGAAGGAGTTGAAGAATTAAAAAGAAAACTAAAGTAAATGGTGAAAAGAAATAGCCCTCCATATGTTCAACCTTAGGGCAGACACCGGGTTCAATACGTATGCTACTGGCTGTTACAAAAGACAACACCGGTATTGAAGATTAAGTCGTCATGGACCCAGTGACGCAATGCACTAAACCTTCTTAACCACTCAAGTTCTCTTAAAAGGACTTGTTTCATTCTCACGGGGAACCCGTGATGAGTGCTCAAACACTCATCGTTTTTGACATATTTAAACTGCCAAAACGCACAAAAACAATCAAAAAGATATCAAAATACTTAAATTATCCCAGGGATTGTGTTTTATGTGTTTTAAAAGCAAAATGTGCAAAAACAAAGAAAAAACGTACAAAGTTTGCAGTATTGGCAGTTTCAGTCCCCCAAATTTCAAAACTTGTCAACTTTAGTCCCTATGCATTTATTTCAATGTTGTAAAAAACGGCCTACAAGGCCTTGTAATCGCCGATTCCAAGCTACAAGGCCCTGGAACTTGGAGACATTTACAAGGAAGTCGGCTAATTAATCGGCGATTACAAGGTTTTGGGCCGATTAATCGGTTAAAAAACGCAACTCGGCCCCCGACCGACTCAGGACCGATTCACGATTTTTGCAACATTGATTTATTTATAAGGAAAAGTCAACCCAAGGTCTTAAAAGTCAAATAAAGTCAAAATATTATAATTGGGTTGCAAGTTTTCATAAATTACATGATTAGTCCCTAAGAATCCAAATATGGCAAAAGTAGTCCCTGGGAAATTTTAAAGTTTGAAAAATGGAAAAATAATCTTGGAACTTTGGAATTATATCAAATTTGGTCCTTGGTGTAAATTGGGAAAAGTTACAACTTCAGTCCTCAAGTTTGGCAAAATTACAAAAATGGTCCTTGTGCATTTAACTTATCCATCCGGACCCTTTTGTTTTTAACCAGCCAAACCCAAACCCAAACAAACACCCCTAGCCTAGCTACTCCTCAAGCCCTACCAAGCCCAGTCCATGGTCTTTGGCTAATACCCCGGTCAACCCAGGTCAACGCGGGTCAAAGAAGACCCTTGACTGTCTTCTCCCCCAACATAATCCCACAAAACCAGGCAACAATCACCTCCCCCCTCCCCACCTTTTCACCCACTTTACCCCCCCCCCCCCCCCACAATTAATATCCTTACCCACCAACTCCACCACCATAAATGCTCCCCCAATCCCCTCACCAACACCACTCAGATTGCCCGAAGTGATTTTTGGCGCCAAAATGGCAATCTAGGGCTCAGATCATATCAAGCATAATTAGACGGTTGGGATTTGGTCAGAGGGTCAAGGCAAAGGTTGTGGGGCTCTCAGAATTCAAAAAGAGCCCATGTGGAAGGCTTAGCTTTAGTTTTTTTTAGCTCGATATATATTGAAAAGCTCATAGAAGCTCAAGTGTGTAATTTTCCTTAGTTTTATTGTAATTTTAGTTTATTTTCAATGTAATATAACTGTTTTTTATCAATGCAAGCTCAGTTTGAAGTTTAATTCTCATTTCCATTTTTCAAAGTCTCATTTAAATTTATCAAGTTCTAAATTAAGTTTCTAAATTGTGTTCATTGGATTCATAAGCCAATACAAACTCAGTAACAAGGGTCTATTAACTTAACAAACTTGTTTGATAAACTCTTAGCTCATTTTTAAATATTTATAAAAAATCAAGAAAAATCAAAATTAAATAAAAAGTTGGTGATCACTTAATGAATGAGCATGGAGCACAGTGAATCAAGGAAGGCTGTGGGTTTGGTACCTCAGGGGAGGGCATAGGATTGATTGGTTTGGTCCTTTGGTTCTTACTCAGTAGCTTGGAAGGCTTTGTAAGCTAAAAACTCTTTCATCTTTACTCATTAAGTAGCCTAGACTGTTTATTTAAGTTTATTGCAGATAAATATTGGTTTATAAATTAGTTGTGACCATTTGTTTGTGTTTTATATGTGCTTAAGTTGAAATTTCTTCCTTAACTGTTTTTGTAAGGGGTGTTTGGTTCTAGGGTATTTGACCAGTTCTAGCAGTGCATTAGTACCCATCTGTGTTTCATTTAGTTTGGTGGGTGTAATAAGGCTCAGGGAACTCTTTACTTGGTCACAAATTGATTCAAAAGTCAAAAAAATCAAGAAATCACTCACCACAGTCAACTGTGGTGAGTTTTTAAAACCAAAACTTAGTAAATCCATAGATAAAGTGTTAATTTACTCAAATTAGTTTTAATATATCCTAATTAAACTAGTTTGATCATAAAAATCAGCTGTGTAAGTTCACTAAAGTCAAACCTTGCAATTTCTTGAAAAGTCAAATTGTGTAATCTAGGATTTTGATCAAACTTTGGAGGCTTGCAATTTGTGTAATACAAGGATCTAAGGTCTGAGATTTTACCAACTTGAACTTTACCACTTTGTGGATTTTTGTGAATTTTTCCAGATTTTTAAGATTTTGTTTGCTGGGTCCCACAAGGCCACAAAGTGACCTGCAGGGCAACCTATCTGCCCTGCTCTCAGATACCTCAGTCACCACCACCACTTTGGTGGAGGTTTGTGACCACCACAGTGGTCTAGGCTTTTTGTTTTTGGTCCCACTCAACCCCCCTCCTACCAGGGAGTAAGGGTGAACCCCTTGTTTGACCCCTACCATTGTGGACCCCACCTAATTTGGCCCCTAATCTTTGTCCCATAACTGCTTCAGTCAACAAATAAGCACAGTGCTTATTTGTTATTTTTGGCTTATTCAGGCCACTTATTGGCTTAATTCTTGCTTATTTGTGTTCATTAGACTCAGAGAAACCAAAGTATACAATTGTGGACCCTACATTTTCATTTTGAGCTTAAAAACCTTCACAGTCAACAAAAGTCAACTGTGAGGTGAATAAGCACTTCAAGTGCTTATTTCCAGGGGTGTAGTAAAAGTGCCTTAATTAAAAGTACTTATTTTTAGCTTATAATTAGTTTAGAAAAAGAAAAAAACCAAAAAAAAAAAAACCAACTTTAAAAATAGTGATAGCTTCTATTTAATAGGATTTATCAATTTAATTTTCTTTTTAATTAATTTCTAAATAATATATCACTTTTATATTTTTAAAAAATTACATTTTAGGTTAAAATAATTTTACAAATTTTTCCAGATTTTTATTTTGTCTTTTAGTGGTATTTCTAATTAATTTTAGTTTAATTTAGTTTTAATTAATAGTAATCAATTAAATAGCATAATTAGTTTTTAAATAGTATAACCTAGTTTTTATAATTTTTATAGCTTTTATTTTAGTTAAAATACTTTTATAAATTTTTATAGAATTTTTACTGTTCATTTTCTATTTTTTATAATATAATTACTCTAATTAGAAATTAATAAGTAATTAGCTTAATAATTACTTAATTAGCTTAAAAATACTTAGAATTAACTTTTTATAATTTTTTAGGATTCCCATGATAGTTAATTAGATTTATAAAAATTTTCTTAATTTTTTAAGCCTTTTTAGTATTTTTAATAATTCTAATTAATTAAATTAGTATTAAATAGATAATTAGTAAAATAATTTATATTAAATAATTAAATAGTATAAAAATACTTTTTATTTTTCTTAAAATTCTCTTTATTTAATAGGATTGTAAAAATATCAAATTTACACTTTTACCCCTTTCAGTCCTTCAGTTGTACTTTTTGTACGGTTCATCTGTATACGTTTTTAATTAAAACGTATAATTTTAGGTTTAAGCTCAAATTCTCGTAATCCAAATTCCAGTAATCAATCACATAGCTTTCCTAAGCTATATTTGTTAATAATTTCCAATTAATTTTGATTGTAACCCTTTTCTGTGAATAATTACCCGATCACTAATACGCTAAAGTCACAATTCACACTTCAACGGGACTTAACGACCTGGTGATACCTTATATTACCCGGAGCATTGACCTAGGCTATTTGACTTTGTTGACCATTATTTGGTCAATATAAGTTAGGTGGTTTAGCATCAATCAACTTTTGGCGCCGCTGCCGGGGAAGTGTGCGCGTTTCTTTAGCGTTATTTGAGATTAGTATTATCTCACCTCTTTCACTGTACAAATACCACCACTTGTGTATATTTTCATAATCAAAATACAAAAAAGTCATTAACACTTTTCCTAAAGTGTTAAAACACCAAAAAAATTAAAAACAACAAAACAAATCGTAACATTTTCTGATTCGGTTTTCTTTTAAGGTGATTCTTAAAGAAAAACGATTTTGGTAAACGAAACGATACCAAAAATATTTTCCAAAAGTTTTTAAACCCATACACAAAACACAAAAACATTCGTCTCTTTCTTGTGAATAATAATTCTACATAAAAATAAACCGTCGAAAACCAAGACAGAACACTTTCCAACTGGAGGTGTGAACAAATAAGTTCCCAAATCAAAAAGAGTAAAACTTTCCTTTGTATCCTTGTGGGTGGTGTACCTTTTCTAAAGAAGCCACTCACTTGTGATTATTGGTTTAAGTTCACTGTGGTTTTGTCTCGACTTTGTTTTGATTGATTTTTGTTCCTAGTGCATGCGCACTCGTTCTTCTAGGTCTACTAGCCCATTACGTGAGCTTGTACGAAAACCTAGAAGACCTCGTAGACGTTCAGCACCAACAGTCGGATCTGAGATCCGTACTGTTGCCACACCCACTGTCACCATGGCGGAAGACCGGCCCATGTGTGAACTTCTCCAAGCACCCATCGAGGGTTACGGAGATGCCATTGTTGTTCCAGCCATCGTGGCTGATAATTTTGAGCTCAAAACCGGGTTACTCAATCTTGTAACCTCGAGTCAATTTTACGGTTTTGAGAGGGACGATCCTCATGCTCACATTCGATGGTTCAATAAAATCACATCAACCATCAAGTACAAAAATGTCCCGTGTGAAGCAATCAAACTCCTTCTCTTCCCATTCTCACTGGAGGGACAAGCCCGGATTTGGCTTGAAAAACAACCTCCGCGATCTATTGAGACTTGGGAAGATCTTGTCAAAAAATTTGTGAATGAATTCTTCCCACCTTCCAAGACCACGAGTCTGAAAAACGAAATCACCAAGTTCACTCAAAAATACGATGAATCTTTTGGTGAAGCGTGGGATCGTTTCAAAGAATTACTTCGCAAGTGTCCACATCATGGTTTCTCTGAGTTGATGCAACTCGATACTTTTTACAATGGCGTGAGCCAAGCTGATCAGGATTCTCTCAATGCCTCCGCGGGAGGAAATTTTTTGAGTAGAACCACAAAAGAAGCTTTGCAAATCATAGAAAACAAGTCCAAGGTCCGCTCTACACGAAGCAAACCAATGGTTTCTCAAATCAATGCGGGTCCTTCTACTTCATCTTCTGTGGGTCAATCTAGCACGGATGCTAAACTTGACAAGCTCACTGAAGCAATCCAAGCTTTGGTTCTCGCCCAAACAAAGAAAGTCTCGTTTCCACAACATCCTCCCCCTGCTGAGGTTAAAAAAGTGGAAGTCTGTGTGACTTGTGGTGGGCCGCATGCCTACTACAATTGCACAGCTACTGATGGTACTCCATATGAAGCTAATGCTGTTGTCGGGTCCCAAAATCAAGGAGGCAATCAATACCGCCCTCCTATGGACCTGAACTATCGTCCTCACCATTATCCTGGACCTCCCGGTTTTAACCAAAACCAAAATGTCCAAAACCGTGGCCACAACCAAAATAGAGTGAACCAAGGTTTTCAAAACCAAGGTAACTTCAATCAGGGTCACGGTTTCCAAAATCAAAACCAAGGTTTTCAAAATGAAGGTTTCCAACATCAAGGAAACTTTAACCGGAACCAAGGTCAGGGTAATTTCAACCCCGGGAACTTTCATGGAAACATTCACCAGAATCAAGGAAATTTCCACAATCAAAACCAAGGAAATTTCAATCAAGGCCCCTACCCAAACAATCGAGCTCCAAATATTCCTAATCCGAATCAAGCCATTGTTCCAACCGGGCCTTCATCTGATGAGTTGTTGAAGCAATTCATGAAGTCCCAAGAAGAGTTGAACAAGTTGCTGGTCAGCCAGATTTCTGACATCAAGAAGTCTTTAAATGATCGACCCTTGGGCTCAGGTACTACTTTACCGAGCAACACGATCGCTAACCCAAGGGGCGATGCTAAGGCGATCACAACACGAAGTGGTGCTTCATATGATGAACCCGCGATTCCTACTACCTCTTCTTCCTCTCCTCCAAAGGTAGTGAATCGTGAGCCTGAGGTGACAAAGGACAAGGTGCAAATTCCTAGCCCACGAAGTACAGTACACGTCCAGCCTCAGGTTATTCCTGAAACCAGATGTAAGCCTGGAGTTGTCTTTGAACCACCAGAAACTCCAGTGGACAACCCTAAATCCAAAACTTCTATTCCCTATCCATCACGTCTCAGTGAACAAAAGCTCCGCGAAAAAGCTAATCACCAAATGGATAAATTTTTCCAAATCTTCCAAGATTTGCATTTCGATATCAGCTTCGCGGATGCTATTCTCTTGATGCCCAAGTTTGCATCGACAATCAAAAATCTGTTGAATAATAAAGAAAAATTATTTGAGATGGCAAGAACTCCCCTGAATGAGAACTGCTCTGCGGTTCTTTTAAAAAAGCTTCCTGAAAAGCTTGGAGATCCCGGGAAATTTCTCATTCCTTGTACTTTCCCGGGTATGGTTGATTGCTTCGCCCTGGCCGATCTAGGTGCTAGCATCAACCTGATGCCATATTCTGTGTGGAAGAAACTTTCTCTTCCCGAACTCACTCCCACGTGCATGACTTTAGAGCTTGCCGATCGCTCGATTACTCGTCCCATTGGCATTGCCGAGGACGTATTTGTTAGAGTGGGAAAGTTCCATTTTCCGGCAGATTTTGTGATTTTCGACTTTGATGCCGATTCTAGGGTCCCTCTCATTCTTGGGCGGGGATTCCTTAGAACTGGGCGCGCTCTTATCGATGTATTCGAGCATGAGATCACATTACGTGTTGGGACGGAAGCTATCACCTTCAACCTAAATCAAACATCGAGATACTCCTCCAATTATGATTGTGAATCGGTGAACAAAATAGATGTCATCGATGTTGCTGCTGAGGAGTATGCTCAAGAGATTTTAGGTTTCATTGATGATTCATCGAGTGAAAGTCTCACTCAATCTTCTCATCCCATCATAGCCAGTTCTTCTCCTTCCCTCACTCCGTTTGAGGGAAGTGACTTCATCTTAGAAGAAATGGAGGCGTTTCTCAAAAGTGACTCGATTCCCGATGGAGTCGATAACCAAGAGATCGACCTCGAGAGGGATATTCTCACGCTTGAAAAATTGTTAAACGAAGATCCCTCACCTCTTCCTGTTCTACCACAACAGCTTCATAAGGAGGAAGTCAAAAATGTTGAGAAAACTGATGACTTCCCCGAGGTTGAGCTAAAGGACTTGCCGCCTCATCTTGAATATGCATTTCTGGAGGGTAATGATAAATTACCCGTCATAATTGCCAAAGACTTAAGTGATGAGGAAAAGGTTGCTCTTATCAAGGTTTTGAAATCTCATAAACAAGCAATTGCTTGGCGTCTCTCAGATATCAAGGGCATTGACCCTGAGTTTTGTACTCATAAGATTTTAATGGAGGACGACTTCAAACCTGCAGTCCAACAACAAAGAAGGGTGAATCCAAAAATTCACGAGGTTATCAAACAGGAGGTTTTAAAACTTCTTGATGCCGGATTGATTTACACTATCTCGGACAGTCCTTGGGTCAGCCCAATCCATTGTGTTCCAAAAAAGGGTGGCATTACCGTTGTCACAAATGAGGAGAATGAGTTGATTCCAACTCGTTTGGTTACGGGTTGGCGCGTCTGCATTGATTATCGTAAATTGAATGACGCCACCCGTAAGGATCATTTTCCTCTGCCCTTTATGGATCAGATGCTCGAGAGATTAGCGGGGAATGAGTACTATTGCTTCCTCGATGGTTTCTCGGGTTACTTTCAGATTCCCATTGACCCGCAAGACCAAGAAAAGACCACTTTTACGTGCCCCTATGGAACCTTCGCATATAAACGTATGCCATTTGGCCTATGTAATGCTCCGGGCACGTTTCAAAGATGTATGATGGCCATTTTTTCCGACATGATCGGGAAAAGTATGGAGGTCTTTATGGACGATTTCTCGGTCATTGGGGATTCGTTTAAAACATGTCTCTCCCATTTAGACAGCATGCTAAAACGTTGTGAAGACACAAAGTTATGTCTAAATTGGGAGAAGAGTCACTTTATGGTCAAAGAGGGCATTGTCCTCGGCCATAAAATTTCAAAAAACGGGATTGAGGTTGACCGTGCCAAAGTGGACGTCATTGCAAAATTGCCTCATCCCACGACTGTGAAAGGTGTTAGGAGCTTTTTGGGTCATGCCGGTTTCTATCGTAGGTTTATTCAAGATTTTTCAAAAATTGCCCGGCCCATGACCCATCTCCTCGAGAAGGATGCTCCTTTTATCTTCTCCCCTGAGTGCATCGAAGCCTTTGAAACATTAAAGAAAAGGCTTACCGAGGCACCGATTCTTGTTGCCCCCGATTGGGACTTGCCCTTCGAGCTCATGTGTGATGCTAGTGATTATGCTATAGGGGCAGTCTTGGGGCAACGCAAAACAAAACATTTTCAGCCTATACACTATGCCAGCAAGACTATGACCGAGGCACAAAGTCATTACACCACCACTGAAAAAGAATTATTAGCTGTGGTGTATGCTTTTGAAAAATTCCGGCCATACTTGATTCTGACTAAAAGCATAGTGTATACGGATCATTCGGCTTTGAAATATCTATTTGCAAAACAGGATGCAAAGCCGAGACTCCTCCGATGGGTTCTCCTCCTTCAGGAATTTGATATCATTATTCGTGATAAAAAAGGAGCTGAGAACCTAGCTGCTGATCATCTCTCCCGTCTTGAAAACCCTCACCAAAATGATTTCGAGAAAAAGGAAATAAATGAAACATTTCCTCTCGAAACCCTCAATGCGGTTTCATTTCGTGGAGACTCGATTACCCCATGGTTTGCCGACTTTGCAAACTATCTTGCGGGTAACTTCATTGTGAAAGGGATGTCGTCCCAACAAAAAAATAAATTTTTTAAAGACATAAAACATTACTTTTGGGACGACCCCTACTTGTTCAAGATATGCGCGGATCAAGTCATTCGGCGGTGTGTGTATGGTCAGGAAGCCGCTGAAATTTTAAAGGCTTGCCATACTGGTCCCACGGGGGGCCACCACAATCCCAACTACACCGCCAAAAAGGTGTTTGATTCCGGCTTTTATTGGCCCTCGATCTACAAGGATGCCCAAGAATTGGTCAAGTCCTGTGACGCTTGTCAGCGCCACGGGAATATTTCACAAAGGAATGAAATGCCTCAGAATGCAATTCAAGTTTGTGAAATTTTTGATATCTGGGGCATCGACTTTATGGGGCCATTTCCATCCTCTCACGGCAACAAATACATACTCGTGGCAGTTGACTACTTGTCAAAATGGGTTTAAGCAAAAGCTTTACCCACAAATGATGCCCGAGTAGTTGTGAAATTTTTAAAAGCTCTCTTTGCCCGATTCGGAACTCCACGTGCTATTATTAGTGATCGTGGTACGCACTTCTGTAATGACAAATTTGACAAAGTCATGCAAAAATACGGTGTGACTCACCGTCTTTCCACCGCGTACCACCCTCAAACAAGTGGACAAGTCGAAGTGTCCAATCGGGGCATTAAAAGAATATTGGAGAGAACTGTAGGTGAGAATCGTGCATCATGGTCGGACAAATTAGATGATGCACTTTGGGCTTTCCGTACGGCTTACAAAACACCCATTGGGTGTACGCCTTATAAACTTGTGTACGGGAAAGCGTGCTATCTTCCGATCGAGCTTGAACACAAAGCCTATTGGGCTCTCAAGCATGCCAATTTCGACCTCAAAATGGTGGGTGATCATAGAAAAGTTCAACTAAATGAATTAAACGAACTTCGTGATCAAGCTTACGAGAACTCTTTGATCTATAAAGAAAAGACAAAGAAGAATCATGACTCAAAAATCAAAAACCGCGTTTTCAACGTTGGTGATCGAGTCCTTCTTTTCAACTCTAGACTCAAGATCTTCTCGGGAAAGCTCAAAACCCGATGGACTGGTCTATTCACTATCGCGAAAGTTTATCCTTATGGCACCGTCGAATTATCTCAAAATGACGGTCCAAATTTCAAAGTGAATGGACATCGGTTAAAGCACTACTTTGGAGAGGACGTACCATCCATGGTCGTCCCGGATCTCCAAACTTTCCCCAAGGACAATTGAATTCGGGGATAGAGTCAAGCTAGCGACTCAATGACCAAAAACTAGCAACAATACGGGTTTTCACCCGTATCTCTGATTCTTTCTATTTTCTACCACCGAGTGTGGGGGAATGGCCAATCCCCCGCTGTTTGAAAAAATGTATATATGTATATAAGTCAAAAAAAAAAAAAAAAAAAAAAAAAGTTGTATATAATAGAAATAAAGTGAAATTGGTATGACCACAGTTAGATTCGAATCTTGGCTTTTTACGTTCATAGCTTCGGCATAATAGCCGGGACTTTGAATATTGAGGGCAATATTCATTTCTAAGTGTGGGGGGGGGGGGGGGGGAAATTCTATCAAATTTTAAGCAAATCCTTTCAAGTGCCCCCGTTTTTGGCCAAAATTTTCAAAATTTTTTTCACTTTATTTCAAAATTTTTGTGGTAATCAGTCCGCCTTGTCTAAGCGACAAAAGGGATTGGCTAATCCAGGAGCAAACGGCTCTTGGTAAAGATAAATCAAATCCGTTGACGGCTGGCAATTTGCCCAAAATTGTATGGTTCATCAACTCCCCGAAAACAAATGAGTTGGCTAGCCCGCAAGATTATGGCTTGTGGTAAAGGCCGTGGAAAATCCATAATTGGTAATCAGCTCACCAAGATGTCGACTAGGTCCATCAAGATGCTGGCTAGTCCAGGAGCAAACGGCTCCTGGTAAAGACTTAACAAATCCGTTGAAAGCTGGTGGTTTGCTCAAAATCACACGGTTATCAGGTGTGCCACAGTTCTTACACATGGCTACTCCAGAAGTGATGGCTTTTGGTAAAGAGTTTAAAATCCATCAAGTTTTCAAAAAAGATTGCTAGGGACTAGCAATAGTTCAGTGTGGGGGATTGATGAGTGCTCAAACACTCATCGTTTTTGACATATTTAAACTGCCAAAACGCACAAAAACAATCAAAAAGATATCAAAATACTTAAATTATCCCAGGGATTGTGTTTTATGTGTTTTAAAAGCAAAATGTGCAAAAACAAAGAAAAAACGTACAAAGTTTACAGTATTGGCAGTTTCAGTCCCCCAAATTTCAAAACTTGTCAACTTTAGTCCCTATGCATTTATTTATAAGGAAAAGTCAACCCAAGGTCTTAAAAGTCAAATAAAGTCAAAATATTATAATTGGGTTGCAAGTTTTCATAAATTACATGATTAGTCCCTAAGAATCCAAATATGGCAAAAGTAGTCCCTGGGAAATTTTAAAGTTTGAAAAATGGAAAAATAATCTTGGAACTTTGGAATTATATCAAATTTGGTCCTTGGTGTAAATTGGGAAAAGTTACAACTTCAGTCCTCAAGTTTGGCAAAATTACAAAAATGGTCCTTGTGCATTTAACTTATCCATCCGGACCCTTTTGTTTTTAACCAGCCAAACCCAAACCCAAACAAACACCCCTAGCCTAGCTACTCCTCAAGCCCACCAAGCCCAGTCCATGGTCTTTGGCTAATACCCCGGTCAACCCAGGTCAACGCGGGTCAAAGAAGACCCTTGACTGTCTTCTCCCCCAACATAATCCCACAAAACCAGGCAACAATCACCTCCCCCCTCCTCACCTTTTCACCCACTTTACCCCCCCACAATTAATATCCTTACCCACCAACTCCACCACCATAAATGCTCCCCCAATCCCCTCACCAACACCACTCAGATTGCCCGAAGTGATTTTTGGCGCCAAAATGGCAATCTAGGGCTCAGATCATATCAAGCATAATTAGACGGTTGGGATTTGGTCAGAGGGTCAAGGCAAAGGTTGTGGGGCTCTCAGAATTCAAAAAGAGCCCATGTGGAAGGCTTAGCTTTAGTTTTTTTTAGCTCGATATATATTGAAAAGCTCATAGAAGCTCAAGTGTGTAATTTTCCTTAGTTTTATTGTAATTTTAGTTTATTTTCAATGTAATATAACTGTTTTTTATCAATGCAAGCTCAGTTTGAAGTTTAATTCTCATTTCCATTTTTCAAAGTCTCATTTAAATTTATCAAGTTCTAAATTAAGTTTCTAAATTGTGTTCATTGGATTCATAAGCCAATACAAACTCAGTAACAAGGGTCTATTAACTTAACAAACTTGTTTGATAAACTCTTAGCTCATTTTTAAATATTTATAAAAAATCAAGAAAAATCAAAATTAAATAAAAAGTTGGTGATCACTTAATGAATGAGCATGGAGCACAGTGAATCAAGGAAGGCTGTGGGTTAGGTACCTCAGGGGAGGGCATAGGATTGATTGGTTTGGTCCTTTGGTTCTTACTCAGTAGCTTGGAAGGCTTTGTAAGCTAAAAACTCTTTCATCTTTACTCATTAAGTAGCCTAGACTGTTTATTTAAGTTTATTGCAGATAAATATTGGTTTATAAATTAGTTGTGACCATTTGTTTGTGTTTTATATGTGCTTAAGTTGAAATTTCTTCCTTAACTGTTTTTGTAAGGGGTGTTTGGTTCTAGGGTATTTGACCAGTTCTAGCAGTGCATTAGTACCCATCTGTGTTTCATTTAGTTTGGTGGGTGTAATAAGGCTCAGGGAACTCTTTACTTGGTCACAAATTGATTCAAAAGTCAAAAAAATCAAGAAATCACTCACCACAGTCAACTGTGGTGAGTTTTTAAAACCAAAACTTAGTAAATCCATAGATAAAGTGTTAATTTACTCAAATTAGTTTTAATATATCCTAATTAAACTAGTTTGATCATAAAAATCAGCTGTGTAAGTTCACTAAAGTCAAACCTTGCAATTTCTTGAAAAGTCAAATTGTGTAATCTAGGATTTTGATCAAACTTTGGAGGCTTGCAATTTGTGTAATACAAGGATCTAAGGTCTGAGATTTTACCAACTTGAACTTTACCACTTTGTGGATTTTTGTGAATTTTTCCAGATTTTTAAGATTTTGTTTGCTGGGTCCCACAAGGCCACAAAGTGACCTGCAGGGCAACCTATCTGCCCTGCTCTCAGATACCTCAGTCACCACCACCACTTTGGTGGAGGTTTGTGACCACCACAGTGGTCTAGGCTTTTTGTTTTTGGTCCCACTCAACCCCCCTCCTACCAGGGAGTAAGGGTGAACCCCTTGTTTGACCCCTACCATTGTGGACCCCACCTAATTTGGCCCCTAATCTTTGTCCCATAACTGCTTCAGTCAACAAATAAGCACAGTGCTTATTTGTTATTTTTGGCTTATTCAGGCCACTTATTGGCTTAATTCTTGCTTATTTGTGTTCATTAGACTCAGAGAAACCAAAGTATACAATTGTGGACCCTACATTTTCATTTTGAGCTTAAAAACCTTCACAGTCAACAAAAGTCAACTGTGAGGTGAATAAGCACTTCAAGTGCTTATTTCCAGGGGTGTAGTAAAAGTGCCTTAATTAAAAGTACTTATTTTTAGCTTATAATTAGTTTAGAAAAAGAAAAAAACCAAAAAAAAAAACCAACTTTAAAAATAGTGATAGCTTCTATTTAATAGGATTTATCAATTTAATTTTCTTTTTAATTAATTTCTAAATAATATATCACTTTTATATTTTTAAAAAATTACATTTTAGGTTAAAATAATTTTACAAATTTTTCCAGATTTTTATTTTGTCTTTTAGTGGTATTTCTAATTAATTTTAGTTTAATTTAGTTTTAATTAATAGTAATCAATTAAATAGCATAATTAGTTTTTAAATAGTATAACCTAGTTTTTATAATTTTTATAGCTTTTATTTTAGTTAAAATACTTTTATAAATTTTTATAGAATTTTTACTGTTCATTTTCTATTTTTTATAATATAATTACTCTAATTAGAAATTAATAAGTAATTAGCTTAATAATTACTTAATTAGCTTAAAAATACTTAGAATTAACTTTTTATAATTTTTTAGGATTCTCATGATGGTTAATTAGATTTATAAAATTTTTCTTAATTTTTTAAGCCTTTTTAGTATTTTTAATAATTCTAATTAATTAAATTAGTATTAAATAGATAATTAGTAAAATAATTGATATTAAATAATTAAATAGTATAAAAATACTTTTTATTTTTCTTAAAATTCTCTTTATTTAATAGGATTGTAAAAATATCAAATTTACACTTTTACCCCTTTCAGTCCTTCAGTTGTACTTTTTGTACGGTTCATCTGTATACGTTTTTAATTAAAACGTATAATTTTAGGTTTAAGCTCAAATTCTCGTAATCCAAATTCCAGTAATCAATCACATAGCTTTCCTAAGCTATATTTGTTAATAATTTCCAATTAATTTTGATTGTAACCCTTTTCTGTGAATAATTACCCGATCACTAATACGCTAAAGTCACAATTTACACTTCAACGGGACTTAACGACCTGGTGATACCTTATATTACCCGGAGCATTGACCTAGGCTATTTGACTTTGTTGACCATTATTTGGTCAATATAAGTTAGGTGGTTTAGCATCAATCAACTTTTGGCATAACCTATCGACCTATCTCTTAGAGACGGTTGATATTGATGCAGGAGACACCTCCCCAGTCTCCGCATAGGAAACCTAGGTGTGCACTTATAGAGTCTAGAGCCTCAAGATACATCAAAGATCTCTTAGGAACACTTAGTATTTCTGCAACTGGTGTTCTACATCAATGGGCATCAGTTGTAAACTATCGAGTCCTTCGCAGATCTTAGCAATCTGCCGAGAACGTTTATGAGAGGATTACGTAAGTATTTCTCAATGATTGAACGGAAATCCTGCCAGGGTCAACATCAAACAGCCCTGACAGCAGGTCACTTCGGTAACCCCACAAGGGTTACGCTTAGTGTTTGCGGTGGTTCCATAGCGGTCTACAGTCGTGGAGTGATCCCCAGCGACTCACCCAGTCATTGAGCTACTCAGTAGGTCTCGTAAGCTCCTTCGGGAGTATCTGATATGGGAACGGCCTGGATAAGGATTAGAAGGAGTCTTCATAATATGCTGTTGATGAGCTCTAATTCCTTATCCGTAAGTACCGGTTGTTTTATTGCTAACTGTTTACTCGCAGGTATCTCACTTCCATGATCGTAGATTCCAACATGCTCATACATACATCTTGAAGTCAAAGAAAGCTTCCCCAAAGATCTTAGCAACACAAAGTTCAAAGAAAGATTCAACGCCAATAAGATGAATCTACAAAGTATAAAGACAAAGATCTCAATGCATGTAAAGGAACTTCTTGTACGTGAAAGTCTAAGTCCAAAGATGTATGAGTATGTTGGAATGGCAGACAACCACCACAGACGCAGGAGTGACGAACGGCAGATTACTTCATAACATAATCACTACAACTTCATCAAAGAACAAAGACAAAGAGCAAAGTATATCCATTATTATTCTAATCATTTCTGAAGACGTCTAAAGCTATGAAAGTCAAAGATTAAGACGAAGACGTCAAGCAACCATGATGACCGACCCTTAGGGGGAGATTGTTGGAACCAAAGTTTTACTATTTTATCAAGTCTCGATCATTTGTAATAATAGGTTGCTTAATTTACATTCATGTTATTGTTTCAAGTTTACTAGGCTTAAGTCTTATGGTCCATGGGCTTTAAAGCCCACACGTTTGTAAGAAGGAGAAGGAGTAGGATGTTGCCCTAGCTCCTTACCTATATATATCATGCTTAGGTCTATGTAATACTTGGTTGGTTATGTGAAATATTAAGGAAACTCTTGCAATTCTAATTCTCTAATTCTCATAATCATCCCATTCTCATTCTCATCTCATTTCTATCATTATTGTGCTTGTGTTTACTAAATGGTGACCTAACAATGTGTTTATTCATAATCACAAGGATCACTTAGGTAAATTTGATGCCAAAGCTGATGATGGATACTTCCTGGGATATTCCCTGGTTTCTAAAGCCTTCAGGGTGTTCAACACAAGGAGACAACAAACTGAGGAAATTTATCACATTACTGTTGATGAGAGCACTGAATCCATCAGGTTCTCAAATTCCTCAGTTGAAGAAATTGGTATTGATGACTCATCACGGTATCCTCCTGATGAGTATCATCCTGAGAACAATCCCTCAACCCAATACCAAGCTGATGCTGACGTCTCCTATTACATCATCCCTCACAACCTACCCCAACCACCTATCAGTGAGTTCATTGAAACTCAGCATGTCTCCAATGAGACTGCAACCACTGAACAAATTGTTCAGGAACCCTCAGAGCAAATTGTTCCTACAGATGTCACTGAAGCACATAGTGATAAGTCACCTCATGTTCCTGAGTCTGAACCTAATCAGGCTCCTTCAAGCTCAAATTCCTATCCCAAACCTCAGGATAGCTGGACTAGATCCAAAATCATTGAGCTTGTGAACATCATTGGTGAACCCACTGAAGGCATGCTCACAAGAAGCAAGGCTGCTAAACTCAAGGCCGCCTCTGCCAATATATGTCTTTATGCTGACTATCTCTCAGAGATTGAGCCAAAAAATGTCAAAGAAGCTCTGACTTATGAAAGTTGGGTTCAGGCCATGAGAGATGAATTGGAACAATTTAACAGAAATGATGTCATGACCCTTGTTGAATGCCCCAGGGTGTTTTAATCATTGGTATGAAATGGGTCTTTAAAAACAAGACCGATGAGAATGGCACAGTCATCAAAAACAAAGCAAGAATGGTTGCCAAAGGATATAATCAACAGGAAGATATAGACTATGAGGAAACCTTTGCACCTGTTGCTAGAATGGAAGCCATCAGGATCTTCCTTGCCTATGCAACTTACATGAACTTTAAAGTTTACCAAATGGATGTTAAAAGTGCATTCCTGAATGGTAACATCAAAGAAGATGTTTATGTGCAACAGCCTCCTGGTTTTGAAAGTAGTGAATACCCCAACCATGTCTGTTGGGTCTGAAACTGTTGCTGAGTGAAACTGCTGCTAGTGGTAATGATTCTGCTGCTGATGTCAAAGTGCTGCTGAGGATAAATGCTGCTGACAGAATCTACTGCTGATGGGATAAGTATGTAAACGGTTTAGATAAATACAGAATAGATTGTATAAATATTATATTTATCTAGAATATACTTATCGTGTAGAGAAAGGTATTGTAAACCTAGTAGGACTCCTTAGTCTATAAAAGGAGGATCCTAGGGTTAGTTTATGTACGTATTATTATTCACTTCAAGGTTGTAAAACCCTAGCATTGTTGAGTGCTCGTATTAATAATATTGAAGTGTTGACAGAGAATCATTATTCTTCTTAAGTTAAGCTTTTACATTCCGCATATTAGCTTAAGTATTTAATCAAGTTAACTTCTATACAAGATCGTTTAAGCTCAACTGGGATCAACAATGTCTACAAGCTTAACAAAGCCCTTTATGGACTGAAACAAGCTCCCAGGGCATGGTATGAAACTCTTTCAGCCTTCCTGATCCAAAACAAGTTTGTCAGAGGAAAGATTGACAACACACTGTTCATCTACAGAACAAAGAGTAATGTCATTCTTGTCCAAGTATATGCTGATGACATCATCTTTGGCTCAACAAGTTACAAACTTTGCAAAAAGTTTGAGAAATTGATGACCACAAAGTTTGAAATGAGCATGATGGGTGAACTCACATACTTTCTTGGACTCCAAATTAAACAAACTGAAAAGGGAATATCCATTTGCCAAGAAAAATACCTCAGGAACCTACTGAAGAAGTATGAGCTCACTGACTGCTCCTCAGTAAAGACTCCTATGGTTCCTCCAAACAACCTTGGCCCTGATCTCACTGGAAAATTAGTGAATCAAACCCAATACAGAGGAATGATTGGCTCCCTGATGTACTTACTTGCCTCAAGGCCTGATATCCAATTCTCAGTCTGCCTGTGTTCAAGATACTAGGCTGACCCTAAAGAATCACATCTCACAGATGTCAAGAGAATCATCAGGTACCTGAAGGGTACTCCAAACCTTGGTTTGTATTACCCAAAATGTTCAGGATTTGATCTCAAAGGGTACACTGACTCTGACTATGCAGGATGTAATATGGATAGGAAAAGTACTTCAAGATCTTGCCAATTTCTTGGTGGTAAACTTGTGTGTTGGAGTACAAAGAAACAACAGTCAGTGGCCATGTCCTCAGCTGAAGCTGAATATATGGCTGCTGCAGGATGTTGTGCAAATGTACTATGGATGAAGAGCCAACTGAGTGACTATGGCATTTAGTATAAGATGGCACCTATCTTTTGTGATAATACAAGTGCAATAGCCATCTCAAACAATCCAGTACTTCATCAAAGAACCAAACACATTGACATCAGATACCACTTCATCAGGGACCACATCACTAATAGAGAGATTGAACTACATTTCATCCCCACTGAGTATCAGCTAGCTGATATCTTCACAAAACCTTTGGATGAACCCACTTTCACAAGATTGAAAGCTGAATTGGGCATGTTGGACATAGAATCAGGTAACTGATCAAAAGTGTTCCAACCTGATGTAAAGTCTCTTGGTCCCTGATCACACCCTTCCTGAAAACTCATTTTTATTCAATGAAAATTCATTCAGGGGGCTCAGGATGAAAAATGGCATTGAATACCCTAACTAAATGCTCCAAGTACATAGTTAGTTAATGTCCCAGATAGGTAACTGATTCCTATTAAATATAGGAATATATGTCACTTACACAACTGGCATCCACTCCTTGGGCCCCCATATCTCTCTCACCAAACACCACTGAGCATTAAATGCTCCCTCACACACAAAAGTTGTGATGATTTTTCTCTGCAAAAGTGCATTATTTGCAGAGCCTCACAACTGTTCACCCATGATGTGAGAGAAAATAGGGGTAATGGGAATCGTGATATTAAATACGGATATCAAACCAATATTATTATGCCGCTTTGGTTGAATAATATAAACCTTTGGTATCCGCAACATCACTACCCTAATTCCCACCCTATAAATACCCCCACAAAGAAAAACACACACACGCTTTAAAAATCTTAACAAAACTCTTGCAAAATTATTTTAAGAATCCTTTTGCTTTGAAAATCTTTGTGTGCTTCTTCTTTGTTCAAAACCAGACCTTTTATCAAACTAAAATGGCATCTTTAAAGGTCATAAAATACGCACCCAATGTGGAATTCCAAATGGAAAGCGTAGACCTCACCAAAAACAATGTGGTGGGGAACTTTGCCTACCCTGAAGGGTTTCCTGAATACAGGAATGTGGTGAAGTTCCTACAAAATTGTTTTCTCACCACCACATTCACAAAGACTGATGAGTGTGTAAATAATCATCATTTTTACCTTTTCTGAGCTGCCAAAACATCTAAAAACACTCAATATTGAATCAAAATAGTGAAAATATCACAGGAATGTGTTTTATATGTTTCAAATGCAAAATAATCAAAAACAGATGAAAAACGCACAAAGTTTGCATAATTGGCAGTTTCAGTCCCTCAAGTTTCATAAATTGGCAAAACTAGTCCCTGAAGGTTTAAAATTAATAAAAAGTCAACTTTAGTCCATGGGAAGTCAAACATGTTCACAAATAGTCCCTGGATGGAAGTTTACACAAACTGGCAATTTTTACCCCTCAAAATCCAAAAAGGGCATAAAAGGTCCCTGAACTTTCAGAACATGACAAAACCAGTCCCTGGTGAAATATTTTTGAAAGAAAGTCAATATGGTCCTTGGGAATTCAAAATTTATCATAATTGGTCCCTGGGTATAAAGTTTGGAAAATTTCAATTTTGGTCCTCTAAGTTTGTAAAATTGCAGTTTGAGTCCCTGGAGGTTTTAAAATAGAAAAAGTTCATTTAAGGTCCTTTGGTTTATCACATATGGCAAGATTAGTCCTTGTAGTATCTTTGGAAACTTGTCAATTCAGACCCCTAAACTTTCATATTAATTACATTTTGGTCCTTGTGATTTCTAAAAATTACCTAAACCAAACGGATCCTTAATAATTATTAAAACCAAAAACCAACACCCTATTATCCAGCCCACACTCCCAAACCACTCCCAAGCCCAAAACTCAATCCAGCCCACCCCGTTTTTAAAATAATACTCCCCAGGGTCAACAGAAGTCAAAACCACCCTCACCATACCACTTCCCTCCCATTTCTTCCCCTGCAATACCACCATCCACCACTGGTTCTACCCCACTTGCTCCACCACCCTTATCCCTGCCACATTCCACATCCCATTACCAATTAATACCCCCCTAGGCTACGCTTCCACAGACCCCAATTGGCTCAAAAAGCTTTTTCCCACCAAATTGATAAGTGAGACAAGGCTTGTCCAATTGGTATTTTTTATTGGTGGGATTTGATCCTTGGGACCCACATAGCTCAGGAGGTCAATAAAAGAGAAAGAGGGAAGCAGAGTGAAGATTATTATATTAGTTTAGAATAGCTTAGTGTCGTTTTAGTGTAATTTCAATCTTTCAGTTGTATTTTCAATTAAAATAGCTTGTACCCAGTTCATTTCATGTATCTCAAACTTTATTTCAAGTTAATTTAAAAGTTCTAGTTGCTAATTCAGATTTGCAGATTTCAAGTGAATTTGACAAATTCACTTGAAAATTGTTAATGTTGTTGTTTCTTATCCTTTAAGCTCAAATTTCAGTCACTTATAAGCTTTTTGAAGCTTTGGTTCCATTTAAAAGGCTCTTAGTCAGTTTACATTAATTACACAAAAAAATTAAGAAAATACAAGAAAAATAAAAAATGGTTGTCTCTAGCAAAGAGAGACAGAAGAAAGAAGATGATGTTGGAATCTGGTTTAGTAGCTCATGGGAGCATTAGGTTGTGAATGTGGGATTGATTCTCAGTTGGGTTTTCAGCCTTGATGTCAAGTAAGCTTTTGATCCAAGAATTTCTTTATAATTTAGGCTAAGTGGTCATTGTTGTTATTTACTAATTAATCTTGTTAATTTAAACTTACTGTAGCTTAGTACAATCTAGTCTATGATAATTGTGGTTTGATTTGCTCAATTCCTTAGAAAATCTGTCATCACAGATTTGTTAGAGGGTGTTTGGTTTAACTCAGTTCAAGCAAATCTTGTTGTTGTTTCATTGTTGTTTCAGTTTAGGAAGAATGCATTAGGGTAATAAAGGTCAAGTAAAGTCTAAAAATTAGGTCTCTTTTACAACAAAGTCAAAAATCAAGGAATCCCTCCCCAACAGTCCACTGTTGGGGATTTGAGACTCACAACTCACCATATCAAAGCATACCCTTGTACTTTAGTCTAAATTAGTCTTATGTTAGCATATTACAACCATTTCAGTCATTAGGAATCATTAGAACTTCACAAAAGTCAACAATCTAAGTTTTTTACAAAATTCAAAATTGTGCACATCAGATTTTTCCAAAAATTCAAGCAATTGTTTAGAATTTTGTGTTAGCTTTCATGGATTGAAATTTGTTCCTATGTAAAGTCTACCAGCTCATGTTTTGAATCCTAGTATTTCTATATTTTTGTGAATTTCATTGTGGGCCCCATAACCCTCCAAAGAGGGCTGCAGGGCAAGCTGCTCCCCTGCATCAGCAGATAGCAGTCCCACCACCACCACTTGGTGGTGGTTTTCCAGCCAACCCAGTGGTCCCACAAGCCCAAACTTGGCTCATTTCAACTCCCCCCCTACCAGGTTCTACATTTTGACCACTGGTTTGACCCTGGACCCTCTGGGTCCCACCTGTGTTTGGCTCTCAAAGTTGTCCCATTTTCTGGTTTGATACAAGTTTCCAAGTGCTTATAATTGTGCTTCTTAGCTTAATCTGTGGACCCCTTTGGCTTTTTCTAGCTTATGCATGTCTAAATAAGCTAAGTGAACCAAGTTCCACCATAGTGGGTCCCACTTGTGCCCATTTCAGCTTATTTTCTCTTCTAGTCAACATAAGTCAACTGTTGGCTTTTTGCTTTCCATTTCAGCTTATTTTTAAGTTATAAAAACTTGTTTTCACAAAAGTTGTAAGTTTTTAGGTATTAAATAAGTTTGTAAAATAAAAACCAAGAAAAACCAATTTAAATTTTAAGTGATAGTTTCTATTTAATTTTATTTAAATTTTATTTTTCATTTTTAAATTTTTATTAAGTACCTAGCTATTTTATATTTTTCTTAAATTTCTATTATATTAAATTATTTATAATAATTTTCTCAGATTCTTATTTTATTATTTAGTATTTATTAGAATTAATCTTAGTTTTATTAATAATTAATTAATATTAAGTTTTAAATAGCATAATTAGTTTTTATTAAGTAAAACCTAGTTTTTATATTTTTTATAGCTTTTATATGTTATAAAATAATTTTAGAAATTTTATTAGAAATTTTACTGTTCATTTAGTATTTTTCTTAATTTAAAATAGTTTAATTAGGTAATTAATGTTTAATTAGTAATTAATTAATATAAAAATCACAAAAAGACAAAAATACATATTTTTAATTTTAAAACTTATTTTTAGTTATTTTATAATTTTAGAAATTTTATTTTCACCTTTTTAATATTTAATTAGTATTAAATTATATTTAAGTGTTTTTAATATTGATAATTAGTATTAAATAGTAATTAGTTAATATTAAATAATTAATTAGTGTTAAAATTTATTTTCTTTTTCTAAAAATTTTCTTTTACCTTTAAGTTTGTAAAAAAGTCATTTTCACCCTTGGGTGTTTTCAGATATCACTTTTCACATTTTATTTTGTACGTTTACGTTTTATTTAAACGTGAACGTATGCGTTTTAAGTTTTAAACGTTTCTGGTTTTTCCTAGCTTCCAGTCTTTTTCATATAGTTTGTTTAAGCTATTTCTTCGTATATTCCTTAGTGTAATCAATCTCAAACCCTTTTCCTATCCAAATTCACTCGATCACGAAACCGTTTTATAACCATCCACACCTCGTCGGGACATAACGACCCGGGAAAACACTATACTTCCTCGGAGATTTGGTCTGAGACGTTTGACTTAGTTGACCATTCACCTGGTCAATTTAGGTTGACCGTTTGGGATCAATCAAATTTTGGCGCCGCTGCCGGGGAGGTCGTGCGCGTATTTTAAACGGTTTTTCTGATTAGTGATTTTGGAATTCGTTCCATTGTACATTTATCCATCCTTTGTTCATATTTTCTTATTTTCAAAACAAAACTGTTCCCGAAAACATTTTAAATCAGTTTTCAATGAACACAAAAAACGCAAAAAGAGTTTCTTTCTTATAAAATGTTTATCAAAAATCCCAAAAATATCCATCTTTACCCTCTTACCATTTTGATTCTACATTTCTTACCCTCCAAAGCCTTTTGATTCTTTCTATGTCTCATCCATACCTTCTTGATTGCCAGTGGTGTGGTAATCCTTATAATGGTGGCAATTGCCCAGTTGTGGCATGGTAGAGTCAGGAAACGGGTCTGTCTATAACCAGAATCCCTATTCCTACCATGATACGACTGATTCATTCCATCAGTTACCACACCATGAGACTCAACAGTTTTACTGTTGTGAGTACTGTGGTGGTTCACATTACAGTTCTGATTGTCAATCGGGAAACACGCTTGTCTATGAGCAGTTTCCTGATAACAATTATAACTCAAGCACATACAACCCACAGCCACATCAGTTTCATTGTTGTGATTACTGTGGAGGTCCACACTTCAGCTCTGATTGTCAAACGAGGAATCCATTTCCTTGTAACAATTATGACTCTTCGTATCAAGACCAACCTCCACAGTATCAAACTATCCAAGCAACTCCTCAAATCCAGCAAGACTTTTTAGAGGTTCTTGAGAAACTTAATGAACTTAAGGAAGAGTTAGCTAATATTTCACTCCGTCATACTCCAAGTTCTTCTTGTGCATATTGTGGGGGTCCTCATGATGATTTTCAATGTCAACCTTCCGGTTTTGACACATCCACGCCCCCACAATTTCCACTCATTCCAAACTCTCGAGGGAAAACTATGGCAGAATTACTTGCTGAAGAACGAGAATCTGGAAAAAGCATGGAAGAATTATTGGCTGAGCAACGAGCAGCTAAAATAAGTGCTAATATTCGCAACACTGCTCTATTTAACGACTATGATGATAGTGATGATGAAGATAACATTGTTATTATTCAAAAAGATTCATCAAGTTCATCAGTTGATATCCCAGCAGTTGAGACTCCATCTCAAACAACTGCTATCACACCCGAGGTTTCCACTCACTCTCTGAATATGGGGGATGAGCATCTTAGCACTGTTCCTCAAAAGGAATCGGACGAATTCATAAAGTCTAGTGCTGAGAACCTTATCCCAATCCCAGGAGAGTCACAGGGAACTTCTGATCACATGTGTGATTTACCTTCCCCTCTTGAGTGTCCAAAAGCTCAATTGGAGATTTTCTCCGATTGTAGCGAAGATTGTGCATCTTATGGAGACATCGAGTATGATGAGGCATCAATTCCACATATTGAGGCTGATCATTTTCTTGAGGAGATCACCAAAATCAATTCACTTCCAACAGGAAGTGATGATGGTCTCCTTAACTTCGAAGCCGAAATTGAAAATCTCTTAAATCATGATCTGTCACTCACTTCTGATCCTGAAAATCCAATAGAGAATATTGATCACTTTGTTCCCGAAGCATTCAATACTACTCTCACCAATCCTCTATTTGAATTCGAATCTAAATTAATTTTGATTTCTGATAATCCACTCTTTGATATTCAGAATGAGGATTGTGATGAGTCTATTCCGGAACATGAGTTCACATATTTACATCTTGTGAAAGATTCTCTTCATGAGGAGTTCTCCGGTGAACTCACTCATCATGTCATAACTCCTCTGGAGTTTGATATCCCGGGGGGAGATGCACTCAATCATGAGGATTTGCAAATTCCCACCCACCCTCCCGGGATGTTTTTGAGCTTACCCTTTGAAATCCAAACTCAGGCTACGGAGCCTGCTCTCGAGGAAGAAAATCCTATAATGATTTTCATCATGGTTTTCTTCCTTTTCTTCACCTACAGGGGGACTTCTCTTGTTCTTCACTCCTTCGGGAATGAAGACACTATATTTGACCCCGGCATTTTCATGTACCATTATTTTGAGCCGGGATTATATCTCATCAGTGTGGAACTTTCACGTGCTTCAAATGTTTATCCAAACATCTTGAATGAAAGTCTGATTGAGATTGTTTCTTCCACATCATGCTTCCCTAAGGACTAATAAATTCGGGGTCGAGTCAAGCTAGTGACTCGGTAAACAAAAACAGTAGCATGCTTATAGGGTTTTCACCCTAAGTGTGGGGGAGTCCCCCATGCTATGGTTACAAAGTGAAAATACAAAATCATGTTTTCCACGCTTAGCTTGTAATGTTGCCCTTTTACGTTCAAAGAGTCGGCATAATAGCCGGGACTTTGAATATTGAGGACAATATTCATCCTAAGTGTGGGGGGTATTTCGCTATTCTAGCGAATTTTATCACATTTTACTATCTTATACCCCCACTTTGACCAAAATTTTTCAAAATTTTTTCACTAAAGTTCAAAATTTTTTGTGGTAATCAGTCCGCCGTGTCTAAACGACAAATGGATTGGCTAGTCCAGGAGCAAACGGCTCTTGGTAAAGACATCTCAAACCAGTTGATGGCTTGCAATTTGCCAAAAATTGTATGGTTCCTCAACTCCCCATATCCCATAAAGCGAATGAGTTGGCTAGCCCACAAGATTATGGCTTGTGGTAAAGGCCGTGGAAAATCCATAATTGGTAATCAGCTCACCAAGATGTTGACTTAGTCTATCAAGATGCTGGCTAGTCCAGAAGCAAACGGCTTTTGGTAAAGACTAATCAAATCCGTTGACAGCTGGTGGTTTGCTCAAAATCACACGGTTATCAGGTGTGCCACAGTTCTTACACCTGGCTACTCCAGAAGTGATGGTTTTTGGTAAAGAGATTTTCAAATCCATCAGGTTTTTCTCAAAAGATTGCTAGGGACTAGCAATGTTTTAGTGTGGGGGATTGATGAGTGTGTAAATACTCATCATTTTTACCTTTTCTGAGCTGCCAAAACATCTAAAAATACTCAATATTGAATCAAAATAGTGAAAATATCACAGGAATGTGTTTTATGTGTTTCAAATGCAAAATAATCAAAAACAGATGAAAAACGCACAAAGTTTGCATAATTGGCAGTTTCAGTCCCTCAAGTTTCATAAATTAAAACTAGTCCCTGAAGGTTTAAAATTAATAAAAAGTCAACTTTAGTTCATGGGAAGTCAAACATGTTCACAAATAGTCCCTGGATGGAAGTTTACACAAACTGGCAATTTTTACCCCTCAAAATCCAAAATGGGCATAAAAGGTCCCTGAACTTTCAGAACTTGACAAAACCAGTCCCTGGTGAAATATTTTTGAAAGAAAGTCAATATGGTCCTTGGGAATTCAAAATTTATCATAATTGGTCCCCGGGTATAAAGTTTGGAAAATTTCAATTTTGGTCCTCCAAGTTTGTAAAATTATAGTTTTAGTCCCTGGAGGTTTTAAAATAGAAAAAGTTCATTTAAGGTCCTTTGGTTTATCACATATGGCAAGATTAGTCCTTGTAGTATCTTTGGAAACTTGCCAATTCAGACCCCTAAACTTTCAGATTAATTACATTTTGGTCCTTGTGATTTCTAAAAATTACCTAAACCAAACGGATCCTTAGTAATTATTAAAACCAAAAACCAACACCCCATTATCCAGCCCACACTCCCAAACCACTCCCAAGCCCAAAACTCAATCCAGCCCACCCCGTTTTTAAAATAATACTCCCCAGGGTCAACAGAAGTCAAAACCACCCTCACCATACCACTTCCCTCCCATTTCTTCCCCTGCAATACCACCATCCACCACTGGTTCTACCCCACTTGCTCCACCACCCTTATCCCTGCCACATTCCACATCCCATTACCAATTAATACCCCCCTAGGCTACGCTTCCACAGACCCCAATTGGCTCAAAAAGCTTTTTCCCACCAAATTGATAAGTGAGACAAGGCTTGTCCAATTGGTATTTTTTATTGGTGGGATTTGATCCTTGGGACCCACATAGCTCAGGAGGTCAATAAAAGAGAAAGAGGGAAGCAGAGTGAAGATTATTATATTAGTTTAGAATAGCTTAGTGTCGTTTTAGTGTAATTTCAATCTTTCAGTTGTATTTTCAATTAAAATAGCTTGTACCCAGTTTATTTCATGTATCTCAAACTTTATTTCAAGTTAATTTAAAAGTTCTAGTTGCTAATTCAGATTTGCAGATTTCAAGTGAATTTGACAAATTCACTTGAAAATTGTTAATGTTGTTGTTTCTTATCCTTTAAGCTCAAATTTCAGTCACTTATAAGCTTTTTGAAGCTTTGGTTCCATTTAAAAGGCTCTTAGTCAGTTTACATTAATTACACAAAAAAATTAAGAAAATACAAGAAAAATAAAAAATGGTTGTCTCTAGCAAAGAGAGACAGAAGAAAGAAGATGATGTTGGAATCTGGTTTAGTAGCTCATGGGAGCATTAGGTTGTGAATGTGGGATTGATTCTCAGTTGGGTTTTCAGCCTTGATGTCAAGTAAGCTTTTGATCCAAGAATTTCTTTATAATTTAGGCTAAGTGGTCATTGTTGTTATTTACTAATTAATCTTGTTAATTTAAACTTACTGTAGCTTAGTACAATCTAGTCTATGATAATTGTGGTTTGATTTGCTCAATTCCTTAGAAAATCTGTCATCACAGATTTGTTAGAGGGTGTTTGGTTTAACTCAGTTCAAGCAAATCTTGTTGTTGTTTCATTGTTGTTTCAGTTTAGGAAGAATGCATTAGGGTAATAAAGGTCAAATAAAGTCTAAAAATTAGGTCTCTTTTACAACAAAGTCAAAAATCAAGGAATCCCTCCCCAACAGTCCACTGTTGGGGATTTGAGACTCAACTCACCATATCAAAGCATACCCTTGTACTTTAGTCTAAATTAGTCTTATGTTAGCATATTACAACCATTTTAGTCATTAGGAATCATTAGAACTTCACAAAAGTCAACAATCTAAGTTTTTTACAAAAGTCAAAATTGTGCACATCAGATTTTTCCAAAAATTCAAGCAATTGTTTAGAATTTTGTGTTAGCTTTCATGGATTGAAATTTGTTCCTATGTAAAGTCTACCAGCTCATGTTTTGAATCCTAGTATTTCTATATTTTTGTGAATTTCATTGTGGGCCCCACAACCCTCCAAAGAGGGCTGCAGGGCAAGCTGCTCCCCTGCATCAGCAGATAGCAGTCCCACCACCACCACTTGGTGGTGGTTTTCCAGCCAACCCAGTGGTCACACAAGCCCAAACTTGGCTCATTTCAACTCCCCCCTACCAGGTTCTACATTTTGACCACTGGTTTGACCTTGGACCCTCTGGGTCCCACATGTGTTTGGCTCTCAAAGTTGTCCCATTTTCTGGTTTGATACAAGTTTCCAAGTGCTTATAATTGTGCTTCTTAGCTTAATCTGTGGACCCTTTTGGCTTTTTCTAGCTTATTCATGTCTAAATAAGCTAAGTGAACTAAGTTCCACCATAGTGGGTCCCAATTGTGCCCATTTCAGCTTATTTTCTCTTCTAGTCAACATAAGTCAACTGTTGGCTTTTTGCTTTCCATTTCAGCTTATTTTTAAGTTATAAAAACTTGTTTTCACAAAAGTTGTTAGTTTTTAGGTATTAAATAAGTTTGTAAAATAAAAACCAAGAAAAACCAATTTAAATTTTAAGTGATAGTTTCTATTTAATTTTATTTAAATTTTATTTTTCATTTTTAAATTTTTCTTTAGTACCTAGCTATTTTATATTTTTCTTAAATTCCTATTATATTAAAGTATTTATAATAATTTTCTCAGATTTTTATTTTATTATTTAGTATTTATTAGAATTAATCTTAGTTTTATTAATAATTAATTAATATTAAGTTTTAAATAGCATAATTAGTTTTTATTAAGTAAAACCTAGTTTTTATATTTTTTATAGCTTTTATATGTTATAAAATAATTTTAGAAATTTTATTAGAATTTTTACTGTTCATTTAGTATTTTGCTTAATTTAAAATAGTTTAATTAGGTAATTAATGTTTAATTAGTAATTAATTAATATAAAAATCACAAAAAGACAAAAATACATATTTTTAATTTTAAAACTTATTTTTAGTTATTTTATAATTTTAAAAATTTTATTTTCACCTTTTTAATATTTAATTAGTATTAAATTATATTTAAGTGTTTTTAATATTGATAATTAGTATTAAATAGTAATTAGTTAATATTAAATAATTAATTAGTGTTAAAATTTATTTTCTTTTACCTTTAAGTTTGTAAAAAAGTCATTTTCACCCCTGGGTGTTTTCAGATTTCACTTTTCACATTTTATTTTGTACGTTTACATTTTATTTAAACGTGAACGTTCGCGTTTTGAGTTTTAAATGTTTCTGGTTTTTCCTAGCTTCCAGTCTTTTTCATATAGTTTGTTTAAGCTATTTCTTCGTATATTCCTTAGTGTAATCAATCTCAAACCCTTTTCCTATCCAAATTCACCCGATCACGAAACCGTTTTATAACCATCCACACCTCGTCGGGACATAACGACCCGGGAAAACACTATACTTCCGCGGAGATTTGGTCTGAGACGTTTGACTTAGTTGACCATTCACCTGGTCAATTTAGGTTGACCGTTAGGGATCAATCAAAGACCCCCTCAGTCATCTATCATGACTACTTGAGGGAATTTTGGTGCACAGCGGTGGTTGAAAACCCTGATGCACCAAAGGAGGCCAAAATCAGGTTCTCAGTGAAGAATGGAACTAAGTTCCTAACTCTTGACTACAAAACCTTTGTCAAAGCCACTGGCCTTGACTACACTGAGACCTTTGTAGCCCCACCTACTGAAGAGGAAGTTAAACAACTCCTCTTGGAACTTGGGCCCTATGATAAACATCATCCAGATGTTACTCCAGGGGCCCTACTAAACAAAGCCCCCATAATCAAAACATGGTTCCCTGCCCCCTGGAGGATCCTGATGACATTTCTAATTCAGGTCCTTGGGGGGAATAAATCCTCAACTGAGCAACTAAACACTACTCAATCAATGATAGTGTACTATCTCATTGAGGGTAAAAAGATTGACCTTGGAGAAATTATCTTCAGGGAACTCATAGGCAAATTGGGTGGGAAGTCTAGGCAAAAACACATGTCTTATCCTAGATTCATTTCCTGTGCCCTGAATGACCTATTAGGGTCTGAGTATATCAAGCCTGACAGTGTCGGCTTTGAACCTGATGTCTTACATAAGGCAAATTACTCACGTGACCCTAATGAGGTAACACTTGTCGCCCTGACCACATATATGCTGACTGCTATCCAGGGTAACAACATTGTTTCACCAATTCCCTCTCCCACCAAAAAGGTGAAGAGGAAGAAGGGACAGGGGTCCAGGAAGGTGGCTCAACCCAAGCCACTCACCACTGAGACCTCTGCCCCTAAGCCTGACAATAGGGGGCAACAACAACAACAACAGACCCTGACTGAAGACACCCTCAGGATCATTAGCCAATCTTTGGCCCCCAAACAAAGGACAACGGAGGGCACTGAGACATCACACTCAGTGTCCTCGGGCGAACCCGTTCCCAAAGGTCCTGCTGACATAAACAAGTCAGTGGGGTTGGAACCAACCAAACCTTCACATCCTGCTAAAGACTCTGGCAAATCACAACCAGAGTATCAGGGAGTAAGGGGTCCTATACCCTCGGTGGGGTAGCACTACTCCACTAAAAAGGGGATCTACAAACATTCACATCCTGCCAAAGGCTCGGGTAAATCACAACCCAAGCAACAGGGAGTTCCCGCCCCTAAATCTTCGACAGGCCAGCACAAGCCTGTTGGAAAGGGGGGTATAACCACTCAGGTGCCTGATGAGGACATTCGCAAATCAAAGCTTTTGTATAAGGGCACAAAAACTCATCCCAAAGACTTAGAGGGAAACATACAACCCGCTGATAGGGACACAACATTCACGGCTCCTCAGGATGGCACTGGAAAACACCCATCAGTGCCTGAAGGGGTCACGGGGGACAAAGATTCAGAGGGACATATGCCACCCGCTGATATGGAACCCACAACCACCCCCGAAGGTGCGGAAAACTCAGGAACTGAACTTGAGGACCAGGTAGATAAAACCCAATCTACCGGATTTGAGAGGTCAGGACCTGGCCACAACGAAGGCAAATCTTCTTATGAAGAGGAGCCGGATAACCTTGTTTTGTAGATTCAGTCCCTAGCGGATGCTCAGGCGGTTTTGTATTCTGATGGTGAATTTGACAGTGATGAGGAAGTTTTTAAAGCCGGAGATGACATGGAGCTTGAGGAGACAGTCCCTGAACCACCTCAGTCTCCTCAATCTTCTAACCATGACGTAGCTGACACACATTCCGAGCCAGAGTCCTCAGGAGATGATCAAACTCCTCTCACTGTTAAAGCCTTCACCAAATTCATCAAAAAGATTACTAACATTTTGTACAGGGGGATCACTGATGAGGTCTTTGACATGCACACTGAACAGGCGGTTCACTATCATAATCTCAAAGATGCTGTCGAAGACTTCGATGATGATGTCAGGGAACAGAATGCCTTCGTTAACCATTCTCTGACACAGATGATCACTCGCCTAAATCAGTTTTTGATAACCCTCAACCAGCTGAATGTAGGGGTTCAATCGGTTCAAGAATCAGTCAAGGATGATCCTGAACTCACCAGGAAGCTTCTTCAGGCATCTGAGACGTATCAGGTAAACTCAGTGGCCCTCACAGAGTTACTTGACTTGATAAAGGGTTCGAATGTTCAGGGTCTCACCACTACAGTGGAGTCTCTTAAATCTTCCTTCACCAAAATGGAAGAATCAGTGGCAGCTCAATCCCAAAGGTCCACTTCTCTGGCATGGACTCTGGGATCCAGGATGACAGCTCTTGAACAAGCACATGCTACACTTGACTCCAGGGTGTCCATCATTCAGCAGGATACTCAGGAGATCAAGTCTATGATGACTGAGATTTTTCAAGCCTTCAAGGGTGTCCATCATTCAGTACAACCAACACTTGCCATCACTGACGATCAGGCAAATGTTGAGGGGGAGAATGCTACTAAAGCCCCCAATATTGTTGAACAAGAAGCTGGACAACCCTCTCACACTGAGGGGGAGCATGTCACTGAAGCCACACCAATCACTGAAGTTCCACCACAGGAGGAACCAGTCTCCTCCACTCTCAGGCAGGACAGAGGCAAAAGTATTGCTACCACCTCTGATCCTGAAATTGTGCTCAAGCCAGCCTCAACCATAGTCAGATATGACCCTGATGAACCTATCAGAGTCCCGTTTGAAATCAATGGAGTAGTCCAACATCTCACCAATGCCGAAATTCAAGCTCACATGGAAAGGACTGAGATACTACTAAAGGTGGCTGAAGAAGAGAGAATGAGCAAGCCTGCTCTTATTCAGGTTGTTCATGAGGAAGCTGAAAAGATTGGTTTGGATACTGAGGTACTAGCATCTGAACAAGCTGGTGCAGCCTTTAAAAAGGCTCAGGAAGAAGAGCTAAATGCTCTCAAAAGGGAAAGGGAAAATAAGCTCAGGAAGAAGAGCTAAATGCTCTCAAAAGGGAAAGGGAAAATAAGCTCAAGAAGGACGCTCAAATCAGAAAACACAGGGTCGAAAAGTATACTTGGGTGATGAAAGAAAGGCTAAGACCTAAAACCATCACTGACATTCAAATTCACAGAAACACCGATCCTACAGTGGTCACCGTCTTCAGGGGACGTGATCAAAGAATATTTGATGTCCATAAGCCATTCAGGTTTGCTGATTTTGGCATCACTGAACTTGATGAGCTTCGTCCTATCATTGCCAAGAAGAACAATGTTGTAGTTCCCAGCCTTCTCAAGTCACTGAAGGAAAGGTACGACAGACTGAGAGCAATGCCTGAAGCTCTTAACATTCCCTCACTTCTTCCTGCCTCAGCAAAAGAGACTGCTCCATCTAAGGCTTCCAAGAGGAAAAGGAAGCATATTGAGATGGAGCCTGAGATCAAAGTACCAGGGCTAGAGTGCGACAGGTCGCTTCCTGAAGGGATCACTTTCGTGAACAATGTGGTCCTTGAAGCTCCTGAAAGAGGCTTATGCCTCACTGATGAGTATGGAAGCCTTGCCTTCCAAAGATGGTCTGATATGGATCAGGCAGGAATCAAAGCAATGCTCATATACCTCATGTTGGTGTCCCCCATCAAGAGTGCTGAGAACAAAAGATTCTGCCAGGACTTGGAAGCAATGATCAATGAACATCCTGAAAGACATATACTCAGATCAAAGAAAGCAAAGCTTGAAGCCCTAGGATACCACCTGAACATCTGATCTGCAACAACTATCCTTTATTATTTTTTATTTTTTTTGTTACTTGTAGGACTTGTAATAACTATGAATAAACTTTGATGTTTTGTTTAAATCATGTGTCCTACTTATAATTACATCAACATTCAGTAAAAGATGAAGACCCCTTCAAACTCATACTGAATCAAGAAACACTTAGGCTATTTGTATGTTCTAATAGGGGGAGATTGTTGGGTCACTGAATTCCCCAATCTTCTTCTAACAAGGATTTGAATGTAAAATAACCTAAGTATAAACAAGTCACTGAGTGAACAGTAACTCAGTGAGTCATCTTCAGGATGCTTAGACCGAGCCTAAGAAGAAAGGTTCTCCATTCAATGAGGTGGAACTCAGTGACTGAGATCTAAGCTAAGAAGAAGGTGATGGGTTCAGTGAGGATGACAATAACTCACTGAACCCCAAGACTCCTCAACAACTATCTTGGTACTGAAGACTGATGACTTGAAGACTGAAGTTTTGGCGGGACTAGGCGGGAAAGTTTGATCTGTTTCACTAAAGTGTTTTAACTTTAAGGTCAAACTTTCCTCAAATGGTTAAAACCAGGCTGTCATCAGAAAGTGCCTTTTGGACTTAACCCAAAGAAGTTTCCCTTGCTAGAGAATAAAATTTATCAAGATTTTATTGAGGAACACTTAGGTCCATTGTATAATAGGGTTGTTCATATTTGTGTATAAATAGGTAGCATAAGTGAGGAGTAAAAGTTGACAAGTTTGTGCAATTAATGCAAAGCATTCACAAACCACTTTTACTCCTCCAAAGAACAACATAACCCCTGAGATAGCTCAGTGGGTCCTGAAAGTTGTCACTCAACATTGTTTGAGTTTAGTGAGGAGTCAATACCACACTTGTCGTTTCAATCCCAAGTGTTATTCCGCAAACACTTGGGTACGATTCTTTTTGATTAACTTCTAATAAAGAATTAAACGTTGAAAAATATTGTCTCTTATTTTACGTTACTTTATTGTTAATCATTTATACATCTTTGTTTAAAGTCATACAACTTGGTTACTTTAGCGTTTTAGTTACTGTTAACTAAGTAAAAGGGACCAACAAAAAGCTTCGCCTAAAGTTGTGGGGTTTGACGTTAAGAGTGCACATTGTAGAGTCAGTTTAGGTCCAGAGATATACATCGATTTAAGTAAGTTTTCAGAGATCCCCATTACTCGATTTATAAGTATCTCAAGTCACTCTGATATTCTACCACCGTACCCATTTGCAAGAGCTTAGATAGTGCTTCCCGATCGCTGTTGTCCGATGCCATAAACAGTAACTCAAAAAACAGAATTTTTCTATGAACAGTGCCGATGAACAGTAACTCGTGAATAGTGACGATGAACAATTTTTTTTCTCTTCCTTTTTTTTTATTGGAACTGTAACACCTTCATTTTCACAGATCGCAGCAGATTTAGATCTGGGGTATTACTTTATGGAATCACAGACACAATAATAGAAAACGACTCGAAAAGAGACGTTTTTATAAAATGAGTTATCATTCATTAAAATATTAGAGTTTTTATTAAGAAGAGTCCCGTAAATCTAAGTGTGAAAGTAGTATTTTGAATGATAACAGGGTTGAAAGTCCTCCAAGTTCAGTGCCGCTTCGTGCCATGGATTTCGTAACAGCTAAATACCTAGGATACATGCTTAAAAGTCAACATTAGGTGTTGGGTGTGAATCATAGGTTTAAGTGATAGTGTGAATACAAGTTTCACAGGGTTCAGTTGTTACACCCTTTAAGGAAAATGTAGTGTTTATGATAATTGAAATGCATATACAATTGTCATGAAAAGAGAGTTATTGTACTATGCTCATGAGACCGCACGTTAACATGTCCAGGTCATGGGGCACTGCAGACCCTTACATGATGGGATGGAGATAAGGTTAACTTGCCAAAGTTAAACCTAAATGGGTGTTTTCAAATATAGTACTTATTGGTACCCAGACGGGGCAAACCAACGGGAGTTGTCAAACTCCAATAGATCTATCAACTATATTTGCGTTCACTCGCAAGTGATTATGGTTCATGAATTTTAGTTATGTAATGGTGGCAGAAAGTAACATTCGTGCAATAACCAAAGAAAAATACTTGTATTCGGTATAAAGCATGTATCCCCCTCATAGGGTTTGTAAAGCATTTAAAAGTGAGGTTATGAAAACTCACATGGGCCTAAAGATGATCTGATTGATGTGAAAAGTGACTCGGATACTAGATTGCCTTACTCACGTGTCCTAGGAGTTTTGTAGGTGTGTTTGTGTGGGTTAAGTTCTTTAGTTGTTTTAAGTTTCGTAAGTAATTACTCCTAGGGTTTCTAAATTTAGTTATAACATAACACCGTTCGGGCCATCATAATTCAGAAGTATATAACTCCTTACATGAAGCTCCCTACTATTGTATTATGTTGTATATATAACATAATACCGTTCGGGCCATCATAATTCAGAAGTATAACTCCTCATACGAAGCTCCCTACTATTGTGTCCCATTGTTAAGTATTTTAGATTATAATTATAACATAACACCGTTCGGGCCATCATAATCCAGAGGTCATGTAGTAAACGTTTGAGGAGCCAGGGCACTTTAATTCGTAAACCCAACAAACTCGTCAAAACGAATACCCAAATGAAACCCCTCACATGAAGCTCCCTACTATTGTGTCATATTGTTAAGTAAAAGATAGTTTTTATTTTTATGAAAGTAATTCACTTTATACCCTTCTGGTTTATATATTTACAATATCTACCCTAAACTTATATTCTCTATATAATTTAGACTTTTAATTTCTAGTCCCTATACTTATATATTTTGATAAAATGACAGAAATGACCCTTAGACTTATTAGTTTTCAAAACTTACCATTTATACCCTTAACTTATAACATTTACAAAACTAGTCCTTATAAGTTTAGAACTATATTACTTTTTATCCTAAGGTTATATAACTTTGAAAAAAGGGTCCTTACACCTAATAAGTCTAAGAAATTTTTAAAACAGTCCCTAGACTTAATATTTTCAAAAAGTTACCATATATACCCCTATGCATAGTAAACTTTGCAAAACTAGTCCTAAAACCATGCAAACTATATTCTTATGAAACAAAAAGTTTTCCTAGCTTATAATTAACTAATATTAACTTATCTAATTTGCCTAAACTATATTATAGCTTATGGTAAGGGCTTATAGCATAAAATTAGTAATTCGACTATATTTAGGGTTTCAAAATGAAAACTAGCAAATGAAAGTGATCAAGGCTCAAGCAAGGGTTCCTAGGTGATCTAAGGAAACCTATAACTATCCTAGTACTGTACTAAAGCTATTAGAACAAGAAATAAAGCTTACATGATAAGGGGAGGACTTAACGAGGGTATTAGGGTTTTCTCGATGGAAATGGGACTCGACAAGGGTGCAAGGCCTATCTAGCTCAACTCCTAGGCTTACTAGAACTTGTATACTACTACTACTTACAGAAGGTTTGAGGTGTAGAAGAGAGGAGGTGTGATTTGGAATGGGAGGGGTGTCGAGCTATTTATAGCCCTCGTATGGCTTGGTGGCCAAGCAAGGGGTGGTGTACTGGCATGAGGGGGGGGGGGGAGGTGACTCTTAGCAGCTATATGTGACTATTAGAAGCTACAAGGTAGGCTAGGGGCATAGGTAGGGGGCTTGTGGTGGTGGTTTGGCCGCGGCTAAGGGTGGTGACAAGTAGGTGCATCACCTACTTGTAAGCTACTTAGGGAGGAGCTAGGGTGGATGCTTAAGGTGACTAAGGTACTAGGATAAGTGCTTGAGGCGCTTATGTTTAGGTTTGAACTAGTTTAGGTTTAGTTTAGGCTTAATCTGGCTTAGTGAGTGATTAGGGTCTAGCTTAGGGCTTAGTGCCTAGATTAGAGTTCTATGGGTGCTTAGTGATAGTATTAGGACTTAGGAGACTTATACTAAGTGGTGGTAACTTATGGTAAATATTTGGGAAGGTTTAACCTAGTTTTGGGGCTTATAAGACCTAGTTAGGGTTTTGTGCTTAACGGACTTATACCTAAGCTCTAGAGGGTTGTACTAAGGTTTAGGAAGTCTAAGATATCCTAAAGTTTATAATGTAATTCCTACATAAGCCTTGAGTACTTTCAAACTAGTTTAGTTTAGGAACTAGGGTTTTAAAGATAACTATAACTACTTAGGGTTTGATTAGGGTTTGTTTTGGTATTATGGTAGATTTAGTATGCTGTGGTGATAGATTACTTATAGTGGTGTTGTAGTGATCTTAGATTATGAGTTCATGTGTTATGGTTGTAAGAATATTAGGCTTAAAAGGATACGTGAGTAGGTCTAGAGAGTCATGTATGCAATGAAAAAGAAGAAAAACAACAATTTACCTGTGAAAATACCTACTATAGGTATTGTAGAGGAAATGATGTTGATGGGATTTTATGGGTGTTTATAGGAACCCTAATTTGGTAGCCCTATCAACGAGGACTCTTAATGAAAGCACCAATTGATACGACCCGCTAAGGTTGTATCGATAGTAGCACCTCTTCAAGCGTGTTGCGAGCTCCTAAGAAGAGAGAACGAAGACCAGAGATATTTTAATTGACAAATGCTTAATGATTCTATTCATAATGATGCGGTATAAATACACATTAAAGATAACTCCTAACTCGAATAGATAACTCATACCACAATGACACTTTCCTAGATAACGACTCACATGACACAATCCTAACATGACTCAAATACGACTAAACCAAAGATAGTTATCCAAAGGCTCGTGACACAAACACACCATTTTTCTCTTACAAATTGCTCATCATGTCTCTCTTATACAACCTCTACTGAATTTTAGCATAAATAGGAACTTGACCAAAATTGCTTCTTTGTTATTTAAGCAAATTGATCTGAACAAAACCACGTGCTGGCGTAATTCCATTTGCAAGATCACATAATCAGTAAGCAATTCAAATGTGAAACCATGAATTTAGAGTAATAGTTACCAATTTACTTAAATCTTTGTCTCCCTAAAATGAACACATACCCATGGGAATTTTAGTTTATTGTTTTGTATGTACACGTTTCTGAAACACTTAAAATGAACAAAAACCAAACTATGATTAAACTACAGTGACAACAATTGCTATTTATTTTCAGACAACTGGTCGGGCCCCGGTCCGCCGCGTTGCGGCGGGGCATTGTAGTTAGTGTTTTTATATAGTCTATATGAATACGACAAAGGAAAAAGGAAAAAAAAAGAAACTTGTTTTTATAATTTGAACAGACTATGTTTTTTACAGTATTGGGTTGTCATATATGTTGAAAATTGAATGACTTTGTAGCGGCCTGGCGGATTTTTTGGTCGGTGTTGATCATTGCACTATGACTTGTACGTGGTAAATAGTTTTTATGACTACTAAATAACATTTTTCTAAAAATAAGCAAAGGGATTACAGTTCATGTTACTAATGTAAGAGTAACGATAAATCGCAGGGATAAATACGTAAAATTCAAAGGGCACAGTGGCAACCAAATTTGAAATGATATCAACTGCTACGTCCAAATTACCTTTACTATTTCTTTAGCAATACATAGAGAAACACATATAATTGAACAGATGCATGATTAACACTTAATTTCATCAAACCCAAGTGTGATGTAGCAGTTGTATAAACAAAGCATTACCACTTAGACTCCTTAGTTGCAGCAATGAGCTTATCCGAACAACACTTAAAGCAGGTAGCATAGCCGAATACAAACACCACTTAGCAGGTTGCTTATTAGATCCATTTTAGATATTGTTGGTGGACCATTACAAAATAATGCTGCAGAATAAGTAAACATAAATAAGTTTCAACTACTTGTTAAATTTACTTTTTGTGTATGATTAACCAAATATTGGCTGAAACATTATAACTTATCCTAAAATTCTGGCCTTTTCTTGCCACCATATACACACCTATACAAAATATCAATAATTTTTTTTAGTAAAGTTATAATACTCGTGCGGTCGTTATAAGATTCTAGCGGAAACATCGTGTTGCTTACATACACGGTTCTCCAATTGCAACAAATAAATAAAATTCAGTATAAAGAGAGTTTACCTTTTCTCAATATAGCATATTGAACAAACACGGCAAGTAGCCACAACCGAGTTCCTGAGACCAAACAGCAGAAATGCAGGCAACCCTAAATCATGAAAACTAATTACAATCATTTTCAGGAAATTTCAAAATGCAAAAATCATAGCAGAATTAAGCAAGTTCATTCACAATTGCAGCACGTTACCTTACACTGGGCACAAAAACAATATATCAAGCAAATCAATGTTCTCTTTTTCAAGGATTCTAGCAATTTTTGAAAATATGCAAATCAAAACATCATTTCCAGGAGTACATTAATTAGCTTTTTGTACTAATCAAATACTTTTTACACAATAAGCAAATCCAAACACCATTTTCATGAACTTATGTCAACCAACTTATAAATGCCAATTTGTACGCATAAGCATAAGCAGGAAAAGTTAGTAAGCCCAAAGAGTCACTTATTGCTAACCAAAACGCAAAAGTTCGAGACCAACAACATTAGCACATTACTATCTTAACAACCTTAGTGCAAAATCACTCATTCATGCAAAGTAACATCTTCGCACAAACTACTAAATTTCGCAACCAAAACCAAAATAGCAAATCTTATACCTAAGAATAATACTGGAACCCATAAAACCGCAAATGCAACCGCACCCTGCTCACTTGTTACCACAGCTTCAAGCCCATTCGGAATCTTAGCGACCTCATCACCATGACTCATTTAAAGAACCTGCATAATATAAGTTTAACAATCACCACAACCGTGTCAAATTTTGACCTCTTGGTTTTCGAATATCTTACTTAATTTCTTAAGCGTGTTCAGTCACTGAATCCATTTGTAAATGTTGCATTACCAGTTCCATACTCCCGTCATTCCTTGTGCTTATTAACATAAGCTGGTAAAGCGTTGCAGTTTTTTAAATGCATAGGCTGATGCTGATAAAGGTGCAAACATTGTATGATGTTGTTGAACAAAACTGTTATTGAGCTTAAAGGAAAATCATGAGATCCTCTTTATCCATAAATCTTTTAGTAAAAACAGTAGGTACCTTCAAATTCTCCTTTATATATCCCATGGCATATGTTGTTGTATGGACAATCGTTTTTCGTAAATTGTAGACTGCTTAGTCAGAACAATGGACTTTAGACACCCCATTATCACATACCCCACCATGATGGTTGCATTTTTCATCACAAAACCTGCAAAATAATTGAATATATCCATAAGATGAGTAAACATCGGTCGAAGCTACACGCGTCATAGAAAAATTCAAGAAATAAACTATCGTTTGGCACATTGGGTATTTGGATAACAAATCAACCTAATTATCGTAACCTCCGCTGCATCAACTCGGGCCAACCTTTTCAGTGCACCCGCATTCGATAAAGAAGCAAACACGAAAACTAAAACACAAACACATCAAATAAGTCCTAAATTCAAAACTTAAAAAGAAAAAAGAAATACAACAAAAAAAGGATATCTGGCCACTTGAAATCATACAGATGTTCCCAACTTTCATTATCATCGTACGCAATAATAAGCCAACTCCTACATTGAAGAAGAAATTTTTTGACTTATGCTAGCCTTACTTGATCCTTTGTAGTCTATTAGTTTTTTGGTGCTTTTTAGCAAAGGTATTTTAAAACTAACGTACGGTTGGCGCGGTTGAGGATAATGTCGTTATAAAGAACATGTCAACTAAGGAGCCAATAACGTCGCAGTTGTTCTGTTCTAGGTATATTTACCAAATGATGAAAGTAAACATCTAAACTACTGCAATCACTTCACACATATAGTTTTCAGTTAAAAGCTATGAGCGGGTCAACAACTGACCACTACCAGAGTATCGGACATGAACTGCCACTTGTGATGGTTATGTGAAAGTAGATTACTATCAAGCAGCGTGCTTGTAAAATTGGACAGGGTTAAACGTTATTAACTATATATTCAATATTAAGTTTGTGTGAAGATTCGAGAAGTTAGAATATAGTGGGTGTTTACCACGGATTTGAGCCTGAGTTTGTCGATATAAGCTGCTTGTGGACATACGCTCCCCAAAAGAATGAGACCAGGTAGTCCATAGTACGCGGTGTAAACTCCTTAAGTTCCTTTCTAAATGGTCTGCACGAATAATAAATGTAAGAAATTGAGAAATTAATAATTGCGAAATGGGTAGTCAAACAAAGTACATGACTTACTAGCTAAAATAACAAAGTTGAATTTTTACATTAGATATACTAAATAACGTAGATTCAAGATTTGTTGCAAATGTAGAACCGTAGAGGGTGGGGGGGGGGGGTGAATACGGTTTCTTAGGCTTTTTAGATGTTTAAAAACTTTAAGCCAAAGAGAACACCAAGTGGTAGTATAATAAATCAACAACCACTATCACAACCAATGTATATAAAAGCAAGTAAAGAAAGACACCACGATATATACTGGTTTAGGATGGGGGGTTTATACCATCCGTACGTCCAGTTGCGAATCCGCGACTCTGATACTATTCATTAGTATAATCCTTTCGGTGGACTACAAACCGTTACAATTCACTCCACCGATATTCACCATTATTGATGCTCACAAAGAAGGAGTTACTCACCAACGATATTCCGCCCTCGGAAACCACCCAAAAGAATCTCACGATTCGACTTTTCCTAAGGATCACAAAGATCACTATCAAGACTTCCCACCGGAAGTATCAAACCCCAACTAGATCCCCAATGATCTAGGCTTGGTCACCAAGACACAAGACTTCCCTTACAAACAATTGAATGAATGAATATATGTTTGTTCAATCAAGTCCTAACCTAACCTAGTGACTCGATTGTAATAGAAAGGGTATAAGAAAGAAGACCCTCGACACAATCACAAGAGTGGATTAGGTTCTTGTGATTCTTCCCTTGCAAAGATATGTGTTCTTTCAAAGATGTTAGTATGAAAATCAAGAACACAAGATTATAGATTGAGATAGAGATAGAGATTTGAGAGTGTTTGGAGAGAAAGAATCTAGAGAGAAAGAATAATGGCAAGGGGTGAGGAATACAAGAGGCAAGGGTGGTATTTATAGGCCAAGACCCAATCTTGGGAAAAATTTACCGAGGCCGGCGCGTCACCCGTGCGTCAACGCGCGGGCAGCGCGCCAGGACTCTGTCTCAAGTTTTTCCCAAAACTTGGGTGTTGGACCTTGTAAATACTTATCCTTGCTAAACCCCCAATTGTACTTCACACTAAACCTTAACATTAATCAATCTAATGTTTACCAACTCAAATAGCCAATTTGGAAATCATTTGTGAAGTGTTTAAAGAGAAACCAAATTACCTAGGGTTTAAAGTGTAGATAGGGTAATTTGGAAGGGGTAGAAGTTTATCTCCTCACATGGCATAGAAAAGAGAGAAAGAATATGCCAAGGAATATTCCAATGCTTGGGGGGAAGAATGAGATGGAGGGTTGAGATGAAATGGTTTGAATTGGATGGCTAGGATCAAAGGGAGCCTCCCTTGGTTTTCAAATAATTTGGCATGTGTGGAATGTGGATGGTTGAGATGAGTTCACTTGAAATGAATGGTTAAGATCAAGCCTAGGTTAGGGTTAAGAAAGGATATTACAAGGGAATATGCTTTGCTTGGGGGGAAAGGAGAAATCAATGGTTGAGATCAAGCACATGTGGTGGCATAGATAGGAGAGATTGGACTTAGTTTGAAATGATGTGTTTACGCAAAGTGACCTTTGACTTAGTTTGACCAATAAGGGAGTAAACCCGTTACATAATTAGAGAAGATGTAAGCACGGAATATGAGCATATGGATGCTTCAACACGATGTCACGTGAAATATATAAGCTCCCTAAGTTTAGAAAATCCTTGGCTAGAGGCGATAGTTAGAAAACATGAGTCGGCGTTTTCCCGTAAATGGGTGTTTTAAAAGTGGGATCTCTCAAGTCTCAAAACTCGTTTCGAGTGTTCTCAATTAAGCACATAACATATTCATACCTGTATTGAAAGATCCACATTTGTCAGGTAAGGGGAAAGCCGACTTTCAAAATTTGCCCGGAACCATACAGACTCCTGGCGCGTCACCCGCGCGTTAACGCGCGGGCAGCGCGCCAGGAGCAGACATTGGCTCCGGCGATTTTGAGCTAACGTTTGTTATTTTATGTTGTTTCGATGGTTTGTTTGTCATCATTAAAACATAAAGAGATCTTGATCATGTTGCCTCAACAGCAAACTTACAGGTTATGATTGATCTATCTTATCCAAGCTTATCAACAACCATAAACATATAAAGTAATACCCGATCAGTATTATTTTGATATCAACAAACTCTAAAATCCACTTATCTAAGACTAATTTTCTAAGAAGCATAAACAAATAGCTTCATCCTAAAGAAGCCAATAAGCAATCCAATAGTTTTAAAGGTCATCGTATATCCATTTACTTGCCTTCCCTTTCTAGACCTAGCAAACGCAACACATCTTTGGATTAAATAACAGCAACAGTAACCTCGGCCTAAAAGGGAACCAAAAAATAAAACACAATCAATAAACTAAAACCAACAAAACAAAACACAATCAAAGAACACCATGTAACTTTTCTTTATGTTTTGACTAGATAACCCTTTTTCATAAAAAAGTAAAAACAAACCTCCGTGTAATCTTCTTCTTCTTTCAATCTTAATCTTATTGTATAGAAGCAGGCAGATGTGTTAGGACCCATCAACTCCCTAGTGAAGCTGCGCAGTTCCATGACGATCCTGCAACAAAAGACAATTTACACTGTCAACCAAAAAACACACTGATCCATCAAATCAAACATCAAGAAGAGTGTACCAAATCTGAAGATTTGTTTAGTTTAGGGTTATGTTATTTGTGGATGACTCTCAAATTTTCTGTTTTTGACAAATGATAGATGCTTCTAGAATTTTCTAGGAAGAGATAACTGTTATCCCAACCCTAACGGACCAATACACGGCCAATGGACTGGGCCTTATCACGTTAGCAGGCCGGGGGGAAAAAAGCACTGTAGCCAGCACCAGAAACGACGTCGTTCGTGATGGTGTATTATATATATACTAATAAATTTTGCACATTTAAGAGAAGAAAGTGTGAGCAGGGCCTAGGAAAAAATGTGGACCATGGCATAGAAGTTAAGAAAATTTTTAGAAGTATAGAGGAAGAAAACACGACATCACACAAATCCGTTGAAAACAAGAGCAAGAAAGATACAGATATCCAAAGACCAAAGACTTGATGTGAATCGAAATTAAAAACAAAAACAATTGACAATTTTTTTTATAATTTTTTTTTTCTTATAGCAAAAGATTGTTGTATTGAAAATGAATCACAAATGATCCAAAAAAATGACACATAATAGATAGATGTAAGATTACATCCTAAAATACAATTGTTGTCGACATATCTTGAAATACCACTAAAAGTGATCTCTTGAGCACTCTTTGAAGTCCCGAGCAATATATATGAACTGTGGAACTAAAGAAGATTCTTGGAACAGCGTGAGCTGGAATTGATGAAGCAACTAGATTATACACAGATGTGCACCTTGGTTGCTGAAAAAGAAAAAAACTTGCAACCTTGTTTAAAACAAATAAACACTTGTTCTTGATACCACCGTTGTTGATCATAAGAGCAGTGGGTACGGTCGTGCTGTTGGGCTCGTGCCGTTCTTTAAAAGTGGTGTCACGTCAGCAAAACACAAAATGGCACCAGAAATGCTTTTGCACCACATTTTGTGCCGTTACAGTTGACACCAGAAAATCTGGTGCCGTTCTCCTTTTTTTTTTTTTTTTTTTTTTTTCATTTACATAATAAACTTCATAATAATTAAAATAAACTTCATTGAAAAAAAAAACAAAAAACAAAAAAAAAAAAAAAAAAAAACAACAACTTACATAAAAATAAAAACCTAAATTGTGCTTCCAACCTGCTTAGCTCCCACTCCTTGTCAGAGTTCCAGCCCTCATCATCAGCTGCCACATTTTTCACAAAACTTAGCTGAAAGTGATCCAGATGAGGTTGTTGTTGTTGCTGCTCAACAACTGTTGGTGCATCAGATGAAGTCGGTGCACCTTGTACTCTTGATGTATCAGCAGCTTGCACATTTTTCTCAAAACTCCAACGTATCTTGTTGGAGATTTGGGCCTGTATCTGATTCACACAAGACCACAAAGTATCAGTAACGGAAGCGTATTTGCGATATTCATCGTACATAAACTGATCGATCACAGCTTTGCGTTCTTCCGATATGTCGTTGCACTCAACGTATCATTCTCTCAAACGTCTTTTGAGTGCCTTTGCGAGTTCAAACTTTTTAATCACTTCGACAATAGCCTCTTGGCGTTCATTGTCGCCTTTGTCAGCTTGTTTTTGGATATACGTTTGAAGTTGTTTGACAGTATGAGGGAGTTTGCAAGCCATATCTTTGTTGTTTGAGGTTGATATATAGAAGTGTTGGAAGTGTGTGTGATTTGTTAAAATTTAAGTGGTTATTTATAGTTAAATTAAGTTTATTTATTTATTTATTTTTTAAACGGTAATATTACCGTTTATTACAACCAAATGCTCCTTCTTGTTCAAATTCGAAAGTAACAGTCGAAAAAATGAAAAAAGAAAAAAGAAAAAAAAGGGAGAATGGCGTGGCGTGGATGAGCTGGCACAAGAAGGTTTGGAGTGAGTTACGGTATGGTGTGCCGTTCAAAAAACTCGTGCCGTTCTTTGGCACCAACTAATGGCACAACCATACCTCCTTGTCTAGAGGGGGAAGTGGTTACTTAAAGAGTTAAAGGTATTTTCAGAAAGGGAAGTGATATGTACACCACTAAAAGTGGTTTGTACATCACTAATTATGCATTTGGATGTTGTACTGTGTGCATTATCAATGTAATTTAGTGATGTGCACACCGTTTTTAATAGTGTACATATCACTTCCTTTTTAGAAATTGAATAATTATAGCTAACAACCATCAATTATTTCGGGAAACTTTCAAATCGTAAGGAGACAAGAGATAAAGTTATATACATGTTTCATAAGACACAAGCTATTTTAGGGTTACATATTGTCAAATCATTAAATGTTTTTATAACATTCTATTGTTACAAATAAATTTCATTGCTATCATGTGTACATATACTAAGAGGGTAGTATGGACTTTTCAACATTTCTCTGTCCACATCTTTATAATCTCCCTCCTCCCCAACCAACCTAGTTGCACACTCCAAAGTCCAAAAAAAACACAATGAGACTTCACATTCACATACTCATAGCGTGTCTCATTATCACACTCACAACACTCAAACTCACCGAGTCAACTCAGCCACCATATGCATGTGACACAACAAACCCCAAAACCATAACATACCCATTTTGCAAAACAACACTACCCATCTCAGCACGAGTCAAAGACCTCGTGAGTCGACTCACACTAGATGAAAAGATATTGCAACTCGTGAACACTGCACCAGGGATCCCACGACTCGGTATACCGAGATATGAGTGGTGGTCTGAGGCTTTACATGGTGTTTCTAACTCGGGTTATGGCATTTTCTTTAATGGGAGCATTAAACATGCTACTAGTTTCCCACAAGTTATTCTTACTGCTGCTTCTTTTGATGCCAGATTGTGGTATCGAATTGGTCAGGTAAATGAGTTAACTCGGTAGTAATTTTATTAGTTATGTTATATTGTTGTAATAGTAGTTCTCATTTGTGTATAATACTATTTATATTTTCTGTCTTAAAATTATTGTTTACCGACAATAACAATGCCTTTGAGAAAAATGCAAATATTATACGCTGTCATCAATAAAATTCATGTTTTTTATTCGTTTGATTCGTTAACTTGTGAAGTTAAAATTATTTTGAGAAACGTGTATAATAATTTTGTGACAAAAAGATTATTAAAGCATTTCCCCAAAAATTACTTTTTGGTTGTTTTATTGACATGTTTAATACGAGTAGAATTTTTATAGAAGTACGTGTATATTTTGGACTGTGAGAGTAAAAACACTTTTTGATTTTTATTATCTCAAGTTGTACTATGGTTACTATTTTTTTTTAAAAAAAAGGAGAGATGTTAACCATAATTTGTTTTTTTTAGATATCAATGTAAGAATTATATATTTAAAGATGGTAAAAGTAGCTAATATATTGTGATAAAAATGATATATTATATGGAAAATATGTTGTATGTATAGTTGTATACAATGAATGCTATAATGTTTTGTGAATATAATTTGTCCCTCGTTGTATTTACGGAGTAATAAATTTTATTTGGTGCCTTCCATATTAGTAGAAGTTATAATAATATCTTCATTAAATAACATGGTATGTTTGTTTAGCCATATAGATAAAAGACAATAATAGTTTATGATATAGCAGAAAATGTTCCAATCTAATCCGCTGAATATATATTTGACAATATACACCAACTACAAAAGTTTTATGTTATTTAAGGCTAGAATATATTTGTCGTTATTGTGATCAAGTAATTTTGATAATAGATCTACCTCTTTTTAGAATTTTTTTAACATTAAATTTTACCGTAAGAATGATAGATGCATCAGTTATAGGCGTCACAACGTCAGCTTTTTACCCTATAACATTTTTATAACACAATACCAACAAAACACCTTCCCTAATTCCTATAACACAACCAGAAAACCCCACTCACTCAACTTTTACATTAAAAAAATAAAAAATAAGATGACCCTTGTTTTTAGGATCACATTCGGACCTATAACGAGTGACCATGGTGCAGTTGGGGCGTATGGGCGCCTATGGCATATTGCACCGTGCACTCTAAGTATTTAAATGTTATATTACATTTTGACTAAATCACCATTACTATTAGTCTTTGTGATGACTTATTTAAAGATGTGTGGATAGAATGATAATATTGTTATTTTATGGATTAGGCAATTGGAACAGAAGCAAGGGCAGTTTATAATCAAGGTCAAGCCAATGGAATGACATTTTGGGCACCAAACATTAATGTGTTTAGGGACCCAAGATGGGGTAGGGGTCAAGAGACACCTGGTGAAGACCCTTTGGTCAGTGGCAAATATGCAATTTCTTATGTTAGAGGAGTCCAAGGTGACACTTATCTAGGTGGAGGACTTAAAGATGGACATCTTCAAGCTTCTGCTTGTTGCAAACATTTCACTGCTTATGATTTGGATCATTGGAAGGATGTCTATAGATTTGGTTATGATGCTAAGGTTAGTATAATCACACCTTACCTTGTTAACTATTGCTCGGATGTGCAATGTGCTTTCTTCTCTATCAAGCTTGAAATCACTTCTACTATGCCAATATCTTGTGATTAATTACTTAGTTGTGTTTCACTTTATGAGCTTTCAGTTAATGCTTTTGGTAATTGTCTTTCTAGAACCTAGAGGGAATAAATCATGATTTTGATATTGCATTTGATCTTTTAACCGGAAAAGGATTGATATAGAAAGTTAAGTGTATTTTCAAGATGATTATCTTGAAAATAGTTAGGTTTCTAGTACATGCAAACTCTTCGTTCGATACACTTAACGTGACATTAGTATAGAATCACAATACGAAGGCAAAACATATCACCGTTATTATAGGTAGTTCATGCATCAAACATTGCACTTAAATGTTTGCATTTTAAATGAACTAAATGCATCAAACACTTACTTGCAGTTTAATATTTGCATTTTAAATGAACTAAATGCCGAATACTACCAAAATACATACTGTACAATGGTATAACAACTTCTAAAGACAAATAAAAGAATCTTTAAATGTAAAAGATTATAAAAAAATGTTATTTTCAAGAAATTATTCCTTTTTTCTTGAGATGTGTGCTTGAAAACTATATCATTGTATATTTTTAAAAAATAAAATGATTGATGCTTCTTACCGGATTTTCAGCATTTGCAATGTTTGTGTAGTGGTTTTTCTTTTTGTATTTCTTTCCAAATTGGTGTTTTTAAGTTGTATTATTTTATAGAAAAGCAATCTTGGACTATCCATCTTTGGATTTTTTGACCAAAAAGCATGTGAATAGGACCACCATTTGTGATATTAAATAGCCCAAATTTATGTAAAAAGATACAATAATATCAAAGTAATCAAAACATCATTGATGGAGCTTGATGGCTGTTGATTATGTATTACTGTTATCCAATTAGAAAAACTTACATAACATGTCGAAATACAGGTGAAACAACCTTCTTTAATGCTATGTATTGAGATGTGAATATGTAATCTCCTTATCGGTGTTATATGTTTCTTATGATTTGTTTTACTTGGGTAGAATATGACACATTATATAATCTGTTATGAATTATATGCTATATATAGGTCACGAAACAAGATCTTGCTGACACTTATCAACCACCATTCCAAAGTTGCATACAACATGCACAAGCTAGTGGGATTATGTGTGCTTATAACCGTGTGAATGGAGTCCCAAACTGTGCTGATGAAAATCTTCTAACAAACATTGCTCGAAAGCAATGGGGATTTCAAGGGTAAATATCTTGCAGTGGAAAAATTATGTTCATAGTATATTTATTTGTCCCTTATCTATACTACATATAAAGAGAAAATAGTCAAACTTTGGTCTTGCTTGATAACTTACAAAATGAGTAATGTTGTTTGACTAAAGTACCCTTACTTATAAAAGTCAATACAGTTTATTAATTATTTGAATACTTAATTGCAATTTAATCCACAAACTTTCTCTACTCTCACTTACGCTCGTATACAAAAAAAAAAAAAAAAAAAAAAAAAAAAAAAAAAAAAAAAATCTCTACTCTCACTTACGCTCGTATACACACACACACAAAAAAAAAAAAAAAAAAAAAAAAAAAGTAAAAAATACACACACAAACAAATTAACGCTACCGTATATCGTCTAGTCTTTTAGTACTCCATAGCAAGATTCTTTTAGCTTTATTAAAAAGTAATCTTGAGTATATAAACTACTACTATCTTTTAAGTAAAAAACTACAATACTTTTTACCTTTAAGCTACCAAATTGAGGACATATTGGTAATTGTACATCTTTATTCAGGTACATCACTTCAGACTGTGATGCAGTATCCATCATATATGAGGTACATAAATATGCCAAAACACCAGAAGATGCAGTTGCTGAAGTGCTTAAAGCAGGTATGCATTTTTTACTACTCTTTACTTTCATCCCATTATATGTTTATGTAACAAATGACCCCTACTTTACGCATGCTTTTACATTCAAGAGCTAATTTGAAGTGTACCACTTTCTTTACATCCATCCTTTTACATATACAAGTGTTGTGACTATATAATTGCACGTTTTCCTCTTTTGGAATGTCTATAGACTAAAAAAAACTGCAATGAAATTTTATATAGTTCTTGTGTATAAAATGCGCTCTTTATGACTCGGACAATGACACTTGACCTACATCATATGAATAACAACTGTCCGAAATAGGATCCGAAAACTAAAGGTTACTTACTAAATGGATGGCCCCTTCAGCATTTGATGCTTCAGATTATGATTTTTGAACTTCCTGACTTTCATGAAAATAACAGCGCAAGTGTGTCGTACGAATGTTTGGTTAAACAGTTAAGTATCAAATTATTTCTGTAACTAATGATTAACCTGCACGTTTAGCCCAATAAACACGTTTATATGATCATAAGAGTTAGCTAGTTGAGCTGTCAATTTTGTGGTTATAGGGAGTGAAGTGTCACATTTTATAACACAGTATACCCTTTTGTTATTTAATCTTTTACATTTAAATCATAACAGCTTATTTTGAGGTATGCTAAACCAATCTTGTTTTTTCAAAAGAATAAAGTAAAATAATGACTTATTTCATCATGTTTATTAGATCTAGTTTTCTGGAAGAAATAAATAAATAAATAAATAAATAAATAAAAAATAAAATAAAAAAACACACACTATTTCAAGCTGCACACCCCAGACACACACATGTGTATGTATACCCATCTGCCTATGTATTATCATCTTATCTTAGAAGGTGTGCATGTATTGCTGAAAATTTTGGACCATGTTGGTTCTTTGGTCCACATTTTAGGCATGGCTAAGTTAAAGTCAATATACTAGATATTTGGCCCATACACATGACCCTTTAAATTATTGTACTGTGTTCTACTTTTCTGAATGAGCAGACATATAGAAAATAACAAAAACATAGTTAGATCTTAGATCTACTTTACTATGTCACCGAACATTTTATTAAAACATCAGTCATTTGTTCAACTGATACATCTATATTCATTCATTCATTGGACAACATATAGGCATGATATTCAATCTTAAAACCTCGGAATCATATATCTGTATAAATAGATGCAATAAAGTAATTCGGTAAGAAAATATAGTCCATGTGCTCTAAAAGGCAATGACTATTCAGCCATGATCACACAAGAATTATAATCTTGATGCTCCAAGTCTAGAGACTTTGATTTCGACCCTTTGCTGAAGAATAGGTTAATCTGGGTTAAATTTTATCTCTAGTAAGTCCAATGTTGCAAAAATCGTGAATCGGTAGCCGGGCGGTCGACCACCCTGCAGCCTGTAATCGGTCAAGGCGGTGATTAATCGGTTTGGCATTTCCTGCATGTTTTGAGAATTTCTGGAGAGCAAACTAAAGATCTTAACTGATTCAAGCCTTCTATGTTTTCAAACCTCAATAAAAGGCTTCAATTCTGATTATGAGGCCCATTGTGCATTATAAGTGAAATAAACGATCCCCAAATTAAGTAAAATGCCTAAATTTTTATTTTTTTAAATTTGACCGATTCGGCCGATTTTTGGCCGATTCAGCCGATTTTTGACCGATTCGGCCGATTTTTGACCGATTCGGCCGATTTTTGGCCGATTTTTTTCCCAGACCGATTTTTTTAGCCGATTAGCCTAAATCGCCAAGGTCTATGGCCGATTACCTTGGAATCGGCGATTAATAGGCCGATTTTTCCGATTTTTGCAACATTGAGTAAGTCAAAGGTGTAACTATTAAAAGTTAACTTAGATGGTAAACGTTGTCAAATGGGCCTCACGGGTCAAACAGGTCCACTGTCACCAAAGGTTATTTTTAATACATCAAACCTCTGATTTTCCGAAGGCATTACAAAATATTAAATTGTGTTGAGATGATTTAAGCTGATTAAATTATATTTGACATGCTATCAGTTATAGAAAACTTAAAATCTAGGACAATTTGTTTTGGTCGAACTAACCTGTATGAACTTAACCATTTTGACCCAAACCCATTGTGACCAGTTACACGATCCACCCATCTTCCAAATTTTAAACAAGCGTATTCGGATTTAAATTTTTTGACCTAATTTCTTGTTTTTTGAAAAACAAAATAACAGGCATGGATGTCAACTGTGGTTGGTACTTGAAGAACTACACCAAATCAGCAGTCCAAAAGAAGAAACTTCTAGAAGCAGACGTAGACAGAGCTCTTAGCAACCTCTTCACGATGAGAATGAGACTTGGTTTATTCAATGGCAACCCAACCTCACTTCCATACGGTAGAATCGGTCCAGACCAGGTCTGCTCCAAAGAACACCAAGAAATAGCTCTTGAGGCTGCAAGAAATGGCATTGTCCTTTTAAAGAACAGTGCTAAAATCCTACCATTGAAAAAAACCATCTCATCATTAGCTGTTATAGGTCCTAACGCCAACTCAGCAAACACCCTTGTCGGGAATTACGCTGGCCCACCTTGTAAATCCATTGAACCACTTAAAGCACTTTACAGCTATGTGAAAAACATACAGTATCATAAAGGATGTAACTATGTTAACTGTACATCTGCTTCTATTGATGAGGCTGTTAATGTTGCGAAGAATGCAGATTATGTGGTTTTATTTATGGGGTTGGATCAAGGTGAAGAAAGGGAGGATTTTGATCGACTGGATTTGGTGCTTCCAGGTCAGCAACAAGCTTTGATCACAGCCGTTGCTAAAGCGGCTAAGAAACCAGTGATTTTGGTGATGATTTGTGGTGGTCCTGTGGATATTTCATTTGCTAAGCGTGATCCTAAGATTGGTGGGATCTTGTGGGGTGGTTATCCTGGTGAAGCTGGTGGTATTGCACTTGCGGAAATCATATTTGGTGATCATAATCCAGGTATTGCTCAAGAAATTTATTCAAGATCTTTTTTCTTATTCTTTTTAATTAGGTGCCTTTGGTTAACAATTTCGTTCATGGATCTCATTTAGGACAAGGATAGGACCATGCGCCATTACAACCCCACCAACCCAATAGTAAACCCTTTCATATTACTGTATTATTCTTGATCACACCTTTTCTAATGCTAAATGGTTAGGTCCATTTACAAAACTTTATTAAGTGGGCTAGAGTGCTAGACCCATGCGTCTCCGCAGATAAGATTCCAAGTGTAGGTGACAGGTGTGAGGTGTTTTAATGATCCATTCTGTATTATGTTGTTTTAATGGATCATATTGGTTAACAAAAAAATGAACTGAACTGGAAACATCTCAGATGGGCCAAACGCATCAATAGTCGTCGAAGGCGTGTTTTTTATGAATACAATCCTCTTTAATGTTCATATTTACATAACAAATGGTTCTCGTAATAGTATTTATCACAGTAATTATTGAAAAGGACGTAAAAGAAATTGGACAACAAGTGCTACAGGTTAATCACCCAACCTGCCTTACATTGAAACAAATGTACCGACACTTGTTTTGACACGTTACCCAACATGCGTGACCCTTCCATGTTACCTTCTCAGATTATGTGTAAACCTGGTAGAATTTAGGTTATTGGGTCAGCCTACTGCCATAGGCCTGGACATTAATGGACTACCCTTTCAAGATTTCAACTTTTTTCTTGTTTTAGTTTAATTTTCACTGTCCATTCACAAACTGAAGATGCACCCAAACTTGCTTTTTGCAGGAGGGAAACTACCTATGACATGGTACCCTAAAGAATTCGTCAAGATACCAATGACAGACATGAGAATGAGACCACAACCATCAACAGGCTATCCAGGGCGTACATATAGATTCTACACAGGTAGAAAAGTTTATCGGTTTGGATACGGTCTCAGCTACTCAAAGTACTCGTATGAATTTGTAACTGTCACACAAAACAAGCTCCACTTAAGTGAAATTTCAAGCACTGGTGTCACACTTCAAAACTCAGATTCAGTTCATTACACAGCCGTTATGGACATAGCAACCGAATCATGTGAAAAGGCCAAGTTTTCTGCAACCGTGGGGGTCCAAAATCATGGGGAAATGGACGGTAAACATGCGGTTTTGCTGTTTGTGAAGCAAAACAATGTTGCAAATGGGAAGCCTATGAAGCAACTAGCAGCTTTTGACAGTGTTAAGACAACCGCTGGAGAAAGAGTTGAAGTTGAATTCGTGATCAGCCCATGTGAGCATTTTAGGACAGCAAATGAAGACGGATTGATGGTGATTGAAGAGGGGTCGCATTATCTTGCTGTGGGTGATCAGCAATACCCTATTTCGGTTTTACCTTGATGTTGATGGATTTTTTAAACAGTCTCAACTCAAGGTACGCTGCATTGCAGTTTTTCTTGTGGAGCTTTGTCGTTTGCGCTTTCTTTTTGTCAAGGTACTTTATGGAGCTAAAGAAACCTCTCATCCTTCATTGATTCTGTAACTGTAAGAATTGAATCTATGGAAGTCAGTCGTTAAACTGTAATATCAAACAATTCTAAGTCATGAAATTAATGATTGTGATTTTGGAACGTTATTTAGTAGATGTCAGAAGCGATCACCACACTTAAAAGATATTTGGTTTGGTTCGATTTTTCAAAGTTCTGTTGAATAACACAATGGTAGAGACAGACTTTATTTGTAAAGCAAAGTTATAGTTTGCAAAGCTGATTTATGGGCAAACAAATCTCATTTCTTGAAAATTTAAAAATCTTGAAAACTTAAAATTTATTTAATAAAACACACGATTTAAGAAGACACACAAAAATATAAAAGTTGAATTGAGAATACATTAACGTACAAGTTGACTTGAGAATATATGAAACTGAAACACGGTTTATTAATAATAGACGAGTACACGTGTATAACAACTGGATTTTAAAGCAGCATATAGTTATAATTATATTTTGATGAAGTCTATTATGTAACATTTTGTGTAAACAAAATATTACTATAACTAGCTATAAAATTCCGTTTAGTGGTTTAAAATTTTAAATAGATATACTTCTTATGCAAAATGTACCGTTAAAGCAAAAGGCACTTGTTCCAGCCCATGTCTGACTGGGCCTAATGCACTTGTTTTAAATCAATTTTTAAAAATGTTCATTTAAAGGTAACCTTACTCGCTCCGCAACTGTGAACCAATTAAGGTTTATATTAAACCTAGTAGCAAACGACGCCGTTTTGCTATGTGTTTTCCCGCCAAAAAAAAGGCCCAAGCAGGTGGCCCAGTTCATGCTTATTTTCGGCCTTCCAGTTGTGGCCTGTTTGTGGCCCAGTTTGTTTTATACATGCAATATACGGTTCCAAATACAAGATACACTCTTGAATACAAAAATACTCTTAAATATAAAAATACAAAATACATTCCTAGATACATAATTGGGCAGTTATGAAACGTGTCCATCATCTAAGTGCTTATCCATATATTTTTTCACCAAATCTTTGAAATTGAGGAGGATTTCATGGAAAGGACATGTACTAAATCAACTTGCACGTGTGGTATGTATGGCTGCCCATTCTTAGAACCTTCTAACCTGCAACAAACATAATCATACTCAACCCAAGTTTTTAATTTTACTATTAAAAACTGGTAAAAAAAATTTTAAGGAACAAAGATCATACCCAGAAGCTGCATTTGCAAACAAGGTAGAAGCATTTACAAAAGGTTTTTGTGGTTGTTTTTCCATCCGTGCTACCTGTGTGTATGATGCTACTGAATATGGTCATCCATGATGCATACCTAATACTTTGATTTTTTCTTTTGCCTTATATATTGTCAAGTTAAAAAGATGGTTGAGTCTGTGAAGTTTCCACTGCCATAAAATTTGTAGAGTATGAGGACTAAAAAAAAGGCTATTCGTAGGGTTACTTCTGTGCCTACTTTAGAATCTATAGAAGTTAGTACTTTTGGTGAGGGAGTGGAATGTCACAGAGAAGAGTTAATGAGAGAGAGTGATGTAGGATATGGTACCTTTGATGTAAGTAGTGATTGTGGTTGTGCAACTCCCATGTTTGCGGATCGGCCTTCTGAGAGTGGTTCACATGCTGCTCATGTATGGAATGGTTCAGTGCAAGAAATAACAGGTAGATTTCCTGTTACTTATGTTGCAATGCCTACATTCGGGTGTTTGCCTTTTAAAAGTTGCGCTTTTTTTAAAAAAACTTGCTTGCATTTTCTTTTAGATGAATGCAATGTGCAAGGGAGTCAGCCTAGCGAGCTTGCTAACTTATCCAGTTCTGCAAGTTATGTGAATAAAGGAAAAGAGAAGGTAACAGGCCTTTGTAGTGAAGATGCCTTTGGTTCTGGGGGAGCAAGCTCAACAGCACTTTCACCCATTGATGACACAGAATTCCATTGTAATTTCCCTTTCTTTGGATGTTTCCTTGGCTCTTACAAATGCTGGTATCTGTGATAATAACATATTATATGTCTTTATTACAGGTGGTGAAGATATTTCTTTTATAGATGGTGGTGAGGCCGGAGTTGTACCTGACCATGTTCCGAATGCTTTTACACTCTGTGGTGTTGGCCCTTCATCTAATGAAACCTTTCAAAGCTCTGACACAGTCAGAGGCAGCTTGGAAAGGAATAGTCGTAGTGGCCGTGCTCAAGGTCTGTTTGGTTTGGAACAAATAATTAGATGTAGAGGAATCTAATAACGAAAATCTTATGGTCAAACCTTTACTTTTTACCTTTTGTAGTTGCCTTTGGATCTTCATCAGATGCACCCCGAGTTCCGCCTGCTAATGAGCTCTCACAGACCTCTGGTACAGTGAGAGGTAACTTAGGAAGGAATAATCGTCGCAGGCGCTCTCAAGGTCTGTTTGGTTTGAAACAAAGAATTAGATGTAGAGGAATCTAACAAAGAAAATGTTATGCTAAAACTTTTACTTTTTACCTGTTGCAGTTACCTTTGGCTCTTCATCAGATGCACCCCGAGTTCCGCCTAATATGCGTGCCAGAAATAGGAGGCCTAGGCAAGGTATGTTGCCATTTATGTATGCCTGTTTCACATGCAAAATATGGTTACCTGTTGTGCCATTTACAAGAGTGATGCTAAAAGTGGAGTTCCTACGTATAATGCAGGCCCTCCCGATACATATGTACATATGGGAAGATGTGACCAGGTTTGCCGTCATTGCAGTGCAATGTTTTGGTATGATGAGAGGACTGCTTTACCTCAGAGGAACCGTGTCGAGTACCATAAGTGTTGCAATAACGGCAAGGTTAAGTTGGATAGTCAGAACGAATACCCGCAGTATATAAAAGATCTTTTTACAAATCGGCATTTCCAAGAGAATATTCGTTCTTACAATCAAATGTTTGCAATGACATCACTCGGTGCAGAGATAGACAATTCTTTAGACAATTCTTTAGCCATATAATCGTTACGATAAGAATACGACAAAAAATGTTGTTTACAAAGATTTTTTAAACACCGTGACACTTGCACAGGTTCATTACCGAATACCTTTCTTTGTAAGGGTTACATTATTAGGCACATTTTCTACTGCTATGTGCATCTGTTATGTGGTTGTTTGACTGCCATACAGCATTTGAGTGTGCATTTGTGTGTATGCATTTATCTAATTCTTTGCTTATATGTATATGTATTTAGAATAACATTTTGTTTCTTAACATGTAGGAAAATGGACGATAGTTCAATCACTGTACCATCAGACCAGTCTACAGGAAAGGCAATCGTGTCTGTTTCAGATGACATTGGCCTTAATAACCTAAAAGAAACAGATATTGGAAAGCCTGTATATGTCAAAGTCTACCGAAAATGGGTGCCAACAAATAAGCAAGGAAAGCCAGTCGTGTTTTGTTGCATGTTAATTGATCAACAGGTGCAAATCACTATTCTATGACTTACCTACGCAGTTCAAAAGTCTCATGTTGTCTACAATAGGTAGAACAATCCATATAACCTTAACTAATAAATTTTTAATTTACAGGGAGGAGCTATACAAGCAATTGTGAACTTACGTGAAAAGCCTAAATTTGATGCACTCCTTCAGATGAACAAAACTTACAAGATCACCGGCTTTGGTTTTCAACCTGCAAAAACATGGATGCAAACTGTTCCTCATTCGCTTTCATTGGTCTTTGGAACATATACAGATATCAAAGACATACCAGACACAGGCTTCCCAAACCATTATTTTAACTTCAGCTACTTTCGGGACCTGTATTCGAAAGTAGATGTCAAAGAAGGGTTGTTAACAGGTACTTGAAGCACATAGCTATACAAATACTTAGTAACAATATATTTTTAAATTGCTATTACTAATTGCAGATTATATTGGAGCCGTGCAATATGTGACTGAGGTGCAGCGTTCAACCAAAGGAGCACAAGGTTCAACAGTTTGGAGAGACATTGGTATTCAAAACTTAGAGTAAGTCTTTAAAACTTACCTTTAAAAGGTAACCTCATCCTCATTCTCACACATTTTTCCTTACTCTAACAGTGGTCGTACAGTACGGTTTACTTTATGGAACCAAGATGCTCATAATTTTAGGAAAACAGAATATGAGCAAGCAGAGAAACCAGTGATCATAGCAGTCAGCTCATGCTTAGTGAAAGACTATGGAGGTCACCTTATTGATTAATATTTATCACTCTCCTTTTAAGTTTACACTTACCGTTTAGGTTTGATTTTTATGATTATGACTTTCAGGTTTATGCTTAACATTCAAGTTCAATTTTTTTTTTTTTTTTTTTTTTTTTTTTAAATTAACATGCATAAATTAATACAGGCCTTCAACTGTCAAGCACCAATGCAACGTCATATTACTTTAACCCTAACATACCAGAAGTAAAAGAGATTCGCGATGTGTAAGCCTAATAACTAACAAACTCTTTTATCTTTTAAAAGAACTTAAACTTACATTGTTTGATTATACAGGTATGCAGAATTCATTGACCCACCGACAATACTCAATATCCAACATCAAAAATGCACAAATCCAGAAGACGAAAAGGAAAGGAACCGCGTTACTTTGGCGGATTTGGCTGCAGAAAATCCAGAAAATCAAAGGGTAAGAAATAATTTTAACATGAGTTCCGCCAAATAAAAAAATAATGCATGCTCTTATATTTACATTACAGAAAGTCCGGTTCACTGTTGTTGCTACAATTACTGGGTTCGTTACACCTAGGGCATGGTTTTTCAAGAAATGCTTTGACTGCGGTTCAAAAATCTCAGAGCGCTATCCGCATGTTCACTGTAAGCAACCGACAACTGACAAAGACTCGATCTACAGGTAATGAATAATAAGCAATGCACTTTTACGTGTCGGATTTATAATTACTAACAAACAACTTTTTGAATATCTAAACAGTTATTGCTTTAGAGTTGTACTATCTGACAGCACTGGCACCGGAGTAATGACATGCTTCAGTAACGAAGCAAACTCAATGATAAAAGATTGCAAAGAATTGTTGCAAAACATACCTAACCCGGACCCGTATGATTATCCTCCAGAATTGCTGTCTCTGCAAGGAAAGCGCAAAATTTTTCAGCTGCATTATGACCCAGAAAGTACAAAAGATAAACAAGTATTCATTCTTGATACCTGCTGGGATGACGTGCCATTGATGATATCAGCTGTGTCATCATTGCCTGAAAGTGCTGCAAGTTCTTCAAGTCAAATCACTATGGCATCAACCAATGTAGATATCAAAAATGTAGCAGCGGAAATACCTGTGCATGAACCGTCAACTCCCAAATCTGAAAATAGTGCACCGCCTGTAATCAATACACCAGGAAGCACTAGCATTGCAAAAGCTGGAACGCCTGACACCTTTGAGCTAAAGCAAGCTGATGGCGCGCCGCCACCAGAGCAAACTCCTACGTCTCAAACATCCAAAGCTGAAAATGAAAGGCCAAAAAGATCTGTCAGAAAAACCCTATTTACAGAAGGCAAGGATGCACAAGAAACAACATCTCAGAAGAAATCAAAGAAGACAGAGTGATCATCTTAAAGCTGCATGGTGCAAACGTGACAAGAGTGTTGCACCGAATTATGTATAATATTATAACAATCTATGCACTGCTAAGTGTACTTTAAAAACAGTTGGTAACGACTTTTGCTACTTAGATGTAATTTCCTTTGATGTATCTCAAAACCTATGTTATATGTAAACAAATATCGAACCTATTGGCAGTTATATGGCAACGTCACTTATGTTAGATTACGTAACAAAAACAAAATATCCTTGCATAGAATCAAAGGAAATGGTTAAGAACCGAAGCATTAACATATTATGAAGCGATAGTTTTATTCATACTTTTCATACATTATAGACCAGGCATATAATACAAACGAATCATAGCCTAGACCACTTATCGCTGCCAGCATTGCATAACACCTATCACATCTGAGCAGAATTTCTACTACCCAAAAACATTTGAGAATTTCTACCTAACTAAAATCTACGATACAACAAAACAATTACTTTGCATTAACAGATATTGCACATCACATTGTATTTCATTACATTGTACCGATGCCATTCTGTTTGTAGTGATACATTGCTAGCAGTTTAGCATGGGCGCATAATCTTTGGATTAAATTGTTGGACCTAAATAACTGAAACATTTTTTTGACATAGCATTTGTTTGTGTCACATAGTTTTTCGATTCGTTTCAAAGTTAATTCATTGGCCAATATCATACGCAAAAGCTAATGCAATTTCGTCCATTCGTTCGACTGAATGCCTTTGAATGATAAATAAACAACACAGCCATTATAAATACTAAACAACACAGCTTATATAAATACTAAAAGATGTTCTTATCATTCATACTTTAAAAGATGATGCCATTACATACAACGCCTAACAAGCATACCCAAAAAGCCTAAAGGCTTGCATCATATTTCGCAATAAAAACAACTAAATACCCAGAACAGAAACAGCCCCATACATATACCAAAAGACCCAAAAGATTACCACCCAAGATGAGCTATTGCAATCACTCGAACCAGAAAAGATTAATCTTTTTCTCTTCCCTTCCCTTGCGAGCTGCATCCATGGTATCGATCAAACGAGCCAGTACCTTCCTCTCCTTCTTCAAAGTAACCTTCAAACGTTCCAAACCAATCTCACCGTCATCATGAAATAGTATAAAACGCTCAGCTTCTTGAACATGATTCTCCAACCACCTAACCTTCGCATCCAACTCATCCCTTTGCTGACCAAGCACCATCAAAAGCTGATCATTCTGGATATAGTCCTGTGTGAACGCCGCGTTCAAGCAATCGTACACCTCATTGGAATCAGCAGCAAACGTCAGATTTTGGAAATTAGGGGTACGAGCAAGGGCATATGCTGAAGTTGTTGGTGGTGCAGCCATGGTACAAACAAAGAATTATAAAAGTAGAAGCTAATAATAAAGATTTGTGTTTAGGGTTTAGATGGAAATGTGGAAATGAAAGAAGAAGCAGATCCCCTTTTAATATCGAGTAAGGGAAAACCAAACACCCCCCCAAAAAAAAAAAAAACATTTTTAAAAAGTTATATAAAAAGGTTATATAAAAGTAATATACATATATACCCTAAACAAAACATAAATACAAATAAAACAACAATAATACAAAAACGAAAAAAAATTATCTAATAAGACAATTTAAACATAAAATAACGGTGCGATCATTGAAAAATAAAAAACGTTATCCGAAAAAAATTACACTAAATAATCGCAAATCTGCTACAAAATTATTTGTCGTTACAAGTAATATACATACATACCGGTACGACAATTTAAACAACAATAATACAAAAACGTTAAAAATTTCTCTAATAAGACAATTTAAACATAAAATAACGGTACGATCATTGAAAAATAAAAAACATTATCCGAAAAAAATTACACTAAATAATCGCAAATTTGTTACAAAATTATTTGTCGTTACAAGTAATATACATACATACCCTAAAGAAAACATAAATACAAATAAAAAAACAATAATACAAAAACGTTAAAAATTTATCTGATCAAACAATTTAAACATAAAATAACAGTACGATGATGAAAAAGTAAAAGGCATTATCCGAAAAAAAAATACACTAAATAATCGCAAACGGATAATTTACCGTTACAAAGAATCGCTGGAAAATTATCTGCTACAAAATAATTGATCTTTACAACTCTTTAAAAAATCCACTAAAAGAAAATAAAAAAATTAATTGTATAAGTTATAATGCAAAATAGGTATAAGGAAAATATCACAAAAAGAATAGGTGCAACGAATTACGACTAAATTATAAATTTAGCAAATTAATAGCTGTGCAATCGCTGGAAAAACATTTAGCCGGATAAACAGGCACGCCGGCAACGCGGCGACCGTCGCCAATCTTGTTATAATTATAATTATAAGTATATATTAAAGGAGAACTAAAACTACGTCGTATTGCTTCGCCTGCTTCCCGCCAAAAATATTGGGCTCCTTTGGCCTGTTGACTCTGGCCCGTTTTGCTCCCTGCTTGGTCCAAGTTTCTTCCGGTTATAATCCTATGATAAGGATTTGTTTTACTACAGAAATCCAGAACATTCCGATGCGGTGTTTCGTACCTTTCTCATACACACAGAGATTACATACATACTCTCAAACATTCAGATCATCGAAACGCGAGGGTTAGGGTTTCAATTTTAGGGTTTTGGGTTGGCGGTTATGCTTTTGGTTGCAGTTTAATCAAAACACAAGAACTAGGGTTTCAATTTTGGGGATTTTTTTGGGTGCCAGATTTTACTGAAAAGAGAAGAGTTATTAGGGTTTCAATTTTGACAGCTTTTGGTGCCGGAAGATTATTTTTGTTAGTCTTTATTCATGTTTGGTTATGCATAAATGGGAGAATCAAAAAAAGGTATGTACATGCTTTTAATTATAACTATTTAATTTAATTTTCTTGCTCTGTTTTTTTTTTTTTTTTTTTTGGTTATAATTTTGGTGTTAAAAAGCAAACTAAAAAAATGTGCTTTGGGTTAGATACAAAGGTAAGCGTAAGTTTTAATAAGTTATTGAAAAGTGTCTGATCATCTTTGGGTTAGATACAAGGTGAGTGTACCTTTTTGAAAAATGACAACGGTCTAATTTTGTTCTGATTTTTTTTCTGTAAGGTGGCTTTTATGTGCGGTAGAGAATCGAAGTTTCAACTCACGTAAGGAAAAGATGGATGACTTCTTAACCATGAGGTTATTGAACTGTGGTTTCATCATCGGACAGACTAAATTTTCTGGTAAGTTACTCAATTGGTGTCTAAGTTACAGTTCTTTTGTTGTATATTGTAAAAGCTACTAAGCATTTTGAAGGTGTTCACTTAGTCTGATGTTAAGTGGCTTATATAGTTTCATACTCTTATAATAATAAGGTTCACCCAAACATCCCTTTAGTTTCGGCTTACTATGGACTGTGGACGTATTTGTTCCTATGGTTTTTGTACTTGACTTAATTTATTTATTTATTTTGCATTTGCAGTATGCTTTTTTCACGGCAAGAGATGTGAAGCCTATCGAGGAGAAAAAAATGATAATAAATCATGATCATATGCTTCACATACTTTAGTTGCTTCATTATTGTAATGGGCTCGACAACAAAGATTTTAGCATAAAGCTATATTGAAAAGAACAAACATGTGATGGTGATAGGGTTAGGAAATTGTAGCCGATGTGTGATTGAAACTGCAGGAAAAGCTAATATAAAACCGAAAAAAACTCCTAACAGGTATTCTTAATTCCTAAAATTGGTATGGATCTACTTTTATGTTTCATGGATTGTTTCAAATTTTAATTTGCTTATTGATTCTAATTCATCATATGTGGTCAATTGCGGGAAGCAAAAATATACTTGGGCAAGCTGTTATCGGTAACGGCAAGCATTTGACCAATTGTATATTTCTATTTCGGTTAAAATCTGATTATATTATTAGCTTACTTGGTTGCCCCACTAATTTTTTTTTTACTTGATGTTTCATTTTGATATATGAATTGGGTGTTTCTTATAGGCCTTATGATCAACATGTCATTATTCTGTGGACCTGATTCAGACGTTCATTTCAACATAAAATCATTATGACGAACATCTTTTTTTCTTGCGGGAACACCTTGGCTTGATTGAGGGTCGACTCTAAGCTGCAAGGTTAATGCATAATCTTCATGTTCATTTGTTGTTTGGTTATCTTTCATATCAGACAATTCTTACTTTCAAACTCCTTGACACAATTTTACAAGTGTTCTGGATGCACCTCACAAAGGATCAGAAACACCGTTTAAGAGCACACAATATAAAAAAGAAGTGTTGCGTTTGATTTGATTGGCAAGCCCAAAATTTGGTATATGCTTATATATGTTTATTCGTACAATTACTGTAACAGACTAAGAGTGTTAACATTGGTGTAAATTTTGTAGCCGCAGGTTTCCCACATTTCCACAGAAAGGAAGCTGCAGACCACGGTGGTGCATCTTCAATGTTTGAGCAGAATTATCGCGATTACCGCGTTTCTTTCATTCACAAATGCATTCTACGATTCAAGGCAAGTGTCGTTGTTAATTTTTCTGTGACTGTTAAATATAAATAACTGTTATGAAGTTTATGAGAGTTTTAACCTTTGGCATTTTCGCGTTATTTTTTGAGTGATTAGCTTTTTTGCATAAGTGATGTTTAACATTTTAAGAATTATGTTGCTGATAAGCATCTACTTGGATGGAAGGAAGTAAGGATAGCTGCAGCTATTGCCAAAGGTGCTACTAAGAACCCAAAAGAGTTCAAGGAAAGTAACAATTCTTCATGAGAAGAAAAACTGGTATGTCATAATCTCATATTTACATTCTTACTTATTATTTATGGTGTTTTGACTGTTCTAATGTCAAGTGACAAAGTTTTAGCTTTGAGGATTGCGCATTTGGTTTCAATGCAAGTATTGTGGCTGCTTGATTTCTTGAAACTACTTGCCTCCTAAAGATTAGTAGTAACTATTAATTAATTTATTTTTATTTTTTTTCGGTGGTACAGGAAACAAGATTATCTTTAACAATTACAACACTAAGGAGCAAAAGTGTAGCTTGGACTGGAAATGGCGAAAAAAAATATGGATGTAGGAGGGACCATGTCCCTACACCATAAAGGAATGTCCGATGTATCCCCTCAAGCATAGAGTGCAAAAATATGAAGTCAAATGCGGCTCTATGCGAGGTATGCACCATAACCTTTACCACCCACAATAAAATCTTTACTGTTAAACTGGTAAACATTGAAGTTGATGATCAAGCTAACAAGGTTGTACATCTCGATAGTAAGAATGGCTCCAGACCCTTTTCTTCAAGTACCATATCTCTCTCTCTCTCTCTCTCTCTCTCTCTCTCTCTCTCTCTCTCTCTCTCTCTCTCTCTCTCTCTCTCTCTCTCTCTCTCTCTCTCTTTATTTATTTATTATTTTTTATTATTATTATTTTTTATCATAATGTGTTTCAGTGTTTCTTAATGTATTCTTGAAGTACCATATATGATCTTTGTTTGCATTCTTACCGGTATGGAATCTTTTGTAGAATAATTTGAAATTTGTATTTGAGTATATCTCTACAAAACAGTGATAGTTTATTAGAAAAACTTGCTAATGATGTGATTCCTTCATTGCAGGCTGAGCAGAACGCTACCATGTTGCAGACACCTATTGTTGAAACTGAGTCCTACTGACCAGGTTTGTTTTCGAGACTTGCTTGCGCCAGGGGGACACATGTGAGCTTTTCTTATTATATGCTAATAATTAGTATATAACTTTCCATGTTGGCGAGCACGGAAGGGTGTTATCTTATCAGTACACAATCATCTGTTATTGCAATTGCCTATTGATTTTTGGCCAAGTTCAGCTATGTGATTATTCAAAATCATTGATCATCATAGATGCTAAGTAATTAGGAGGATTAGGAAGTATGGTTGACAGAGTAATGGTTTCCCTGTGATACTTTGGGGTGTTTGGATTTTCTTTTTAACACCGATATCGAATTCTTTTTGAAGATATACTATTTATGGTGGTTTTATGCATCATATAATTATAAAATTCACAGTATTAAGTCAAGTTTTTGGTTGAAGACATACTATTTATGGTGGTTTTATGCATCAAATACATTTCTTTTTGCCTTTTTTCTTATAATATTTGTTTGGTTCTTATTTGAGCAGAACCATATTATGCGTTTTTCTGTATAAAAAATCTTAAAGTATTGTTTGATTTTCAAATCATAAAGAAAAAAAATCATTTCACCCGTTCAAGGAAAACCAAAATCTAAATCAACCTGTTATTCTATCTTTTACCCGATTTATTTTCCTCTAGAATTTCTTAGGGTGAAATTCACCATGTTGTAAATCAAAACCCCTGTTAAGGGGTATTTAGCACATATGCTAATCTGTATGCCCAACAAATACAAGATCAGACCCTTGACTTTTCACTGTTATATGTTCAGGTTGACTTCTTTAAAGATTGTTAACTTTGTTGTTACTTTTGTGTTTAAATCTTTTGACAAATGCTTTCGTTTTTAGGCTGCTGCTACATATTTTTTATCGTGACTGCCATAAAAAGTTGACCACATCTTGAGTGGAGAGTCAATGAGGAAAAGAAAAGTTTAGGTTCAACATGGATTTTGCAACCCATGTACCAAGTTAAACATGAAATTCATATAAGAAGTGAACACCGTCTACATGTAAATGTATAACTATTTTTCTCCATGTAAATGTATAACTTTTTGTTGTAGTGTTTGAAATCAAAGTAAATGTATTACTATTTTACTCCATTATTCTTATGTTTCTAAATCTTAAAAGCATTTTTAAATACGACAAAAAAATGGCCAAGCCGCAACGCGGCCAGCCGGCTCCATTCTATTATATATCATGTATACAACTTAAATATAACTACAAAAGCAAAACGAATGTGACATGAGATAATACCTTTACATACCATGTAGACAACTTAAACCATTAACATTAAAGAATGCGATGCTACCATAAACTACTCAATAAATACAACGAACAAAAAACCACCGCCAGGCCGCAACGCGGCCGGCCGTCGCCAATCTTGTTTGCAAACAAAATGTGTTTCGAGCTGTGAACCTTGCAATCTTGAGATTCAAAAGCGTCCTTGAAACCTTTGTTCGACTTTCATAGTTATGCGTTTTAGGAGTTTTTGGAAGTGCATGCAGGTAAGCATAAGGGCAAATGACAAAAAAATGCATTAAACTTGACACTTTTGATAATTGTGTGTAGCTAACTATTTTTTTTTTTTTCATTGTAACACAAAACTTTTGAATTTTTGTTATTGTGTGTACGATTTCCGGCATGTCCACTGCTAGCGTGTATGCTTGTTACACATAGAATGCCAGCGTGTCAAGACTATTTTTTTTTTACCATGACCACACTAATAATATAACCCTAAGTCAGCCCACTTATTCTATCACACACATACTTTATCTCGATCATCTATCTCTTTCTCACCCTTTACCCCAAAAATCCTAATTTAATATAGTACCAAAATCATTGTCGTTTGTAGTGCTTTTGTTAAATTGATGTGGGCAAAAGGTAACATACAACATATTCTCTTGGTCTCCTGCACTAATTTGTTGTTTTATTTTTGTTTTGATATGCATGGTGTTTAGGGTTTCAGTTATTGATTTATTATTATTATTATTATTACAATATTTTTTTTCTTCCAGGATGGCTCTTTTAGATGCGTACCTCTTTGATGTGCATTTTGACGGAGTGTTCTATTTCTCACCATTAAGGTATGAAAACGGTGGTTTATCAGATGAGGATTGAAAAAGATAGTGTTGGTCCCTTTTACTTGGTTATCAGTAACTAAAAAGCTAAAGTAACCAAGATGTATGACTTTAAACAAAGATGTATAAAATGATTAACAATAAAGTAACGTAAATATAAGAGACAATATTTTCCAACGTTTAATTCTTTATTAGAAGTTAATCAAAAAGAATCGTACCCAAGTGTTTGCGGAATAACACTTGGGATTGAAAACGACAAGTATTGTATGGACTCCTCACTAAACTCAATCTATGTTGAGTGACAACTTTGAAGACCCACTGAGCTATCTCAGGGGTTGTGTTGTTCTTTGGAGGAGTAAAAGTGGTTTGTGAATGCCTTGCATTAATTGCACAAACTTGTCAACTTCTACTCCTCACATATGCTTCCTATTTATACACAAGTATAGAACAACTAGTTATACATTGGACATAAATCTTCCCTAACAATATCTTGAAAGATATTATTCTTCTGGCAAGGAACCTTCATTGAGTTAAGTCCAAAAGGCACTTTCTGATGACAGACTGGTTTTAACCATTTTGGGAAAGTTTGATATTAAAGTAATAAAGCACTTTAATAATGCAGCTCAAACTTTCCCGCCCAGTCCCGCCAAAACTTCAGTCTTCTTGTCATCAGTCTTCAGTACTATGAAGTTGTTGAGGAGTCATGGGGTTTAGTGAGTTATTGTCATCCTCACTGAACCCATCACCTTCTTCTTGGCTTAGATCACACTTCACTGAGTTCCGCCTCACTGAATGGAGAACCTTTCTTCTTAGGCTCGATCTTAGCATCCTGAAGGTGACTCACTGAGTTACTGTTCACTCAGTGACTTGTTTACACTTAGGGGATTTTACGTTCAAATCCTTGTTAGAAAAAGATTGAGGAATTCAGTTACCCAACAATCTCCCCCTATTTGAACATACAAATAGCCTAAGTGTTTCTTGATTCAGTATGAGTTGTCAGGGTACTTCTCTTGCTGAATGTTTGTTGTAATTGTAAGTAGGACATAACTTTTAAACAAAACATCAGTTTATTCATAGCTATTACATTTTCCTACAAATTACAAACAAAATAAAGATAGTTGTTGCAGATCAGATGTTCAGATGATAGCCAAGTGTCTCAAGCTTAGCTTTCTTTGATCTCAGCAGGTGTCTCTCAGGATGCTCCTCAATCATAGCCTTAAGGTCCTGACAGAACCTTTGGTTTTCAGCAGACCTTATAGGAGAAGCTAACATCAGGTATACTAACATTGCCTTGACCCATGCCCTATCCATATCAGACCATCTTTGGAACCCAGGGTTTCCATACTCATCCATAAAGCATAGACCTCTTTCAGGGTGTTCAAGCACAACGTTGTTCACGAAGGTGATTCCTTCAGGAACGGACCTATCACAATCCAATCCTGGGACCTTGATCTCAGGCTCGGATTCAATGTGCTTCCTCTTTCTCCTTGTGGCTTTTGATGAAGCAGTTCCAGTTGTTGAAGCAGGAAGAAGGGAGGGAATATTGAGGGCTTCAGGCATTGCACTCAGTCTGTCATACCTTTCCTTCAGTGACTTGAGAAGGTCGTGTACTACAACATTGTTCTTCTTGGCAATGATGGGACGGAGTTCATCAAGTTCAGTAATCCCAAAATCAGAAAATCTGAATGGGTTATGGATGTCAATAACTCTTTTATCAGCCCCCCTGAAGACCGTGATCATGGCGGGTTTGGTGTTCTTGTGGATTTTTATGTCAGTGATGGTTTCAACTTCAACCTTTCCTTCATCACCCAATGATACCTTTCAACCCTGGTCTTTCTTATCTGAGTGTCTCTCTTTAGCTTTGCTTCCCTTTCCCTTTTAAGAGCATTCATCTCTTCTTCCTGAGCCTTTTTAAAGGCTGCACCAGCTTGCTCATATGCTAGTGCCTCAGTATCCAGACCAATCTTTTCAGCTTCCTCATGAACAAGCTGTATCAGTTAAGGCTTGCTCAATCTCTCTTCTTCAGCTACCTTTGCCACTTTCTCAACTCTTTCCATATAGTCTTGTATTTGGTCATGGGTGAGTTGATAGACTTTTCCATTGATTTCATATGGGACCCTGATAGGTTCATCAGGGTCAACTCTGACAATTGTGGAGGCAGGCTGGAGTATAATTTCAGGTTCTGAGGTGGTGGCTATACTTTTTCCTCTATCTTGAATGAGAGTGAAGGAGGCTGGTTCCTCAAGTGGTGGAACTTCGGTGATTGGTGTGGCTTCAGTGACATGCTCCCCCTCAGTGTGAGAGGGTTATCCAGCTTCTTCTTGTTCATCAGTAATAGGGGTTTCAGGAACATTCTCCCCCTCAACATTTGCCGGAGCTGCAGTGATGGCAAGTGTTGGAGTTTGATTGGGTCTAAACCGTCAGATATTATTGACCAAGGTCAACAAGTCAAAGACAGCCTCGTCCCAATACTCCGGTGATAGTATAGTGTTTCCCCGGGTCGTTAAAGTCCCAGCGAGATTGAAATGGTGTCGTTTGAAATCGTTTTTGAGAAAGTGGCACTGAGGACAGTAGCCAGATGATGTGGAATTGATATTGCTACTGTTATATTGGTATTTGTACACAGATATAATATTCACAAAAATCAGATAACAGATATATGCACGTATTCACAATTTAGATTTACGCAATCGGACTGAAAAAGTGGGATTTTGGTATTTATCAAACTACAGGGGGTTCTTTTGACACTTTTTAAAACTTAAAATTAAAAATAAAAATGAAATTATAAAAATGATTAAAATACTATTTAAATATTATTTATTTAATAAAACTATTTAAAAACTAAATTAAAATCTAATTTAAATTAACTAATAATTATAACTATTACAAATTAAACTAAAAAGTTGCAAAAACAATTTCTAAACTTAAATTAGAACTTGAAGAAAGTATAAAAAATAAAAATAAATATTTTTGTCTTTTTATGGGTTTTTTATAAATTGAAAACTATTTAACTTAATTAAACTAATTAAACTACTTTTAATTAATATTAATACTAAATTAACTTAGAAAATTAAGATAAAATTTATAAAATTACTTAACCATCACAGGAATCCTAAAAAATTATAAAAACTCTAAAAATTAAGTTTTAAGATTAATCCACTAATTATTTACCTTTTAATTACTTTAATTCTAATTTAAACAATTAAAATAAGAAAAATGGAAAATGAACAGTTGAATTCAGAAATATATTTTCTAAAAGTCTATTATACTATATTAGAGCTAGGAAAAATATAAAAACTAAGTTTTACTTTATAAAAACTAAATATGAGATTTATTACTTAATATTAATTAATAATTAAGAAAACTAAAATTAAATCTAATTAATACTAAATGACAGAATAAAAATCTGAAAAAATTACTAAAATTACTTTACTATATAAGGTAATTAATAAAAATATAAAAACACTAAGTACTTAATTAAAATCTAAAAATGAAAATTAAAATTAAGTTGAATTAAATAGAAACTATCACTTATTTTAAATTGGTTTTTTCTTGGATTTTATTTTACAATCCTACTTAACTACTAAAAATGAGAAACTTTTGTGAAAATACTTTTGAAAATAGCTTAAAAATAAGCTGTAGCACCCCCTTTGCTTATACAGTTTGACTTTGGTTGACTGTGTGGTCAAATAAGGTCAAATGAGTGAAGGTGGGGTCCACAAGGGTGAAATCAGATACAAATGAGTTCAACAAACTTAAACAAACAGAGAATAGCAAGAAATAAGCTCAAATAAGCTGAACACAATCAAATAAGCACTTTTCTCAATGGAATTGAACACAGAACTGGGACAAACTTGAGAGGCTAAACTAGGTGGGGTCCACTGAGTCCTAGGTCAAACAAGTGGTCAAAGTCTGATCCCTGGTAGGAGGGGGTTCAATGGTGCAAAGTATGGCAAGTGGGGCCCACTGAGGTGGTCACAAATCACCACCAAAGTGGTGGTGATGGATTGAGTCTGGTGGTGCAGGGGAAATGCTTGCCCTGCAAGTGATTTCCCTAGCTTATGGGGCCCACACACAATTTCATAAAAATCAAACAAATGTGGAAACTTAAAGATCAGCTGGTAGAAAATAAGTTCACAAAAGCTCAGAGCTTGAATCTCAACACACAAATCTATAAAAATCACACTAGTTTTGAAAAAAATCTGAAAAAGCACAATTTGACTTTTTTAGAACATGAACTAGTTTGACTTATGTGAACTTCTAATGATTCCTACTGATTAGAAATGGTGATACAAGGTATATTTAAGCTAGTTTACACTATGTTAACAACTAATATAACTAATTAAATGGATTTAAACACCAAAAGCCTTCACAGTTAACTATGGAGTGAAAATTTGTGAGATTTTGACTTTTGACCCAAACACTGACTAATTTAAGATTTATAACTCTCAAATAGGACTTATGGCATGCTATCTATACTATTGTTGCCTTCTGAGATCCACAACAATACACCCAAACAGACTGATCCAAACACCCCTTAATGTGGACTGTTTGGTGATTTCAAGGCAGATGGTGACTAGGGTATACAAACTTGATTTTTAACTAATGATTATGATTAGATAGACCTATTTAAGCACTTGGAAACAGAATGTCACAATAATAACACAAGTATACTACTTAAAATAATTTATGACAGTTAAATCTAGGATTATGAGTAACTAATAATTCTAACAAACTAGAAATGATTATCAAACTGAAAACTACTTAAACAATGCTCAAACAACACAAACAAGCACAGATTAACAGATATAAGCAAGCAATTAGGAACTAACTAGGAACTAGGTTTTTAGTGGAAATTTGAAATGAGCAAAAGCTTACAACCAACCCCTAGCTTGATCAAGGGGCTTCTCCACAGAAACCTATCTTTAGATAGGCCAAACCAGCTCCAAGCTTGATCACCAATCCTTCTCAGTACCTGAAAAACTCAAACCAAGCAAAACAGTTGACCATAGTTGACTTTTTTGTATTTTTTTAGTTTTCTTCTATTACACTGAATTTTAGAATCTCTAAAGCTTTGATAAGCTTATTGGAGCTTATGTGAACCTAACTCAGTCCATGATTCAAACTCAATCACTAGAAGCTTATGATTCCGATTAATAGATGAAACTTGAAACTTGCATAAACAAAATAAGTTGAAGAAACTTGCTTATATTAATTTGAAAAGATCAACAATACATTGAATTGACTCCTACAATTGCTTAAAAGCTTTATTCTACACTATAATTGAGAAATAAACTTATACGACTACTAATGCACAAAAAAAAACTAGACTCCTGATCATCTTGCACTCTTTGCCTTTTATAGCCATGAATTAGGGTTTCCAACGTCTTTCTCATCATTTCCCACCTCTCTCTGATGACTTTGGTCCACTCACAAGCTGCCACGTGTCTTTGGCGGGAAAGTCTGTTTTTGCAATTTGACTCTGATACATGCAAGGGGGGGGGCAGCATTAATTGTGGTGTGAAACTTGGCAAGCTTCCAAATTATTTCCAAGGGTCTATTATGCCACATTATGAATAGTGTAAGGTCCTGTGATGATTTTTCAATTTTATTTTCACCAGGGACTGAAACCGTCAAACTTTCAAACTTCAGGGACCATTTGTGTAATTTTCACCAAACTTTCCACCAAGGACCAATCCTGTCATAAAAGGTTAGTGCAAGGACAAAATTTGTTTTTCTCAAAGTTTTCATGTCCCAGGGACCATTTTTGACAATTTTCAAAGTTCAGGGACTAAACTTGACATTTTGTGAAACTTTTCACCAAAGGACTTTTTATGTAACTTTTTGATTTATAAGGACCTTTGGTGACTTTTTCAAGTTTTTAAAATGACCAGGGACTAGATTTGACAACTTTTGAAAGTTGGGGGACTGAAACTGCCAATTATGCAAACTTTGGGCGTTTTTCATCTGTTTTTGGTATTTTTGCATTTGAAACATGTAAAACACTTTCCTGGGATATTTTCACTATTTTGATTAATTATTGAGTGTTTTTGGATGTTTTGGCAGCTCATAAATGGTAAAAATGATGAGTATTTACACACTCATCAATCCCCCACACTAAAACATTGCTAGTCCCTAGCAATCTTTTGAGAAAAACCTGATGGATTTGAGAATCTCTTTACCAAAAGCCATCACTTCTGGAGTAGCCAGGTGTTAGAACTGTGGCACACCTGATAACCGTGTGATTTTGAGCAAACCACCAGCTGTCAACGGATTTGATTAGTCTTTACCAAAAGCCATTTGCTTCTGGACTAGCCAGCATCTTGATGGACTACGCCAACATCTTGGTGAGCTGATTACCAATTATGGATTTTCCACGGCCTTTACCACAAGCCATAATCTTGTGGGCTAGTCAACTCATTTGCTTATGAGGATACGGGGGAGCTGAGGAACCATACAATTTTTGGCAAATTGCCAGCCATCAATGGGTTTAAGATGTCTTTACCAAGAGCCGTTTGCTCCTGGACTAGCCAATCCATTTGTCATTTAGACTTTGGAGGACTGATTACCACAAAAATTTTGAAATAAAGTGAAAAATTTTTGAAAAATTTAGGCCTAAAAATGGGGGTACTTAGAAAGTTTTGTGATAAAATTCGTAAGAATTTTCCCCCCACACTAGAACTGAATATTTTCCTCAATATTCAAAGTCCCGGCTATTATGCCGAATCTCTGAACGGAAAAAGCTAATATTCAATGCTAACTGTGGAAATATGGATTTTATTTTTCACTTTATTTATCTGTACATACAATCTTTTTTTTTTTTTTTTTTTTTTTTTTTTTTTTTTTTTTTTTTTTTTTGAAATGAGACTTATATACATATTTACTTTTCAAATGGTGGAGGACGGCCACTCCCCCACACTAGGGTGGTAGAAAGTAGAAAGAAGTCAGAAATACGGGTGAAGACCCATATATGTTGCTAATTTTTGTTCACCGAGTCACTAGCTTGACTCGATCCCCGAATTCATTGGTCCATGGGAAAAGTTTGGAGATCCGGGACAACCATGGGTGGTATGTCCTCTCCAAAATAACGTTTCAATCTATGACCATTCACTTTGAAGTTGGGACCTTCGGGTTGAGATAACTCAACAGTCCCGTATGGATATACTTTAGCAATAGTGAATGGTCCAGTCCATCGGGTTTTTAATTTCCCCGAGAAGATCTTTAATCTTGAATTGAAAAGAAGGACTCTGTCACCGACGTTGAAAACTCGGTTCTTAATCTTAGAGTCGTGAATCTTCTTTGTCTTTTCTTTGTAGATCAAAGAGTTCTCGTAGGCTTGATCACGAAGTTCGTTTAATTCATTGAGTTGAACCTTACGGTGATCACCCGCTTTATGAAGGTCGTAGTTAGCATGTTTCAAGGCCCAGTAGGCTTTGTGCTCGAGCTCGATCGGAAAATGACACGCCTTCCCGTATACAAGCTTGTATGGAGTACACCCAATGGGTGTTTTGTAAGCTGTACGGAAGGCCCAGAGTGCATCATCTAGTTTATCCGACCAGGAAGCACGGTTTTCACCTACTGTCCTCTCAAGAATCCGTTTTATACCACGGTTGGAAACCTCCACCTGCCCACTTGTTTGGGGGTGATATGCGGTGGAAAGACGATGAGTAACACCGTACTTAAGCATGACTTTTGCAAACTGATCATTGCAAAAGTGAGTACCGCGATCACTAATGATGGCACGTGGGGTTCCAAAATGAGCAAAGAGGGATTTCAAGAATTTCACAACAACTCGGGCATCATTAGTGGGTAAGGCCTTAGCCTCAACCCATTTTGACAAGTAGTCAACAGCCACGAGTATGTATTTGTTTCCACGAGAAGATGGGAATGGCCCCATAAAATCAATGCCCCAGACATCAAAGATTTCACAAACTTGAATAGCATTTTGTGGCATTTCGTTCTTTTGTGAAATATTCCCGTGACGCTGACAAGCATCACAGGCTTTGACTAACTCGTGGGCATCCTTATAGATCGTGGGCCAATAGAAACCGGAATCAAACACCTTTTTGGCGGTGTAGTTAGGACTATGGTGTCCCCCGGTGGGTCCAGCATGGCAAGCCTTGAGAATATCAGCGGCTTCCTGTCCGTATACACATCGCCTGATGACTTGATGGGCACAGATTTTGAAGAGGAAGGGGTCGTCCCAGAAATAATGTTTGACGTCTTTAAAAAATTTGTTTTTCTGTTGGGACGTCATCCCCTTCACGATGAAGTTACCCGCACGGTAATTTGCAAAGTCGGCAAACCATGGTGTAGTAGAGTCACCACGAAAAGTAACCGCACTGAGTGTCTCGAGAGGGAATGATTCATTTATTTCTTGTTTCTCGGACACATTTTGATGTGGGTTTTCTAATCGTGAGAGATGATCAGCAGCAAGGTTCTCGGCTCCTTTTTTATCACGAATAATGATATCAAATTCCTGAAGGAGGAGAACCCAATGGAGAAGTCTCGGCTTTGCATCTTGCTTTGCAAATAGGTACTTCAAAGCCGAGTGATCCGTATACACCACGCATTTGGTCAGGATCAAGTATGGCCGGAATTTCTCAAAGGCATACACCACAGCTAGGAGTTCTTTTTCAGTGGTGGTGTAATGACCTTGAGCCTTGGTCATAGTCTTACTTGTGTAGTGTATAGGCTGAAAGTATTTTGCTTTTCGTTGCCCCAAGACCGCACCTATGGCAAAATCACTAGCATCGCACATAAGCTCAAAAGGTAGGTCCCAATCGGGGGCAACAAGAATCGGTGCCTCGGTAAGCTTTTTCTTTAATGTTTCAAAAGCTTCGATGCATTCAGGAGAGAAGATGAAAGGAGCATCCTTCTCGAGGAGATGGGTCATAGGCCGGGCAATCTTAGAAAAATCTTGGATAAACCTACGGTAGAAGCCGGCATGACCCAAAAAGCTCCTAACACCTTTTACGGTGGTGGGATGAGGTAATTTAGTAATGACATCGATTTTGGCTTTGTCAACCTCAATCCCGTTCTTTGAGATTTTATGGCCGAGGACTATGCCCTCTTTAACCATAAAGTGACTCTTCTCCCAGTTGAGACTTAAATTCGTTTCTTTGCAACGTTTAAGCATTTGTTCCAAGTGGGAGAGACAGGTCTGGAATGAATCCCCGATGACTGAAAAGTCATCCATGAATACCTCCATAGTTTTCCCGATCATGTCGGAGAATATAGACATCATGCACCTCTGGAACGTGCCTGGAGCATTACATAAGCCGAAAGGCATACGTCTGTAAGCAAAAGTTCCGTAGGGGCATGTGAAGGTAGTCTTCTCTTGATCCTGGGGATCAATGGGGATTTGGAAGTAACCTGAAAAACCATCGAGGAAGCAGTAGTATTCATTCCCCGCAAGTCTTTCAAGCATCTGGTCCATAAAAGGGAGAGGAAAATGGTCTTTACGGGTGGCTTCATTTAACTTTCGATAGTCAATACATACTCGCCAACCCGTGACCAAACGAGTTGGAATCAACTCGTTATCCTCGTTGGTGACAACGGTAATGCCACCCTTTTTAGGGACACAATGAACTGGGCTAACCCAAGGACTGTCAGAAATAGGGTAAATCAATCCCGCATCAAGAAGTTTAAGAACTTCTTGTTTGATAACTTCGTGGATTTTTGGATTTACCCTTCTCTGTTGTTGCACTGCTGGCTTAAAGTCATCCTCCATTAAGATTTTATGAGTACAAAAGTTCGGGCTTATGCCCTTAATGTCGGAGAGTTTCCAAGCGATTGCTTGTTTATTTGACTTTAGAACCTTTAGGAGTGCTTCCTTTTCCTCAACTTTTAAGTCCTTAGCAATAATGACGGGTAATTTATCATCACCCTCCAGAAATGCATATTCTAGATGAGGAGGCAAGTCCTTGAGCTCAACCTCGGGAAAGTCTTCAGTTATTTCAACATTTTTGACTTCCGCTTTATGAAGTATTTTTGGAGACGGAGAGGGTGAAGGATTGTCATTTAACAATCTTTCAAGGAGAAGAATGTCCCCCTCCGGGTCAAGATAGTTTTCATCAACCCCACTTGGGATTGAGCTATCTTGAGCAAGAAAAGCCTCGACCTCTTCCAGAAGGAAGTCACTTCCCTCAAACGGAGTGAGGGAAGGGGAAGAGTCGGAAATGATAGGGTCAGTAAAAAGACTGCCACTGGATGAGAAACCAAGGACCTCTTGAGAATACTCCTCAGACGCAACATCGATGATGTCAATTCGGTTAACCGTTTCTGCGTCATAGTTGGAGGAGTATCTTGAAGTCTGATCAAGATTGAATGTGATGGCCTCGCCACCAACACGTAAAGTGATTTCTTCTTCGAATACATCGATTAAAGCACGACCCGTTCTTAAGAATCCCCTCCCGAGAATGAGAGGGACTCGTGGGTCAGCATCGAAATCAACAATCACGAAATCTGCCGGAAAATGGAACTTTCCTACTTTCACGAAGATATCTTCGGCAATGCCGAGAGGACGGGATATAGTACGGTCTGCAAGCTCGAGTGTCATGCAGGTCGGAGTGAGAGCAGGAAGTGAGAGTCTTTTCCAGACTGTGTAAGGCATCAGGTTAATGCTTGCGCCAAGATCGGCCAAGGCAAAGCATTCAACCATCCCCGGGAAAATACAAGGAATGAGAAATTTCTCGGGATCTCCAAGCTTTTCGAGAAGCTTTTTCAAAAGCACTGCTGAGCAATGCTCGTTAAGAGGAGTTTTTGCCATTTCACAAAGTTTTTCTTTGTTGCTTATCAGATTTTTGATTGTCGAAGCAAACTTAGGCATGAGAAGAAGAGCATCCGCGAAGCTAATATCAAAGTGTAATTCTTGGAAAATTTGATAAAATTTTTCCATCTGATGGATAGCTTTTTCGCGGTTCTTTTGATCATTCAAACGTGAAGGATATGGAATTGACAGCTTAGGATCATTCTTTGGGATTTCATCAGAACTCACAGGGGGATCAAATACAACTTTCGGCTTACGAGCCGGGACCGGGACAACTTGAGGGTGGACGTTGTTGGTACCTCCGTTATTAGTAGGAAGTACCTTGTCCGTAGTAACCTCAGGTTCACGTTCCGCTACCTTAGGAGGAGAAGAAGAGGTAGAAGGAATCGAGGGTCCATTGTAAGATGCCCCACTTTGGGTGGTGATCGCTTTGACATCGCCCCTCGGGTTAGCGATCGTGTTGCTCGGTAATGTACCCGGGCCCGAGGGTCGATCATTTAAAGACTTCTGAAGCTCAGAGATCGTGCTAAGCAATAACCGATTCGTTTCCTCTTGTGCTTTCATGAATTGTTTAAATTCAGCATTGGAGGAAGACGAGGGTTGAACAACGTTTTGATTTTGAACAGGAGGATTTTGAACACGGTTGTTTTGAAAATTCCCTTGATTTTGATTGTTGTTACCCTGAAAAGTGTTTCTCTGATTAAAATTACCCTGATTGTAATTCCCTTGATTCTGGTTTCTTTGAAAATTTCCTTGAAAACCTTGGTTTTGATTGCCATTTTGAAAATTGTTTTGATTAAACTGGCCTTGATTTTGATTCGGGTTTTGGAAATTTGAGTTTTGACCTTGGTTAAAATTCTGATTCGCGTTACGGTTTTGATTTTGGTTAAAACCAGGAGGTCCGAGAAAATTGTTGGAATGATAGCTTAAGAGATTACGGTCCCCTTGCGGTTGGTAAGAATTACCCCCCGTATTGTAGGAACCGTGAGCAGCATATATGTTCTCTGGAGGAAAACCAGCAGTAGCTGGACACTCGGAATACTGATGAGGCCCCCCACAAGTTTCACAACTTCGGGCCACGGCTTTCACTTGTTGATTTTGAGCCTGATTTTGCATCGTTTGGCTAATTCTCAACACAACCGTAGAAATATCATCCATCTTTTTGGTAAGAGCAATTATTTCAGGAGATGATGATGAGGGAGTAACGGAATGACATGACGCATCCCTCTCCGCAGAGGAATCCCAAAAGTTATGATGGGCAGTCATGTTCTCGATTAAGTCATAGCACTCCTCGGGACGCCTTTTCATAAAGGTCCCACCAGCAGCAGCATTGAGAATGTCTCGGTGCCTCAATGTCAGACCATTATAGAAGGTATCTATGATGGTAACTTGCAACATATTGTGGTTAGGGCACCGATCAATAGCTAGCTTATAACGCTCCCAAGCCTCAAAAAGAGACTCATCGGAACGTTGCTGGAAGTTGCTGATATCATTTCGTAACTTGGTAACCATGGATGGTGGAAAATATTTTGCTAAAAACTTGGTTACCATTTCATCAAAGGTTCGAATAGAATTCTTTGGAAGTCGGTCAAACCATGCAGTGGCATGATGAGTGAGAGAATAGGGGAAAAGGTACAGCCGAAGGGCATCATCCGTGACACCATGCTGTTTCATGCTTTGGGTGACCGTGAGATATTTGTCAAGATGCTTATTGGCATCGTCACCCGGTAATCCGTGAAATTGACACGAATTTTGGACTTGTTGGATCATGTGGTGCTTGAGGCCAAAGTCCGTAGCCTCAATAGTGAGTGGTGCAATAGACCCACCCCGCCCTTGCATGGTAGGCTGGCACAGCTCCTCCATCATTCGGAGATCGGGAGCTGGCTCATCCCTGGGAGGGTCAGGGGGTGGTAAAGGTGGTGGTGGCCCAGCGGCCATTTCGGTCTTTGGTTCTTGTGTGTCAGAACGTAGCTCGTGTACGTTTGTCTGATGTTTACGTTTTGTTTGTGACCGAGTGCGCATGCACTAAAAACAATTTTTCAAAACAAGATCGAGGCAAAACCACAGTGAACTTAAACCAGAAATCACAAGTGAATGGCTTCTTTGAAAAAGGTACACCACTCACAGGGATATAAAGGCAAGTTTTAATCTTAAGTTTGGGAACTTATTATGGGTTTATTAATTAATTTGAAAAACTGCTTTAGGCTTATGGGTGTGTGTGCAGAAAACTTGGGAAATATTTTTGGAACTGATTCGTTAACCGAAATCGTCCCTTTAAGATTACTCGCAGGCTGGCGGGAGGAAGTAAATAGGTTTCCTCTTCAGTTCGCAATTTAATGTCAGAACTTACCTTAAACCAACTGTTTCAGGTTGTAATCTTAAAGAACACGGAGTAATTTAACTTCACAGTTTGTTTTTGATTGTTTTTAATTTTTTTTTTGGTGTTTTCAACACTTCAGGAGAAGTGTTAATGAACGTTTTTGATATGATTATGTTTTTACAAAAATTTTTTTACAAATTTGTGTGAAATTTGTACAGGGAGGGTTTTGAAAACCACTAAACTTAAAACGATTTTATAAAACACGCAACAACCTCCCCGGCAGCGGCGCCAAATTTTGATTGGGTCTAAACCGCCAGATATTATTGACCAAGGTCAACAAGTCAAAGACAGCCTCGTCCCAATACTCCGGTGATAGTATAGTGTTTCCCCGGGTCGTTAAAGTCCCAGCGAGATTGAAATGGTGTCGTTTGAAATCGTTTTTGAGAAAGTGGCACTGAGGACAGTAGCCAGATGATGTGGAATTGATATTGCTACTGTTATATTGGTATTTGTACACAGATATAATATTCACAAAAATCAGATAACAGATATATGCACGTATTCACAATTCAGATTTACGCAATCGGACTGAAAAAGTGGGATTTTGGTATTTATCAAACTACAAGGGGTGCTTTTGACACTTTTTAAAACTTAAAATTAAAAATGAAAATGAAATTATAAAAATGATTAAAATACTATTTAAATATTATTTATTTAATAAAACAATTTAAAAACTAAATTAAAATCTAATTTAAATTAACTAATAATTATAACTATTACAAATTAAACTAAAAAGTTGCAAAAACAATTTATAAACTTAAATTAGAACTTGAAGAAAGTATAAAAAATAAAAATAAATATTTTTGTCTTTTTATGGGTTTTTTATAAATTGAAAACTATTTAACTTAATTAAACTAATTAAAATACTTTTAATTAATATTAATACTAAATTAACTTAGAAAATTAAGATAAAATTTATAAAATTACTTAACCATCACAGGAATCCTAAAAAAATATAAAAACTCTAAAAATTAAGTTTTAATATTAATCCACTAATTATTTACCTTTTAATTACTTTAATTCTAATTTAAACAATTAAAATAAGAAAAATGGAAAATGAACAGTAGAATTCAAAAATATATTTTCTAAAAGTCTATTATACTATATTAGAGCTAGGAAAAATATAAAAACTAAGTTTTACTTTATAAAAACTAAATATGAGATTTATTACTTAATATTAATTAATAATTAAGAAAACTAAAATTAAATCTAATTAATACTAAATGACAGAATAAAAATCTGAAAAAATTAATAAAATTAATTTACTATATAAGGTAATTAATAAAAATATAAAAACACTAAGTACTTAACTAAAATCTAAAAATGAAAATTAAAATTAAGTTGAATTAAATAGAAACTATCACTTATTTTAAATTGGTTTTTTCTTGGATTTTGTTTTACAATCCTACTTAACTACTAAAAATGAGAAACTTTTGTGAAAACACTTTTGAAAATAGCTTAAAAATAAGCAGTAGCACCCCCTTTGCTTATACAGTTTGACTTTGGTTGACTGTGTGGTCAAATAAGGTCAAATGAGTGAAGGTGGGGTCCAAAAGGGTGAAATCAGATACAAATGAGTTCAACAAACTTAAACAAATAGAGAATAGCAAGAAATAAGCTGAACACAATCAAATAAGCACTTTTCTCAATGGAATTGAACACAGAACTGGGACAAACTTGAGAGGCTAAACTAAGTGGGGTCCACTGAGTCCTAGGTCAAACAAGTGGTCAAAGTCTGATCCCTGGTAGGAGGGGGGTTCAATGGTGCAAAGTATGGCAAGTGGAGCCCACTGAAGTGGTCACAAATCACCACCAAAGTGGTGGTGATGGATTGAGTCTGGTGGTGCAGGGGAAATGCTTACCCAGCAAGTGATTTCCCTCGCTTATGGGGCCCACACACAATTTCATAAAAATAAAACAAATGTGGAAACTTAAAGATCAGCTGGTAGAAAATAAGTTCACAAAAGCTCAGAGCTTGAATCTCAACACACAAATCTATAAAAATCACACTAGTTTTGAAAAAATCTGAAAAAGCACAATTTGACTTTTTTAGAACATGAACTAGTTTGACTTATGTGAACTTCTAATGATTCCTACTGATTAGAAATGGTGATACAAGGTATATTTAAGCTAGTTTACACTATGTTAACAACTAATATAACTAATTAAATGGATTTAAACACCAAAAGCCTTCACAGTTAACTGTGGAGTGAAAATTTGTGAGATTTTGACTTTTGACCCAAACACTGACTAATTTAAGATTTATAACTCTCAAATAGGACTTATGGCATGCTATCTATACTATTGTTGCCTTCTGAGATCCACAACAATACACCCAAACAGACTGATCCAAACACCCCTTAATGTGGACTGTTTGGTGATTTTCAAGGCAGATGGTGACTAGGGTATACAAACTTGATTTTTAACTAATGATTATGATTAGATAGACCTATTTAAGCACTTGGAAATAGAATGTCACAATAATAACACAAGTATACTACTTAAAATAATTTATGACAGTTAAATCTAGGATTATGAGTAACTAATAATTCTAACAAACTAGAAATGATTATCAAACTGAAAACTACTTAAACAATGCTCAAACAACACAAACAAGCACAGATTAACAGATATAAGCAAGCAATTAGGAACTAACTAGGAACTAGGTTTTTTGTGGAAATTTGAAATGAGCAAAAGCTTACAACCAACCCCTAGCTTGAACAAGGGGCTTCTCCACAGAAGCCTATCTTTAGATAGGCTAAACCAGCTCCAAGCTTGATCACCAATCCTTCACAGTACCTGAAAAACTCAAACCAAGCAAAATAGTTGACCATAGTTGACTTTTTTGTATTTTTTAGTTTTCTTCTATTACAATGAATTTTAGAATCTCTAAAGCTTTGATAAGCTTATTGGAGCTTATGCGAACCTAACTCAGTCCATGATTCAAACTCAATCACTAGAAGCTTATGATTCAGATTAATATATGAAACTTGAAACTTGCATAAACAAAATAAGTTGAAGAAACTTGCTTATATTAATTTGAAAAGATCAACAATACATTGAATTGACTCCTACAATTGCTTAAAAGCTTTTTGCTACACTATAATTGAGAAATAAACTTATACGACTACTAATGCACAAAAAAAAAACTAGACTCCTGATCATCTTGCACTCTTTGCCTTTTATAGCCACGAATTAGGGTTCCCAGCATCTTTCTCATCATTTCCCACCTCTCTCTGATGACTTTGGTCCACTCACAACCTGCCACGTGTCTTTGGCGGGAAAGTCTATTTTTGCAATTTGACTCTGATACACGCAACGGGGGGGGGGGGGGGGGGGGGGGGGCAGCATTAATTGTGGTGTGAAAGTTAGGTGTAGTGGGGGTGGTGGCATTTATTATGGTGGAGGGAAGGGTGATGGGACTGCAATACCATGGGGTGGTATCTGGTATTGAGGTGGGAGGGAAAAAGGTGAAGAGGATGGGGGTTTGACCGGGTTTGACCTAGGTCAATGGTTTGACCCCGGTTTTAATAACTTTGGGTTTGGTGGGCTGTTGTTGACTTGGGCCCAAGATAAGAGATGGGTGGTGGGCTAGTGGTGGACTTGGACTAGTGGATGGAGTAGTATTATTTATTTGTTGGATCCGGTTTTTGTTTATGATTACACAAGGACTAGTTTTGTAATTTTTCAAAAGTTGAGGGGTGAAACTTGGCATGCTTCCAAATTATTTCCAAGGGTCTATTATGCCACATTATGAATAGTGTAAGGTCCTGTGATGATTTTTCAATTTTATTTTCACCAGGGACTGAAATCGTCAAACTTTCAAACTTCAGGGACCATTTGTGTAATTTTCACCAAACTTTCCACCAAGGACCAATCCTGTCATAAAAGGTTAGTGCAAGGACAAAATTTGTTTTTCTCAAAGTTTTTCATGTCCCAGGGACCATTTTTGACAATTTTCAAAGTTCAGGGACTAAACTTGACATTTTGTGAAACTTTTCACCAAAGGACATTTTATGCAACTTTTTGATTTATAAGGACCTTTGGTGACTTTTTCAAGTTTTTAAAATGACCAGGGACTAGATTTGACAACTTTTGAAAGTTGGGGGACTGAAACTGCCAATTATGCAAACTTTGGGCGTTTTTCATCTGTTTTTGGTATTTTTGCATTTGAAACATGTAAAACACTTTCCTGGGATATTTTCACTATTTTGATTTATTATTGAGTGTTTTTGGATGTTTTGGCAGCTCAGAAATGGTAAAAATGATGAGTATTTACACACTCATCAGAGTTACTAAAGATGAAGTAGAGGTGCCCTTGAAGACTTGAAACATTTCCGTCATCATTGACTTGATCTCCGCAGTATCCTGATGGATGAGAGATACCTTGGAGTCAAGTGTAGCCTGAGAACTTTCAAGGGCAGTCATCCTGGATCCCATTGTCCATGCCAGAGATGTGGACTTCAGGGATTGAGCTGTCACTGATGCTTCCATCTGAGTGAAGGAAGACTTGAGAGATTCCACCGTGGAGCTGAGATTCTGAACATTGGAACCCTTTATCAACCCAAGTAACTCAGTAAGAGCTGCCGTGTTGACTTGGTATGTCTCAGATGTCTGAAGTATTTTCTTGGTGAGCTCAGGATCATCTTTGACTGATTCTTGAACTGACTTAACCCCTGTAGCCAGCTCTTTTAGGGATTCCAAAAATTGATTGATGCGAGAAGCCATTTGTGTCAGGGAGTGAGAGACAGTGGAATTTTGCTCCCTGACATCATCATTGTATTCTTCAACAGCATCTTTGAGGAGGTGATAGTGGACTGCTTGCTCAGTATGCATGTCAAACACCTCTTCAGTGACCCCCATGTACAAAACATTAGTCATTTTCTTGATGAATCTTTTGAAGGCTTTTTCAGTGAGAGGAGTTTGAGCATCTTCTGAGGTTTCCAGCTCAGAATGTGTTACATCTTCATCATGGTTAGAGGTTTGAGGAGACTGAGTAACAGGTTCATGGACTGTCTCCTCAACCTCCATATCATCTCCGGCCATGAAGACTTCCTCGTCACTGTTAAATTCATCATCAGAAAATAAGACAGCCTGAGCATCTGCCAGGGAGGTAATCTGCAACAAGTGGAGGTTATCCGGCTCCTCTTCAAAAGAGGATTTGCCTTCGTTTTGGCCAGGTCCTGACCCCTCAAATCTGGTAGGTTGGGTTTTACCTACCTGGTCTTTAAGGCCAGTTCCCAAGTAATGCGCACCTCCCGGAGTGGTTATGGGTTCCATATCAGCGGGTGGTGTATATCCCTCTAAATCTTTGTCCCCCGTGACCCCTTCAGACACTGATGGGTATTTTTCAATGTCATCCTGAGGAGTCGTGAATGTTGTGTCCCTATCAGCGGGTTGTTTGTTTCCCTCTGAGTCTTTGGGATGAGTTTTTGTGCCCTCAGACAAAAGCGTTGTTTTGCGAATGTCCTCATCAGGCACCTGAGCGGTTATGTCCCCCTTTCAAACAGGCTTGTTCTGGCCTGTCGAAGATTTAGGAACGTGAACTCCCTGATGCTTGGGTTGTGATTTACCCGAGCCTTTAGCAGGATGTGATTGTTTGTGGACCCCCTTCTCAGTGGAGTAGTGCTACTCCACCGAGGATTTAGGATCCCTTCCTCCTTGAGACCCTGGTTGTGATTTGCCAGAGCCTTTAGCAAGATGTGAAGGTTTGGTTGGTTCTGACTCCACTGTCTTGTTTATGGCAGCAGAGTCTTTAGGAACGGGATTGCCCGAGGACACCGAGTGTGATTTATCAGTGCCCTCCGTTGGCTTTTGTTGCAGGCCTAGTGATTGGGTTATTATTCTCATGGTGTCAGCAGTCAAGGTCTGTTGTGGTTGCCTCCTTATGGTAGGCTTGGGATCAGAGATCACAGTGTCGAGTGGCTTGAGTTGAGCCACCTTCCTGGACCCCTGTCCCTTCTTCCTCTTTACCTTCTTGGTGGGAGAGGGGACTGGTGAAACTTTATTGTCACCCAGGATAGCAGAACGCATATACATTGTCAGGGTGACAGGTGTAACCTCAAGAGGGTCACGTGAGTAATTTGCCTTGTGTAGGACATCAGGCTCAAAACCTGCTATGTCAGGCTTAACATACTCAGACCCAAGCAAGTCTTGTAGGGCATAGGAAACAAATCTAGGATATGACATGTGTTTTTGCCTAGACTTCCCCCCTAACTTTGCTATGAGGTCCCTGAAGATGATTTCTCCAAGGTCAATCATTTTACCCTCAATGAGACAGAACACTATCATTGACTGAGTAGTGTTCAATTGCTCAGTAGAGGATTTATTTCCCCAGAGAACCTGAATGACAAAAGTCATTAGAATCCTCCAGGGAGCTGGGAACCAGGTCTTTATTATAGGGGCTTTGGATAATAGGGACCCTGGTGTTACCTCAGGGTGATTTTTGTCATAGGGTCCCAGTTCCAGTAAGACCACCTTTACCTCTTTCTCAGAGGGTTGGGCAGTGAAGGTCGTGGTGTAGTCAAGGCCTGTGGCTTTGACAAAAGTTTTATAGTCAAGAGTTAGGGACTTGGTTCCATTCTTGACTGTAAACTTTATTTTGGCCTCTTTTGGCGCATCAGGGTTTTCAACCACCGTTGTGCACCAAAATTCCCTCAAATAGTCATGATAGATGACTGAGAGGGTTTTTGTGAATGAGGTGGTCAGGAAGCAGTTCTGAAGGAACTTGATGAGTGTGTAAATACTCATCATTTTATACCAATCTGAGCTGCCAAAACATACAAAAACACCCAAATATGTATCAAAATACTTAAAATATCTTATAGGTGTGTTTTATATGTTTCAAACACAAAATATGCAAAAACAAATGAAAAACGTACAAAGTTTGTATAATTGGCGGTTTCAGTCCCTCAAGTTTCATAAATTTACAAAACTAGTCCCTGGTCACTCAAAACTTGTTCAAATATCATAAAGGTCCTTGGGGATTCACAAGTTGTCATAAATAGTCCTTTAAAGTTTTAAATTGTGAAATTACAACTTTGGTCCCCCAAGTTTCAAAAATGTCAAAGTTAGTCCTCAGGTTTTAAAAATGGAAAAATATTAAAAACAAACCTTGTACTATTCATTAATGACATAATTGGTCCTTGTGGTATTTATTGAGAATTTACAGGTTTAACCCTTCAAAAATCAGAAAATTACATGTTAGGTCCCTGGAGTTTGTGGAATTGGCAAAAATAGTCCCCGGTATTTAAAAAATTGAAAAAACATCAAAAATACCCTTGTACTATTTGTCCTTGTCAATTCTGGTCCCTATGAGAACTTTGGTTAAATCACAAAATCAGACCCTCTACTTTTGCTTAATTACATTTTAGGTCCTTGTGATTATTTATCTAAAAAACCAAACGGATCCTAATATTATTTTTACTAAAACCAAAATCCATATCCAATCCACACTTTTGGGCCCAAAATAACAAATAACCCACACCCCTAGCCCAGTCCACCCAATCCCTTTGACCCGACCCTTTCTTTGACTTCGGTCAAACAAATACCACAAAACCACCCTCACCCTCTCTTTCCCTCTTCCCCTGCTACTCCACCAAAACCACCATACCAGGTGGTATTCCATCACCACTTGCCTCTGCCAACCCATCCACCTTATCTCCTCACACCTTCCCAACACCAATAAATGCCACCCCCCCTAGTGATAGCCACAGGCCCCAATTGGCTCAAAAAGCCTTTTCCCGCCAAATTGATAAGAGAAGCAAGAGACATCCATTGGCTGCTATGAGAGGTGGGATTTGACCCTGTGGGACCCACAAACCCTCTGGGATGCTATAAAGATGAAGAGGAGCAGGGAAGAAAGAGCATTAGTGTAGTTTTAATTTTAATGTAATCGTAGGTAATTTAGTTCACAATTTTAGTTGTAATTTTATTTTCAAAAGCTTGTATCTTGTTTGTTTCATGTAATTTGAACTTTATTAAGTCTTAATTTCAAGTTTCATTTCAGTTCTCAGATTATGCAATTTCATTACATTTCAAAAATCACAAATAGCTCAATTGTTGTTCATAGTTGTTTTGCTGAGTTTAATAAGCTAACTAAAGCCTTGACAAAGCTTAAATAAGCTTTTAAAATCATCAAAACAGTTATAGGTATTAAAAAGCAAAATTCAAGAAAAAAATCAAGAAAATAGGAATAAAATTAAAAAGCAATGTTCAGGGAAGTGGAAGCTTGGAGCAGGGTATGAATTGGATTATTAATGGTTTAGAAAACCTTGTGGAAGGTTGTTAGGTTAGGTACAGGTCCATGGTTCTTGGTTCTTGATATCACAGGCTCATAGTAAGTTTTTCATTTTCATTTATGCATATCTCCTAGTTTGTTGTAACTTGTAGCTTATTTGTGATTTGTTTAGCTTATTATAGTTGTCTTAGTGCTCTTGTTTAGTGTATACATGATCTAGTCTAGAATTGCATACATACTGCCTTTATTTAGCTCAAACTACATGTTAGTGTTCTAAGTGTTCTTTGCTTAATTTTGTTGTTCATTTAATCTTTAATACAGATAAGTAATATAGGTTGATCATTAGTTTGGTTAGATTAAGTCTAAAACTCAAAAATTTAGTAAAACAGCCTAATATAGGGGTGTTTGGTATATCACAGTTAAGAGTGGTGTGATAGGTTTCTTAGGATAAAATTGGTTTAGGCAGTCTTCATTAGGTCTAGTTGAGTCATGTGAGTCATAAAATAAGTAAGTTTAAAAGTAAAAAGTCAAAATACTAGTTTTAGCTTAATCATTTGTTCACTGTTATGGATTTCAGTTAGTGATCTCATTAATTCCATTCATAGGTTGTTATTATAGCTTAAGATCATTTCATTATACCTTATAATAACTTATTTAGTTACCTAGGATCATCAGAATCTCAGATAAGTCAACTTAGGATGTTATAGAAAAAGTCAAATGTTCATCACTTCAGGTTTTTCCAAATTTTCAAGAAATTAATTTGATTTTTGTGGTCACTTTCATGGCTTGAATATTGTTTCTAATTGTTGCCTACCATTTCAGTTACAAGTTCCCATGTCCATTTTATTTTTGCATTTTTTTTCCTAGGCTCCACAGCCCCCCAAAGTAGGTTGCAGGGGAGCTGTGTGCCCTGCACCACAGACCTAAGCTCAACACCACCACTTTGGTGGTGGCTGCAGCCTACCCTAGTGGGTTCCATGGATCAGCTCTTGATTCTTTGAATTCCCAAGGTGGGTGGCTCCACATTGCACCCAGTCTTGTGCCCCCATTCACTCTGGTGGGCCCCCTAGGCTGCCATTAATCTTGTCCCAAATCTGTGCAGTGATTGGTTTTGGATTGTGCTTATTATCAACTTATTTGCTTATTAGTGATCATGATTTGTTGTTTTTAGCTTATTTGAGTGTATTTTGCTTATTGGAACTAGTTTCATCCAGAGTGGGTCCCACATAAGGTCATTTTAGCTTATTTTCTATTCTAGTCAACAATAGTCAACTGTCTCAACCTTTAGCTTATATTCTGCTTATTTTTAAGTTTATAAAAATATTGTTTTTACAAAAGTTGATTGTTTTTATGTATAATATAGTTTAGAAAAAGAAAATTCAAGAAAAACCAACATAAAATTAAGTGATAGTTTCTATTTAATTAAATTTAATTTTAATTTCCATTTTTAAATTTTTATTAAGTAGGTTGTGTTTTTATATTTTTAATAATTTCATATTAGGTTAAAATAGTTATAATAAATTTTTCAGATTTTTATTTTGTCACTTAGTGTTAATTAGATTTAATTTTAATTTTCTTTATTATTAATTAATATCAAATATTAAATAGCTTAATTAGTTTTTATAAGGTTAAATCTAGTTTTTATAATTTTTCTAGTTCTAATATAGTATAATAAGTTTTTAGAAAATAAATTTTGAGATTCTACTGTTCATTTTCTATTTTCCTTATTTTATTTGTTTAAAATAGATTTAAGTTAATTAATAGATAAATAATTAGTTGTTTAATTTTAAAACATAATTTTAGAGTTTTTATAATTTTGTAGGATTCCAGTGATGGTTAAATAATTTTATAAATTTTATCTTAATTTTCTAAGTTAATTTAGTATTAATATAAATTAAAAGTAGTTTAAATAGTTTAATTAAGCTAAATAGTTTTTAATTAATTACAAAACCACAAAAAGACAAAAATATTATTTTTAATTTTTTATACTTTCTTCAAGTTCTAATTTAGGTTTAGAAAATATTTTTATAAATTTTTAGTTTAATTTAAATCATTTGTCATTTTTAGTTTAATTAAATTAGGTTTTAATTTAGATTTTAAATAGTTTAATTAATTAAATAATAGTTTAATATTATTTTAATCACTTTTATCATTTCTTTTTCATTTTTAATTTTAAGTTTTGAAAAGTGTCAAAAACATCCCCTGTAGTTTCATAATTACCAAAAACCCACTTTTCCAGTCCGATACGTGATCTTAATTGTCAATTTGTGCATATTTCTGCTATCTGATTATTGTGAATATTATATCTGTTTGTCAACACCAAAATAACAGTAGCAATATCATTCCTACATCATCTGGCTACTGTCCTCAGTGCCACTTTCTCATAAACGATTCCAAAAGCACCATTTCAATCTCGCTGGGACTTTCACGACCCGGGGAAACACTACACTATCACCGGAGTATTGATTCTAGGCTATCTTTGACTTATTGATCTTGGTCAATAATAATCAGACGGTTCTGAACCAATCAGAACTTCACCACATCCCTGTATTCAGGGTACCCTTCAGGGTAGGCAAAGTTCCCCACCACATTGTTCTTGGTAAGGTCTACGCTTTCCATTTGGAAATCCACATTGGTGCGTATTTTACGACCTTAGAAGAAGCCATTTGGTTTAGATAAAAGCCTGGTTTTTTGAAAAATGGGTATAAGTGAGGGAAACACACGCAGTTTAGAAAATGATTTGCAAGAGTTTTGTTATGATTTTAAAAGCGTGTGTGTGTATTCCCTTTTTGTGGGGGTATTTATAGGGTGAGATTTAGGGTAGTGATGTTGCGGATACCAAAAGTTAATTTATTTAACCGAAACGGCATAATAATTTTGGTTTGATATCCGCATTAAATATCACGATTCCCATTACCCTATTTTCTCTCACATCGTGGATGAACAGTTGTGCGGCTCTGCAAATAATGCACTTTTGCAGAGTAGAAATTATCACAACTTTTGTGTGTGAGGGAGCATTAAATGCTCAGTGGTGTTTGGTGAGAGAGATGTGGGGGCCCAAGGAGTGGATGCCAGTTGTGTAAGTGACATATATTCCTATATTTAATAGGATTCAGTTACCTACCTGGGACATAAACTAACTAAATACTTAGAGCATTTAGTTAGGGTATTCAATGCCATTTTTCATCCTGAGCCCCCTGAATGAATTATCATTCAAAAAAAATTTCAGGAAGGGTGTGATCAGGAACCTAGAGAATTTACATCATGTTGGAACATTTTTGATCAGTTCCCTGATTCTATGTCCAACATGCCCAGTTCAGCTTTCAATTTTGTGAAAGTGGGTTCATCCAAAGGTTTAGTGAAGATATCAGCTAGCTGATACTCAGTGGGGATGAAATGTAGTTCAATTTCTCCATTAGAGATATGGTCCCTGATGAAGTGGTATCTGATGTCAATGTGTTTGGTTCTTTGATGAAGTACTGGATTATTTGAGATGGCTATGGCACTTGTATTATCACAAAAGATATGTACCATCTTATACTAAATGCCATAGTCACTCAGTTGGCTCTTCATCAATAGTACATTTGCACAACATCCTGCAGCAGCCATATATTCAGCTTCAGCTGAGGACATGGCCACTGACTGTTGTTTCTTTGTACTCCAACACACAAGTTTACCACCAAGAAATTGGCAGGATCCTGAAGTACTTTTCCTATCCATATTACATCCTGCATAGTCAGAGTCAGTGTACCCTTTGAGATCAAATCCTGAACATTTTGGGTAATACAAACCAAGGTTTGGAGTACCCTTCAGGTACCTGATAATTCTTTTGACAACAGTGAGATGTGATTCTTTAGGGTCAGCCTGGTATCTGGCACACAGGCAGACTGAGAATTGGATGTCAGGCCTTGAGGCAAGTAAGTACATCAGGGACCCAATCATTCCTCTGTATTGGATTTGATTCACTGATTTTCCAGTGAGATCAGGGCCAAGGTTGTTTGGAGGAACCATAGGAGTTTTTACTGAAGAGCAGTCAGTGAGCTCATACTTCTTCAGTAGGTTCCTGAGGTATTTTTCTTGGCAAATGGATATTCCTTTATCAGTTTGTTTAATTTGGAGTCCAAGAAAGTATGTGAGTTCACCCATCATGCTCATTTCAAACTTTGTGGTCATCAGTTTCTCAAGCTGTTTGCAAAGTTTGTAACTTGTTGAGCCAAAGATGATGTCATCAACATATACTTGGACAAGAATGACATCATCCTTTGTTCTGTAGATGAACAGTGTGTTGTCAATTCTTCCTCTGACAAACTTATTTTGGATCAGGAAGGCTGAAAGAGTTTCATACCATGCCCTGGGTGCTTGTTTCAGTCCATAAAGGGCTTTGTTAAGCTTGTAGACATGGTTGGGGTATTCACTACTTTCGAAACCAGGAGGCTGTTGCACATAAACATCTTCTTTGATGTTACCATTCAGGAATGCACTTTTAACATCCATTTGGTAAACTTTAAAGTTCATGTAAGTTCAATAAGCAAGGAAGATCCTGATGGCTTCCATTCTTGCAACAGGTGCAAAGGTTTCCTCATAGTCTATACCTTCCTGTTGATTATATCCTTTGGCAACCAGTCTTGCTTTGTTTTTGATGACTGTGCCATTCTCATCGGTCTTGTTTTTAAAGACCCACTTCATACCAATGATTAAAACACCCTGGGGGCATTCAACAAGGGTCAAGACATCATTTCTGTCAAATTGTTCCAATTCATCTCTCATGGCCTGAACCCAACTTTCATAAGTTAGGCCTTCTTTAACATTTTTAGGCTCAATCTCTGAGAGATAGTCAGCATAAAGACATATATTGGCAGTGGCAGCCTTAAGTTTAGCAGCCTTGCTTCTGGTGAGCATGCCTTCAGTGGGTTCACCAATGATGTTCACAAGCTCAATGATTTTGGATCTAGTCCAGCTATCCTGAGGTTTGGGATAAGAATTTGAGCTTGAAGGAGCCTGATTAGGTTCAGACTCAGGAACATGAGGTAACTCATCATTATGTGCTTCAGTGACAACTGTAGGAACAATTTGTTCTGAGGGTTCCTGAACAATTCGTTCAGTGGTGTCAGTCTCATTTGAGACAGACTGAGTTTCAATGAACTCACTGATAGGTGGTTGGGGAAGGTTGTGAGGGATGATGTAATAGGAGACGTCAGCATCAGCTTGGTATTGGGTTGAGGGATTGTTCTCAGGATGATACTCATCAGGAGGATATCTAGATGAGTCATCAATACCAATTTCTTCTACTGAGGAATTTGAGAACCTGATGGATTCAGAGCTCTCATCAACAGTAATGTGATAAGTTTCCTTAGTTTGTTGTCTCCTTGTGTTGAACACCCTGAAGGCTTTAGAGACCAGGGAATATCCCAGGAAGTATCCATCATCAGCTTTGGCATCAAATTTACCCAAGTGATCCTTGTGATTATGTATAAACACAGGACACCCAAATACATGAAAGTAACTGATGTCAGGAATCCTTCCTTTGAATATCTCATAAGGAGTCTTGTTATGCCTTTTCACAATGATTGACCTATTTTGAGTGTAGCGGGCTGTTTTAACTGCCTCAGTCCAAAAATGTTTTGAGAGGACTGAGCCATTCAACATTGTTCTTGCTGCCTCAATGAGTGTTCTATTTCTCCTTTCAGCTACTCCATTTTGTTCAGGAGTATAGGGAGAAGTGAAATTTTGAGAAATTCCTTTCTCATCACAAAAACACTCAAGGTCTTGGTTTTTGAATTCAGTGCCATTGTCAGTCCTGATCCGTTTAACTTTGACATCATTTTGATTTTCAATGTTCCTGACAAATGACATGATTGTTTCATCTGCCTGACTCTTTTTGGTCAGGAAGTAAGCCCAAGTATATCTTGAGTATACATCCACTATGACCAGAGTATACTTCTCATGGTGAATGGACATTGGACTGACAGGTCCAAAAAGGTCCATATGAAGAAGATGTAGGCAGCTTTTGATGGAAAAGGTTTGTTTGGTTTTGAATGATGCCCTGTGGTGTTTTCCTTTTTCACAAGCAGAACAAGGCTTGTCTTTGGTATACACCAGGGATGGAAGGCCTAGAACTTTGTTCTGTTTGGCCAGGTTGTTGATGTTTTTGAAGTTGAGATGAGAGAGTCTCCTATGCCATAGCCAGTTGATTGTTTCACTTGCCTTTGAGAATAGACAAGTCCCATTCTGAGTCAAGGATGACATGTCAAGGACATATACATCATCCCTCCTAGGGGCAATCAACACAACTTCCTTATTGGCATTAAATATGGTCCCTCTCTTGTCATCAAACTGAACTATGTATTTGGCATCACATAGTTGGGAAACACTTATCAGGTTGTACTTGAGACCATTAACATAAGTTATTCTTGTAAAAACTATACCATTGCAGTTTACTAAACCATAACCTTCAGTGGGAGCTGATGAGTTATCACCAAATACTACTTTTGGTCCTGGTTCTTCCACATATTTGTGCAAAAAACTTTTCACACCAGTCATGCTTCTGGAGCACCCACTGTCTAGATGCCAAGTAGGATCCTTGATGTGTTTCTGCACAAACAGTAAACTGGGTTAGTTTTTCTTGTTGACCCACTTTCTAGTGGGCTTAGTCCTCAGGGACTTTTTGAACTCAGTTAGTGAATCATGGTCTGAAGTTATGTGACCTGAGCTTCCACATGTTTTACATTTAGTGGAGGTTGATGCCTCAGGTGACTGAGAAGTGTTGGTTTGGTTTTTCCTTCTGGACTGAATCACTTTGTCATGTCCCCTGGTTTCATGGGAGGGATCTCCACAGATGTCACAGCAATCTTTCATCATACAATCATCAGGAAGATGACCACTGAAACCACAGTGAGGACATGGTGAGAAAGGCTTAGCCTTCAGTTTTTGTTTAGAAGGAGTGGCATACTGATAGCCTTGGGTTTTGTATATACCCCTTGCTTTTAAAGAAGCAGTGTGGGGGATGTGATCACAAGTTCTGTGGTCCTCTTGTTTGCATATCATACAAAACAGGACTCTGTATCATTTATCAGTGTTATGATTGGGATAATTGCACAACTCACATCTCCCTGAGGGTCTGGGTGTGGTTTTTGGTTTGGAGGAACCTGAGGATACTGAGGGCTTTGTTGATTTTGAGTCAGAGTTTTTCTCAGTAGACTCAATTTTCTCACTCAGCATCCTGACAAGTTCAGCAAGCTGATCAACCTTTGAATCAGTGCTTTCAGGCTTCACTTCAGTTTTTACTGAAGGTTTTTGGTGTTCAGTGGGTGTAGGAGTAGGTCTTTTCAGAATAGTCCTTCCTAATCCTGATTTCTCTTTAGGAGAATGTGGTTGAAAGACTAATGGTGCAAGGTCAGAATTGGGTTCTGCTCCCTGAAGTTGTTTCAGTGGAGGGAGTGGTGAATCAGACTTAGACTCAGTGATGGACTCAGTAGGACTAAGTTCATCAGTGACTCCTAGCAGCTCCTTGATAGCCTGACTTTCAGGCTCCAGGATTCTTCGAGTGTTAAAATTTGGCAATTTACTATCAGGATTGTTTCTTTCAATCCAATCACTGGGTTTGGGAGCTAGTTCTTTACTAGAGAGTATGTTGGTTAATAGAAAAGTTGTAGAATGGCTACTCTCCCCAGAAACTTCAGTGAGTTGGTCATCACCCAGACCAGCCTTTTTTGGGGCTGGGTGAGAGACTCAGTGTTTCATAAAGTTTGGGGTTTTTTTGAGTCCATTTCCAAATAATTTCCTTTTCTTTCTTAAGTTCTTCCTGAAGAGCTTGATTTTGTTTTACAAGTTCAGAGTTTTGAATTTGAAGTGTACCACTTTCAAGCTTGGCTTGTTTTAAGGCAAGTAATTCATCTCTACAATGATTTAATTCAAAACTCAGTTTGTTAAATTTTGAAAACAAATTAAGTCTTTGCTCTTCAACATACTTAAGATCAACATTAATATAATCTAAGAAAGATTTCCAATCATCATTATCATCCATAGAAAGTAAAAGATTTACCTTTCTCATAGTGATGTTGATCCATTCACCATTTCTTGCATGACTCTTCCCCACATCAAGTTTGTTGTCTTCTGACAGAGCCATCAGGGCACTGATGTGAACTTCATCATCATCAGAGGACACTTCAACCTCATCCCAGTCATATGTTTCAGCTACAAGCCCTTTGTTCTTAGCTTGAGTAGGCTTTGGAGCCTGAGGAGGCTGAGAGACTGTTGAGGATGATTCAAGAAGGGCAAGTTTAGCTTTTGCCTTTCTCTACTTGGCTTCAAAATTAATTTGAGGGACTTTTTCAAATCTTTGACTAGACTGAAGCATTTTTGGTTGAAATTTGCTGGGGCCTGAAAAAGAGTTATTTCCTGAAAATTTGAAAGATGGTTCTGAGGTTGTTTTTGAAAAACAATCTTTAGCAAAATGCCCCATTTTGCCACATTTAAAGCATTCAGTGTTGTCATTTGCTTTAGAAGGAAATTTGTTTTTCTTAAAAAACCTTTTAGAATTAGCAAGGAGTGCTCTTTCATGAAATTCAATTTGAAGATCATTAAGATACTCCTCACTGGTTCTTTGGTCAACCTCATCATCAGATCCATCCTGAAAATCCTACACAACACCTTTTGAATAGAAATCAGTTGATATGGGTGAAATTGTCAAGGCCTTTTTGGTCTCCTGAGCTTTACCAGGGTATCTCCTGGTGATAAGATTGTCTTCATAGACAAATTTCCCATAGATGGCAGGGAGCTCAAGGTTCTGAATGTGGTTTGCATTTCTCAATCCCTGAGAGAAGTTTAACCACTTCTCAGGGAGACTGTTGACAAAACCAACATTGATCTCATGTTTTGACAGTATAACACCATCATTGGTCAGCTCATTCAGGAGGGTCTTATACCGAGTATAAGTCTCAGAGAGACTTTCAGAATCCTTGGCCCTGAAGGTATTGAATTCAAGCTTCAGGTCCATGATTCTATTCTCTTTGGTATCAGAAGGCCCTTCATAGCTATGAACCAGGTCAGTCCATGTCTGCTGGGCAGTGGGACAGTTGATCACTGATTCCATTATCTCATCAGGAAGGCATGATATAATGATGCTTTTCAGGCGCTGGTCTTGATTGACCACCCTCCTTTCATCTGGGGTCCACTGAGCTTCAGGTTTAATTAAACCTTGGGCAGTTGTTGGGACATATGGACCATCATTAATCAACTTAATGTAATATGGTTCCATCCCAGTTAAGTAGCAAAGCATTCGCTTTTTCCACTTATTAAATTTGCCAGCTTCTAGTCGAGGGGCAGTTGCTGAATAACTTCCACCCTTTCTGTCGACAAGCTGGGGAACATCAATGTCAGTCATAGTGGGATCTTGATTTTAAAAACTTGAGTACTCTTAAGTTTTGAAAACAGGTTTCAGTTTTACAAATCAGAGGCTCTGATACCACTTGTTGGTCCCTTTTACTTGGTTATCAGTAACTAAAAAGCTAAAGTAACCAAGATGTATGACTTTAAACAAAGATGTATAAAATGATTAACAATAAAGTAACGTAAATATAAGAGACAATATTTTCCAACGTTTAATTCTTTATTAGAAGTTAATCAAAAAGAATCGTACCCAAGTGTTTGTGGAATAACACTTGGGATTGAAAACGACAAGTATTGTATAGACACCTCACTAAACTCAATCTATGTTGAGTGACAACTTTCAAGACCCACTGAGCTATCTCAGGGGTTGTGTTGTTCTTTGGAGGAGTAAAAGTGGTTTGTGAATGCTTTGCATTAATTGCACAAACTTGTCAACTTCTACTCCTCACATATGCTTCCTATTTATACACAAGTATAGAACAACTAGTTATACATTGGACATAAATCTTCCCTAACAATATCTTGAAAGATATTATTCTTCTGGCAAGGAACCTTCATTGAGTTAAGTCTAAAAGGCACTTTCTGATGACAGACTGGTTTTAACCATTTTGGGAAAGTTTGATATTAAAGTAATAAAGCACTTTAATAATGCAGCTCAAACTTTCCCGCCCAGTCCCGCCAAAACTTCAGTCTTCTTGTCATCAGTCTTCAGTACTATGAAGTTGTTGAGGAGTCATGGGGTTCAGTGAGTTATTGTCATCCTCACTGAACCCATCACCTTCTTCTTGGCTTAGATCACACTTCACTGAGTTCCGCCTCACTGAATGGAGAACCTTTCTTCTTAGGCTCAGTCTTAGCATCCTGAAGGTGACTCACTGAGTTACTGTTCACTCAGTGACTTGTTTACACTTAGGGGATTTTACGTTCAAATCCTTGTTAGAAAAAGATTGGGGAATTCAGTGACCCAACAGATAGGATATTTGACTATGAAAGTTTGCATAAGTTTTTAGAAGAGAAGCTAGAGGTAACCAATTAAGGGTAGCTTAGTGGCAAAAGGACTTGTGATTATCACTTTAAAATGTGTGAGGTCTCAAGTTCAATTCCTGCTAGGTGTAAACAACCTTAAGTGACCACGCCAACCTCCTGAAAAGGGAGAGCTTTACCTGGTTTGAGTCTGTATGGCGGTGGGTTCAAAACCCCGTGGATTAGTCGGCCAAAAGGTCGGATCATGGTTACCCATAAAAAAAAAAAAAAAAAAAAAAAAAAAAAAAAAAAAAAAAAAAACCCTAGATGTAACTTTTTATGCCATGTTTTTTAAGTTACCAGAGTGTGAATTAGATGTTGGATTGAAAATAATTGAAGGTGAGGTCGAATTGGAATCAATGTATGGATTTGTTGATACTTATAGGAAATTAAACATGTATTTGGCACACATTCCTCAAAAGTTAGATGAATATCTGTAGGACCTTAGATATCACAACTTTATCACACACAATATAAGCACAATAAGAAGGAAAGATGGAAAGATGGTGACTTGATGTATATATATGTATTTCGAATTTAGAGAGAGAGAGATGAAATATGAGAGCTTTTTATTCAAAGAAAACACACACTTACACACACAAGCACACCACATAAATGAGGTGTGTGGTGTCTTTTATACATAAGACTTAAGACCTTATAGGCCTTAGGATGGGCTTGGTGATGGACTTGGACTTTTACATAAACTATGGACTAGCCATAATACATAACTTATAACCTATTAGATTAGTCCAAACCATAAGCCCATTTGACTATTCTATTGTAAACTACGACACATTACAAAGTTACACGTATGAGAATGACCATCACTTTTCAATATATATTTTTAATGCTAACAATCTCCCCCTAAGGGGTGGTCATTCGAATGATGCTCCACGTGACTTGATCTTCTTTGTTCTTTGTTGTTGTCCATTGTGTGTCGTAGTAGAATAGTCTTTAGTTTTTGTTCCTTCATGCTTTGTGATCTTTGATGACTGACTTTTCATCATTCGTTGTCTGCCTTTCGTCACTTCTGCGTCTGTGGTGGTTGTCTGCCATTCCAACATGCTCATACATCTTTGGACTTTGATATTTATATGCACGTAGTTCCCTTACTTTCACTTTGATCTTTAGTCTTTATACTTAGTAGATTCTTCTTTTTGGCGAAGAATCTTTCTTTGAACGTTGTGTTGTAAAGATCTTTGAGGGAGCTTTCTTTAACTTCCAGATGTATGTATAAGCATGTGGAATCTGTCGCCATGGAGATGATGTGTGCCTGTAGGTAAACAGTTAGCAATAAATCAACCGGTACTTACAGATAAGAATTAGAGATCGTCAACAGCATAGTGTGAAGACTCCTTCTAACCCTTACCAAGGCCGTTCCCATGTCAGATACTCTCGAGAGAGCTTATGGGACCTACTTAGTAGATCAATGACTGGGTGAGTCGCTGGGGATCACTCCACGACTGTAGACCGTTTGAAACCACCGCGAACACTAAGCGTAACCCATAAAGAATTACCGAAGTGACCTGCTGTCAGGGCTGCTTGATGTTGACCCTGGCAGGAGTTTCCATTCAATCATTGAGAATCACAAAAGTGAATCCTCTCATAAATGTTCTGGCAGATTGCTAAGATCTGCGTAGGACTCTTAAGTTTACATCTGGCGTCCTTAATGATGAACAACCAGTGTAGAGATATCATGTGTTCCTATGAGATCTTTTGATGAATCTCGGGGCTCTAGACTCGATAAGTGCACATTTGGTTTCCTATGCGGAGATTAGGGAGAGGTCTCCTGCTTCAATATCAACCATCTCTAAGAGACAGGTTGATAGATTACACCGGTTCCCCGTGAGAATGAAACAAGCTCTTATAAGAGAACTTGAGTGGTTAAGAAGGTTTAGTGCAGTGCGTCACTGGGTCCATGACGTCTTTGTCTTCAATACCGGTGTCACTTTAGTAACAACCAGTAGCATATGAGTTGAACCCGGTGTCTGCCCTAAGGTTGAACATTTGGAGGGCTATTTCTTTTCACCCTTTTTCACATCATTTCTTTTTAATTCTTCAACCCCTTCTTTCTCCTTTCTCATTTTCTCCTTTTTTTTCAATTATACATAAGGACTTCTAATACTAATCTATTGGATTTGTCCTTGGGTAGATCCCTCCGGCTTTGGCGGATCATAGGACGGTTTTTCCCTAATCTTAGTCACCTTATAACTCCATGACTATCCTATCGTTGCCATAAAACCATTCATTTGAAAATCTCTCAAAGTGTTTATGATAATAAAACACATTTTTGTTACCACTTTGAGAGTTTTGCAACTTTTGAAGGACTCCCCCTTCACATGTGCTCATGTAATTATTAAGAAATTTGCACATGTGGGAGGAGTTTGCACTTTTTGAATTGATCCACTTTCAGCGAACATGACCGATTCGAGACACGCTTACATCACTAGTTAGACTAGCTTGAAATTATTACCCGTCCTGGTCAAGTCCAAAGAAAGTCTCTCGATACGGTACATTCTACTCAGACAAGTCCTATTCGATACACGCTTACATCACTAGTTAGACTAGCTTGAAATTATTACCCGTCCAGGACAAGTCTTTTCGATTAATGACATTTAAGCTTCGTCAATTCATTGGTAATATCTGAGTCAAGCTCTTTTAGGATTCTGCCACAATCTTTAAACATTTTTTATCACATTTTAATCACGTCTTCTCCCCCTCAAAAATAGCATATCATGATATTTTTGATATCAACTGATTAATAAAAAGCTTTTTGGAGAGAAAGACAGATTTGATTTTGCATGAAATCGGAACATTTTAGTTTTTTTTATACCCCCCCTTAATGATAGCTCATTTAAAATCAATTTAAGGGTTTAGAGGGAGTTTTCTTGAGCACTAATTTTGAGAGATTTTGATAAATCTTTTGAACAATCTTGAAAAAGTGCTCAAGAATTTTGTTTTGAAACGAGTTTATGCTATGAAATCTTTTTCGTTTGTTTAGACTCGAACTTTTTGAAAAAGAGTTCGTCATTGAACGTACGAGTCCTTGATTTGAAAATAATCAGAAGTCATTGTTCGAGTCCGGGTTTCGTACTGATGTATACGAAAGCCATAGTGAAGAAAATTTTGAGAAACGACATGTTTTAGAAAAACATTAAAAAAGAACTCCTGCTCAAGCATCTGTACATGTCCGTATCATTGTTGTATGACATTTCTAGAAACGTACAGAATATTGATTTATACGAGAGACATGTCGTGAGAAGAATATTTTTGGATTTTTTTTTTTTTTTGAAATTTTATATTTTTGTATTTTGTTTTTGTTGGTTTTTCAAATTTTGTATTTTGTTTTTTCAAAAAATATTTACAGTGAAGCGATTTTCAAATCATTTTTCAAGAAGATTCGAGAAGACGTTCTAGCACCTCAGGAGTTAGGCTTCGCATTCCAATTCGTCGAACTAAATAGTCAAACCTTTCTTTTGGAAGGGCTTTAGTAAATAGATCGGCGAGTTGATAATCAGTCTTAATGAAAAATAATTCAACAGTACCCTCTTCCACGTGTTCTTTGATGAAATGGTATCGGACTTTGATATGCTTCGTCTTAGAGTGATGTACGGGATTGCATAAGATGGCTATGGCACTTTTTGAGTCACAATACATAGGTATTCGGTCAAAAGTAAAGCCATAATCTGTGAGCTGTGTCCGCATCCAAAGAACTTGGGCACAACACGCAGATAAAGACACATACTCGGCTTCGGCGGTTGATAGCGCAGTACAATCCTGTTTCTTTGACGACCAGCTTACTAGCTTTTCACCCAAAAATTGTGCTCCACCTGATGTACTCTTTGCTGTAACTTGATCACCGGCATGGTCTGCATCTGAAAATGCTGTTAGATTAAACTCCGAATCCTTCGGATACCAAAGTCCCATGTTAATGGTGCTTCGTAGGTACCAAAAGATCCGTTTAACCTCTTTGAGGTGAAGTTCGGTAGGCTTAGCCTGAAACCGTGCTAACAAACAAACAGCAAATTGAATATCGGGTCGGCTAGCAGTTAGGTACATGAGAGAACCGATCAAGCTCCGATATTTCTTCGGATCGATGGGTTTCCCAAACAAATCAGCACCTATTTTTGGTGAAGTGACCATTGGAGTACCAACGGAATCACAGTTTTCCATTCCATGTTTTTTCAAAATCTCTATAGTATATTTAGCTTGATTGATAAAAATACCACGAGGGGATTGATGTATTTGTAAACCAAGAAAGAATTTTAGTTCCCCCATCATGGACATTTCAAATTTGCTTTTCATGAGATTTTCAAAATGTTTTGAATGATTCGGATTAGTGGACCCAAAGATAATGTCGTCCACGTAAATCTGAACAATCAAAATGTCATCTTTGAATTTTTTGATAAACAAGGTGTCATCAACTGTTCCTTTGGTGAAATTGTTATTTAGCAAGAAAGATGATAGTTCGTCATACCACGCTCTTGGAGCTTGTTTTAAACCATAGATGGCTTTCTTAAGCTTGTAGACGTAGTCTGGATGATCTTTGTCGATGAATCCCTCTGGCTGACTCACATACACTTCTTCTTTCAGAGTTCCATTCAAGAAAGCTGTCTTAATGTCCATCTGATAGACTGTGATGTTTTTGTGAGCTGCATAGGCTAAGAAAATCCGGGCTGCTTCAAGTCTAGCTACAGGCGCGAATGATTCTTCGAAATCTATCCCTTCTTCTTGTGGATATTCTTTAGCCACGAGACGAGCTTTGTTGCGAATAACAGTCATTTCCTCATCCAGTTTGTTCTTCCACAACCACTTGAGATCAAGAACTCGTTTATCAAGTGGTCGTTCAACAAGTTCCCAACTGTCATGTAACAGGTATTGAAGAAATTCCTCCTGCATCGCTTCAATCCATGGGTTTTCTGCCATTGCTTCCCGAATGTTCTTAGGTACTTTGGTGCTTATTGAGCAAATGTAAATGCACAATTCGAGATCGGTGGCAAGTTGTCTCCTCGTCTGAACTGGCATTGAAGGATCACCAATAACATGTACTAACGGATGGTCTTTTGTCCATTGAAACGTAGAAGGGTACCTTTGGTTGAACGAATGTGTGTTAGATGGTTCTTGTAACCTTGAAGAAGATTCAGCAGAGTCTGATGCAAACGCGTTTTCAAATACTTCTTCTTCTTCTTCTAACGCAACATCGTTTGAATTAGTTGTTGGTTCTTCTTGAAAATTTGTGTTTTGATTTTGCTCATCAACTCTTGGTAGTTCAGTTTCAAGTACTGGAGTGGCTTGAGTAGATGTAGATGATGTTGAGGTAGTTGGTGCTTCAGCTTCGATTGTTGTAGATGCATCCAGTGGTGGTGGTGGTGGTTGATGGTTGTGAGCGGGTGCAGCGGAATGTTGTGGAGATGCATTTGTCGAAGTTCCACCATAATATTCATCAAACATTAACTCGAAGAAATTTTCCAGTTCTTGTTCTGAAGGTTTGTCCGTGTTTGTTGACTGAGCTCCTTGAGGCACGAGTCCTGAACTGATGTGTCCAGAAGTCTGACTATTTGGTGCGGGTCCTAATCTGGTTTGATTAGAAGCCATCGGATTAAGCGCGGGTTCTAGAGCGTATCTCTCAGAAGCCATTTGTGAAATCTCGTCAAACTTCACATTCATCGTCTCCATTATCTTTTCCGTTCTTCTATTATACACCCTGAATGCCCTCGAGTTTTCTGAATATCCAATGAAGATTCCAATATCACCCTTAGCTTTTAACTTTCCTAGATCTTCTCTATCATTCGTCGGATAGCACAAAGCGCCAAATACGTGAAGATAAGAGATGTCAGGTTTACGGTTGTTCACTAGCTCATATGGGGTTTTATTGAATCTCGGATGGACTAGGGATCTGTTTTGAGTGAAACAAGCAGTGGCAACAGCATCTGCCCATAAGAATAGAGGTGCACTAGAGAAAATTAGCATTGTGCGAGCAGCGTCCACAAGAGTTCTGTTTCTTCTTTCAACTACCCCATTCTGCTGTGGAGTTCTAACAACTGATGTTTGGTGTGTGATTCCAACATCTTCAAGGTAAGTTCTTAACTCCTGGTTTGTAAATTCTGTGCCATTATCTGTTCTTATAATCCTTACTGGAGCTTGAAGTAGAACTTGAATACGCTTCAGAAAGGTGATGGTGATGCCTGGTGCTTCGTCTTTTGATCTCAAGAACTTTACCCAAGTATATCTTGAATAATCATCAACAATAACAAGAATATACTTCTTCCCATTAATGCTTTCAACTCTCATTGGGCCACATAAGTCCATGTGCAACATATGTAACCTTGCTTCCGAACTAGGTACGGTTTAGGGTTTATATGATGCTCTTTTACTTTTTCCTTGTTCGCATGATGGACATAGGTGTTCCTTGGTGTATTTGAACTTAGGAAGACCGGTGACGATGTTGTCTTTGGCTAACTTGTTGATGGTGTCGAAATTGAGATGGGATAAACGTCTATGCCACAGCCAGGACTTAGTTTCGGTTGCCCTTGTCATAAGACAAATTGGTGATGTAGAAGCCATTTGGTTGATGTCGATAGCATACAAGTTTGTACTACGATTACCAGTTAAGAGATCATCACCAACCAAATTTCTAATAAAAACCGTGTTTCTTCTGAAAGCCACTTCTAAATCTGCATCACAAAACTGCCCGACTGAAAACAAGTTGTGTCCCAACCCTTCGACGTAGTAAACTCGAGTGATCAAAAAATTTCCAAATTGAAGATCTCCATAACCCTGAATAGCTGCTACATTATCATTTCCAAAACGTACAGTTCCCATGAATTTCCAGATGAAGTTGATCAACAGCTTTAAATTCCCGGTCATGTGCTTGGAGCAACCCGAGTCGACGATCCAAAGACATATTTCGACAACCTGCCAAGAACAGAAGAGTTTGTATTTGGAAACCGTTTTGAAATTGGTTCCATGGGGTTAGGAGTAAAATCTAAATCACACTCATAGACAGTTGCTACTTGTTTAGCTTGAGCTATTTCTAATTTGCCGTCCTGAAGAGTGAACTCTCTACCCGTCGGAATCTACATACAATACTTAAGGTAGTTCCTAGGCATTCGACTAATAGTGGTAGTCCTAAATCGTGCAACTAATCTTTCTAAAGATCTGGATCTGGCACTAGGTCTTGCTGGAACATTCTTTTGTTCAGGCTTAACATTCACATTCATAGAAACACATTCATCATGAACATCATTAATTAAACATTTCTTGCATATTAAGCAAACAGAGTCATTACATGCATTAGAACCGGTACTTTCGACATTACATTCAGATGAATCATGTTTCTTATTACAAAGCGATAAATTCCTAGGGTGTTCTTCTACTTCTTCAACTTTATTCTTGCTACTACTCTTAGAGACAGGCGAGACTCTATTGTTCCTTGTATTGCTCTTAGGCTTTAGTCTGCTGCTCCTAGAGGTGCTTTCAAATCCTGTAGAAGGTAAGGCACACACATTAGGATTTATATTGTTGTCCTTTTTAGCATCCCTAGATTCTTTAGAATTAGCCTTTATGCACTTATCATTTGTCTTAGATGTTGAGGCAAGCGCACTAGTGGGACTAATCCTAAAAAGGCCAGGTGCTAACACTTTAGGTGTTTCGACAACCGCTTTTCCTTTATCAACAATCTTATCATTTTCACTTATCTTGGGCAAGGGTGTTGGAGTGACTGGTTTTGTCAAATCCTTTTTCTCATCGACTTTTGGAGCAAACCGTGAAATTGACATTTTAGGTTTTTGAACCGTGTTTGAAACATTTGGTTTCTCCGAAGTCAATGGTTTTGCAAACTTAGTTTCCTCACCCTTTCCTTTTTGACTTTCAAGCTGAGCCCTCAAAAGATCATTTTGCTCTTTCATGTTCTTTAAGGCACGCTCATACGACAATTTGTCATACTTGCATTCTTCCTTTTTTCGATCAAGTTGTTTAAAATATGACACATTTTCTTTTTCAAGCTTTATAAGAGCATTTTCATATTTTGAAACAATTTCGGAGGTCTCAGCTCTTAGTCGTTCATCATCTTGAACAGAATATGTTTGTAAAATGATGGACATAATGTCAGTGGTCATAACAGCTTCGAAGAGAGAATCATTTAGGTTTTCCAAAACAATCATGTTTTCACGAATATCATTAGCTTCGGTTACCAATGGTTGTCCCGGATCTCCAAACTTACCCCATGGACCAATAAATTCGGGATCGAGTCAAGCTAGCGACTCGGTTAACAAAAACAAGTTTCCCCAAGGACAATTTTAATTCTAGGTCGAGTCAAGCTAGTGACTCGGGAATCAAAAACAAGCTACCTCATGGACAATTCAATTCGAGGTCGAGTCAAGCTAGCGACTCGGTAATCAAAAACAGTAGCAATATGGGTCGTCATCCATATTTCTGTCTTCTCATCCCTTTCTAACACCCTAGTGTGGGGGAGACGAACCACATGTTGTACATATGTAAAATATTTTTTCAAAGTTTAAAAAAAAAAAAAAAAAGAAAAAGAAAAAAAAAATGGTATAAGACAAATAAAAAGAAAAAAGTGAGTTTGCATGTAAATAGAGTAAAATAAAAAGGTTAATAGTATTGCCTCCTTACGTTCTAAAGTCTTGGTGGGACACCAAGTACTGTGAATATTGAGGGCAATATTCAGTTCTAAGTGTGGGGGAGCGTTCTCACGAATGCAAAACACATGTTCCATCAAGAACCCCCATTTGATCAAAATTATCAGTTTTTTCACACTTAGAAATGCAAATAATGGTATCAATCCTCCATGTCTAACCCACAACAGGATTGGCTAGTCCAGGAGCAAACGGCTCTTGGTAAAGACATCTCAAAACCGTTGATGGCTTGCAGTTTGCCAAAAATTGTATGGTTCCTCAGCTCCCCATATCCCTTAAAGCGAATGAGTTGGCTAGCCCGCAAGATTATGGCTTGTGGTAAAGGCCGTGGAAAAACCATAATTGGTAATCAGCTCACCAAGATGTTGACTATTCCATCAAGAGTTGGCTAGTCCAGAAGCAAACGGCTTTTGGTAAAGACAAATCAAATCCGTTGACAGCTGGTGGTTTGCTAAAAATCACACGGTTATCAGGTGTGCCATAGTTCTTACACCTGGCTACTCCAGAAGTGATGGCTTTTGGTAAAGAGTAAAAATCCATTAATTTTTTCTCAAATAGATTGCTAGGGACTAGCAATAGTTTAGTGTGGGGGATTGATGAGTGTCTAAATACTCATCATTTTGTACCAATCTGAACTGCCAAAACATACAAAAACACTCAAAAATGCATCATAATACTTAAAATATCTTAGAAGTGTGTTTTATATATTTCAAATACAAAATATGCAAAAACAAATGAAAAACGTACAAAGTTTGCATAATTGGCAGTTTCAGTCCCTCAAGTTTCAAATATTGTCAAAACTAGTCCCTGAAGGTTTAAAATAAATGAAAAGTCAACTTAAGTCCTTGGGAAACCAAAAATATTCACAAATGATCCCTGGATGAAAGTTTACACAAACTGGCAACTTTTACCCCTCAAGTTACAAAATTGGCAAAAATGGTCCCTGGGTATTCAAAACTTGGAAATTTACAAATAATACCCTTGTACTATGCATGAATGACAAAATGGAACAATTTTGATAACATTTTGAGAAATTACAACCACAGTCCCTTAAAAATCCAAATTTACATAAATGGTCCCTGGAGTTTGAATAATTACAGAAAAGGTCCCTGGATATTTTTAAATGGAAAAATAAATAAATTGGTCCTTAGTTTATCATATTTGGCAAAAATAGCACTTGAAAATACTTTGGGAAAATCACATGTTCAGTCCCTCTATTTTTCCAAAATTACATTTTTGGTCCTTGATAAATACCACAACCAAATCGGACCTTATTTATTTATATAAACCAAAACCAAATCCAACCCACCTAAACTACCCAACCCACACACACCCCTAGCCCAACATAAGCCCAGTCCAAACTCCCCTGTGTTATTTAAAATGGGTCAAACCCCGTTTGACCACCCAAAACCGCCAAACAACCACCACTGTTCACCCTCCTCTCCCACACCTGAAACCACCAAAACCAGGTGGTATTCCACCACCACCTCACCTCTCCACCTCACCCCCTACTCCCCTAAACCCTCCTTTCCACCTCACAGCAAACCCATACCCCATTTAATGCTATCTACACTAATTTTCCCTCCAAACCACCTTTTTGTCCTCTGTTTTCTTCAAAACAGCTCCAACTTGCATAAAACATCACCCTTTGCCTCCTGACACCTCCACAAACCTCCAACAATCTTTAATTGCAAACCTTTGCCTCCAAGTTAACGTGGAGGACTTTGGCGCCAAAAGTTGGTTTAAACGGTGGATATCAATTGGACATAATCAAGGGCTCAGATGAAGTGGGAAAAGTCCCTGAGGACACCTGGATGCTCATTTTCACCTATAAAGATGAAAAGAAGCAGAAGAGTTAGCTATCTAGTTTTTTTTTAAAAAGTGTATGTCGTATTAGTTGTTTTAAAAAGTTCAAGTGTAATTTTAAGCTTTCAAGTTTCAGTTTAAGTGTTCTCAGTGTATTAGTAATCTTTTAAGTTAATAAAAATCAAGTTTGTATTATTATCTTAGTTAATGCCATTTTCAAGTTCATATCAAAAATCTCAATAAGCTGTGTTGTTATTACTGTATGGTTTCATGGATTGAGTAAGCTCATATAAGCTCCCATAAGCTCAATAAAGCTTTTAGTAACCTACTAATCAGTTTAATATAAAAAATCTCACAAATTACAAATTGGTCAACTAAAGTCAACTGTGGCAATTTGGCTTTGATTTCTGGGAACCAGAGGTGATTTGGAAAGGAAGCAGCTTGGAGTATTGGTTTAGATCCTCAGGGGAGGAAATAGGTTGTTCTTGGTTCATGGTTTGATCAGGAAAGCAACTTTGTAAGTTCACAAAATTCTCATGACTGTCTTTATAGTGTAGCTTTGTTCATTGCTTATTGTTTTAGTTGTTTATTGCTTATTCAGTATTATATAGTAATAATATAACATTAGATTGGTATCTTGCTTATTAGAAATTCTAGTTACTAATAATCAAAGTTTCACAGTCAACTTAGTATAATTAGCATTCTTGTGTATTGGTGGCTATTTTCTGTTTCTAAGTGCTTAATTAGATCTAATATATCATAATAAGTTAGTATGGATCAGTAGAATAAGTTCTTATAGCCATTAGCTATTTTAATCTCAAATCATTCTAGTATAAGGTGTGTTTGGCTTAAACTGTTTTGCTGTGCTCTTGTTGTTTATTAGAATTAAGGTTGGTTCTAACAAGTTACCTAAGTTCATACAAGGTCAGTTTAATCATTAGTTTCATCACAATTACACTAGAAAGTCAAAATCATACTCAATCCACCATCACAGTTAACTGTGGTGGAATTTGAGTCCAAGTCTCATCACATCACCTCATAAGTTAATAATCTAGCTTAAATTAACTTAATAATAGCTTATAACATCTTATTAAACAAGTAGGATCAATCAGAAGTTCATCAAAGTCAAAGTTAGTTCACCATTCAAAAAGTCAAATTGTGTTGTTCTCAGATTTCTCAAAAATTAGGAGATTTTTCTAGAATTTAGGAAGCTAATTGAGAGCTTGAAAATTCTTGTGCTTATTATCTACCACCTAAACTCTAGGAATCTAAGCTTATTTGATTTTTAAGATTTTTTCTTAAACTTGCGCAAAGGCTGAAAATCACTTGCAGGGCAAGCATCTCCTCTGTGCACAGGTTTTAGTCAAAATACCAAGACCCATAGTGTGCTCTCCAGTGGACCCCACACCCTAGGTTTCAGCTTAAATATAGCTTAATACCTCAGCTTTTAACATCTAGGTTTAGTTTAGCCTTTAGCTTATTGTAGCATAGCTTTTAGGATCCAAATTGTGACCTGTGTAAAACAAGCTATACTGAGTACTCAGTATATGATCACCATTTTGAAGGCTCACTCAGAGCTTATTAGTAAGCCAAAAGCTTAGCTTCTTGGTTTAATTTGTAGCTTATCAACCCATCTTTGAACCCCTAGGTTTAGTTTGAACCCTCTTTTACTTTTGTAGACCCCACACTCATTGAAAGTGGACTGCAGGGCAAACCAATACCCTTTGCATCAGCACACCACCACCACACCACCAACTTTAGTGGTGGCTGCAGCCCACACCAGTAGGTCCCACACCTCAAACTTAGCTTCTTACAACCCCCCTCCTACCCAGGTTCAAAACTTGACCCTTAGTTTGACCTATAGATCAGTGGACCCCACCTAAACTTATCCCCAAACTCTGTCCCATTTCTGAGTCAGAACTCAAATAAGCAAGTGCTTATTTGAGCTTTCCAGCTTAACCTAGGAGCTTATCTCACCAAGTTTAGTTTAAAATAGTTCAAGTAACTTAGGTAAACCAGATTTCACCATAGTGGACCCCACATAACCTCAACTTAGCTTATTTCTTAGTTTGGTCAACCATAGTCAACTGTATAAGCTTATAAGCACTCTCAGTGCTTATTTTAAGGTTCTAAAGTAGTTGTCTTTGTAAAAGTTTCTTAATTTAAGTATTTAAGTAGTTTTATAAAAGAAAAACCAGCAAAAGCAAACATAAAAATAGTGATAGCTTCTATTTAATAGAGATTATCTAATTAATTTTCATTTCAGCTTATTAATAAGCACTTGTCCAATTTTATAATTTTATAAATTACCTAGTACCTTAAAGTAGTTAAAATAATTTTCTTAGAATTTTCCTAAGCAATTTACTATTTATTAGATTTAAAACTAGTTTAAATAATTAAATAGGTAATATTAGTAATTAAATAGATTTCTTTAATTTTAATCAACTAAAGTAGAATTTTATATTTTTCCTAAGTTTTATAAAGTAGTTAAGACTTTTAAAAAATAGTTTCATAATTTCCACTGTTCATTTTCTAATTTTCTTATTTAATTTAATTAAAATAGATTTAAAATAATTAATAGTTAATTAATTAGTGGAATAACCTTAAATATAATTTTTAGTAGTTTTTATAGTTTTATAGGATTCCTGTGATGGTTAATTAGTTTTATAAATTTTATCATAATTTTCTAAGCTCATTTAGTATTAATAGTAATTTAAAATAGTTTAATTAGATTAATTAAGTTAAATAGTTTATAATTAATAAAATACTCATAAAAAGACAAAAATATTTATTTTCATTTTTTATACTTTCTTCAAGTTCTTATTTAGGTTTAGAAATTATTGTTATAAGTTTTTAGGTTTATTTGTAATAGTTGTAATTTTTAGTTAAATTAAATTAAGTTTTAAATTAGATTTTAATTAGTTTTATTAATTAAATAGTAATTAAATATTATAATAAGCATTTTCATAATTTCAATTTCATTTTCCATTTTCTTTAATTTTAAGTTTTCAAAAGTTTCACTTTTTACCCCTGTAGTTTGTAACTTGTTATATACCACTTTTCTCTGTCTGTTATCTGATTATCTGATTTTGTGCTTATATCTGTATTTTTGTTATAGTTTTATAATTTCCAAATATCAAGCAATCAGTAGTATAATCAACCCTCAAATCATCTTTGTTACTGTCCTCAGTACCACTCACTCTCATACTCGTTTACAAATACAATTTCAATCTCGTTGGGATTTAACGACCCGGGGATTTCCCTATACATCCACGGTCAATATTAACTTGCACTTTCTCCCAGGTGGGCCTAACAGCTGCACACGGCTGACTGGTTGGTTTGGGAGGAGTCAAAATTTGGCGCCGCTGCCGGGGAGGTTGTTGCGTATTTCAAAACGGTAAAAGTTTAGTGGTTTTCAAAAACCCTCCTGTACAAATATCACCACTTTGTAAATTTTTAAGAAAATCAAAATCATATCTGAAAAACGTTCATAAACATTTCTCCTGAAGTGTTTACAACACCAAACAAATCATAAACAAACAAAACAAACTGTGAAGTTAAATTACTTCGTTGTCTTTAAGATTACAACCTGAAACAGCTGGTTTAAGGTAAGTTCTGACATTAAATTGCGAACTGAAGAGGAATACATTTATTTCCTCCCGCTAGCCTGCGAGTAATCTTAAAGGGACGATTTCGGTTAACGAATCAGTTCCAAAAATATTTTCCAAGTTTTTTCACCCATACACGAAAAGCCAAAAACATATTACTGTGAATATAATTACATAAAAGTTTACCACCGCAAACCAAGGCAGAGCACCTACCAACTGGGGGTGTGAACATAATAAGTTCCCAAACCTAAAAAATTAAAAACTTACCATTGTATCCTTGTGAATAGTGTACCTTTTTTAAAGGAGCTGTTCATTTGTGATTATTGGGTTTAAGTTCACTGTAGTTTTGCCTCGATCTTGTGTTGAAAAATAATTCTTGTGCATGCGCACTCGTTCACAAACAAAGAATAAAAAGAAGAAAAACGTACCCGAGTTACGTACTGTTACAGAAGAACACACAATCAAAATGAACGACGAGCCCCCATTCCTTCCCAAGGATGAGCCAGTTCCTGACACCCGAACTATGGAGGAACTGTGTCAACCTACCATGCACGGGAGGGGTGAACCAATTGCACCACTCACTATTGGAGCCACGGATTTTGGATTAAAACACCATATGATACAACAGATCCAGAATACGTGCCAGTTCCACGGATTGCCGGGTGACGATGCCAACAGGCATCTCGACAAATTTTTAACTGTCACCCAAAGCATGAAACAAAATGGCGTCACCGATGACGGCCTACGGTTATACTTGTTCCCCTATTCTTTCACTCATCATGCGACTTCATGGTTCGATCGACTTCCAAAGAATTCGATCCACACTTTTGATGAGATGATCACTAAATTTCTGGCCAAATACTTTCCACCATCTATGGTCACAAAGCTCAGGAATGATATCAGCAATTTCAGACAGCTTCCCGAAGAGTCTTTATTTGAGGCATGGGAACGCTACAAACTTGCTATTGATAGGTGTCCTAATCACAATATGCTTCTTGTCACCATTATTGACACCTTTTATAATGGTTTGACACTCCGTCATCGTGACACCATCAATGCTGCTGCTGGGGGCACCTTTATGAAAAGGACCCCTGAAGAGTGCTATGACTTAATCGAAAACATGACTGCCCATCATAATTTTTGGGACTCCTCTGCTGAGAGGAATGACTCATTTAAGTCTGTCACTCCGGCAAGCAATGAAATATCTATCCTAGCTAAAAAGCTGGATGATTTGTCTACAGCAGTTTTGCGTATCCATCAGACAAATCCAAATCAGGTCAAATTTGTTAACCCAAGTTATGAAACTTGCGGTGGTCCACATCCTTATACAGAATGCCCAGCCTCCGGTGGCTCGGCTCGTGAAAACGTGTATGCAGCTCAAGGTTCCTATAATACGGGAGGTAATTCTTACCAACCGCAAGGAGACTGAAACCTTTTGAGCTACCGATCTAATAACTACATTGGACCACCAGGGTTTAATCAATCCCAGAACCAAAATGGTCAAAACAGAAACCAGAATTTTAACCAGAATCAGAACCAGAACCGGATGAACCAAGGTTATAACAACCAAGGGAATTTCAATTCTGGTCAAAACCAGGTTCAAAAAAATCAGAACCAAGGGAATTATAACAGAAATCAAGGTCAGAACAATTACCCACAGGGTAATTTTCAACAACAAAATCACTTCCAGGGTAATAACAACCAGCAACATGGGAATTTCCAGAACAATCGGGCTCAAAATTTTCCAAACCAAAATCAAGCCATTGTTCCAACTGGACCATCATCTGATGAGTTACTAAAACAGTTTATGAAATCCCAAGATGAACTGAACAAAATGCTGGTTAGTCAAATATCTAATTTGCAGAAGTCTTTAAATGATCGACCCTCGGGCTCAGGTACTACTTTACCTAGCAACACGATCGCTAATCCGAGGGGCGATGTAAAGGCGATCACCACAAGAAGTGGAGTTTCTTACCAAGGACCTACAGCTCCCTCTACCTCATCTCCTATCCCTGTAGAGGAATGTGAAACTGAGGATACTACGGATACGGTACTTCCTAATAATAACGGAGGTACCAATGACATCCCTCCTCCAGTTATCCCGGTCCCGACTCCCCCTAAAAGGGTCGTGTTTGAAACTACCGAAGGTCCTGTTGAAAATTCGAAAGCCAACCCAAAACCAACAATTCCATATCCCTCACGATTGCAAGACCAAAAGCTCCGTGAAAAAGTTAATCATCAGATGGAAAAATTCTTTCAGATTTTCCAAGAACTACACTTCGATATTAGTTTCGCGGATGCTCTTCTTTTAATGCCCAAATTCGCATCGACAATCAAAAATTTGTTGAGCAATAAAGAAAAACTGTTTGAGATGGCACGAACTCCACTCAATGAGAACTGCTCTGCAGTTTTGTTGAAACAGCTTCCCGAGAAGCTAGGAGACCCCGGGAGATTTCTAATACCATGTACTTTCCCGGGTATGGTTGAATGTTTTGCCTTGGCCGATCTTGGTGCAAGCATCAACTTAATGCCTCACTCAGTTTGGAAAAAGCTCTCTCTTCAGGCACTTAGTCCCACATGCATGACTCTCGAGCTTGCAGACCGTTCAATTTCACGTCCCCTCGGTATTGCCGAGGACGTATTTGTGAGAGTGGGAAAGTTCCATTTTCCGGCAGACTTTGTCGTTGTTGATTTCGATGCAGATCCAAGAGTTCCTCTCATTCTTGGGAGGGGATTCTTAAGAACGGGACGTGCATTAGTCGATATTTTCGATGAGGAAATCACGTTACGAGTTGGCAATGAAGCGATTACGTTCAACCTTGATCAAACCTCGAGATACTCCTCGAATTATGATGCTGAATCGGTCAACCGAATTGATGTCATTGACATTGCATCCGAGGAGTATGCTCAGGAATTCCTTGGATTCGCTGATAATTTTTCGAGTGGCAATCCCACTATTTCTTCTGATCCCATAATAGCTAATTCTTCTCCTTCCCTCACTCCGTTTGGGGGAAGTGATTTCGTCCTTGAGGAATTAGAGGCCTTTCTCAAAAGTGATTTAGTTCCCGAAGGAATTGATTACCAAGAGATTGACCCGGAGGGGGATATACTTCTCCTTGAGGAGTTATTGAACAAAGATCCTTCTCCCATTCCTGTTCTACCTCCACAACTTCATAAGGTGGAAGTCAAATATGTTGAGAAAAATGATGACTTTCCCGAGGTTGAACTTAAGGACCTGCCTCCTCATCTAGAATATGCATTCTTGGAAGGTAACGATAAGTTACCGGTCATTATTGCAAAAGACTTAAAGGATGAGGAGAAAACTGCGCTGCTTAAGGTTCTAAAGTCCCACAAGCAAGCAATTGCTTGGAAGCTCTCAGACATAAAGGGTATTAACCCGGATTTTTGTACACACAAAATCCTAATGGAAGAGGACTTTAAACCTACCGTGCAGCATCAACGAAGGGTAAATCCGAAAATCCACGAAGTTATAAAAGCTGAAGTTATCAAACTTCTTGATGCGGGATTGATTTACCCTATATCTGATAGTCCTTGGGTAAGCCCAATACATTGTGTTCCAAAGAAGGGTGGCATCACGGTTATCACAAATGAGGACAACGAGTTAATACCAACTCGTTTGGTTACAGGGTGGCGAGTATGTATTGATTACAGAAAGCTTAACGAAGCTACCCGTAAAGACCACTTTCCTCTGCCCTTCATGGATCAAATGCCCGAAAGACTAGCGGGAAATGAGTATTATTGTTTCCTTGACGGCTTCTCGGGTTACTTCCAAATTCCCATTGATCCACAGGATCAAGATAAGACTACCTTCACATGCCCTTACGGGACATTTGCCTATCGCCGCATGCCTTTTGGGTTATCCAATGCACCAGGCACTTTCCAAAGGTGCATGATGGCTATTTTCCATGACATGATTGGAAAAACCATGGAGGTATTCATGGATGACTTCTCAGTCATCGGGAATTCTTTCGACTCGTGCCTCTCCCACTTAGAAAAAATGCTTCAACGTTGTGAAAACACTAATCTTTGTCTAAACTGGGAGAAGAGCCATTTTATGGTTAAAGAGGGCATTGTCCTCGGCCATAAAATTTCAAAAAGTGGGATTGAGGTCGATAAGGCCAAAATTGATGTTATTGCTAAACTGCCTCATCCCACTACTGTTAAAGGAATAAGGAGTTTTCTCGGACATGCCGGGTTCTATCGGAGATTCATTCAGGATTTCTCCAAAATAGCCCGGCCTATGACTCATCTTCTTGAAAAGGATGCTCCTTTTATCTTTTCCCCCGAGTGCATCGAAGCTTTTGAAATTTTAAAGAAAAGGCTTACCGAAGCACCAATCCTTGTTGCCCCCGACTGGGACTTACCCTTTGAACTTATGTGCGATGCTAGCGATTTCGCTATTGGTGCAGTTCTGGGGCAACGCAAAACCAAACATTTTCAGCCAATACACTACGCAAATAAGACCATGAACGAAGCTCAAACACACTATACCACCACAGAAAAAGAATTATTAGCTGTGGTATATGCCTTCGAAAAATTTCGGTCTTACTTAATCTTAAACAAAAGCGTGGTGTATACGGACCATTCGGCTTTCAAATACCTGTTCACTAAACAGGATGCAAAGCCAAGACTGCTCCGGTGGGTCCTGCTCCTCCAGGAATTCGATATTCTCATAAGAGATAAAAAAGGAGCAGAGAACCTTGCAGCTGATCACTTGTCCCGGTTAGAAAATCCTCATCAGGATATTCTCGAGAGAAAAGAAATTAATGAAACTTTTCCTCTGGAGACTCTAAATCTCATCTCTAACCGGGATGATGCCACCACCCCATGGTTTGCCGACTTTGCAAATTACCGTGCGGGAAATTTCGTTGTGAAAGGGATGTCGTCCCAACAGAAAAGAAAATTCTTTAAAGATGTGAAACATTACTTTTGGGACGACCCCTACTTGTTCAAAATATGTGCGGATCAAGTCATCCGATGGTGTGTCCATGGCCAAGAAGCCATGGAAATTCTTAAAGCTTGTCATGATGGACCCACGGGGGGAGATCATAACCCAAACTACACCGCCAAAAAGGTGTTTGATTCAGGATTCTTTTGGCCCACGATCTATAAAGACGCCCATGAACTTATCAAAACCTGTGAGGCTTGCCAGCGTCACGGGAATATTTCCAAAAAGAATGAGATGCCACAAAACGCCATCTAAGTCTGTGAAATATTCGATATGTGGGGCATTGATTTTATGGGGCCATTCCCGTCTTCACGAGGGAATAAGTATATACTCGTCGCTGTCGACTATCTGTCAAAATGGGTTGAGGCAAAAGCCTTACCCACCAATGATGCCCGAGTAGTTGTTAAATTTTTAAAGTCTCTCTTTGCCAGATTCGGGACTCCTCGTGCCATTATCAGTGATCGTGGTACTCACTTTTGCAATGAACAATTTGCGAGAGTAATGCTGAAATATGGTGTAACTCACCGTCTTTCTACAGCATACCACCCCCAAACAAGTGGGCAGGTGGAGGTCTCAAATCGGGGTATTAAGAGAATTCTCGAGAGGACGGTTGATGAAAACCGTGCCTCTTGGTCGGATAAGCTGGACGATGCATTATGGGCTTTCCGCACTGCTTACAAAACACCTATCGGGTGTACTCCATATAAGCTAGTATACGGGAAAGCATGTCATCTTCCGATCGAATTAGAACATAAGGCCTATTGGGCCTTAAAACATGCAAATTTCGACCTTCAGACAGCGGGTGATCACCGTAAAGTTCAACTAAACAAACTAAATGAATTACGTGATCAAGCTTATGAAAATTCTTTAATCTATAAAGAAAAGACTAAAAAGATACATGACTCTAAAATTAAGAACCGCGTTTTCAACGTTGGTGACAGAGTTCTTCTTTTCAATTCAAGGTTAAAAATTTTCTCGGGAAAACTAAAAACCCGTTGGTCTGGACCATTTACTATAACCAAAGTATACCCATATGGAACTGTTGAGTTATTGCAACCCGACGGTCCCAATTTTAAAGTAAATGGTCATCGGTTAAAACACTATTTTGGAGGGGACATACAACCAATGGTTGTCCCGGATCTCCAAACTTACCCCACGGACCAATAAATTCGGGGTCGAGTCAAGCTAGCGACTCGGTTAACAAAAACAAGTTTCCCCAAGGACAATTTTAATTCGGGGTCGAGTCAAGCTAGTGACTCGGGAATCAAAAACAAGCTACCTCATGGACAATTCAATTCGAGGTCGAGTCAAGCTAGCGACTCGGTAATCAAAAACAGTAGCAATATGGGTCGTCATCCATATTTCTGTCTTCTCATCCCTTTCTAACACCCTAGTGTGGGGGAGACGAACCACATGTTGTACATATGTAAAATATTTTTTCAAAGTTTAAAAAAAAAAAAAAAAAAAAAGAAAAGAAAAAAAAATGGTATAAGACAAATAAAAAGAAAAAAAGTGAGTTTGCATGTAAATAGAGTAAAATAAAAAGGTTAATAGTATTGCCTCCTTACGTTCTAAAGTCTTGGTGGGACACCAAGTACTGTGAATATTGAGGGCAATATTCAGTTCTAAGTGTGGGGGAGCGTTCTCACGAATGCAAAACACATGTTCCATCAAGAACCCCCATTTGATCAAAATTATCAGTTTTTTCACACTTAGAAATGCAAATAATGGTATCAATCCTCCATGTCTAACCCACAACAGGATTGGCTAGTCCAGGAGCAAACGGCTCTTGGTAAAGACATCTCAAAACCGTTGATGGCTTGCAGTTTGCCAAAAATTGTATGGTTCCTCAGCTCCCCATATCCCTTAAAGCGAATGAGTTGGCTAGCCCGCAAGATTATGGCTTGTGGTAAAGGCCGTGGAAAAACCATAATTGGTAATCAGCTCACCAAGATGTTGACTATTCCATCAAGAGTTGGCTAGTCCAGAAGCAAACGGCTTTTGGTAAAGACAAATCAAATCCGTTGACAGCTGGTGGTTTGCTAAAAATCACACGGTTATCAGGTGTGCCACAGTTCTTACACCTGGCTACTCCAGAAGTGATGGCTTTTGGTAAAGAGTAAAAATCCATTAATTTTTTCTCAAATAGATTGCTAGGGACTAGCAATAGTTTAGTATGGGGGATTGATGAGTGTCTAAATACTCATCATTTTGTACCAATCTGAACTGCCAAAACATACAAAAACACTCAAAAATGCATCATAATACTTAAAATATCTTAGAAGTGTGTTTTATATATTTCAAATACAAAATATGCAAAAACAAATGAAAAACGTACAAAGTTTGCATAATTGGCAGTTTCAGTCCCTCAAGTTTCAAATATTGTCAAAACTAATCCCTGAAGGTTTAAAATAAATGAAAAGTCAACTTAAGTCCTTGGGAAACCAAAAATATTCACAAATGATCCCTGGATGAAAGTTTACACAAACTGGCAACTTTTACCCCTCAAGTTACAAAATTGGCAAAAATGGTCCCTGGGTATTCAAAACTTGGAAATTTACAAATAATACCCTTGTACTATGCATGAATGACAAAATGGAACAATTTTGATAACATTTTGAGAAATTACAACCATAGTCCCTTAAAAATCCAAATTTACATAAATGGTCCCTGGAGTTTGAATAATTACAGAAAAGGTCCCTGGATATTTTTAAATGGAAAAATAAATAAATTGGTCCTTGGTTTATCATATTTGGCAAAAATAGCACTTGAAAATACTTTGGGAAAATCACATGTTCAGTCCCTCTATTTTTCCAAAATTACATTTTTGGTCCTTGATAAATACCACAACCAAACCGGACCTTATTTATTTATATAAACCAAAACCAAATCCAACCCACCTAAACTACCCAACCCACACACACCCCTAGCCCAACATAAGCCCAGTCCAAACTCCCCTGTGTTATTTAAAATGGGTCAAACCCCGTTTGACCACCCAAAACCGCCAAACAACCACCACTGTTCACCCTCCTCTCCCACACCTGAAACCACCAAAACCAGGTGGTATTCCACCACCACCTCACCTCTCCACCTCACCCCCTACTCCCCTAAACCCTCCTTTCCACCTCACAGCAAACCCATACCCCATTTAATGCTATCTACACTAATTTTCCCTCCAAACCACCTTTTTGTCCTCTGTTTTCTTCAAAACAGCTCCAACTTGCATAAAACATCACCCTTTGCCTCCTGACACCTCCACAAACCTCCAACAATCTTTAATTGCAAACCTTTGCCTCCAAGTTAACGTGGAGGACTTTGGCGCCAAAAGTTGGTTTAAACGGTGGATATCAATTGGACATAATCAAGGGCTCAGATGAAGTGGGAAAAGTCCCTGAGGACACCTGGATGCTCATTTTCACCTATAAAGATGAAAAGAAGCAGAAGAGTTAGCTATCTAGTTTTTTTTTAAAAAGTGTATGTCGTATTAGTTGTTTTAAAAAGTTCAAGTGTAATTTTAAGCTTTCAAGTTTCAGTTTAAGTGTTCTCAGTGTATTAGTAATCTTTTAAGTTAATAAAAATCAAGTTTGTATTATTATCTTAGTTAATGCCATTTTCAAGTTCATATCAAAAATCTCAATAAGCTGTGTTGTTATTACTGTATGGTTTCATGGATTGAGTAAGCTCATATAAGCTCCCATAAGCTCAATAAAGCTTTTAGTAACCTACTAATCAGTTTAATATAAAAAATCTCACAAATTACAAATTGGTCAACTAAAGTCAACTGTGGCAATTTGGCTTTGATTTCTGGGAACCAGAGGTGATTTGGAAAGGAAGCAGCTTGGAGTATTGGTTTAGATCCTCAGGGGAGGAAATAGGTTGTTCTTGGTTCATGGTTTGATCAGGAAAGCAACTTTGTAAGTTCACAAAATTCTCATGACTGTCTTTATAGTGTAGCTTTGTTCATTGCTTATTGTTTTAGTTGTTTATTGCTTATTCAGTATTATATAGTAATAATATAACATTAGATTGGTATCTTGCTTATTAGAAATTCTAGTTACTAATAATCAAAGTTTCACAGTCAACTTAGTATAATTAGCATTCTTGTGTATTGGTGGCTATTTTCTGTTTCTAAGTGCTTAATTAGATCTAATATATCATAATAAGTTAGTATGGATCAGTAGAATAAGTTCTTATAGCCATTAGCTATTTTAATCTCAAATCATTCTAGTATAAGGTGTGTTTGGCTTAAACTGTTTTGCTGTGCTCTTGTTGTTTATTAGAATTAAGGTTGGTTCTAACAAGTTACCTAAGTTCATACAAGGTCAGTTTAATCATTAGTTTCATCACAATTACACTAGAAAGTCAAAATCATACTCAATCCACCATCACAGTTAACTGTGGTGGAATTTGAGTCCAAGTCTCATCACATCACCTCATAAGTTAATAATCTAGCTTAAATTAACTTAATAATAGCTTATAACATCTTATTAAACAAGTAGGATCAATCAGAAGTTCATCAAAGTCAAAGTTAGTTCACCATTCAAAAAGTCAAATTGTGTTGTTCTCAGATTTCTCAAAAATTAGGAGATTTTTCTAGAATTTAGGAAGCTAATTGAGAGCTTGAAAATTCTTGTGCTTATTATCTACCACCTAAACTCTAGGAATCTAAGCTTATTTGATTTTTAAGATTTTTTCTTAAACTTGCGCAAAGGCTGAAAATCACTTGCAGGGCAAGCATCTCCTCTGTGCACAGGTTTTAGTCAAAATACCAAGACCCATAGTGTGCTCTCCAGTGGACCCCACACCCTAGGTTTCAGCTTAAATATAGCTTAATACCTCAGCTTTTAACATCTAGGTTTAGTTTAGCCTTTAGCTTATTGTAGCATAGCTTTTAGGATCCAAATTGTGACCTGTGTAAAACAAGCTATACTGAGTACTCAGTATATGATCACCATTTTGAAGGCTCACTCAGAGCTTATTAGTAAGCCAAAAGCTTAGCTTCTTGGTTTAATTTGTAGCTTATCAACCCATCTTTGAACCCCTAGGTTTAGTTTGAACCCTCTTTTACTTTTGTAGACCCCACACTCATTGAAAGTGGACTGCAGGGCAAACCAATACCCTTTGCATCAGCACACCACCACCACACCACCAACTTTAGTGGTGGCTGCAGCCCACACCAGTAGGTCCCACACCTCAAACTTAGCTTCTTACAACCCCCCTCCTACCCAGGTTCAAAACTTGACCCTTAGTTTGACCTATAGATCAGTGGACCCCACCTAAACTTATCCCCAAACTCTGTCCCATTTCTGAGTCAGAACTCAAATAAGCAAGTGCTTATTTGAGCTTTCCAGCTTAACCTAGGAGCTTATCTCACCAAGTTTAGTTTAAAATAGTTCAAGTAACTTAGGTAAACCAGATTTCACCATAGTGGACCCCACATAACCTCAACTTAGCTTATTTCTTAGTTTGGTCAACCATAGTCAACTGTATAAGCTTATAAGCACTCTCAGTGCTTATTTTAAGGTTCTAAAGTAGTTGTCTTTGTAAAAGTTTCTTAATTTAAGTATTTAAGTAGTTTTATAAAAGAAAAACCAGCAAAAGCAAACATAAAAATAGTGATAGCTTCTATTTAATAGAGATTATCTAATTAATTTTCATTTCAGCTTATTGATAAGCACTTGTCCAATTTTATAATTTTATAAATTACCTAGTACCTTAAAGTAGTTAAAATAATTTTCTTAGAATTTTCCTAAGCAATTTACTATTTATTAGATTTAAAACTAGTTTAAATAATTAAATAGGTAATATTAGTAATTAAATAGATTTCTTTAATTTTAATCAACTAAAGTAGAATTTTATATTTTTCCTAAGTTTTATAAAGTAGTTAAGACTTTTAAAAAATAGTTTCATAATTTCCACTGTTCATTTTCTAATTTTCTTATTTAATTTAACTAAAATAGATTTAAAATAATTAATAGGTAATTAATTAGTGGAATAACCTTAAATATAATTTTTAGTAGTTTTTATAATTTTATAGGATTCCTGTGATGGTTAATTAGTTTTATAAATTTTATCATAATTTTCTAAGCTCATTTAGTATTAATAGTAATTTAAAATAATTTAATTAGATTAATTAAGTTAAATAGTTTATAATTAATAAAATACTCATAAAAAGACAAAAATATTTATTTTCATTTTTTATACTTTCTTCAAGTTCTTATTTAGGTTTAGAAATTATTGTTATAAGTTTTTAGGTTTATTTGTAATAGTTGTAATTTTTAGTTAAATTAAATTATGTTTTAAATTAGATTTTAATTAGTTTTATTAATTAAATAGTAATTAAATATTATAATAAGCATTTTCATAATTTCAATTTCATTTTCCATTTTCTTTAATTTTAAGTTTTCAAAAGTTTCACTTTTTACCCCTGTAGTTTGTAACTTGTTATATACCACTTTTCTCTGTCTGTTATCTGATTATCTGATTTTGTGCTTATATCTGTATTTTTGTTATAGTTTTATAATTTCCAAATATCAAGCAATCAGTAGTATAATCAACCCTCAAATCATCTTTGTTACTGTCCTCAGTACCACTCACTCTCATACTCGTTTACAAATACAATTTCAATCTCGTTGGGATTTAACGACCCGGGGATTTCCCTATACATCCACGGTCAATATTAACTTGCACTTTCTCCCAGGTGGGCCTAACAGCTGCACACGGCTGACTGGTTGGTTTGGGAGGAGTCAGTAACGAAGCATGCGGCTTGTCCATGGGAGATATCCACCTTTTTCAAGCATAGGAGGTCGGTTTTCCGCACCGGCTACATGAATATCTTGCTGAGATGCCATTTGATGAAGTTTAGATGGATAAAGTTGATTCTTTGATCGTTCCAACGAAATAGGAGTAGGGTTTGGTGAAGATTAAGCAGGTTTTTGTGGTGAAAAATACGATCTAAAACCTTAAAACCTTCTTCTCGGTCTCAGGGTCGTTTTGACAGCTGATTCGTCGAAAACGGAGTTACGGTTCAAAAGTTATGGCCGTTTGAAGTTTGGTCGTCAAGAACCTCACTTTTGTCAAAATTCTCGAAACTTTGCTGTGTTCTCGAAAATATACGTTCTCGAAAGTTTTCAAGTTTTCGATAAATTGTCCAAGTTTTCGAAAATTTTCAAGTTTGCGAAAATTTGTCCAAGTTCTCGAAATTTTCCAAGTTTGCGAAAATTTTTCAAGTTTCTCGAAAATTTTTCAAGTTTGCGAAAATTTTCAAGTTTCTCGAAAATTTTTCAAGATCTCGAAATTTTTTGCAAACCTTTCTCGAAAATTTTCACTTATCGAGAAAATTCAAAACTTATCTAAATTATACAATTTAGAAAGTTATCCCAAGTCGAAGTGTTTTTACTAACTTATACAAGTAAGAAAAACACCGAGTAAACCACGGAATCGTTTGAAGATTACTTGAAGAAGGTTCTCGATAGAAGAGGGTTTGAGGTTCTTGATATATGGCAACAAAAATCGTTTGACTTAAAGCACACCGAAATCAAGTTTGTGTTCCAAGATACTTGTACTTCTATGCATAAAATCACCAAAACTTGAAGAAAGTTCCAAACTTGATGATTTTTTATAAAAAATTTTGAGATCTTGAAAACAAGTACAATACCAAAGTCGAATTTTTAAGCTAGAAATTTTCAAAAAGATTAAAACTTTCTTGTTAGATAAGGTTTATAACACTAGTTTGTAATCAAAAAAGTGTTAAAAACCAAGAAAAACAAGAAAAGTAAGAATTTTTTATGAAAATAACGTGTTGAAAGCTAAAAAAACGAAAAACACGAACACCCAACACTCCTAAATCATTGTTTGGCGATTGATACCACTTGCAGGACCTTATATATCACAACTTTATCACATACAATATAAGCACAATAAGAAGGAAAGATGGAAAGATGGTGACTTGATGTATATATATGTATTTCGAATTTAGAGAGAGAGAGATGAAATATGAGAGCTTTTTATTCAAAGAAAACACACACTTACACACACAAGCACACCACACAAATGAGGTGTGTGGTGTCTTTTATACATAAGACTTAAGACCTTATGGGCCTTAGGATGGGCTTGGTGATGGACTTGGACTTTTACATAAACTATGGACTAGCCATAATACATAACTTATAACCTATTAGATTAGTCCAAACCATAAGCCCATTTGACTATTCTATTGTAAACTACGACACATTACAAAGTTACACGTATGAGAATGACCATCACTTTTCAATATATATTTTTAATGCTAACAATATCACATTCCAAACTTGTATTTTTTGTATTTTGATGATAGTTTAGATGAGGCCGCATCTAAACTTAGGATTAATGAGAATAGGAAAAAGGATGCTGGGAATATGTCATGGGATGAACTAGTTGAATGGGGTTGAGGAAGAAGCACGACACCTAAATTCACGACGTAAGCCTAGAACAGTTAGGAGAAAACTTACCACTGAAACACACGTTAATGATGAAGTGGGTGTTGATCATTCTGGTACAATTCTAAAACCTACAACAGTTAGGAGATGACTTATCACTGAAACACTAGTTAATGATGATGTGGTTGTTGATCATTCTGATGCACCACTTATGACTGATGAAGTGGTTGTTGATCATGTTGATGAAGTGGCTGTTGATCATGTTGATGAAGTGGTTGTTGATCACATTGATGAAGTGGTTGCTGAGCATTCTGGTCAAGTAGTGGTTGATCATTCTGATGCATAAGTTAAGAGGGCAGTAGATAAGGGTAAGGGTATTATGATAGATAAAGGTAAAGTATGGAAAAGAAAATATATGGTTAGAAAGGGTAATGGTATTGTGATTCCAGATAATGTGAACCCAGGTGTTATGGATCATGATTCTAGTGACAGTGATAGTGAATTAGAAGAAATAGGGAAATACTCAATGGATCATGATTCTAGTGATAATGATAGCGAATACTCTGATAAGTCTTTAGACTACTTGTCAGAAGCTGAAGTTGAATTAATTGAACTTAGGAAGAGAAAATCCAATGCAAAGAGGGCCCCCAAGACATCTAAGCAGAGATATGATAAAGATGGTTGTGAGAGTAGTTCTAGACATAATAGAAGTTATGATGATGACATGGAACATGAGGAATTCATGGAATATTTGATGAGGAACTTAAGGCAAGATGATGCTGACGTTACAGATCCATTTACATTAGTGGAGGCAAAGCTGGACAAGTATCATATTCATGATGCGGATACACATTTGAGAATGAGGAAACCAACGGTAATATGTTTGAATACTTAATGTTTATGCACTATTTCATTGATTACAATTAACAAAGTTTTTTGATTTCCAGTTGGTGAAAAGTATGTTAATGTTGATCAATTGAGGGAATGCCTGACTTATTATTCTTTCGCAAATGGATTTTCTCTATGGTTTTATAGAGGCTCAACAACCCAGATAATAGCTAAGTGTGGGTTAAGGCCAAAGAGAGTCAAGGATCCAGAAAAGGGGAAGAGAAGTAAGTGGAAAAGATACCCAAAGAAAGGTGAAGGATCTGAATGCCCATGGAGGTGCTATGGAAAACAAATGACAAATGAGAAATCATTTCAAGTAATGTCTCTTGAGGATATTGTATTAGAGATTCTAAGTTTGGAACTTTAGTGAGCTACAAGTGGATTGGTAAACAATTTGGCAATAAGATTAGGATGAATCCATCTATTAAGTTACATGAAATTGCATATATAGTTGTGATGAAAAAATATAAGTGCATTGTAAGTCCATCACAATGTAGGTATGCAAAAAGACGGGCATTGAATGAAGGGCAAGCAACTGTTGAGGATCATTATGCTTATATAAGGTCATATGCCAAGCCTCTATTAGATTCTAATGAGGGTTCAAGAGTTAGGGTTGGGGTAACAGTGAATCCAGATGGAAAAACCTATTTTGATAGATTTTATGTTTGCTTAAATGGACTCCAAGAGGGATGGAAGAGTGGATGTAGACCAGTAATTGCTTTAGATGGATGTTTCCTTAAAAAACCAAATGTTGGGGAAATACTTACGGCAAATGGCAAAGATGGAAACAACCACATTTTCCCAGTAGCATGGCATGTGGTTAATGTAGAGAACAAGGACATTTGGACATGGTTTTTGGAGTTACTTGGAGAAGATATTGGTTACCCAACTGGAAATGGGTTAACACTGATTTCAGACCAACACAACGTTAATATGTTTTAACTGTATTTTTTCCTTAAGAAAATGAAATTATGTGATATGTTTTAATAAAGAATTATTTTTAAGTATGTAATATGTTAATGCAGGGATTGATTGAAGCTGTAAAAGATGTGATGCCTCATGCGGAACATAGACAATGTGCTAGACACATTTATGAGGGGTTTAGAAAACAATATGGTGGTGTTGAGCTTAGAAACTTATTATGGGTTGTCTCTAAAGCTAGTTATCCTGGACTCTTCAACAAGATAATGGGCAAGATGAAAAGGGATAATCCAAATGCATATCAGTATCTAATAGATAAGGATCCAAAAACATGGTTAAGAGCCTATTTTCATATTGGAACCACCTGTGAGTCTGTAGAGAATGGTTTTAGTGGGTGTTTTAACTCTGTGCTTTTAAAAGTAAGAAATAAACCATTGATTACAATGTTGGAAGCGATGAGGGTTATAGTTATGCAAAGAATGAATACGATGAGGAAAATGTAGGTAAAATGGAAAGAAGACGATGACCTTTATCCGAACATTCAGAAAAGGTTGAAACTCTTTAAAGATGAACAAAGGTAATTAATATTTACAACTGCATCTAGATTTTCATATAAATTTACATCATTAATTATCAACAAAAACTAATTACATTTACATTTGTGTCTTGTTGAGGTTTTGAAATGTTATCCCGGGTGGTGGAGCGATTTTTGAAGTGAGAAATGTATCAGAAGCTTATGGAGTAGATGAAGAACACAGAACATGTAGCTGCAAGATGTGGCAGCGATCAGGTTTGCCATGTAGTCATGCCATTGCAGTTATCTTTAAATTGAATAGGAGGCCAGAAGAGTATGTCCCAGATTTTTTTAGAAGAATCCTCAAGAAGAAACTTGTAAAGAATCACCCTAGAATTGGTAGCTCAAATTCCAGTCCTCACACTTTGGATTGAAATGAAATATCAATATGTCCACTTCTTTTGTATCTATATGTTGTGGACAAAAACAATTAGAAGTTATGTATGTAACTAATGTTTTAACTCTGTGTACTTCTTTTGTACCTATATGTTGTGCTCTTAGATGTAATCCTGTATTTGGGTAACTATCATATAACTATGCAACTTAAAACTACTAAGTGATGCAGTTTGATGTCACTTTAATGCCTAGTTTTGTACATTTATGGGCATTAGGATGTATTGACAGTTTACCTTTTGGAAATGATGATGTTGGGTCGCTGAATTCCCCAATCTTCTTCTAACAAGGATTTGAACGTAAAATAACCTAAGTATAAACAAGTCACTGAGTGAACAGTAACTCAGTAAGTCATCTTCAGGATGCTTAGACCGAGCCTAAGAAGAAAGTTTCTCCATTCAGTGAGGCGGAACTCAGTGAAGTGTGATCTAAGCCAAAAAGAAGGTGATGGGTTCAGTGAGAATGACAATAATTCACTGAACCCCAAGACTCCTCAATAACTATCATGGTACTGAAGACTGATGACTTGAAGACTAAAGTTTTGGCGGGACTGGGCGGGAAAGCTTGATCTGTTTCACTAAAGTGCTTTATCACTTTAAGGTCAAACTTTCCCCAAATGGTTAAAACCAGGCTGTTATCAGAAAGTGCCTTTTGGACTTAACCCAAATAAGTTTCCCTTGCTAGAGAATAAAATCTATCAAGATTTTATTGAGGAACACTTAGGTCCATTGTATAATAGGGTTGTTCATATTTGTGTATAAATAGGTAGCATAAGTGAGGAGTAAAAGTTGACAAGTTTGTGCAATTAATGCAAAGCATTCACAAACCACTTTTACTCCTCCAAAGAACAACATAACCCTTGAGATAGCTCAGTGGGTCCTGAAAGTTGTCACTCAACATTGTTTGAGTTTAGTGAGGAGTCAATATCACACTTGTCGTTTCAATCCCAAGTGTTATTCCGCAAACACTTGAGTACGATTATTTTTTATTAACTTCTAATAAATAATTAAACGTTGAAAAATATTGTCTCTTATGTTTACGTTACTTTATTGTTAATCATTTATACATCTTTGTTTAAAGTCATACAACTTGGTTACTTTAGCTTTCTAGTTACTGTTAACCAAGTGAAAGGGACCATCAAGTGGTATTGATTCCTCCCGAATGAACCAGTCAACCGGGTGCGGTCAATAGGTCAACCCAGGAGAAAGTGCAAGATAACCGGTGAAGAATAGGGTTTCCCCGGGTCGTTATGTCCCGACGAGGTGTGGATGGTTATCAAACGGGCTTGTGATCGGGTGAATTTGGATGGAAAAGGGTTTGTGATTGATTACACTACTGATTTGTACAATAAAATATCATAAATAAGCTATATGAACAAGACTGTGAAATCAGAAAAACCAGAAATGATTTAAACCTAAAAACGTGTACGTTCTATTTAAATTTACGCGAACGTACAAAATAAAAAGTGAAAACTGAAATCTGAAAACCCACAGGGGGTTAAAATGAATTTTTTACAAACTAAAACATAAAAGAAAATTTTTAGAAAAAGAAAATAAATTTTTACACTAATTAATTATTTAATATTAATTAATTACTAATTATTAATTATTTACCTAATTTTAATTAATTTAAATTATTAAAAATAACAAACTAACTTAGAAAATTAAGAAAAAATTTACAAATCTAATTAACAATCACAGGAATCCTAAAAAAAATACAAGAAGTTTGTTTTATAAGTTTTTACACTATTTTACTAATTATTATATTAAATATTAATTAATTACTAATTAAACTATTTAAATTATAAAAAATAGAAAATCAACAGTAAAAATTCTAGAAAAATTCCTAAAATTATATTATATTATATAAAAGCTAGGAAAAATATAAAAACTAAGTGTCACTTTGTAAAAACTAATTATGCTATTTAAAACTTAATTATTAATTAATTATTAATAAAAGTAATATTAAATCTAATAAATACCAACTGATAAAATAAAAATCTGAGAAAATTGTTAAAATTGCTTTAATATATAAGGAATTTAAGAAAAATATAAAAAAGCTAAGTGCTTAACAAAAATCTAAAAATGAAAATTAAAAATTTAAATTATGTTAAATAGAAACTATCACTTAAAATTAATTTGGATTTTCTGGATTTTTCTTTTTGAAAACTATTTTAAAACTAAAAACAAGGAACTTTTGTAAAAACAACTTTTGTGTGAATCAAAAATAAGCTCTGTGGAAGCTTATTTGCTCCACAGTTGACTTTAGTTGACCAAGTGAGGAAAATAGCTCAAATGAGCTTAAGTGGGACCCACAATGGTTGAATCTGGTTTAAACTAGTTATGTGAACATAATTAACCTGGAAAAAGCCACTGGGGACCACAGAATAAGCAAATGGATCAAAATAATCACTTTGTTTTACTTGTATTCAAACTGAAAGTGGGACAGCCTTTGGGAGTGAATTCAAGTGGGGTCCACTGAGATCAAACTCAAACTTATGGTTGAAATGTAGAGGGGCCAGTAGGTGAGTTCAAAGAACCATGGAGGGGGGCTGTGGACCACTGTGGTGGCCAGAAACCACCACCAAAGTTGTGGTGATGGTTGTGTTAACTGATGCAGCAGGGGATATACCTCCCCTGCAGGTGTCTTTGATCCAAGGTGGGGCCCAGAGGAAAAATGGCAAAAATACAAGGAATGTGGGAACTTAAAGACAAGGTGGGGGAGTTCAATGCGTAAAAGTTTCCTATCGTGAATCAATCCACAAAATTTACAACAATTCCCACCATTTTTGAGTTTTTGACTAACTTGCACATTTGACTTTCTGAGAAAAACTTAAACTTTGACTTTGGTGACTTTTGATTCAATCCTAGATGCTAAGAATGTTGTATTAAACTGAAATGAAACCAAACTAAGGTAAATTAACTACTTATGAATGTAATTGATGGGATTTGGGGTTTTAAAACCCAACAGTGGACATGTAAATGGATTCAAGAGGGCATTTTGACTTTTGAAACTAGTGGCACTGAAACTTGTGATTATTGAGACATAAAATGACCTAAGGAAACATGAGATGAACATAAACAACAACCATGAACTCCCTAAGCCTTCCAAACAGCATGAACCAAACACCCCTTTATGTAAACTGAATTTTGATTTTCAAGTGATTTAACTGAGTTAATCCATAATTCTGATTCACAAGGTTAAATCATGATGCAATAGACCTTTTTAAGCTCAAAACAACAAATAACAACAACATAACAGGGGTATACCACACTTAAGCAGTTTTGACAGTTAAAATCAGAAAAAGGCAATAATGATTTCTAATGAACAAACAAGTAAAAATAAGCATTAACTGGACTGAGATATACCAAATAAGCATTCAAAAACATAGATAAACTACTATAACTATGCTACAATAAGAATGTGGAAAAGTAAAGAATAAGCTTACAAGAGAACACTGTGTGATTCACAACTAAGAACCCAGAACCAATTATCCTAATGTCTCCCAAGAGACTTCTAAACCATGAATGTCCTAAATCATCCAGCAACTCTTGCTCCTTCACTTTTTCAAACTGATTTTTGAATATTTATTGATTTCACATGTATTTTTGAGTTTTTTTTAGTTCTTAAGTAAAACAAGCTAAAACCATTATTAAACTTATAAAGGCTTATGAGTAAGCTCAAATGAGCTTATGAAACAGTAAATGACACCTTTTAACAAGCTTAAAGTCAAAATCAGAGTTTGAGCAATTTTCAATGAAAAACTTAATTAAGCAATGGAACCTTAATTTCTTGATTAAAGAAGTTGTAAATTACAATAAAGAGACTGAGACACACTTGATACATTAAAATGAACACTTGAAAGGCTAAATTACATAACTACGACATTGATTTTTACACTAATTAACTACATTAGCTAGCTACTACTTTTCTCTTCATCTCTTTCACTTATAAAGACCCATGTGGGGTTCTGAGCAGTTCCCACTCTCTTTTGAGCCATTGGATGGCTCCCTTTTGATCCTGGCCTTTGAATGTGTTTTGGCGGGAAATGGGTTTTGGCAGGTAGGGGTTTGCTTGTAAGATTTGTGTGTATTAATTGGGTTTTGGAGTATTGTGGTTTGGAAGGGGGGACAAGGAATGGGTTTAGTGAGCTGGAGGTGAGGAGAGGTTGAGTGTGGAAGGTATTTGCAGGGGGTGAGGTGGAAGGGAGATGGTCAAAGGTTTGTTTGACCTGGGATTAAATAAAAACGGGGAGGGAGTATTTATTTGGGGAGTGGGCCGGTTTGTGGTTGGGCTTAGGATTAGGATGTGGGCTGGATTGGGGTAAAGGGTATTTAATGGATTGGATTTGTTTGTTGGTTTGTTTGTTTATTTTGTAAAAACCACAAGGACTAGTGTTGTAATTTCTGAAAAATGCAAGGTCTGTTTTTTTCCATCTTCCAAAGTATTCATAAGGTTCATTCCTGCCAAGTTTGATTAGTACATGGACCAAAAGTGATATTTTTCCATTTTGAAATTCACATGGACAAAAATTTTCATTTTTGAAAAGTCCAGGGTCCAAAAATGTAATTTCCTCAAAATTTTCATCCAGGGATTAAAAGTGACACATGTGAATTCCCAAGGACCATATTTGACTTTTTTCTCCAAAATTGAACTCCCAAGGGCCAAAACTGCCAAAATCTGAAAGTACATGGACTAAACTTGTAATTTCCAAAACTTTTGAGATTTTTCACCAAAGGACTAAATATGACAACTTATGATTTCAAAAGGACCTTTGGTGATAATTTTCCATATTTTGAATGACCAGGGACTAGTTTTGACATTTTATGAGCATGGGGGACTGAAACTGCCAATTTTGCAAATTTTGTACGTTTTTCATCTGTTTTTACTCTTTTTGCATATAAAACACAATTTTGAAATATTTTCAGTATTATGATGCGTTTCTGAGTGTTTTTGTATGTTTTGCAGTTCAGATTAGACCAAAAATGATGAGTGTTTGAGCACTCATCAATCCCCCACACTAAAATATTGCTAGTCCCTAGCAATAACTGTTTTGAAAACTTAATGGATTTTAAACTCTTTACCAAAAGCCATCACTTCTGGCGTAGCCAGATGTATCGATTCAAGTAAGAACTATGGTCCACCTGATAACCATGTGATTTTGAGCAAACCACCGGCTGTCAACGGATTTGATTCGTCTTTACCAAAAGCCATTTGCTTCTGGACTAGCCAACTCTTGATGGACAAAGTCAACATCTTGGTGAGCTGATTACCAATTATGGTTTTTCCACTACCTTTACCACAAGCCATAATCTTGCGGGCTAGCCAACTCATTCACTTTTTAGGATATGGCGAGTTGAGGTACCATACAATTTTGGGCAAATTGTAAGCCATAAACGGATTTGATATATCTTTACCAAGAGCCGTTTGCTCCTGGATTAGCCAATCCTTTTGTCGTTTAGACATGGCGGACTGATAACCACAAAAATTTTGAACTCAAGTAAAAAAAAAAAAATTAATTTTTGAAATTTTGGCCAAAAACGGGGGTACTGGATAGTAAAATGTGATAAAATTCGCTAGAATAGCGAAATACCCCCCCCCCCCCCCCACACACACACTTAGAATGAATATTGTCCTCAATATTCAAAGTCCCGGCTATTATGCCAACTCTTGGAACGTAAAAGGGCAACATTACAATCTAAATATGGAAACACCATTTTGTATTTTCACTTTATAAGTAACCACGGTAGGGGTAACTCCCCCACACTTATGGTGAAAACCCTAAGTAAATGTTACTGTTTTTTTTTACCGAGTCGCTAGCTTGACTCGACCCCGAATTCATTTGTCCTTGGGGAAGCATGATGTGGAAGAGACAATCTCCATCGGACTTTCATTCAAGATGTTTGGACAAACATTTGAAGCACGTGGAAGTTCCACACCGATGAGATATAATCCTGGCTCAAGATAATGGTAAATGAAAATGCCGGGATCAAAGATGGTATCTTCATTCCCGAAGGAGTGAAGAAGAGAAGAAGTCACCTTATAGGTGAAGAAAAGGAAGAAAACCATGATGAAAATCATGATTTGATCTTCTTCCTCGAGATCAGGCTCATTAGCCTGAGTTTGGATTTCAAGGGTTAAGCTCAAAAATATCCCCGGAGGGTGGGTGGGAATTTGCAAATCCTCATGATTGAGTGTATCTCCCCCCGGGCTATCATACTCCGGAGGAGTCATGATAAGGTGATCAATGATGGGCTCAGAAGGTATTTCATCAACATCACTGATGTCTCTATAAGATAAAGAATTTTCATCAGTGTGCGAATCACTAAGCCCGGTATTGAGATAGGAATTGAGTGATGGATCATCATTTAATAGGCTTTCAAGGAAAAGAATATCCCCCTCAGAATCAAGATAGTTATCATCAACTTCATACGAAGTTGAACTATCTAGAGCAAGGAATGCTTCGACTTCTTCCAGATCATCTTTGAAATCAAAGAGATCATCATCACATCCCGATGGAAGTGGATTAGTGTGAGTGAGTTCATCGGCGAACTCCTCGAGAAGAAAGTCAACATTAGAGTGGGGAAGGGATGCATCAACATACTCAATGTCTCCATAAGATAAACAATCATCACTGGAATCAGAGACAGTCTCAATTTGATCATTTGGATTATCAGGGGGTGAAGGAATATCACACACTTGATCAAAAGTCCCCTGTGACTCTCTCGGGATTGGGACAAAGATCTCAACACTAGACTTTATTAATTCGTCCGATTCCTTATTAGGAATAGTGCTAAGATGCTCATCCCCCATGTTTAGAGAGTGAGTGTGAACTTCGGGTGTGATAACAATAGACTGAGGGAGATGAGAGGAGCTAGCATTCATGGATTGTACAAGTTCCATTTGATCTTCTGCTAATAATTTCCCCGTCTCATTATTTTCTCTCTGATTTTCAATGGGAGGAATCACAAATGATGAATCTGACGAACCCTTATAAAATTAAAGGATATCAAGGGTGTCTTCATTATCACTATCATCATCACAGTCTAGAAGAGCAGCTTTACGAAATTTGGCACGTGATATGGCTGCTTGTTCTAAGACTAGCAATTCTTCCATGCTCAATTCGTTTCTAGCATCTCGTTCTTCAACAAGTAATTCTGCCATAGATTTCTCACGAGAGTCTTGAAACGGTGTAGTAACCAACTCCTCCTTAAGTTCTTTCAATATATCAAGAGCCTTTAGTAAAAGGTCTTGCTCAGTATCATGAGGAGTTGCTTGGATCATTTGGTACTGTGGAGGTGGGTCTGAAAACGAATAGTCGTAATTGTTACAAGGAAATGGATTCCTTGTTTGACAATCCGAGCTAGAGTGTGGACCTCCACAGTAATCACAATAGTGAAACTGATGTGGCTGTGGGTTGTATGTGCTTGAGTTATAATTGTTATCAGGAAACTGCTCATAGACAAGCGTGTTTCCCGATTGACAATCAGAACTGTAATGTGAACCACCACAGTGCTCACAACAGTAAAACTATTGAGTCTCATGGTGTGGTAACTGATGGAATGAATCAGTCGTGTCATGGTAGGAATAGGGATTCTGGTTATAGACAGACCCGTTTCCTGACTCTACCATGCCACAGCTGGGGCAATTGCCACCATTATAAGGATTACCACACCAATGGCAAATAAGAAGGTGTGGATGAGACATAGAAAGAATCAAAAGTTCATAGAGGGGTAGGGATGAAGAATCAAAGATGTGAGAGGGTAAAGGTGAATATTTTTGGATTTTTGGATAAACATTTTCTACAAATAGGAAAGAAAATGTTTTTGTGTTTTTTGTGTTCGTTGAAAACTGATTTAAAATGTTTTCGGGAATAGTTTTGTTTTTATATGAAAATAAGAAGATAATATGAACAAGGGTGGTAAATATACAATGGATGTATATCCCGATTCACTAATACGCAAAACCGTTTAGAATACGCACACAGCCTCCCCGGCAGCGGTACCAAAATTTGATTCCTCCCGAACGAACCAGTCAACCGGGTGCGGTCAATAGGTCAACCCAGGAGAAAGTGCAAGATAACCGATGAAGAATAGGGTTTCCCCGGGTCGTTATGTCCCGACGAGGTGTGGATGGTTATCAAACGGGCTTGTGATCGCGTGAATTTGGATGGAAAGGGGTTTGTGATTATTACACTACGGATTTGTACAATGAAATAGCTTAAATAAGCTATATGAACAAGAATGTGAAATCAGAAAAACCAGAAACGATTTAAACCTAAAAACATGTACGTTTTATTTAAATTTACGCGAACATACAAAATAAAAAGTGAAAACTGAAATCTGAAAACCCACAGGGGGTTAAAATGACTTTTTTACAAACTAAAAGATAAAAGAAAATTTTTAGAAAAAGAAAATAAATTTTTACACTAATTAATTATTTAATATTAATTAATTACTAATTATTAATTACTTATCTAATTTTAATTAATTTAAATTATTAAAAATAACAAACTAACTTAGAAAATTAAGAAAAAATTTACAAATCTAATTAACCATCGCAGGAATCCTAAAAAAATTACAAAAAGTTTGTTTTATAAGTTTTTACACTATTTTACTAATTATTATATTAAATATTAATTAATTACTAATTAAACTATTTAAATTATAAAAAATAGAAAATAAACAGTAAAAATTCTAGAAAAATTCCTAAAATTATATTATATTATATAAAAGCTAGGAAAAATATAAAAACTTGGTGTCACTTTGTAACAACTAATTATGCTATTCAAAACTTAATTATTAATTAATTATTAATAAAACTAATATTAAATATAATAAATACCAAATGATAAAATAAAAATTTGAGAAAATTGTTAAAATTGCTTTAATATAAAAGGAATTTAAGAAAAATATAAAAAAGCTAAGTGCTTAAAAAAATCCAAAAATGAAAATTAAAAATTTAAATTATGTTAAATAGAAACTATCATTTAAAATTAATTTGGATTTTCTGGATTTTTCTTTTTGAAAACTATTTTACAACTAAAAACAAGGAACTTTTGTAAAAACAACTTTTGTGGAAATCAAAAATAAGCTCTGTGGAAGCTTATTTGCTCCACAGTTGACTTTAGTTGACCAAGTGAGGAAAATAGCTCAAATGAGCATAAGTGGGACCCACAATGGTTGAATCTGGTTTAAACTAGTTATGTGAACATAATTAACCTGGAAAAAGCCACTGGGGACCACAGAATAAGCAAATGGATCAAAATAATCACTTTGTTTTACTTGTATTTAAACTGAAAGTGGGACAGCCTTTGGGAGTGAATTCAAGTGGGGTCCACTGAGATCAAACTCAAACTTATGGTTGAAATGGAGAGGGGGACAGTAGGTGAGTTCAAAGAACCATGGAGGGGGGCTGTGGACCACTGTGGTGGCCAGAAACCACCACCAAAGTTGTGGTGATGGTTGTGTTAACTGATGCAGCACGGGATATACCTCCCCTGCAGGTGTCTTTGATCCAAGGTGGGGCCCAGAGGAAAAATGGCAAAAATAAAAGGAATGTGGGAACTTAAAGACAAGGTGGGGGAGTTCAATGTGTGAAAGTTTCCTAGCCTGAATCAATCCACAAAATTCACAACAATTCCCACCATTTTTGAGTTTTTGACTAACTTGCACCTTTGACTCTCCGAGAAAAACTTAAACTTTGACTTTGGTGACTTTTGATTCAATCCTAGATGCTAAGAATGTTGTATTAAACTGAAATGAAACCAAACTAAGGTAAATTAACTACTTATGAATGGAATTGATGGGATTTGGGGTTTTAAAACCCAACAGTGGACATGTAAATGGATTCAAGAGGGCATTTTGACTTTTGAAACTAATGGCACTGAAACTTGTGATTATTGTGACCTAAAATGACCTAAGGAAACATGTTATGAACATAAACAACAACCATGAATTCCCTAAGCCTTCCAAACAGCATGAACCAAACACCCCTTTATGTAAACTGAATTTTGATTTTCAAGTGATTCACTGAGTTAATCCGTAATTCTGATTCACAAGGTTAAATCATGATGCAATAGACCTTTTTAAGCTCAAAACTACAAATAACAACAACATAACAGGGGTATACCACACTTAAGCAGTTTTGACAGTTAAAATGAGAAAAAGGCAATTATGATTTCTAATGAACAAACAAGTAAAAATAAGCATTAACTGGACTGAGATATACCAAATAAGCAATCAAAAACATAGATAAACTACTATAACTATGCTACAGTAAGAATGTGGAAAAGTGAAGAATAAGCTTACAAGAGAACACTGTGTGATTCACAACTAAGAACCTAGAACCAATTATCCTAATGTCTCCCAAGAGACTTCTAAACCATGAATGTCCTAAATCATCCAGCAACTCTTGCTCCTTCACTTTTTCAAACTGATTTTTGAATATTTATTGATTTCACATGTATTTTTGAGTTTTTTTTTAGTTCTTAAGTAAAACAAGCTAAAACCATTATTAAACTTATAAAGGCTTATGAGTAAGCTCAAATGAGCTTATGAAACAGTAAATGACACCTTTTAACAAGCTTAAAGTCAAAATGAGAGTTTGAGCAATTTTCAATGAAAAACTTAATTAAGCAATGGAACCTTAATTTCTTGATTAAAGAAGTTGTAAATTACAATAAAGAGACTGAGAGTACACTTGATACATTAAAATGAACACTTGAAAGGCTAAATTACATAACTACGACATTGATTTTTACACTAATTAACTACATTAGCTAGCTACTACTTTTCTCTTTCATCTCTTTCACTTATAAAGACCCATGTGGGGTTCTGAGCAGTTCCCACTCTCTTTTGAGCCATTGGATGGCTCCCTTTTGATCCTGGCCTTTGAATGTGTTTTGGCGGGAAATGGGTTTTAGCAAGTAGGGGTTTGCTTTTGAGATTTGTGTGTATTAATTGGGTTTTGGAGTATTGTGGTTTGGAAGGGGGGACAAGGAATGGGTTTAGTGAGCTGGAGGTGAGGAGAGGTTGAGTGTGGAAGGTATTTGCAGCGGGTGAGGTGGAAGGGAGATGGTCAAAGGTTTGTTTGACCTGGGATTAAATAAAAACGGGGAGGGAGTATTTATTTGGGGAGTGGGCCGGTTTGTGGTTGGGCTTAGGATTAGGATGTGGGCTGGATTGGGGTAAAGGGTATTTAATGGATTGGATTTGTTTGTTGGTTTGCTTGTTTATTTTGTAAAAACCACAAGGACTAGTGTTGTAATTTCTGAAAAATGCAAGGGCTGTTTTTGTCCATCTTCCAAAGTATTCATAAGGTTCATTCCTGCCAAGTTTAATTAGTACATGGACCAAAAGTGATATTTTTCCATTTTGAAATTCACAGGGACGAAAATTGTCATTTTTGAAAAGTCTAGGGACCAAACATGTAATTTCCTCAAAATTTTCATCCAGGGATTAAAAGTGACACATGTGAATTCCCAAGGACCATATTTGACTTTTTTCTCCAAAATTGAACTCCCAGGGGCCAAAACTGCCAAAATCTGAAAGTACAGGGACTAAACTTGTAATTTCCAAAACTTTTGAGATTTTTCACCAAAGGACTAAATATGACAACTTATGATTTCTAAAGGACCTTTGGTGGTAGTTTTCCATATTTTGAATGACCAGGGACTAGCTTTGACATTTTATGAAAGTTGGGGGACTCAAACTGCCAATTTTGCAAATTTTGTACGTTTTTCATCTGTTTTTACTCTTTTTGCATCTAAAACATATAAAACACAATTTTGAAATATTTTCAGTATTATGATGCGTTTCTGAGTGTTTTTGTATGTTTTGCAGTTTAGATTAGACCAAAAATGATGAGTGTTTGAGCACTCATCAGGTATTAGAGCCTCTGATTTGTAAAACTTAAACCTGTTTTCAAAACTTAAAGAGTGCTCAAGTTTTTAAAATCAAGATCCCACTATGACTGATATAGATGTTCCCCAACTTGTCGACAAAAAGGGTGGAAGTTATTCAGCAACTGCCCCTCGACTTGAAGTTGGCAAATTTAATAAGTGGAAAAAGCGAATGCTTTTGGGATGGAACAATATTACATTAAGTTGATTATTGATGGTCCATATGTCCCAACAATAGCCCAAGGTTTAATCAAACCTGAAGCTCAGTGGACCCCAGATGAAATGAGGGTGGTCAATCAAGACCAGCGCCTGAAAAGCATCATTATATCATGCCTTCCTGATGATATAATGGAATCAGTGATCAACTGTCCCACTGCTCAGAAGACATGGATTGACCTGGTTCATAGCTATGAAGGGCCTTCTGATACCAAAGAGAATAGAATCATGGACCTGAAGCTTGAATTCAATACCTTCAGGGCCAAGGATTCTGAAAGTCTCTCTGAGACTTATACTCGGTATAAGACCCTCCTGAATGAGCTGACCAATGATGGTGTTATACTGTCAAAACATGAGATCAATGTTGGTTTTTTCAACAGTCTCCCTGAGAAGTGGTTAAACTTCTCTCAGGGATTGAGAAATGCAAACCACATTCAGAACCTTGAGCTCCCTGCCATCTATGGGAAGTTTGTCTATGAAGACAATCTTATCACCATGAGATACCCTGGTAAAGCTCAGGAGACCCAAAAGGCCTTGACAATTTCACCCATATCAACTGCTTTCTATTCAAAAGGTGTTGTGCAGGATTTTCAAGATGGATCTGATGATGAGGTTGACCAAAGAACTAGTGAGGAACATCTAAATGATCTTCAAATTGAATTTCATGAAAGGGCACTCCTTGCTAATTCAAAAAGGTTTTTTAAGAAAAATAAATTCCCTTCAAAAGCAAATGAGAACACTGAATGTTTTAAATGTGGCAAAATGGGCCATTTTGCTAAAGATTGTTTTTCAAAAACACCTCAGAACCATCTTTCAAATTTTCAAGAAATAACTCTTTTTCAGGCCCCAGCAAATTTCAACCAAAAATGCTTCAGTCTAGTCAAAGATTTGAAAAAGTCCCTCAAATTGACTTTGAAGCCAAGTACAGAAAGGCAAAAGCTAAACTTGCCCTTCTTGAATCATCCTCAACAGTCTCTCAGCCTCCTCAGGCTCCAAAGCCTACTCAAGCCAAGAACAAAGGGCTTGTTGCTGAAACATATGACTGGGATGAGGTTGAAGTGTCCTCTAATGATGATGAAGTTCACATCAGTGCCTTGATGGCCCTATCAGATGACAACAAGCTTGCTGTGGGGAAGAGTCATGCAAGAAATGGTGAATGGGTTAACATCACTATGAGGAAGGTAAACCTTTTACTTTCTATGGATGATGATGATGATTGGAAATCTTACTTAGATTATATTAATATTGATCTTAAGTATGTTTAAGAGCAAAGACTTAATTTGTTTTCAAAATTTAACAAACTGAGTTTTGAATTAAATCATAGTAGAGATGAACTAATTGCTTTAAAACAAGCCAAGCTTGAAAGTGTTACACTTCAAATTCAAAATTCTGAACTGGTAAAACAAAATCAAGCTCTTCAAGAAGAACTTAAGAAAGAAAAGGATGTTATTTGGAAATGGACTCAGAAAACCCCAAACTTTATGAAACAATGAGTCTCACACCCTGCTCCAAAAAGGCTGGTATGGGTGATGATCAACTCACTGAAGTCTCTGGGGAGAGTTGCCATTCAACAACTTTTCTGTCAGCCAACATACTTTCTAGCAAAGAACTTGCTCCTAAACCCAGTGATTGGATTGAAAGAAACAATCCTGACAGTGAAATGCCAAATTTTAATACTGGAAGAATCCTGGAGCCTGAAAGCCAGGCTATCAAGGAGCTGCTAGGAGTCACTTATGAACTTAGTCCTACTAAGTCCATCACTGAGTCTAAGTCTGATTCACCACTCCCTCCTCTGAAACAACTTCAGGGAGCTGAACCCAATTCTGACCTTGCACCATTAGTCTATCAACCCCATTCTCCTAAGGAGAAATCAGGATTAGGAAAGACTATTCTGAAAAGACCTACTCCTGCACCCACTGAACACCAAACACCTTCAGTACCAACTGAAGTGAAATTTGAAAGCACTGAATCAAAGGTTGATCAGCTTGCTGAACTTGTCAGGATGCTGAGTGAGAAAATTGAGTCCACTGAGAAAAACTCTGACTTAAAATATACTAAGCCCTCAGTATCCTCGAGTTCTTCCAAACCAAAAACCACACCCAGACCTTCTGGGAGATGTGAACTGTGCAATTATCCAAATCATAACACTGATAAATGCTACAGAGTCCTGTTTTGCATGATATGCAAACAAGAGGACCACAGAACTTGTGATCACATCCCCCACACTACTTCCTTAAAAGCAAGAGGTCTATACAAAACTCAAGGCTATCAGTATGCCACACCTTCCAAACAAAGACTGAAGGCTAAGCCTTTCTTGCCATGTCCTCACTGTGGTTTCAATGATCATCTTCCTGATGATTGTATGATGAAAGTTTACTGTGACATCTGTGGAGATCCCTCCCATGAAACCAAGGGACATGACAGAGTTACTCAGTCAAGAAGGAAAAACCTCACCAACACTTCTCAGTCACCTGAGGCATCAACCTCCACAAAATGTAAAACATGTGGAAGCTCAGGTCACACAACTTCAGACCATGATTCATTAGTTGAGTTCAAGAAGTCCCTGAGGACTAAGCCCACTAGAAAGTGGGTCAACAAGAAAAACTAACCCAGTTTACTGTTTGTGCAGAAACACATCAAGGATCATACCTGGCATCTAGACAGTGGATGCTCCAGAAGTATGACTGGTGTGAAAAATTTTCTACACAAATATGTGGAAGAACCAGGACCCAAAGTAGTATTTGGTGATAACTCATCAGCTCCCACTGAAGGTTATGGTTCAGTAAACTGCAATGGTATAGTTTTTACAAGAATAGCTTGTGTTAATGGTCTCAAGTATAATCTGATAAGTGTTTCCCAACTATGTGATGCCAAATACATAGTTCAGTTTGATGACAAGAGAGGGACCATCTTTAATGCCAATAAGGAAGTTGTGTTGATTGCCCCCAGGAGGGATGATGTATATGTTCTAGACATGTCATCCCTGACTCAAAATGGGACTTGTCTATTCTCAAAGGCAAGTGAGACAATCAACTGGCTATGGCATAGGAGACTCTCTCATCTCAACTTCAAGAGCATCAACAACCTGGCCAAACAGAACAAAGTTCTGGGCCTCCCATCCCTTGTGTACACCAAAGACAAGCCTTGTTCTGCTTGTTAAAAAGGAAAACACCACAGGGCATCATTCAAAACCAAACAAACCTTTTCTATCAAAAGCTGCCTACATCTTCTTCATATGGACCTTTTTGGACCTGTCAGTCCAATGTCCATTCACCATGAGAAATATACTCTGGTCATAGTGGATGAATACTCAAGATATACTTGGGTTTACTTCCTGACCAAAAAGAGTCAGGCAGCTGAAACCATCATGTCATTTATCAGGAACATTGAAAATCAAAATGATGTCAAAGTTAAACAGATCAGGACTGACAATGGCTATGAGTTCAAAAACCAAGACCTTGAGTGCTTCTGTGATGAGAAAGGAATTTCTCAAAATTTCACTTCTCCCTATACTCCTGAACAAAATGGAGTAGCTGAAAGGAGAAATAGAACACTCATTGAGGCAGCAAGAACAATGTTAAATGGCTCAGTCCTCTCAAAACATTTTTGGACTGAGGCAGTTAAAACAGCTTGCTACACTCAAAATAGGTCAATCATTGTGAAAAGGCACAATAAGACTCCTTATGAGATATTCAAAGGAAGGATTCCTGACATCAGCTACTTTCATGTATTTGGGTGTCCTTTGTTTATTCATAATCACAAGGATCACTTGGGTAAATTTGATGCCAAAGCTGATGATGGATACTTCCTGGGATATTCCCTGGTTTCTAAAGCCTTCAGAGTGTTCAATACAAGGAGACAACAAACTGAGGAAACTTATCACATTACTGTTGATGAGAGCACTGAATCCATCAGGTTCTCAAATTCCTCAGTTGAAGAAATTGGTATTGATGACTCATCAAGGTATCCTCCTGATGAGTATTATCCTGAGAACAATCCCTCAACCCAATACCAAGCTGATGTTGATGTCTCCTATTACATCATCCCTCATAACCTGCCCCAACCACCTATCAGTGAGTTCATTGAAACTCAGCATGTCTCCAATGAGACTGCAATCACTGAACAAATTGTTCAGGAACTCTCAGAGCAAATTGTTCCTACAAATGTCACTGAAGCACATAGTGATGAGTCACCTCATGTTCCTGAGTCTGAACCTAATCAGGCTCCTTTAAGCTCAAATTCCTATCCCAAACCTCAGGATAGCTGGACTAGATCCAAAATCATTGAGCTTATGAACATCATTGGTGAACCCACTGAAGGCATGCTCACTAGAAGCAAGGCTGCTAAACTCAAGGCCGCCTCTGCCAATATATGTCTTTATGCTGACTATCTCTCAGAGATTGAGCCTAAAAATGTCAAAGAAGCCCTGACTTATGAAAGTTGGGTTTAGGCCATGAGAGATGAATTGGAACAATTTGACAGAAATGATGTCATGACCCTTGTTGAATGCCCCCAGGGTGTTTTAATCATTGATATGAAATGGGTCTTTAAAAACAAGACCGATGAGAATGGGAGAGTCATCAAAAACAAAGCTAGACTGGTTGCCAAAGGATATAATCAACAGGAAGGTATAGACTATGAGGAAACCTTTGCACCTGTTGCTTGAATGGAAGCCATCAGGATCTTCCTTGCCTATGCAACTTACATAAACTTTAAAGTTTACCAAATGGATGTTAAGAGTGCATTCCTGAATGGTAACATCAAAGAAGATGTTTATGTGCAACAACCTCCTGGTTTTCAAAGCAGTGAATACCCCAACCATGTCTACAAGCTTAACAAAGCCCTTTATGGACTGAAACAAGCTCCAAGGGCATGGTATGAAACTCTTTCAACCTTCCTAATCCAAAACAAGTTTGTCAGAGGAAAGATTGACAACACACTGTTCATCTACAGAACAAAGAGTGATGTCATTCTTGTCCAAGTATATGTTGATGACATCATCTTTGGCTCAACAAGTTACAAACTTTGCAAACAGTTTGAGAAACTGATGACCACAAAGTTTGAAATGAGCATGATGGGTGAACTCACATACTTTCTTGGACTCCAAATTAAACAAACTGAAAAGGGAATATCCATTTGCCAAGAAAAATACCTCAAGAACCTACTGAAGAAGTATGAGCTCACTGACTGCTCCTCAGTAAAGACTCCTATGGTTCCTCCAAACAACCTTGGCCCTGATCTCACTGGAAAATTAGTGAATCAAACCCAATACAGAGGAATGATTGGCTCCCTGATGTACTTTCTTGCCTCAAGGCCTGATATCCAATTCTCAGTCTGCCTGTGTGCAAGATACCAGGCTGACCCTAAAGAATCACATCTCACTGCTGTCAAGAGAATCATCAGGTACCTAAAGGGTACTCCAAACCTTGGTTTGTATTACCCAAAATGTTCAGGATTTGATCTCAAAGGGTACACTGACTCTGACTATGCAGGATGTAATATGGATAGGAAAAGTACTTCAGGATCCAATTTCTTGGTGGTAAACTTGTGTGTTGGAGTACAAAGAAACAACAGTCAGTGGCCATGTCCTCAGCTGAAGCTGAATATATGGCTGCTGCAGGATGTTGTGCAAATGTACTATGGATGAAGAGCCAACTGAGTGACTATGGCATTCAGTATAAGATGGTACCTATCTTTTGTGATAATACAAGTGCCATAGCCATCTCAAACCATCCAGTACATCATCAAAGAACCAAACACATTGACATCAGATACCACTTCATCAGGGACCACATCTCTAATGGAGAAATTGAACTACATTTCATCCACACTGAGTATCAGCTAGCTGACATCTTCACAAAACCTTTAACCTGATGTAAATTCTCTAGGTCCCTGATCACTCCCTTCCTAAAAACTCATTTTTATTGAATGAAAATTCATTCAGGGGGCTCAGGATGAAAAATGGCAATAAATACCCTAACTAAATGCTCTAAGTGTTTAGTTAGTTAATGTCCTAGGTAGGTAACTGATTCCTATTAAATATAGGAATATATGTCACTTACACAACTGGCATCCACTCCTTGGGCCCCCACATCTCTCTCACCAAACCCACTGAGCATTAAATGCTCCCTCACACACAAAAGTTGTGATGATTTTTTCTCTGCAAAAGTGCATTATTTGCAGAGGCACACAACTGTTCACCCATGATGTGAGAGAAAATAGGGGCAATGGTAATCGTGATATTTAATGCGGATATCAAACTAATATTATTATGCCGCTTCGGTTGAATAATATAAACCTTTGGTATCCGCAACATCACTACCCTAATTCCCACCCTATAAATACCCCCACAAAGAAGAACACACACACGCTTTAAAAATCTTATCAAAACTCTTGCAAAATTATTTCAAGAATCCTTTTGCTTTCAAAATCTGTGTGTGCCTCTTCTTTATTCAAAACCAGACCTTTTATCAAACTAAAATGGCATCTTCAAAGGTCATAAAATACGCACCCAATGTGAAGTTCCAAATGTAAAGCGTAGACCTTACCAAAAACAATGTGGTGGGGAACTTTGCCTACCCTGAAGGGTTCCCTGAATACAGGGACGTGGTGAAGTTCCCACAAAACTGTTTTCTCACCACCACATTCACAAAGACCCCCTCAGTCATCTATCATGACTACTTGAGGGAATTTTGGTGCACAGCGGTGGTTGAAAACCCTGAAGCGCTAAAGGAGGCCAAAATCAGGTTCTCAGTGGAGAATGGAACTAAGTTCCTGACTCTTGACTACAAAACCTTTGTCAAAGCCACTGGCCTTGACTACACTGAGACCTTTGTAGCCCCACCCACTGAAGAGGAAGTTAAACAACTCCTCTTGGAACTAGGGCCCTATGATAAACAGCATCCTGATGTTACTCCAGGGGCCCTACTGAACAAAGCCCTCATAATCAAAACATGGTTCCCTGCCCCCTGGAGGATCCTGATGACATTTCTAATTCAAGTCCTTAGGGGGAATAAATCCTCAACTGAGCAACTAAACACTACTCAATCAATGATAGTGTACTGTCTCATTGAGGGTAAAAAGATTGACCTTGGAGAAACTATCTTCAGGGACCTCATAGGCAAATTGGGTGGGAAGTCTAGGCAAAAACACATGTCTTATCCTAGATTCATTTCCTGTGCCCTGAATGACCTATTAGGGTCTGAGTATATCAAGCCTAACAGTGTCGGCTTTGAACCTGATGTCTTACATAAGGCAAATTACTCACGTGACCCTAATGAGGTAACACCTGTCGCCCTGACCACATATATGTTGACTGCTATCCAGGGTGACAACATTGTTTCACCAATTCCCTCTCCCACCAAAAAGGTGAAGAGGAAGAAGGGACAGGGGTCCAGGAAGGTGGCTCAACCCAAGCCACTCGCCACTGAGACCTCTGCCCCTAAGCCTGACAATAGGGGGCAACAACAACAACAATAGAGCCTGACTGTAGACACCCTCAGGATCATTAGCCAATCTTTGGCCCCAAAACAAAGTCCAACGGAGGGCACTGAGACATCACACTTAGTGTCCTCGGGCGAACCCGTTCCCAAAGGCCTTGCTGACATAAACAAGTCAGTGGGGTTGGAACCAACCAAACCTTCACATCCTGCTAAAGACTCTAGCAAATCACAACCAGAGTATCAGGGAGTAAGGGGTCCTCTACCCTCGGTGGGGCAGCACTACTCCACTGAGAAGGGGATCCAAAAACATTCACATCCTGCCAAAGGCTCGGGTAAATCACAACCCAAGCAACAGGGAGTTCTCGCCCCTAAATCTTCGACAGGCCAGCACAAGCCTGTTGGAAAGGGGGCATAACCACTCAGGTGCCTGATGAGGACATTCGCAAATCAAAGCTTTTGTCTGAAGGCACAAAAACTCATCCCAAAGACTCAGAGGGAAACATACAACCCGCTGATAGGGACACAACATTCACGGCTCCTCAGGATGGCACTGGAAAATACCCATCAGTGCCTGAAGGGGTCACGAGGGACAAAGATTCAGAGGGACAAATGCCACCCGCTGATATGGAACCCACAACCACCCCCGAAGGTGCGCAAAACTCGGGAACTGACCTTGAGGACCAGATAGATAAAACCCAATCTACCGGATTTGAGAGGTCAGGACCTGGCCACAACGAAGGCAAGTCTTCATATGAAGAGGCGCCGGATAACCTTGTTTTGCAGATTCAGTCCCTAGCTGATGCTCAGGCGGTTTTGTATTCTGATGATGAGTTTGACAGTGATGAGGAAGTTTTTAAGGCCAGAGATGATATGGAGCTTGAGGAGACAGTCCCTGAACCAATTCCTCAGTCTCCTCAATCTTCTAACCATGACGTTGCTGATACACATTCCGAGCCAGAGTCTTCAGGTGATAATCAAGCTCCTCTCACTGTGAAAGCCTTCACCAAATTTATCAAAAAGATTACTAACATTTTGTACAGGGGGATCATTGATGAGGTCTTTGACATGCCCACTGAACAGGCGGTTCATTATCATAATCTCAAGGATGTTGTCGAAGACTTCGATGATGATGTCAGGGAACAGAGTGCCTCAGTTAACCACTCCCTGACACAGATGATCACTCGCCTGAATCAGTTTTTGATAACCCTCAACCAGCTGAATGTAGGGGTTCAGCCGGTTCAAGAATCAGTCAAGGATGATCATGAACTCACCAGGAAGCTTCTTCAGGCATCTGAGACGTATCAGGTAAACTCAGTGGCCCTCACGGAGTTTCTTGACTTGATAAAGGGTTCGAATGTTCAGGGTCTCACCACTACAGTGGAGTCTCTTAAATCTTCCTTCACCAAAATGGAAGAATCAGTGGCAGCTCAATCCCAAAGGTCCACTTCTCTGGCATGGACTTTGGGATCCAGGATGACAGCTCTTGAACAAGCACAGGCTACACTTGACTCCAGGGTGTCCATCATTCAGCAGGATACTCAGGAGATCAAGTCTATGATGACTGAGATTTTTCAAGCCTTCAAGGGATCATCTACTTCTTCTTCAGTACAACCAACACTTGCCATTACTGACGCTCAGGCAAATGTTGAGGGGGAGAATGTTACTGAAGCCCCTAATACTGTTAAACAAGAAGCTGGACAGCCCTCTTACACTGAGAGGGAGCATGTCACTAAAGCCATACCAATCACTGAAGTTCCACCACAGCAGGAACCAGTCTCCTCCACTCTCAGGCAGGACAGAGGTAAAAGTATTGCTACCACCTCTGATCCTGAAATTATGCTTAAGCCAGCCTCAACCATAGTCAGATATGACCCTGATGAACCTATCAGAGTCCCGTTTGTAATCAATGGAGTAGTACAACTTCTCACCAATGCCGAAATTCAAGCTCACATGGAAAGGACTGAGATACTACTAAAGGTGGCTGAAGAAGAGAGAATGAGCAAGCCTGCTCTAATCAGGTTGTTCATGAGGAAGCTGAAAAGATTGGTTTGGATACTGAGGCACTAGCAACTGAGCAAGCTGGTGCAGCCTTTAAAAAGGCTCGGGAAGAAGAGCTAAATGCTCTCAAAAGGGAAAGGGAAAATAAGCTCAGGAAGGACGCTCAAATCAGAAAACACAGGGTCGAAAAGTATACTTGGGTGATGAAAGAAAGGCTAAGACCTGAAACCATCAATGACATTCAAATCCACAGAAACACCAATCCTGCAGTGGTCACGGTCTTCAGGGGACGTGATCAAAGAACATTTGACGTCCATAAGCCATTCAAGTTTGCTGATTTTGGCATCACTGAACTTGATGAGCTTCATCCCATCATTGCCAAAAAGAACAATGTTGTAGTTCCCAGCCTTCTCAAGTCACCGAAGGAAAGGTACGACAGACTGAAAGCAATACCTGAAGCTCTTAACATTCCCTCACTTCTTCCTGCCTCAGCAAAAGAGACTGCTCCATCTAAGGCTTCCAAGAGGAAAAGGAAGCATATTGAGATGGAGCCTGAGATCAAAGTACCAGGGCTAGAATGTGACAGGTCGCTTCCTGAAGGAATCACTTTCGTGAACAATGTGGTCCTTGAAGCTCCTGAAAGAGGCTTATGCTTCACTGATGAGTATGGAAGCTTAGCCTTCCAAAGATGGTCTGATATTGATAAGGCAGGATTCAAAGCAATGCTCATATACCTCATGTTGGCGTCCCCCATCAAGAGTGCTGAGAACATAAGATTCTGTCAGGACCAATGTTGCAAAAAATGGCCTACAAGGCCTTGTAATCGCCGATTCCAAGCTACAAGGCCCTGGAACTTGGAGACATTTACAAGGAAGTTGGCCGATTAATCGGCGATTACAAGGTTTTAGGCCGATTAATCGGAGAAAAAATGCAACTCGGCCCTCGACCGCCTCAGGACCGATTCACGATTTTTGCAACATTGGTCAGGACTTGAAAGCAATGATCAATGAACATCCTGAAAGACACCTACTCAGATCAAAGAAAGCAAAGCTTGAAGCCCTTGGATACCACCTGAACATCTGATCTGCAACAACTATCTTTTTATTTTTGTAATTTATAGGACTTGTAATAATTATGAATAAACTTTGATGTTTTGTTTAAATTATGTGTCCTACTTATAATTACAACAACATTCAGTAAGAGATGAAGACCCCTGCCAACTCACACTGAATCAAGAAACACTTAGGATATTTGTATGTTCAAATAGGGGGAGATTGTTGGGTCACTGAATTCCCCAATCTTCTTCTAACAAGGATTTGAACGTAAAATAACCTAAGTATAAACAAGTCACTGAGTGAACAGTAACTCAGTGAGTCATCTTCAGGATGCTTAGACTAAGCCTAAGAAGAAAGGTTCTCCATTCAATGAGGCGAAACTCAGTGAAGTGTGATCTAAGCCAAGAAGAAGGTGATGGGTTCAGTGAGGATGACAATAATTCACTGAACCCCAAGACTCCTCAACAACTATCATGGTACTGAAGACTGAAGTTTTGGCGGGACTGGGCGGGAAAGCTTGATCTGTTTCACTAAAGTGCTTTATCACTTTAAGGTCAAACTTTCCTCAAATGGTTAAAACCAGGCTGTCATCAGAAAGTGCCTTTTGGACTTAACCCAAAGAAGTTTCCCTTGCCAGAGAATAAAATCTATCAAGATTTTATTGAGGAACACTTAAGTCCATTGTATAATAGGGTTGTTCATATTTGTGTATAAATAGGTAGCATAAGTGAGGAGTAAAAGTTGACAAGTTTGTGCAATTAATGCAAAGCATTCACAAACCACTTTTACTCCTCCAAAGAACAACATAACCCCTGAGATAGCTCAGTGGGTCCTGAAAGTTGTCACTCAACATTGTTTGAGTTTAGTGAGGAGTCAATATCACACTTGTCGTTTCAATCCCAAGTGTTATTCCGCAAACACTTGGGTACGATTCTTTTTGATTAACTTCTAATAAAGAATTAAACGTTGAAAAATATTGTCTCTTATGTTTACGTTACTTTATTGTTAATCATTTATACATCTTTGTTTAAAATCATACAACTTGGTTATTGTAGCTTTCTAGTTACTGTTAACCACGTAAAAGGGACCATCAGATGAATATCAAGTGTAGTTTGTATGTTATGTTACCTGTTTTTTGTGCATCTGAATATGGTATGCTTTATACAACTTTAAAGGAACATTGTAAACACTAAATAAACCATTGCATTGAATACTACATAATATAGTTGTAGGATGTTGATAAAGATTTATTTGATACCTTTTTAAGGGGTCATTTAATCCCAAAATCCTGATTATATGATCAAATATTACCTCAAATTATTTCTTTTTGCATTTTAGGTACTTGGGACGAGAAATTTGAAATTCGAAGCTTTTTGGACGTATTTGGATGAAAAAGTGAAGAAAACAACTAAGTCGTGAAAAACCATCAGAAATAAAGGCTGACGGCGTCACGCTTTATTTGGTGACGCCGTCACTTGATGATTGGAGCTAGATTATAATTAACACACGTTGCTTTATAAACAAATCAGGAATTAACACTTGACGGCGTTAGGGTATTTTGGAGTAGGGAGTCACGTATTAATATAACAAGAGACGGCTCAAAAGACTTATGGTGTGTGCTTATTCATACACCTTTTTCGGGCCAAATTAAGACTAAAATAGACACAAACTAACTATAATTGCCAAAGATATTGTACTTTTGTATTTGTGATCGTGCAGGAACGGATATTTCAGAAATTGGCAAAATCAGGCCAAAAAGGACAAAAAAGAGCACGAGTTTGGAAAACGTGTCAAAAGCCGGAGCTGGGGAAGTAAATTACCATTTTTGAGCTCAGATTGTCAAAACATACCTTGGGGAATCACAAAATGCCAAAAATAGTCCTTTGAGCAAAAGTTTGCAAAATTGGTAGAAATGGTCCCTCAAGTTTGAAAAATGACAGAATTGGCCCCTGAGCATGTGATTTGGAGGAAAAGTCAACAAAGGACCTTGGGAAGCCAAAAGTTATCATAATTGGTCCTTGGGTGTAAAGTTTGAAGATTTGACAAGTTTGGCCCCTCAACTTTGGAATTTGGCAAAACTAGTCCCCGGGTGTTTCATTTTGGAGAATAACTATTCAAGGTCTTTATGGAATTACAAATTGGCAATAATGACCCTTGAAGCAAGTTTGGTAAAGTTGGCAAAATAGGTCCTCAAGTTTCAGAAAATTACAAGATTGGTCTTTGTGATATCCTAGTTACAAACCAAACGGACTTATGTAATTTTATTAACCCAAAAAAAAAAAAAAAAAAAAAAAAAAAAAAAAAAAAAAAAGAAAAAAAACCACCCCAACCCACTTCATAAACCCAAATCCATTTCCAAGCCCAAAACTCACCTAAGCCCAACTCCATTAAACATAATACCCCGTATATATTAACCCCGGTCAAACCACCCAAGGTCAAACAAACTCCCCTGGTTAACCTTTCCCTCCCACACTCGTGACCTGCTACCCCTGCTACTTCTCATCATAACCACCCCACTTCCCCCTCCTCCATCATCATAGCTACTCCTTCCAGCCACCCCAGTCCAAGACTTGCACCCCTGGCACAAGTAATCAGTCCTAACAACTAATAACCATTTTGGCGCAAAAATGCAAGGAAGGGTCAGGATTAAATTTTACACATCCTATGGTCAGTTTTATTGCTGGGAAAGGACAAGTGGGACACAGGAACCCTAATTCATCAATAAAAAGAGAGAAAGAAAGCAGAGAGAAGACAGTTAGATTGTTAGTATAATTTGTAATGTCGAATTTATGTAAAAAAAATTTCTAGTTTTAATTAACTTAAGTAATTTGTATTCTTAGCCTTAATGTTGTGATTTTCAAGTTTAATCGATCAAATTCTAGTTCACTTATCCTATAATTCGTATTTACTTTTAAATCCTAAATCCTCATTTAATATAGTAATGGTTAGATAAGCTTGATTACTATTTTATAAGCTCCATTTACTCAATATAGACTCTTATAAACCTTAATCTTTTTAATTTGTTCATCAAAAAAAAATAAAAAAAAAAATCAGAAAGTACCTTGAAAAATCCAAAAATAAGTTTTCAGCCACCTAAACTAGCTTCAATAAGCTAGGTTTTCTGTTCAAAGAAGCCCATCTAAGCTTATATAGCTTTTGTGAGTTTATCTAGTAACTTAAATGGATCATAACTCACAAATACCCTTTGGTCAACAAAAGTCAAAGAAGCATGCCAAATAAGCAGTTCAGCTTATTCTCTGAAGGAAAGATCCCTAGGCCCTTTAAATCTTGCTTCTGAGCTTGTGTTGGATTTATGTAAACTCTTGTATTAAGCAGGGGGTATTTGTAAGTCCAATCTCATTTTTCTAGCTATTTTCTCATCAAGTACTTATTTGCTTATTTTTGTATTAATCAGTGCTTTATTGTTATTTTCATGCTTGTTGAGTTCTATTTAGTTGAATTATTACTTATTTGTTGTACTTCATTTATTAGCTCTCTAAGTTGCTTATTTTTCATATTTTAGTCATAGGATTGCATTACCTCATAGAGTTTAATACACTGCTCATTTTTGGTTTCTTTCTGCTTAATTTGGCATACTACATCTTAGTGAGTCCTTGTCCTTCACTTTTAAACTTTAAAAACTCAGTCTTCTTTGAAAAAGCTAGCACAGTGACTCATAAAGGGGTGTTTGGTAGAAGCTGCTTATCTGAGTTCTAGTGGTTTGTTAATGGTATATGTGGTTTAGACAGTAGACACTACATGCATATAGGTCAGTTATTGCATAATAACCATAGTTCTTTTGAATGATAGTCAAAATCCACTTCTATTGATCCTTCTGTGAAATCAGTTACTCATTTCCTGGATTTTGGTAGAGTAGTATCACTTTTAGCTTAATTAGTTCTTAAACAAGCTTATTACATAGTCTAGATTCAGTGTAGTTCATTTGAAATTCAGTTTGGTCAATATTTGCAAAAAGAGAAAAAGTCAATTTCACAAAAAGAGTTTTTGAGCAGTTGCAGTTGCATTTTTAATTTCTTCAATACAAGTTGCCTTGATCTGTAACTTAGGGATTTTAGTGTTTGCCAGCTTGTGATCTCAAACATATTTTTTTACAAATTTTAGGAATTTTCCTTAATAGGTTTTGGGTGGCTTAAAGTGGACTGTCTGACCATTTTGTGCCCTGTGCCAGGATTTTCTTGTTTTGACCCACTTTCACATGTCCCTAACTTGTTCATTGCTTAAGCTCATCTTTAGGCTTTTGGCTTTTTGGGAAGTCCATACATCTGACTTGTTGGATCAAGGCTCTCTTTGGGCTGCTGAGCTTGTTGTACAAGCTTAATTTTGGCCTACAATTTGCCCTTTCATGGTTGCTTGGTGGATGCAGTTTAAGCTCATAGCTTATTTGGTGTTTTTAGCTTATGGTTTGTCTTAATTAGCTTATTCATGTTCATTGATGTTTAGTGAGTATATCTTTGAGTCCCAAATAGCTTTTACACCTTGGCACAAGCTTCCAAAAACAGTCAAGTTCTTTTGATTTACCAAGTTTCTCTAACTGTTAAGCTCTTTGGAGCTTATTTCAGCTTGTTTGTGATTTATAAAAAAAAGTTAGTTTTTATAAAGTTGGTTACTTTTAAGTATTGGAGCTTTTGGCAAATAGAAAAAGAAAAAAAATAGTTGTGTAAAAAAGTGGATTGTGGGATTTGAACCCTTGACCTCAAGCCTACCCAAGCCTCAAACCAAGTCTGAGCACCATCTGGGCTAGGGGGATTTCAGTTATTAGTTTCCCACACTTTCTCTTATAGTGATAGCTTCCATTTAATTAAATTTAGCTCATTTGCTTATTTCTCTGCTTTTTCAATAAGCACTAGTAGGTTTTAAAATTTTTCTTAAGTTCCTGTTACATTAAAGTAGTTGTGTAAAAATTTTCATAATTTTCTGTTTCCATTTAGTAATTTTTATAATTAATTTTAGTTTAATTAGTTTTAATTAAAAAATCAAAAATAAAATTCATTATTGCTTATTTTTAATCACTAGTACTTTTTTATATTTTTCCTAGCTTTTATTAATCATAAAGTATTTTTAAAAAAAGTTTCATAATTTTTACTGTTCATTCGCTATTTTTTATAATTAAATTAGTTTAATTAGATTTTAATTAATAATAAGTAAATAAATTCCCAAATAGCTTATTTATAAGTTGTAGAAGTTTTTTATAATTTTTTAGGATTCCTGTGATGGTTAATTAGTTTTATAAAAAAAAATTCATAATTTTATAAGTTACTTTAGTATTTCTAATAATTTAAATTAGTTTAAATAGCTAATAATTAGTAATTAATTAATAATAAGTAATTAAAAAGTCAAAAAAATAATTTTCCTTTTTCTAAAATTTTCTTTTATCATTAGAATTATAGAAAAGTAATTTTCATAACCATAGGATTAGTATTGGTCAGATTTCACTTTTTATTTTGCTCATTTACGTTTATTTTAATTTAAACGCGCGTTTCTAGATTTAAATAAGTTTTAGATTTATCTGATTCTCAGTTATTGTTAATATAGCTTGTTTTAATCATTTTCATTTATGTTTGCTTAGCATAAATTCCAAAATCAAATTCCTAATCATTCTGTTAAATCACCCTATCACGAAAACGTTCAAAATACAATTTCAACATCGCTGGGACATAACGACCCGTGAACACACTGTGCTTACAACGGATCATAAATTGATCACTCCTACTCTCTCATTGACCTGTTGACCACACCTGGTTAACTGGTTCGTTTGGGAGGAGTCAACTTTTAAAGGGATGGCGTCAGAAGATAACAAGTGATGACGTCAGAGCGGCGACTTGCACAGGACGAAACCCTAAATACGGCGAGCTGACGGCGTCAGAACCTATAACCTGACGCCGTTAGCAATGTAAATCTATATATAGTTTTCAAATTATTTTCATTAAGTGTGACATTCTTTGGGATATCTTGAAGTAGGGTTTAGAGCACGATTTTCTCTGATTTTGTTAGGGTTTTTCAACCCTTGAACCTCATGTTTTGTTGAAGATAAGTTATCCTTTTAAATTTTTAATCATTCAATATATCTATGTATTGTTTGATTACTTGTTTATCTTTTCTTTGCTTTAACATGCTAGCTTAAATTAATTAATGTTTGCTTAGATCTAATGAAACCTAGTTATTGAATGTTGATTTGTTGTCTATTGTTTAGTTGATTGCTTCACATTTGGCTAAGAAAACTGGCTGACATCTTATATGTAACTAGCTTGAACGTCTTAGAAACGCAACCGTAGAGTGCACTATTGGTTTTCCTCGTTGTATTTATTGCATGAATTGCAACTTGTAGATTCTAGAAAACTTAATAGACGTTAATGGTTTTAGGGGAGACTAATGTTCATAGAGTTGGGGACTTCGGCACTCTCCACGATCGATATTAAGGAGTACAATGCTTCTACTAAAACAAGGACGTGACAATTCAACAAATCAATAGGAGATAATTAGGGAGTAAATTTATCTAAGTAAATATGTTTTCCCATCATACGAAGTCCACACTTTTATTTTTCTTTGTTTTTATTAGTTTAATTAGTTTTATTTTAAGTTTTATAAGTAGACTTGGGTTAGTTGATTAACAACTAATTCCGCCCACTCTTTCAAAAACCGAGATTTTAATTATTTTCAAAAAATATAAAAAGAATCATCCCTCACCTCTAGACCTAATTCGTCATACATTTTGACCTTTCCACAACTATTGCGAGACTATTCCCTTAGAGAACGATCAATCCCTCGGACTTACGTATACTACACTACAACGATTAGGTACATTGTCTAGAGGATTGTAAAGCTTTGTTTCGAGGTCTTACAAATCTCGCATCAGATGTTACATTAATTCTAGATGTCACACACTACCAAAACACATTCTACCAAAACAACACAGCCTAACCACAATCATAAGTGTCAATACACAATACTATTTGCAACAACAAAACCTATCAAAAGAACAAACACACTTAAGACAACCACAAGTTTGTCATACACTCCAACTTTTGACTTTATCAAAGTCAATTCTTCCTTCAACAGACCCATTTCCAATCTTGAACCTTGAGTAGCTTGAGTATAGTTTCTTCTCTTGAGCATGTTCTTCAACCTTTCGTTTTCTTCATGTAAGTCGAATAATAGATATTTGTAGTACTCACTTGGTAGCTCGGGATCTAAAAACCCATAAAACTTACACTCTTCATTTTCATCCTATCACAAATACAAGAAAAATCAACGAGTATCAAAACTAAAACAAAACCAATCTATTAAAACACAAAAATGAAAAGGACAATTCTTAGATAAATAGGACAAGCCTTAAATCTTCTTCCCGGGTTATCAAGTGTCCATGAAACTTGTTCTTCGATAGGCAAAGGACACTTAAAATAAGTTGCATCGATGATTTCTTGCAAGGGCATACGATTGGATCTTGAAAAAGATGATCTTGAAAAAGATGATGAAGATCTCATACTTGGTTTTGTGTGGATAGGGTGAAAATGAAATTAGGGTTTGTGTTATGGAATGTGTGGTTGGGATATGGGGGTTATAAAAGGACGAAAAAAAAATCGTCAAAAAAATTAGTCTTGACACACTGGCATCCTATGTGTAACAAGCAGACACTCTGGCAGTGGACACGCTGAAAATCGTACACACAATAACAAAAATTTAAAGTTTTGTGTTACAATGAAAAAAAATAGTTGGCTACACACAATCACAAAAAGTGTCAAGTTCGATGTATTTTTTTGTCATTTGCCCTAAAGATAAAGGTGGGGAACAAGGTTTCAGATGAGTTGGGATAGGTGGGGTGTGAAGAAGGACGAACCTTTTTTAAACTAGAGGGCTCTTTTAAAAGGAAAAGGTTTCACAGAAAGTAAAACGAATGTCCAAATATCTGTTATAGGGTTGTATTAAGGGTTCAATCGGTGTTCTTAGAGTAAAAAAAAAAGGGTTCGCGAAATCTATGGTCGGTTTTGCAATTTAATGATTTTTCGTATCTCAAAAGTTGATTTACTATAAAATGATTATTTTAAATTATTTTTCTTTAAAAAATGGCCAAAAGATAAATGGATCTGTTTTGGTTTTGTTTAAACAGGTCCAATTGTCGGTTTTTGGGGTTTCAACCCGGGTTTTTGAGGTCCAAAAGGGGGTTCGCATTTCAGTTCTCATTTCATTTCGTAAAATCTATGGTCAGTTTTGCAATTTCCCCATAAATTTTGTGTTTATTTCTCAAAGTTAAGTTGTTCTAAAAAATGATTTTTCTAATTATTTTTCTCTAAAAACAACCAAAGAAAAACAATGATAATAAATAAAAGGGTCTTCTAAATACATCAATATAATTATTCAATCATTGACTATTTTACATAGGTCTTTTAAAAGGGAGAAAAAAGTAACTCATTAATCTATCTATCTATGTATTCTAATAAAATAGAGTTTTGTACCACCCTTTGAAGCAGCCCTGTAATTAATATTCTGATGTGTCTTGCACCATATTTCACGGTATTTTTGTAAAGTACTACCCCTCTTTAGCGTGAAACAATGAATTCCACTATACACCTCCTCTTTAATCTTCTTCAAATCAAATGTAACGCATCTTCTTTAATACGCAACCCTTATTTTTGTTAAGCATTAACACCACCTATGCAAAAAACCATATCACCTTCAATTCAAATCCTTTCCCTCATTCTTCTATGCCATACCGATTCAACCACAAACAAGAAAACATTTTGGTTACATCCGTGTGCAAGTGATTTGTATGTTGTCAACATGGAAGATTTGGTAAGCACCGATTCATAGTAAAACTATTTTTTAGGGTTTCGATTTTAATCTAATTGTTTTTCCATCTTATTTATAATATATTTTATAATTTATCTGGTGTATATTTTTTTTCTATGGTTTTAAGTTGATAGTTTTCATTGGATTTGGACTAATTGATACAAGGTTGTTGGCAAGATTGATTTTTTTGGTTGATTTTAAAGGTTTTATGAGATAAAGATTGTTGCTTTCTGTAGTTGATTAATGAGAAAGGTATGGAATTTATAATGGATCAAACAAAGTAAAAATTAATTTGAACCCACATTTTATAAAATGAATTGACCCACCTTATATGCCTTTTAATCAAATAATAAGCATTCTTCCTCAACACGATTCTTAACAATCAGTCATAATTCATCCGATTCAAAAGTGAGATTTTGTAGTTTCATTCTTTTGATTATTGGTGACTTATCAATTGCCTATTATGAATTTATTTGTTGTAAAAAAGTAAGATTTTCAATTTGTTCGTTTTGTTTATTCTTCAAAGGTGAGACTTGAATGATAGCACTTATATGATTCTTACAAAGATGGTACTTCGTGTAGATCATTCGTAATATTCTACTCAGTATATCTTTTACTAAATTTAATTCATGGTTATTTAATCTTTAGATTATCCTTTAACAATTACTTTTATTTTACATTGCAATTTTATTTCGCACTTAACAAGTTTGATGAAATGTCTACTTATATTTTGACTATGGGGACCTTAAATCATATAGAATTTCTTAAGATGGGCTTTGTTTATGCAATGCAAACTTCTTTGTCAAGTGTTAATGTCTTTCATGTGTTTCATGGAAGTCATGAGAGGAGTGGATGTGTAGATGGTGGTGTTGGGTTGATTGAAACTTATGGGGGTAATGTCTTGGAGTGTTTTTTTGGATCAACGAATTACGAAGCAAGAAGATTATATTGTGTGAGTGTTATGAGGTGAAGCACGAAGTTTATGGGATTGAGTTAATGTAAGACACCAAACTTTAAAATTCATCTTAATGGACTTCTGGCTCATTTCCTGCGGTGATTGAGTTAATGTAAGACGATGTTGAAAAGACGCTCAGAACCAAGAATAATTTAGTGGCAAGGTTAGTATAATGTTTTTGTCCTATGGGTTTTTTAATATTGTCTTACATGTATTTTGGATTGAGTAATTGACTCATTACAATATCTTAGTGTGTTTCATCCCTCCATTTATAACTTAAATATAGAGTTGGCAATTAGATATGGTGTAAAGGATTGTAGTTAACTATTCTGCTTATTTAAACACAAATGAGTAGTTTTAAGTGCTTGGTTATTTTCTTATAGTAATGTAAATAAGCACTTAATTATAAGCATGGTAATGTAAAGCTATCAACTTATTAAAGTTTGTTCATGATATAACACAAAAATGTCAAATCAATATATCACTACAAGGACACAGATCATTTTTAAAAGATGCATATTCGTTGAGGCCTCTTTTACAAAGAACTGTGGTTTGATGACTTTATTTACCTTTAAATTGACAGGTTTTGGATCTCTTGGATTAATGACATCAGTACTGGTAATATGCTTTTTCTTGTGTTTCTATCTTGAACTTTTTCTTATCATGTCATGCTTTTGAGTTTTGATAACCAAATGCTATCTTCTGTATCATGTGAATAGAAATGAACCAGAAGAACTATTGTGTGTGGTTTATATAAGGTGTCTATAGTTAATTACTTTGATGTACCAAATATGTGGTTTAGGTGTGTCCTGACCGGAAGACCATTAAAGCTGAAGGAGCCCATGGCACTGTGACACGTCATTACAGGGTGCACCAAAAGGGTGGTGAGACTAGCACAAACAACATAGCCTCAATCTTTGCTTTTTAAAGATCATCACAATAGACTATGGTTAATGGTGGTTTGGTCATTTGTGTTTTCGTCACTTATCACAGGTTCTTCTTCAAGGTATTCTTCCAATTCAACTTCCTGTGTACATTCTTCTAATTATTTTCCATAATATGTGTGGTCCGACATATCTTATAAGAAATGGTAAATAGAGTGGCACAATTGAGTTTTGTAATGGGTCGAAATAATCAATTTTTAGGACGAGTCTAAATGGGTTGTCTGGATTATCGATTAATTTTCTGTATTATATTTCTCAAAATTTTTGAATTTTTAATGTTTTAAATATGAGATACATTGTAACATTGATAATCCAGTTTTTTGAAACATAATGGCTTAGGATGTTATGTTGTATGCATTGCGACTTTACTTTCAGGGATTTACGACCTATTCCATCTGTTTCAGAGGCAAAGTGTAACTCAATTTGACCTATTAATCATAAACCAATCTACAAAGAATGATGTCTTACTTAAGCCGCCAAGAAACGGTAAGTTATGTAAAAATGAGCGGTTTGGAAAGGTTGGGTAAAAAGTAAAAACAGGTCGAGTTGGGGTAACAAAAAATTGTGTCAAATATGATTACAAAGTTATATGTATGATACAGTAATTTTCATATCTGTTTGGCCAATCTCTGTCCACTTGGTTCAATTCCTTTTAATATATATTTCAGTAATCCCCGTTTTGACAAGTTAAAGAAAACCAAAATCTAACTCACATTTATAAGACAAACATGAAGAACTATTGTTGGACTAAAGGAGTTGTTCAAAATGATTGACACCGACAATAGTGGAACAATTACTTTTGAGGAACTGAAAGAGGGTCTGAGACGAGTGTGTTGTGAACTCATGGAGTCCGAAATCATGGAGTCTGAACTTAGTAGGCTCATCTTTTCCCCTCCGCTTCCTACTTTTTTGCCGCTAAAAACAAAGCTGTAAATATTTGTTAGTAGAATTCGGTTGAGGAGAGAAAATGAAAGAAAAGCTCGAACCATTTGCTTGTGAATGGGTCACTTTAGAGGGTGTTTAAATTAGCATATTTTGGGGCTTGTGAGCTTATTTGAAGTTGGAAAATCACATTAGCTAAGTTAATTTTTTTTGGGTGGGCTTATGAGCCTATCAACTAGAGCTAATTGCTTATATAAGCTCATAACCTCAACCTAATAAGCTTATAATCCAGAAAAGATTTGTTTACAGGCTTAACAGTAAGAGGCAGGTTATTAAGTTTATGTACAATTAGTCCTACTAAACTATCCTCTTTCAGTTACATAACACGAATATTCCACAAAATTCTACTCCACAATCACTATTACAAAACACAACACCAGCACCATGTTTTACCATGTTCCAAGGTTTGTTTCTGTAATGATTTAGCACATGTAGGTCTTATAAATGGGAATAACTTAATTTGAGATAAGTAGCTATTTTATATTTTTTTTTAAAACAAGCATGCAATATTGATTTCAACTTTTTATATGTATCTAGGAACCACTCCAAATTTCACAACATATTTCAGTGATCTGAAACTACAAAGAATGGTGTTTTACTTACGCTTTCAAGAAACGGTAAGTTATGTAGTCTTTCTCCCTTTTAATTTAAACTTTAATCATTTTATATCAACTCATAGTATACAGGGGATGTGCCAGTTACAACTAAAATAAAATCACATGTTATGACACCTTATAACGAAAAAGATGGTCGGGTATTTAACAAAGTTATTAGTCATCACACGACGATTGGGATATCAGTTTCAAGTTCATGGTTCAGTTTTCTTTTTTCCACATGAAGCTGACCTCCTAAAAGGGCAGGTGAAGGTAAGTTTGCTCTTTTTACTGTTTGTTTATTGATATTACCCCTCGAATCAAGATGCCAAAAAGGTAAATTTTTTGCAGGTTCAAATGGGTCGACATTGTCTAATACGCTTAGACTTTTTTTAATTGTTTTATTGAATATGTATTAGACAAAAAAGCTCAATAACTACATTATTAATAGTTAAATAATAAGGATGAATCGAGTTAGGACATTCCAAAGTTTACTCACGGTAGGTAGATGAGTCAAAATTACTATGTTAGTTAGTCCTAATTGTATTATGTTATTACATGAAAAGGAATATTTTACATGAAAAGGAATATTAAGTGCTTTAGAAGTTTCCAGTTAATAGGTTATCAACATTTCTACTTTTTGCAATATATTTTTGACGTATCTCACTTTTCTTTGGCCTTACTAACTGAATTTATTTTCGTTTGACTTACTGACTGAATTTTCATGATTCTGTGTCCTAAAGGAACATGCTTTTTACGATATGATAGTAAGCCCAAATAAATACTGTTTCTTTATATTAGAACATGATCTTAACGATTTGTTTGTAAGTCTAATCTGATCTACGTGTGATTAGACTATCTGTAAAGTCTATATTGTTAGATTTTAAAATGGGTTTGTTTTATTTCAAGTCTATACTGATTGGGACGCACCGAAGGCGTATTAGCTTTAATAGCAAGACATTAGTCGATAAGTGTGAGGATTTGAAGGGTGTAGTTCATGGTTTAATTTTAAACCTTTTAATGAAATATTGCCATGTAAATTTGAAGAAGTGGGCTAATTCGGCAAACTTAAATTTGGTTGTGTCAGAATAGCATTTTTTTTATTAAACCATTAATATAATTGTCTTACATGAACATGTTTTGTTTTTTTATAGATAGGATTGGTCAAGTAATTGAGTCTGGCAAAGTGAACAATTTTGACAAAAATGTTCACCCATGGTACAAAGTTGTTCATGCATAGCGGCAAAGAAAACGTCTTAAAGGATGACTTAGCGGACATTTAGTAGTTTAGAACGAGGTAAAGTATCATGCTGCAACAACAATCGCCTATGATAGCATTTTATGAAAGTAATATGTGCTAATGATCTATTTTTCGTATGTAGTTGGTGTCCAGGCCGAACTACTAGCTACAAATGCCGTCTCAAATATCTCTAAGGAAGCCAAGTTTTAAACTCATGAAGAGTTCATTAAAATGTTTCCATTTAGGACAACTGTTGAGTTGTATAAAGTTGAAGTGTTTATACAATAATGTATTTTTATATCACTTTTAAGTACTGTATGATCCATTGCAATTGCCAAAATGGACCCGTTTCCATCAAAGAACATTGATAAGTTGTACTACGTATTGTGTAATGGTATTTGTGTGATATTAAAAAGGATTATTCTAAATTATTATATGAAACATTGACTATGCCATGACAACTTAGTGCACGAGTGAAGCTGCTAAAATGTCAAAAACTTAGAGTTCTATTAGACAAGCTGTTTATTACATCCGTATTGGTGAGAAAAATAACAATACATAGGAGCAATGATCATTTTTATCAACTCCTTACATGCATGTGATGATGTGGGTCAAAATATTGTTGTCGCACATATATGAAAATGATGAAGAAATGTGACAGTGAAGTTATAGTGGTTAGTAGTACGTCTATATATCCATTCTAAGTATCATGACATTTTGTTGTTCAAATTCATACAAATATATTGTTATTTACACAGGGTATATAGCGATTCAGAAAGGATGTTGGATTCGAAATTGTTACTTCTTAATGAGAAAGAAAGTGTCTTGAATTGTGATTTGAAGGGTATTGAAAGAGATTAGGAAAATAGATCTAAAAAAAACATATTTCGTATTCATAATTATAGGAACATTATGTTAATTATTGTATTTAATTGTAAAGTAAAAAACTAAGATTGATTCATTATCTCTTTTGTGAATTTAAACATCAGCTCAAAAAAATGCCTTTATTTCATTTAGCTAATTATGTTACAGTTGAAAAATGGTTGTCAAAGGTAGCCTATCCCAAAACATATTGGAAAGTTTTGAGAAATTGTAGATAAATGTGTTTTGGTCAATAATTTATACATTAATTTTTATGATTACATATACTTGAAATTGTATCTCAACTTGAACACTTGTATGAAAGAGTTTGAAGTGAAAGTTAACATAAAAATCATGTAACCTTTTTCCATTAAATTTCTTGGTTTTATTTTTGAAGTGACAATGGAGCATATAACTTTCAATTACAATGGGCATCGGTCTATTATGAAATGATGTAATTTTCAATTGCATAAACGTTTATTACATTAATAGCTATGAGCATAGTATTTTATATTATCATTGACTAATTACTTTCGTTGTTGTTTCTTATTTTATTTACACACTTGATTGTTTGATGCATAGTCTCTTTAAAAACCCCGTAATTTCACGGGTCTATAAGCTAACAACAACACCTTTAAGAATGTAATAAAGAAATTATTCATCAAGGAGATATGTGAGTGACTAAATGTGACTAAATTAATAAACAACAAAGAATGTAAATATGTTACAATAATACATGAGATAAGTCAAACACTTAAGTAGTTCATGTTTCAAATTACAATAATATGTAAAATATGATCGGTAAAAACTATGCATTATTTAATATCAACATTATTTAAAAACCGGTGGAATATGATGTGATTTATCGAAAGGTTATTAGTTTTATCGAGGTTATTAATTTAATACTCGATCACGTATCGAGAGGTATGTACCAATTGTAATATGATGTGATTTATGCCGTTTTCTTGATTTTACATATATTATCAATCACACAAAATGTTTTACTTACACTTTCTTCTTATACTTATTAGGTTATCAACAAATGTTCATTGCCTTACCAAGGCTGTCAAGATTTGCTTTTCATCTACATTATCAAGATTGGAGCACGCGTGCATGGCCGTTTATTACATTATTAGTTACAAGCATTGTACTCTATACTATCATTGACTTATTAGTTGATATTCCTTTCGCATAAATGATTCATCCTGTTAACTTTGCGGTTTTTCCTTACTTTGTTTACACACACATTTTTTTGCACGATCTCATCTAAAAACCCGTGGGTTACCACGGGTCTATAAGCTAGTTATGCATAAAGTAGTACTCATTAATTGTGCATAAATTAGTGCTCATTAAATGTGAATAAAGTAATACTTATTTTTTAGTTTTTCTGTCATATAATTAATTACTAGCAGGGTCCCCGCGCGTTGCAGCGGCGGGTACCCTGTGATTAAAGTTTAGACGCCAACAAAATAACAATGGTGAACTCATTAACCAGTGAAAAACATGATCCCAATCCGACCAAATTCACCCATTTTTACCGATTCTGACGGGTCATTTTCCGTTTCGTTTTTGAATGGATTTTATTAGCTAGCCGAACCAATGGCGACTTCGGGTTCCGGTTGAACTCGTTGGTCCGGTCCGGTTGAGCCCGTTGGTCTAGTTCGGTTGAACCAGTTGGTCCGGTCCGGTTGAACCCGTTAGTCCGATCCAGTTTTCAAAATCATATGTACCATCAATGTAAATTGTATAAAGCTCTGTGTGTTTTATTTGTTTGTACAATGTGTATTATAACATGTATTTTTTATTATAGGGGTGCTTTAAAAATAATATTAATTAGTGTTTAATGTTTTATTCTTAATTTTTAGTTTTTTATATGTGTGTTTAATTGATTTGTACCAAGTGCTTTATATGTTGTATGTTTTAACTTTAAGACTTTTGATTATTAATGTGCTTAATGTTAAGAAATTAAGTTAATTAAGAGATATTTAATGTTTTAAAATTGTGTTTAATTTACTTGTACATATTGCTTTGTTAGTTGTATTACTTCATTTTAAGATATTTAATGCCATTAGTGTGTTTAAATTACCATTTTAAGTTTAATGTCATTAGTGCGCTTAAATTACTTGTACATATAGCTTTGATGATTGTAATACTTAATTTTAAGTATTCTAATATTATAAGGTCTTCCTCCATTATAATATAGTATGATTACAAGTGAACAAGTAAATATTTATTAAACAAATAATACAATATTTATAAGTTAACAAGTAATACAATATTTATTGAAAATAAATAATTAAAATTACATTAGAAAAACGTTACATTGAAAATTAATAATTAAAAATACATATAAAGAATGTTACTTAATTATTTTGTTATGTCAATATTTTACGGAATACGATAATAATATTCGCGAAGCACATCTTGACGGCTCACATATGTGTCCTCCCATCCAGATGCATTTTCACTTTTATATGTAATCCAAAGTGGACGAGTTAACGATAATGAATGGACAACCTTCGCGTAGTGTTGCTTTAATAAAATGGTTACCATTCACATGAACAATCACAATTGTCTCATGTGGTTCTGATTGTGGTGGACTCGACCAAAACGGAAAACTCGTAGTGCAGCCTCCGACATTTCCTCCATGAGTTAGACTTGTAACAATTCTTTTATATGCTGAGGCAATAACCAAACTCGTGTTTAGCATTTTCATCAACTTTCCAGCTTTTTAAAAGTCTCATAAAATTTTTTATAACCACTCGTTCCAAAAATGTACTTGTATTTCTGTTGGTTAAAATCTAGTGACACATGTCATCTCATGATTGAAACTCCTTATCTTATATTTGTTTGCCTCAAACTGTCCAAAAAGTGACGCTACAAAGTTTTAATCGTGTCATGTACAGTAGTATATAATACGAAAGAGAAATGATTTGCACACTTTTAAAATTTATTGAGACACTCCACTGTGTGCAACAGATAGTTGTACATTAGATATAACTTGCTTTAACTACTTGTATAATAGAGTGTCCCAATAAGATTTGTGACTGTACTAATCACCTCCCCGAAACATTACGAAAGTTTTTTAAAGGTATTGCTCTTGTTTTGATTTAAATTTTTTTATGGGTAGTAAGGTTCACACACAATGAGTATTTTTTTTTTTAATATTATTTCTCTTCTCTTAATGAGGGAAAAAGCTGTTACATTATGTAAAAAGTTGCCCTTTAATTGGCAAGTTTTTTCGGGACCGACGGGACCGACTACCGAATTAGCAAAAAACCTAAACCGAGAACCGAACTGAATATAGTCAGTCCGGTCTAGTCCGGTCGGTTTTGTCGGTCGGTCCGATCCACCCGATCCGTTTGCTCACCTCTATTTGTGGTGGATTGAATAAATTGGATTATAAGAAAAGAAAAGAATTAATTGCATCTAGTAGCGTTGTAAATTGGATTATAGGGGCCCCACTTAATTAATGATCTCTTGCAGATTATGACCAACGAAGTAAAAGTGTAGAACAATGTACCCGCTAAAAGCAGCTGACACAAAAAATTAAACGAAATTGACTTTTTGACCAAATGAAATCTTGGTGAGTTTAGTAGTAATGGATCTGTTTTGAAACTATAGGGTCTAAACCAGAAGGTTCAGAAAAGTAACAGGGTTTATAAAGTAAATACGTCATCGTGGACTCACGACACCACCGCTTTGGATTCGATTCCGTTTTCTTCATATTATTTTTACGTTTTTATAAAAATAATTTGTTTTGATCCAAACAACCTTTAATTTCTGCAAAAAATCTGTCATAATCCTTGATCCAATCGAGTTAAAATAGAAAATTTAGGGCTAATTAGATTCATATATTTCAAAATCTAATAATGGGAAAAAGCAGCAGCAATGTGGATGGAGAAATAGATGGGAATTATAAGAAGTATGGTGTACCTTTTTACGGTGCTGCATTTGTTCCACCTAATGTCATCACATTAGATGAACCTTGTAAGGAAGAAGAAGAAAAAGAGGGGGTTCTTAATGGTGATGATGATTATTATGTGGTATTTGGGGGAGGTGGTGGTGAAGGGAGAAGTGGCATCCCTAATGCTCTCGTTATCTCGCGATTTGATCACGGCTCTAATTATCTTTCTGATCAACCTGTGAGTTCCTAAATTTTTGCATAGATTAGTTATATGCATGTTGATACATAGCGGAAAATGTATCAATTCTAGTCATAGCTGATTGTTCAATGTTTATTAGCTAAGCTATGAAAGTATTTCCTATTTCTGTTATGTTTTGTTTCTAGCTAATAAGATAGTAGTAAGTAATGTATAACTAGATACTAGAAACTCAGGATGGTTATTGTTTTTGAGTGGGATTAGGAATGGGTATAAATGAGTTCAGATACCATTGTTACGAACTAGCATGATTACTAGTTGCCTCAAATGGTACGTTAATAAGCTGCCATATAACCTCCGAAATGTGATAGTGCTGATTACGGTATGTCTTTATTGAGTGTGTATGATGAATATGGGTATGTAGGGGAATGTGACCCGAGATGAAGGTAATATGAATGGTTCTTTACATTATGTTATGGACTCCAATAGAAAATTATCCGTAACTACAAGATTTAGAAGTTTATGTCCTTTACATTATGTGTGCTGTTACTTCCGTGTTCAACATGTATCCACATGTTGATGGGACTTGTAGAGATGTAGTAGCACATGTTTGGGAGTCTGTGGGTTGTAGTACAATGACTTCGAAGTCCAATTGGGACTGTATAGTGGCTCTTCAAGTCTAGTTCAATTCATGTGGCTATAATCCTTTAGTCTATAGTTATTCTAAAAATCCTTCCAAATTAAGTTACTGTGTAGAGCGGTGTAGGTTTAGGTTTTGTGGTCGACGTCCATCACCTCTGTTTTTGTTTATCAAATCTCATCTAAGCTAATGAACACATATTTTTGAATTTCTTTAATGAATGATCCTTGCCCAATCAATTTCTTTAATGAAGCAACTTAGATATCTGTAAAATCAAAGAATCATGCCCAACTACTACTTCATCAATGAATGGTTCTAGCTGATTACTCAAAATTTATGGTTCATATTTAAGCTGGGCCTGCTGACTTGTCTTTTAAAGATACCCATGTACCAAGGTCCTGAAGTTACATTCAACGTCATGCTGCTTTCAGATTGCTTCATCGATAGGGAAATTTGTTGCTCTTCTTTAATGGCTCTGTATTCAATGTTTGAAGTTGATTGTTATCTTCCTGTAACAAGAATTATCCTTGCCCAATCAATTTAATGAATCGTTATCACAGGTAGACAAGTTTGGAACTGGTGATGATCTTCCCTATAGAATGGCTGTTCATCCAGGAGGCGAAGGTGTAATTTGTTCATTACCAAAGAGTTGCAGGTAACCAGCAACCCAAGAAGTCCAGGATTCCTAAATATAATCCAGATGCTAAATAAATTTATTATCAAGTTGGAGGTTTATAATAATTTTAAAAAAAATATGGTTACAGTATCTTGGCAAAGTATAGAAACAAGATTGAAGTTTAAATTAGTATGTTAAATATCACATCATACAGTAACCTTTTAAACTGTTGGTCTGTAGATGGTATGAATGGGAAGCAACCAAGAAAGAAGATGCCTTCACGTTGAGTCTAAAGCAGTCTGAGAAAGTCCTTTATGAGTTGGAGCATATTGAGCAGCAGTTGGCAGTTACTTTTAGCATTGATGGTTCGTTACTTGCCCTAGGTGGTGAGGTAGGGTTCATCTTTCACATACACTAAATCTGAATTCAACTTAGTTGTTGATATGCTCCATACAATTGTGATTGTTGTGTTCCAATATATGTGTTGGAATGTAGAACGTCTCATTCTGGTTATTGTTTCGATGGTTTTTAACTATCTTATTATGGTGCAGTACAGGATGGCAAGTTGAGGGCATTCAAGTGGCCTAGCATGGAATCACTTGTTGATGTACCTGATGCTCATGCCTCTGTGAAGAGTTTAGATTTCAGGTTCATAATAGTTGCTGCATCAGACTTAATTTATTTCTCTACTGTCAAAATTTACTGATCTTATTGCCTTCTAATATGAAATGCAGCCCTGATGGGAAGTTTCTTGTTTCTGTGGGAAGTGGTGGCCCTGGTAGAGTGTGGGATATCTCAGCGTCAACACTTACAGCTTCCTTAGCCAAAGAAAACGTAAGAAATGGTTCCTAAGCTCATCTATTACAAAGTATAGGCTCAGGCTCAGGCTCTTTGAAGATGAGCATGCAGATGAGATGGTCATGTGTATTTTTAGCACTTAGAAGTGGCAAAGTGGGCGGGGCAGGCAGGTCGGGTAATTGGTCAAACGAACTTTGTTTGAAACATGCCTTTCTCAATACGTGTTGAACCCGGCTGGGTTGACCAGAAGACGGTCTTCGTCTTCAAATTTTTTATAAATCTTAATGCCTTGATTACAATTTAAAAACAGTTGTATTATAACAATGGTTTTAATCCCTAGACAAAATGATTTGGATGGTTGTATGCATTGCAAGTAGACTCTGGACTACTTTTAACCCGTTTGACCCGTCTACCTTAGATAGTTTTTTATTATTTGACCCGTTTTAGATAAAAGCACAACTCAATTTAACCCATTCATAAGTTGTCTGACTAAAGTTGTAATAAGTTCTACTTCATTTGCTTCATTCCAGGATGAGGTTTTTGGATTTTGTAGATTTTCCCAAAACAGCGCGAATGATCCAGCTCTATATATTACTGCAATGCGAGGTGCATCTTTACTATTTCATCCTCAATTTTATGCTTTCATTTCCCCATCTATTTTTTTGCTGTAGATATGTACTAGTTATTAAACCTGTGTGTAAAAACAGGTTGTTCAGGTTATTAAGAGTAAATATGTTATTTGTTGTATGCTTATAGAATTGATTAAGATACTAATCATGAGAATGAAAATACAGCTGATACTCAAATTAAATTTTGGAATTGTTAAACTTGTGTAAAATTCTAATTTTGGTAAAAAACGGAAATGAAAGTTTACCAAAAATATATAATGTGGGATATCAATTGAAAGATAAAATAATGCTTGTCGCGATGGTGTGATTTGTTTTGTTTAAAGATTAATTGTGTTTGAGATAATTATTTTAAAATAAAAAATAGATTACTCAGTTAATAGTTTAGTAATTATGACATCATCGTTGCTATCTTTTTAGCAATTTTGACTAGATTGAAGTGTATGATTGATCATTAGATTTAATTTTGCCTATTGCTGACATTAGAAATGGTTTCTTTTATATAATAAAAGATGCTCGTTCTTTTATATAATAAAAGATGCTCGATTGTTATAAACAAACACTGCATGGTCCACTTAACTAATCAAATTGGACACTTTTTAACTTGGCTAGATCGAGGAGGAAGTATTGTGAAGTGGAACACCAAATCCTGGAAGCGGATAAGCTCAAAGCACATTGTCCGAGACCCAATATCTGCCTTCAGTGTATCAGATGATGGGAAGTTTCTTGCCATGTAAGTCTCAGTTTGCTTTTCACAATTCATATAATCTATTTTCTCAGTGTGTATATAACACGGCCTCTGGTTGATGGATTTTTCCTCAGATTGAACTTCTGAGGCAAAGAACTTAGAACAGGTAGTGGTAATGAAACAGACTGGGATAAACTGTAGCAGAGAAACTATTAAAAATAACCCGAAAGGCTGTGTAATCCCTATAAGTAAAGTCCTAGGACACTTGTCATGGTTGAGAAACACCAAAAGCTATTTGTATAATCTTTTTTTCAGAACATGTAATCTAAGCATGCTTTGAAATGCTTTCCTAGAGAATATATTGACCAGAAAGTGATACGTCTAATGTTAATCTAGTGCATGTACAGAATTATTCACAGCACATCTGGTACATGTCATAAAGAACTTCCGCATTCCTTTCAGATAACTGTTTCATATATTTTGACAGTGGTACAATTCAAGGAGATGTTTATATCTTAAATGCTGGTAGTATGAAGGTGCAGACTGTAGTCAAGAAAGCACATCTGGGCCTTGTAACAGCACTAGCATTCTCACAAGATTCAAGGTCCATTATTTATTTCTGCCATTTAGTGATTGCTTGTGTTTTGTATACCGTATCTTGATGAAACTTGTTTTAACACAGAGCTCTAGCGTCTGCGTCTTTGGATTCGAGTGCAAGGGTGACACAGATTAAAGAAACAAAGAAAAATGGTACATATCTCTTTGCCTTCCATGTCATTATTATTTCCAATAATTGACGTTTGATGCACACTTAGTTTACGGAATGTGTTTGACCTAGTCAAATATATCTGGTATACATACCCCTCGATAGTCAAATAAAGAGGTCTAATGCATTAGATATATAACATCTCAACTCGTCACTTGTTATTTAAGAACATGAAAATTTAAAATGTCATTAGCTCTGATGTCAAATGTCCATTTTACCCTTGGTGCTAGATCTTCTTCTTCCCCTTGGTGCTAGATCTTCTTCTTCTTCTTCTTCTTTTTATTTATTTATTTATTTTTATTATTATTATTATTATTTTTTGGAATAATGTAATTTCTATCAACCTCTGATTTCCTTAGTTTTAACTTTATACTATTCTGTTAATTTGTTTGCAGGATTTAACATATGGATCATACTATTGTTCATCTTACTCGCAGCAGCTTTTTATTATGTCAAAACAAAAGGTTTTCTTTCCTAAATATCCAAACTTTTGTAACAAAAATCCTCATTTGTACCACATTTTGGTTCGGCTCATAACAATTCTGGGTGACTGTACCCATACTGTGTGGTGGTGCTTAGTTGTCAGGACTTGTACTGAATTTCAGCAGCCATGGTCCAAGTTTCTTTAATAGCTGACTATATGTGTCAGAAGAAACCCATACTATTTGTTTTATAGTTTCACAGATTGTGAAATTAAATTTTCATAGATGTGTTTTGAACCTTCATTGAATCATGGAACAGTACTTGAATGAAGGAGCCTTTGCTTGTTAGCCTTATTTTCTGGTTAGTTTTACCAGTAAGTTTGGTGTGAGAATAGGTACTTTCAGTTTTTAGGATTATCTTTTGACACTTGACATATTTCTATTGCTTTAAAAAATTACCACCATTGTTAATCTCAAAAGCATAGGAGTACACAACCATTCATTGATGTGGTATGAGTATGTCTTTACTTCATGGCTTCATGCTATGTTAGATATTTGATCATTATCTAAAGTGATTTTCTTTTTTTTATTTTATTTTTTATTTTTTATTTTTTTTAAATACGTCGGAGAAAGTTTTGCAATTTTGAAAGTGGACATTAGTTGTACATATATGGTTGGGGGTGCTATATATTTAATTGTCCCTAGAGGAAGTTAATGAGGACCATGACACTTTTGGTCTTTATCATGCTATAAATGAAGTCTGCAAGATGTTAAATTTAAAAAATGTGTCGTTCCATTTTTTCGTCACATCTCAAAAGAAATGTTGCAGTTACTGTATTCTTTTCAAATCTCAACATGTAGTATGCTATTGTAGTTGAATTTTGATGACAAACATGCATGCTTGTCTTGATTCTACGAGCAGGACCCCTACAAAAAGGAATAGAAGTCAAGGATGAAACTTCTATTTAAATTTATATGAATAATGAAAATGTATACCTAATTAATGTAAATAAACATAATCAACTCACAAATTTTGCACATCTTGTCGACATTATTATGCGTTAACTCATAGCTACATGCTTAATCACCAATAAAGAGTGATGTTAACAATAATCAAATCTATTATTGACAGTTGTACAATGTATTTCATTACTTCAGTAATTAGGTTCTTTATAATGACTAGCTCCAATGAGGCAATGACACATTTATTGGTCATCCTTGGAGTATAATCTATCATAAGGAGAACACGTAGTCAAATTATTGATCCAAAAACGAAATATAAATAAGAGAACTAAAGAAGGTTAATGTTGACCAAATATTTACAAGGTGTCATAGTCACACACATCATCTTTGCGGAACATAACACGGTTAAATAGTTATATAAAATAATGCTGAGTATACAGAAATCTTTACAAAGAAGCAAAACCAAAATAAAACAATCACAATGCCTAAAAGAGGTTGGAATCGTTGCCACATTAAAAGGTTGATGATACAAAGTTGATGATCTAGATTAATCCTATCTTAAAATGTGTCTACAAAGGGTTACTTTTTTATGTGTCAACATTGACTTGCCTAACCATATCTAATCATATGATTAAGTAATAATACATAGCTATTCTACGAATAAGAAAAGCATGTCTTTATTCACATGCGCATTATATTAGAATTGTGTCTCGGGAGCAAATTGAAAAGTTAACTACACGTTTTAAAGATTGACGACAATATAAATATAGACAAGACAAAAGTTGAAAAAATATATTGCAAGCCAGTACTAACCCAATCTAATCATATGAAAATGAGAAAAGCAACACCCCCAAATTAAAACATGGAAATTTGTAACGTATTTATCCCTAATGTTACAATGTAAACGTACAAATGATCAATAACAAAGTGTGTATAAATATGCTGTGAAAACCGTCTTATTTCCATTTCCCAAACATGCATTGGTACATGGAATAACATTTTGTTGTTGCCCTAGATAAAAGAAGATATATAATTGGTGGACAAAATGAACATTTCTGTGATAAGAACGATGTAATATATAATTTACTAGGAGTACATATTTGTGTCATTCTAAAAGCTATTCATTTCTTTAAAATATGTTGATTTGGTTGTGCGGGAACAATATAATCTTATGAGCAATGCTACAACCACATATAATTTATAAAAAAATAATCACACAATGACATGGCAATGATGTGTAAAGAAGTGATTGGTTTAATGAGAGAAGAGAGAGAAACTTTAGAGAAATGCATCAACCAAGAAATGTCATATCATTATATGGTTATTTTTTTGTAAAGTGTATGTGGTTGTAGCAATTCTCTAATCTTATTAATACCATAACATGAATAACATACTGAAACTTAATGATCTAAGACACTTTTAAGTTCAATTGAGTCTACTAACACATACGCAATATATGCATTGTCTAACTTGACAAACTGCATGATGCGTCAAGTTCCTATTTATTTATTCCAAGAGCGTGCTATCACATTTTCGCAAGATTGTTAGAGTAGGAGGTACCTTGATGCCATGGCTTGTGCCATGGCCATCAGCTCATAAAACTCGACGGCGCACCACACCACGACTGGCGCCATGGCCAATCGCATCGTGGTGGCCAGCCCACGCCATGGCTATTTTTTTCCTTGAATTTGAACGTTACAACGGCTATAAGGCGCAATATATATATATATATATATATATATATATATATATATATATATATATATATATATATATATATATATATATATATATACTAGCTTCAAGACCCGCCCGATGGGCGGGCTAGCTCTCTATCAGTTTATTTCAATTATTAGTATATTAATAAAATAAAACATCAAAATACCATACGAATACGCATTCAATTTAAAAAAAAAATACATAATGAAAGGAATATATGTATCATTAGTGGTGTCTACGGAATCATCCTCGTACTCTTTAACATATCAATAAAAAATTGATTCTTATATATTGATAATGGACTCAACAAAAGAATGTTACATATGCCTTTTTCATCAGTCTCAAAAAGTAAAGCATCAAGATTATATATGACAAACATAACGACATGATCATCATACTTTGTTCACAATCATATAATGATCAGGGGTCAATTGCGACTCTTTGATACTATGAATAAAAGTAAAAGGGGCCAGGCAATACTATTGCTAAACCGCTCCAAGGAAAAAAATACCATCAAAACATTTAACATTAGCTGGGAAAAAAGAGCGCAAACCATGGAACACAACAACATAGACAATATTCAAAACAATGTTTAATAGTATCATAAATGATATGTTCCAGATGCTCCTGCTGCAGCAACCAAACACCCCTTGCTGCAGTAGTAAGTCGAGAACCTAACACCCCTTTTGCAGGCTGCAGTGTCATAAAAAAACACTAAGTATATTGTACAAATAACCATTGGCCACAACCATTACGTGAGTTAACATAAAACTTAAATGGGTCAACAGCGCATTACATATTTACATTAACCAACCAAAAATCTGGACAGGGCAAATAACCATTAAAATAAAGAATGGTGACAACTTTTCATATCAATAAACAAACACAAGCCTTGACTTTGCAAAATGAAATTTATTATAGTAACACACAAAAATAACAGGAAAGTAAGTTCCAAACTGAAAACACCAGAAGAAAATTGATAAAAACATACTGTCATTAAACTGGGACATCCATCTTGTAGCCTCCTTGTACCGTAAATATAGAAAACGGGTTTACCAGAGAGGAGAAATATTTACTTGCACATAAACCTTATAACTTGATTATGCACCCTCTTTGTTTCCGCAAGCATCATATTCACACAACAAATCCAATTTAAGCACCACAATCCTCAACGGTGTCATGATATGACCAAAGCACTCCTCTTTCCTGTTCAAATTACAATATGTCTAAAATTTCAATAATAAATATAAGATGTGTCTTGTGTCTTGTATACCCAAACCAATAGAGTCAATAGCTTCTTATAGTTAATATCTTCTTATAGTGACAACGAAACAATACTACAAAAACAGTTCTAGTGAATGACTTCATGTGACAGTATATTACACCATAGATGTAGATAAGGAACTGGACAAGATGTACGAAACATGCATCATAACGTGCACTAATAATAGTGGTAGATTGCATGTCACCAAATATTACGGAAAGAATAAATAACTTGTAGCAGGAATTGCATTAGATTGTGATGAGATAAACAAACTAATTGCATACAACAAAATTATAGCATCAAACTTACACTAAGCAGTTTCATTCTAGCATTAAAAATGTGCATTTCTATGAATTAAGGGATTCTTTGCTTTAGTCGCCTGTTGCGTTTAAAAATACATTATTTTGAATACGCAATCTCGACTTGCACACATAAAATCATACTTGTATTTTTTTTAATAGAATTTGGGTATAACGGGACTGTTTTAGAATTGCTTTACCAAAAACTACCCATTTTGACCCGTTATCCCGCTGACCATTTTACCACCTCCAGTGAAAACGTATGTAGTATATGAGAACTTAAAGTTTTCTCCTTGTCTTCTTGCTCCGAAGCTATCAAATTTGCAGCTTTAAGTACTTCACAGTGCATAGCTTATAAATCTTGCAATTGATTTACCATGTATCAGCGCCTTTTGGCGCATCATGTACCTTAGACCTCGAATGTATATTGGCCTTCTTATAATGGGCTTTACGTGTAATATGTGGTGACCCGACCAAGGTGACATATCTTTCCAAACTTCCAACACAATACCTGCTACAAAGAGACAAAGTTAGTATCAACAGAATGGGAGTATGACTTTAGTGTTTGATGCTTTAAACCTTTTACAAATCATAATATAACCTTTTGAAATAGTTCGTTCTACATTGTTTTCTCATTAATGATTGTGTGCATTCTACAAACAGAAGAATCATATAATGACCCTCAAACGAAATATTAAAAAAATAAATAAATAAATAAATAATAATAATAATAATAATTAACGGTTATCAGTAGCGGCAAGAGCTGTTAAAGTCATGATATTGCCATGTGACCGAACATCAACCGCATAGCTAACAACCGATGCCAAATGGTCACACTCAACACCCATAGCCTCTGCAGCTTCCACATACTGAGTTGCCGTCAAGCTGGAAGAAAATACAACCGCCAAGGCAGTTTTCATCATCTCGTCTTTCATATGTCCCGATGAAGTGGCAATAGTAGCTGCAAACTGAAAAAATTGCGTGTTAAAATTGGGACGACACATTTTTAATTCCCACACTCACATAACCCCTATATAAACAGATAATTAAATAAACAACTTATAAGCAATTCCAAACAACCCCTATTCAAACAACTAATTGAATAAGTGATCACGACATCCATTATAAGTTTCTAAAGTTCTTTGATGACCTCAAATTAAATAGTGCAAGCTCAAGTTATTTGATGACCTTTGATATTGATGGTTGTTTCTCACGAATTTAATGTAATTGAAAAGTGACAACTGATATGATAAGAACTTACATGTTGATAAATTGCAGCTTCAAGTTCTTTGACGATCTCGGCCATATGTGGTCTTTCTCTAAATCTCTACTTAAACATCGATTATCAATGGCTGCAAACGTCGACAAAGAATCGTGATTAAAATTTACTTGTTTATGAAATTTAAGGCACTAACTGTTATAGAATTTTGTTAAAGGGAACGTACTCACTTTGACTTCTTCAATCGTTGCATGAGCAATGGAAAGTGGTCTTCTCAGTAAACTTCGAGTTCAGTTTTCTCGACTTTTCCACCACCAAATTCACACAGAGAGTAAGCTACCCCATCAAATTCAAACCTTAAGTGCAAAACAATATAATTAATTGAAGCTTTAAAAAAGATGAAGCTTTATATTTGTGTGATCGATTGTGATTGCGGAAGTAGTTCTGCTCTCCAAACGGAAGCACTGCATCAATCCCAACATTATAACACCTTCAACTTTTCAACAATAAAACATAACCATAGTATACCATTATATTCAACAAAAGAAAACTTTAGGAACGAAATAAGATTTTTTTTTTCTCATTCAGGCATTTCATCAAAAACTTGATTTGCATCAGTTAAATAAGTTGCTCAAATAGACAAATTAACAAACAGTTGGCGGGCATGATTCATTAACCTTCATATGGAGTTAAGGTTGATTTCTAAACTCAATCCAATAATCAAAATTCATAAATACATACAAAATCAATCCTTACTTCATAAAAAATCAAACATCCAGTAACCTAATTTTGTTTCAATCTGAACAAAAAGTAAAAATAAAAATTACCTTAAACTGAATATGGTTTATTTGTGATGATGTGTTGTTTCTGCGATTGTATAATCGAGTTGTGAAGTAGAAACGACCAATCGGAATTGAAATCATATATTTGAAAATCAGAATTGAAATCATATATTTGAAAAACGGAGATGAAATCAAAATAATTAATGATTTGTGTGTTGTTTATGGCAGTGTGAGGATTTAAAAGTTTCCTTAGTTCCAGGGGTTTTTGTTTTGAATTTGCTCCACCGAATTACATTTGAACTTTATCCACTTATTTTTCTCCAGAATTTGTTCAAAAATAATTTCGAAATCTTACTAAAAGTAGTGATGTTTCCACGTGTCATTCTTTTAGAATTTTGGGAGAGTTTTTTGCATCTAAAAATAGCAATCACACTTGTTCTATATATAGGTTGAGATATATTCAAATTTCCAACTCCATTAAAATCTATAAAACCCTCTTTCACTCCTCATTTTTCACACAACTCTTCCAAATTCCAACTTTCTTTCAATTGTGGATCCAAACAATCCCAAAGACCTTTATTTCGACCCTTTTGATGTTTATTTTAAAGATGATCGGGAGCGATATCTTCAAGGTTATGCGGCGTATGAACAATTTGTAGCTTTGTGTGATCAAGAAGCCGGGGGATCGGGATCGGGTGAAAAGAGAACAAGGACATACATACTAGGTGAACGAGAAGAGGCGGAACAACGTTTAATGACTTTAATCGACGACTATTTTGGCGACGATGAGAATGATCCTAAATATACCGAAGAGAAATTTAGGCGGAGGTATCGTATCAGTTCTAGACTTTTTAATAAAATTCTCAACGATATTTTAAGTTATGATGTTCATCCTCTTCCCGAGTAATTTAATTTTTTTTAGACAATGTTACGATGCATGCGGTCGTTTAAGTATCGGTCCTCTTTTGAAGTGCACATCCGCCCTCCGCCAATTGGCGTACGACACTACTCCTGATGCATTTGATGAGTACTTGCAAATTGGTGAATATTGTTCACGACAATGTTTTATACAATGAAAAGTATTTAAGAAATCCCACTTCAGATGAAGTTGAAAAAATATATGCATTGCACGAAAAAGAACATAAACTCCCAGGAATGCTCAGGAGTATGGATTGTATGAGTTGGGATTGGAAAAATTTCCCAAAGGCTTTACAAGCTCAATTCAAAAGACGTGATCATAAATACCCAACTATTATGTTAGAAGCGGTTGCGGATCAAAGATTGTAGATTTGGCATGCATATTTTGGGGTTCCGGGATCTAATAATGATCTTAATGTGTTATATGGTTCACCGATTTGATGATGAACTTGCCGGTAAAGCTCCGGAAAGTCCATTTGAAGTTAACGGCCATACATATAAGAAATGCTATTATTTAGCCGATGGCATTTATCCGGCATGGTCCGTGTTTGTCAAAACATTTAGTGTTACAAGGTCTGAAAAATATTTGAACATCAAAAGGGTTCAAGAAAGTGCTAGCAAAGATATTGAACGAGATTTCGGAGTCCTACAAGGTCGTTGGGGAATTATACGACAACCCGCACGTGCTTGGCATATCAACACCTTGAAACTAATCATGTATTGTTGTATAATGTTAAATAACATGATATTGGAAGACGGAGGATTCGAGATGAATTTAAGAGATACATTCGTTGATCCAACTCCGAACATGCCAAATACTTGGATCGAAAGATGTGATTTACATGTTAGAAAAAATAAAGAACTTCGAGATAGAAAAGTGCACGACGAGCTTCGACAAGACCTTGTGGAGCATTTATGGAACTTGAATAATTAGTTAGTAATTTTTATTTCTATGTTTATGTTCTAGGTTTCTATTTCTAAGCAATTTTTTTTATGTACTGTGTGTTTTTTATTTAATGTGTTTTTTTAATTAATGAATTTTATTTTAGTTAATATTGTATATGCTTTATTTTATGTAAAAGATTAAAAAAAAAATGCCGACGACACCAGAATTTTTGGTGCCAAGAGTTGCAACCAGAATGTGCTGCCGTGAGATTTCTGGTACCATGGAGATTTTTGCTGACGTGACAGCACTTTTTGCCCACGGTACCACATCCACGGCTTGAAGATACCCAATGCTCTTATAACTTTTAAGTAACTTTAAAATATTACCATCGCTAACCACTTAAGGTAAGGGCCACTTAAGTCTGAAAAAGTTAGGCCGGGCATAATCAGGGACGGAACCAGGGGGTTCCCGCGGGTGCCCGGAACCCCATGGATTTTTTCGATATAGTGTTAATTTTTGAAAAAAAAACATCATTTTTTCTTAAATGCACCCGCTCCATCGAAATGTGAATCTATATTACGGTTTCAAAAAATTTGTGCACCCTTCATATTGGTTCTGGTTCCGTCCCTAGGCATAATGGGTGTGAGCAGTCACCAAGTGAGGCAAGCCTCAACTTTTAATCCTTATTCCGGTCACTAAGTAAACACTCACCAAAGAAAATCGAAAGGTGAGCGGCTCATCTTTGATATGTTAAAAAAAATGTGAGCCCCTCTTTTTGTTTTAATGTTTTTTATTTTGTTTGTAAGTGTGCGTGGGGTATTCAATAGGATATATTTGTATAAAGTGAGTATTTTAATAAATTGAGAGAGGAAGGTGACCAAAACGAGTGAAAAATGGGAGGGAGTGAGGAGTAGTGAGAAAAAGCTGATGTGACGCTGATATATAAAATAAGATGTTAGTAACCACTACCTTTAGTCTTAAAGTGAGTGTCTTAATATATGTTGTTTGTTTGTAAATAAATAAATAATTAATTATTTTATCTGTTGAATAAAAATTTTGAATTAGAGAAAATTATTGTTATACCCTTTTACATATACTACATTATAAAGCATTTGACACATTTCTAAAATGAAAGGTTTAAAAGATTTCAGACTCAATAGTTGCTTATTATGGAAAGATTTATCTTTTGCTAGGAAATCGATACATACACATGAATAGAAGTTACATTACATCAGAAATTAATAGCCCATTTAATTGATTTGTTACAGCCAATTTAATTTATTATTATCACTGTGATTTAAGAAGAAAAAAATGGCTAAACCTTAACTATCTTTTTAATGCATACATTATAATTACTAGTAGGGTACCCGCGCGTTGCGGCGGCGGGTCCCCTAAAATAAATTTTATGGGCGTAAAATATCTAGTAGCATGTCCAAACAGTGTCACACATCAAATATACATGTGCATTCTACTCTTCACGTAGGACTTCTCGATACACAACATTTGACGTGTACACTCCGTCTTCAGCGATTTTTTTGGCGGGTTTTACTAACACCTTTGTGGTTTCACGTGAGATCCCTCTCGACAACGCCACATAAAGCTGACCATGAGAGAATACTGAATCTGGTAGATAGACTCCCACGTTTGGAATCGTCTGTCCTTGCGCCTTATTTATAGTCATGGCAAAGCTAAGGCGGACAGGGAATTGATTTCTTTTCAGCTTGAACGGGAACATGTCACTTTCGGACGGACATAACGGAATTCTAGGCACGAAGACTCTCTTTCCAGCGTGTTGGCCGACAGCTATCTCTGCATCGATCATGTTCGTCTCTAAAGATTTGCATATCAATCTCGTCCCATTGCATAATCCATTTGAGGGATCGATATTGCGTAAAAGTATAATCGGGCACCCAACTTTGAGTCGGAGAACATGAGGAGGCAAACCACTAACAGTTAGCGAGTTTAAGAATTCCATCGGATAATAGTTATTTGTGTCGTCTTCTGCTATGTCGAAACTGTAGTAGATTTTTTCGGCTCCGGGAAAACGGTCTATCAACTTCTCGTTAATGTCGTCAACGTTCTCATTTTTTGTGGATAATATTGCCCTCGAGATGATATCATCCGACGAACCCCTGTTTGTTCCCAAAGATGGAAAAACTGCATCAATCAAAGCATCTTTTGATTTGTCTTCATTTGTGAAGGGTATGACCATGTCATCGGGTATTCGGATATAGTTTCCATCAACCGTTTCCTCGTCTCCGTTACCGACACGAAGTAGGAAATCCGAAAACCATGGATCTGTTAGAGCTCTCATATTTAGAGTTAGAGACATCTTTTTAATCAAACACCAAAGAGGCGACATACGTAAGCTCGAGTCAACGATCTGTGCTCGAGTGCCACGTCTTGTTACTGGCAAAACCTGTCTAAAATCGCCTCCAAGAACCATTATTTTACCACCAAACGGTAGACGTACCCCCGTGATGTCTTGCATGGTTCTGTCTACCGCCTCTACTGCTTGCCTCTTGGCCATCGATGCTTCGTCCCATATTATTATTTTGGCACAACGAAGAAGTTGAGCTGTCCCGCTCTGTTTTTTGATGTTGCAAAGAGAGTTGTTATCAAGATTTAAAGGAATTTTAAAACGTGAATGAGCAGTTCTCCCTCCTGGCATGTTATTAGCCGCAGCACCAGATGATGCGGTTGCGACTGCCAGGTAACCACGCGATCGAACCTCGGCAAGCAAGGCCTTGTAAAGATACGTTTTTCCAGTCCCCCCTGGCCCATCTATAAAGAATACACCAGGAGAATCAGCATTTACATGCTTCATAATCTCATTATACGCAGCTTGTTGGTCGGGGTTTAAAGTCTCGCGGGCGCGGAGGTGCTCTTCTTCTACAAGAATGGAGTACTCCTCTTCCACTTCTCGAAAACCTCCGGATTGCATGCTGAGATCGGGGTTTAGCTCAGGAAGATCAAAGTCAGCAACAGTCTTACCCATAGATTGCATATAAACGTTGATGTCTTTGAGGACCATGTTGCGCACAAGATGTGCATTTTGATATCGACGCTTAAAATCTTCGAAAAGCGAGTCGTAATGGTCATTCCATAACCTACGAACATCTCCCGGCTCACAAAAAATCAATAGAGTGGCGAATAGCCTCCGGAGGGCGGGTGGAAACTCTTTCAGTGACGCCTCAACAAGTGTGTCATTTAAAAGGTTGTCAGACTGTATTAACCCTCTTTCGAGAGCAGCTCTTCGAAATGTCGAGTGTCTTACCCCGTTCGCAGTGTAGAGATCATCCCAACCCGTAGGCCCAGGAACATGTGAAAGAAGTACACGAAGGTAGAACCGCTCTCCTTCAGCGGGGTTAGCGGACACCAATCGCCCTCTCATTGATCCTTTTTTTCGGTCATTCCATTTTCGCGAACTGGTATTCCATGTGTAATGCTTTGGAAAATCTCGGTACAGATATTTCCTCGCACTCACGTCCGTTTTGTTCTTCTCGAAAAAGGCAGTCAACATCGATCTTTTATCTCTCTCCCTATTGATGATATCTGTCATCGATTCATTATCTCTAAACCTAACCATTTGTTGGTTAGGTAGATGAATCTGCAATGCCATGACGTAAGGTTGCATGTGAGATAAAGAGAAACCAAAAATCCTCCATATTGCTTCGGGGGGAGACACATAACGTGCATCTTGGAATCTCTTTATCTCGTTTATTACAACACCTTCTGCGTCTGGATCGATGTGGACGACTTGTTTGTCATGACCCTTGTAGACGTACTTGAAGATATATTTCACCGAAACAATGCTCGAGCATACCTCAACGTTTATGTGGCAGTCGAACATCATTAGAAGCTTTGGGTTATACGGAACCACCCATCGATTATCAAGGGTTTGTTTTCGTACAGTAACCACTCTTCCGTTGTTTCGCCTCCGATATAAAGGATATGAGTCATTGGAATGTTTTGTTTCTTCATTGAATTGTTGAGGATAGTTGAAACGACATTGTTTAGGCTCGCCTTGCATGCAAGGACTCGATGGCCGTAAACGGCCGCAAGGACCGTGGATCATGTGTTTTACAACCAATTCGTGCATCTCAGGGTGTTTTTGCGGATCTGGGATTTCGGCGCATACAATCTTGTCATAATGGTCTGGACTCGTCATCTTGTGGTCCGCAGCCATTATCAACAGAAAATGTGCATGTGGCAAGCCCCGCTTTTGAAACTCGATGACATACACGTGTGACTTAACAACGCCAAGAACATGGTATTTGAATAGGCGTTCCTTAAGATCCTCCAGTTTCGCACGAAACACTCTTGCGATAAGGTCTGGTCGATCTTGCGCCTTCTGACCCGACAATAACTCTTGCTGAATTTCAGGCCAATTTGGGTTGCACGTCATGGTAAGAAAAATGTCAGGCTTTCCGTCTTCTTGGACTAACGTCATTGCATCTAAAAACCGTCGTTTCATGTCACGTGGTCCTCCGATGAAAGATGCGGGTAACACAACACGTTGTCCGATTCTGTTCGGTTGTGCCTCACCGGCGTTGACACAGTCCACTATACCTTGGTACAGATCTGCTCTTATCTTGGATTGGTTTCGTGCACAAAAAAGCAAGCGCGATGTCTCAAGCTTTACGTATGTATCCACCACAAACTGTTGAAACAATCTCCCCCCCATCAACATCAGGTTATCGTTTGAGCGGATCTGGAACTTGTAACAATAATACTCCCGCATAGTTACCGTCTTCCTATTCTTTCCTGTGTTTTCTTCTGCATGATGATGGTGTTTTAATTGTAAAGGAATTTCAATACACTTACCATTATGTAAATCGTATAAGTTTATATTGGAATGGAATTTTACCTACTAAATCCTCATCAATAACTTCGTTGTCATCAACAATTTCACTTATGGATACTCCCCGTCTTGGTATTTTAGGATGCCATCCAGCCTCACCATTTGGATGGAACAAAACATATGACAATGGATCATAAGAACCGTAGTGAGGCTGAATTTGTTCAGGGTACTGAGACCTCCCATATATAACAATGCTCCTCTTGTATGCAGTTATATCGTTATTACCTTCAACCCATATACCAGCAACCTGTACATTTTATATACATAAATATGCTGGAAAAAAACTATACATGTGCTACATGTATAACTGATTGAGTAAATTAGAGTAAATCGAACCTCTGATGTGGTTGGACGGTTGTAAACCCTTTGGTCAAGTTCCACTGATGCGTTCAAGGTAACTCTGTATTTGTCGAGTGGTCCCAGGTCTCCAAGTCTCTTAAACGTTGTTACATACGGGTTTGTGGCTAGAACACGTGTTAATATTTTAACGACATCTCTATCAAGATTTGGCCACTGGAGTCTACGTGAAATCCCATCATCGTCGTCAAAGAAATACAACTGCAAGTATCGAGGTATTCCTTCCCTTGGAACCAGCTGATCGAGTCTGTGATATATTCCACCTTGAATACGGAAAGTATATACTCCAGATGTCATATTAGTCGTGGCACTGTCCAAATTGACACCCATTGACGCGAAGGAGAAGCTTGTGTTGTAAGCACGGATGTTGTCCCGAAACATCTTGCCTAACTCACACTGCGATGTGAATAGATATTTTAACTCTTGGGAAACATGTGGGTATGCTAACTCTGTCTTCCCGAGCATGCAACAGAATGTTGGGAATTCATATTTGAACCGTTTGGCTCCACAAATATGACATGGTGATTGGTCCTTTAAGACCCGGTGTGCTTTGGGGACGCCATCAAAAACAAAATTGTACGGATCGTTGCCATCGATAAATGAAGGAGTAAAATTAGTACTTGCACAACCGCCTACAAGAAATCCATTTGAACATGAACATAGTTTGCAAGACTAAAGTAACATAAAACTTTACCAAATACATACTTGTTGATGCTTCATTATTGACTTCAGGCAAATGAGACGATAGTATTTCTGTGTCACTTTGTATGTTTTTCTTCTTCTCCTTATTTCGTGCGTAACATTCTCGCCTGCATTGTCTGCTTCTTTCAACTGCAATCTTCTCTTTTCTTCTTAAGTAATTTTGTCGATTGATTTGGCTTCTTTTTTCTACAACAACAGATATAAGACTAACATTTATATGATTATAACATATTTAAAAAAACAAAAAAATTTAATGATAGCTATGTATACAGTAGACATGCCTTTCTGTTTATCGATGTTTGTCTGAGAGACATCGCCACGAACGATTTTTCTCCGCTTTTGATTCTCATTCTGAGATGCTAGTTGTTGCTACATAATACCACAAAAAAAAATATATCGTGCAGGTTTAGTTTCCGTATCAAGTCCAGTGCAAGATCAGGTTAAGGTATTTGTTATGTTTTGCAAGCTCAGTTGAGTCAAATTGGTCATTTAGAGTCTTCTTAAGTATCTAACCATATTTTTTTAGTTCTGTAGTGCTTTGGTTCTCCCTTAAAAGGGTGTTTGGATCAGCTAGTTTAACTGCATTCAAGGTTGTTTTAGTTGTAGCATTTGTTTGCATCAGTTCATATTAGGTCATATTAGGTTAGAAATAGCATAATTTTCATACCTCTTTTGCATAAAAGTCAAAATCCTATTTGATTTCATTTTGACTGCATAAATCAGTTAAGTATAGATAGCATAATCATAATATTAGGTGAATTAGTTGTTACGACAGCTTATTTAGGTTTCATTTTAGTTTTTTATAACATATTAATTCATTTAGGATCAATCAAATTTCAGTTTAGTCAAAATTAGTAAAAATAGAAAAAAAGTCAAAATTTCAAAATCATGTTCTAAAACCATTTTTGCTTTGATTTTTCATTATCTCAACTTCCATCCATACTTTCTGTAATTTTGGGGAATTAATATTTCATAGCTCATCTCATTTAACCACATTTTTTTTTAATTTATAGAATTTTTCTAATGAGCTCTTTTGAAGCATGTACTTGGCTGTTTAAGTTAAATATGCCAACCCTCTTTTGCATGTTTTGATCCATGTCAGTGGCTACATCAGTTGGTGCAGCACTACTTTAATCAAATTAGTAGATTTGAAATCATTTGTTGTATTTTCAGTAGGTTTTATAGTATCTACAAAAGCTATACCTTTAAGACTGTCTCGTTGGAAACTACGTTTAGGATTAAGTCATTTCAGTGGTAGATTAGTTGTAGATAGCTAATTATAGTTAATTTAAGTTAGTCATAGACTGGCATTAGGACTTTATTAGTCAACAATCTCATTTATGACCCATTTTACTCAATTGTCTCAGCAACCACTGGTTCCACAACTCCCTTTTAGATCTTAATCTTAGGTAGGATAGAGCTTGGATTAACATTTTTATGCTCAGTTTAGGATATCAGTTAAGTTGCATTAGGTGAAGGAACAATGCAAACTTTTACCTTTGTTTAGCGATGTTTTAGGTGAATGAACAATTAACTGATATCCTAAACAACGTGGCTATTTTGTACTAAGAGTTGTGGTGCTCCATCGTTATATGTTTTACGGCCTTGGTATAACAAAGACATCAGCTGAGGTTGGTATAACAAAGACATCAGCTAACATCATTCTTTACTTTCATTATTCTCAACCAGTGTGTATGCCATCTTTGGCCATGCTAGTAACATGTTAAACCTATTAAGCTAGATTAGAAATCCAGACTTATTGCCTCACTTTGGTTATTATCATTTCATAGATTTTCTAAGTTCAAATAATCAAAAAGTTGGTAAAATCAATGGGTGGACATTTTATATCACCAATGCTAAAGTAAGAGAGAATCTTTTGTGCATAGTGCATAGCAAGCTAGTAACTCTCCTATCATGTTTGGTTAATGAAAAAATTTCGAGCTTTATGGACCACTCTGCAGTCCAACTGAACACATCTTTTTTTGGTCATTCAACTTTTATTATAGTAGTATGATTTCAATTCATATTTATAAAATCAATAACTTTTGTACTGCCAACCAGTTTTTTTATAGTACTATAAAAATATCTCAACTTTAATCATACACATTAAATCCATTCTAAATATCATTCTTTGAATAATTAATGCATTGTTGTTACAAGCCATAATAATCAGTTTTATCCTTATATAGTACCAGTTGGCAGTGATGCATGGGTCATTCGGGTTGTTTCTTTTGTATTGTACTTTGATATCTTTCGAGGTTCTTAATTGTTAAAATAACCAAAGTTACACCCTAATTGTTTAGGATATCAGTTAATTGTTCATTCACCTAAAACATCGCTAAATGCTTAATTCAAGAAGAAAACAATTAGGGTGTAACAACTTGATTCATTATAGATATCAGTTAAGTTGCATTAGGTGTCATTGCATTTGGTCCAAGTTTACATTCTCAATTTTTCTGTCACAGTCCCCTAAAACGTGCACCAAAGTTTCTACACAAATAAGTAAACAACAAAAATCACACAAACATATCTTTATTACCAAAATGTGTTCGCCAATAATTGGCAAAAACAAACTCCACGATTACGAAAACAAAAAAAGCAAACAAACAAACCAAAAAAAAAGAAAAGAAAATGACGATGTTTATTTCTTCTTGCATCTTTTAGATATGAAGACGTTCAAGGAATTCAAGTCTTAGCATCTCTGGGTTAAACTCGTCAATCATCAAATGAGGCAACACAGGTATTTCAAGACGTCCAATGTATGTTGTTTCATTCATATCCGGGTTAAACTCGATCACTGTCAAAGGTGTAGACTCCAAATAATTACCTAAAAAATACATAAAATAAATTAGTCCACCATAGTAGTAATATTTATAATCGTAATAACTTGCCAAAATTGGGTATATATTTTTCAAGTCATAATAACTTGCCTGTAGAATGGTGTATAATTTTGACTCTTGACGCGTATACTATTCCTTGCTCCTTTATTGCTTTTGCAAGCATTGCTAAGTGTGAAGTTTCACAATGATTTAATATCAACCGAACTTCGGAGCCACTAATGACATACAAATGTGTGTTAGTGAATTAATAAATGAAACTTTGTATATGTCAATAATAAAATATTATGTGATTGTGTACTTACGACCAATCTCGTAAAAATAGGGAAACTTGACCATTAGGATGTGGGTATCCCATAAAATATCCTTTAGAGACTTTTCCAATGACATCTAACACATAGTTTTACATATGGTAAGTTAAAACGATTTACATGTAGAAAAAAAAATTAAGTCAAAAATAAAGATGTACCCGTCATCATTCTTCGTGGACTCTTATCTTCGACAAGGTACTTAATGAAAGGCATGATTGGGTATTTGGCGAAGTTGTTGTGTTCTCCATTGGTGATCTCGATAAGTTGTGTTTTTTGGTTTATATTAATCACATGATTGGCTCGAACAAAAGTGTAGTGTTCAAACCTTGCATAGTCGTAGGGGTCACTTTGATCTACTTGGAAAAAACTCATTGAAAACACACGACCCACAAGACTTCGACCCTCATAAAATTGTATTAAACGTTGTGGAACAATTGCTGTAATTATGTCTCTCTACAATACAAAGTGGTGTTAGCCAAAAATCAATGTAAGAAACCAATTTACATCTCTAAATAAAAACTGAAAATGGTATTTTAAAACTTACATGTTTATCAAGTAAAAACAAATATAGCTTGTTTTCTTGGGTGTCCTTCCAAACATAATGGACTCGAACAACATCAATTTTGTACCATGACCGAACTTGATAGAGTTCGAAAAAACTATCAATCCTGAAGCACCCATCAGTTATCTGCATAGATGTTTTGTTCATTATATGTATACACTAACTTTATGTTAAAAAAAAAAAAAAAAAAAAAAAAAAAAAAAAAAAAAACCTCTTTACTTTTATTTTATACGTATAATAAAACATATGTATCCATTTCTAAAAAGCCCAAAGCATTAAGTTCTAAAGCAGCTCACTCAACAACAACCGAGTTAACAATAACAACACAACTCAACTGAGTAATGAAAACCAAAACCCTCAAATCCTCAATTCATTAGCCGCTATTCAATCGCAATCGTTTATAAATTTATAAAAAAAAATCAATATACTCCTATGTTATCCTTATTATCTCTATTCTCATATCAGATCTAAAAAAACCACAAATTCAATAGGGACGCCTTTACCAGTTACCACCACCCACTTAACCCTAAATCGTGTCAGATCTAAATCGTGGGTTATTGTTTTGGGTATACCAACAACCAAATAACGATTGGTGTGTTTTAACTTTTAACTACGTGCGTGACGATGGTGTTATAATGATGGGTCTGTTTTGTTATATCGTGTGACCAAGGTGAGTTGTTGTTGTGTTTGGGTTGGTATTAAAATCAGATTTAATTTTGTTGATATATTTTGTAGAGGTACTTGTTTTGTTATATCGGTGTACGAACACCAATCATGAGTTTTTGGAAATCACGATGGTCGTGATTGTGAAAAAGAAATAAAGCAAAGAAAATTATATATGAAACAAAACTTTTGATTTTTTTGTTTTGAAAAAGGAATAAAGCAAGTGATGTGTATTTCAGGCATGGCAGGCAACAATTTGGGAAGATGGGGATTCGAAAATTTACTTCTTCAGGCGGGTTTGAATCAACCATCATAGTATAATTCGTGGGAGCAATCACATTGCTGCTTTCTGGGCCGAGTTGCTGGTTGTGGGGTGTTTCAACCATGACCCACTCATCTTCAGGATAATTGTGTTCAAAAGTGATTGGTGAGTTCATGCTTGTTGTGAGTACTTAGAATGAGGTTTTAGAAATAGAAAAGTAGATGAACTAAAATGCTGAAGTTGGAATGGGTTTTATAGTACTTCAAATGCTGAAAATTTATGGTAATTTTGCTAAAAATTTGGGATACTTATTTGATTTTAATGGGACAGTTATTTGATTTAATGGTAATTGTGCTAAAAAATTGGCATATTTCAGTGATTTTCTCTTTTCAATGGGATAGTTATTTGATTTAATGGTAATTTTGCTAAAAATATGGGATACTTAGTTGATTGTCACTCTTACAAACATCACTTTGAATGTGTTCCAGATTTTTAGCCACACAAAATACATGGAATTTACAGATCCTTGAGTAATTCATCAAAAAAAATTTGTGACTTTTTGTGAAAAGCATCAAATTGGCGATTTGTGAGTTTTTATGAAAAGCCTCATTTTTTTTTAACATTCCTGGCGATTTGTGAGATTTACAACCATGGAAGTTACAGATTTCTGGAGTCAAACATGTTACAAAGAATTTTCAAAGATATCTAAGGTATGGTGGCTAGAAATTTGGGTGGTAATTTGATCCTTACAGCTACAAATCCTGAAGTAATTAATATTTTGATGGCAATGAACTTTGGGCAATTGTTTTTCTTGATAGCATTGCTGAAAATCAGGACTTTTGTGGACAGTAACACTTTATGTTAATCTCTTATTTATAGCTACTCTTAATCTACTCCAGACTTTTAGTCTTACAAATATATCTTTTAATAAATTGGTCCAAATGTGGAGATTCAAGTATTAAAACTACTCTTAATCTACTCCAGACTTCAAGTACTAAAAGTACATATATTACATATGAAAATTCTTTTAATGTATGCTCAACTAAACTTAATTATATCATTCTACATTCCTATTATAAAGTTGATTTGTAGCTCCAGACTTCAAGTATTAAAAGTACATATATTACATCTTTTAATTAGGCGTTGCTACTTTCATGTTTTTCTGGATTTAAAATTTTGTTTAAAAATTTGTTTAAAAATGTCCAGGTTTAATAATTATGCAGCTACTGGTTTATAGTAGACTTCCTTTACACATCATCTCGATTGACAGATACAATCGTCTAAAACACAATTCTTCTATTTATTAATCTATCTATCCACATCTGATGTATTGGCCCCCCGGACTTTTGTTAAGCTTAACCATTGACTTCCATTGGCTGGTAAAATAGACTAAGCTTATATGTTATATAATTTCGAATTAGGAGTTATCTTATTATAAATAAATTAAACTTAATTATGTCTTATGATTCTAATTAGGAATTATATATCTTACAAATAGACTAAAATAGCTTCAACATGTGACTGGTATGCAAGTTGCATTATGTCCTATACTTGCAAGTGGTTTGTAATTTATAGGAACTAAACTCATACTTAGTACTTATATAATTTCCTTTGCAACAGAAAAAAGTAAGCATTCCTGGGATAGTATCGCATGCACTGAAATATATACCCGAGCTACAAAAGGAAGTGGTGACATTAAAGCGTAAAAAAGAGAAGGTTCAGTCATATGCATCAACAACCATGAATAGCAGCTGGCAAGAGCATCGTGCCATTAAGAAGGAAAATTGTAATGGTGCTACAACAAATAGAGATTCTTGGTTAGTTTCTTCGGTGAATGTTTTAAGTGACACAGAGGTTGTCATCCAGCTGATTTCCTCAACTGATCATATGGCCACGAATAAGAAGAATGGGTTTTTGTCTAAGGTTCTGGACAACTTAGAGCGTGACGAATATGAATTTGTTTTGCTAAATGCGACAACAATGAAATGTTCTGGAGAAGGGATGGTACTAAACACTCTTCATCTTCAGGTATATTTATCAATTTATGTCACAATTTACAAACAATTTTGCCGCATAGTGTAATTTTGGTCAGAAATGCCGATTTCTCTGAAAAGAACTTGTCCTCCCAAAATTTTGTTACATGCTTTATTTAATTAGTTACTCAGCTCCAGTGTATTATTGTAAAAGATACTTAAAGAGTCTTGGTCCATCACAAAAAATTGCAGGTCATGTCTTTAGTTGATTGTAGGTATTGGATTACAGAAAACATGTTGTTAACACTTATCAAACATAGGTTTTTATTATACTGAAATCTAGAACACATGAAAGAAAAGTCCAAAACATCTTGAACATGATTCTAAAAACAATTAAGCATTTATTTCATTCTTCGTCATCAGAATCATCCATGAGGTCGCTCTCATCCAGGACACTGTAAACACGCTGTCTATTCAACACTCGAATCACATTTGCCCTCTGTCCATTGATATTGGGCATATTGGGTTGAACACCATTTGGCATTATATCTTCATCAGTGAGTCCGAGTTCATCAAATAGTTCCTCTAGAGGAAGACCATGACCAATCTGCAAAGTAAGAAAGTTGTTAATGTTCGAGTGTCAAAGTGGTGATTTTATACAAAGTAGCAATGAGTACCTCATCCTCCTCCAACTCCGAAATATCCTCATCCGGAATCATATCCACATCAATGATATCCTCATCTGGAATCATATCCACATCTATCACTTCATCCCAATTCCAATTTCGAAGATTTTCTTCTCTTTGGCTTTGTCGAGTGTCTTGCCAAACCTGCATTAAAAGTGAAAATTTGTGATTAGTATAAAACCAAATGTGGTTCACTGGTTTGCATATGTATTTAAAAGAAGTTAGTTTCATGATGGTTTAAATCTTTTTATTCTTATTTTTCAGGGCTCAATGTAAATTTTGGATAAAGATGAGGCAAACCATGTTTGGAATGACGGGGGCAGCCGGAATGTTGAGTGGAAGCAGGTCAAGCATTGCATTGTTTGGGTTTGGTGCATTCATTTTTTGTTTTGAAAGTTGTTCTTTAGTTGCAGTATATTCAAGTAGCAAGTAAATGGGTGAAGAGATATGACTGATTGGTGATTTGGTGGGTTTTTATAGTACCAGGATATGAGAAAAAAAAAGGTAACTGGATGTAAATCAGGCTGATTCTCAGGTTTTAAATATTTGGCTTATTTTCAGGTTTTGGAGGGAAAGGTTGGCATTCATGGCTCGGATGTTATAGAGGGTTGTACTTTAGGTTTAAATCATTGTAAATTTAGGTGTTGGGGTGTTTTAAAGGCTATTTAATGTAGATATTTCTGTATTTTGGTCCTTTTGGTCTGAATTTCGTGTCATGCATGTTTTGCTTGTACACAATGCTTTCCTTGTTGTAACTATGAAGATTCCTTGCTTTAAAGGGTTGTAAACATTGCATAATTATTTGTACATTTGAAATTTTTGGAGAGAGATTCATTTGCCTATTATATGTAGTATAGATAATTCACATATAAAGCTTGTTAGTGCAAACGTTACGACGTTTAATCTATATAGTATCTTCATATTTTAATGATGACAAACACGTAACTTGTAATACATAATGTAAAGTGCAAAAGTTACTCGTTCACACATCAACATCTCTCGACATCACTTCAAGTATGAACAAACACTTTACCAACTTTGTAAGTGATCAAAGAAAAACATTTTTTCCTTAATCGCTACATTTTATAAATGTCACAAAACATTTTTACAAAAATAAACTAGACAAATTAGTTTTGTATTTATAAAGAAATGTTTTAATACGGAAAATAAATTTGAAATGTGAATTTCAAACTATCCAAACGGCCTCATTTCCCGCCAAATCAGATAACATTTCACGACAAAAGGACAAAAACTGTCGGGAAGGTCCCTTAAATAGGTGGCGGTCCCTTATTGATAGGACCGTCCAAGGTTTAAGGGACCGTCCCATGCTCCTCGAGCTGCCTATAAATACTGACCCATTTTCATCAGAAAAATTGATGCTCTTTGCACAAAACTTTTTGTTTCTTTGTTTCCTCTTCTTTGATCACTGATGCGTGGGATTGCGCCTACACAAAAGGTTTTACCTCTCGAGGGATCTCGAGAAGCTTGCAATCCCCACCAGCAAGTGTACCTGACCGATGTAGTATAGTGTAGTAGCAAGTACCGGGGGATTGATCTTTCTACTTGGGAAATAGTGTTCGTTAGGATCAAAACTTAATTAAATTAGGTCTAGAGGTAAGGGATGATTCTTTTTTGTATTTTTATGGTTTATAGAAAGCAAAAGTAAAAATCTCGGGTATTGGAAGAGTGGGTGGAATTAGTTGCTAGTCAACTAACCTAAATAACTACAAATTTAATAAAAATAAAATAACAAGAAAGTAAATATTAAGAAAAACAATAATGAGAGAAACGTGTTTACTTAGATTTCACTACTCCCTAGCTATCTTTCATTAATTGACTAGTTTGTTACAATTGCGTGGATGACGGGTTATATTCCTTAATACCATTCGTGGGGCCGTGTACGATCTTTCCCAACCCTATAAGCTTCTACCTCTTCCTATGTCGAGCCGACAACTAGCTCCTAACATGGCATCCTTAGTAGTCACTTATGCATTAAATACAACCATTAAAATCGTAGTACACATCCGATTCATGTTTCTTAAAACGTTCAAGCAAGTTACCAATTGGAGATTAGCTAGTTTTCTTAAGCATAACATCGAAATCATTCATCCAAAACAATTAATAACAAACAATCAACCAACAATCAATAGCTAGGTTTCATTACATCTAAGCAAACACAAACAAACCTAGCCTAGCATGTTAAAGTAAGGACAAGCATAAGATAGAATCAAACAACATATAGACATATTGAATGATTATTGGAAGACTCATCTTTATTCAAACATGGATGAAAGAAGGGTTTGAAACCCTTACAAGAAGGTGAAAATTTGACTTAGGGTTTGTGGTAAAGTTCCTCCAAAAGTTCTCTACCTAATGAATGAAAATTAGAAAACTATATATAGAGAAATACAATCTGACGGCGTCATCTTATACATGTGACGCTGTTAACTAGCCGCTAATACTCTTCTCAGATTGCCTAGATCCAGATCTGACGCTGTCACTTGTTAATCATCACTTGGCCGTCACCTTGTAAATTGCTCTTGACGGCCTAGGTGTCCCAAAGGGTGACGCCGTCACTCTTTAAGTCCCAAAAATTTTCTGGCGCGTCTCGTGTAAACTTCATATCCACCTATTTGCCAATACATAACGCCGTCATCTGTAAAGCTTGACGCCGTTAGGTACTGTTTCCAGCTTGATGTTGGAGACTTTGCCGTTTTCTTCACTTTTCGCTCCAAAATGCTTCCTTTTCCAGATTTCTTCTCCAAAGTACCTAAAATGACAAAAGGAACGATTTGAGGCAATATTTGATCAAATAATCATGACTTAGGGCTTAAATGACCCCCTAAAAGTGTAACACTTTTCGCCTCATCAATCACTATAACTCTTTGGTATGTGTTTATAAGTGATCCCGTCATACACTACATCATGTGCAAGAGAAGAACACTCGAAGTCGTCAAGAATCGAAGTGTTATTGAGTCCACACACAAACGTAACTAGTGTTACAATTTTCTTTTTCATCTACCTTATGGGCAAGAGAAGAACTCTCTACGTAGATGAAGATTCGAGATGCTATAGGTGTCCACATACAAACATAACAAGTGTTACGGTTATAGGTCTTGTAAATATTGCAAATACTTCCTACTTGTGTGTGAGTCAAGGATGGAGTTATGTGTGTGAACTTGGAAGAAGATGGAGATCCAAGAAGTCTTGTAACTAGATTAGTTCATTTATTTGTTGTGAGGAGAGAGATGTCCTAGTGTGTAGGTTAGGACTTAGTTGAGTTATTGTGTGAAGGCTTGGATCGGGTGATGATCCAAGTGTGTCTTTGTGTGAAGGCTTGGATTCAGTGAAGATCCAAGTGTGTCTTAGTATGAAGGCTTGAATCGGGTAAAGGTTCAAGTGAACGGGAGTGCTCATTCATGTGAAGACTTGGATTGTGTGTCTATCTAAGTGAAACAAGAGTGCTTGTTCGTGTGGCCACGTGGGCTTTTGTGTAGATTCGTTCTAGCTAGGATTAGAACTCGACATTGCGCTTACTGTCATTAAACTTGGTGTAAGCTTGTGTATGGTTTGTTCCGCCATATTGGAGCGTATTGATTAGTGAAGTAACTCTCGAGTGTGGTACTCGGGGAGTGGAGTAGGACGAAGAAGTGCTTCGTGCCGAACCACTATATATCATCGTGTCTGGTTTGCGTTTTCTCTTCCTATCTCTTTACTTTCTATACTTGCATTACATTTAGGTTTGTGTGGCTTGTTGTGTGTATGCTTGTGATATAAACTAGTTAACTTAAATACGCAAAACACAAGAAAACTTAATCATACGAAATAATCTACTCACTGGTGGCGGTCCTTTATATAGGGACGGTCCCCAAACATTTAAGGGACCGTCGGTGTATATTAAGGACCGTCCACAGTATGATCAGTAGTAACTTAGCTAAAACATTTAAACCTCATGTTATGTTTATGTTTATGTGATTGCTTGCATACTTGTTATTAAGTGACATATATTCTTGTTATGAGTGACATAACTACTATTCATATTTAGTCACACTGGATCGGGAATTTGATACGAAATATTTTAAGTTTTAAAGAGGAACGTATTCGCCCCTCTCTACGTTTCTACAAAGCTGATGAGGTGTAATTTTATACGTTTTTAAAGGGTCATTTAGCCTCTAAATTCGTAAATATTCGATCATTTATTGCCCTAAATCATTTTTATTTGAGTTTTAGGTACTTGGGGAAAAAAGCTAAAAAATGGTACGTTTTGGGCTCGATTAGACGGAAAAACGAAGAAAATGACAACATTGAGAAAAACGTCACAGAAAAGGAGTTGTGACGGCGTCACAAGCACTACGTTTATTTATATCATTTGACCTAATCCATTGCCCAAGGTACTAACTAGCCATGGAGGTACCATGGCCATGTCATTGAGGCACCAATGGCATGACGCTATCTGTGGAGGTGTGTTTTTGTCCACAGTGTTCCCATTTGTTTACTACACACTTGGCCATTTTTGATACGTAAGAATACTTGTCTGAGTACATGTGTATGGTTATGTATAACTTTGTTTTGCAGGGGAGCGTATGGATGCATCCTAGGTACTCAGTTTAGATTTGATATATATGTGTGTGTGCCATACACATTTGGGAGAATCGCGACTCCATTTGCTATGATTTGTTATGAAATAATATGAATATGATTGATAGATATGATATGTTTGTTTTCATTGTTTTAGTCTATTCATGAATCATGTTTAGGCACTTGGGCAATTCCTAGAAAATTCCTTTTATAACTCTTTGATTATTCCTTAATACCATATTCAGTCCTTATTTCATATAACGTCTTGTCTCAATAGGTTTGCATTTGATTTGTTTCGCTTATTCATTTATGTCATATTACTTTTCATTATTTATATTTGTTAACTGAGCGTTAGCTCAATCGCATTTCTTTTCTCTGCGGCATGTATTAAACGAGATGCTGGGATTGAGTGATGAGAGTATGAGCTTTTAGTGGACCAACCCAACCTTAGTATCTATTTTCTTTTGGATTTTGTTTAAGATTTATGTCTTGGTCATCTCTTTTCATTTTAGAGTTGGAGTTGATTTGTATTTATTAGAAGTCATTTTATTTCATGACTTGTATTTGAATTTATTTAAGACTTCCGCTTACATTATATGTTCTGATTGACATCATAATGTGACATTTTGACCCCTTTCGGGATTGGGGTATTACAATATGAAATTAGTAGTTTTATCAAGTGTCAGGTAATTTTAGAATCTTGAGGCACTTGGTTTAGAGGTAGGTTTTATGTTGGAGAGTGAAGTTGTTAGTAGTGACTAGTATTCTAATTTAGACAACTTTATTTACAGACACAATTGATGTTGGTATCAAATCACCACCCATTCTCTGACAGTTTTGTAGCTTCTCATTCAATCCCTGATCAGTGACACATGTTGAGGTATAAGCTGTGCTGATGGTTCCTTCTTGCCCCTTGGTCACTTCCAATTGATGGCGATATCAAATCATAACTGTAATGAATGTCTAGCCATCGACTCAATAATTTTCTCTATTATAGGAATTTCCTATTGATGATCGATTACGTCTTATAGAAGAACCAACTGAAAACCCTTATTAGGAAAATCAAACACATTAGACGAAGTAAGATTCTGATCATAAAATTCGTTAGAAACCAAAAAGTAAAAATCAAATATGTCGCATGTACCCACACCTTTTTGCAGACACTGCACCAACAGATAACACAAACTGAATCTCGGGATGAGATTTCTGTAATGGGGGTAGACTTTGATAATTCGCACTTTTCAAGCCATTATTAACCTTTAAACTCAAAACTATTTACTTTGGAAGTTCACTTAGTTACCTTATGCGTAATCGTTAACTTAAAATATGTAAATCGGAAAACGAAATTTATCATAAACCGGCATTTTTCTAGGTCAATATTTGACTAAAAATTAAAAACATTCATTTTTAATGTTTATGTGTTTACTTTGAACTAAAACCGGGAAGTTATCTCGTGTATTGAGAAAAACGTTATTTAACACGTACCGACACTAGACTGAGCATAATTAAATTAGTACATTATGACTCTTATAAATTTATTTTATGAGACATTACATCAGTTTTACAATTTTTCAGTAAAACGCATACATTTTGCATTTTAGCTCTCATATGCATGAAAACGCCCAACCGACTCACCACCTTTGCATTACCCATCACTACACACATACTAATACTCTTTGAAAAACCAATTCCCCCCCCCCCCCCCCCTTTTTGCTTGGATGATCCCACACCCAAACACATCACTTGGGTTATTTTGTTTTCACATACAACAAACGTAGTACCATTTTGTTTTATCTAATTTTGTTGCTAAGTGTAGTACATTGCATATATCTCAAAGTTTTGTCATTAGCTAGGATTTAACCCCACTTATTTTAACTCATATGTGATCTTTGTGTATAAAAGACACTAGCTAGTCACTTATTGCTTTACCAAAACACATAGTATAATTTTTGCCTTCTTCCTTTCTTTTTTCTTGTTCGACTGAAACCACAAACACCTCCACCAAAATAATTTTCCTTTGTTCTTTGAAAGATATGGGTTGTAGCTTTGTTAATTGGTACTTTGGTTGAAGATTATTGATGATTTTTGGGTTTGAAAGCTAGTATTAGAAGTAATATTGGGAAGCACTTAGGTTTTTGCAACAAGTTGGGTAATAGATTAGTAGTAAGATTTTGGGGTAAATCTTGGTCCCATTTCACAAACCTTGCTAGTCATTGTAAGTTTATATAAATTTGTTTTCAAATATTTAGCATCATAAGTTACGAGATAAATAAAACGGCAAATAAGCTCTTTGGAAACTAAAAAAAAGGAATATTATTTAGACATGAACGAGATAGTCGGGACTACTTATATATATATAATAAGGAATATGACTTCCAACGATTGAACAACAAGGGAAATTTTGACTATTGTCTATATTGTACATTTAATTTAAATGCAATTAATACACTAAAATGGAGACTTATGAACAAGAGTTTATGATTTACTAAAGTGACTTATTTAATAGAAGACGTAATGATTTTTAAAATGATATACCTAAAATGAAAGCTCAAAATCGCCTTCGTCCGTGATTGTTCTAGAGTGTATCTTCTCCTTCAAAACCTTTAAGATAATTACTATTGTCAAGAAATTTAAAAATGTCCTCTAATATCTATTAATATATATAGAGTTCTAATACCTCTACGTTTCTATTACTTATTTTCCATGTGAGTGTTAAGACTTAATGACTTAATATCATGTTTTTCGTATCTAGAACTTTATTTTCATTTATTATCTATCCTTGATACAATCCAAATTTGATTTGATAAAACAACCCTTTGAGGTTTCTTTTTTTCAAATTTATTTTTAATTAATCTCACCTCAAAATAAAATTACTAATTTTCTTAAATTCCCAACAACGTCACAATAAACAAACATTTAAACAAACCCTTATAACAACCAAAGTTTACATTACCACTATAGTCTTTTTAGTTCCATTCAAATATCATTACTTCCTGCCCAAAAATTAAATTTCAACGTAAACTACATTTTTACTAAATAAACACAAACGCAAACATGTACGGGTGATGTAAGTCTTATAAAAAGTGCATACTCCTCATTTCTCTATATTTCAAAACCTAAAGCACCATATTATTTAATTAGGTTGCGGTTAGATTTCCGAGCACCGTTTTTCCGTGCACACCATTCCTTGTACCATATCACTTGATCATTTGAGGTGAGTTTAATAGCCCCTCTTTTACATTATTTACACTTATTTTACAACTTTTGGGGTGAGAAAATGCTTTCTTTTATTTTGGACACAATTACCTTTTAAACCGTTACAGATTAGCCTATGTATCGTTAACCCATTATGCCTACTATCATGAACCGTTAATTTCTGCGGGAAGCGTGAATAATATAAATAGATCTATTGGGGTTGACTCCCCCGTTCGGGTAAATAGCGCTTACTTGACCAAGATTATTGGTCTAACGGACGTATACCATGTCGTAATCTAAGTGTCAAGGGTTAAACACTTACCGCGCCTTTATACTATGTGCATTAATTTGCATACTTTACTGTGGTAGTTTCAGTGTCCTGAGCTTAGTACAATCATAATACCTTTTGTATGACGTTATATTTGTTGCAATGGTCATATTCTTGAAAATCTTATGGATCTTGAAAAATGTATATTGGCCCCAAAAACTACTTTCACCTTATGTAAGAGCGTTAGTGAAGTAGGTAAATTTTCAAATGTTCTCATTAGTGACTGACGAATTTTTCAATATAATCCTTTTTTTTTTCCTTTGCGCTTTCTCACGGAAAGAGGCCACAGAAAAGTAAACCAAAAGGGTTTAATCCCAAGGTAGGATTCTAATAAACTTTGTCTTCTTTATTACCATAATAATGTTGTGCTTCTTGGCAGTTTCCGAAATCTACTAATTTGACGAATAAAATAAATAGCTAATTAAAAAAGAAAATACTAACTAAGGATCATGTATGTCATGTTAAGTGTTAAGATTGTTTTCCTTAAATGATGGTAATAAAGATAAAAACCAAGCTCTATAACAATGAATTGTATTATGCCATGGCGGAATTTGAACATTTATTATTTTTTTTGGGGGAGGGCGAATAAGAGATTTGTTTGTACTCTCAACTAAATTACCCCTAAAACCTATAATATTAACACTAGTTGCCACAACTTTTGGGGGCCAGGACCTCCCTGATGCGTGGGAATTGCACCAGGCTTTACCTCTCGAGGGATCTCGAGAAGCTTACAACCCCCACCAGGCAGTGTACGTGATCGTTGTAGTATAGTATAGTGACAAGTATCAGGGGATTGATCGTTCAACTCAGAAATAGTGTCGCTAGGATTAGAAAGCCTAAGAACTAGGTCTAGAGGTGAGGGATGATTCTTTTTGTATTTTTATATTTTTATGAAAGCAAGTAAAATTCTTGGTTTTTAGAGTAGTGGGCGGAATTAGTTGCTAGTCAACTAACCCAATAACTAAAGTTGCAATCAAAATAAAGTAACAAAAATGTAAATTAAACTAATTAAACTAGTGGTGTGAACAATAGATGGGAGAATTGTGTTTACTTAGATTTCACTACTCCCTAGATATCTTTTACAGGTTAATTGTTTGTTACTGTTGCGTGGATGACGGGTTATATTCCTTAATACCAATCGTGGGGTGCCATACGTACTTCCCCAACTCTATAAGCTCCTACTTCACTCCTATGTCGAGCCTGCAAGAAGCTGCTAACATGGGATCACTAGAATTCGCTCATGCATTAAATACAACCATAAAAACCTAGTACACATCGGTTCATGCTTCTTAAGACATTCAAGATTGTTACACAATGGAAGTCTGCCAGTTTTCTTAAGCCTAACATTGAAATCATTCATCCATTACAACTATAAACAAGCAATCAACCTATAATCAACATCTAGGTTTCATTACATCTAAGCAAACACACAAGAGATCTAGCCTAGCATGTTAAAATCAAGACAAACGTAAGATATATTCAAGCAACACATAGACATATTTAATGAATTGAAAGGAACTCATCTCAATTGAACATGAAGAGTTTCAAGGGGTGAAAACCCTTGAAAATACTGTAAAAGTCGTGTTAGGGTTTATTAGTTCGACCCTAAAATTCTCCTCTCAAGTTCCACACCTAATGAATGAAAATTAGAAAAGTATGTATAGGTTTCATGAGGTGACGGCGTCAAGAAGAAACTTCTGATGCCGTCAACCCGCCGCCAAAAATATTCTCGGATTGCCTAGATCCAGATCTGATGCCGTCATGTATAATCTTGTTCTGGGCCGTCACCACATTTACTCTTGACGGCCATGTTCTGACGCCGTCACGTTTTCTCTGGGCCGTCACCAAAATTGCTCTTGACGCCGTCATCAAATTCCTCTTGACGCCGTCAGGTACTGTTCCCAGCAAGGAAAATTAAGACTTTGCCGTTTTCTTCACTTTTATGCTCCAAAAACGTCCAAAATGCTTCCTTTTCCAGAATTCACTCCCAAAGTACCTAAAATCATAAAAGGAACGATTTAGGGCAATATTTGATCAAATAAATTCCAATTCCGGCTTAAATGACCCCCTAAAAACGGATCATTTTTCGCCTTATCATATACCCTTACACTTGAGATTTGCTTGTCCTCAAGCAAATGCGCTTTTATTCTAATCAAAATACAAGTTAGGGGTCATTTAACACTAATATAAAAGTAATTACAACAAATAATCGTTTCACTAAATACCAAAGACAAGCACGGAGGTCATACACTAGCACATCACAAATAGTGTTTAAATTCCCACATCTCTCACTATGGAAATGGAAAATATCTCTCACTACCTGTCATAGCAAAATAAATTACCATAGGCTTGGGAAAGGATCAAACCTCTACCACATGGCGTAAGAACCTAGGATAAACTATCAAAGAGGTCTTTTAAAGGGTTGTAACGTTAGGTGTAGGGATATAGAATACACGGTTTTGTTGGATATAGGCAATCTTTACTGGTGGCGAGTTAATCATCTTGGTTAATGACATGTACAATATAGCGTTGCTAAGCCAAGACTAGACTCGACTTAAGCTAATAAATGAAAAATAACAAAAACATAAAATAAACATAGAATGAAACGGGATGGTAGTCCGTATGTTTTTTCTCTTTTCTTTTTTCTATTTTTTTTTCTTAATTTTTTTTTTCTTTTTCTTAATTTTTTCGATTTTTTAGATTTTTTTTTTCTTTTTTTCATACACTCTTATCCTACCATCAAAAATAATACATCATAGGGAATGAACATTCCTCTTACACTTGAATTTTTACATACTTTACAATAAACTAATCTAATGACTCGAATTAAGATAATCAAAACACTTGGAGTACTTTTAAGATTAATGCACATATGGGAGTAATATATGATGTTCTTCCCCATTACTCCATAAAATTAGTACTTTACCCATGAGTCCCAATCGTCCCAAAACAATATGTACAAGGATATGACTCGACTTAGCAACCATGTAATCAATTAGATAATTAACTAAGGGTTTAAACAAATAACAATAATGCACTAAAGATGAGTGCATACACGGAAGGCTAAGGCGATTTGGGTGTACATTTAAGTGGGGTGTAACAAATTCTTCCTTTAAGTAAGATGCTTAAAGGTAGAAACGAAAAGATAGGCTCGGAGGGGTGTACTAGGGGTTTCGTGTACTAAAAATGAGTACAACGCTAAGGTGTGGGAAAAATTAATTGACTTAACTAGCCAAGTAATATGACTTAAATGGTCAAATAATTATGATACGGGTTTAACACAAGGGTGATCCTAATGCCTCTTATCATGTAGTAAATCCAACTACACGAATGTAGTCTCACTAGCGGTCTCGGGATGCATCACTAACGTAAGTTCTAGAATCTAAATGCTACCGGTACACTCATAAGCACTAATAATGAATGCTTTTCCTATCAAATCTAAAGGCGAACCTCACATATTTGGGTGGAAAATTTTTCTGAATGATACTGTTATGTGCTAGTCATACAATCTCCTATCCATGAGACGCTTGCTATGGCTAAAGTTTCACTCCTAAATGTTGTAAAAAAATTTAAATTTGGCGCTAAAATTACGCTAACAAGTATTTCTCAGAGTTTTATTACACATCTACCATCAAACAAACAAACTCAAGCGAAAATGTATACTATAAGGTATCATCATTTTACCCTCCCCTTACACTTAGGATGAACATTGTCCCCAATGTTCAATTAAAGAATGTAAAAGTAAAAACAGGTAAAAGAATGAAATCAAATACTCCCCTGATTCGCTCGGTATGGATAGTGTGGTAACAAGGTTAGATCTTCTTCCAAGAAAATGAACAATCAAAGCTTCCCTTCCAAAATATAAATCATCTTCTTGTCAAACATAACCTGTTAAACCTGAGAAAACAAATAAGGCAACCTCGCGTAAAATCGGCGGCAATCTATATATAATAATAAATCCTATAAAACAAAGTAAGATATAATGCTTGTGGAATGAATGTTTGCAGATTTCCTGGAGTTTATAAAACTAAAGAATTAACAAAAACTTTAAGACTCCGTTAGAAAAACAAAACTGGCAAAATTTTCAGATTTTTACACATGACGCCGTCAGAAATTTCTTCCTGACACCGTCAGAAGTGACCTGCAGAAATCTTTATGTTAAGTTTCTGAAAAATTTCTGGAAAAACTTTGTCCTACTTCCTGGAAAATCCTGCAAAACATCATTATGACTCGATACAAGCATTTGACTCTAACAAATACGAATATACATGTCCATTCAATATTGTGGAGAATCATGATCAATTTTGTTTCTTAAAAACATATTTGTGGTTTCCCCTTACACTTATCTTTTGCGAAATACCTTTGGATGAAGTTAAGACTAAGCTAAACAACAAAATAAAGTATTTTCACCATTTTATTTTGAAACATGATCTACCAACAATAAAAATAAAACATGCATACGGAAATAAATAACAATCAAACAATTAAAAATCACACAAAGCATGGGTTGCCTCCCAAGAAGCGCTTATTTTTGTTCGAGTCCTGAGCCTGAATCTACCCTTATTTAACGGAAATAGGGGAGGTATTCCCTACACTTAGGATTAAGTGCGGGTGAAATATGCCATGTGAGGAAAGAGTGGTGGATGAATTATATGCTCAAATGGGTGTCCTCCTATCATCATAACTTTACCTAGTTCACTTTGGTCAATGGGTAAGTTGAAGTTTTCTCCTAAAAAGGGATCATCTTCTAACAACTTTAAGAGACTCCAAGTTGGGAATCCATCTTGACCTAATAAACCCGGTTTAAACCCATAATGTTTCTTGTGATCAATCATGAATGGGTGATGTAAGCATGTAAGGTTATGTTCTACTCCTATATTGGCTTCCTCTCTACAAGGCTTATAGTCCACTACCTTTAACCTAAGACTACCCGGACTATATGGTTTGATGGGTGGATCGGAACCTATTTTAATTCCTAAATTTTCATCCAAGGATGGAAGCTTAGGTAACAGTTTTGGTTGAGGCTCCGGTTCATCAAAACTAGGAACTTCCCTAGAACTAAGAGTAAGGTTATCATTATAAGTATTCAAACCTATATCCTCTAGTTGTGTTTGGTCCAAGGGCTCTACCTCTATCGGGGCTCCTATAGTCTCTTCTACTTCTTTCGGGTAAGACACGGGTGGTGTGTGTGCCACAAATGATAGTAGAACTTGTGGGGTACTTAGTGAGCTTATGTTATTTACTTCATCATTCCTTGTGTCAAGATCACCTATATCCTCAACATGTGTTTCATTATAATCTAACCCTAACATTTTCCCAAGTATCTCAAGTGCTTCTCTAGGCATCTCAACTTCTATATCCGAATCATAAGGATCATCCTCAATATTCTGACTGCTATATACAAATTGCCCAAAAGATTCATCATGTGTTTCTTGAGATTCATCATCATCGATCATAAAACCTAGGTCTTTTTTATCAATGTGATCATGTTCGGCTACATCCTCCATCACATCAAGGTCACCTATGTGTTCATCCTGTATTATGGTAGTGCCTAACCATGACATGCAGCTAGGTGGCTCATATGAAACTATCCTAGGTGAAGGCTCATATGGTGCATAGGTTTCACTATGTAACACCCCCAATTCATGGATGCAGCGGAATTCAAACTGGGTGTTACTCGATGGCACAATAGTCACAATAATAGAAAACGAACTCCAATTGAGTCGTTTTAAAAGATTTATCATTCAAATTGTATAAATATCAGAGATTACAAAATGAGGTCCCAAATGGTTCCATGTTTACAATTTACATTAAATGAGTTTTGAATGATAATAAAATTTATAGCCCTCTTGAACATCCGTGCCCTTCCGTGCCATCCTTGATCGTCATGAACCTAAAATACATGCTTGAGAGGTCAACACAAAGGTTGAGTGATATTCATAGAGTTTGTTAAATGTTTGAACACAATGTGTTGGTAGTGTGAGTTATAGGCTCACACTAATGGTTGGAAAACAAAACAGGTAGGCTACGTTATTATACGCCCATAAAATGTATTATACACTAAGCTTATGACACCAAAACGTTAACGTGTACCAATATCGATCGGCAGATTTATCCCGGTAGGTACTTTGCTAACATACCTAAATCTCAAATATTAGTGCATTTGTTTGAACTTAGTCAATACAAATGGGATTCGTCAATCCCAATAGGCCTATTCACAATATTTGCGCTCACTATTGCTAGTGATTAAATGGTTCATAATAAGGGATCTCGGTTTAGCAAGGCTGGTACTTAGTGATAATAAAACAATCAGGCAAGCATACAATTTAAAAACATTGTGCTCGGTTAAAATAGCATGTATTCCCCCCAAGGGTTTGTAAAACAATTAAGTAATGGAAAGTGGGGCTATGAACTCACCTTGGGATGTAGTGACGTAATGAACACAACTGTGCCAAGGAGTATGGCAGAATAGTAACATAAGTGATGTCAATAATTAGAGCGCAACGATACAGAATCGGCATAACCTAATGAATATAAGCTTGTCTCAAAACATAATACGCAGAAAGTAATCGATACGTATGAGTTTCAAAAGGTAGAGTGTTGTAGTTTTCGTGGAATATTTGTATCAATGTTTGTAAAAAGTTTAGTATCCCATTCGTGTGGTGGTATAAAGTCATAGACTCAGACAAAACGCACGCCAAAGCACAAATCATATAGCATAAGTATGAAAGGTAATAAGCACGTATAAAAGAATAAACCGGTATGAACCAGATAAGCAGATATATAAATGAGATATATGGATTAGTTACGTTTAACTAATAAATAGTCATTAGAAATTCCAACTTGTATTTATTGGTTATTGGGTAGAAATCCAATAATAAACAAGTGACAGTCCGTGTAATAAAGTCCGGTAATAAGTGATTTGTTATTAAGTCGTAAGTCCATTAAGAGTGCAATACTTTAATCCTAAACCCTTGTAAGATTATATATGTATTTGACATAGTACATGAGGTTTGTAACTTGAAGATTTGCTAAAACAAGCCCTATGTATGAGCTAGAAACTGAAATTCTAAAACAATCCCAAAGATTGGAAAGTCTGCACAACTCAGTAAGTTATGGGCCTTAGGTAATTAGATAGGGTGATAGAGCTATGTCTTGTGGTCATTTCACCGGGTGGCGCACCTCATAACTCATCCCGATGAGTAAATGAGAGCCAAAATGGCGAAAGGTGTCAAAATCTGCACACCAGATTTCAATCAGAAAAAGCTCATGGTTCTGGTCATTTCTGGAGTTCGGCCCAATTTTATGAAATGTTGGTAAGACATAAACTTAAATGTAGCCGCAAACGGTGCATCAACCGGAGTTGTAGAACTCTAGATATCGCCGAAAAGGCGGGACTGCAGTGAGCTGTTCCAAACAGCTCAAGTATGCAGTAAATAGACAAACAAAACGCACCCTATTATGCAGAAAATCAGTAGCAAACGTGCCCTATATGGGTCTGTTTTGGCAGTCAACAGACACCCCTGGTTGGGCCGTTTTAGCAGCCAACAATAACCCTCGTTGGGGATGGTTTTGGCTGGACAGAAAGCAACAAACAAACAACCTATGTTGTGCACAAAGTAAACAAGTAAATGCACCCTAATTGAGCTGTTTTCGGGCTGTTTGCAGCCAACAAATGCACCCTAGTTAGGCTGCGTTTCAGCAAACAAACACACCATTGCTGGGGCTGCGTAGCAGCAAGCAAATGTCCCTGTTTGGGCTGTAATAAGCCTATCCAAGCGCACCCTTTGGGTGGCTGTGACAGCAGACAAACGAACACCCTTGTAAGCTACGGTGTGGGTCAAAACAACAAAACCAAGCGCACCCTTTGGGTGGCTGTGACAGCAGACAAACGAACACCCTTGTAAGCTACAGTGTGGGTCAAAACAACAAAACCAAGCACACCCTTTGGGTGTTGTGGTGTGGATTGAAATAAACCAAACGGACACCCTTGTGGGCTGTATAGATCGAGACCAAAACAACACCCTCTTTGGTGTCTTGTTGACTCAAAACCGATCACAAACAAACACCTATCTCAGTTTCCTGTTGAGCCGAATTTAGATCAAACACCCTCTTGGGTTTCTGTTAATACCGAGAGCAGCAAACACCCCTATTGGGTCGTTGCTGTGAACCAAATAACAACAAATATAGCACCCCTTTTTAAATCTTTGTTTACCACACGAATTATTAACAAAACGTTTTTATTCAGTTTATTTCCACGAAAAATCATACAAATAATATATTAATTGGTTTAATATTAAGAAGATAATATACCAGATGTGTTTCGACATACCACAAGGAAAGGAGGAGGTAGTAAAGAGATGATGATATTGATGGTGCGGCTGTGGTGATTCACGGACACAAACCAAACCACAAAGACCTATGAGTGACCCTTCTCTTTAACTCGTAACGAGCCACCCTTGTCTTCTCCTCGTGATGGTGTGGCGGTTATCAAGAGAGTTCAGGAGGTGGGAGAGGCGGTGTAGTGAGAGAGATGAGGAAGAGATAGATAAGATCAGATTTTATCTGCTTATTTATATGAAGAGGGAGGCGGTGGAGGTGATAAGATAAGGGTAAGTTTGTTTTATTATTATATCATGTGTCCCGTGTCCCGTTGAGCTAAAGTGTAACCTCGGTACTTTGATTTGGTAATTGTGAGAAATATATTTCTGGAAGCGTTTTTATATTAGCAAAAATAAAAATGAAATTATTGACTCCAAATAATAATGATAAAATTTAAACCATTATTAATGCGGTGTCGGTATCGTTCTTCAAGAAAAGCGATATATCCTCTAGCTTTTAAGTTTTAAATCACCGGTAATCGTCAGAAAATAAATAACTCGTATTTTCTGATAAAAATAAATAGTGGTACTATTTAGAATAATAGTCTGAAAAATTATAGGTTGTGCCGGTACGCGTTGTGTGCGGTCTTCACGTTTTGCAAGATAACTTCTCGTTAAATAGACCGAGGTGAACGAAATTGTTTAGAAAGTAATAATTCAAAACAGAATGAATTATTTAACTTGGAAGACTACTGGTTAACTACTGGTCATAGTAATTGCTTTTACGTTACGGTAAAAGTCAAATAGTCAAAAGTCAAAGTCAAAGGGCAAAATAGTCATTTTGCCTTATGAAAATTTACGGGTTGCTACACACTAAGTGAGGCATTTTGAGGGGTTGATGGAGCTCTTAAGGTGAATTCTTTAAAAGTCTTATGCACTTGGCCTCTTTTCTCAAGGTACTCAATAAAATCAATATAAGATCCTGTCCTCCTCATTTCATCCCTCAATCTTGGTATATCCAAACTGGTGTAATTATATTTTTTCTGGTAAAACTCTAGTGTCGGACTTGGTGGATTCGCGTTCTCCATAATGGTGAACGGAACAGTCAATGAACTTAATTTACTAACAAAGGCACAAAGAAAAAGATTGACTAAAGAAAACCTATAAAAATAAAAATAAAATCTTACTAGAAAGGAATCTAGCAAGTAGACCTAATAAAAAGAAATCCTAACCTAGACAATAACTATTTCCCGGGCTGCAGCGTCAAAAACTTGATGTGTGGGAATTGCACCAGGCTTTACCTCTCGAGGGATCTCGAGAAGCTTACAACCCCCACCAGGCAGTGTACTTGATCGTTGTAGTATAGTATAGTGACAAGTACCGGGGGATTGATCGTTCAACTCAGGAATAGTGTCGCTAGGATTAGAAAACCTAAGAACTAGGTCTAGAGGTGAGGGATGATTCTTTTTTTATTTTTATATTTTTATAAAAGCAAGTAAAATTCTCGGTTTTTAGAGTAGTGGGCGGAATTAGTTGCTAGTCAACTAACCCAATAACTAAAGTTGCAATCAAAATAAAATAACAAAAATGTAAATTAAACTAATTAAACTAGTGATGTGAATAATAGATGGGAGAATTGTGTTTACTTAGATTTCACTACTCCCTAGATATCTTTTACAGGTTAATTGTTTGTTACAGTTGCGTGGATAACGGGTTATATTCCTTAATACCAATCGTGGGGTGGCGTACGTACTTCCCCAACTCTATAAGCTCCTACTTTACTCCTATGTTGAGCCTGCAAGAAGCTCCAAACATGGGATCACTAGAATTCGTTCATGCATTAAATACAACCATAAAAACCTAGTACACATCGGTTCATGTTTCTTAAGACGTTCAAGCATGTTACACAATGAAAGTCTGCCAGTTTTCTTAAGCCTAACATTGAAATCATTCATCCATTACAACTAAAACAAGCAATCAACCTATAATCAACATCTAGGTTTCATTACATCTAAGCAAAACACACAAGAGATCTAGCCTAGCATGTTAAAATCAAGACAAGCGTAAGATATATTCAAGCAACACATAGACATATTCAATGAATTGAAAGGAACTTATCTCAATTGAACATGAAGGGTTTCAAGGGGTGAAAACCCTTGAAAATACTGTAAAAGTCGTGTTAGGGTTTATTAAGTTCGACCCTAAAATTCTCCTCACAAGTTCCACACCTAATGAATGAAAATTAGAAAAGTATATATTGATTTCATGAGGTGACGGCGTTAAGAAGAAACTTCTGACGCCGTCAATCCGCCGCCAAAAATATTATCGGATTGCCTAGATCCAGATCTGACACCGTCATGTGTAATCTTGTTCTGGGCCGTCACCACATTTACTCTTGACGGCCATGTTCTGATGCCGTCACGTTTTCTCTGGGCCGTCACCAAAATTGCTCTTGACGCCGTCATCAAATTCCTCTTGACACCGTCAGTAACTGTTCCCAGCAAGGAAAATTAAGACTTTGCCGTTTTCTTCACTTTTATGCTCCAAAAACGTCCAAAATGCTTCATTTTCCAGAATTCACTCCCAAAGTACCTAAAATCACAAAAGAAATGATTTAGGGCAATATTTGATCAAATAAATTCCAATTCCGGCTTAAATGACCCTCTAAAAACGGATCATTTTTCGCCTCATCACTCCCCTGGTATTATGTGAATCCTTAAGAACATGTTTTTTCTAATATTTAATATTGATCACCTTTATTATTCGACATCACAATTTTTGGTAATTGAATATTGAGCAATCAGTCTCGACGAAAAAAAAAAAATCAACTACAAACCATAAAAAATGCGACGCAAATGGAATAGCATAAATTTTAGAACACCAAAAGGAAAAAAAAAAAAAAAAAAAAAAAAAAAAATACATGATAAATGAATTATCATAGAAAGAACCTTTTGCTTCAATTGATAGTTTTAAGGAACCTTCTAATTTAATAGTTGCTATCGAAGTCGCTTCTTATTATTTGAAGCAATAGGAATTTTCAAAGTGTTTTAATTCCACTACTATTGAATTTGATAACGATTATAGACTGGAATAAGATGCAAATTAGAAAAAAGGGTAAATTAAAATGAAAGCTTGTTGTGAAAGTTTGGTAGGTTAAATTGGTATTTTACTTATTAATTGCATTTGTTACAAAATAAGAAACTGATTAAGAGAAAAGAGTTTCTTAACCAATAATGTCACCATTAAACACTCTAAGCTACACAATTGATAAATAAAGTCACTCAGATTAAATCATGTAAGATGCAATTAGTTTCAAACATAGTATTTTTTTTTTTTTTTTTTTTTTTTTTTTAATATCACGCCATTTGTCAAGGTGCCGAAAGCCTAAAGTGAGCTTTCAGTTAAGGCTTTAAAATGTACAATACTATACAATGTACTTGTTTTATTCACGTAATTACTTTTTTATAATTAAAGGTTTTAAATCCTGTAAGGCCTGAAATATTTGCTTTATGATTGAACCGGCCCTCGCCCTAACCTCAGTATCATGTACTTTAGTTTTATTCACATAATTACTTTTTTATAATTAAAGGTTTTAAATCCTGTAAGGCCTGAAATATTTGCTTTATGATTGAACCGACCTTCGCCCTGACCCCAGTATCATGTACTTTAGTTTTATTCACGCAATTACTTTTTTATAATTAAAGCTTTTAATTCCTGTAAGGCCTAAAATATCTGCTTTATGGTTAAACCGGCCCTCACCCTAACCCAAATATCGTATAATCCGTTCATATAATTCAGCAAAGAAACAACCAAAAATTAAGATTAAAACACCAATAATTTACTTAAATGGCAGCATTTAAAACAGTTGAACCAAATTTGCAAACCTAAAAGTAACACAAGGACTTAAACATAAACAAAGAAGAAACAAATAATTTAGACATTAAACTCTTTCTTTAAACTCACATGCGCTGAAAAAGGAAACATTCAATGACCCGAACCCGAAAAACCAGATCCAAATCCAAATGATCACCCACCTCACCCACCCTACCCCCCACCCCCTCACCATTCCCCTATAAAACCCCGTTCACAACCTCTTACAAAACACACACTCAATTCACACACATACATACATAAGTGAATCCACACCCTCCCTCCCTCCCTCTCTATATTATTTCTCTCACTCTTTTGTCCTATTTTTGCTCTACTGGAATTGAATCAATCAGCCAAAAACACACACACTTACACCTAAACACGCAGTTAATTAATTTATTTTATTTATTTAATCGAAGGTGCGTGTATTCATCATCCCTATCTGCTACCGTATTCGAATTGATTGATTGATTGATTAACAATAGAGACTGATTATAATGATAATCTATGGATCTAAATTAATTGTAATGACCTAATTTTAATACTGTTAAATTAAACCTAGAGACTCGTAAGGCGGTTTTGGATCTTAATAATCGGATCTTTTTTTAATTTGATTGACGTATTCATTTTACCCTAAAAATAAAATTTATAAATTTTTAGGGTTATTGTGTTCTAACTCATAATGCCTCCATTTAGATGTTGGGATATTGTTTTTTTTATGACTGTAATTGATTAATTTGATAGATTAGGTTGAGATTGTATTTGTTTGTTGTATGCGAATAAATGTGTTGTTATATGATATTACATAATCGTATTGCCATTATTGCGTGTTTTTTTCTCCCTAAATGATGTAACTGGAATGGTGTGCATATATCTATACTTGTAAATGGTTAATTGGACTGGTTGTTACGTAGTATTACGTAATCATATTGTCGTTATTGCGTATTGAGTTTCATTTAATTGCTAGTTTTTTTTCCCTAAATGCCGTATCTGGAATGTCCTGCATATATTTATAGTATTACGTAATCGTATCTCCTTGTGATTGGATTGTATGAATCGGTTTAGCCTTTAGCGTATTTACGAATGTATCTTCTTTCTATAAATGTTTGTCTCATTGTTGTTCAATTTGAGCGTTTAAATAGTGCAATGTTTGTGTATTGATTACATTTTTGTCTCTCGAATATTTTCAGGACCAGATAATTTAGTTATTTGACTGTCGTATTGGCTACATGATGTGCGTCGTTTTGTTGTAAAAGAACTGGAAGTAGAAGTGGATCTTTTACAAGATAGGTTTATCTATTTATTTATGTATATGAGTAATGAGTTCTAAAGCAAAGCCATTATTTGATCTCAATGAACCTGCTGCGGAGGAGGAGGAGGATGAAGAGAATGATGGCGTTTTCTGCTTCCAGCCCCAAAGGGCAATTCCGTCAACTACTCATACTTCAGATTTATTTAAACCAACTAATAGTCCTCGCAGAATAATAAACAACAATGCCTTTTCTCATGCATCTTCTGTTTCGGGCTTTCAGCCTTTTGTTCGAGCGAAAGGAGTGCAACCGGCTGAAACTGAAGATAGAAAGAAAGAAATTGATATCGGGTCTGCCTTTGAAAAAGAAGAAGGTGAATGGTCTGATGCAGAAGACAGTAATATGCCCGAAAAGTTGGGTAATGACCTTGATGATAAGTCAACGGTGAAATCAATGGCTGTTTTAATGGGTCATGGGAATTCTAGTGTGGCTGCGGTGGTTGATACCAATTCAAATGTTGTTATAGTGAAGAATGAAAATAGTAACCAAGGCTCGTTAGGACTTGATGTTGTCAAGGATGAAAATAGTAATCATGGCTCTTCAGGACTAAATGTCGTGAAAGATGAAAATAGTAACCATGGATCTTCAGGACTAAATGTCGTGAAGGATGAAAATAGTAACCATGGATCATCAGGACTAAATGTCGTGAAGGATGAAAATAGTAACCATGGATCTTCAGGACTAAATGTCGTGAAGGATGAAAATAGTAACCATGGCTCATTAGGACTTGATGGCGATTCAAATGATAGGAAAAGTAGTGATAGTCAAGAAGATCATGTAGTTGCTCCGAAACAAAAAGACATTAAAGGTGCTGAAGCGATTCATGCTTTAAAACTTGCAAATAACCCTGGAAAACGTCCCAGAATTGACCATCAAAAGGAAGCAATGTTGGGGAAAAAACGTAGCAGACAGACCATGTTTCTTAATTTGGAAGATGTTAAGCAAGCGGGAGCCATTAAAACCTCAACCCCTAAAAGGCAAATACCACCCATCACGACCCGTGTTACAAAAGATAAACAGATTCAGCTACCAATGACAAAGGATGCAAAACAGGTTGATCAATCTTGCAATGAAAGTAGCAGTAATGTGGAGTCTAGTGACCTTAAATCTGAATGTAACAATGGTGACATGAATTCAGGACTTTCAGGTCGTCCAAAAAGGTCAATTAGTAGTATAGATCTTACCGCAGAGGATAAACCGCTTCCCAGTCAAAGGCAGAGTCTATTGAAACAGACAAAGAATGCACAAGTTACTAGTAGAAAGACTGTCCTAATTAGTCAGAACTCTATTGATCCCAAAGCAGGAGGTAAAAAGCCTCCTTCCAAGAAACCAGCGGTTGTCACTAACCAATATCAGGATACTTCAGTGGAACGCCTTCTTCGTGAAGTGACCAATGACAAGTTCTGGCAGCATCCAGGTCCGAAATGTTCTACTAGTTTATCACTTAACTTTAACTTTTTGATTGCCGGATTTTTTAATGCCATTTTCTTTTCTTCGCTGGTTGTTATTATTTGTTTTTATAATTATTACTATCATTGCTTTCTGTTTCATGCTAGTTTTATTGATTATTTAATCCTGAGTCAACCTATCTTAAAGTATTGTTTATAGTCTGTTGCTCTTGAGTATTACCCTTAATGATTATGGATGTAAAATATATCATTTAACCCTAATGATTTGGTACTTCCAGTGAGATTGGTGAATTTGTCTTTCCAATCTGGTCGTGGTTTAGGGAACAGATTATCGTATAACTTGATTAAGCTATTCTCTATTCACCGGCTCATCCTTTAGTAAATTAGAGCTTCTTTGTTGCAGCATTTGTAGCTTGAAGCGCTATTAACAATATGTTCACTAGAACTAGATAGAAGGGTTTGTAGAAAATAGTGCAAAAGTTCGTCTCTTTGATAGAACATAGATAATATATCCAATTTTATTTGACTTATGGAAGAATATCAACTTTGAAGAACTATAATATATTTCTTTTGCATAAATGCAGAATAACATTATGTACCTTCATTTTGCTGCCAGTATATGTAACCTAGTACTTAACTGAACAATGTATGCAACTTGCTAGTGCAATTTGTAAAGTAATGATGCAGCATACTTACAGCTTCATTACCAATATATGCAACCGGGAACCTATTGCATCTTTTGGTAAAAGTAGTTGGTTTCTCGTTGCATTTTCGTCAGTATCGGTTGGATACCTTGATAACTATCTTCCACGACTGGAATGAGCTGCATTTCCCTGCATTTTTTCCGTATCGGTTGGATACCTTGATACCTATCTTCCACGCCTGGAATGAGCTGGTGGAGGAAAGTGTAAATGGAAACTTTTATCCCATGTTATTTTTCTCACTTGATAATTTGAATCAAAGGCACATCCTAGATGTGATTCGAAGACTTTAATATTAAAGTTTCCTTTTTTAGGTAAAGCAATTTATGTAGTCCTTGTTTCATACCTGGCCAGGGATCTTATAGGCAGATAATGAAAAGATTATGCGGCAGGCTTTATGCTGTCAGAAGTAGATGATAAAAATAATGATAAGCTTTTCCAGAATATAGGTCTTCAGTCAAGCCTTCTTCTTTTTCCCCATCCCCAAATTCTTTCTTTTTTTCTTCATTGACAAATAATAGTTAAACAGAATTAAGGGTGAATCTTTGATACACATCGGACATATATTGATGCCTTTCTATCAGGGCAATGACTATTTTGTTTACCCAAATATTAGGAGGGGTTTGTTATGCTACTGGGAATCACTGTAGGTGTGAGTTTGATTTAAGGGTGGAATGTGCATCGGTATAAGTGTTGGTATCATTTCTAATAACACTGTATGGTTTGATTACGGATTCGGTATCATATTGTCATTTATCTTCAAGTGTGCCTCCCGAATTACACAACCAAATAATAAAAGTCAATTTTTTATTACATTATATAGAAAGAGAGAATGGGACCTTTTGTACCCAGGTACATCATGACCTCCCCTCACAGTAATTCAGTGATCATTTATTGCATCAAACAATTCTTAATTTTCAAGTTTACGTTCTTTTGATTGTTTTTCTGTTTTTCAATTTACACATTTCCGGTAAGAGATAGCTAGGGATGGCGGGATCGACGTATAACTCAGTAAAAGAGCTAGATATAGCTAAGTAGTTAACCAGTAAAGCCTTAAGAAGATAAAGCTTCCATAGTTGATGGCTTGATGCTTGAATTTTATTAATGAAATAAGGGGAAAACCCACACGGGCACGCTGCCCAAAAGTGTCACATTACCTTTTTATTTAGTTTTAATAGTTAGGTTCGATATGGCTCACTTAGTTGCAACCTCCTGAACATATGGTAGGATATGACCATGATCCTTATTTCATTTATTTGTGGTTGTTGTTATCATATGTTAGTTGTACATAATAGTCTTAAAACACTGTCTCTCTTCTTAATGTCTCTCAGCTGTATGCGAACCTACTTGTTTAACACTAAGGGTACATGATTTGTTAACCATGATAAACCTGGTGGATATGTGATTGTCATAAGGATATACTTGATTTCCGGAGGTTAAATGATAGTAAAAGGAATTGAGTGCCTAAAGATATTAAATGCGATTAACAAATCTTGTTGGATTTATCTATCATCAAGGGGGACAATAACAAAAAGATCTTCGACTGATAATTTAAGAATAGAGATGGTGGTTAGCGACCCTTGAGAAATGCTACATCCACATAATGTTCACAATAAAGGTTTCACACACGCATGACACATGCGGCTAGTGAGGTGGACTAATCAAATTATACTATATTTTTTCTTTCTTGTTTTTCACTATCCATATTTAGTTGACACATGTATGTGAGAAACTTCTTATGTGAACATTATGTGGATGTAGCATTTCTCTTATTTTTTTTATGTTAGATAATGTGAATGTGCGTTGATCGTACATTTCCTTTAAGAAAGTATCTACATTAATACCCAATTGAATTACTTACTTTGGGTTGGACTACTGATAATCATCTTTTGAATATGTTGAATCTTCCGATACGATTTACTACAAATGGAAGAGACAATTAATATTTCCATTTTCTTGCAAAAGTTAGTAATGGTTTCTTTTGCCTTGCAGGGATATGAATTTTCTTTTTCTCATTAACAAAGTTGTAACTAGCTTAATTCTCTCAAACAAATTACTATTGAAATTATAGTATATGTAGGTTTTACTCTAGCGTAAATGTATCCTTCATCTGTTAGTCTTTATAGTTGTTTATTTTATGGATTTATATATCTTGTGTAATAAAACGACCGCAAATTTTGGACATTCAGAGGAGGCAGAGCTTCAGTGTGTTCCCGGAAGCTTTGAATCAGTTGAAGAATATGTTAAAGTATTTGAGCCCTTGCTTTTTGAAGAATGTCGGGCTCAACTCTATAGTACCTGGGAGGAATCAACCGAAAGCGCTTCCAGAGATTCGCATGCAATGGTTCGTATAAAAAGTGTCGAGAGACGAGAAAGAGGTATTTCATTTTAGCTTGTTTAATACTTTGTGTAAATACTTCGATGATACCGTATAAAGCAAGTCTAGATCTGATCGGTCTATAGTATTTTTTTCCATCATCCATCCCCATTTCTCTTTAGTTAAGTGAGTGAAACCACAATCCAAAAGAAATGGAATACTCAAAATGCAAGTGTTAAATGGCATAGATAATAAGACCTCAAATCTTTGTGAAGAATAACTCTTCCTATAGAATATCTACACATCCGAATTGTAAGCATACATCTTAAGCATCTGCTGATTATTTCAGAAACTTTCCATCAACCCATTCATGTATGCCACACTAAGCAGTGCCTTTTTTTTTTTTTTTTTTTTTTTTTTTTTTTTTTTTTTTTTTTTTTTTTTTAAATCTAGATCATGTGTTATCATTATGGTATATATAAAACTAAAGATTTTATGGTAATGCTTGCTTAATTCTATTTGTTCTCACAGGATGGTATGATGTGATACTTCTACCTGCAAATGACTCCAGATGGAATTTCAAGGAAGGTGACGTGGCAGTTCTTTCAACCCCTAGACCTGGAACAGGTTTGTTTAGATCTCTAAATCAACTAAACAAAGAAACTCATAATATTCTTGAATTAGGAAGTTTGGAATTTTGCTTTTCATTATTGGCCGGTTGGTTTTGCTTTCTGGTTCCCTGACTATTAAACTACAATATAATATATAACTAGTTTTTACATTCTATATGCTTTTATAAAGATACTATCTTTCAGTAGATATGCATCTTCGATGGTAAATCATGGAACAATTTTCATAAATATTATCACATATATAGTACTTTACTGTTATTTTGATATGTTGCATTTCTAAACTCTTAGCCAATAGTAATTAGATTTGAAGCTGAATTATTACAAGAATTAGTTATTACCAATTAGACAATCCAACCTACGACCAAAATTAGTTACTAGGGTTAGAAAGTTATTAGTAGGACCCAAATTGAAGCTGAACTATTTCCAAGGACCAAATGACAATTTACCACCCAAACTAGCCGCCTGAGACTGAGCTGGCTAATTGTCAATAATTAGGTTTTTTTGACAGTACCTAAACTCATATAATTGAGAATTTCTCTTTATGTACAGTGGAACAGCTCAATAATGACCTACCGATCACAAACCCACCAACCATGTTAGCACTAACTTAGGCGATTAATCTAATGGTATAATACTTATATCTGTCAAGCAGTGATACCTAAGAGAAACAACAATCCAACTACTGGAGAGGAGCCGGAAGTCAGTGGACGTGTAGCTGGCACTGTGAGGCGGCATATACCGATAGATACTCGTGATCCCATCGGAGCAATTCTTCACTTTTATGTTGGCGATTCTTATGATTCTAACAGGTAACTTTGTGATTATTTTTTCTTCTTCCATATCTTGTTTGTTGTGATGACTGTGCTAATTAAGAATTGCCCTCTGTTTTTTTTAATGACAGCAATATCGATGACGATCATATACTAAGGAAACTACACCCCAAGGGAATCTGGTTTCTGACTGTTCTTGGCGCTCTTGCAACAACTCAGAGAGAATATATTGCATTGCATGCATTTCGCAGACTCAGTTCGCAGGTGGGTCCGGTTTCAGAATTGAATGTCAATTAGATATATTATTTCATTTAAAAGCTCATAATTATTTATTTATTTATTATTTTTTTTTCAATTTTATAGATGCAAACGGCGATTCTTCAGCCTAGTCCAGAGCAATTCCCCAAATATGAAGAACAGGCACCTACAATGCCCGATTGTTTTACACCAAACTTTGTTGATTACTTGCACAAGACCTTCAATGGTCCTCAGTTGTCAGCAATTCACTGGGCTGCAACACATACTGCTGCTGGTACGACTAATGGATCAACAAAAAAACAAGAACCGTGGCCTTTTACTCTAGTCCAAGGTCCACCAGGAACTGGGAAGACTCATACAGTTTGGGGAATGTTGAACGTTATCCATCTTGTTCAGTATCAACATTACTATACGGCATTGCTTAAAAAACTAGCTCCAGAAAGCTACAAGCAAGCAACCGAGAGTCTCTCTTCTGATAATGTTCCAGGGTCCATTGATGAAGTTCTTCAAAGCATGGACCAGAACCTCTTTCGCACACTTCATAAACTCTGCCCAAAACCGAGAATGCTCGTTTGTGCTCCTTCAAATGCTGCAACCGATGAACTGCTTACACGTGTTCTTGACCGCGGATTCATTGATGGTGAGATGAAAGTTTACCGGCCTGATGTGGCTCGAGTCGGAGTTGATTCCCAAACACGAGCAGCTCAGGCGGTGTCAGTTGAGCGTAGAACCGAGCAGCTTCTGGTGAAGAGCCGAGATGAAGTTTACGGGTGGATGCACCAGTTAAGAGGTCGTGAAGCTCAGCTGGCTCAACAAATTGCATCCCTCCAAAGAGAGCTTAATGTCGCAGCTTTCTCTGGTCGGTCCCAAGGTTCTGTTGGGGTGGACCCAGATGTTCTTGCTGCTCGTGACCAGAGTCGAGACTCATTATTACAAAATCTTGCGGCCGTGGTCGAGAACCGTGATAAAGTTCTGGTGGAGATGTCTCGTCTTTTTATTTTAGAAGGCAGGTTTCGTGGTGGAGGGAACTTTAACTTGGAAGAAGCTCGTGCTAGTCTAGAAGCAAGTTTTGCTAATGAGGCTGAGGTCGTATTCACTACGGTTTCGAGTAGTGGTCGAAAACTTTTCTCACGGCTAACTCATGGGTTTGACATGGTTGTCATTGATGAAGCTGCCCAGGCTAGTGAGGTTGGTGTGCTTCCTCCTCTTGCTCTTGGTGCAGCTCGGTGTGTTCTTGTTGGGGACCCACAACAACTTCCTGCAACTGTTATTAGCAAAGCAGCAGGGACCTTGCTATACAGTAGAAGTCTTTTTGAGAGATTTCAGCAAGCGGGATGCCCTACAATGTTGCTTTCTGTCCAGTATAGGATGCACCCTCAAATTAGAGAATTTCCATCTCGTTACTTCTATCAAGGACGCCTTACCGATAGTGAAAGTGTTGTGAAATTGCCTGATGAGGAATACCACAAGGATCCTCTACTAAGACCTTACATATTTTATGATATAACCCATGGGCGAGAGTCACATTGGGGTGGGTCGGTTTCCTATCAGAATATACACGAAGCCCAGTTTTGTCTTCGGTTGTATCAACATCTTCAAAAGAGCGTCAAGTCTTTAGGTCTAGCGAAAGTCTCGGTGGGCATAATAACCCCATATAAGCTGCAACTGAAATGTATTCAACGAGAGTTTGAGGAAGTGTTAAAATCTGAAGAAGGGAAGGATCTTTATATCAATACTGTCGATGCTTTCCAAGGGCAAGAACGTGATGTCATCATTATGTCTTGTGTGCGTGCTTCGAACCATGGTGTGGGCTTTGTTGCTGATATTCGCCGAATGAATGTTGCTCTCACACGTGCAAAAAGGGCACTCTGGGTATCGATTTCTATCTCTATTTTCTTTCTCATCGACTTTTTTTGTATCATATACTTGTAACATGGGTCCTTGCCTGTTGAGTTGAAAGTACTTTCATTGAGGAAATGGATTTGTCAGGTAACTGAGTCGAAAAAGGTTTTGGTTCGAAACGGGTCATTTTTTGTACAGGCGGAAACAGGCCTGATAAACACTTCTTTTGTTCATCAAACTATTATTTATTTTAGTTATGATATACACTTTTTTACATGATTTTCAACTCATCTGACCCATTCCCCTTGTAGCCAAGTTATTTTATTTGACAAAATTTAGAGGTAAATACAGCCCAAATTGACCCATTCATAGATAACTGGGTTGAAAATTGACGCCTCAACCTACAATTAAAATAAACTCAAAGTACTAATAATGTTCAATTTGCCAGTTTATTTATTACCAACTCTCGAACCCCTGTCTTACTCTCCACATGTCATTGATAGGTGATGGGAAATGCTAGTACTTTGGCTCAATCTGACGATTGGGCTGCATTAATTGCTGATGCGAAGACCAGGGAATGTTTTACAGACATGGAGTCACTTCCTAAAGATTTTTTGGTCTCAAAGGTGCCACCGCCACCAACCTACGGTCCACCACAGTCTAGATTTTCTAACATGAGGGGTCTGAAAAGACCTGGGTTAAGACACAGACCATATGACCACATGGACTCTAGGTCAGGAACACCATCAGAAGACGATGAAAAAACAAGCTCATCATTTACTGCAAGAAATGGGAATTACCGTTCCTTCAAGCCACCGTATGAGAGTTCTCTTGATGATTTTGATCAGTCTAGTGACCGTTCGAGAGATGCCTGGCAACTTGGTATTCAAAAGAGACCAAATTCAACACAGGTTGCAGGAAAAAGAGACCCATGACCTGGTTTATTGGATGTCGAGTTCTTTTTGTCGTGGGTTCACGGAAATTGAACAATAACTGACTTTGGGCATAAATAAAGCTCGAAAGATCCATCGGTCTTAGAATGACCTGAAAGAACATGGTTCCAAATGGGCCAGAAATGCCTGATTTGTGGAAGAACTTGGTTTCAAATGGGGATGATTCACTCTGCTAACAGTTTGACCTTCAGAAGGTGCATCTGACCATGGAAAATTGACCCTTGACATGCCACCGAAGTATGCAGGTGAACAATAGCTTAATTCCATGTTTTGCCACATAGTCCATGATAATTTTCATGATCATGTAGTCACCATGGATTCTTGAGCATCCATGTGGAGGCACTTGGGTCTTCCATCACTTGATGAGAAACAACTTATGACTGCTGAAATGGGGATACAAACGTGTTTTAAGATCTGGGTATATGAAAGATTGACGAATACAAAGATTTAGGATTAATTTGTTATGTTGGTGGATTCATAAAGTCTTCATACAGTTTCAAGATAATGTATAGAAAAGGTGGCGTTGATGATCAAGGGAAAGAAATTTACTAATTTGTAGACTTTGGGGTGATTTGACCCTATATTGTACATGCTTTTACTTTGAAAAATACTAATATTTATCAACTTAGTAAACACCTTTTCTAATGAAGCAGTTATCTTCGAATGATGGTTATCTTCACAGGTAGCCGTGTTTACAGTTTTTTTGTTCTTATCAAGGGTCTTTTAAAAAGGCTTATTTATGCTTATCAAGTTTTTACTATCGTATTGCTACGTAGATAGAAGAATAAGTTCTTTAATGATGCACTTGATGAACGATAATGCATTTTTGAACTTGAAACTTTGAATACGACACTACGACAGTACAAATTTGAGCAAGCTTATACATCATAGAATGAGGGAACTGACAAACAATGGTATTGAATAAGATGGATGACTTTCACCCTTTTCGCCAACTATCTTTCCAGTTTTAGGTGGAATGTGGTATATTGTCGATGGATATGCTTATTGCCTTTTTGTCGACCAATTAGACATACCAGCAGCAGTATCTGTTTCATTCCACTTGATTGCTAGCAGTAGAGGATCCATTGACGATTATAATCTACTAACTTTAGGGTCAAATAATCAGGTATTGCAGGTGCCTATTCTTAGTCACTGGGAAATAGCTCTAAGCTCGGCTGAAGAGTAAGCAGTTTGCATATAAGATACTCCATGCGTCTCATAATTATTGTCCACTGTTAACTTTTTAAATATTTATCTCTCTGCTTTTACCTTAAAGATTTTTATTTGCGGTATATAAATGAATTGGCTATTAAATGTATTTTCATTGATATAATTTTCATAAAGTATTATATAACAAAAATTGAAATATTTAAAGTCAAAGTTAAAAACTAAGAGCAAAGATCCAAACTTTTTTTACATACCAAGGGACTAATCTCCACCCTCCATCTTTATTTGATCTAATGAATGAGATTAATCTCAACAATTTAAAAAACTCACTTTCATCTTTTTTTTTTTCAAATATTAATATCTTTCAAACCGTTAATCGTTAAGCGAAAAAATTACACCGTTACGACGGGCATTTAATTATCTTTCTATAGATAGGCACTTTGACATATTTTTGACAATTTTTTTTTCGTTTTTTTTCACGTTTTTTTTCGTGACCGAAAAAATCATATGATATTACATATCATATATGATATTACATATCATATCACATATGATATATGATATATGATATCACATATGATATATGATATTACATATCATATATGATTTTTTTCGGCCACAAAAAAAAAAACATGAAAAAAACGATTTTTTTTTTCTTTTTCGAAAGTATATCAAAGTGCCCGTCTATAAAAAGATAATTAAATGTCCGTCGCGATGGTGTAATTATTTTCTCTTAACGATTAACGGTTTAAGAGATATTTAAATTATAAAAAATTGGTGAAATATTAAAATGCTTTTAATCTCAACCATTGATTTCCTTTTTAGATGGATGGTGGGGATGAGTCCCTTGATATGTGAGGAATGTTTGGTTTGTAGAATAACTTGACTCAAAAACCAAAAACTTAAAAAAAACAGTGGACAATAATTATAAGACCAAGTGAGTAGTGAATAGCACGAGAGCCAACAGTCTTTTTGTTTTTGTCTGTATCTACTTATAATGTATTTTAAATTAAAAAAAAAATAATAATAATAATAAAATAAAAAAAACTAATTTGGTTTAAAACAAGTTTAAATGGAAAGTTTTACTCAAATGACAAGTTTTTAAAATATCATTAATTAAAAATATAGCAACATTCACCGATAAATTAGTAATTTAAATATTGTTTGAATTCTCAGATTTTTTCCTACAATAATTACAAATTAAACTCGTAATTTACGGTAAGTATTGCATCAAAGGTCACGCCAAAACAAAAGTTCGCAAATATAATTATTTCTCGCTATACACCGTCCATTTGCGCAAGTATTCTTCTAGTTTCTTCATAATTGTAGCAGTCTACCATATGCATGTAACTAGGGGTGTTAATCGGGTCGGGTTGGTCGGGTTCGGGTTAAACGGGTCGGGTCCAAGTCGGGTCGAGACTAAAAATAATATACCCGAACCCGACCCTATTTAAAGTCGGGTTAGTCGGGTTCGGGTCAACTCGGGTCGGGTCAAATCGGGTCGGGTCAAGTCGGGTTCGGGTTTGTTCCATTTATGAAATCATATATGTTTTTTTTTTTTTTTTTTTTTTTTTTTTTTTTTGAACTATGACGTTATATGTGTGTATTACTAAATATATGTTCATGACTAGTCTATTTGTGACTTTATATGTGTAATACTAAATAATGAAATATATTACAAGTATACTAGATTGGTTTAGTAAAGCTAATAGTAAAGGCTTATTAGGTTATAGATGATGTAAAATGGAATGCATGTCAATCTTCAAGTCAGTGAAATAAACTATTGGCTTGGGCCAAGTAATAAAAACGCAATAGGCGTTGAAGTTAAATATGCTTTACTTATTCGCTCAGTAGGTCACATCTTTTGTTCAGTAGCTTTAATTTAATTGGTTTTAGCAAATTGCAAATAAAATAGAAGAAAGAGTACTGCCGAGAAATCAAAATTAAATAACGAAAACAAAGATTAAAAAAAAAAAAAAAAAAAAAAAAAACTCGGGTTAGTCGGGTTGACCCGAACCCGAATAAGCAAAGTAATTTGAACCCGATACCCGACTCTAGTTCGTACTCGGTTGACCCGATTGACCCGAATTAGATTTTGGACCCGAGTAACCCGACCCGATTATCCTTATTCGGGTTCGGGTCCGGGTCGGGTCCGGATTTTTGACACCCCTATATGTAACAAAGCAAATTGCTGTAGCTAGGGGTGAGCAAACGGACCGGATGGACCGGACCGACCGACAAACCGACCGGACCGGACCGAGACCGAACCGACCACATTCGGTCCGGTCTCGGCCTAGGGTTTTTCATAATTTCGGTCTTGGTCCGGTCCGGCTTAAAAACTGGACATTTAGCCTATTTGGACTGGACCGAACCGGACCGACCACATTCGGTCTGGTATCGGTCTACGTTTTTTTGATGGATTCGGTCTTGATCCAGTCCGGTTTTCACCCGATTAACACCCTTAGCTGTAGCAAAGAGACTAAAGGCCGTAACAAACACAGTAGGATAACTTTTCTTAAAGATTATTTAATAAATATAGCGCTTATTCTAGAAAATTTTAGTCTTGTTATCAATCATTGGATTAGGGTTAAGAAAATTTGTTTTCGTGTTTTACGTCGTATTGTAACTTTTTTTTTCATTGAATAACACGTTATTGTTCACTGAAAACACTTTTTTTTTTTTCTTTTTTCTGAACTTTATAATAGATAAAAAGGTTTTATTTGATCTATTTCACACCTAAGAGAGCTCGGTATGATAACCGAATAACATGTTATTGGACACCAAAGGGACGTATACAACGCCGTTTGTGCACCGTTGCGCACGCCATAGGGCATTTAGCCATTCGAACCACCAGTTTTTTTTTTTTTTTTTTTTTTTTTTTTTTTTTTTTTTTTTTTAGTTAGTTAATTTAGTGGGTGGGTGGGTATTTTTAGCAGGGCTTTTGTGGGACCAAATAGGTGTTACAACTTCTTTTTTTTTTTTTTTTTTTTTTTTTTTTAAGGAATGCTACATCCACTCACAAATTTCACACAAATCACCCACACGCTGAGTTGTCATCCACTAATTGGTAGTATGAGAGAGAGGAGAGAGAAATTGTAATAATCTCCACCAATCAGTGGGTGACATCTCAACATGTGGGTGATTTGTGTGGAATTTGTGAGTGGATGTAGCATTTCTTTTTGTGTGTGTGTGTATGTGTGGTAGAAGGGGTTTTAGTCGTTGGTGTGTTAACGTGTTATTCAACTTGTTGAGGCAACATGATCAAGATCTCTTCATGTTTTAATGACGACAAATAAACCATCGAAACACATAAAATAACAAACGTTAGCTCAAAATCGCCGGAGCCAATGTCTGCTCCTGGCGCGCTGCCCGCGCGTCAACGCGCCAGGTGTTTGTATGGTTCTGGGCGAATTTTGAAAGTCAGCTTTCCCCTTACCCGACAAATGTGGATCTTTCAATACAGGTATGAATATGTTATATGCTTAATTGAGAACACTCGAAACGAGTTTTGAGACTTGAGAGATCCTACTTTTAAAACACCTATTTACGGGAAAACGCCAACTCATGTTTTCTAATTATCGCCTCTAGCCAAGGCTTTTCTAAACCTAGGGAGCTTATATATTTCACGTAACATCGTGTTAAAGCATTCATATGCTCATATCCCGTGCTTACGTCCTCTCTAATTACGTAACGGGTTTACTCCCTTATCGGTCAAACTAAGTCAAAGGTCACTTTGCGTAAACGCATCCTTTCCCACTTGGGTTATGCTTTACATCACGGCAAAGCACTTAACTTGTTTGAACCAAGGTATTAGTTGAGAACGTCGAGTCGTGGAAAGTCACGAGATATGAAACTATGGATTCTCGACGTTGTGTTACTTGAACTTATAAGTAACCTATGATTTTCTCAACTTATAATCTTAATTGTCTAAACCTTTTCTTCTTAATGACAATTTGATTATGCCTTAATCCTCTCTTAATCCCATTTATGCATAAGACAAAACCAATCATATCCAAATCAAATATTCTCTTACACAATCTCTTACACCCTTACATATTCCCTTACACACTACATCCTAACCATCCATTCCCTTACAACACATCCCAACCCTTCATTTTCAACACATGCCAATTGATGGAAACCCTAATTTGGCTCCTTCATCCTAGCCATTGAATTCAAATCAAACACATCTCAACCATCCATCCAATCCCTCTTCCCTATACCATCACATGTGATTGATCTTAGCCATTGAATTCAAACTCAACTCATCTCAACCATCCATCCAATCTCTCCTATCTATACCACCACATGGCTTTGATCTCATCCATCCAATTCAAATGAAATCATCTCAACCCTTCATTTCTCCTTTCCCCCCAAGCAAAGCTTATTCCTTGGAATATCCTCTTTAACCCTAACCTAGGCATACTTGATCTTAGCCATCAATTTCTAATGAGATCATCTCATCCATCCACATTTCTCCACATGCCAAATTGTTTGAAAACCAAGGGAGGCTCCCTTTGATCTTAGCCATCCAATTCAAACCATTTCATCTCAACCCTCCATCACATCTTCCCTCCCAAGCATCGGAATATTCCTTAGCATATTCTTTCTCTCTTTTCTATGCCATATGAGGAGATACACTTCTACCCCTTCCAAATTACACAATCTACACTTTAAACCCTTGGTAATTTGGTTTCTCTTTAAGCACTTCACAAATGATTTCCAAATTGGCTATTTGAGTTGGTAAACCTTAGAATGATTAATGTTAAGGTTTAGTGTGAAGTACAATTGGGGGTTTAGCAAGGATAGGTATTTGTAAGATCCAAACACCCAACACTTGGGAAAAAGTTACAGACGCCTGGCGCGCTGCCCGCGCGTTGACGCACGGGTGACGCGCCGACCTCGGTAAAATTTCCCAAGTTTGGGTTCTTGGCCTATAAATACCACCCTTGCCTATTGTATTCCTTACCTCTTGCCATTATTCTTTCTCTCTAGATTCTTTCTCTCTAAACACTCTCAAATCTCTTTATCTCTCTATCTCTAATCTTGTGTTCTTGATTTTCATACTAACATCTTTGAAAGAACACATATCTTTGCAAGGGAAGAATCACAAGAACCTAATCCACTCTTGTGATTGTGTCGAGGGTCTTCTTATCTTTACCCTTTCTACTATAATCGAGTCTCTAGGTTAGGTTAGGACTTGGTTGAACAAACATATATTCTTTCATTTAATTGTTTGTAAGGGAAGTCTTGTGTCTTGGTGACCAAGCCTAGATCATTGGGGATCTAGTTAGGGTTTGATACTTGCGGGTGGAAGTCTTGGTAGAGATCTTTGTGATCCTTAGATAAAGTCGAATCGTGAGGTTCTTTTGGGTGGTTTCCGAGGGCGGAATACCGTTGGTGAGTAACTCCTTCTTTGTGAGCATCAATATTGGTGAATATTGGTGGAGTGAATTGTAACGGTTTATAGTCCACCAAAAGGATTATACTAGTGAATAGTATCGGAGTCGCGGATTCGCAACTGGACGTACGGATGATATAAATCCCCTATCCCGAACCAGTATATATCGTTGTGTTCTTTACTTGCTTTATATACATAGGTTGTGATAGTGGTTGTTGAATTGATTATACAACCACTTGGTTTTCTTTTGGCTCAAAGTTTTTTAAACATCTAAAAGGCCTAAGAAACCGTATTCACCTCCCCCCCCCCCCCCTCTACGGTTCTACACAACTTCCCTACACCTTGCACTCTAAGGGCACGTTTGGTAGAGAGAATTTCAGAGAACAGAAATGAAGCAGAGAATATAAATTCAGAGAATAGAAATCAGTAGAGAATTTTGTTCAATTATATTGCTTGGTAATAACAGATACTTGACCTGAGAAATGGATATATATATATATATATATATATATATATATATATATATATATATATATATATATATATATATATATATATATATATATATATATATATATATATATATATATATATTTGTTGATTTAAAAAAAATAAATTATTTTTTCTAAATAACAAGTCTAAAAAAATATATTTAAAAAAAATATTTTTATAAATTATATTTTTTTTAAAACTTATTTTTTAAAAAAATTTATTGTTTTTAAAATTTATTTATGAAAATTATTTAAAAAATTTTATTTTTTCTAAATAACAATTCTAAATAAAATATATTTAAAAAAATATATTTTTTTAATTTATTTAAAAAAAAACTTATTTTTTAAAAAATTTGTTTATTTTTTTTAAATTTGTTTTTTATAAAAATTATTAAAAAAATTATTTTTTCTAAATAACAATTCTAATAAAATATAATTAAAAAATATATATGTATTTTAAATTATTTTTTTATAAAAAAAATTATTTTCAAAAGAAAAATATAAAAAAAAAAACCTATTTATTTTGTTAAAAAAAAAAAAAAAAAAAAAAATCTCAATTCTCCAAATTCTCCGCCAAAATTATGGAAATGGGAGTAACCAAATTACACTGCCCAACTCTCCACTAATTTCTCTTCAATTCTCCAATATTTTTAATTCTCTCTACCAAACAAGAGAATTTGATCAAATTCCATTTCTCTCATTTATTTTGTCTCTACCAAATGCACCCTTAGCGGGGGTATCATTTAGTCAAAGGGTTGCGTGGTTCTATGAATGAGCATTTCGACCCGAATCCCGAAACCGAACAAGAACCGAACCGGAACCGTACTGGAACCGTATCGATTCCTGATATACGGTACGATACTGGGACTACGAAATAAGGTGAAAAAAAATCGAGGCCACCAATTCGGTAAGGGACCGATATCAAATCGGGAAATTCCTGAAAAAAACGAGGAAAACCCGATTTCCCGGTACAGGTACCGGTATCCAAATCCCGTTCGGTACGGTACCGATACTACTAATTTATGCTCGGTAAAAAGTCGGTACCACTAATTCGGTATGGGAGCTGTACCGTGCTCATTCTTACGTGGTTCTACTAGCCGGAAGTAAAGAACGGCGCACGGTACCGGAGTTCGCGCCAAAGGGGGTGGTGGCACCAGCCAGCGCCAAGGTAGTTGTTTTTTTTTTTTTTTTTTTTTTTTTTTTTTTTTTTTTTTTTTTTTTGGTACGTTAGGGAAGAAAGTGGGACGTTTAGCAACGGTAATATAACCGTTTGGACACAATTAACACCAAAAAATAAATAAATAAAATAACATAAAATTTGTAACACCCCAACCCGACAAGGGTAAAAATGTCACAAATTATGATGTTACACGAGAACAAATAGACAGATCAAAAGCAGAAAACTTACTTCAAATATCTAAAGTCAAATTCTTTATTCAGTTCTACACTCAAGCCCAGAAAGCTATCCCAAAAACTATCTTGAGTACCTGCCGCGGAGAAAAGAAATGCGGCTGAGCTACAAAAGCTCAGTGAGCGGATATAACAAAAGAAAACTGAAATAATTGATGAAGTACAGAAAATATAATTTTGAGAAACATATTTAGATTTAACAGATAATACGAAAATGTAAAGTGTAGGTTAAATAAGGAATCTATACAGTCAACTGTATAACAGAATCAGAACATACCATGAGCTCAGAAACATATCATAATCATACCATAATCACATAAGTTGTACAAGGAGTAGCTAGCTCCATTGCACCGGAAGTGAAAGGGGTACATTGCACGTATAACCAGTCACTAAACAGAATCATATCATATCATAACAAATAGAATCATATCATATCATAACAGAAAACAGATCTAGGATGCATCCATACGCCCCTGAAAATTAGTGCACATTCATATATAACGGAAGGGACGTGGCAGAACATCACTCTACTGCCCTAGAGCCATGCCATAGGTGCATCTATGACACGGACATGGAACCCCCATGCCTAGTGAAGCTCAGGTAACAAAAGGGTCAAACAAATGGTTTAGATAACAAAGGTTCATGTCAAAGGTTCATAGCAAAGGTTTATCATAGTAAGGTTCAAACAGAAAGTTCATATCAAAGGTTCATATCACAAAGGAAACCTTAAGAATAAGGTCAGAATATCCATACCTTTAACAATAGCAAAGCTGACAGAAGTTGACAGATCAAATAACGGAATAGTACTCTTCTTCAGAAATCTACACACGATGTATTACTCATTAATATCTTATTCAATCATTTACTTATTCATATTATGTATTATGTCTTCTTCCCATTTTAGTAACTTTCCATTTTAGCAGATTTCCAAATTAGTTCCTTAACTTTCACCTTTTACGAATTAATCCTTATATTTTAGTAATTCACACTTTACACCCTTTAAGTTACGAAATTACAATTTAAACTCCTTAATTATATAATTTACCAAATAAACCTTTTAAAATAACAAAATTTCATTTTATACCCCTCTACTTATTTTATACAAGTTACCCTTTATAATTTATAGTTTATAAAATTAACCCTCAAGTTTTAATATTTACAAAACATACCCTTTTACTTTAAAATACAAATCGTTTAATACAAAAATTCACTAAACCCTAACCCTAAATTACCTAATCATTACCAACATTTATTACAACCTTAAAAAACATTTATTACACCTATTTTTATATCAAAACCCTAACCCTAGCCTTGCACTCTTTCTTTTTCTTTTCTTTTCTTTTAATTATATAAATCCGATTACCAATTAATTCCAAATTAAGTTTCTAGGCTTCGAAATTTATAAGAATTATTTTTATAATGTTATATGACACTTATAGGACCAGAGAAAAATATATAAAAAGCCTCACAAAATCGTATGAATAATTACAAGTGTTTAGTCGATTTAGGGTTTATAGTTATATATAAATTCGTGTGATCATATTAACATGCATGGTTCGATTATACTATTTTATACAGATGACATATGATATATAAAGTGCTAGAAAAATACCAGAATTATTTTAGAATGCACGAATTGATCAGAATAAATTTTCACTCTCGGCTAAACAAAACCGAACAAAGAATTCTCCAACCTTGGAAAGATCAAACCACAATTGAAACCACGATTTTTTATGATGTTCTTTGACCTTGTAGGAGTCCAGGAAAATTGATTAGGAGTTGTGGAAAAACATGGATCGACTGTTTGGGATTTAAGGATCGATTAAGGGTTTATAAAATATATAAACGTTTTTTTCTATGTATATTTATAGATATAGGACTTGTATTTACTGAATAATATTGTGATAAACTCTAAATAAAAGATTACATAAGTTTCCTAATTGTTTTAGGATTTGCTTTCCTTTTTAAATAATATTTATATATATAATTAATTAAAATTCGATTTTTATTTAATTTATACATAATTTTTATTTTTCTCATTTTTAAAAAAATGTCATATTTTACCTTATATATTTTATTTTGATCATATGTGGCCAAATTCCTATTTCTAGGGTTTTATTTGATATTAATTATTATTATTACAAAATTTTAAACTCAAGGGCATTTTGGTCATTTGACATCCTTTAGATTTTAGGGTATTACAAAATTTTACCCCTAAAAAATCCTATAAATACCTCGTTATTATTTTATACTTCACACACACTTCCAATATATTTTATAACATACTATTCTCTACTTTTTTCATTTTTTTTCCAAACAAAATAAATCCCAATCACCATGGATTAACAATATGTTAACCGACCCTTCGAACCAAATGACATGCTCGTCTACGAATGTAGCCAACAATCTGGGCTCGTCTTCGAATCCATACCCTCAAGGGCCTTACTTTCCTACATTCTCAAACCCATATATGAATCCCGAAGAACAATTGCTATTTCATGGAAATTGCAACAATATAATCAATTTTCTCAACAACCAAACCAAGCCACTGCTTCCCAACCAAATTCCGAGCTGGCATCCTTTCATCTACGAGACCAAGACGAAGACGAAGACGAAGACGAAGACGAAGATGAAGAAGAGGCGGTCCCAACCCCGACGTTGGAAAAAAGAAGAAGTTGAAGAGTAAGGGGAAGACGAAGACGAAAAAAACCAAAATTCGCACGAAGGTACTCGAGCTTGTAACCTTTGGAGCCAAGACCTGGAGTTGCTTTTGGCGGAGTGTTTCATTCAAATATCCGAGGATCTAAAAAGAGGTGTGGATCAATCAAAGGATACGTTTTGGTATAGGATTCTTGACGTATACAATATGAAAGCCGGGAAAAAAAGGTGAACTATTCGTACCAAGAACATGTTGACGGGAAAGTGGACTCCAATGAATCGAGAGATTACCAAGTGGAATTCGATGGTGAATGAAACAAGTGTTATGAGTGGGGAGAACGATAAAGATGTTATGACGAGGGTGCATATGATGTATAAAACGGTGACGGATTTAGACTTTAAACACATAAGCGCTTGGTCCTTTTTGAAAGACAAGCACAAGTATAAAAATCCCGAATTGACATCGACAAGGCGAAATCATCTTCAGGTTACGGACGAGGAACCCGAGCATTTTGGAGCAGACGTGTTGCCACGGCCAGATGGCATGTACCGAATTTCTAAGAGTCAACGTTCGTCAAATTCGACCGCTAGTTCCGATTCAAACCCGACAATGTTTCAAGAAATGATTCAACAATAATACGAGTTAGACCGCAAGGCAAAAATGGATGTTATCGAACGAAATTCACTCGCGAGAGTTAATTTATACAATTTTCAAAAGATTGTCGAGGAGATGTGAGTGCTACAAATGGACACAAGCAAGATGGATCCGATCAACGCGGTTATCGTCAAAGCCCAAAAAGCACAAATCCGGGCAAATTATCCAACCGAAGAGTAGTTCACTTTCCGTATTTCTATGTTTACGTACTATGTTTTTATTTTTATGTAACTTCTTTTTTATTGATGTAATTTTTTTTTAATTTATCGAAGTTTATTTGAGTTAATATTATGTATGTTTTATTTTATGTAAATGAAAAAAAAAAAAAAAAAAAAAAAAAAGGCCAACGACACCATATTTTTTGGTGCCAACGATAACGACACAAAATATGGTGCCAAAGGGTTTCTGGTGCCGTTGAGTGTTTTGTTGATATGGCAACACTTTTTAGAAACGACACGAGCCCATCGGCTCGACGATAACTAATTCTCTAAGCGCCGGATAATAAATTATATTTACGTAGTGTTTGGTATGTTGTAATCAAAGTGGGAATGAAAAAATTATTATGATAGAATGAAAAAATCTTGTTTGCTTACAATTATGCAATGTGATGGTTTATTACAAGGAATGTCCCAATACACAAAAACTATTATTATTATTATTATTATTATTATTATTATTATTATTATTATGGAATCAAAATTACATAAAAGTATATCATTAACTAACCACATTAAATAAATAGTTAATTACATAAATGATCACTGTGGTTTGTCGGGTTTTACGAGTTTGGTCATTATATTTTTTTTTTCACTGGGTCACATCACTGTTGTTTAATTTCATTACTTCGTTAACTCCATTAATTTGGCTGTTAAATCAAGGATATTTTGGTCCTTCACCAACTTTATCCTCAATCTTCAACTTTCTTCTTCAAAATTTTCTTTTTTATAAAACCAAAAAAGAATATTTCTTTTTAAACACGAACTCAAGAAGCTTATTTCAAAGTCTTTAAAACTTTATTCACTAAGATTTTTACAAAATCATATCCTAAAAATAAACAATATTCGGATAACAAATAAGGACAAAAGCAAATACAAATAGAGCGACGATCCATTAACTACAGCAAAAAAATATTGAGCCATGGCTAAGGATGGCAAAAAAATCCGTATCCGATGGAGATCTGATCCCCAAACTCGATTTGACTGAGGAATCCCCGAGTTTACCGGGAATGGGGAATCCCCTAAAATATTAAACCGGGATAGGGCGGGGATGGGGATAGCATAAATCCCCGAACCCGGCCCTGACCCCGATCTTGCTAGTGTATGATTATTTAAAATTTATATGTTTTATCCATAATCGATTAAGTTGTATATGTACATGTACATATGTTTATGAGTATCGACATGTATGTTTATATGCATATGTGATATTTATAAGCTCAAAACTTTTAGATTTAGAAGTAGAAGTAACAATTTCATATTACTTAACTTTTTTGTCCGAATACACATACATGATACATATTGTTTTATATTATCTTTGATATTACAATGTTTACGATGCTTTAAAGTTAGATTGAAATTCTAATTAATATAACTATGTGCGATGTATGTTTGTTGAGGTACTTTATGAGTTAAAATTCTTTATATTTTTGATGAGTTGGTGGTTTTTTTATGTTATTTCATAAGGGTGGAGAATCCCCAATCCCCATCGGGGATGGGGATGGGGATGTAAAGCAATTCCCCAATGGATATGGGGATGGAGATGGAGAGTGTAAAACGGGGATGTGAATTGTAAGTACAATCACCGACATTCCCTGCCCCGTTGCCATCCCTAGCCATGACCCGTAAACCATTAGAAATGGAAGCGGGTACCAAAATCTGTTCAAACTAAAAATAAACCCAATACTATATGAACAAGCATATAAACAACGATGAGCATTAGTATTCAATGATTCAAACATAGATTGTACCAAATTATCTCTAAACAAATTCCACTCATTTGAAGTCCCGACATTTGTTATATTATCTTCTTGGCCAAAGTTCATGATCTTCGGTTCCCTCAACTGATTCATATTCATGATCGAATAGATCAATAAGATTGTCAATATTCATTAAACGGAGAACAAGAAAGAATAATAGATGAAGCGGATTAGCAACAATGGAAGAAAAAATAGATCTCAATGTCTTATGAAAACAAAAGGTTGAGGATGGTGGCATTCAACGGTGGGTGACGATTGTGATATTATGTGAAGTAGAAAAGATAAATGATGACGTATAGTCTATATTTGGGCCACGAGCCCAAATGATAAACATCACTAAGGCCCAAACCCACCATGAGTGGGCTATTATAACTTGGGCCGCATTGTCAAAGGGATTGGGCTCACGTAAGACCCAAGCCCAACCAAACTATTTATGGTCTAGATAAGGATCTCCTATTTACGGATAAGGATCCTTGGACCGGATAAGCACCATGCGTGCGAAACGTAAGGAGCACGAAACCTACAAGGATTATGCGCCTATATAAGGAATGAAATAATTCTCATTAAAGGTACGATTCACAAAACCCTAACTCTTTACGATAACTCTAAAACCGATTACTTACTCTCACGCCGGAGGATAATCGTGGGAGACAATCCCACGATAAGCCTAACGGTGTTTGTTTATTTTCTTAGTGCGCAGGTTTCAAGCATTAAGAGCTAATTGGTACGAGAGCGAGAGCCCAAACTAGGAACACCCAACTTTTGTATCAACAAGTGGCGCCATCCATGGGACCCACACTAAGAACTAAGAACTAGAATGACGAAGAACAAAAACTCAAGCCAGCGGACTCCGCAGTTAGAGAAAACACGTGACCCCCAGAGGAAGAACCATCAAGATTCGACCTCTAGGCAGGCTTCTGGAACAACCAGTGCGCCTGGTCACCAAGAAACGGGACCAACCCTACCTCTTCCAGCGATAGAATTGCCTATAAGGACTACCCAAGCTACCACAGTAGTCCCAAGCGTTGAAGAACTTCTGCGCACCCTCTTCAATACTCCCCACCAAACGGCATCTATAGTGGACAACACTGTGCCACCTGGCGCACCTAACCGAGATAGGGTGCCCAATACTGAGGCAGATATTCTTGCAGCGGATAAGGACGCACCTGATCTAACATTGAGTAATTTTGTATCCCAAAATTACGAAACCCTAACCGCCCTCATGCAAGAAGAAGCGAGAAGAAGGTCAAGTACGAGCTTGCAAGCTCGGCTCAACTTTGGTCCTGAACGCGAAGTATCACCACCGCGCCACCAAAGAGGAAGACGCGAAAATAACGAAAGACGTACCACTATCCATGATAGACTTGGTACGGTATCTGACTCACAATATTCAGAGGAATATGAAGATGGCGAGAGGTGCACCAATGTTCATTCCAGACTTGGTAGTCGAAGGATACAAGACAGATTAGGACGCCAATATTCACCAAGCGAAGGCTCCTCCAGGTTTGGGAGAAAAATAATTCACGACAGATTAGGGAGGAGAAAATCCCCAAGTGAAATCCCCTCAAGCTCTTCCTCTGAAGGAAGCCTGCGCAAGCGCCGCAAAAGAGATTACTCTTCCTCCAGTGACTCCTCGGACAACGAGGATAAGGAAACAGGACACTGTAAATCCAGAGGGAGACGTCACGAGGAAGAAGACGAAGATATATCTCTTCCGTGGCGTCGCCAGAAAGTTGATGCCTTTACAAGACGCATCAGCGACTACTCTGATCATAAGAAAAGGCGCATGCCCACTAATGTTAAAACATATGACGGGACGGGTGATCCTAATGATCACCTAAAAATTTTCGAATCCGCCGCTACTATCGAAAATTGGCCACAACCTGTGTGGTGCCATATGTTTAACTCCACGTTAGTAGGGAATGCGCGTACGTGGTTTAGCAAGCTTCCACGAAGGAGCATTGGCGGGTTTGAAGAGTTACGAAAAGCATTCAGTTTAAACTTCACCGAAAGAAAGAAGTGCGCTAAAAACCCTGTTGAACTAGCCAGAGTAAAACAGCATCAAGGGGAATCAACCAGTGCTTATATGGAACGATTTAAAGATGAGTGTATATACGTAAAGGCGTGTCCCGAAATCCTAAAAATCTCAGGATTCATGAATGGGATCAACAACCCAGAACTCATTAGGAAGTTAAACGACAAGGTTCCCCAAACCTTCGATGAACTAATGAAGCGCACAAGATCCTTCATCCAAGGAGAAGCAGCTGCTGCGGACAGTAAAAAAGGCTACTCAAATTATAGGCAACAAGAACAGCCTAGGAGACAATCCAATGATCAGAGCAGCAACCGCAGCAAGAATTATCGCAGTCAGGGGAGTGGACGAGATAATGACAAGTATACCCCTCTCACAAAGACTCTGAGGGAAATATTTGTAACAGAAGGCGCAAACTTCCCAAAACCTCCACCAATGTGCACCCCAGAGGACAAGCGCATAGGGAATGGATACTGCGAATACCATGGCCAAAAGGGCCATACAACCAACGAGTGTGTCCAGCTATGACAACTAATTGAAAAATTAGTAAAGGAGGGTAGAATGGATCACCTCGTAAAGAACATTAAAGAAGGGAAGGACAAACAAAGCACATGACCGGGGTACTACGCTCTATTACGGAGCACAAGCTACAAATCCGACAAGGATACCCCCCAATACGACAGAAGAAGCGCGGCTAGGCCCCAGATCGCGCAAAAGCTATCCTGGAAGAAGTACATAAACTTGTAGACGCAGGCATTATGCGCGAAGTATACTATCACGACTGGCTCTCTAATCCAGTGATGGTAAAGAAGAGTGATGGATGTTGGAGGATGTGCGTGGACTTCACAGACCTCAATAAAGCATGCCCACAGGACTGCTATCCACTACCAGAGATAGACTGAAAAGTAGAATACCTGTGCGGATATCCTTTTAAGTGCTTCCTAGACGCATACAAAGGGTACCATCAAATCCAGATGGCAGTAGAGGATGAAGAAAAAACAGTCTTCCACACAAGTCAAGGGGTCTATTGCTACACAAAAATGCCTTTTGGCCTAAAAAACGCAGGTGCAACATACCAGCGATTGGTGGACATGGCTTTTGACAAACAAGTAGGTTGAAACTTGGAGGTCTACGTTGATGACCTTGTCATCAAGAGCCACACGGAGGAAGAATTGGTGCGCGACATTGAGGAGACGTTCAAAACATTGGGAAAAATAAACATGAAGTTAAATCCCAAGAAGTGCACCTTTGGCACGACAGAAGGCATGCTCCTTGGGTACTTAATAGAACCTGATGGTATCAAGCCTTGCCCAGAAAAAACAAAAGCTGTTATCGATCTCCCCTCACCGCGCACACTGAAAGAAGTCCAGTCATTAAACGGAAAGCTAGCTGGGCTAAACCGTTTCTTATCTAAGTCAGCAGACAAATCACTCCTTCTCTTTAAAACACTCACGAAGTGCACAAAAAAGGGAGACTTTCGTTGGACTAAGGAAGCAGAAGAAGCCTTCCAACAGCTAAAACAACACCTGGCATCACTCCCCAAACTTGTCGCACCACGACCAGGGGAAGAGTTAATCATGTACTTATCTGCGACCCATGGAGCAGTCAGCGCAGTACTATTGACAGATAGGAACTCCGTCCAAACACCCATATACTTTGTAAGCAAGGCATTGAAGATGACAGAGTCTAACTACAGCGCCATGGAAAAACTGGTCTTAGCTCTAGTATTCGCAGCTAAAAGACTGCGCAGATACTTTCAAGCGCACCCAATAGCTGTGATCACGGACCAGCCAATCAAACAAGTTATCTCTAAACCTGACACATCAGGACGGCTACAAAAGTGGAGTGTGTTGTTGAGCGAGTATAATATCTCGTATAGACCACGCACTGCAATCAAGGGGCAGATATTAGCTGACTTTATTGTTGAAAAGCCAGATACTGATACTCCAACTTCAACAAACAAGACAGATTTACAAGAACCTTGGATTCTATTCACAGACGGATCCTCATGCATGGATGGATCGGGAGCAGGCCTTATCCTTACTAATCCAGAAGGAATGGAGTTCACCTACGCACTGCGCTTCGAATTCACAGCCACAAATAATGAGGCAGAATATGAAGCCCTACTTGCTGGACTACGTATTGCAATTCAAATGGGTGTACGCAACCTAGAGGCAAACATGGATTCCAGGCTAGTAGCTAACCATGTGTTGGGTGAATATGAAGCCAAGGATGAACATATGATCCAATACCTTGAAAAAACAAAGTCTTTAATTCAGAGCTTTGATAGGTTCACAATCAAACAAGTACCTAGAGGAGACAACAGGAAAGCTGACGCGCTTAGCAAGATCGCATCTACAAGATTTGCGCACCTATCAAAACAGGTATTGGTAGAAACTCTAAAAAACAAGTCAATCTTGGAGATGGAAGTATCCACGGTGATAGAAGAACAGGATCCCACGTGGATGACACCTATCATCGAATTTATTAGCAAAGGAATCTTACCACAAGATCAAAAGGACGCTCGAAGAGTGCGGCGCACAACGCAAAGATTTGAACTACGAGATAGCATCCTATATCGACGTTCATTCCTACAACCTTGGCTACGATGTGTTGGACCTCTTCAAGCAGATTATGTACTCCGAGAAATTCAGGCTGGATCATGTAGCATGCACTCGGGACCACGATCCGTTGTGGCGCGCGCTCTGCGATCAGGATATTATTGGCCTACTATGCACCGCGATGCGCGAGATATGATAAAAAAATGTAGTAATTGCCAAGTACACAGGCCAATTCCGCGCCAACCACAACAAGAGTTAACCCCCATCACCTCACCATGGCCATTCTATAAATGGGGTATTGACATCGCAGGCCCTTTCCCAGTTGCAGCGGGAGGGCTAAAATTCCTCATAGTAGCCATAGACTACTTTACAAAGTGGATTGAGGCAAAAGCAGTGGTGAGCATCACTGGCAACCAGGTAAAACACTTCGTATGGGACAATATTATGTGTCGCTTCGCGCTACCTGGAGAAATTATCTCCGATAATGGGAAACAATTCTGCGATAACCCATTCAAAGATTGGTGCGCACAATTGAATATCACACAACACTTTGCTTCAGTAAAAACACCGACAAACCAATGGCTTGGTTGAACGCGCGAATCGCAGTTTAGGCGAAGGGATAAAAGCGCGCCTTGACAGACACAAAGGAAAATGGGTGGACGAGTTATCACATGTTTTATGGGCGCATCGCACCACAATCAAAACCAGTACCGGAGACACACCATTTTCTCTTGTCTATGGAACAGAAGCCGTCATACCAGCTGAAATTGGAATGCCAACTATACGCACAGCAGAGATAAACGTCACAACAAATGACGAGGAGCGGTGCATAGACTTGGACTTGCTGGAAGAAAGGCGCGAACGCGCAGCTATACACGAAGCAAAGGCCAAAGCAAAAATGAAGAAGTATTATGATGCAAAAGTCAAACACACTTCTTTCAGGCCAGGAGACATTGTATACCGCGCTAATGATGCAAGCCACGCAGAAGACACAGGCAAGCTTGGACCCAAATGGGAAGGACCCTACGAGGTCACGGATGCACTAGGTAATGGTGCATACAGGTTGCGCGATATGAAAGGACACGAGCTGGCGCGCACTTGGAATATCTGCAATCTCAAAAGATGCTATCTTTAGGAAAGGCTATGGCCCACAAACAGACAACTTTGCACTTTAGTATGTGCCCAATAATTGTTTGTCGTTGAATTTTCTTTTCTTTATTAGGAATTGTTTTTATTTTCCAAAAACTTACAAGTATTAATAAAACGTTGTGGTTTCTAACTAATTCCATAACACAGTTTTACTTTATTGCGTACATTCTTATATGTTTCAATATTGTTATTTTATACTTTGCCTACATGGCGTGCATGCACTAATTAAGACCCACGATGGCAGATAGGATGAGTAAACCTACTAACTAACTCGTTGAGTAAGAGGGTTGCAAACCCATCAACCTTGGATCACGCATCCTTGCTAAGCGCCTTACCTTCAAGACGTTGAGGTAAGTTTCCCTTGCGCATTCGATGAAGGTTGCGCAATACCACGTGCACTGTACAGGCTTAGCAAATTATGAGCCAAGACTCTTGGTCATTTAATAAGACTTTGCAAAAATAATGCAAGTCTATTTTCATACTTATGATTTATTTTAAGTCACGCACTTAATTTAAATCTAGGTTCCAAACGAGTATCTTAATTGATCTTTTTACACAAAGGATAACAACTTAAGAACGGATACCATGAACACGCAAACAAAAGATATAATTTGTTATTTATACAATGCTATACATTTACAAGTTACAAAAGCGAATATCTACACACTATGACGATGCTTAGGACTATGTTCTGGGGCAGCGGAGCTTCCGGCCTCTTGGAGCTTCCTCAAAAGTAACGCATCCTTAGGCGATACGGTCGCCACGCTGACCGTAACTCCATCTGATCTGGGGATATGCGCAGCGCCTACACCACATAGGATGGCCTTACCCTTAACACCTTTTTTCTTGGCCGCCCTATCCGCGTGAAGTTCCAAGACTTCCTTCAAAGGAACCTCTTTCTCAAGAACGAAGGGGTTCAATATATCACGCGGCTGCGCAAAAACGGGAACCTGCAACTGCGACTCGTCAGGCTTTAGAAAAAAGTCTGGCTGCGCCTTTGCATCCTCCAAGATGTGTCTCCCCAGGGTTAACCCCTCCATAATCAACTTTATGGGGTAATCCTGGTCTCGCTCCGGCCGCGCAATATGGGGAAGCTCAAGCAGCTTCATCCCCTCCATAGCCTTCATTAGCTCGTCATAAGCATCTGCATTATATCCAGTCACCTCAGCAAGTGCCACGGTCAACAACTTCGCCTCATGGAGCTCCTCCATAGCTTGCGCCCTACCACACTCCACGACGCACTGAACAACCTTTCCAAAAGTCTCCACTACCTCCGGGGACTCTAAGGTGCCCATCGCAGCCAGGCGTAAACCATGACTGATCAACCACCTACACAAGCAAACGAAGGATGCATTAGAAGCAAAGAGGAAACTTAATACACATAGTAAGGCAACATTGCGGAATAAACAAAACATAACTGCGCTCAGCGATTGTAGACATAAGATGAGGATATAATTCCTCATCGTATTCTATACTTAGGTCGCGCAGCTTTTCCTCCTTCTCCTTCAGTATCTTCTCCATGCGAGCGCGGAATTCATCAATATGGCCAAAGTGCTCAGCCTTTTTCTCTTCCAGATACCTTACCCCCAAGTAAGGTTCGCCTTGAACTGATGCAGCTCCCCGCGTGCATGTTACAACTCAGCCATCATGGTTAACTTCTCATCAGTGACCTTCTCAGCATGCGCCTTGACGAACCCTACCTCCGCTCGCGCATCAGCTAACTATGCACGGAGCAGGGAAATCTCCTCGTCCTTCTGTGCGAGACTGCTGCTCTCCCCAACATACCGCGTCTTCAACTGAGCGACCAACTCAGTCTGACGCCCAGCAGCAGCAGCTAGCTCCTCCAATAACTGCTGCGCAGACACCTCTCCAGCTACTCCTCCACTTTTGCATTCTCAGGAGGAACCACACTTTCCATAAAGGCTGTATCACCCTCCGCAACATGGTCACTACAAAGCATAAAAAGAAGGTTCGAGCATATTACGACAAGTAATAATAAAAAAAAGAAAGAGAAAACATGGATATCACTTACAGAAAAGGGAGAAGCCTTCGCAATCTCCTTATCCGCGCCAGTGGCGGATGTGTCATCCTCTGCGGATGACTCTTCATCTGCGATAAGGTGGCGCCTCCTCTTGGAGGTACCAGTGCCATCAGCCTCTCCCTTGCGCTTTATACCCTGCGCTACAACCCCAGGCTCCAGAACCTCCACGCTGTCAGAGGACTCAGTACGCACCTTCTCCACCACGCGAGAAGGCTCCCCAGTGGGAGGCACGCTCTGCACAGGGGTCACAAGCGCAACAATGGGAGGTGAATCTTCAGGCCTAGCTTGCGCCAACGCAGTTAGGTGCCGCACGGTAGCTTCCAGAATTGGCTGCACATTATCCCTCAGTGGACGCACACCCACCGTCACCTGCTTTGGCTTCTCAAGTTTCACCACAGCGAATAGATCCATCTCTGCGCAACACATGAGCAAATAACAAAACACAGTTTAGTCATTGGAAGTACATATACATGAATACTTACATTATTTGAAGCGAACAAATAACAGGGACAATCATCCACCCCGGCCACTCTCATCAATAAAGGTTGGCACCTCGTCAGAACCATGGAAATAGTTGCGACTAAGCCCTATATGAACCAAAAACTCCTTGGGGTAAGGGTTGATGGGGATGCGGTTGGCATCAACCGTATCCGCATCCTCTGCGCTATACGAACCGGGTACAGGGCGCCCATCCCTTGGCAACGTCTCTTGCGTATAAAACTCAAAGGGCGAGGAGAATACTATATCATCTACCCAGAAAAAATTTTCCCGCCAATCCCTAAGGGAATCTACCTTCTCCGTATAACACTGAGGGCGTCCACCGCGCTTCGCAAAAGAAACCCACCCACGCGACCACGTTGTGCGGTAAAACGCACGGAATAGGTTAATATTAGGGTTGACCGCAAGCAACCGACAGTTTATTTCAAAATTGGACACTTTCGCTGCACTTATACAGTGCAGCTGGGAAATGTGAAGGCGGTATTAATTGAGCAAATTGCTCAAAAATAATGATATGGGTACGCGCTGGTTCGCATACTCGAAGAAGCGCGTATATAATCCTATTTTTCCCTCCGGGAAATCCGCGATGCACGCATCGGCCTCCGGTACAATCGGATGCACATCGAAAGGAATGAAATAATCAGAGGAGAATTGACGTAATTCATCCTCGTCCATTTCAGACGGAAACTCGTGTAATTGGCGAACCATTTCTAAGAAAATAATAATAAAAAGCACGTTTTCGCGGTTACCTAATAAAACAGTTGCTTTCTTTGAAAATGCTTTGAAGAAATATAAAAATGGCGGAAGTGTGTTTTTTACTGTGTGCTCTTCAGTAAATGGGAGGCGACGTTTATATAGGGTTACAAAAAACCCTAGCACATTAGCCACGTGGAATCCACTATCTTAATCGTGTGGCTAGAAGACGATCGAGTACATGTACTTTTTCCCAGTGTTGCAAAAATCGGCTGAGGCGGCCGATTAATCGGCGATTAATCGGCCTCGGCCCTGGAACTTGTAGGAAATTCCAAGGTAATCGGCCGAGTCAAGAAAATCGGCCGATTAATCGGCCAAAAATCGCAACTCGGCCCCCGACCGCCTCGGGACTGATTCACGATTTTTGCAACATTGCTTTTTCCCATTTCCCGATAAACACGTGGACACTCTCCCCACTTCCCTAGGTATTTTTGAAGATATTGGTGACTAGATACATTGTCCATCATATTGGGCGGTAACTTTTCCCGCCACACTTACCGTTGCTTCAAGAAGTCTAGCATCCGCGGCTAGCAAGCCGCGCACACTAGACTGGGGGGACATGATGACGTATAGTCTATATTTGGGCCACGAGCCTAAATGATAAACATCACTAAGGCCCAAACCCATCATGAGTGGGTTATTATAACTTGGGCCGCATTGTCAAAGGGATTGGGCTCACGTAAGACCCAAGCCCAACCAAACTATTTATGGTATAGATAAGGATCTCCTATTAACGGATAAGGATCCTTGGACCGGATAAGCACCATGCGTGCGAAACGTAAGGAGCACGAAACCTACAAGGATTCTGCGCCTATATAAAGAATGACATAATTCTCATTAAAGGTACGATTCACAAAACCCTAACTCTTTACGATAACTCTAAAACCGATTACTTACTCTCACGCCGGAGGATAATCGTGGGAGACAATCCCATGATAAGCCTAACGGTGTTTGTTTATTTTCTTAGTGCGCTGGTTTCAAGCATTAAGAGCTAATTGGTACGAGAGCGAGAGCCCAAACTAGGAACGCCTAACTTTTGTATCAACAATAAAACTTAGAGCATTCGGTATAATAACTCAAGAGTTAACACTGTCATGTCAGCGCCACATCAGTTTTAATATTTCAACATTAACACTCAAAAACACCCTTTATCATAACACCACCTTTTGAAAAATTACAATTTACAAATTAACCCTTTAACTATTTCATTCATTCAACAACCTAATATTTCATTAATAAACTTAAAAATTACAATACAAAATAAAAAACGTTACGAATTAAAAAACTATCACATAAAAAAACTAAATAAAAATGTTATTAACTTAAAAAAAAATGTTGCTAAAACCACATGGACTAAAATGTAAAAACCACACTACTACAAGGACTAAACTGCAAAGTTCATTTATATATCATCTTCCCCATCCTCCATACCTGTACACACAAAGGCGGAACTATGTAGGGGCAGGGGAGGGGTGGGGCTGTTTAGGCACTACTTTTTATGAGTGAGTGCAATACCAGATGTTTCTATCATTTATGAAAATTAAATATGAATTATTGGTTTCAAACTCTAATTTTGATTCAAAATCTTCCATTGTATAGTGTGTCAACCTATAATTAGGGTGGTTTCTTGATTTTATTCGTAATCAGAAGATGTATTATCGGAATTTGTGTATGCATATATTTCAATTCCCCATCCTCCATACCTGTACACACATTACACACACACAAAGGCGGAACTATGTAGGTGCAGGGGAGGGTCCCGCCCCACCCCCTCCCCCAAAATTTGCGGCACCTAGTGTAAATATTAAAGGTTTTAAGGATAATTTAATTGAGGTTACAAACAAATATTCGATTCGGTTTTCATAACGCCACTCTCCCGGTATCATAACTTGGCCTCAACGTTATCCACCTTAGCATAATGCCGGAGGTGGCGTTATTACACCGCATGCTCTTAGGGCCGTTTGGTTCGTAAACGGTTTTAAGACTTGAATTAGGATTAGGATTTGAATCTTTGATGTAGAAAAGAAAAAATATATTATAAAAATATAAAAAAATGTGTGTGTGTGTGTGAGAGAGAGAGAGAGAGAAAGAGAGTATTAAAAAAGTGTGTACTTCATCTTTGAGTTTTGTAAGCTCGTTTGTACTATTTGAATTCCAAAACCCTCTACCAAAATATAAAATTTAAAACCAAAACTAAATCCTAATCCAAAACCCACATAACAAACGGGCCCTTAATAAAAAAGATGTGTATAGACTATTATGCCCTTGAGTTAACTGCCAAATTATCGGAGTTAACGAAAGATGGACTTGATCCGTAATGAAATGAAACCACAATGATGTGACCCGGCGAAAAAAAAGTACAGTGACCAAACCCGTAAAACCCGACAAACAACAGTGACCATTTATGTAATTAACTCTTAAATAAACTACCTATCATCAATGAGCAATTTTTATTTATTTATTATTTTTTTTTATCGATTCCATTACATCTTATTATATCAACCAATCATGATTAATAACTGTAATGAATCATTGCATTACATTATTTATTTCGTTTATTTCATTCATTTGATATTTCATTCCGTCAAACGAATCTTATGCTTATAAAAGGTGACATGCATGGTAGGAATATTAATGCCGAATATATGTTGCACGTCGAATTTGACCTTGTCCAAGAACAAAACCAAAGTTTTGAGCCTTGATAGTATCATTCACATCATCTTCTCCTAAACGCCACATGGATTAATTCCAAATTTCATCCCCACCAATAATCCGTAATTAATTTATATTATCTTAATGACCCTCCTAATTCATCCTATTTGATGGTTGCATCTTCTTTCAGATCTCCATATATACTATCTTCTTCAGTATCTCATCACAACCCCACAAGAACAAAGGTAATATATTTTTAATCTATTTATTCAAATCATTTTAATCTCATCTAACCAATCTTGTTTAATATTTCGTCTGGTTTTTTATTACAAACTATATGATTGCATTCGTTTATGATATATGTACGTGTACATGGAAATGCCATTTCTTATATAGCATGTGTAGAATTAGTTTACGGGTTGCTTGGATTTGATTTGATAATGACTAGTGACTACCCTTTTATTTCTTGAATTCCAGTTGTTCTTAACCAATTTTGCCAATAACATACAAAGTTTCTATCTATAATTTCGGCGACGAAGAGTTCCTAGCTTCCTATAGTTGCTTCTACTCATGTGGGCTATTTGAATTGATGATAAAATAACAATCACTATTGATCATCACAACGAAGGAAATCGCCTAGAGCGTGTTAAGTGGCTTATACTTGTGTGGGTGATACTAATCTGAATTTGTTGAAGGGTTGAGTGACTTGTAGAGTTTTTTTTACGCTCATTATACTTTCCTAGTTTGAGTACTTTATTAACCATGTACCTAGTGACACAAAATTATCGCGCTAATCATATACTAAGTGACATAGTTAATTGGTAGCTAAAAAATATGCTACATACTCGGACACTTCTATCAAGTGGCGGAACCGGGGTAGGTCTCGAGACACCCATGAATTTTCGCGACTTATTGTTGACCCTTGTAAAAAATATTAATATTTTTTTGGAATACACCCGGTCCAAAAAGATAATGTGTAGATGGTCATGTTAGTTTTTTGTAAAATGCACCATGGTTACATTCGTGCTCCTATCACACATCTTGTGTGAATTGGGACTTAACTACTTGGTTGATGAACACTTCTCATATACCTAATATACCTATAGGTCAAATGTATGTTGGTATTCATCATAAAAGTTTCCTTGTATTTAGCTATAATACTTTAATTTTTTCAAGTCATCAAACTTAAAGATCAAAAGAGTGTGTTACACTTGTACTGTGTCTACTTTTTAATCGGCTTATGATATAGTAGTGACGATCTTGAATATTGTATATTGTGAAGATACAAGGCTCGTATAAAGCTATGAATCCACAATTGAGGAAAACAAACTCGAATAGCTCTGCTAGCCCACAAGATGAAGTAAAGTTGGTATGATCTATACATTTCATGTTTCCACTTTTGATAACTGAACTTGTGATACTACTGCATAAAGCACAAAAGTTGTTATACTATTACCTATAAGAAATCTTTGTAAGTAGATGATTGTGTTCTTATTATAGATTAATGAGGTGCGCGAGGCAATCGAGAAGCACAAGTCGATTGACAAGATTAAACAACGGCTTGGAGATGAATATACTCGTTTTTGCTCTGATCAATCAATTTCTAGATATTTAAGGGCACGGAGTTGGAACACTATAAAGGCTGAAAAAATGCTTGAAGCATCTCTAATATGGAGAATGAACTACAAACCGGCAGAGATCCGTTGGGTAAACTCATCTTCACCGAGTCTTAACCATTACTATGCTTTTCATTTAACTTCTTGTGATCTTTTTCAACTTTGATCTTAAGTATTTTTGTTTGTGTTATATAATAATTGATGAGAATTATACTAATGAAAATACATTTAAAACTCAATCCATTCATGTATTTTGCATTAAGTATTATATAACACAAAAGAATATATTTAAAGTCAAAGTAAAAAAAAAGAAAGACTTCAAACGGTCAAAACATGACAATTATTTTGGACGGAGAGAGTATTTTTTATGGTCATTTTTATGTTATAGTATGACCTGCAAAACCGATATGCATACTTGATTGCATATTCACTTTAAGTTAGCTCTAGTGGGACATGTCAATTGGACAAGCTTGTATTCTAAGTTACAGAATCCGAGATAATGGATGCCTTAGAAAGCAAATTTTAATATTCTAAATAGTTTATACTGCAGTTTTTTTGTAACGTATACATTTGCTTACCTAGTGGACAACGTAGGTACATTCAAGCAGATTACGTCTCACTTTGACATCATTTTTATATTAAAATACTTGAAATACTTGGAGTTATATGACTTACATGAAGAGAAAACTTACATTTTTAACGAGCCTATATGAACTCATAATACTGTGTCTATACGAGTCTAATTGAGACATAAACTTTATATTTTGCATGTTGTTAATTATTTGATGTAGGAACATGTTGCAGAAGAGGCAGCAACCGGGAAAATCTATAGATCAAGTTTTATGGACAAGCACGGGAGGAGTATACTTGTTATGAGACCTAGATGCCAGGTTTAATTTCACATTCTTCATTCTCTTGACTTTTATGGTGAACATTATTATTTTATGTTTCATCCACACTCTTTTTGTCATCTTAACTGCAGAACACGAAGTCTACACAATCACAGATCAAATACTTGGTATATTGCATGGAAAACGCAATATTTAATCTGCCACCAGAACAAGAACAAATGGTTTGGTTGATAGATTTTAACGGCTTCAGTATGTCGAATATATCCATCAAGTCAACAAAAGAAACAGCTCATATCTTGCAAGACCATTATCCCGAGAGGCTTGGCCTAGCAATTCTTTACAATCCACCTAAGTTATTTGAACCGTTTTGGAAGGTACATACTTCACACATTTTGACATTTGATGTCAAACATGTAGTACACTTAAAAGTATATGCCCATTTGCTTTCTGTTTCTAAATCTATGTCACTTTATTTATACCCACATTACATGTTTCCGCGTTGCTTCGAATTTTCCTCCATAACTTCCAAAATTCATATCAATTTTGAGTTGTTGGCTTCTTTGACTCGATACATTATATATTTATATCACTGCATCTGGTAGTTTCACTTTTGAAGTTAACCCGTAGCTCTAAAGTAAAATTGATATGGTTTGATTTCTTAAACCAATGTCCATAGAATAAATATAATTCAACAATTTTACGAGTTTGAAACTTACTAAATATGACTTCAACATTGTATTATTGTAGGTTGTGAAGCCTTTTCTTGAGCCCAAAACCGCAAACAAAGTAAAATTTGTATACTCAGATGATGCAAACACAAAGAGCATCATGGAGAGCTTGTTTTACATAGACAAACTCGAGTCTGCGTTTGGTGGGAAAAATGGAGCAAAATTCGACTTTAAAATATATGCGGACAGAATGAAAGAAGATGATGCAAAGAGACTTGTTTTCCACAATGGAGAAAGCAGTTCCAGCTCACCTTCTGGTCGGACCTCCACGGTGTCAGAATTCCTCCCAACAAATAATGACTCAGATTCTGATGGCGAGAAAGCAAAGTCGCCAGAGATTAATGAGGAAGAAATATTGGCGGAGTCACAAAAGATCGCTGCTGATGCTAATGGAAGAGGTGGGCGGATCAAGGCTTAGAAAGGTGCCATTTTGGGGTTGTTTTTCTAGTTGAGACTTTTGTATTTTGCTAACCCGGCAATATTGAACTTTATTTATTTTTTATTTTTTTCTAAAGTTCATGGTGTCCTTCAGCATGGCTTTCTGTCTCTCAAAATGTAAGTAAAGCAATGAGAAACTGCATACTCGAGATTAATTTAGTAAAAGTTCCCTCTCACTAGAAATTAAAATGTGGATTTGTCATAGGTGACTAGGCTTAATGTCACATGTTATCAATTTAAATCTCTAATCTATGTATATGAACGTTACACACCTTATGTTTATAGGTCAAAAGACTCAAAGTTTGTATGATACATGTGTTAAGACTGGTTTAGCCAAATTAGAAACTGACGAGTTGCGGGCAATGAATGAACCTCTATATATACTTGTTACAGCTTGATGTTGGTTTAGTTAAACTATCTTCTGTATATGAACATGTGACATCTATTGAGACTCATCTCTTAAAAATTTTCCCTATGGACCCGAAGCCTACTTCCTTCAGACACGTGCATCCACTGAAATGAAAATGTGACTTGCGACAATATCGATAATGAAAGCCAACTCCAACTTTCCAATTCATACACAGTAAGATAAAAAGATTGGCCAAAAAATGAGTTGACATGTGCTTAACTAAGAGCAAGATGAGAAGATATCATCTATCGTGTTGCACCTTCACTAACTGGAAAATCGATTTGGTCTAAAAGAGATGGCTAGATGTAGTTACAAGGCACCGGAAGGCAACGAGACTTGGAAGCTACTTACCGATATCTTTGCTTGAATCTCAGAGTTTTATCAACCTTTTGTATATTGTAGCGAAAGTTAAAGTTTGTTTGGTTCATAGTGTTCTTTGTTGTATAAAACACCATGGCAAAAGTTAAATAAATTTTGGTGAAGTGTGATTTAACCAATGTATATGAATTCCATTATGAACAACCATTATACATGGATAACTAAGACAACCATTTCTATCTCTTGAAATTTTTCATCTCTTGTATCCGGTATTCAGGGTGTTTGTCAGTTCGGTTATCGGGTTATTCGGTTAAAAATTTTTCCTTGGTAAAACCGAAAACCGAGCCCAACTGAATTCAAATTGGATTAATCGAATAACCGAAAACCGAATTACATAATTTTAATTAATTATTTTTATTTAATTATATAGGTTTTTTGAAAAAATAAATCAAGCTTAAAAAAAAGTTATTCGGTTTATTTGATTCAGTTAGTTCGGTTAAAATTTTTTCCTGGATAAAACCGAAAACCAAGTCCAACTAAATTCAAATTGGATTAAATTGAATAACCGAAAACCGAATTACATAATTTTAATTAATTATTTTTATTTAATTATATAGGTTTTTCGAAAAAAGAAATCAAACTTAAAAAATATTATATTTATTCTATGAAAGAGTTTTAATGTATTTATTTTTGAATATAAATATATAAAAACTATATGGGGGCGACATCCCTGCTGTAAAAATGGCTGCAGTTAACTGCTGTGCATTTTTAAAGTAGTTTTAATATTTTCACTCTATAGCCCTTAACTTTTACAATTGTACATCATTAGTCCCTGGTTTATACACTACAGTAGAGAGCATTCCCTGCAGTCACTGCAGGGATTATTTTCCCAAACTATATATATTTATGTGAATTCGGTTCAATTTTCATTTGGCCAAAACCACAACTGAACTGAAAACCAAATATTTAGTTCGGTTCGGTTACAAATTCGTATTTTTCTCGGTTCAGTTTTCGGATTTTGTGGGTGAAACCCGAATTCTGCACACCCCTACTTTGTATCTCGCATCTCAGACACCAGTTACAAATGTAAAGATACAAAAGCATGGAAAGCATGGTAGTTTGCAAGAAATTTCAGAAAAAAGGAGTATACTTATAAGTTGAACTGATACCACCTAATGGAAATTTGTCAACGAATGAAAAGGCTTTAAGTTCGCTTTTCATTTCAAAAAGTAAATAAAATGTCTTCAATGTTAAATGATATTTATGTTTTAAAAAAAATATATTAAGTTTGTCTAGATCCAACAAAAACAGCAACTCAAAATCATTATGCAAATATGTCTTCAATGCAATTATGCAAACATCTTCTACACGGGAAAGTACATTGATAATAGCAGTATAGAATCTTTGTGTCTACTGATTCTAAAATGTTCATTTATCATCTTGGCTACTTTTACATATCGGAAATCAAGATGTATACGTACTCACCCACAAACAAAATGGGATATAAACACGCTTCTATGAAACTTAGTTTCAATGTTCATAAGTACACGAGATTCTGCAACATCAATGAAGCATCTCGTCTAACTTCTGTCTGTATTTAGCCAAATTCTGCAACCACCACAATAAAACGTCCATAAATACAAAGAAAATTGCACCATTGATAATAAGAGTTTGACTGTTAGTTAAATGTCTAAAATCTCCTTCAATGATGCGACGAGAGAAGAATATATGCACACAAATCAGTACTATCAGTAATTCCAACGAGTATATTACGATGAGATTTTACTTCTTGTGAAGGATTTGTAAATTTTAATAGGATCATATATTGGAAATATACACTGACCTTGGTATAAGCATAGACTCCAGCCTCAGTAGGGGCAGCAGGACTTCCTCTTCTGATATATTTACCCTCTTTAACAATGTAAAGCATAGGTATACCCGTTGATAGTTCCAAGCTTATAACCTAACAATATAACAAAATCAGACTAACAAAACAAAAGATACTAGAAAAACAAAACTTAATGTTTGCGTATGAGATCATACTCTCTTACCTCTTGAGAAGTGAGTTTGTCGAGATACATTATGATAGACCTCAAGGAATTTCCATGTGCAGCAATCATTACATTTTTTCCTGCTTGGAGTTGAGGTTCAATCTGAAAGATAGACCTCAATGTTAGATTGGATTGTTCAAAGAGCGGCTGAAACCAATGGTCTTCTTCTGGTCATAAAAGAGTAACTATAGTGGTTGCTCTAAGACTCCTCCCCACAATAAATGTTTTAATTAAAATGACCCTCTTTGGTTTCTAATTTTCTATTAGTTGTCTTTCTTTGACTTTGAATGTCAACCATGTGTTTAACAAAATAGTTACCTGTCAAACACATGGTTTACAGAATAGTTACACCTTTTATGCGGTTACAATTTGCTGATGACTCAGATTTCACTTCTTTGAATATATAATAGCCAATGTACCTTGTGAAGTGATACTTTTGCTTCAAAATTACGAATATTCCATTTCAAAATTATTATTTTGACAACTGATGCCAAAGTGTGACGATTAATAAAAAACAAATGAAATATAAAATAAATGTCGTTCTTACTTGTTCTTTGAAGTACGCAACAGCTCTTTCAGCACACATTTCCAAACTCTCGCCATTTGGTGGAGGTATATCATAACTACGTCGCCACTCGTGAACTTGTTCTTTTCCATATTTATCTGCAGTTTCCTGCTTATTGAGGCCTTGTAGTTCTCCATACCTGAATGAATAAAAAGAATGAAAGTCTAAGAAAAGCAGAAGGCCTAAATAGGAATTTGTAGCCTATGGAAAATATAAACTAAGTATTAAAATAACCCGACAAACCAGTTAAGAGATATAATACTAACATTCTTTCGTTTAGTTGCCAAGCTGTAACAACAGGTATACACTGCTTTTTTGTTTCTTCACTAAAAATTTGACTCCAAGCCTTTGCTTGTTCATTTTCGTCATGCATCACAATAGGAACCTACAAACCGGTTAACGAATTTATCAGGCTACTTACAGAAAATGACCATAGTGGTAACATTGTCAGGAAAATTAGAACATAGTGACTAAAACTGTAAAAAGCTATATATCGGTTTTCAGATTATTAATATCAGAAACATTATGAGTGAACTGATATTTCAAGTATGAGTACCTTCTTTCTGCGATGTTGAGTCATGGCGAGCATAGCAGTCATCTGTGCACGAATCAAGGAGGATGTATATATCATGTCGATGGGTATATTGCTTATCCTTTTACCAGCTTCAACGGCTTCCTCCACACCCTTCTTGGTTAGAGGCACATCAACACAGCCCGTGAACAAGTTCTTCTCGTTCCAAAGAGACTCACCATGCCTGATCAAAATCAAAGCGGCTTCACCTGATATATGAATCACATTTATGAATTACGCTACTAAAAATAAACAAATCATTTTGAAACATTATCATTTACACATATAAGGAGTGGTTGGATGTGCGTCAAAGCTATATCCAGGCAAACTGATTATAATTATAATCTTCTTATTTACTTTCAAAATAATCAGATTTGATTATTTGAATAATCAAAAGGACTTGCTGTAAGAAAATTGATTATTGACATAAATGTAAATTCACCAAACCTATTCTGAACTTCGAATGTGAAAAGAGACTGTTACTAAAAATATGAATTACCAAACTATCCTTTACTTTAGGTAACTAATAACCTGATTATTTGATTTTAACACCTCAATTCACGATATCACTTTTAATAGCACATTCAAATACCCTGTTATTTTGGGACTTAGGGACTGGTTATACAGTTTTCGTGACAAAAACTGAGCATAGAAAATCGCCAAACAAGAAAATGTGACAAGTTGCATATTGTTGTAAACAAATTCCTATCTTATCAAATGTGAAAAGTTATAGATATTCGTACTTGGTTTCTTAGAAGGGTCCTTGTTGGTGCCATTTGACGGGATTGAGATTGGATTACTCTCTGAAGTTTGATAAGAAGAAGCTGATGCTTGAATTGATCCACTTCTTTTTCTAGAGCAATGACGTTCTCTTTGCAATGATCCAATCTCGAGTTTAACACCTCTTGTGATCAACTTCATAGAAATGTTTCCACATTCTTGGTGAAGGATGGAATTACTAATATACCCATGGGATTGCAAAGTACTGATGGCTTGGTGAAATGCAGTCGCAGTCATTCTGTTAAATAAAAATATATAAACTTCATGTATACATCAAACTTAACCACATTTATCAAGCAAACAGACCTTTACCACTGCAACAATTCAATCATATAAGATTCTTAATCAAATCTAGTATCGTTCTTAAAAAAGTGTTAAAATTATCTATTTCTAAACTTCCATGTGACATAGCCACATAGAAAGTTCTAATTTCCATTACAATACAATGCTCCTTCGTCCTAGGACTATATACTATACCATTCAATAGAGATTACACCTAAGGGATATCATGGATATTGGTGTTAGCAAAAGGGTGCTTTCAAAACACGAATTTGTATGGATACACAATCACTCAACCGCACACGAACAAAGGCAACACAGAAACTAAACTGCAGGTAAACAGAGAAAAAGCCCGCAGGATTTTACATGGTTGTTCCGATAAAGATAATTTCCACAGCTAAACTAGCAAGTTTCTAGTCAATAAGGTTTACAATCACATAGGAGCTGTACTTTTTGGTACAAAATAGCGTGTTCGCGATTATGTCTCTCTCGGGACAATAAGTCTCCGCACCTAATACTCGTCCCGTTTAATCTTCAACAAAAAATTAATGCAAAATACTACAGTAATTCGTTTTCACACATCTTAGGTTATTCCATTAGCTGCGGCTAAAACTCGAAAGCAGACACATATCAAATATTTAAGATAACTGAAATAAATAAACAAGTTATAGATACATTTTTCTAAAAAAAACTGCAGAATATTTAAATTAAAGCAAACTGTCATCAAAACCAGATCCTTCATAGAAGAACTAAACTTTGACTTTCAAAGTCAAACATATACTTCTCATATGTAGTTGTTAACATTAGCAGATCTGATTATAACGAAACTAATATATGTCAAGCATGTTCATATTTAATTTACAGAAAATGGGTTTACAAAAAAAAAAAAAAAAAAAAAAAAAAAAAAAAGGATAAAAACTTTACCTAATTGTATGTGTTTAGAAAAATCATATAAGTTAGTAAAGGTAAATAAGAAAATGAGATCTTACGTTATTTAAAAGAATGTAGGAATGATGTGGCGATAAAAACAATGTTAGAGAAGTGTGTGTGTGTTTTATGGTGTATGTGTTTGATTTGTTGGAAAAGTGGGTTGGTTTGGTGCTTAAATAGTTGTTGGAAAATCTGGTAAACTTTTCATGCCATGCCAGCTACTCAGGTTTGGGAGAGGAGGTAGGTTGGTACTTTGGTAGGTGGCTCAATGCGTTTGTTTGTTTCTAAAGTTGACTACTCGTACAAATTTAGTACTTCTCGTTTGCATACAATTGCAAATTTTGTCATTGGCCGTTCCAACTGTTGCAGAATCTTGCAACCAAGGTTTTCAGGATTGGGATCCTACCTAGGATCGTTTTTGGTTTTGCAAGATCGGGATCATAGGATCGGATCGAGATCGTAAATCCTATAAAAATGTATATATTTTCGCATAGGGGTTGTAGTTTTATACTTCTATTGTTCTATATATTTTTAAATTCTAATATAACTAAGCTGAGATAAGAAATCAGGACTTAAGGCTCAAAAGAAACAAAAAGCCCAAAAACATAAGCCTAAGATATCACAAAGTCACAAACATAAGCCTAACATACCATCATTAGATATATTGCTATACAATTATACATAGTTACACAAAGTTAGTTGTTGCTTGACTTGCTACAACTGCTAAACAAAAGAGATACTACATACTTCACTTACTTACTTCACCTGAACAAAAGAGATACTACATACTTCACCTACTTCATGTTTCAATTGTTAAATAACCGCTTTTGGATACAAAATAAATATACGACACACAAGGAATACGACTAGTTTATAAAGCCTAGCCTAAATTACCAAAAGTCCAAAATAAGGCCTTCAATCTATGATTTCTAATTGTTCCGCTGCCTCAACTTCATTTTCATCTTCGAAAATGTAACTTGACTCCTCTCTAGACTGTTCATTGCCACCTAAAAAGTGCAGTATCACAAAGCCGCAATCAGGTTTATGAACTTTATACAAAAAAAAAAAAAAAATGTGTTATATATCAGCTTTACCATATTGATTTCTTATTGCATGTTCAAGAAAATCACCATCTCCACTAGCACCATCTGTTGTCGGCTCATTCACATACATGTTTGTCAAATCTTCATTATCTTCGGTAATCCACTCATCATCCGAATCAACATCTTCAAACGTTTCAGGTTGCTCGACTCCAAAGTCGTCCTCTTTTCGTTTCCTTTCTTCCCTTCCACTTAACTTTAAGTTATACATCACATAGACAAGATCATTCATTTTCTGTTGTTGTAGACGATTCCTTCGTTTAGAATGTACCTAAGCAATTAAAAAAGAAAAACAGTTAACAAATTAGATCGCAATCAGTGGTGTAAGATAAGCTAAAGATGATAAGATATATCAGTTCATGTTACCATCTCAAAAGCACTCCAATTTCTCTCACAACCAGATGATGAACATGTCAAGCTCAAAACATGAATGGCAAACTGTTTTAGTTCTGGTGTGTCATCTCCAAATGAATCCCACCAATCGGCCGGAGATTTATCATTCCTTGTGAGCTTAGTTGTTCTACAATTAAATAGGCCCTTCGAATTCTTGAATAAATCAAGCTGCAAATCAATCGTCTTTGCTAGGTTCTCATCACCACACATTGTTTCAAGACATTCATAAAATATCTTTTTGCTAAAACCATATTCTTCTTTCCCAAAGTCGGGACTATATTGCATTTGTGGATTTAAATAGTAACCTGCTACATGAAGCAGCCTTTGAAGCTGAGTTTCCCATCTTTGATCAATTATATCTAATACCGGTTCATACCTAAAATATAAAACAGAAAGGAATGTGGGATGGTTGTTTATGATTATAAAATTAGAAAAGAGAAATAATGATGGTGCAACATAAGATAAATTACCTCGATTTAACATTTTTGTACATGTTTCTGATTTCTATCTTTGCTTTGACCATGGCATCAAAAATGTAACCTATGGCAGGTAAATCCGAATCAACCATTCGAAGTACCCTTATCAGAGGAGCTGCAGCAAGACAACAATTGTAAACTGATCTCCAAAACCCTAGATTATCAAGAATTATACTCTCAATATTCTTCCCTAGCTCTGATTTTGCGAAGTTACTATTTCCCCAATTTTCAGATGCAAACATCGAGATCAATGCACCTTTTAGGTCATTCAACCGAATAAGTATAAGATAGGAAGTAGCAAACCTCGTTGCTCCAGGCCTAAGGAGTTCCTTACAATTTGTATACTCTTTCAACAAGCAAATGAAACTAACTACTTTTCTACCTTTTGCTATTATGACTTTGTGTTCTTCAAGATTCTTTTCAAAGTCCTCTAACATTAAGTCGATATAATGAGCAGCACAAGGTGTCCAAAATAATTTCTTTCTTTTAGCCATCAACATCTCACCAACAGCCTTATAATTTGCAGCATTATCGGTCACTACCTGAACAACATGTTCTTCACCAATTTTTTCCACGAAATCATCCAACATCTCAAAAACTTTTTCCTTTGTCTTACTAATTTATGATGTGTCAATCGATGCTAAGAAGATGGTACCTCTAGGGCTATTCACAAGAAAATTACATATTGATCATTTCTTCCTATCACTCCACCCATCACTCATCAGTGTGCAACTCGTTTTCTTCCACTCATTTTTGTATTCCTCAACTAACGACGTCGTATAGTCGACTTCTTTTTTTAAAAAGGTAACTCTCATCTCATGGTAAGAAGGCGGATCAAGCCCTCTCCCATATTCACCAATCATTTGTACCATTTTTCGAAACTCATGATTCTTTACACAATTAAATGAAAGAGCACTTGTGTAGAAGAATCTAGCAATTTGTTGGCAAACTTTTTCACGCTCATCTTTTTTAAAAATCTTATTCAACGTATCCTGATGAACCTTGCCCCTTTGACGTGGTTGCTCAAATTCATCAATCATTAACACGCCTTTCCTTTTCTTTGAAGCCAACTCATTTTGCTCCAAAATATTCCGAATTTTCACTTTGACTTTTTCAGGAACATTAGTACAAGCCGTGACATTTTGATGTGTCCTAGCTAAATGATGCTGATGAGGCAAAAAGTGTGCCGCTTTTAAGGGGTCATTTAAGCCCGAATTCGAGATTATTTGATCAATTATTGCCCTAAATCATTCCTTTTGTCATTTTAGGTACTTTTGTGGAGAAATCTGGAAATGGAAGCATTTTGGACATTTTTGGAGCATAAAAGTGAAGAAAACGGCAAAGTCTCAAAATTCCTTGCTGAAACAGCACCTGACGACGTCAAGGTTTACTAGTGATGGCATCAAGAGTGACAAAAGAGGTGGATGTGGAACTTATAACGTGACGGCCCAGAACATTTTCTTTGATATTGGCCTGACAGCGTCACCTAGGCCGTCAGGGTCCAAATACATGTGACGGCCCAGAGTGTTTTTCTACATGACGGTGTCAGAAGTGGATCTAGGCAATACGAATTTCAACTTGGCGGCGAGTTGACGGTGTTAGAGGCTAATAAATGACGCCGTCAGGATGCATAGTCTATATATATTTTTCCAATTTTTCATTGTATTGTGTGGAACTTTTGGGGAACAAGTTTTGTAAAAACCCTAGGTCGAATTTCCTGCATCTTGAAGGGGTTTCAAACCCTTCTTTCTTCCATGTTTGAATAAAGATAAGTACTTCATTAATCATTCAATATGTCTATGTATTGTTTGATTCTATCTTATGTGTATCTTTCTTTTAACATGTTAGGCTAGGCTTTTATTATGTTTGCTTAGATGTAGTGAAACCTAGATGTTGATTATTGGTTGATTGTTTGTTTATAATTGTTACGGATGATTGTATTCGATGTTAGGCTTAAGAAAACTGGCAGACTTCCATTGGTAACTTGCTTGAACGTCTTAAGAAACATGATCGGAGGTGTACTACGATTTTTGGTTGTATTTAATGCATTAGAGAATTCTAATGATCCCATGTTAGGAGCTTTTAACGGCTCGACATAGGAGTGAAGTAGGATCTTATAGAGTTAGGGAATATTGTACACGGCCTTATGACTAGTATTAAGGAATATAACCCGTCATCCATGCAATTGTAACAAGCTAATCAACCGGTAAAAGATATCTAGGGAGTAATGAAATCTAAGTAAACACAACTTTTCTCATTATTGTTTCCACCAAATTAGCATATTAGTTTAATTTTCATTTATTTTATTTTATTTTGATTACATCTTTAGTTAATTGGGTTTGTTGGCTAGCAACTAATTCCGCCCACTCCTTCAAAACCCAAAATTTTACTTGCTTTCATAAAATATAAAAAATACAAAAAGAATCATCCCTCACCTCTAGACCTAGTTTAGTAGGCTTTCTAATCCTAGCGACGCTATTCCTGAGTTGAACGATCAATCCCCCGGTACTTGTCACTATACTATACTACAACGATCAGGTACACTGCCTGGTGGGGGTTGTAAGCTTCTCAAGATCCCTTAAGAGGTAAAACCTGTTGCGAGGGCGCAATTCTCACGTATCAAGTTTTTGGCGCCATAGCCCGGGGAATAGTTATTGTCTAGGTTAGGATTTCTTTTTATTAGGTCTACTTGATAGATTCCTTTCTAGTAAGGTTTTATTTTTATTTTTAGGTTTTCTTTAGTCTATCTCATTTCTTTGTTTCTTTGTTCGTAACCTTTACCATCCGACGTCATGGAAGGTGGTAATATCTTTGATCCCATCAACCCACCACAACAAAACCACCCACAAAACCCACCACTAGCAAACCAACCTCCTAGGCCCCGAACTTTAGGAGAGTATTCCCGTCCTAGCCACCAAGGCTATCGAAACACCATTGAGCTCACCCAAGGAGCCAATGTGTCCCCCTTGCGATCCGACACCTTCCGGTTGGTGCAAAGCGGATGTGCATTCCATGGACTTCGTTCCGAAGATCCTAATAAGCATCTCAAGGATTTCCTAAAAATCGTAGATTCTATAGACCTTGATGTTGCAACTAGAGAGTCGACCCGATTACGTCTATTCCAATTCTCTCTACGTGATCAAGCTAGTCAATGGCTTGAACGTTTACCCGCGGGATCCATCACCTCATGGGATGATCTCACTTCTCGTTTCCTTGCTCAATTTTTCCCACCGGGGAGAACTACGATGCTTAGAAATGATATCTTGATGTTCCAACAATGTCAAGGTGAAACTTTCTATGAAGCATGGACTCGTTTCAAGGACTTACTTCAAAAAGTCCCTCATCATGGCATAGAACCTTGGCTCCAAATTCAAATCTTCTATGATAAAGTTAATTATCAAACGAGAAGAGTCATAGATTATGCTGCCAATGGTAGACTAAACCGACTTAGCGTTGATAAGTGCTGAGAAGTTCTTGAGGGTTTAGCAAAATACGAAGAAGAAGGATGGGAAGATCCGATGTTCTCAAAAGAAGGGAATCTAGATTACGTGAACGCAACCCAAGAACAATTATTGGAGAATATCAAGAAGCAGGTTAAGGAATTAATGAGGGCTGAAATGCCTGCAGCTCGAGCCGCAATAAGTCCTGATAGACATGTGAGTGCAATTAGCAAATACACTTTTCCTGAACATTCACGACAAGAGGAGTTCGAAGGGATAATGATAACCTTCATGAATAATCAGGAGAAACAGATTCAGAGCTTAGAAACTCGCATGGAAAGCACTAGGAATGCTTTTATGGACTTGGCTGATGAATTTATATCAAGAATTAAGGAGAAGATTAAGGAAAAATCCACACCGAGGAAAATCGAAAAAATCTTTGAACTCCCAACCCCTTTGGTGTATGACGAAGAGGATAATAAAAAAAACTTCTCCAAGTGATTCACCTTCAATTACACCTTACTTCTATAAGCTTCCTTAAGAAGAGAAGAACTTGCAATTTCATAACATCTTCGTTGGAAGTCTGCAAGTCACGCTCCCTAATTTGCATAAGAAACGTTCCTTTAGTTTTAAACCTGGTGTGAAAAGGGTGCACCTCAAAAACACTTCAGCTTTAGAAACCTCTATGGAACAACTCCTTCCCTTACCCATTATTTACCAATATGAGGATTACGACCTAAGTGGGATTGTGACCAACCCTATTCATAACCACACCTCACTTCGTGACAGTAACAAAATCTTTGACCCTGGTGGACTCCACTAACGGGAATGGCTATTCATAATTTATACCCTTGATTAGCTATTAACAATAGTGCAGGGACTAAATTTGAAATTGTCACAAAGTATCCATAATCCGGGCATCTGACGGCGTCAGAATTTACTCTTGACGCCGTCACCTCGCATTCTCAGCAATATTAACCTCATATCCATCACTTTAAACACATACCCCACAAACCATATCTAATTTATACTTCACCTCCGAGCCTTCAAGATCAAATCCAACATCTTCCGTGACCGATCTCCACGTGGTAAGTCACTTTTCTTCATCCTTATTCATTCAATTATCCTTAGGACCCACCAATTTTGAAAACCCCCATCATCCAAAACCCTAACATTGATTCATTCTTATAACTCATAATGCCCTTCTATAGGTATTGTGTAACCTTAATTAAGGCATTAGGTAGTAGTGATTGATAGGATTCATGAGTCAATTGCGAAAATTCACACCACGAATTTTTTGATCCCCCACCCATGTTTTCTGTAAAAAGGGGTGTTTGGCTCATGGATTTAAAATTTGAAAATTGATTTTACCCTCGTAATTGCATGGCTCAATATCTGCTGGGTCTGACGGCGTCAGGCTTTGTGGTCTGACGGCGTCAGAGGGTCTGACAACTTAACTCCTTTGAATTCTTATTCTAATCACTTCCATTCCATTCCATCTTTTTTCCAGGAAAATGAGCAAGCGCACCCGACAATACCGAGGGAGTTCTTCAAGATTTCAACGCTTGAACTTGGGTGACACGGTTCATAGTTGGGGTGTGTTTGAGGATAATGCCTCTACAACCAAATATGCTGAATTACTCTACCGCCAGATCGACGGGGGGCAGTGATTGATTGGGACTTCTTGAGAGCCCAGGGCCTCGAGATTGCTTTTCTTAAAAGGATCCAAACTGATGCATTTACCGGTCCTTAATGGGAAAGGTTGTTTAGGATTAGGGAAACTGTTTATAGTGAGTTGGTGTGAGAATTCTTTGCTACTTTTCATTTTGATTTGGCTGAGGCTAGGACTGATATGGGTGGTACTACCATTTACTTTAGGTTGGGGGGAGAGCTTAGGACTTGCTCAGTTACAGAGTTTGGTTGGAGATTGGGTTTGTATAGTCAGCATGAGGCTATTCAGGGTGGGTTTATGCAGAGACTGATGGGTGGAGAGACGATGAGGAATGAGTTGAGGTGTGCTATGTTCTGGCCGAATATTGGGAATGGGGTGTATACCTCGACCACTGGGGCGACCTCTATTTGGGATCCTAGGGTTCGGTTAGCCCACAGATGCATCACCTACAGTTTGGCAGGACGCCATGGCTCCACTCACCGCGTCACTGCTTCAGACCTTTTCTACCTGTACACCATGTTTTCAGAGGATGTGTACTTTAACATCCCATTCTGGCGAGTTATCTAAAGACAAGTGTAGGGGAGAGGGATGGTGATAAGATCTATGGAGGGATGTTTGTGACCCGCCTGGCTCGTTCTTATGGGATCCTTGTACCGGAGATCATGGGATACTTGAGTGATTGTGGTGCATGCAGGGTGGTGAGGGCCAAGTCCCTCAAGCAGATGAGTATTATGATGGAGTTGGGGGACGGGTCTTTTGCTTGGTATGTTGTAGGGGGAGCGGCTGCTACTGCTGATGATGAGGATTATGATGAGGGAGCACCCCAACAGCAGCAATATGGGGATTATGAGGTTGGCTCTGCGGACTACTACCGGCACATGGGTCGGGGAGATTGGTAGGCTCATCAGGGGGCCTGGATGGGTCAGATGGACACGTGGAGGGCCACTACTGACTAGAGGTTTGATTGGATGTACGATCATATGATCCGCCAGATGCAGCATCTATCGACCCGTGATCACATCGAGCCTCACTTGCAGATTGACCCGTTCCTCGGTCGTGAGCAGGATTACCCACCCTATGGGTACACCGGACATCTCCCTCCTGGTTATGATTACCGCTTTGGTCCCCCTCCCCAGTGATGTATTATTGGTTGTGTCATGATTTCTGAACAATTTGTCTTTGGTTGTGTTATTTGAACAATTCGGTCTGTAATAGTGTAGGATCTGGCCTCTGTTGGCCATTGGATATTATTTACTATTTCCTTCTATGCATTTAGGATTCTATTATTGTGATTGTTTTATTAGCTTTATTTGTTTTTATTTGTTTGATGTTAATTGTTTCGGTATGCATGTTTTATTTTTATTGTTGCTAGATCATGTTTCAAATTAAATTGTGAAAATGCTTTATTTTGTTGTTTTACTTCGTCTTAACTTCATATAAAGGTATTTTGCAAAAGCTAAGTGTAAGGGAAACCCAAATTTGTTTATAAGAACGAAAATGATCATGATTCGCCACAATATTAAATGAACATGTATATTAGTATTTATTAGAGTCAAATGCTTGTATCGAGTCGTAATGGTGTTTTGCAGGATTTTCCAGGAACTAGGACATAAGTTTTTCCAGAAATTTTCCGGAAACTTAACATAAAGATTTATGCAGGTCACTTCTGACGGCGTCAGGGTTTAACACCTGACGGCGTCACGTGGAAAATTCTGGAAATTTTGCGAGTTTTGATTAAACCGGAGTCTTAAAGTTTTTGTTGATTCTTTAGTTTTATAAACTTCAGGAAATCTGCAAACATTCATTCCACAAGCATTATATCTTAAATTGCTTTCTAGGATTTGTTAGTATATATATAGATTGCCACCCATTTTACGCGAGGTTGCCTTGATTGTTTTCTCAGGATTAACAGGTTATATATGACAAGAAGATGATTTTATATTTCTGGAAGGGAAGCTTTGAACGTTCATTTTCTTAGAGGAATATCTAACCTTGTTAACACACTATCCACATCAAACGAATCAAGGGAGTATTTATTTTCATTCTTTTACCTATTTTACTTTTACATCCTTTAATTGAACATTGGGGACAATGTTCATACTAAGTGTAAGGGGAGGGTAAATGATGATACCTTATAGGATACTATTGCACTTGAGTTTGTTTGTTCGATAATAGGTGTTTAATAAACTAAGAGAAATACTTGTTAGTGTAATTTTAGCGCCAAATTTAAAATTTTTTACAACATTTAGGAGTGAAACTTTAGCCTTAACAAGCGTCTCATGGATAGGAGTTGTATGACAGCACAAAACCGTACCATTCAGAAAAAATTTTCCACCCAAATATGTGAGGTTCGCCTTTAGATTTGATAGGAAAAACATTCATTATTAGTGCTTATGAGTGTACCGGTAGCATTTAGATTCTAGAACTTGCGTTAGTGATGCATCCCAAGACCGCTACTGAGACTACATTCGTGTAGTAGGATTTACTACATGATAAGAGGCATTAGGATCACCCTTGTGTTTAAACCCGTATCATAATTACTTTACCATTTAAGTCATATCACTTGACTAGTAAAGTCAATTAATTTTTCTCGCACCTTAGCGTTGTACTCATTTTTAGTACACGATACCTCAGTACACCCCTCCGAGCCTATCCTTTCATTTCTAACTTTAAGCATTTTACTTAAAGGAAGAATTTGTTACAACCCACCCAAATGTGCAACCAAATTGCCTTAGCCTTCCTTGTATGCACTCATCTTTAGTGCATTCTAGTTACATGTTTAAACCCTTAGTTAATTATCTAATTGATTACATTGTTGCTAAGTCGAGTCATATCTTGTACTTATTGTTTTGGGACGATTGGGACTCATGGGTAAAGTACTTGTGTTATGGAGTAATGGGGAAGAACATCAAATTATTATCCCCATATGTGCATTAATCTTAAAAAGTACTCAAAGTGTTTTGATTATCTTGATTCGAGTCATTAGAGTAGTTTATTGTAAAGTATGTAAAAATTCAAGTGTAAGGGGAATGTACATTCCCTATGATGTATTATTTTGGATGGTGGGGTAAGAGTGTATGCATACAAAAAAAAAAATAAAAAAAATAAAAAAAAATAAATAAATCGAAAAAAGAAAGAAAAAAGAAAAAAAGAAAAACATACGGACGACCATCCCGTTTCATTCTATGTTTTTTTTTTTTTTTTTTTTTTTTTTTTTTTTTTTTTTTTATGTTTTTGTTATTTTTGATTTATTAGCTTAAGTCAAGTCGAGTCTTGGCTTAGCAACGCCATATTGTACATGTAATTAACCAAGATGATTAACTCGCCACCAGTAAATATTGCCTTTATCAAACAAAACCGTGTTTTCCCAAATACCTACACCTAACATTATAACCCTTTAAAAGACCTCTTTGATAGTTTATCCTAGGTGCTTACACCAAGTGGTGGAGGTTTGATCCTTTCCCAAGCCTATGGTAATCTATTTGCTATGACAGGTAGTAAGAGATGTTTCCCATTACCTTATTGTGATATATACTTTATTACACCCGAGAGATGTGAGTATCTAAACACTATTTGTGAGGTGCTAGTGTATGACCTCCGTGCTTGTTTTTGGTTTTAGTGGAACGATTATTTGTTGTAATTACTTTTATATTAGTGTTAAATGACCCCTAACTTGTATTTTGATTAGAATAAAAGCGCATTTGGTTGAGGACAAGTAAATCTCAAGTGTAAGGGTATTTGATGAGGCAAAAAGTGTAACGCTTTTAAGGGGTTATTTAAGCCCGGATTCGAGATTATTTGATCAATTATTGCCTTAAATCGTTCCTTTTGTCATTTTAGATAGTTTTGAGGAGAAATATGGAAAAGGAAGCATTTTAGACGATTTTGGAGCATAAACGTGCAGAAAATGGCAAAGTCACAAAATTCCTTGTTGAAACAGTACTTGACGACGTCAAGGTTTACTAGTGACGGAGACAAGAGTGACAAAAGAGGTGGATGTGGAACTTATAATGTGACGGCCCAGAACATTTTCTTTGATATTGGCCAGATGGCGTCACCTAGGCCATCAGGGTCCAAATACATGTGACGGCCCAGAGTGTTTTTCTACATGTCGGCGTCAGAAGTGGATCTAGGCAATACGAATTTTAACTTGGCGACGAGTTGACAGCGTCAGAGGTTAATACATGACGCCGTCAGGATGCATAGTCTATATATATTTTTCCAAATTTTCATTGTATTGTGTAGAACTTTTGGGGAACAAGTTTTGTAAAAACCCTAGGTCGAATTTCCTGCATCTTGAAGGGGTTTCAAACCCTTCTTTCTTCCATGTTTGAATAAAGATAAGTACTTCATTAATCATTCAATATGTCTATGTATTGTTTGATTCTATCTTATGTGTATCTTTCTTTTAACTTGTTAGGCTAGGCTTATATTGTGTTTGCTTAGATGTAGTGAAACCTAGATGTTGATTATTGGTTGATTGTTTGTTTATAATTGTTACGGATGATTGTATTCGATGTTAGGCTTAAGAAAACTGGCAGACTTCCATTGGTAACTTGTTTGAACGTCTTAAGAAACATGATCGGAGGTGTACTATGATTTTGGTTGTATTTAATGCATAAGAGAATTCTAATGATCCCATGTTAGGAGCTTTTAAAGGCTCGAGATAGGAGTGAAGTAAGATCTTATAGAGTTAGGGAATATTGTACATGGCCCTGCGACTAGTATTAAAGAATATAACCCATCATCTATGCAATTGTAACAAGCTAATCAATCGGTAAAAGATATCTAGGGAGTAATGAAATATAAGTAAACACAACTTTTCTCATTATTGTTTCCACCAAATTAGCATATTAGTTTAATTTTCATTTATTTTTTTTTTATTTTGATTGCATCTTTAGTTAATTGGGTTAGTTGGCTAGCAACTAATTCCGCCCACTCATTCAAAACACGAGATTTTACTTGCTTTCATAAAATATAAAAAATACAAAAAGAATCATCCCTCACCTCTAGACCTAGTTTAGTAGGCTTTCTAATCCTAGCGACACTATTCCTGAGTTGAACGATCAATCCCCCGGTACTTGTCACTATACTATACTACAACGATCAGGTACACTGCCTAGTGGGGGTTCTAAGCTTCTCAAGATCCATTGAGAGGTAAAACCTGTTGCGAGGGCGCAATTCCCACGTATCAGATGCTTAAACTTGAACATCCCACCGGTGCACTCTTCGTTACAAAACTTACACTTCACCCTCCTATAACCTAATTCAACCGCGTACTCCCAAGCAACATCAGTTCTAGCACCAGCTGCATTACTTCTCACACGTCTGCTATTTGTAGATGGTACATAAGAAGAAGAAGGCGCATATGCAGAGCTACTCTTCTTCATTATATCTACACATTAGAGGAACATACAGGTTACAAGGGTACTTTGCCATAAAGTTTGATAATCATAATACTTTCATGACTAAGCACAAGAAGATAAATGTCCTTCAACCTCTACAAAACAAGCAAGTAACTAATTTTCATGACTAAACACAAGAAGATACATGTCATTCAGCCTCTACGAAACGAGCAAGTAACTAACTTTCATGACTAAAAAGAAAAAGAAATGTGTCATTAAGCCTCTGTAATACGAGGGAGTAACTATTTTTCGAAGTGCATATGTGAAAACTTGTATTGAACCAGATGGCGAAGTATATAACATCTGTTAGCTGTTTACTAAATTATATGCATTAAACGTGCCGATCAAGTAATTCAACAAAAATAACTCAAGTCAGAAACTAGTTAAAAAATGTATATATACTCTGTAATTCAATAGCAGAATGCAAACACAAATCAACCCATTAACCTCAAAAGCTAAATAACCTATAAAGTTGTAATTTACAAATAGTCAAATACGATATGAGTGCACTACAAACACGAAGTCTTGGAAAGTAAATTAGTACGATCCTACTTATCAAATAAATACCCAATGAAGCATTTCACAGTTTTCACATGTAACATAATCTAAAATGACATAACCCGACAAGGCGACAACTTAGCAAACAAAATTCATATGACCACAGTCACACAAACATGTTCATGTAACAATAATAAATAAATTATTAACCTTGTACACACATATATATACAACGATTATGCAAAATTGCAAACCTTAAACATAAAAAATAGGAACTTTATAGCACAAAGTCTAACGGTCTAACCATTTACGTGTAGATTTTACTCTACTTAAAGCTTATATCGTACTCTTGATTTGATAATCCCATCTAAGTTTATTACAATATTATTTTGCTTTCTAAACTACTAAAGTATACAAAACAATGAAACATAATTAATTATAGCACAATTGCAAACTTGCAAAATTGCAACGATTATGCAAAATTGCAAACCTTAAACATAAAAAATAGGAACTTTATAGCACAAAGTCTAACGGTCTAACCATTTACGTGTAGATTTTACTCTACTTAAAGCTTATATCGTACTCTTGATTTGATAATCCCATCTAAGTTTATTACAGTCTTATTTTGCTTTCTAAACTACTAAAGTGTACAAAACAATGAAACATAATTAATTATTATAACAGGTTAATATGTGAAACATGAAATTAGTTAATTAATAACAATCTTGGACTAGATTTTGGATAGTGGTAGTTTTATATTGATAATATAATATAGTAAATATACTAATATCTCGACTGAAGCATCAGATTACACAAACTCAACAAGTGAATAATTCAAGACCAAATTATGTTTACAATACAAACATCAATTAGTCTATTAATGTATTTGCTAATAATCTAATAGAGACAAACCAATAAATTAATAACTCATAAGTCTCATATGATAAAATTAAAGAACTAAACAAAAAATTAGAAAATAAATAATAGTTATTTACCATATAAAAGAAGAAATTGAGATGGTACTAGACTACTAGCAGATGGTTTCACTTTCAACTTTCAAGTTGCAACATTTCCCATGGTCAGCTATGGTATTTCTTTCATATGGAATTAGTCAATTAGGTATTTAGGTATGTGTTTTTTCTTTTAATTTTTTTCTAAGATTGAAGATATCCAAAATTGAATTTCCCATGGTCGGATATGAAAAACAGTAAAAAAAAAGATAGTGATTGGGCCATTAGAGTATTGGACTATTGGGCTTGCTTAAGTTAACGTTTAATATAAGAAAAAAGTTTAAAAAAAAAAATAAAAAAAATACACTAATAACAGGATCGTATCGTACACGATCCTGCGATCCTACGAGCGATCCCACGATCCTGTAACGATCCTACCTGAATTGCGATCCCGTAACGATCTTGATCGTTTTATGTGTGTAGGATCATAGGATCGTACAATCCTACGATCAGGGTCGCGATCCTGACAACCTTGCTTGCAACGTTTGTCTTTTTTGTTCAAATAAGCAATAAGTAAGTTACTAATCTGTTTCTAAACATGTTTGAATTATATATATTTGCTTATTCTTTGGTACTAGTTTTTTTGTTTTTTGCAGTCTTACTAGAATAAAGTTAAGGGCCAAAGCTGGACAAACTAAAGTTGATTTATGATGAGGCGAAAAGTGAACCACTTTTAAGGGGTCATTTAAGCCTGGATTCGTGATTATTTGATCAAATATTGCCCTAAATCGTTCTTTTTATCATTTTAGGTACTTTTGGAGAGAAATCTGGAAAAGAAAGTATTTTGGACGTTTTTGGAGCATAAAAGTGAAGAAAATGGCAAAGTCTCAATTTTCCTTGCTGGGAACAGTACCTGACGGCGTCACAACTCTCTACATGACGGCGTCAAGAGTTACAAAAGAGGTGGAAGTGGAAAATACACGTGACGGTCCAGAGTGTTTTCAAGCATAGGACCTGACGGCGTCACCAAGGCCGTCAGGGTCCATTTGTACATGAAGGCCCAGAAGATTTTTATACATGACCGCGTCAAAATCAGATCTAGGCAATACGATTTCTATTAAGGCGGCGAGTTGACGACGTCACGATCCAATACATGACGTCGTCACAAGTTGTAATCTATATATAGTTTTCTAAATTTCATTCATTAGTCTACAACTTTGAGGGAAAAACCCTAGGTCGAATTTTCCATCTTTTTCAAGGGTTTCAACCCTTTGAATCTTCCATGTTTAACTAAAGATAAGTACTCTTTCAAATCATTCAATATGTCTATATGTTGTTTGATTATATCTTACGCTTGTCTTCTATTTAACATGCTAGGCTAGATTTCCTTTGTGTTTGCTTAGATGTAGTGAAACCTAGATGTTGATTATGGGTTGATTGTTTGTTTATAGTTTTTATGGATGATTGTATTCGATGTTAGGCTTAAGAAAACTGGCAGACTTCCATTGGTTACTTGCTTGAACGTCTTAAGAAACATGGTCGGAGGTGTACTACGATATTTGGTTGTATTTAATGCGTAGGAGAATTCTAATGATCCCATGTTAGGAGCTTCTAACGGCTCGACATAGGAGTGAAGTAGGATCCTATAGAGTTAGAGAATATTGTACACGGCCCTACGACTAGTATTAAGGAATATGACCCGTCATCCTTGCAATTGTAACAAGCTATCAACCTGTAAAAGATATCTAGGGAGTAATGAAACCTAAGTAAACACAACTTTCCTTATTATTGTTACACCACATTAGCATAATAGTTTCATTTTCATTTCTGTTATTTTATTTTGATTGCATCTTTAGATAAATTGGGTTAGTTGGCTAGCAACTAATTCCGCCCACTCTTCAAAAACCCGAGATTTTACTTGCTTTCATAAAATATAAAAATACAAAAAGAATCATCTCTCACCTCTAGACCTAGTTTAGGAGACTTTCTAATCCTAACGACACTATTCCTGAGTTGAATGATCAATCCCCCGGCACTTGTCACTATACTATACTACAACGATCAGGTACACTGCCTGGTGGGGGTTGTAAGCTTCTCGAGATCCCTCGAGAGGTAAAACCTGGTGCGATCCTCACGTACACCAAGTTTTTGGCGTCGCGGCCCGGGGAATAGTTATTGTCTAGGTTAGGATTTCATTTTATTAGGTCTACTTGCTAGATTCCTTTCTAGTAAGATTTTTATTTTTATTTTTAGGTTTTCTTTAGTCTATCTTATTTCTTCATTCCTTTGTTCGTAACTTTTACCATCCGACATCATGGAAGGTGGTAACAGTTTTGAACCCATCAACCCACCATACTACCAACCACGAAATTCACCCACTCCAAATGACATCTTGATGTTCAAACAACATCAAGATGAACCTATCTGTGATGCATGGACTCATTTTAAAAATTTACTCCGAAAATTCCCTCATCATAATTTCGATCTGTGGTCCCAAATTGAAATATTTTACCATCGTGTCGACCACTACACCAAAATGGACATTGACCATACCGCAGATGGGGACCTTTGGGGATTAAGTGCTGATGAAGCATGGGAAGCCATAGAGAATTGTGCCATACTCGCTAAGAAGTTGGACAACCCAACAAATGTTGTTACAGATCAATTGATAGCGAGTTTAAGGGAACAAGCAAGAAGTTTCTTTTGGGGATAATAAGCCTATAGATGAGATACCTAGGTGCACGGAGTAGTTTGATTTTACCACAATATAGGATGAAAACTTAGGTGACCTTGATGTGATGGAGTATTTAGCCGAACATGATCACATTGATAAAAAAGACCTAGGTTTTATGATCGGTGATGATGAATCTCAAGAAACACATGATGAATCTTTTGGGCAATTTGAATATAGCAGTCAGAATATTGAGGATGATCCTTATGATTCGGATATAGAAGTTGAGATGCCTAGAGAAGCACTTGAGATACTTAGGAAAATGTTAGGGTTAGATTATAATGAAACACATGTTGAGAATATAGGTGATCTTGACACAAGGAATGATGAAGTAAATAACATAAGCTCACTAAGTACCCCACAAGTCCTACCATCATTTGAGGCACACACACCACCCGTGACTTACCTGAAAGAAGTAGAAGAGACTATAGGAGCCCCGATAGAGATAGAGCCCTTGGACCAAACACAACTAGAGGATATAGGTTTGAGTACTTATAATGATAACCTTACTCTTAGTTCTAGGGAAGTTCCTAGTTTTGATGAACTGGAGCCTCAACAAAATCCGTTACCTAATCTTCCATCCTTGGATGAAAAGTTAGGAATTGAAAAAGGTCTCGATCCACCCGTTAAACCATATAGTCCGGGTAGTCTTCGGATAAAGGTAGTAGACTCTAAGCCTTGTAGAGAGGAAGCTGACATAGGAGTGAACCATGATCTTAGATACTTACATCACCCATTTGTGAGTGATCACAAGAAATATTATGGGTTTAAACCAGGTTTAGTAGGTCAAAATGGATTATTAACTAGGAATCTCTCTAAGTTGATAGAAAATGATCCCTTTCTAGGAGAAAACTTTAACTCACCCATTGACAAAAGTGAACTAGGTAAGGTTATGATGAAAGGAGCACACCCCTTTGAGCATATAATTCATCCACCACTCTTTCCTCACGAGGCATACTTCCACCGAGATGGTGTGTATCGCTACTTCCACCCGCACTTAATCATAAGTATAGGGAAAACCTCCCCTATTTCCGTTAAATAAGGGTAGAGCCAGGCTCGTGACTCGAACAAAAACAAGAACTACTTGGGAGGCAACCCATGTTTTGTGTGTTTTTATTTGTTTGATGTTATTTGCTTCCATATGCATGCTTTATTTTTATTGTTGGTAGATCATGTTTCAAACTTAAATTGTGAAAATGCTTTATTTTGTTGTTTAACATCGTCTTAACTTCATATAAAGGTATTTTGCAAAAGCTAAGTGTAAGGGGAAACCCCAAATTTGTTTCTAAGAACGAAATTGATCTTGATTCACCATAATATTAAATGCACATGTGTATTAGCATTTGTTAGAGTCAAATGCTTGTATCGAGTCATAATGATGTTTTGCAGGATTTTCCAGGAAGTAGGACATAAGTTTTTCCAGAAATTTTCCAGAAACTTAATGTAAAGATTTCTGCAGGTCACTTCTGACGGTGTCAGGAGTTAACTCCTGACGGCGTCATGTGTAAAATTCTGGAAATTTCGCGAGTTTTGTTTTTCTAACGGAGTCTTGAAGTTTTTGGTAATTCTTTAGTTTTATAAACTCCAAGGAATCTGCAAACATTCATTCCACAAGCATTATATCTTAAATTGCTTTCTAGGATTTGTTAGTATGTATAGATTGCCGCCAATTTTACGCGAGGTTGCCTTGATTGTTTTCTCAGGTTTAACAGGTTATATATGGTAAGAAGATGATTTATTTTCTAGAAGGGAAGCTTTGAATGTTCATTTTCTTGGAGGAAGATCTAACCTTGTTGACACACTATCCACACCGAACGAATCAGGGGAGTATTCGTTTTCATTCTTTTACCTGCTTTACTTTTACATTCTTTAATTGAACATTTGGGACAATGTTCATCCTAAGTGTAAGGGGAGGGTAAATGATTATACCTTATACGATGCAATTGCACTTGAGTTTGTTTGTTTGATGGTTGGTGTGTAATAAAACTAAGAGAAATACTTGTTAGTGTAATTTTAGCGCCAAATTTAAATTTTTTTTACAACATTTAGGAGTGAAACTTTAGCCTTAGCAAGCGTCTCATGGATAGGAGTTGTATGACTAGCACAAAACTGTACCATTCAGAAAAATTTTCCACCCAAATATGTGAGGTTCGCCTTTAGATTTGATAGGAAAAACATTCACTATTAGTGCTTATGAGTGTACCGGTAGCATTTTGATTCTAATACTTGCGTTAGTGATGCATCCCGAGACCGCTAGTGAGACTACATTCGTGTAGTAGGATTTACTACATGATAAGAGGCATTAGGATCAACCTTGTGTTTAAACCCGTATCATAATTGCTTGACCATTTAAGTCATATTACTTGACTAGTAAAGTCAATTAATTTTTCCCACACCTTAGCGATGTACTCATTTTTAGTACACGAAACCCCTAGTACACCCCTCCAAGCCTATCTTTTCGTTTCTAACTTTAAGCATCTTACTTAAAGGAAGAATTTGTTACAACCCACCCAAATGTGCAACCAAACCGCCTTAGCCTTCCGTGTATGCACTCAACTTTAGTGCATTATTGTTATATGTTTAAACCCTTAGTTAATTATCTAATTGATTTCATGGTTGCTAAGTTGAGTCATATCTTGTACATATTGTTTTGGGACGATTGGGGCTCATGGGTGAAGTACTTGTGTTATGGAGATATGGGGAAGAACATTATATATTACCCCCATATGTGCGTTAAACTTAAAAGTACTCCAAGTATTTGGATTATCTTGATTCGAGTCATTAGAGTAGTTTATTGTAAAGTATGTAAAAATTCAAGTGTAAGGGGAATGTACATTCTCTATGATGTATTATTTTGGATGGTAGGGTAAGAGTGTATGCAACAAAAAAAAATAATAAAAAAAAAATCAAAAAATTAAAAGAAAAGAGTAGAAAAAGAAAAGAGAAAGAAAAACATACGGACTACCATCCCGTTTTATTTTATGTTTGTTTTAAGTTTTTGTTATTTTTGATTCATTAGCTTAAGTCGAGTCTAGTCTTGGCTTAGCAACACCATATTGTACATGTAATTAACCAAGATGATTAACTCGCCACCAGTAAATATTGCCTTTATCCAACAAAACCGTATTTTTTCATATCCCTACACCTAACGTTATAACCCTTTAAAGACCTCGTTGATAGTTTATCCTAGGTGCTTACGCCAAGTGTGGAGGTTTGATCCTTTCCCAAGCCTATGGTAATCTATTTTTCTATGACAGGTAGTGAGAGATGTTTTCCATTTCCATATTGTGATATATACTTTATTACACCCGAGAGATGTGAGTATCTAAACACTATTTGTGAGGTGCTAGTATATGACCTCTGTTGATACAAAAGTTGGGCGTTCCTGATTATAAGCTCTTTCTCTCGTACCAATTCGCTTCTTAGTACTTGTAACCTGCGCACTAAGAAAATAAACAACACCGTTAGGCTTATCGTGGGATTGTCTCCCACGATTAGACTCCGGCGTGAGAGTAAGTAATCGATTTAGGGTTCTCGTAAAGAGTTTAGGGTTTGTCAATCGTACCTTGAATGAGAGTTATGTCATTCCTTATATAGGCGCAGAATCCCTATAGGGTTCGTGCTCCTTACGTTTCGCACACGTGGTGCTTATCCGGGTTAAGGATATCTATTCCATAGATAGAAGATCCTTATCTATATCGTGTATAGTTTAATTGGGTTTGGGCTTACGTGAGCCTATTCCCATTATTGATGCGTCCCAAGTTATAATAGCCCACGCATGGTGGCTTTGGGCCTTAGTAATGTTTATCGTTTGGGCTCGTGGCCCATATATAGACTATACGTCATCATGTCCCCCCAGTCTAGTGTGCGCGGCTCGTAGCCGCGGATGCTAGACTAATCACAACAGCGGTAAGCGTGGCGGGAGAACATTGAAATATTGCCGCCCATTTTTAGAGTGCAATGTATCTAGTCATAGATATTTCAAATAAATACCTCGAAAATCAGGGGTTGTGTCCACGTGTCCCTCGTAAATCGGGAAAAAGTGTATGTACCGTTTCGGTTCTAGCCATACGTTTTTGTGAGTGGGATCCACGTGGACATCATCTAGGGTTTTTGACCCCTTATATAATAGTCACCGCCCCCATTTTTACAAAAACACACAGTAAAACACATAATCACCCTTGCTCACTTTCTTGAAAGCGTATTTTTGCAAAGAAAGTAATTGTTTTATTAGGTAAATTTGTGTGCGTTTTCCAGTAAAGTTATCAAAATGGTTGCCCAATTAGAAGATTTTCGCTCTGCGATGACAGAGAATGATGTGCGTCAGTTTACATCTAACTACTTCATTTCTCTGGATGTGCATCTAGAGGCCCCAGATGTTGACGCGTGTATAGCCGATTTCCCCGAAGGGAAAATAGGATTATACACGCGTTTTTTCGAGTACGCGAATTACCGCGTTCCGATATCTATTTTCCTGAGCGATTTGCTCAACCACTATCGCCTCCACATCTCACAGCTGCACTGTATAGGTGCGGCTAAGATGTCGAATTTTGAGGTAAACTGCCGTTCACTTGCGATAGAGCCGACCATTGCCTTGTTCCGCTCCTTCTACCACACAACGTAGTCGAATGGGTGGGTATCTTTTGCGAAGCGCCCGGGGGCGCTTCAGTGCTACACTGAGAAGGTAGACTCCCTGAGACAGTGGAGGGAGCATTTTTTCTGGGTTGACGACGTGGTTTTTCCATCGCCCTTTGAGTTTTATACTCAAGATACTTTGCCAAGGGATGGGCGCCCCGCACCCGGTTCCTATAGGTTGACCGATGCGCAGACCCTTGATGCCAACCGCATTCCCATTAACCTTTATCCGGAGGAGTTTTTGGTGCATATGGGGTTGAGTCGCAATTACTTCGGTGGTGTTGACGATGTGCCAACCTTCATAGATGAGGAAGGTCGGGGTGGGTGTTCGTCCCTTCTTCTTCAAATATGTAAGTTTTCCCAAATTGTGCGCATTTAGTAACTAATCCTTTCTTTTTGCTGTTTGTTTATGTGCACAGAGATGGATCTATTCGCCGTGGTTAAGTTGGAAAAGCCAAAGCAGGTGACTGTGGGAGTGCGCCCTCTGAGGGAGGGTGAGCAGCCATTTCGGGAGGCAACTCGGGGTCATCTGACCGTGCTGCCGGACGTTGCTCACGAAGATACGCCGCCGCTCCAAGTAACGCCTGTTCAGAGCGTGGCGCCAGATGTGGAGATGACGCAGGAGGAGGAGGCGCACGCTGAATCATCTGACAGCGTGGAAATCCTAAAGCCTGAGGAGGTGCTGAAGGAAGAGGTGGCGCAGAATCTGAAGCGCAAAGGGGAGACTGGGAGTAGTGGCACTTCGAAGAGACGACGCCACCTTATTGGGGATGCGGAGTCATCCGCGAAGGAAGATACATCATCTCCTAGCGCGGATAAGAAGGCTGCAGAGGCCTCTCCATTTCTGTAAGTATATGCATCTTTTTTTTCTTTTCTTTTTTTTTTTGTGTATTACTTGTCGTAATATGATCTAATTTTTTTTCTTCATGTATTGTAGGGATGATGCCACGAAGGGTGATGGGGTCTTCGTGGAGGTGGTTTCCTCTTCGCAGAATGAAAACAAGGAGAGGAAAGCTAAGGTTGATGAGGGCGTACCTGCGCAGCAGCTGATGGATGAGTTGGCTGCGACTGCTGCGCATCAGACTGAGCTGGTGGCTCAGTTGAAGACGACGTACGTCGGGGAGAGCAGTGCTCTCGCCCGAAAAGAGGAGGAGATAACTATGCTCCGTGCGCAGCTGGCTGAAGCGCAGGCGGAAGTGGAGTCCTCCAGGGTGTATACTGAGAAGGTCACCCATGAGAAGTTGTCCGCGCTGGCTGAGGTGGAGCAGGCGCTCGGACAGCTTCATCAGTACAAGGCCAACATGACTTGGGCTGTGAGGTACTTGGAGGAAAAGAAGGAGGAGCACCTTGCGAGTATTGTCAAGTTCAAGGAGCGCATGTAGGAGATCGTCCAGATGCAAGAGAACAAGCTGCGCTGCCTAAGCATAGAGTACGATGAGGAGTTATACCCTCATTTGATGTCGACCATTGCTGAGCGCAGGTACTTCCTTTATTAACTTTCTATGCTTTATTATATTATGTTGCTATGTTTTCTTTAACACAAGTTGTCCTTGTGTATGTAGGTGGTTGATCAGTCACGGACTGCGCCTGGCGGCTATGGGCACTTTAGAGTCCCAAGAGGTGTTGGATGCCTTTGGGAAGGTGGTTCATTGTGCGGTGGCGCGTGGGAAGTCGCAGGCTATGGAGGATCTCCATGAGGCCAAGCTTTTGAGCAAGGATTTGGCAAAGGTACATGGTTACAACGCGGCTGCATATGATGAGCTGATGTAGGCTATGGAGGGGTTGAAAGTCCTCGAGTTGCCTCATATTGCTCGGTTGGAGCGCGACCAAGACAACCCCATAAAGGTAATTATGGCGGGGTTGACCTTGGAGCGCCACATTTTGGAGGATGCAGAGGCGCAACGAGATTACTTCCTGAAGCCCGATGAGTCGCAGCTGCAGGTTCCCGTGTTTGCGCAGCCTCACCACATGCTCAACCCTTTTGCCCTTGAGAGGGAAATTCCCTTGAAAGAGGTGTTGGAGCGTCATGCGCAGAGGGCTGCCCAGAAGAGAGGCATTCTGGGCAAGGCAGTATTGTGTGGTGTAGGCGCTGCACACATCCCCAGGTCTGATGGGGTTCCTGTGAGTGTTCCCACTGTATCTCCCAAGGACGCTTTGATTTTGAGAAAGCTTCAAGAGGCGGGGAGTTCTGCTGCCCCGGATGATAGCCCTGAGCATCGCCATAGCGTGTAGGCTGTTTTTTGTATATGTATTGTGTGAATAATGAAGTGTATCTTTTCCTTGTAATTTTTGTGTAAAAATGTTGAATAAGATACCCTTTTATTAATTAAGTGCGTGACTTAAAAATATACTTGCATTAATGTTTGCTAAGTTCTATTATTTGACCAAGTGTCTTGGCTCGTTGTTTGCTAAGCTTGTACGGTGTACTTAATATTTGTGCACCCTTCGTGGGATGCGCACGTGAAACTTACCTCGACGTCTCAAAAGTAAGGTGCTTAGCAAGGATGCGTGATCCAATGTTGATGGGTTTGCAACCCTCTTACTCAACGAGTTAATTAGTAGGTTTAATCCTCCTTTATGCCTTCGTGGGTCTTAATTAGTGCATGCACGCCATGTAGGCAAAAATATAAGATAACAATATTGACATATATAAGTATGTACGCAATAAAGTGAAATACGTTATGGAGTTAGCTAGAAACCATAACATTTTATTGATACTTGCAAGTTTTGTTAAAAAACAAAAATACAATTCCTAGGAAAGAAAAGAAAAAACAAACACTTATTGGGCACATCTTAGGGTGCAAAGGTGTCTGTGTGATGGCCGTAGCCTAAAAATAACATCTTTTAAGATTGCAGATGTTCCAAGTGCATGCTAGGTCGTGACCTTCCATATCGCGCAGTCTGTATGTGATGCGTGGGAATCACAACAGGCTTTACCTCTCGAGGGATCTCGAGAAGCTTACAACCCCCACCAGGCAGTGTACCTGATCGTTGTAGTATAGTATAGTGACAAGTACCGGGGGATTGATCGTTCAGCTTAGGAATAGTGTCGCTAGGATTAGAAAACCTAATTACTAGTTCTAGAGGTGAGGGATGATTATTTTTGTATTTTTATATTTTTATGAAAGCAAGTAAAATCTCGGGTTTTGGAAGAGTGGGCGGAATTAGTTGTTATTCAACTAACCCAAAACTAATATATAATCAAAATAAAATACTAAAAATGAAATTAAACTAAATATTACAAAGGTTGTGAGCAGTAATTGGAGAAATTTGTGTTTACTTAGACTTCACTACTCCCTAGATATCTTTTACACGTTAATTACTTGTTATAATTGTATGGATGACGGATTGTATTCCTTAATACCATTCATGGGGTGGCATACATAACTCCCCAATTCTATGAGCTCTTATCTCCTCCTACACCATGACCCAGCACAACTATAGGGATTGTAAACAGTGGCTCATGCATTAAATACAACCAATAAAGACCTAGTACGCCTCGGTTCATGTTTCTTAAGACGTTCAAGCATTTTACCATTTGGAGATCTGCCAGTTTTCTTAAGCCTAACATATAAAATCATTCATCCAAGACAAGAATAAACAAGTAATCAACACATAATCAACATCTAAGTTTCATTAGATCTAAGCAAACACAAAAGAGATCTAGCCTAGCATAATGGAATTGAGACAAGAACAAGATATAGACAACCAACACATAGACATATTGATTGAATTAGAAGAACACTTATCTCAATTACAATGCAAGGTATCAAGGGTTTGGAACCCTTGAAAAACCTGTAAAAGATGCACCAAATTCGTCTTTAGGGGTTCACCCAAAACTTCTCTCCTTTTAATGAAAAAACTAGAAAACTATATATAGGAAAACTGAGGTGACGGCGTCAAGAGCAATGGTGTGACGCCGTCATCTCGCCGCCAAATACTTCCTCGGACGGCCTTGATCTACTTATGACGGCCTATGTGACGCCGTCACCAACTACGGTATTTTATTCTTTGGACTCTGACGCCGTCAAGAGCAAGTCTTGACGCCTTCATGCACTGTTCACAGCATAGAATTTGGAGACTTTACCGTTTTCTTCACTTTTATGCTCTAAAAACGTCCAAAATGGCTTCTTTTCCAGAATTCACTCTCCAAGTACCTAAAATCACAAAAGGAACGATTTAGGGCAATATTTGATCAAATAAAGTCGGATTCGGGCTTAAATGACCCCCTAAAAACGGATCATTTTTCGCCTCATCAGTATGCGCCGTTGCCGAGCGCATCAGTGACCTCGTAAGGTCCTTACCATTTTGGTCCGAGCTTGCCTGTGTCTTCTGCGTGGCTCGCATCGTTGGCGCGGTATACAAAGTCTCCTGGCCTGAATGAAGTGTGTTTGACCTTTGCATCATTATACTTCTTCATTTTCACCTTGGCCTTTGCTTCGCGTATAGCTGCGCGTTCACGCCTTTCTTCCAGTAAGTCCAATTCTATGCACCGCTCCTCGTCATTTGTTGTGACGTTGACCTCTTCTGTTCGTATAGTTGGCATTCCTATCTAAGCTGGTATGACGGCTTCTGTTCCGTAGACAAGGGAGAATGGCGTGTCGCCAGTACTGGTTTTGATTGTGGTGTGATGCACCCATAAGACATGTGAGAGCTCGTCCACCCACCTTCCTTTGTGTCTATCAAGGCGCGCTTTTATTCCTTCCCCTAGATTGCGGTTTGCGCGCTCAACTAAGCCATTGGTTTGTGGGTGTTTTACTGAAGCGAAGTGTTGCGTGATGTTCAATTGCGCGCACCAATCTTTGAATGGGTTATCACAGAATTGTTTTCCATTGTCTGATATAATCTCTCCGGGTAGTCCGAAGCGACAGACAATGTTGTCCCAGACAAAGCGTTTGACTTGGTTTCCTGTGATGCTCACCACCGCCTTTGCTTCAATCCACTTCGTAAAGTAGTCTATGGCTACGATGAGGAACTTTACTCCTCCTGCTGCAACTGGAAAGGGTCACGCGATGTTAATGCCCCATTTGTAAAATGGCCATGGTGAGGTAATGGGTGTCAGCTCTTGTTGTGGTCGGCGCGGAATTGGCCTATGTACTTGACAATTGCTGCATTTCTTTATCAGATCACGTGCGTCGCGGTGCATGGTTGGCCAATAATACCCCGACCGTAGAGCGCTTGCCACCACAGATCGCGGCCCTGAGTGCATGCTACATGATCCAGCGTGGATTTCTCGGAGTACATAGTCTGCTTGAAGGGGTCCAACACATCTGAGCCAAGGTTGTAAGAAAGAGCGTCGATAGAGTATGTTGTCTCGTAGTTCAAATCGTTGCACTGTGCGCCGCGCTCTTCGAGCATCCTTATGGTCTTGTGGTAAGGTTCCCTTGCTAATGAATTCAATGATAGGTGTCATCCATGTAGGATCTTGTTCTTCTATCACTGCGGATATCTCCATTTCCAAGATTGACTTGTTTTGTAGGGTTTCTACCAATACCTATTTTGAGAGGTGCGCAAAGCTTGTGGATGCGATCTTACTGAGCGCATCAACCTTCTTGTTGTCTCCTCTGGGCACCTGTTTTATTATGAATCTGTCAAAGTTTTTAATTAAGGACTTGGTCTTTTCTAGGTATTGGATCATGTGTTCATCCTTGGCTTCATATTCACCTAGCACATGGTTAGCGATTAGCCGAGAATCTACATTTACTTCCAAGTTGCGTACACCCATTTGGATTGCGATGCGTAGTTCGGCTAGTAGGGCTTCGTATTCTGCTTCATTGTTTGTGGCTGTGAATTCAAAGCGCAGCGCATAGGTGAATTCCATACCTTCTGGATTTGTGAGAATAAGGCCTGCGCCTGATGCATCTACACATGAAGACCCATCTGTGAATAGAATCCAGGGTTCCTGCAGATCTGTTTTGGTTGCAGGTGTTGGACTATCGCTATCTGGCTTCTCAACGATGAAATCGGCTAATATTTGTCCTTTGATTGCAGTGTGCGGTCTATATGAGATGTTATATTCACTTAACAGTACACTCCACTTTTGTAACCGTCCTGATGCGTCAGGTTTAGAGATAACTTATTTGATTGGCTGATCGGTGATTACAGCGATTGGGTGCGCTTGAAAGTATCTGCGTAGCCTTTTGGCTGCGAATACTAGAGCTAAAACCAGCTTTTCCATAGCGCTGTAGTTAGTCTCTGTTTTCTTCAGGGCTTTGCTTACAAAGTATATGGGTGTCTGGATGGAGTTCCTATCTGTCAATAGTACTGCGCTAACTGCTCCATGAGTTGCCGATAAGTACATGATTAGCTCTTCCCCTGGTCGTGATGCGACAAGTTTGGGAAGAGATGCCAGGTGGTGTTTAAGTTGGTGGAAAGCTTCTTCTGCTTCTTCGGTCCAGCGAAAGTCTGCCTTTTTAGTACACTTCGTGAGTGTTTTAAAGAGAGGAAGTGATTTGTCTGCTGACTTAGATAAGAAACGGTTTAGCCCTGCTAACTTTCCATTCAATGACTGGACTTCTTTGAGTGTGCACGGTGAGGGGAGATCAATAACAGCCTTTGTTTTTTCTGGACAAGGCTTGATTCCATCAGGTTCTATTAAGTATCCAAGGAACATGCCTTCGGTTGCGCCAAAGGTGCACTTCTTGGGGTTTAACTTCATGTTTATTTGTCCCAATGTTCTGAACGTTTCCTCGATGTCGCGCACCAATTCATCCTCTGTGTGGCTTTTGATGACAAGGTCGTCAACGTAGACCTCCAAGTTGCGGCCTACTTGTTTCTCAAAAGCTGTGTCCACCAGTCGTTGGTATGTTGCGCCTGCGTTTTTTAAGCCAAAAGGCATTTTTGTGTAGCAGTAGACTCCTTGACTGGTGTGGAAAGCTGTTTTTTCTTCATCTTCGACTGCCATCTGAATTTGATGATACCCTTTGTATGCATCTAGGAAGCATTTGAAAGGGTATCCGCACAGAGATTCTACTTTCCAGTCTATTTCTGGCAGTGGATAGCAGTCCTGTGGACATGCTTTGTTAAGGTCTGTGAAGTCCACGCACATTCTCCAACCGTCATCGCTCTTCTTTACCATAACTGGGTTAGAGAGCCAGTCGTGGTAGTACACTTCGCGCATGATGCCTGCGTCTACGAGTTTATGTACTTCTTCCAGAATAGCCTTTGCACGATCTGGGGCCTAGCCGCGCTTCTTCTGTCGTATTGGGGGATATCCTTGTCGGATTTGTAGCTTATGCTCTGTGATAGAGCGTGGCACTCATGTCATGTGTTTTGGTTCCCATGCGAAGATGTCCATGTTCTTTTGCAAGAGTGCGCACACGGCTGCTTTACCTTTTTCAGATAAAGATCCACCAATCGAAACTTGTTGGTCCGGGTAATCGGGATGAATAGCGACCTTTAGGTTTGGTATTTTTTTTGTGCACTGTTCTGGAATATTCTCTACTTCAGTGGTTACCGTGTTGCATTCCTTTGGTGGTACTGTTGTGTTATAGAGGGTGACAACTCCTCCTTCCACTGGAAATTTAAGCATTCCGTGCGCTGTGGATGGTACAGCGCGGATGGATGATATTCCAGGTCTCCCAATGATGCCGTTGTATGGTGAGGGAGACTTTATTATGATGAAATTTATCCATGTTGCGGTTGAGTGTTGTTCATCTCCTACGACCACCAGCAAGCGTAACTGCCCCATGGGTCAAATCTTTTCTCCTGTGAATCCAGTCAATGACGTTGTTGCTGGTATCAATTGACTTTGTATTTCAGGTCGCAGTCTTTTGAAACAATGATCATATAGGATGTCTGCGGATGCTCCTCCGTCAATGTACATGCGGTGGATATCATGTCCCACCGTATGTATTTAAATAGTTAGAGGTTCTACAACTGCGTTGTCCGCAACTATAGTAGGGAAAGAGATTTCTTTTTCTGGAGAGAATTTTTGGCTGACTTTTTGCTTTATCTTACGCTGCCATGACTGTATCATGTAGATAGTATCAGCTTTTTCTTTGGGGGGGGGGGGGTTCTTTCTTACCCCCGTTCCTTTGTTTGTCTTTTCCCTCTTTGACATTTTTTACAAGGTGGTCCATTCTGCCTTTCCTTACTAACTTTTCAATTAGTTGTCTTAGCTGGACGCACTCGTTAGTTGTATGGCCTTTTTGACCATGATACTCGCAGTATCCATTCCCTATGCGCTTTTCCTCTGCGGTGCGCATTGGTGGAGGCTTTGGAAAGTTTGCACCTTCTGTTACAAATATTTCCCTCGGAGTTTTTGTGAGAGGGGTATACTTGTCATTGTCTCTTCCGCTGCGGTAATTCCTGCTGCGGTTGTTATTCTGATCGTTGGATTGTCTCCTAGGCTGTTCTTGCTGCCTATAATTCGTGTAACCCTTTTTGCTGTCCGCAGCGGCTGCTTCTCCTTGTATGAAGGATCTGGTGCGCTTTGTTAGCTCATCAAAAGTCTGGGGAACTTTGTCATTTAGCTTTCAGATAAGTTCTGGGTTGTTAATCCCATTCATGAACCCTGAAATGACTTGTATGCACTCATCCTTGAAGCGTTCTATAAAAGCACTGGTTGATTCCCCTTGGCGTTGTTTTATTCTTGCTAGTTCAACAGGATTTTTAGCGCACTACTTTCTCTGGGTAAAGTTGAGACGGAATGCTTTCCGTAATTCTTCAAACCCATCGATGCTCCTTCGTGGGAGTTTTCTAAACCATGTGCGCGCATTTCCTACCAACATAGAATTAAACATATGGCACCACACAGGCTGTGGCAAGTTTTCGATAGTGGCGGCTGATTCAAAAACCTTTAGATGATCATCCAGATCACCTGTTCCATCATATGGTTTCACATTAGTGGGCATGCGCCTGCGTTTGTGGTCGGAGTAATCACTGATGCGTCGCGTAAACGCATCAATTTTCTGGCGTCGCCATAGAAGAGATATGTCCTCATTCTCTTCTTCGCGGCGTCTTCCTCTTGATTTCCAATGTCCTATTTCCCTATCCTCGTTGTCCGAGGAGTCACTGGAGGAAGAGTAGTTTCTTTTTCGGCGCTTGCGCCGACTTCCTTCAGAAGAAGAGCTTGAGGGGCTTACACTTGGGGAGCTTCTTTTCCCTAACCTGTCGCGAAGTCTCTTGCTCCCGGATTTGGAGGACCCTTGGCTTGGTGAATGGTGAGGTCCTAATCGGTCTTGTATCCCTCGACTACCAAGTCTGGAGTGAACATTAGTGCGCCTCTCGCTGTCTTCTGAGTATTGTGAATCAGATATCGTACCCAGCCTATCGTGGATAGTAGTACGTTCTGCGCGTCTTCCTCGTGGGTGGCGCGGTGGTGATGGTTCGCGTTCAGGACCAAAATTGAGTCGAGCTTGTAGGCTCGTACTTGACCTTCTTCTTGCATGAGGGCAGTTAGGGTTTCATAATTTTGGGATACAAAATTTCCCAACGTTAGGTTGGGTGTGTCCTCAGTTGCTGCAAGAATGTCTGCCTCAGTATTAGGCACCCAATTTCGGTTAGGCGCGCCCGGTGTCACAGTATTGTTCACTGTGGGTACAGTTTGGTGAGGAGTAGTGAAGAGGGTGCGCTGGAGTTCCTCAACACTTGGGACCACTGTGGTGGTTTAGGTAGTCCTTACAGGCAGTTCTACCACTGGAAGAGGTTGGGTTGTCCCTGCCTCTTGGTGACCAGGTGCGCTGGTTGTCCCAGCAACCTGCCTAGGGGTCGAATCTTGTTGATTCTTCCTCTGGGGGTCACGTTTTTCTGGCTGCAGAGTCCGCTGACTTGAATTCTTATTCTTCGTCATTCTAGTTCTTAGTTCTTAGTAGGATCCCACGGATGGCGCCACTTGTTGATACAAAAGTTGGGCGTTCCTGATTATAAGCTCTTGCCCTCGTACCAATTCGCTTCTTAGTACTTGTAACCTGCGTACTAAGAAAATAAACAACACCGTTAGGCTTATCGTGGGATTGTCTCCCACGATTAGACTCCGGCATGAGAGTAAGTAATCGATTTAGGGTTCTCGTAAAGAGTTTAGGGTTTGTCAATCGTACCTTGAATGAGAGTTATGTCATTCCTTATATAGGCGCATAATCCCTATAGGGTTCGTGCTCCTTACGTTTCGCACACGTGGTGCTTATCCGGGTTAAGGATATCTATTCCATAGATAGAAGATCCTTATCTATATCGTGTATAGTTTAATTGGGTTTGGGCTTACGTGAGCCTATTCCCATTATTGATGCGTCCCAAGTTATAATAGCCCACGCATGGTGGCTTTGGGCCTTAGTAATGTTTATCGTTTGGGCTCGTGGCCCATATATAGACTATACGTCATCAACCTCCGTGCTTGTCTTTGGTCTTTAGCGGAACGATTATTTGTTGTAATTACTTTTATATTAGTGTTAAATGACCCCTAACTTGTATTCTGATTAGAATAAAATCGCATTTGGCTGAGGACAAGCAAATCTCAAGTGTAAGGGTATTTGATGAGGCGAAAAGTGAACCACTTTGAAGGGGTCATTTAAGCCCGAATTCGTGATTATTTGATCAAATATTGCCCTAAATCGTTCCTTTTGTCATTTTAGGTACTTTTGGAGAGAAATCTGGAAAAGGAAGCATTTTGGACGTTTTTGGAGCATAAAAGTAAAGAAAATGGCAAAGTCTCAATTTTCCTTGATGGGAAGAGTACCTGACGGCGTCACAACTCTCTACATGACGGCGTCAAGTGTTAGAAAAGAGGTGGAAGTGGAAAATACACGTGACGGTCCAGAGTGTTTTCAAGCATAGGACCTGACGGTGTCACCAAGGCCGTCAAAGTCCATTTTTACATGACGGCCCAGAAGATTTTTATAGATGACGGCGTCAAAATCAGATCTAGGCAATGCGATTCCTATTAAGGCGGCGAGTTGACGGCATCACGATCCAATACATGACGCCGTCACAAGTTGTAATCTATATATAGTTTTCTAAATTTCATTCATTAGTGTGCAACTTTGAGGGAAAAACCCTAGGTCGAATTTTTCCAGCTTTTTCAAGGGTTTCAACCCTTTGAATCTTTCATGTTTAATTAAAGATAAGTACTCTTTCAAATCATTAAATATGTCTATGTGTTGTTTGATTTTATCTTACGCTTGTCTTCTATTTAACATGCTACGCTAGATTTCCTTTGTGTTTTCTTAGATGTAGTGAAACCTAGATGTTGATTATGGGTTGATTGTTTGTTTATAGTTGTTACGGATGATTGTATTCGATGTTAGGCTTAAGAAAACTGGCAGACTTCTATTGGTAACTTGCTTGAACGTCTTAAGAAACATGATCGGAGGTGTACTATGATATTTGGTTGTATTTAATGCGTAGGAGAATTCTAATGATCCCATGTTAGGAGCTTCTAACGGCTCGACATAGGAGTGAAGTAGGATCCTATAGAGTTAGGGAATATTATACACGACCCTACGACTAGTATTAAGGAATATGACCCGTCATCCATGCAATTGTAACAAGCTATCAACCTGTAAAAGATATCTAGGGAGGAATGAAACCTAAGTAAACACAACTTTCCTCATTATTGTTACACCACATTAGCATAATAGTTTCATTTTCATTTCCGTTATTTTATTTTGATTGCATCTTTAGATAAATTGGGTTAGTTGACTAGCAACTAATTCCGCCCACTCTTCCAAAACCTGAGATTTTACTTGCTTTCATAAAATATAAAAATACAAAAAGAATCATCCCTCACCTCTAGACCTAGTTTAGGAGACTTTCTAATCCTTGCGACACTATTCCTGAGTTGAACGATCAATCCCCCGGTACTTGTCACTATACTATACTACAACGATTAGGTACACTGCCTGGTTGGGGTTGTAAGCTTCTCGAGATCCCTCGAGAGGTAAAACCTGGTACGATCCTCGCATACACCAATTTACACCTAATGGAAGTCCATTTTAGAAGTGTAAAATTATTGGTCTATAAATATAACACAATAACCCCATCTACGGGGTTATCTATCCCACAATCTCATTTCAGTCTCCCTTTCTCTCTCCCACAATAAAACACTCTCTCTCATTCTTTAGATCAAAACCTCGATCTAATGTTGTTTCTTTGTAATCATTTGATAATAGTAATTGTTTGTGAAACAAACATCGTGTAATCAGTTAGTTGGTGATCTTGCATACTAGTTTGTTTTATTAGTAGAATATGTTGTTGGTTTGAGGTGAAATATCGATTTTGATACCTTTGTACATGGTATCAAAGCTCTTGATTAATCAATTGATCTTGAGTTCTAGGGTTTTTGAAACTTTTGTTAGAAATTGGGTGTAACACCTTAGGCAAATCCCACATCGGCTGAGGCTTGGAGTGATGCTGGGATATAAGGATAACATTCGCCTTATAAGACACAACGCATTTTGTGGTCCAATGGTATGGATAACATATGGTTAAGCGTGCTCGTGTGAGAGCACAACTGGTATGGGTGACATGTCGGGAAGTTGGGCCACGAAAGCAAAACCGTGAGTCGATAAGAAGACAAAGCGGACAATATTGTGGGCTGAGTAAGGCGGGATGTTACAAGTTGGTATCAGAGCCACTCTAGAGCCGTTCGGGATGGTGGGGTAAACCTCATCGAGGACGATGAGTCCCTAAGGAGGGGTGAACTGTAACACCCTAGGCAAATCACACATCTGTCGTGGCTTGGAGTGATGCTGGGATATAAGGATAACATCCGCCTTATAAGACACAACGCGTTTTGCGGTCTAATGGTTATAGAAAGATACAATTAAGCGTGCTCGTGTGAGAGCACAACTGGCATGGGTGACATGTCGGGAAGTTGGGCCACGAAAGCAAAACCGTGAGTCGATAAGACAAAGCGAACAATATTGTGGGCTGAGTAAGACGGGATGTTACAAGTTGGTATCAGAGCCACTCTAGAGCCGTTCGGGATGGTGGGGCGAACCTCATCGAGGACGATGAGTCCCTAGGGGGTGAATTGTAACACCCTAGGCAAATCCCACATTGGCTGAGGCTTGGAGTGATGCTGGGATATAAGGATAACATTCGCCTTATAAGACACAACGCGTTTTGTGGTCCAATGGTATGGATAACATACGGTTAAGCGTGCTCATGTTAGAGCACAACTGACATGGGTGACATGTCGGGAAGTTGGGCCACGAAAGCAAAACCGCGAGTCGATAAGACAAAGCGGACAATATTGTGGGCTGAGTAAGGCGGGATGTTACATTGGGGGTTTTGTTTTTATTGGTTCTGGTGGTTATTGAAGTGATTATGGTGATCCTGTGGTAGTGAATAGCATTCTTGAGGGTTAATTTGCTCAGATCTGATTTTTAGGTTTTGGATCTTGAAACCCTAGAATTTGGGGGGGGGGGGGGGGTTCATTTCTAGTATTCTTTGGGCTATATTCTTTAACAATAATCACTTGACTAAGTGAATCAAAGGTTATTGTGATTTATCCGTTGTTATTTCTTTGTGTGCACTGTAACACCTCTCATGCCTTTATTTTTCAGTATTTTATTTTTCTGTTGGTCTAGATTGCTTGAGGATAGGTTTTTGGGCAGTCTTAATAAGTGTTGATGTTTTATTAATTGGTGGTTATTTGTGATTGAATGAGTTTTGATAATCCTGCTCTTGATAATCAATGGGATATGTGTAATTCTGTTGTGGTCACTTGGATTTTGAATTCTTTGAGTTCTGATTTGTTTGCCGATGCAAGTTATTCCAAAACTACTTCTAAAATGTGGAATGATCTTAAAGATACACATGATAAAGTTGACGGCTCTGCGGTGTTTAATTTGCATAAGAACAGTAATTCTTTAAGTCAAAATGGTTCTTATTTGGTATATTATTATAATAACATGAACTATTGATGCGTGGTTTTGCAACCTTGCAAAAGGTTTTACCTCTCGAGGGATCTCGAGAAGCTTGCAATCCTCACCAGGCAGTGTACCTGACCGATGTAGTATAGTGTAGTGACAAGTACTAGGGGCTTGATCGTTCTAATTGGGGAATAGTGTTCGTTAGGATTGAAACTTAATCTAACTAGGTCTAGAGGTGAGGGATGATTCTTTTTGTATTTTTACATTTTATGAAAAGCAAGTAAAAATCTCGGGTATTGGAAGAGTAGGCGGAATTAGTTGATAGTCAACTAACCCAAATAACTACAAATGCAATAAAAATTAAATAACAAGAAAATAAATGTGAGAAAAACCTTATATGGAGAGAAACGTGTTTACTTAGATTTCATTACTCCCTAGCTACCTTTCATTAATTGACTAGTTTGTTACAATTGCGTGGATGACGGGTTATACTCCTTAATACCATTCGTGGGGCCGTGTACAATCTTCCCCAACTCTATAAGCTTCTATCTCTTCCTATGTCGAGCCGACAACTAGCTGCTAACATGGCCTCCTTAGTAGTCACTTATGCATTAAATATAACCATTAAAATCGTAGTACACATCCGATTCATTTTTCTTAAGACGTTCAAGCATGTTACCAATTGGAGATTAGCCAGTTTTCTTAAGCCTAACATCGAAATCATTCATTCAACAACAATTAATAACAAACAATCAACCAATAATCAATAGCTAGGTTTCATTACATCTAAGCAAACACAAATAAACCTAGCCTAGCATGTTAATGTAAAGACAAGCATAAGATAGAATCAAACAACACATAGACATATTGAATGATTATTGGAAGACTTATCTTTAATTAATCATGGATGAAAGAAGGGTTTGAAACCCTTACAAAAAGGCTAAAATTCGTCCTAGGGTTTATGGTGAAGTTCCTCCAAAAGTTCTCTCCAAAAGTTCTCTCCCTAATGAATGAAAATTAGAAAACTATATATAGAGATTACATTCTGACGGCGTCACGTTATACATGTGACGCCGTTAACTCACCGCCAATGCTTTCCTTGGATTGCCTAGATACAGATCTGACGCCGTCACCTTATATTCTTCACTGGCCATCACCTTATGGAATGTACGTGACGGCCTACAAAGGGTGATATCGTCACTCTTTAAATCCAAAAAACTTTCTGGCGCTTCTCGTGTAAACTTCATATCCACCTTTTTGCCAACACGTGACGCCGTCACCTTTAGAGTGTGACGCCGTCAGGTACTGTTTCCAACTTGATTTTGGAGACTTTGTCGTTTTCTTCACTTTTCGATCCAAAAGCGTTCAAAATGCTTCCTTTTCCAGATTTCTTCTCCAAAGTACCTAAAATGACAAAAGGAACGATTTGCGGCAATATTTGATTAAATAATCATGACTTAGGGCTTAAATGACCCCCTAAAAGCGTAACACTTTTCGCCTCATCAACTCTCTTTGTAAACAATTTGATATAATGATCAGTTTACCTCCTTGTACTTGTGATGTTGTAAAACATTTTGACAAACATAATCAATTAATTAAACTAATGCAGTTTCTTGTGGGTCTTGATGAGAGCTATCTTTCTATAAGAAGTAACATCCTTGATAGAGATCCTCTTCCTTCTGTGAAAACTGCAGTGGTTCTAGGAAAGGAATCTCACAGGAATGTTACTTTTGTTAACTCATTTTCAAACAAACCCACTGCAACTGCATTTGCAGCTAAACCTTTTGACAATAAAAGAAGGTTTAATAACAACAACAATAACAGAGGTTCTAATCAATCAATCTCTAATAACAGAGGACCTAATCCTAATCTGAAATGTAACTAATTGCAATATAATTATTCATACTATTGATAGATTTTTTGAACTTGTTGGTTATCCAGTCGGATATGTTAAATGAAATTTTAATGCTTCTAGTAAATATGTTACCAGTAACAATGATTTTGCTAATATCAACGCTTCTAACAATAATCATGTTACTGATAATAGAATTAGAACTCTCATGTCTCTTTATCTAATGAACAGCTTGCAAGACTTATAAATATGAGTCTTCTGCTAATGCCAATATGGCAGGTAAAAGTTTTCATGAACTCTTTTTAATGGATGTGTTAAATTTAATCTAAATTTTGATTTTTTAATGGGAATACTGATTTCTTAATTGGAAATATCAGTTTAGGTTGGATTGTAGATTCAGGTGCAAACTAACACATTACTATTTCTGCAAATTTTTTGATAAATGTTGTTGACACTTCTAATCTTGGTCTAATTGTTGGTCATCCTAATGGAACTCAGGCCTTAATAACTAAAACTTGAGATTTTAATATCAATAATGATATAACTTTATATGATTTTTTAGTTGTTCCTAAGTACAATGTTAGTCTTTTGTCTGTTCATAAAATTTTCAGAGACAGTAAGTTGTTTGTTGGTTTTAATGGAAATAATTTATGTATTTAGGATTTAAAAGGAAAGAAGCCAGTGGGGATTGGTAACCAGTGCAATGGATTGTACTTGTTTGATGTTGATAATGGATGTAAGATTGTGTCTAATGACTGCATTTCTACTTGCTATGTATCTAGATATCTTTGGTATCAAAGACTTGGTCATCCTACTGACCAAGTCCTAGATGTTTCAAAAACCAATCTTAAAATTGATAGTCATCTGACTATGATCATCTCTGTGATACTTGCAATAAAGCTAAACAAACAAGAGAACCATTTCAATTAAGTGATCATAAATCTACGAAAATTAGTGATGCATGGAATTGCACCCTCGTAAAAGGTTTTACCTCTCAAGGGATCTTGAGAAGCTTGCAATCCCCACAAGGCAGCGTACCTGTTCGTTGTAGTATAGTATAGTGACAAGTACCGGGGGATTGATCGTTCAACTCAGGAATAATGATCGCTAGGATTAAAATGTCTACTAAACTAGGTCTAAAGGTGAGGGATGATTCTTTTTGTATTTTTATATTTTATAAAAGCAAGTAAAATCTCGGGTTTTGAAGGAGTGGGCCGAATTAGTTGCTAGTCAACTAACCCAATTAACTAACGATGCAATCAAAATAAAACAAAATAAACTAAAACTAATTTGTGGTGTAAACAATAATAAGAGAAAGTGTGTTTACTTAGATTTCATTACTCCCTAGATATCTTTTACCGGTTTATTAGCTTGTTACAATTGCATGGATGACGGGTTATATTCCTTAATACTAGTCGTAGGGCCGTGTACGAAATTCCCTATCTCTATAAGCTCATACTTCACCCCTATGTCGAGCCGACTAAAAGCTCCTAACATGGGATCACTAGAATTCGCTTATGCATTAAATGCAACCAAAAATCGCAGTACACCTCCGATCATGTTTCTTAAGAAGTTCAAGCAAGTTACCAATTGGAAGTCCGCCAGTTTTCTTAAGCCTAACATCGAATACAATCATCCACAACAATTATAAACAAACCATCAACCAATAATCAACATCTAGGTTTCATTACATCTAAGCAAACACAATAAAAACCTAGCCTAGCATGTTAAAAAGAAGAAAAGCATAAGATAGAATCAAACAACACATAGACATATTGAATGATTATTGGAAAACTTATCTTCAATTGAACATGGATGGAACAAGGGTTGAAACCCTTATTATTACAGAAAATTCGTCTAGGGTTTTCACAAAGAAGCTCTCCAAAAGTTCCACACTTAATGAATGAAAATTAGAAAACTATATATAGATTTTACACCTTGACGGCGTCACGTTATAGCTTGTGACGCCGTCAACTCGCCGCCAAGATAAAATTCATATTGCCTAGATCCACTTCTGACGCCGTCATGTGTAATTTTACTCTGGGTCGTCGCATGTATTTTGACCATGACGGCCTTGGTGACCCCGTCAGGCCAAATTGCCTTGAAATTGTTCTGGGCCGTCATGTGTATTTTCCACATCCACCTCTTTTGCCAAGCTTGACGCCGTCACTTGTATAACCTTGACGCCGTCAAGTACTGTTCCCAGCAAGGATTTTGAGACTTTGTCATTTTCTTCACTAAATTGCTCCAAAAACGTCAAAAATGCTTCTTTTTGTAAATTTCCTCTCAAAAGTACCTAAAATGACAAAAGAAACGATTTAGAGCAATAATTGATCAAATAATTATGAATTCGGGCTTAAATGACCCCCTAAAAGCGGTACACTTTTCGCCTTATCAAATACCCTTACACTTGAGATTTGCTTGTCCTCAAGCAAATACGCTTTTATTCTAATCAAAATACAAGTTAGGGGTCATTTAACACTAAGATAAAAGTAATTACAACAAATAATCGTTCCACTTATAACCAAAAACAAGCAAGGAGGTCATACACTAGAACCTCACAAATAGTGTTTAGATACTCACATCTCTCGGGTGTAATAAAGTATATATCACAATAAGGAAATGAAAAACATCTCTCACTACCTGTCATAGCAAATAGATTACCATAGGCTTGGGAAAAGATCAAACCTCCACCACTTGGCGTACGCACCTAGGATAAACTATCAAAGAGGTATTTTAAAGGGTTATAACATGAGGTGTAGGGATATGATAAACACGGTTTTATTGGATAAAGGCAATTTTTACTAGTGGCGAGTTAATCATCTTGATTAATTACATGTATAGCATGGAGTTGCTAAGCCAAGACTCGACTCGACTTAAGCTAATAAATCAAAAATAACAAAAACATAAAACAAACATAGAATGAAACGGGATGGTAGTCCATATGCTTTTATCTCTTTTTATCTCTTTTTTTTTTTTTTTTTTTTTTCTTTTTTTTGCATACACTCTTACCCTACCATCCAAAATAATACATCATCGGGGATTTGCATTCCCCTTACACTTGAACTTTTACATACTTTACAATCAACTATTCTAATGACTCGAATTAAGATAATCAAAACACTTGGGAGTACTTTTTAAGATTAACGCACATATAGGGGTAATATATGATGTTCTTCCCCATTACTCTATAACAAAAGTACTTTACCCATGAGTCCCAATCGTCCCAAAACAATATGTACAAGATATGACTCGACTTAGCAACCATGTTATCAATTAGACAATTAACTAAGGGTTTGAACATGTAATAATAATGCACTAAAGATGAGTCAATAAACGGAAGGCTAAGGCGATTTGGTTGCACATTTGGGGTGGATTGTAAAAAAATTGTTCCTTTAAGTAAAATGCTTAAAGTTAGAAATGAAAAGATAGGATCGGAGGGGTGTACTAGGCGTATCGTATACTAAAAATGAGTACAACGCAAAGGTGTGGGAAAAATTAATTGACTTTACTAGTCAAGGTAATTGACTTAAATGGTCAAGTAATTATGATACGGGTTTAACACAAGGGTGATCCTAATGCCTCCTATCATGTAGTAGATCCTACTACACGAATGTGGTCTCACTGGCGGTCTCGGGATGCATCACTAACGCAAGTTATAGAATCTAAGTACTACCGGTACACTCATAAGCACTAATAATGAATGCTTTTACTATCAAATCTAAAGGCGAACCTCACATATTTGGGTGGAAAATTTTTCTGAGTGGTACGGTTTTTGTGCTAGTTATACAACTCCTATCCATGAGATGCTCATTAAGGCTAAAGCTTCACTCCTAAATGTTGTAAAAAAAATTTAAATTTGGTGCTAAAATTGCCCTAACAAGTATTTCTCTTAGTTTTATTACACACCTGCTATTGAACAAACAAACTCAAGCGTAATTGTATTCTCAAAAGTATCATCATTTACCCTCCACTTACACTTAGGCTGAACATTGTCCCCAATGTTCAATAAAAAGGATGTAAAAGAAAATAAGGTAAAAGAATGAAAACAAATACTCCCCTGATTCGTTCGGTGTGGATAGTATGTCAACAAGGTTAGATCTTCTTCCAAGAAAATGAACTTTGTAAGCTTCCCTCCAGAAATATAAATCATCCACTTGTCCAATGTAACCTGTTAAACCTGAGAAAACAATCAAGGCAAACATCGCGTAAAACCGGTGGCAATATTTGCAGATTTCCTGGAGTTTATAAAACTAAAGAATCAAATAAAACTTTAAGACTCCGGTATAAACAAAACTCGCAAAATTTTCAGAATTTTTGTATCTGACACCGTCAGGTTATAACTCCTGACGCTGTCAGAATGTTCCTGCAAAAATCATGTTAAGTTTCCGAAAAATTTCTGGAAAAACTTATGCCTTACTTCCTGGAAAATCCTGCAAAATATCATTATGACTCGATACAAGCATTTGACTTAAACAATTACTAATACATATGTTCATTTAATATTGTTGTGGTTCATGCTCAATTTCGTTCTTATAAACAAATTTGGGTTTCCCTTACACTTAGCTTTTGCAAAATACTTTTATATGTAATTAATACGAAGTTAAAAACAAAATAAAACATTTTCACAATTTACTTTGAACCATGATCCACAAAAAATAAAAATAAAACACGCATACGGAAACAAATGAAATCAAACAAACAAACCAAATAAAACTTGGGTTGCCTCCCAAGAAGCGCTTTTCTTTATTTACGAGTCTTGTAGCTAGACTCAAGGTCATGGGCTATTATGTGACCTCGTCATCGGTCACGGTCTCTAGGTCATCCTCGATCTTGGTTTTGTATTCCGGTTTCGATTGTAAATATCCTTTATAAAGATCGACCACCTTTTTCTCAATTGCTCCTATAATCCTTTTGGCCATCTCTCGATCAATTTTATATTTTGGCCCTAGGGTTAAGCAATTCTTATAGTAAAGGCTCCTATTTTCCCACACATAATCCATGCCCTTTTTCTTATCCTCTTCATTAATGTCCTCAAAAGCACCGATGTTATCTATATCAAGTCGAGGCACATAACGAAATTCTTTCAGTCTATTAGGCATCCTATATGTAATCCTATCAATTTCACTAGAAAATTGGACCGTTCCCTCAATCCGGTCGTATTTTAACTTGGACTCTTCAACAAATGGCCTAACTAATACAACATGAGATAAGCGACAATCTATAACACTAGCCAAGTCCTCAACAACCATAAAATCACTGATATAAGTAAAGTCCCCAACAAAGACATGTAAACCTTTAATTCTCCCGACAAAATTACAAACTCCGCCGGGGTATTTGAGGTCCCTCCAAGGTTCAAGTCTTGTTTTTACTATATCATTATAAACACTTGAAGACATGATGTTGATTGGAGATTCGAAATTAATGTAGGCATTATCAACGTACTTATACCCAATCATACATGGTATCTTAACATTCTTAGGGTCGCCTTTCTTAATCTTAGGGTCAATTTTAACAAAAGGAGGCCGAGGATTATCAATGAGATTGTTATAATAAGCGGTTTCCTCCTTAGTAGGATATAGATTGAAATAATCATCCTGTTTTGGATCTATCTCCCCTTCCTTAAGTTCCTCCACATCCTCAACAACAACCTCAAAATCATTAGGTCCTAGGTTCTCATTCGAATACAAGGCGGTCGCTAGGTCACTAAATGCATGATCGAGCTCAACATTAATCAACCTATTAAGTTCCCTAAGTTCCCTAATCTCACTCTCAATCTGTTCTCGTAACAAAGCAACTTCACTAGGTGAAAGGGGTGGATTCGCGTTTTCCATAGTGGCCAACGGAATAATTAATGAGAATTATACGAACGAAAACACAAAGAAAAGATAGACTAAAGAAACCTATAAAAATAAAATAAAAATCTTGCTAGAAAGGAATCTAGCAAGTAGACCTAATAAAAAGAAATTCTAACCTAGACAATAACTATTCCCTGGGCTGCAGCGCCAAAAACTTGATGCGTGGAATTGCACCCTCACAAAAGGTTTTACCTCTCAGTGGATCTTGAGAAGCTTGCAATCCCCACCAGGCAGTGTACCTGTTCGTTGTAGTATAGTATAGTGACAAGTAACGGGGGATTGATCGTTCAACTCAGGAATAGTGTTCGCTAAAATTAAAATGTCTACTAAATTAGGTCTAAAGGTGAGGGATGATTCTTTTTGTATTTTTATATTTTATAAAAGCAAGTAAAATCTCGGGTTTTGAAGGAGTGGGCGGAATTAGTTGCTAGTCAACTAACCAAATTAACTAAAGATGCAATCAAAATAAAATAAAATAAACCAAAACTAATTTGTGGTGTAAACAATAATAAGAGAAAATATGTTTACTTAGATTTCATTACTCCCTAGATATCTTTTACCAGTTGATTAGCTTGTTACAATTGCATGGATGACGGGTTATATTCCTTAATACTAGTCGTAGGGCCGTGTTCAAAATTCCCTAACTCTATAAGCTCCTACTTCACTCCTATGTCGAGCCAACTAAAAGCTCCTAACATGGGATCACTAGAATTCGCTTATGCATTAAATGAAACCAAAAATCGCAGTACACCTCCGATCATGTTTCTTAACACGTTTAAACAAGTTACCAATTGGAAGTCTGCCAGTTTTCTTAAGCCTAACATCGAATGCAATCATCCACAACAATTATAAATAAACCATCAACCAATAATCAACATCTAAGTTTCATTACATCTAAGCAAACACAATAAAAACCTAGCCTAGCATGTTAAAAAGAAGAAAAGCATAAGATAGAATAAAACAACACATAGACATATTTAATGATTATTGGAAAACTTATCCTCAATTGAGCATGGATGGAACAAGGGTTGAAACCCTTATTATTACAGAAAATTCGCCTAGGGTTTTTACAAGATGCTCTCCAAAAGTTCCACACTTAATGAATGAAAATTAGAAAACTATATATAGATTTTACACCTTGACAGCGTCACGTTATAGCTTGTGACGCCGTCAGCTCGTCGCCAAGATAAAATTCGTATTGCCTAGATCCACTTCTGACGCCGTCATGTGTAATTTTACTCTGGGCCATCACATGAATTTTGACCATGACGGCCTTGGTGACGCCGTCAGGCCAAATTGCCTTGAAATTGTTCTGGGCCGTCATGTGTATTTTCCACATCCACCTCTTTTGCCAAGCTTGACGCCGTCACTTGCATAACCTTGACGCCGTCAGGTACTGTTCCCAACAATGATTTTGAGACTTTGTCATTTTCTTCACTAAATTGCTCCAAAAACGTCCAAAATGCTTCCTTTCGTAAATTTCCTCTCAAAAGTACCTAAAATGACAAAAGGAACGATTTAGGGCAATAAATGATCAAATGATAACGAATTCGGGCTTAAATGAGCCCCTAAAAGTGGTACACTTTTCACCTTATCAATTAGTCAATTAGGCATTTAGATGTTTGGGGTCCTTATAAAATCACTAGCAGAGATGGTTTTAAATATGTTTAGACTGTTGTAGATGCCTATTGAAGGGTTGTTTGGGTTTATATGCTTAAAGGAAAATATGTTGTATTTGATCCCATTGTTAGTTTTGTTCAAATGTCAACAAATCAATTTGAAACTAATGCTAAATTTTTCGGAAGTGATAATGTAATATAATTTGTTAATGATAGACTTCAACAGTTTTTTAATGACAAAGGAATTTTGCATCAAACAACTTGCGTTTATACTCCTCAATAAAATGGAATAGAAGAAAGGAAAAATTATGCATCTTCTCAATGGGGTTAGATCCCTTATGTTTCAGGGGGGATTACATTTCTATTTATGGCCTGAATGTGTTCTAACTAATGTCTATCTTATAAATAGGTTACCTTCGTTTGTGTTTTCTGGCAAGTTTTCTTATTTCTTTGTATATGGACATGACCCTTCACTCTCTCACTTTAGGGTTTTTGGTTGTCTAAGTTATGCTACTATACTTGACAATCAAGATAAGTTTAGTAGCAAGTCTTACAAACAAGTCTTTGAATCTAGCGTGTCAAATGATTTAAATCATAAAAACTTTTTTGATATTGAAAACCCTAAAAGACCCAATGATGAAGGGAGAGTGTCTTCTTATAATGATGACATTGAGTTGAGTTCTCATAATGAGGGTGATGATAACTTTGTTGCAACTTCCATAGATGAATATAATACACACCCTGAGGGCACTGTTTTCATAAACAGACTTTATTGATGAAACTGATTCTGATCATGGGTTTAACTTTGAACTTGAAGGCTTGCCAGTCAACACTGCAAGAAGGTCAACCAGGCAAACTAAGTTGCCTAAAAATCTTTGTGACTTTGTTATTGAAGGGAAAGTTAAATATGACATTCAAAAAGTTGTTAACTATTCTTACTTTAGTTACGAGAATTTTTGTTTTGCATCTAGTCTTAATAAGAGTATTAAGCCTACTTGTTATAATGATGCTATTCTTGATAGCAACTGGATTGATGCTATGAATTCTGAAATTGAAGCATTAAATAAAAATCATAGTTGGTATATTACTGATCTGCCTGCTAATAGAAAACCAATTGGTTGCAAATGGAAATTTAAATTAAATATAAAGCTAACTGTGAAATTGAAAGATACAAGGCCAGATTAGTTGCTAAAGATTTTAACCAAAGTGGAGGTATTGATTTTGATGAAACCTTATCTCCTGTTGTGAAAATGTCTACTATAAGATGCTTAATTGCTTTATTTGTAAAAAATAATTGGCATCTTTTCCAACTTGATGTTAACAAAGCTTTTCTATATGGTGATTTGGATGAAGATGTTTACATGACTATACCTCAAGGTTTTTTAAATAATAGTAATAAGAATAAAGTCTACAAGCTTATCAAGTCTCTTTATGGACTAAAACAAGCTCATAGAAAATGGAATGAAAAATTTGTTGGTGTTCTTAAAGAAAATGGTTCCATTCAATCTGCTAATGTTCATTCTTTGTTTACTAAAATAAAAAATGATAAGTTTATTGCTTTGTTAGTCTATGTTGATGATATAGTTCTTACAAGTAACTGTTTGAATGAAATTGAGCAGTTTAAAGTCTTTCTTAAATCAAAGTTCAACATTAATGACTTGGGTTCTTTGAAATATTTTCTTGGTATTGAAGTGATTAATTAAAACTGGAAATGATGTTTGTTTATCTCAAGAGTTTGGTTTGTTAGGTTTTAAACTTGTTTCTACTCCTATGGAGCCTAATTCTGTGTTACAATTTGTTTCGTCTGATACTGATCCTTTACTTGATAACATTACTAGATAACAAAAATTGCTTGGTAAACTTATTTACCTTACTTATACTAGACCTAATATATCATATTTTGTTCACTATTTAGCTCAATATATGCACTCTCCTTTAAAATCTCATATTACTTGTGCTCATAATGTTTTGAGATACTTAAAGATTGCTCCAGGTAAAGGTATAAGTATAGTAATTATGAATCTTTTCTTGAAGAATATAGTGATGCAGATTGGGAGAAGTGTTTAAAAACTAGAAAATCTATTATGAAACGCTCCTTCCAATTTGACCAAAAAAATTTGCGCAACGGTTTAACCAAAACCGACCTTCTGATACTCTTCAAGTATTTTATACTTCTGATAAGATTTAGCCTCTATAAGTACTTTCATATGAAAGTAGACTCAAAGACCTTTAAAATGACATGTGGCACGACTTCCAACATCCACAGTTGATTTTATAGGATTTTACGAAAATGACCAAACTGGAAAAGAATTTATTAAAATTCTGGTACAAGCATACGACTGTATGAAATATCTCATACGGCCGTATGGTCATCTCAGAAAATTGCCAACACACTGTCTGAAGCATACATCCATATAAAATATCTCATATGGTCGTATGGTCACTGCTGAAACATTACTAAAAGCTAAATTATGTACCATTTTTGGAAAACCGACTTCCAAGACTTGACAATTAACGAAACTTCCCATAAATCTTTAATATAACTTATACTTCATTGTAAAATACACACTTAGTCAAAATGACCGTCAAAAACATACTTTATAGGGTTATGCCAAACACCCGTTTTAAACCATTTTACATACAACTTCTTAAACAACTCACATAACTATTACTTTACAACCAAGAACTAGACTTGGACACTTGACAACATCTTTTATAAATCATTTTACAATGTACTCGGGGGTTCAAGATGATTGAGCTCGACATCTATAATAACGCTTACACGCATAACCAACCCGTGCCCAATCCTAGCCTTTACCAATGCTATACTTTTCTTCACAAGAACCTACACAACGGTTAAACAATTAAACCGTAAGTGAAAACGCTTAGTAAATAATAGACATAACAAGTTATCATATTTCGTTTAAACATATTAGCATCATAAATGCTTAATCCATTATTCATCCATATACACATAAACTCTACTTACCTCCACTTATGAGTCCAATAGACTACATCACACAATCACTTGCCCTTTTTCCATATCAACAATAGCTTCATACCTTCACTGTCTTATCAACTAGGCATAACACATCCTAGCTAGTTTTACCAACTAGCATGATTCTAAACTTAGTCCAAGGTAATTAAAACATAACCCTTCTATATGATTAACAATCAAACACATAGTACACTACACATAATACACAATATGTTAAAATTCAATATAATACCTTGTTATAGTCAAATTACTTAGCTTGATTCCAAGCTAGTTTACCAAGAACATCATCATCATTCAAACTTAGTTTGAATTTCTAACCAACAATCATCATCAAGACCTATTTTCACATAAAAGCAACATCAATAAGAAGGGTTTATACATCCCCGTAACTTACTCAATTCAACCCTTAGTCATCATATGTTCATATAATGGCGCCATGTTTACGTATGGTATGTAAATTGGTTTAGAGATGGGATGGGAATGGTTTTGTTGTTTGGTTTCTCGTGTACAATGGTAAAGACCCAATCAGATTGATAAGAATCAAGAAGCTCGGGTAACAGTTAAACAAAGACCATACTTTACTGGTGTGATGCAGTATTTGCCCAAGTGTGTGAAACTTATAAAGTTGTGTGTGTTGCTCTCCATTTATAGAGAGGCTTGTATGGTTTATAGATAAACCCTTTGGGGATGATCAAAGGTTGCTAGAGAGCCAAGTGTTGATCATCTGAGAGCAGTCAAGGAGGACAGGTGTTGTGCGCTCCTTGGCTCGTACAAAGTGGTGCTTGTTGTGCGTCCCCACTATACAGTTTCAGATGGTACATCTTAACCGCTAGTGATAGTTATTGATACACTATCAGCGGGGGTCCATGGTTTTGCCACGCTAGCTTCTATAATCGTCGTAGCTTTCTGACAGCTTTTTGCATTCTTCTTACTTAGAATGGTGCCACCTCTTCAACGGGAGAGTCGTCCTCAACGAGTTCAGATGGACCTTGACCCGAACCTTAGCCCATAGAATAATCTTGATGACCAATTGAACCGTGACCCATTGAATAATCTTGAACACCAAAATACGGATTCATATTTACATCAAGATTAAGAGGGTTAACCAGAGAAAATCATTAAGAATATTGAGGTTGGTCCATCAATTTGTTAAACGGTGGTAGTTAATCGAATTTTAGATGATACATTTGATTTTGTTGTTGGTGGTGGTAAAAAGATTTGTTGGGGTGATGAGTGTGTAAATACTCATCATTTTTATCATATCTGAACTGCCAAAACGTCCAAAAACACTCAGTAATGCATCAAAATACTAAAAATATTCCAAAATTGTGTTTTATATGTTTTATATGCAAAATGTTTAAAAACAAATGAAAAATGAACAAAGTTTGCACAATTGGCAGTTTCAGTCCCTCAAGTTTCAAAAATTTACAAAATTAGTCCCTGAGCGTTTTTATGAAAGAAAAGTCAACCCAAGGCTTTCAAAAGTAAAATATTATCAAAAAACGATCCTTGGGTAAAAATTTTGAGAAATTACACATTTGGTCCCTGGAGTTTGAAATTTGGCAAAAATGGTCCCCGGTGTTTCAAATTTTGGAAATTTATATTTTTGGGACCTTGTATTTTTCATATTTAGCAATTTGTACACTTTGGAAAAAATTGGAAATTTGCCAAATCAGCCCCTCATTTTCAGTTAAGTACAAATTTGGTCCTTGTGAAATTTCATTCAAACCAAACGGACACCTAATATTACTACTACTCCCCAATACAAGCCCACCCAATTACTTAATTTGATCCACCAGCCCACTTATACCTCCCATGGCCCATACAAAACCCAATCCACCACCACTTAAATTACCACCCCCGTTCCTAATAAAACTAACCCTTTGACCCCTTTGACTACCTCTTCCACCTCACACCCCTACCCTAGCTACTACCCTGCAACACAATCATCACACCCCACCTCCCTTTCACTGCAACACTCAACCTTCCCCCCCCCCTTTGCACCTCAAACAAACACAAGACTCCAAAGTCTTCCCTGGCATCAATAATATCAAACAAAAATCCAAAATAGAGTTTGACGCCAAAAATTAATTAAAGGACAAGATCAATTGTATGTCATCTAATGGTTAAGAAAGCAGCTGGGAAAAGTCAAAGAAGTCTTCCTAAACCCTAATTTTGATATATAAAAGAGAATAAAGGGAAGCAGCTGGGGAGTTAGTAGATTTTAGTTTAAATTTTCATGTTATGTCGGATTTAATGTAATTTTAAATTTCAGCAAAACTTTAGTTGTAACTTGTTTTATCTTGAATAATATAAGTTTCAGTTTGAATGTTCAAGTTTTAGTGCAATTTTCATTCTCATCAAAAATAACAAATAAATACAGTGAAGAAAATATCAAAAAGATTAGAATGATAAAATCAGGAAGAAGGATGGATTATGGATTCATTTTGGTTTAAAAGCTTATTAGGAAGCTGTGGGTTTAGTAATAGCACTTGGTTCTTGGTATGCAACCTCACAGGCCCTTGTAAGTCCTTATCTCTTGGCTTTTTAGCTTATTTTGAGACTGCTTATGTGAACTGCTTATTGTATATTTAAATCAGACCTCTTCTATATTTTTATGCTTCAATAAGTAAGTTAGAGTTGGTTTATTTCTTAGTTGTTGAGATTCATGTACCTTTGCTCACAATTGCATGTTTACATCATTTGTAGGATTTGTAGCTTTTAGCTTATCATTGTGCTAGTTTTACAGTCACTTTAGCTTAATCACCTTAGTATAAGCTTATTTAATCTGTTTACATCATTATTATAGCTTCTAGGATCTCAATTCATAGAAAATCTCATTTTCATACATATTAAAGGGGTGTTTGGCATAAACTGACTCAGGGTGTATAAGTGTGTTTACCTATTGCTTGTTGATTCCTTTAGCTCATTTAGGTTATATTACAACATATTAAGTCTCAAATTTGGTCCCTTTTCTCTGTATAGTCAAAATCGTCACCATTGGATCATAGCAGTCCACTGTTGGACTGGTGGATGTCCAACCCTTCACCATAGCTTTAGATCTTGTTAATTTTGCTTAATTTAGGTTCACTTTAGATTATAACATCTTAATTAGCCTGTAGGACCCAATCAAAATCCAAGAAAGTCAAAGTTTAAGTTTATATGAAAAAGTCAAATGTGCTTGTTTTCATTTTTTCCAATAGTTCAAGTAATTTCATGATTTATGTGGGTTGAATTAAGGCTTGAAACTTGTTTGTACCTGTTTTCTACTAGCTTGTATTTGAGAATCCATACTTGTTGGATTTTGCTATTTTTCCTAAGCATTTCACACACCCTCAAAGTTGGTTGCAGGGGGAGACAATCCCCTGCATTAGCAGCTCACCACTCCACACCACCACCTTTGGTGGTGGTTTCCAGCCACCTCAGTGGGTCCTACTTGCCCCTCCTTGGATTTTTGAACTCCCCTCCTGGCAGGGTTCAAACTTTGACCTTTAGTTTGACCTAGAACTTTGTGGACCCCACCTGAATCAAGTCAAAATCTCTGTCCCATTTTCTATGTGGTATTAAGTTTCCATAACTTAATTCCATGTTCCAATAACTTATTTAGATCAGATTTCACCTTAGTGGGTCCCACACAAGCTGGTTTTAGCTTATTTCCCTTGTTGGTCAACAAAAGTCAACTGTTGAGCTTTTTACCTTCCATTGTGCTTATTTTTAACTTATAAAAAAAGTTGTTTTCATAAAAGTTTGTTGTTTTTAGTTGTAAAATAGATTGGTAAAAGAAAAATCCAGAAAAAACAATTTTAATTTTAAGTGATAGTTTCTATTTAATGTAATTTAATTTTCATTTTCATTTTTAAATTTTTATTAAGTACTTAGCTTTTTTATATTTTTCTTAAATTCCTCTTATATTAAAGTATTTATAGTAATTTTCTCAGATTTTTACTTCATCATTAAGTATTTATTAGATTTAATCTTAGTTTTATTTATAATTAATTAATATTAAGTATTAAATAGCATAATTAGTTTTTATAAAGCAAAACCTAGTTTTTATATTTTTCCTAGCTTTTATATATTGTAAAATAATTTTAGGAATTTTTTCATAATTTCTACTATTCATTTTCTATTTTTAATAATTTAAATTAGTTTAATTAGGTAATTAATATTTAATTAGTAATTAATTAATAGAAAAGTCATAAAAAGACAAAAATACTTATTTTCATTTTAAAAACTTGTTTTTAGTTATTTTATAATTTTAGAAATTTTATTTTCATTTTTCTAGTGCTTAATTAATATTAAATTGTATTTAAATGTTTTAAATATTAATAATTAGTTTTAATTAGTATTTAATTAATAGTAAATAATTAATTAGTGTTAAAATTTATTTTCTTTTTCTAAAAAATTTCTTTTATCTTTAAGTTTGTAAAGAAGTCATTTTCACCCCCTGGGGGTTTTCAGATTTCCGTTTTCACGTTTTATTTTGTACGTTTACGTTTTATTTAAATGTAAACGTACGCGTTTTAGGTTTTAAACGTTTCTGGGTTTTCCAACTTTGCAGTCTTGTTAATAAAGTGTATTTAAGCTATTATCTTTTATATTCCAGTAGTGTAATCATCACAACTCTCTTATACCCATTTCTGTCCAATTTCACCCGATCACAAACCCGTTTTAATATCATCCACACCTCGTCGGGACATAACGACCCGGGGAAACACTATATTCCGCGGAGCATTGACTCTAGGCTGTTTGACTCTGTTGACCATCACCTGGTCAATTAGGTTGACCGTTTGGGATCAATCATGGGGCAACATGAATTAGGTCTCCTTATGTTTTAATAATGACAAATAAACCTTCATAACACATAAAATCACAAACGTTAGCCAAAAACCAAACGACCAAGCTCTGGGTCTGGCGCTGATGCGTGGGAATCGCAACAGGCTTTACCTCTCAAGGGATCTCGAGAGGCTTACAACCCCCACCAGGCAGTGTACCTGATCGTTGTAGTATAGTATAGTGACAAGTACCGGGGGATTGATCGTTTAGCTTAGGAATAGTGTCGCTATGATTAGAAAGCCTAAATACTAGTTCTAAAGGTGAGGGATGATTATTTTTGTGTTTTTATATTTTTTAGAAAGCAATTAAAATTCTCGGGTTTGAAGGATTTGGGCAGAATTAGTTGCTAATCAACTAACCCAATACTAAATATGCAATCAATATAAAATACTAAAAATGAAAATAAACTGAATTATACTAAAGTTGTGAGCAATAAGTGGAGAAAATGTGTTTACTTAGATTTCACTACTCCCTAGACATCTTTTACACGTTAATTACTTGTTATAAATGCATGGATGACGGATCGTATTCCTTAATACCATTCATGGGGTGGCACACTTAACTCCCCAATTCTATGAGCTCTTATCTCCTCCTACACCATGCCCAGCACAACTATAGGGACTGTAAACAGTGGCTCATGCATTAAATACAACCAATAAAGACCTAGTGCGCGTCGGTTCATGTTTCTTAAGACGTTCAAGCATGTTACCAATTGGAGATCTGCCAGTTTTTTTAAGCCTAACATATAAATCATTCATCCAAAACAAGTATAAACAAGTAATCAACACATAATTAACATCTATGTTTCATTAGATCTAAGCAAACACAAGATAGATCTAGCCTAGCATGATGAAATTAAGACAAGAACAAGATATAGACAACCAACACATAGACATATTGATTGAATTGAAAGAACACTTATCTCAATTACACCTGTAAGGTATCAAGGGCTTGGAACCCTTGAAAAACCTGTAAAATTCGCACCAAAATCGTACTTATGGTTTCTCCAAAACTTCTCTCTTTTTTTAAATGTGAAAAATCAGAAAACTATATATAGGAAAAGAGGTCTGACGGCGTCAAGACAAAGCTTGTGACGTCGTCACCTCGCCGCCAAAACTATTCTTGGACTGCCTTGATCTACATTTGACGCCGTCAAGACTTAATCATTTCCAGGCCGTCATGACTTTTACTCTTGACGCCCTACCTTCATGACGCCGTCAAATCTCTTCTGGATCGTCATGGAATTTTGCTCTTGACGCCGTCAGGGAGTTACTCTTGACGCCGTCACCTACTGTTCCCAGCATGGAAAATTAAGACTTTGGCGTTTTCTTCACTTTTATGCTCCAAAAAAGTCCGAATTGCTTTCTTTTCTAGATTTCTCTCCCAAAGTACCTAAAATCACAAAAGGAACGATTTAGGGCAATATTTGATCAAATAAATTCGAATTCGGGCTTAAATGACCCCCTAAAAACGGATCATTTTTCGCCTCATCATATACCCTTACACTTGAGATTTGCTTGTCCTCAAGCAAATGCGCTTTTATTCTACTCAAAATACAAGTTAGGGGTCATTTAACACTAATATAAAAGTAATTACAACAAATAATTGTTCCACTAAAGACCAATAGACAAGCACGGAGGTCATACACAAGCACCTCACAAATAGTGTTTAGATACTCACATCTCTCGGGTGTAATAAAGTGTAAATTACAATATGGAAATGGAAAACATCTCTCACTACCTGTCATAGCAAAATAGATTACCATAGGCTTGAGAAATGATCAAACCTCCACCACATGGCATAAGCACCTAGGATAAACTATCAAAGAGGTCTTTTAAAGGGTTGTAACGTTAGGTGTAGGGATATGAAATACACGGTTTTGTTGGATAAAGGAAGTTTTACTGGTGACGAGTTAACAATCTTGGTTAATTACATGTACAATATGGCGTTGCTAAGCCAACACTAGACTCGACTTAAGCTAATAAATAAAAAATAACAAAAACATAAAATGAACATAGAATAAAAAGGGATGGTAGTCCGTATGTTTTTTTTCTCTTTTTCCTTTTTCTATTTTTTTTCTTCTTTTTCTTGGTTTTTTCGATTTTTTTTTTTTTTTTTTTTTTTTTTTTTTTTGCATACACTCTTACCCTACCATCCAAAATAATACATCATAGGGAATGAACATTTCCATTACACTTGAATCTTTACATACTTTACAATCAACTAATCTAATGACTCGAATTAAGAAAATTAAAACACTTGGAGCACTTTTAAGATTATCGTACATATGGGGGTAATAAATGATGTTCTTCCCCATTACTCCATAAAATAAGTACTTACCCATGAGTCCCAATCGTCCCAAAACAATATGTACAAGGATATGACTCGACTTAGCAACCATGTAATCAATTAGAAAGTTAACTTAGGGTTTAACAAATAACAATAATGCACTAAAAATGAGCGCATACACGGAAGGCTAAGGCGATTTGGTTGTACATTTAAGTGGGGTGTAACAAATTCTTCCTTTAAGTAAAATGCTTAAAGTTAGAAACGAAAAGATAGGCTCGGAGGGGTGTACTAGGGGTTTCGTGTACTAAAAATGAGTACAACGCTAAGGGTGTCGGAAAAATTAGTTGACTTAACTAGTCAAGTAATATGACTTAAATGGTCAAGTAATTATAATACGGGTTTAACACAAGGGTAATCCTAATGCCTCTTATCATGTAGTAAATCCTACTACACGAATGTAGTCTCACTAGCGGTCTCGAGATGCATCACTAACGCAAGTTCTAGAATCTAAATGCTACCGGTACACTCATAAACACTAATAATGAATGTTTTTCCTATCAAATCTAAAGGCGAACCTCACATTTTTGGGTGGAAAATTTTTCTTAAAGTACGGTTATGTGCTAGTCATACAATCTCCTATCCATGAGACGCTTGCTATGGCTAAAGTTTCACTCCTAATTGTTGTAAAAAAATTTAAATTTGGCGCTAAAATTGCACTGACAAGTATTTCTCATAGTTTTATTACACATCTACCATTAAACAAAACAAACTCAAGCGAAAGTGCATATGTAAGATATCATCTTTTTACCCTCCCCTTACACTTAAGATGAACATTGTCCCCAATGTTCAAGTAAAGAATGTAAAAGTGAAAAAGTAAAAAGAATGAAATCAAATACTCCCCTGATTCGCTCGGTATGGATAATAAGGTGGCCAGGTTAAATCTTCCTCCAAGAAAATGAACAATCAAAGCTTCCCTTCCAGAATATAAATCATCTTCTTGTCATACATAACCTGTAAATCCTGAGAAAACAAACACAAAAACCCAAAGCATCAATCCGAACAAAGAAAACTCACAACCAGATGTAATTCCAGACTTAGGAATAGAAACAAAACAATTAAAGATATAATGCTTGTGGAATGATGTTTGCAGATTTCCTTGAGATTATAAAACTTAATAATTCAACAAAAACTTTAAAACTCCGTTAGAAAAACAAAACTGGTAAAATTTCCAGATTTTTACACGTGACGCCGTCAAGAGTAAACTCGTGACGCCGTCAGAAGTGACCTGCAGAAATTCTTATGTTAAGTTTCCGGAAAATTTCTGGAAAAACTTCGTCCAACTTCCTGGAAAATCCTGCAAAACATCATTATAACTCGATACAAGCATTTGACTCTAACAAGTACTAATACACATGTCCATTTAATATTGTTGTGGTTCATGCTCAATTTCGTTCTTATAAACAAATTTGGATCTCCCTTACACTTATCTTTTGAAAAATACCTTTATATGCAATTAAGACGAAGTTAAAAACAAAATAAAGCATTTTCACAATTTAACTTGAAACATGAGCCACAAGCAACAAAAATAAAACATGCATACGGAAACAAATAAAATCAAACAAACAAACAAACAAACAAACAAATAAATAAATAAAGCTTGGGTTGCCTCCTAATAAGCGCTTGTTTTGTTCGAGTCACGAGCCTGACTCTACCCTTATTTAATGGACATAGGGGAGGTTTTCCCTACACTTTGAATTAAGTGCGGGTGGAAGTAGCGATACACACCCTTAGGGTGGAAATATGCCACGTGAGGTGAAGGGGGTGAGTGAATGACTTCCTTCAACCTAAAACTACCCGGATAATATTGGTTGATGGGTGGGTCGGTTCCTCTTTTGTCTCCTAGATGTATATCTAAGGATGGAAAGTCGTGTAAAGGTTGAGGTTCCAGTTCATCAACATTAGGAAATTCCCTAGAATTAGGAGTAAGGTTATCACTACAAGTATTCAAACCTATATCCTCTAGTGGTGCTTGGTCCAAGGGTTCTACCTCAATTGGGGTTCCTATAGTCTCTTCTACTTCTTCCGGGTAAGTCACGGGCGTTGTATGTGCCTCAAATGATGGTAGGACTTGTGGGGTACTTTGTGGGCTTGGATTATCCACCTCATCCTCCATTGTACCTAGATTACCTATATGTTTGTTTTGTACTGTGATATTAGGTGCCATCCAACTAGGTATCTCAACATGAGTATATTCATCCCCCAACAAACTTGTTTCATGATCCTTCAAATTTGTTGTCAAATGATTTGTTATGTTGTTTGTCGGGTTGTCTAATCTATAATAATATTGGGCACAATCTTCTATGGCATCCCATGCTTCTTCAGCATTTAATTCCTTAAAGTCCCCATTGGCAAAATCCTCAATCCACATTTGGTCATATCGGTTAACATGATAGTAAAAGGTCTGGGTTAGGGATGCTAAAGCGAAACTATGATGAGGGACTATTCGGAGTAAATTTTTAAAACGAGTCCATGCATCATATATGGGTTCATCTCGATATTGTTCGAACATCAAGATGTCATTAGGGTAGAATGGGTTTCGTGGTCGGTAGTATGGTGGATTCGCATTCTCCATAATGGTGAACAGAAGAGTCAATGGAAAGGTTTCTACGAACAAATGCACAAAGAAAAGATAGACTACAAGAAAGCTAATAAAAAGAAAATAAAAATCTCACTAAAAAGGAATCTAATGAGTAGACCTAATAAAAATCAAATTCAACCTAAACAATAACTATTCCCCGACAGCGGCGCCAAAAACTTGATGCGTGGGAATCGCAACAGGCTTTACCTCTCGAGGGATCTCGAGAAGCTTACAACCCCCACCAGGCAGTGTACCTGATCGTTGTAGTATAGTATAGTGACAAGTACCGGGGGATTGATCGTTCAGCTTAGGAATAGTGTCGTTAGGATTAGAAAGCCTAAATACTAGTTCTAAAGGTAAGGGATGATTATTTTTGTGTTTTTATATTTTTTAGAAAGCAATTAAAATTCTCGGGTTTGAAGGATTTGGGCGGAATTAGTTGCTAATCAACTAACCCAATACTAAATATGCAATCAAAATAAAATACTAAAAATGAAAATAAACTGAATTATACTAAAGTTGTGAGCAATAAGTGGAGAAAATGTGTTTACTTAGATTTCACTACTCCCTAGACATCTTTTACACGTTAATTACTTGTTATAAATGCATGGATGACAGATCGTATTCCTTAATACCATTCATGGGGTGGCACACTTAACTCCCCAATTCTATGAGCTCTTATCTCCTCCTACACCATGCCCAGCACAACTATAGGGATTGTAAACAGTGGCTCATGCATTAAATACAACCAATAAAGACCTAGTGCGCGTCGGTGCATGTTTCTTAAGACGTTCAAGCATGTTACCAATTGGAGATCTGCCAGTTTTCTTAAGCCTAACATATAAATCATTCATCCAAAACAAGTATAAACAAGTAATCAACACATAATTAACATCTAGGTTTCATTAGATCTAAGCAAACACAAGATAGATCTAGCCTAGCATGATGGAATTAAGACAAGAACAAGATATAGACAACCAACACATAGACATATTGATTGAATTGAAAGAACACTTATCTCAATTACACATGTAAGGTATCAAGGGCTTGGAACCCTTGAAAAACCTGTAAAATTCGCACCAAAATCGTACTTAGGGTTTCTCCAAAACTTCTTTCTTTTTTTAATGTGAAAAATTAGAATACTATATATAGGAAAAGAGGTCTGACGGCGTCAAGACAAAGCTTGTGACGCCATCACCTCACCGCCAAAACTATTCTCGGACTGCCTTGATCTACATTTGACGCCGTCAAGACTTAATCATTTCCAGGCCGTCATGACTTTTACTCTTGACGCCCTACCTTCATGACGCCATCAAATCTCTTCTGGATCATCATGGAATTTTGCTCTTGACGCCGTCAGGGAGTTAATCTTGACGCCGTCACCTACTATTCCCAGCATGGAAAATTAAGACTTTGGCGTTTTCTTCACTTTTATGCTCCAAAAATGTCCGAATTGCTTCCTTTTCCGGATTTCTCTCCCAAAGTACCTAAAATCACAAAAGGAACGATTTAGGGCAATATTTGATCAAATAAATTCGAATTCGGGCTTAAATGACCCCTAAAAACGGATCATTTTTCGCCTCATCAGGCGCGCTGCCAGCGCTCCGACGTGCTAGCAGCGCGCCAGGTTCTGTCTTGAGACTTCACGGTACTTGAAAGTTGGCTTTTCCCCTTACTCAAAAAATGTAGATCTTTCAATACATGTATGAATATGCTATGTTCATTGGGAACACTCGAAACGAGTTTTAGAATTAGAGGAATCCAAATTTCTAACCTCCCATTTTTGGCAAAACGCCAACTCAAGTATTTTAATAAACGCATCTAGCCAAGGCTTTTTCTAAACCTAGGGGACTTATATATTTCATGTGACATCAACTGAAAGTATTCATATGACCATAATCTGTGTTTACGTCTTCTCTAATCACGTAACAGGTTTACTCCCTTATTGGTCAAACTAAGTTAAAGGTCCCTTTGCGTAAATGCATCCTTTCCCGTTATGGGATATGCTTTACATTGATGCAAAGAACTTAGCTTGTTTGCATCAAGGTGATTATTGATTACGTCGAGTCGTGGAAATTCATGTACTATGAGATTATGAATTCTCGATGTTGAGTTACTTGAAACTATAAGTAACCTTTGGGTTTTCTTAACCCATAATCATCTTTGTCAATTTTTTTCTTCCTTAATGACAAAATGATTAAGCTTTAATCACTCATTTGATTAATCACTACACCAAAACAATCCTTCAACCATTTCAAATTCCTCTCAAATCTTATCCCCAACATTCCCTAATATTCCTTGCACTTACATGTACTTCTTGTCCCCTACATCACCATCCAAATATTCCAAACATTCTCTTTCCTACATTCCAATCCAACCACTAAGATTTCACCACCTCATCATCTTCTTCATCAAACCCTTTATTTCAAAACAAATAAACCTTCCTCACAGACCACCTTACCTCCCATCTCTAACATTCAAAATTCAAATTTTGAATCCAAGCCAAAGGCTCCCCATCATCTCAACATCACATCCTTATCAACTCACTCTTACACACATACAACTCACTTACTCACATACAACCTTCCTCACTCTCTCAATTCAAATTTGAATCTAAACATAGGCTCCCCATCATATCACTCTTACACATACAACTCACAACCTTATCTCTACTTCTCTCACACTCCAATAACTATATTTCAAATTTGAATTTCAAACCAAGTTCCCTTCCATCACATCATTCCAACACACCCAAACTCATCTCAACCCTTCATCTCCCTTTTCTCACCAAGCAAAGCATATTCTCTACCAAACCCAAACATGCTTACTCATCTAACTCAACCATGTTTCTTCTCAACCCAACCTCGCTCTCTCACTTCCCTCTCATACAATTTGAATTTGAAATTCAAATTCTTCCCTCTCTCTATCTCTAACACACAAACACACTTCCTTTCAAAGCAAAAGAATATCCTACGACATATTCTTTCTTTCTTTTCTATGTCATGTGAGGAATACCCAAACTACCCCTATCCAATTATCCCTTCTATCTTTCTCTATTTGATAATTGGTTTTACTAAAACACTTCACAAATCAATTTTACAAAATCGCTATTTGAGTTGGTAGACCTTGAGGATGAATAATGTAAAGGTCTAAATGTGTGAAGTACAATTGGAGGTTTAGCAAGGTTGGGTATTTAAAAGACCAAAACCCAAAAGAAAAAAGACCAGACATCCTAGCGCATCTTTGGCGCTCTGATACACCAGCAACGCGCCAGACTCTGAAGTCTTATTCCTCATTTTTGGGTTTGACCTATAAATACCCCACCTTGGCTCTTGTATTCCTCACCCATTGCCATTATTCTTTCTCACTAATTTCTTTTCTCTCAATCCTCTAATTCTCTCTTGTGTTCTTAATCTCTCACTTAACATTCTTTGAAAGAACACATCTCCTTGCAAAGGAAGAATCACAAGAACCTAATCTACTCTTATGATTGTATCAAGGGTCTTCTTATCTATACCCTTTCTATTACAATCGAGTCTCTAGGTTAGGTTAGGGCTTGATTGAACAATCAAACATTTATTCATTCAATTTGATTGTAAGGGAAGTCTTGTGTCAAGGTGACCAAGCCTAGATCATTGGGGATCTAGTTGGGGTTTGATACTTCCGGTGGGAAGTCTTAGTGGTCTTTGCGGTCTTAGTGGGAAGTCGAATCACGAGATTTTTTGGGTGGTTTCCGAGGGGGGAATACCGTCAGGAGTAGCTCTTCTTTGTGAGCGCCGATCTTAGTGCATTTCGATGGAGTGAAGTTGTAGCGGTTTATAGTCCACCGAAAGGATTATACTTAGTGAATAGTATCGGTGTCGTGGATTTGCAACAGGACATACGGATGGTATAAACCCCCCATCCCGAACCAGTATATATCGTGGTGTTCTTTACTTGCTTTATATACCTTGGTTGTACTTGTGATTGTGTTTGTTGTTATACAATGTAACCTCCCGTAATTTTCCTCATGAATAGTAAATGCAAACTCATGATTTACGAATCATTACGATAAATAAAAACCATTTTTACCGATAACAAAAAAAAAATTTTGTTAGTCGAGATACACTTTTATAATCACAACGTCATTTGTTATCACCGTTTACCTTGGAACGCGCTTACACACTAACCTAGATAGTCTGAGTATCGCGAAATAATTTTTGTAAATAACGTTTATTAAGTAACATATATATATATATATATATATATATATATATATATATATATATATATATATATATATATATATATATATATATATATATATATATATATATATATATATATATATATAGTCCGATAATTAACCAAATACGTCCTAATAAATTCCCGAGCTCACGAAAATTTCCACGAACACTCCGTAACTACTCCTAACTTCAACACGACTTTCGAGACAAACCTATTGGGCCTGTAAATCTCATTGGGCCTCGGCCCAATGCTGTTTCACACAGCACAGCCAAACGGACCCTTTGATTTGTTTTCTTTTTCTTCCTTGGGCCTAGTCCACGCCATAAGCCCAAAACCACAAACCAAAATCCAAGCCCAAAATCCTTTTTAATAATTTCGAACCATGCTCTATGACTCGTTTACTTTGCCCCGTTTATTCCCAATTTTTACAAACGACACCTAAATATTTTTATACCACTCATTTCTCCTCCTACCCAAGAATCATACGTGACAAGTATTTTTCCTAACGTGTACATTGAGTCCATGAAAATCAACCAAAGCTCAGCCCCGTTTTTACGTATCCACAAGAACCAAGAATTCATTTTTGAGTCTACTACACCTCGTATCAACCTAAACTTGGTGCCAAAGTCTCTCAACACCTTCTAAGCATGTTTTTAATATGTTTTGACCTTCCTCAAACCCACAAATGAGTCACAACAAGCAACAATGATGATTTTCTTGTTTTTTTTCCCTCGTATACTATACCACAAGGACTATACGTGTAAATCTTTCCACATTATACTCGTTTTGGACTCAAGAGGCAGCCATGAGACTTCATACTAGTGTCATGCATAGTTTAAAAGGAATTGACCTCCTTTAAACTATTAATCTCAACCTCCTTTCATGTTTCCTTGTTGTTTTTCTTTCGGCATACACTCCACAAGGACGAAAACCTTCACCAACTCCACTATTTGCATGAGTATCATCAAATTCACCTTGTTGACCATGTATTACAAGTCCAAACGCAAACCATGCAAGCTTGTTGTTTTCTCCTTACTCGTTTATGCACAAGGACGATTCATAAACCACTCTTCATCATTACAAAACTATTTGAGTTCCTATTCCTCGTACTCTACTCCTTGGTCACCACGTACACATTTCCCATGTTTCCTAAACCTCTTATGTATATATACATGCGTACATGCATGTATATGAACCATGCACACCTTTTAAATCTCATAAACACTCACAAACTTGCTTTTAAGCTCTTTGTGTTACGTATAACTTTGGTAAGCCTTTGGAAGGCTCGTACCAAGTAAATAATACACTTGGGTGACTTGTGTGTATGTGGGAGTCAAACTCTAGCCTTTCCTTGGTCGTTTCTAGTCTCCACGAGTCGTTTTCTATTCCACCAATACTTGGTGAGGTGAGCAAACCCTCCCTTCTCAATTTCCTTCACGTTTTATTTTCTTTACTATGAATTTACTTTACCTATTTTCTCGTTATTAATAAGATATAACGTATGCATATTAAGAACTAAATCATAAGTTTATTACAATACAAACCAAGTTTAGTAAAGCACATTTCGTTTATAACCACTTTTAAGCACTATATATAGCATGTTTCTAAGTTACCTTGACCTAAACGATTTCAACCCAACACTTAGAATATTTTGAGTACAAAAACTGTTTTTGGCTTGGTTGATGTCAAGTCACTTTGGCCACATATTTTCTAAACTATAAATACGACACCCTATTTTTAAAGCTTGAACTATTAGTTCACATGGTAAACTAACGAGCTAGACCTCTAACTCACTCTCACAAACCCATTTGATCCCTCGTTAAACCCTATAGCTCGTCACGTTTTTATAAAAACTTAAAACCAACGTTTGGGCTTATAAGCCCATTAAGCCGAAAATAAGCTTATGAGATAAGCTGATCCTATAAGCTATTTTCTAAACTTTTTAGAGTCCAAATGCAAGCCCAATGCAAAGCCCAAAAGTTTCCTAAGCCCAATGACACTAAAAACCTTAACGGGCCTAGTTTTTTATTCGTTAAAGGCCCGTTAAGTGAAAAATAAGCTCTTTGGTCAAATAAGCTGTTTTTACAACACAAATAAGCTATTTCAAACTTATTTAGAAAATAAATATGTTAAGTTTTGAAGTTGATGAGATTTTGACTAAATTTGCAAATATTCCTAACCGAGGGACTAAAACTGTAAATATGAAAAGTTTAAGGGAAAACTGTCATTTTGACATTTTTGTGATGAAAACTATAAATCTAGAAAGTTTTGGGTATAAAATGTAAATATAAAAGAGTTTTGGATTATAAATGAAATTAAATAATGTTTTGGACTAACGGTGTAAAGTTATGCCGTTATGAGGTTAAAATGTAAACTTTTCAAAACTTAAAGGTTTTTAATAAAATATAAATATTATAATTTATATTTTATATACATAGGTATTTTAAGTTAAATCGATTCGAACCAGCACTTTTCGTTAACTAAATATAATTTATAAATATAACGTAATAACGAAAATAATAAATATAAAAACTTTTAACAATTAACACATTCTCTCCAACGTATTTCACTTTTCGACACCTATCTACCGTTGAATCAATCACACCGACCTTTGTAACCCCTCGACGTGTAACATCACTTTCCGTATTTTTTTTATATATAAGTATACATATACAATAATACGATAAGAAAATAATTAAAACAATTAACCCAAGCTTAAACCCGAATTTGGTTTTACCAACCACCGACCTCGTTCTTTTTCGTAAAATCTCTATACTACGTCAACAAGAACATGCTCACGTGTTATATTTTGAAATATAACTTTTGTTCTTGAACTTCTGGTATTTAAACACGCACGTTTAAATTGCTACGAGTCACTAACAAAACAATACACTATAAATAAACAACTTTTGTGATGAACTGAACTTAGACTATCAAACTCTGAAAACTTGCCATATATTTTACTTAGGTTGTGTGTTGAAGCCGTTTCCACCTATCGTTTGAATAACGATACTAGTACTACCGAGCTATCCATGTGTGTGTTCATAGCCCACTCTTTAAACTTTTAAACTCTTTTATGGGGAGATACATGCTTCAAACCCGAACACAAGCTTTTTAGTATGCTATGCCTGATGTTTTTATTGCTTAAGTAGCTATTGCCAAAAGCCCCTCGATCATGAACCTTAATCACTTTGAGTGAACGTGAATATCTGGGAATAGATCTATTTGGGACTGACAATCCCCGTTTAGTTTAGCTAGGATGAGCGACTAGGCGCACAATATTTAACAACTCATAGGTTACTGGCAAAGACATATCCTGAGGGCACCCCTATTATATTAGTTTACAACACACATTGATGCCTGTCTAATCGTTGCGTGTCATGAGCTTAATGCAATAACAAACTTGATTTTTAAACTTGTTAATTGGTTATCGATACAATTAACACCCTTACTTATGTTCAAACTTTAAACTTAAACCTATGGACATCACTCAACTTTTGTTGACTTTTAGCATGTTATCTCAGGTAATTAAGGCATGGATGATCAAGGCACGGAGAAGGGCATCAACCCGGGCACGGGTTTTCTAAAATAAACGTTTTCTTTATCATTCTACTAAATAAAACATATCTGCGAAGATATGAATTGTCTTTCTAAAACTATTTCTATACTCAAATATTTTAAATGAATGATAAAAGGTGTTTTCAAAACGTTTACTATGATTGTGACAAAGACACTACGTAATACCCAGTTAAGTTTTCCGCTGTCGTTAATCGATTTTAGGGGGTGTTACATACAATCACAAACTTGTCTTTGAGGCTTGAGTTTTTAAACATCTGAAAAAGCCGAAAAGACCGTATTCACCCCGCTCTACGGTTCTACAAGATTGTTATTGTTGTTGGTTATACGGAGGCTGGAACGAATTATTTTAAAAATATTGGTGTTGTGGTTGGTGTGATTGATAATTGAAACTTGTGGTTTGAAATTGAATGGGTGGACGAGAGACTGGATAAATGAAAATTAGGATTCGGTGTTAAGTTATGAACGTTTTGTTGGCATTAGGATTTTGGGGTTTTGGTTTTTGGAGTTTTTTTTAGACATTTAATATAGAGATGAGAAGATTATAGTAAAGTGATTTGAAATTATGTATAAAATAGTGAAGTGGATGGGTTATTTATATTGTTTAAGTGATAAAGTTATTATTATTATTATTATTATTATTATTATTATTATTATTATTATTATTATTATTATTATTATTATTATTTATAAAACGTCACTTTATTAGAAACTCATAAGATTTACAAAAAATTAGTGGGAAGCCGAGAAACAATCTGAGCCCCCACTCCTCTAGCTATAGCGAAGCTAATCCTACTAAAAATATGAGCAGCAGCACGTGCTCCAATGTCTTGAGTCACCGAGAATCTTCGGATACGCTTTAGTAAGGCCACCGCATCCTTCTCAAGTTCTCCAAAAGAAGAGAATGAAAAGGGGAGAAACCCATATCCCATATCCGCGCATTTAGCCTCGTACTTGACGCGTTTACGTTGTGCGGCTTCAATCCCCGCACGACCTGGCACAAAATCAACCATGCCAATTTGCGTCAAGGGCGATGACCCTGTCAGATCAACACATACATCAAGCCCACCATCCCATGAGTAAAGTAACATATCAGCTGGGCATAAGGGTTTGTCCCTTCCTCCAATAAGCCCAATATCAACCTCCTTATGTGCCGAAATCCCCGAACGAGAGCATATGTCAACAAGAACATCACGCACCACATTATGCCGATCTTTAATACCAATAATGCCCGCACACGTTACAGCATGGTCCCCATATATATCCCAGTAAAGACCTTGGAACAAGCTGAACACGGCATCTGAACAGAAAATAAGGGAACACTTAATCGATAGCACAACACACATCGGTAAGTCCTGGCGTTCATAGTCTGTCCTAATCCAGATATTGGAACCACTCTAAGCCAATCTGAAGTGTAGTCCTCCTTTTGCAAATTCCATAGCGCCATTTGTCGAGAAGATAGGCGAAAGGTGGATTCAACCGTTTGGGCAACCCGTATATCTGCCAATTTCTTCATGAATTTAGGGGCAGCGATCTCACTTGGGTACTCAAAAGGTCCATATCCATTTTCGCATTAAAAGTACATAAAGCATCATCAAAAGAAGGCCCAAAAGTCACAATACTAGAATGTCGGAGAAGCTTAGTTTGTAGGCTAACAGATTGAAGTCTAGAAGCAAGGAAAGCATAATTTAAGACATCACCTTCAGAATATACACCAAGTCCCCCAAAAATAAAGGGTAAGGTGGCGAGTTTCCACTGCCAATCACCAAAACCAGGTCCAGAAGCAGTGACAACAAGCTCCAAAGAAGAACGAAGAGCCACATCAAATGAAATCTGAGCACTCTCAAATACCCGGGGAGAACAAGTGCGCATAGCAAAATATAATTTGGAGATACCGGCACAAGCACGAAGAAGCAACAACTCGCACTGAGGATCATTAATCTTAGCAATAGCACCCATAAGTTCAATGGTTTTGGCAACCCTTTTCATAACAAGCTCACTACTAAAATCAAAGTCCACACTAACAGGCCCACCCAGTAATTTAACACCGTGTAAAGGTCGGGCAATATTAGGTGGGAAAACACCCACAAGCCAGCTTCGGGGATCTTCCTTAGGCCAAAAAACCTCAGTTTTATCAACATTGAGGTGTAAACCGCAGCGAGGTCCATCCAACATAATAAGCTCTAAAACCTTCCCCACAACCAAAGTATCTCCAATAATAGTGCCATCATCCAGATACCAAGCTTGAAGGGAAAGGCTAAAAGTCTCTAATCTTGCATACCAGAGGATGTAACACTAAAGAAAAAAGTAAAGGTTCAAGTGGATCACCTTGTTGCACACCTTGATGCGACCATAAAGTGTGCTCCCCGTAATATAATCTAGCTGGGCTGGAGTAACAAAATTCCACCCAACGTGAAATAGCGGGACATCGAAGATGAACCTCATGTAACATAGCCTCACGATCCACCAAGTTGAAGGCATTTTTGAAATCCACCAACAACATCGAAAGGCCCACATCATCCCCACGATCTTCAATTAACCGATTCACGGCATGAAGAATAGCCTCTCCTCCCTCAGATACCCCGACACCAAACTGCAGATCATTTAAGTAACCATCCAAAGAGTGGCCAATCATAGTAGCACTAACCTTGGAAACCAAACGCCTCCAAAACAGTCCCCAGAGCAATAGGTCAAATACCACCCCTGGCTTGACCAGCGGTGTGAGAGGAGCACTAGCAATATACTCACCCAATGCCCTTGGGCATTTACCATCAAGAAAAAGATTCACCACTTGGGTGATAGAAGCGACTAAATCATCAGAAATAGCCACTGCAGCGCCACTTAAACAATCCAAAAGGTGTTGGGCACTGATTGGTGTGAAACAGTCAGATAATTATTAGTCAACCATTTGTGAATGGTCAACCATAATAGTCAAACAACTTAGGCCAATGCTTTCGTGGAATACAGTGTTTCCCCGGGTCGTTATGTCCCAACGAGGTGTGCAAAGGTATTAAAAACGAATCTGTGATCGAGTGATTATGAACAGGAAAGGGTATAAGTGTGAGTGAGTGATTACACTAAGGATTTATAAAACAAAATAGCTTATTTAAGCTATTAGAATGATTACGTGAAAGATAGATATTTAAAAAACGATTAAAACCCTAAAACGCGAACGTTCAATTTAATTTTACGTAAACGTACGAAATAAAACGATTTTAACTAAAGTAGGAATTTGCATGCCTTAGGGGCTTAAATGCAAATTAAACAGACTTAAAATATTTACTTTATAATTACTAACTTATTTAAAAGTTAAGAAAACCTAAAAATGTAAAAAGAAATAAAAATGTACGTTTAAATTTAAATAAACGTAAATGTACGAAATAAAACGTGAGTTTTAAGAAATAAAAGGCTTACGGGTATGAAAATTATATTTTTACAATTCTAATAATATAAGAAAATTATTGGAAATTAAAAATTATTTTTATAACTATTTAATTAATTATTATTATTTAATAACTATTTTTAATTATTTAATAATACACTAATAAATAAGAAAATCTAAAATAAGCCTAGAAAAATAAAATTAAAACTTAGAAAAATCTAAAATATTATAAAACTTATTTTAAAACTAAAATTATATTTTTCACACTATTTATGTATTTATTATTAATTAATTACTATTTATTTAATAATACACTAAAATACAAGAAAATATGAAAATTACTTAGAAAAATGAAATTTAAACTTGGAAAAATCTAAAATAATATAAAACTAATTTTAAAACAGAAAATATATTTTTAAGACTTTTTATCTAATTATTATTAATTATTAACTATTTATTAATTATTAAATACTAAATTAAATTCTAATAAATACTAAATAAACAAAGAAAAATCTGAAACTTTTTCTAAAATTATTTTACAACTACTGGAAGCTATGAAAATTATAAAATTGATAAGTACTTAAGGAAAATAAGCTAATAAGCAATAAGCTTCTTAAATAGAAGCTATCACTTCTCTAAAATTTGGTTTTTTCTCAATTTTTCTTTTACAAAACTATTTAAATGCTTAAAATAACTAACTTTAATAAAGGTGGCTTGATTGTAGCTTATTTATAAGCTGTATGTACTCACAAGTGTTTAACAGGTTGGACTTTTTAGCTTAATAGGATTTTGTGATGCTTAAATAAGGTTGTACAAAGCCAAACGGTGAAAACAAAAGATCAATTAAGCTACAACTAGGATAAGTACACTAGGAATAATTAGAAACAAGCAAGTAAGTGGACTAAATAAGCTAATAAGCTGAAAAAGCAAATCTAAATGTCAAACAGGCCACACAGGCCAAAATAGGCACCTTTGAACCTCTGTGGGGTCCACAAGGGTGGAAGGAAGTCCAAATTGGAGGTTGACCTTCCAAGTTGACCTGGTCAACTTCAAAATAAGCCAATAAGCTATGCTTATGGCTTATTATTGAAGTCTATGTGGGGCTTGGTATGTTGGATCAAAATCTGAGACATCAGCTTATATGTTAAATGGGACAAAGTTGATGGGGTATGCAGCCCTATCAAATAAGCTTCAAATTGTGAAATAAGCTGTGATCCTTAAAGATCAGCTGAAGGGGTTTCTAGAAAGCCAATGAGCTTAAGGTGGGTCCCACTATTGAGGATTGGAGATACCCTGGAAGTTGGGGTGTTGGGACAAGGTCTATGTAGCATGGCATACCCTTGTCCTGCAGGTATGTTTGAGTGGTTGTGGACCCCACAGGAAAATTAGCAAAAATAAGCTAAAGGGTAGATTCACAAGTTCAGCTGGGATACTACAATCCCTAAAAGTTTCAATCCTTGAATCCCAACACAAAATTCCCTAATATTCTTGCAAGATTTGACTTTTCTGCCCTAAGTCATATTTGACTTTTTGAGATTATGTCCTACTTTGACTTTTGTGACTTTAAATTGCTTCTAATAAGCTGATAATGTTATGATAAACTAAAATAAAGCTAAATTAAGCTATAACAACAGCTTATGCAAGGATATGAGGTTTTATGGATTCTAAATCCTACACAGTTAATCTGTGTAGGTGTTTACACTAAGATTTTGACTATTGCTACCTGAGACCAAAGTTTTATGGTTGGTTTAACTTACTATGGCCTAATACAATCTACAAGAACTTAAAACAACACCATAACAACAACAAGGGTGCTGATGCCGAGATCATCCAAACACTACTTAAAATTTATGATATTTAAGAAACTTGAACAAACTTGCACCAATGCCTAATGTATGAACTTATTTTTATCTAATAAGCAATAATGGAATAGAATAAGCACAAACAAGCATGTGAACCAGTATAATGCCAAGAAAAATAGAAAAATGGACTCACAAGTGATCCTGTGTAATCAAAGACCAAGAACCATGGAACCACACCTATCCTATCAACCTTCCACAAGGTTACTAATACCAGAACAAGCCATTATTCACCATGCTCCATTGCTCAATCTTCATTACCACTGTTTTTTTATTTATTTTCTATTTTTGAGTAATTTCCATGTATTTTTGGATTTGTTTTATATTTCCTAAATAACTGAATAATTAGACTTTTAAAAACTTATATCAGCTTGTGTCAAGAGCTTGTATAAGCTTATCAGTCCAAAACAACAACAGTTAACAATGTTAAGTGAAATTTTCAATTTCACTTAAAATTGCTAAATACGAATTTGATGAACAAGAATGTAATTAAAGGTTCAAGAAAACTTGTATTGCATTAAGATAACTAAATTTAACATAATTTAATTGAAAATTACAACTGGAACTTGAAATTACACTAATATGAAACTAAATTATTCTAAACTAATCTGATAATACTACTCTGTACCTTCTTTCCTTCTTTATAAGCTTTTTGAGGTTCCCTACTTGATTCTGAGCATATCCCATCAATAATATGAGCTGTTGGATCACTGCTTTTCATCTGAGCCTTTGATTTGGATTTTGGCGCCAAAAAGTCCACAAGTTGCTTGTGAGGGTTTTACGGGTAATTAAGAGGTTTTGGGATGTTATGGAGGTGGAGGGGACAAGTGGGAAAAGTGGGTGATGAGGTGGTGGACAGGTGGTGGTGGTATTGAGATACCAGTGAGGTGGATGGAAGGGTGAGGGAGAAGGGTGGTTTTGGCGGGGGTTGACTGTTTGACCCTGGTATTTAATACCAGGGTGTGGGCTTTTTGGTATTGGGCCAGGGAATAATGGGTGGGCTTGGTGTGTTTGTTTGGTTTGGATTTGGTTTAGGGGTAATATTAAGGATCCATTTGGTTTTATGGTAATAATTCACAAGGACCAAAAATGTAATTCATTGAAAGTTTAGGGGTCTGAATTGGCAAGTTTCCAAAGATATTACAAGGACTAATCTTGCCATATGTGATAAACCAAGGACCATAAATGTAATTATTTTCCATTTTAAATACCCAGGGACCTTTTCTGCCAAATCTTCAAACTCCAGGGACCAAACATGTAAATTCACAAAATTTTCCAACCAAGGACCATTCCTGCCATAGAAGATTAGTACAAGGACCAAAATTGATTTTCTCAAAGTTTTTTTTATATCCCAGGGACCATTTATGTCAATTTTGTAAGTTGAGGGACTAAACTTGTAATTTTGTGAAACTTTGCGCCAAAGGACTAAATATGTAATTTGTGATTCGAAAAGGACCTTTGGTGACTTTTTCATGTTTTAGAATAACCAGGGACTAGTTTTGACAAGTTTTGAAAGTTGAGAGACTAAAACTGCCAATTATGCAAACTTTGTTCATATTTCATCTGTTTTTTATCATTTTGCATCTAAAACATATAAAACACAATCTTAATATATTTTCAGTATTATGATGCATATTTGAGTGTTTTTGGATGTTTTGAAAGTTCAGATTGGTAAAAAATGATGAGTATTTACACACTCATCAATCCCCCACACTAAAATATTGCTAGTCCCTAGCAATCTTTTGAGAAAACTTAATGGATTTTATGTCTCTTTACCAAAAGTCATTACTTCTGGAGTAGCCAAATGTTTCAGTTCAAGTAAGAATGATGGTCCACCTGATAACCATGTGATTTTGAGCAAACCACCAGCTGTCAACAGATTTGATTTGTCTTTACCGAAAGCCGTTTGCTTCTGGACTAGCCAACTCTTGATGGACATAGTCAACATCTTGGTGAGCTGATTACCAATTATGGTTTTTCCACTGCCTTTACCACAAGCCATAATCTTGCGGGCTAGCCAACTCTTACATTTTTTAGGATATGGCGAGTTGAGATACGATACAATTTTGGGCAAATTGTAAGCCATAAACGGATTTGAGTTATCTTTACCAAGAGCCGTTTGCTCTCGGATTAGCCAATCCTTATGTGGGTTCGACATGGTGGAGTGATAACCATTTATTTACGTTCTAAGTGAGAAAAAATTGTAAAATTTTGGCTAAAATGGGGGTGCTTGATGGAACATGTGTTTAAATTCGTTAGAATAACGAATTCCCCCCCCCCCCCCCACACACTTAGAACTGAATATTGTCCTCAATATTCAAAGTACCCGGGTGTTAAACCAACACTTAGAACGTAAGAAGGAAAATACTCATAGCCTTTATTTAAGTTTATATACATGTTTTTTTAGAGGGTATATACATATATACAACATGTGGGTTAGTATCTCCCCCACACTTAGGGTGAAACCCCTTTATGCATGCTACTGTTTTTGTTTACCGAGTCGCTAGCTTGACTCGACCCTGAATTCATTTGTTCTTGGGGAAGCATGATGTGGAAAAGACAATCTCCATCGGACTTTCATTCAAGATGTTTGGATAAACATTTGAAGCACGTGAAAGTTCTACACCGATGAGATATACAGACCCTGGCTCAAAATTTATAAATTAGAATGCCAGGGTCAAAGATAATGTCCTCACTCCCGAAAGAGTGAAGAACAGGAGAAGCCACGGGATAAATGAAGAAGAGAAAGAAAGTCATGATAAAAATCATGACTAACTCATCATCACCCACAGGAGAATTCATAATAACATGAACCTCCTCTTTTAAGCTCGTTTGGTCTAGACATATCCCGGGTGTGTCTAGATCAAAATAGAAATTTTCATACTCCGGTGGAGATATGATATGAGTGAGTTCACAGGAGAACTCCTCAAAGGTGAATGATTCGTATTCGGGATTGATTTGAGTGAGTTCACTGGGGAACTCCTCAAGAGTAAATGATTCATATACGGGGAGAGAATTATGAGAATGAGAAGTGGTAATACCACTAATCTTCTCTCCCGTATGATCAAAATGGAACGTTTGCAATTCTGGAATAGAATCATTGATCAAAAGTTCACTATCCTCAACGGGGATAGGAGATGAAATAGGCTTTTCATTAAAAGCCTCGATTCTAGAAATGAGAAGATTAGCATTTAATAATGTAAGACAAAGAGCTTCGTCTTGGATTATTTCTTCATCATTCTCTTCTCCTAAGTTGACAAGCTCAGAAGGTAATCTATCCACATGACTGATGTCTTTACAAGGTAAAGAACATTCATCAGTATGTGAATCACTAAGCTCGATGTTGGGATTAGAATTTAAAAGATTTTCAGTTTCACCAAGATCGGCTTCGAAGTCAAACAGATCATCATCACTTCCAAATGGAAGTGGATTGATGTGACAAAGTTCATCTGTGAACTCCTCAAGTAGAGGGTCAATATCGGAATGAGGCAGTGATGCCTCTACGTACTCAACTTCTCCATAAGATGTACAATCATTGCTATAATCGGAGAAAGTATCAAATTGATCTCTTGGATTTTCAGGAGGGGTAGGGATATCACACATATGATCAAGAATTCCCTGTGACTCACTTGGGATTAAGACAAGGTTCTCAACACTAGAATTTATGAATTCGTCCGATTCCTTTTCAGGAACAGTGTCAAGATGCTCGTCCCCCATGCTCAGAGAGTGAGTGGGAACCTCGGGTGTGATAACATCAAACTAAGGGAGTTGAGAAGGACTAGCATACATGGATTTTACAATTTCCATTTGTTCTGCTGCTAGTAATTCTTCCATACTCTTTTCTCCCTGTATTTCCATGGAAGGAGTTTCAATTGATGAACTTGATGAGGTATCATCATTATCACTTTCATCATCTTCATCAAGAAGAGCAGCTTTGTGAAATTTGGAACGTGTTATAGCTGCTCGTTCTAAGACTAGTAATTCTTCCATGCTTCTTTCGTCTCTAGCTGCATGTTCTTCTGCAAGTAGTTCTTCCATGGATTTTCCACGGGACTGTTGGATGAGTGTAATTTGTGGGGGTGTGGATGTGTCAAACCCGGACGGTTGACATTGATCATCATTATGAGGACCCCCACAATATACACAAGAAGAACTTGGAGCACGGCGAAGCGAAATATTAGGCAACTCCTCCTTAAGGTCTTTAAGTTTCTCAAGAACCTCTTGACAAAGGTCTTGCGGGTATTGAAGAGTTGCATGGATTATTTGGCACTGTGGAGGTGGGTCTTGAAATGAATAGTCGTAATTGTTGCAAGGAAATGGATTCCCTGTTTGACAATCCGAGCTAAAGTGAGGACCTCCACAGTACAAACAACAGTTGAACTGGTGTGGCTGTGAGTCGTATGTACTTGAGTCATAATTGTTATCAGGAACCTGCTCATAGACAAGCGTTTTTCCCGATTGACATACAGAACTGTAGTGTGAACCACCACAATACTCACAACAGTTAAACTGCTGAGTCTCATGGTGTGGAAGCTGATGGTATGAATCAGTCGTGTCATGGTAGGAATAGGGATCTTGGTTATAGACAGACCCGTTTCCTGACTCTACCATGCCACAACTGGGGCAATCACCACCATTATAAAGACTACCACACCATTGACAGACAAGAAGGTGAGAATGAGACATAGAAAGAATCAAATGGTTTTGGAGGGTGTGAAATGAAGAATCAAATAGGTAGGAGGGTAAAGATGGATATTTTTGTGTTTTGCTTTATAATAATATGAAAATATGGGTAAAAGATGGTAAATATACAATGGGTGATTATCCAGAATCACTGACGCTTTAAATTCGTATAGAATACGCGCACAACCTCCCCGGCAACGGCGCCAAATTTTGACTGGTGTGAAACAGTCAGATAATTATTAGTCAACCACTTGTGAATGGTCAACCATAATAGTCAAATAGCTTAGGCCAATACTTCCGTGGAATACAGTGTTTCCCCGGGTCGTTATGTCCCAACGAGGTGTGCGAAGGTATTAAAAACGAATATGTGATCGAGTGATTATGAATAGGAAAGGGTATAAGTGTGAGTGAGTGATTACACTAACGATTTATAAAACAAAATAGCTTATTTAAGCTATTAGAATGATTAGGTGAAAGATAGATATTTAAAAAACAATTAAAAACCTAAAACCCGTACGTTTAATTTAATTTTACGTAAACGTACGAAATAAAACGATTTTAACTAAAGTAGGAATTTGCATGCCTTAGGGGCTTAAATGCAAATTAAACAGACTTAAAATATTTACTTTATAATTACTAACTTATTTAAAAGTTAAAAAAACCTAAAAATGTAAAAAGAAATAAAAATGTACGTTTAAATTTAAATAAACGTAAATGTACGAAATAAAACGTGAGTTTTAAGAAATAAAAGGCTTACGGGTATGAAAATTATATTTTTACAATTCTAATAATATAAGAAAATTATTGGAAATTAAAAATTATTTTTATAACTATTTAATTAATTATTATTATTTAATAACTATTTTTAATTATTTAATAATACACTAATAAATAAGAAAATCTAAAATAAGCCTAGAAAAATAAAATTAAAACTTAGAAAAATCTAAAATATTATAAAACTTATTTTAAAACTAAAATTATATTTTTCACACTATTTATGTATTTATTATTAATTAATTACTATTTATTTAATAATACACTAAAATACAAGAAAATATGAAAATTACTTAGAAAAATGAAATTTAAACTTGGAAAAATCTAAAATAATATAAAACTAATTTTAAAACAGAAAATATATTTTTAAGACTTTTTATCTAATTATTATTAATTATTAACTATTTATTAATTATTAAATACTAAATTAAATTCTAATAAATACTAAATAAACAAAGAAAAATCTGAAACTTTTTCTAAAATTATTTTACAACTACTGGAAGCTATGAAAATTATAAAATTGATAAGTGCTTAAGGAAAATAAGCTAATAAGCAATAAGCTTCTTAAATAGAAGCTATCACTTCTCTAAAATTTGGTTTTTTCTCAATTTTTCTTTTACAAAACTATTTAAATACTTAAAATAACTAACTTTAATAAAGGTGACTTGATTGTAGCTTATTTATAAGTTGTATGTACTCACAAGTGTTTAATAGGTTGGACTTTTAGCTTAATAGGATTTTGTGATGCTTAAATAAGCTTGTACAACGCCAAACAGTGAAAACAAAAGATCAATTAAGCTACAACTAGGATAAGTACACTAGGAATAATTAGAAACAAGCAAGTAGGTGGACTAGATAAGCTAATAAGCTGAAAAAGCAAATCCAAATGTCAAACATGCCACACAGGCCAAAATAGGCACCTTTGTCTGTGGGGTCCACAAGGGTGGAAGGAAGTCCAAATTGGAGGTTGACCTTCCAAGTTGACCTGGTCAACTTCAAAATAAGCCAATAAGCTATGCTTATGGCTTATTATTGAAGTCTATGTGGGGCTTGGTATGTTGGTATGTGAAATGGGACAAAGTTGATGGGGTATGCAGACCTATCAAATGAGCTTCAAACTGTGAAATAAGTTGTGATCCTTAAAGATCAGCTGAAGGGGTTTCTAAAAAGCCAATGAGCTTAAGGTGGGTCCCACTATTAAGGATTGGAGATACCCTGGAAGTTGGGGTGTTGGGACAAGGTCTGTGTAGCAGGGCATACCCTTGCCCTGCAGGTGTGTTTGAGTGGTTGTGGACCCCACAGGAAAATTAGCAAAAGTAAGCTAAAGGGTAGATTCACAAGTTCAGCTGGGATACTACAATCCCTAAAAGTTTCAATCCTTGAATCCCAACACAAAATTCCCTAATATTCTTGCAAGATTTGACTTTTCTGCCCTAAGTCATATTTGACTTTTTGAGATTATGTCCTACTTTGACTTTTGTGACTTTAAATTGCTTCTAATAAGCTGATAATGTTATGATAAGCTAAAATAAAGCTAAATTAAGCTATAACAACAGCTTATGCAAGGATATGAGGTTTTATGGATTCTAAATCCTACACAGTTTATCTGTGTAGGTGTTTACACTAAGATTTTGACTATTGCTACCTGAGACCAAAGTTTTATGGTTGGTTTAACTTACTATGGCCTAATACAATCTACAAGAACTTAAAACAACACCATAACAACAACAAGGGTGCTGATGCAGAGATCATCCAAACACTACTTAAAATTTATGATATTTAAGAAACTTGAACAAACTTGCACCAAAGCCTAATGTATGAACTTATTTTTATCTAATAAGCAATAATGAAACAGAATAAGCACAAACAAGCATGTGAACCAGTATAATGCCAAGAAAAATAGAAAAATGGACTCACAAGTGATCCTGTGTAATCAAAGATCAAGAACCATGGAACCACACCTATCCTATCAACCTTCCACAAGGTTACTAATACCAGAACAAGCCATTATTCACCATGCTCCATTGCTCAATCTTCATTACCACTGTTTTTTATTTATTTTCTATTTTTGAGTAATTTCCATGTATTTTTGGATTTTTTTTTTTATATTTCCTAAATAACTGAATAATTAGACTTTTAAAAACTTATATCATCTTGTGTCAAGAGCTTGTATAAGCTTATCAGTCCAAAACAACAACAGATAACAATGTTAAGTGAAATTGTCAATTTCACTTAAAATTGCTAAATACGAATTTGATGAACAAGAATGCAATTAAAGGTTCAAGAAAACTTGTATTGCATTAAGATAACTGAATTTAACATAATTTAATTGAAAATTACAACTGGAACTTGAAATTACACTAATATGAAACTAAATTATTCTAAACTAATCTAATAATACTACTTTGTGCCTTCATTCCTTCTTTATAGGCTTTTTGAGGTTCCCTACTTGATTTTGAGCATATCCCATCAATAATATGAGCTGTTGGATCACTGCTTTTCATCTGAGCCTTTGATTTGGATTTTGGCGCCAAAAAGTCCACAGGTTGCTTGTGAGGTTTTACGGGTAATTAAGAGGTTTTGGGATGTTGTGGAGGTGGAGGGGACGAGTGGGAAGAGTGGGTGATGAGGTGGTGGACAGGTGGTGGTGGTATTGGGATACCAGTGAGGTGGATGGAAGGGTGAGGGAGAAGGGTAGTTTTGGCGGGGGTTGACTATTTGACCCTGGTATTTAATACCAAGGTGTGGGCTTTTTGGTGTTGGGCCAGGGAATAATGGGTGGGCTTGGTGTGTTTGTTTGGTTTGGATTTGGTTTAGGGGTAATATTAAGGATCCGTTTGGTTTTATGGTAATAATTCACAAGGACCAAAAATGTAATTCATTGAAAGTTTAGGGGTCTGAATTGGCAAGTTTCCAAAGATATTACAAGGACTAATCTTGCCATATGTGATAAACCAAGGACCATAAATGTAATTATTTTCCATTTTAAATACCCAGGGACCTTTTCTGCCAAATCTTCAAACTCCAGGGACCAAACATGTAAATTCACAAAATTTTCCAACCAAGGACCATTCCTGCCAGAGAAGATTAGTACAAGGACCAAAATTGATTTTCTCAAAGTTTTTTTTTATATCCCAGGGACCATTTATGTCAATTTTGTAAGTTGAGGGACTAAACTTGTAATTTTGTGAAACTTTGCACCAAAGGACTAAATATGTAATTTGTGATTCAAAAAGGACCTTTGGTGACTTTTTCATGCTTTAGAATAACCAGGGACTAGTTTTGACAAGTTTTGAAAGTCGAGGGACTGAAACTGCCAATTATGCAAACTTTGTTCATATTTCATCTCTTTTTGATCATTTTGCATCTAAAACATATAAAACACAATCTTAGGATATTTTCAGTATTATGATGCATATTTGAGTGTTTTTGGATGTTTTGGCAGTTCAGATTGGTAAAAAATGATGAGTATTTACACACTCATCAATCCCCCACACTAAAATATTGCTAGTCCCTAGCAATCTTTTGAGAAAACTTAATGGATTTTATGTCTCTTTACCAAAGTGAGTTTACCTGATTCCAGCAAACATTTTAACCAAGATAGTTGTATTCAATGTTTACTGTAACGACTTGTTTACCTAGTGCAAAACATGGTTTCTACAAGCAAATTTCTGCATAAAGGATGTTCACCGGTTAGTAATAAAGATTGTCCTTCAAAATACTTCAAAAAGCAAAAAAAATGATATGCATAGTAGAACACTGAAACTTCCATCAGGAACATGGGTTTCGCACGTAAAAAAGGACTTTATGATCTAGAGTATGTTATGAATCTAAAACAACTAGCATGTGCTAACCATTTCCCTTCGACCTAGCACCTTTCATCGGGAGCTACGGACACAAACAACTAAAGCAGAAGCCAACAGTCGGAGGTAATCCCGCTGGATTGCATAAACTGCAAACTCTGATTGAAAAGTATAGATCCTATATGATTAATATAATACGTAAAAGGATATCGCTATATTGATAAGCTGGCAATCCATAAAATCAATCAAATACTTATAATCTAATTTCTAACCCATTGCTGAATCCTAAACTGGCCACCAAATCCATCGGTATCTATAATGAAGTACAGAACTGCTTCATGTTCAGATCCACTAAGATCATAAACTTGTAGCATGTTCCAAACGACGTAATTCTATATAACCCAAGATCACGCATCTTAAAACACTCATCCAGACTTCCCCTTAGTCAAGAAACGTACAAGAACAATTTGTGTAACGCTTAACCATCATCAACTCATCACAAACACCACTATTACCAAATCAATACACATCACAAAAACCGTCTACTACCAACTACATATAGCAAAACCGTTTCTACATCATCCACACTCCGTGTTTTCTAATACTTAAACATAATACTAATTCTATAACTACTTGACAACATTTAACATTATTCGGTCTTCTCGTGTTTTGATAATCACAGAATATAAAGTTACGTAAAGTTACGGTTTATAAGTTTTTAATCGAGGAAACTCGTTACTTCTACGTAGCTGTTTCAACATCACTTCAGGTATGAACAAACGTTATACCGTCATTGGTTAAGTGATCAAAGACTTTTATTTTCTCCTAAACTTACATTTTTAAGTTTGACAAAATATTTTCACAAAAGTATTTTTGTGTTTTTAAAGAAATGTTTTATTAAGAAAATAAATTCAAATTCAAACAACACAACAGCTAGTTTTCCCTCCAACCTTTAACAGATAGTTTTTCACCACGTATGGACAAAAATGGGAGCGTTTGTCGGGGCGGTCCGGTAAAGGGGTCGACGGTCCCTTAGTGATAAAGGACCGTCGCCTATTTAAGGGACCGTCTGCTCCTTTGTGTCGACTATAAATACTGGACTGTTTTCTTTTAGACTAAGACTTTTCACACACACAAAACTTTTTGGTCTTTGTTCCTTGTATTCTTTGATCACTATAACATGTTCGTATATGTTTATAAGTGATTTCCTCTTCCGTCAAATGCAAGAGAAGAACTCTCGACAACTATGAAGATTCGAGATGTTATAGGTGTCCACACACAAACGTAACATGTGTTACGTGATAGGATTGATATCATGTCATTGTTTTCCGACTTGTGTGTGAGTCGAGGATGGGGTATAAACTTGGATGGTGATGTAGTTCCAAGTATTGTATTTGTGTAAGCTTGGATGGTGATGTAGTTCCAAGAAGTCTTGTAACTAGATTAGTTCATGTATTTGTTGTGAGGAGAGTGATGTCCTAATGTTTAGGTTAGGATTTGTTGAGTCATTATGTAAAGACTTGGATCGGGGATAATCAAGTGTGATAAATGTGTAAAGACTTGATTCGGGTGAAGAATCAAGTGCGTCGTGTGTGTGAAGGCTTGGTCCTGGTGAAGAACCAAGTATGTCTAACAAGTGAAGACTTGGATCGGGTGAAGATTCAAGATGGACAAGAGTGCTTGTTCGTGTGGCCACGTGGGCCTTTGGAATAGATTGGTTCTAGCTATGATTAGAACTCGACATTATGCTTAGTGTCGTTAAGCCTTGTGTAAGCATGTGTACGGATTGCACCGCCTGAAGGAGTGTGTTGATATAGTGATTGATAACTCTCGAGTGTGGTACTCGGGGAGTGGAGTAGGACGGAGAGTGAGCTTCGTGACGAACCACTATAAATCACCACGTCTCTTGGTTGTGCTCTTTCTTTACTCTTTACTTTACTTACTTATTTATGTTTGCTAGTAATCATATTGATATCACATAACTAGTAAGATTCAACAAGCTTGTAAATGAAAAATAACCGGACCTAAAACGACGAAACGGTTTAGATAAATAAAAAGAAGCGGTGAAACTATTCAACCCCCCCCCCCCTTCTAGTTTCTACAGGGTGATTGTTAATCGATGTTAGGCTTAAGAAAACTGGCTAATCTCCTATTCGGTAACTTGCTTGAACGTCTTAAGAAACATGAATCGGATGTGTACTACGATTTTAATGGTTGTATTTAATGCATAAGTAACTATTAAGGAGGCCATGGTAAGGATACTTAACGTGTCGCCATTGGAAGAGATATAAGCTTATAGAGTTTGGGAAGATCGTGCACGGCCCCACAATTGGTATTAAGGAATGCAACCCGTCACCCATGCAATTGTAACAAGCTTATCAATCAATAAAAGATAACTAGGGAGTAATGAAATCTAAGTAAACACGTTTTCTCCATATATAGTTTCACATTTTATTTTATTTGATTGTCATTTTATTTTTATTGCATTAGTAGCTATTTGGGTTAGTTGACTAGCAACTAATTCCGCCCACTCTTCCAATACCCGAGATTTTACTTGCTTTCAAAAAACATAAAAATACAAAAAGAAACTTCCCTCACCTCTAGACCTAGTTAGATCAATTTTAATCCTAACGAACACTATTCCCTGTGGAAAACGATCAACCCCCCGGTACTTGCCACTTCACTATACTACATCGGTCAGGTACACTGCCTGGTAGGGATTGTAAGCTTCTCAAGATCCCTTGAGAAGTAAAACTTCCGTGTAGACCACAATCCGCACATCACTAAACATGCTATAAAGTATATTGTGGCCAAAGTGGAAGAAAAGGGACTTAAAAGACCTAATGTGTCAATTAGCCAAACTTATCCCCTACAATTGTCTGGATACTTCTCATATCTTCAAAGGAGTTCCATAATATTGTGTGGGTTTGTGTATGTACGGTTTAGAGAGAAGAGGAGGGAAGACCAAGGTTTTCCAATGATCAAATTGGTGAAGGATTTGTTTTTTAGTTTTTTGTCCGTTTCATTTATTTTGTATAAAATCAATTGTAAGTCATTTGAAGTCGTGTTACATGTCATTTTAAAGGTAATTGAGTCCAATTTTATTTAAAAATAGTCTCAAGGTTTGAATGTTTTTAGATTTTTATTAATGGTCAAAAGAGTAACAGAAAGTCTGTTAAAGTTAGGTCATTTCCGCGTAAAAGTTCAAATTTCAATGAATTTAAGTCGTGATGTTCATGGGGTGTTACAAAAGCATATTCTCTTCCTAACCCAATCATGATTACTCATCTAACTCAATCATGGTTTCTTCTCAACCCAACCTCGCTCTCTCACTTCCCTCTCACACAATTTGAATTTGAAATTCAAATTCTTCTCTCTCTCTATCTCTAACATACACACTTCCTTTCCAAGCGAAGGAATATCCCACAACATATTCTTTCTCTCTTTTATATACCTTGTGAGGAATACCCAAACTACCCCTATCCAATTATCCCTTCTATCCTTCTTTTTTTAATAATTGGTTTTACTAAAACACTTCACAAATCATTTTTACAAAATGGCTATTTGAGTTGGTAGACCTTGAGGATGAATAATGTAAAGGTCTAAATGTGTGAAGTACAATTGTGGGCTTAGCAAGGTTGGGTATTTAAAAGACCAAAACCCAAAAGAGAAAAGACCAGACATCCTGGCGCATCGTTGGCGCTCCGATACGCCAGCAGCGCGCCAGACTCTGAAGTCTTTTCCTCATTTTGGGTTTTGACCTATAAATACCCCACCTTGGCTCTTGTATTCCTCACCCATTGCCATTATTCTTTCCCTCTAATTTCTTTTCTCTCAATCCTCTAATTCTATCTTGTGTTCTTATTCTCTCACTTAACATTCTTTGAAAGAACACATCTCCTTGCAAGGGAAGAATCACAAGAACCTAATCCACTCTTGTGATTGTATCGAGGGTCTTCTATTCAATACCCTTTCTATTATAATTGAGTCTCTAGGTTAGGATAAGGATTGATTGAATAATCAAACATTTATTCATTCAATTTGATTGTAAGGGAAGTCTTGTATCCAGGTGACCAACCCTAGATCATTGGAGATCTAGTTAGGGTTTGATACTTCCGGTGGAAAGTTTTAGTGGTCTTTGCGATCTTAGTGGGAAGTTGAATCACGAGATTCTTTGGGTGGTTTCCGAGGGGGGAATACCGTTGGGAGTAGCTCTTCTTTGTGAGCACCGATCTTAGTGCATATCGGTGGAGTGAAGTTGTAACCGTTTGTAGTCCACCGAAAGGATTATACTTAGTGAATAGTATCGGTGTCGTGGATTTGCAACAGGACATACGGATGGTATAAACCCCTATCCCGAACCAGTATATATCGTAGTGTTTTTTACTTGCCTTATATATCTTGGTTGTAATTGTGATTGTGTTTGTTGTTATACAATCACAAACTTGTCTTTGAGGCTTGAAAGTTTTTAAAAATCTAAAAAGCCGAAAAGACCGTATTCACCCCCTCTACGGTTTTACAAGATTGTTATTGTTGTTGGTTATATGGAGGTTGGAACGAATTATTTTAAAAATATTGGTGTTGTGGTTGGTGTGATTGATAATTGAAACTTGTGGGTTGAAATTGAATGGGTGACTAGAGACCCGATAAATGAAAATTGGATCCGGTGTTAAGTTATGAACATTTTGTTGGTATCTGGATTTTGGGGTTTTGGTTTTTGGAGTTCTTTTGAGACATTTAATATAGAAATGAGAAGATTATAGTAAAGTGATTTGAAATTATGTATAAAATAGTGAAGTGAATGGGTTATTTATATTGTTAAAGTGATAAAGTTTTTTATTATTTTTATTTTTATTTTTTTTAATTTTATTTAAAACACCTCAAACAGTCTACTTTGTAGCCGTTAGGTTTGGTTTGTATGTGTTTGAATTGGTAGAGTTTGAGACCAACATCTCCATTTCGTCCCCTAGAGACGCGTCCCAACTTGGTCGTCGGTCGACGTCTACCGAATTATTACACCCAGCCTAATGTATTAGTTTTCCTTTGGAATCTAATTGAGTTACTCAGTTATTCCCCATTTCTTTTGTTAACTCAGTAACAAATTCCCGGATCTAAAAATAGCCAATAAAATTATATATAATTATTGTCCAGTGTTAACTTTTGAAGTATTTACTTTTTCAACTTTGACCTTAAATATTTTTATTTGTGTTATATATTACTTGATGCTAAATATATGAATGGGTCGAGTTTTAAATATATTTGGTATAACTTTTGTCAAGTATTATATAAAACAAATAAAATATTTAAATTCAAGTTTCAAAAAAAATACTTGAAAAGTCAATACTAGACAATAATTATGGGACGGAGATACAAATCATTTGAATCCTTTCATTAAACTTGTGAAAACGTTTCCTCAATTAGTACTTATAATTGGCAATCAAATCACATAGTGCATACATTTCATTGACATTCTGATAGAACTTTAAGGTGCGTTTGGTATGCTGTTATAAATCACAAATCGGTATAGGTTTAGGCATAAGGTGGGTCCCTAGCGTATGAAAGTTTCATACCTTGCCTCTTAGAGTGATTTGGAATATGGAATATATCTATCTATCATTGTCATATTTTGATAGGGAGAATTACATGTATATCCTTCTTGAAGTTCGTTATTACATAAACATCCTTCTTAGTTTCGTAATTACATAAATGTCTTTCCCAAACTTTCGTAATTACATCAATATCCATCTCAAACTTTTAAATTCTAATATATATATCCAAAAATCAACTAAATCATAATTATATTAATTTTAAATTCTGAAACTATTATGTATCTTCTATATTGATTATATTATATTGTTCATGTATATTTTTTGGTCTCGAGTGATGAAAGAACTTGATGACGTAATTACAAAAGTTTGAATATAAATATGAAAACATATTGTTCATATAAATTTATCTGTTCATATATATTTTTTGGCCTTGAGTGATGAAAGAACATATTGATTTTTGGATATTATGAGAATTTAAAAGTTTACGAAAAATATTGATGTAATTACAAAAGTTTAGAAGGATATTGACATAATTACAAAAGTGAGAAGGACATTGACATAATTACAAAAGTGAGAAGGACATTGATGTAATATTGAACTTTAGTAATGATACAAATGTAATTGCCCTTATTTGATATTAAGGGTGCGTTTGGTTTGTAAACGGGATTAGAATTGGATTCGAATTTAGCAAAGGTTTGAAAGAAAATGCGAGAAAATTAATTAATATTTAAATTATATACATGTTTAATAAGTTTTATGTATTTGTTTGAAATAAAAGAAAGTAGAAAATAAGAAAAAGAATAAATAATATGTGGTTGAAAAAATTCTATCAAATAAAAAAAAAAATTGATTTGATGGTTCATAAAAACCCACCAGCATAGGATGAATTGACATCTAGCAATTTTTCATTCCTTCATTGCCAATTGTGGGCCTCTCATAACAACTGAAGAAAAGATTCATTTTTTCTTTGATGAACCCACACCAATCCCATCAACCAAATATTTATAAAAAAATAAAATAACATTATTGGAATGAAACCCATGCCTCATACCAAACATGCCCTTAGTTATAAACCAATCATCCTACACTAGATTAACTAGAAGTCTATAACCCACGAACCTACGGAAAATGAAAAGGCTTAAATGAAATTTACTTGCGAAAAGGAAAACCAACGAGAAAGACAACTTGAAACATCTGCAATCCATGGTCATGTATCAAGCATAATGAACAAATTGAAACACACCAATTCTAGAATTCTTATAGAAATGAAGAATGGTAATCAATGGTCAACAATAACACTAGGAATCTCTAACAAAGAAACAAGATTCGAAATGAATTGTTAATGGGATTGATGAACAAATGAGTTTGTTATCATAAGAGAGAATTACAGAGAGAAAGTGATTTGGTTTACAAAAGCTTAGCTAAATGATAAAATGAAAGGAAAAGCCTATTTATAAGCAGAGATGAAGTGTAACAGAGTTTGGGCGCCAAACTCTAACAACCATTCGAATATTCACTTCAGGTCCTTCAACTTTGGAAGTTGTCATTATTAGACCCTGATTGCAGTTTGTCTTGTAACAAACCATCCCCCTTAAAAGATTCTTGACCTCAAGAATCGGGATTAGATATGAACCCTTAAGCTGAATGTAAAACTTTGATCAGCAGTTTGTAGACATCTGCTCATTTCAGAAACTTTTATCAGCAGCTCTCAACACTTTAAGCGCTCAACACTTTAACCAACAGCTCCTACACTCTTTACCAGCAACTCATAATATTTTGGTTTATTTCTTGGAACTTCTATCAACAACCACAATTTCTACTCAGTGAGCCATCTTCCAAACACCCCAAAAGTAGCAAAATTCCAACCCACCAGCAGATATGTAATTGAGAACACTCGAGTCACGAAGCCAAACAGTAGGAAACTCAACAAGAGTGGTCAGGATGTACAAAACTATAGAGATGATTAGTCATCTAACTATGCCATACGCTGCCTCACCAATATCTGAGTAACTCTTAAAACCAGGCTGACTATCCAAGCAGGACCGAAGAAGTGTACCAATGTAGAATGAAAGAACACAGAACACCCCTACTACAATACCACAAACCACTGCCCAAAACACTCCACCTATTCCCACAACAGCTGAACCACTCATCCCTTTCACCACAACTGCTGAACCAAACAACCTTTTCTTAGCGCAAACATCATTACCCGAGCCTTTATTAGACAATTTATCACCATTACTGACTTTCCTATACTCACTAATAACCTCTGTAAACTTCACAGCAACATAGCAACTTGCTCTTTTCTTTTTCCTATTTGGCCATTTCCAAATGTCAAATTTCCCTTTTCTCAGCTTAACGTTGCCTTGTATGTCACCCATTTTCTTCCTTGTAGGCCATTTCCAACTGTCAAAGATCACACATTTCTTTTTCCTTTTTGGCCACTTACATGTATCAAGTTGCACAGCTCCTATTCCTCCTACAAGTTGAGTGCCAAAGCTATTACTTCGTCTCATATAGCCAACCCTCATTTTAGCCCAATCGCTATTTCTACCATCCTCAAATCTTCCTTTTATTATTTCCTCTACAATAAACTCCATAGCCACAACCTCAGTTCCATTCTTCTTCACATTTTTCTTCTCAAACCTTTCCATATCTCCATGAGATGTCCTCTGGTTGTTTCCACATATATCAATATCACAATCTTCATCAAACATTTCATCCCTTTTAACATCAGAACTAACAAACATCGTGTCAAATTTCAAAGGTGAAATTGTTTTTATTTCAACAAGATTCTTCAACCCATTATTCACAACCACTCTACATGATTCAATTTCATGATCTTTCCCATCCTCTTTACAATTCCCCATTCTTTTTATGTCTACTCCACTAGACTCATTCACTTCCAATTCACTATTTTTTCCAACCCCATCAAAAACTTTATCAAAACCCAGTATATCATCTTCAAATTCATCAATATCACTCAACCCATTACACTCCATTTCTTCACCATTTGCATTTCTTAAATCCTTTCTTTTCATGTTCTCCTTGATCCCACTATTATCCATTTCATCTTGGTTCTCAAAGACATGGTCTCCTTTATTTTCTTGAATCATTTTAGCACCTGTCATAGTCTCTTCAACACTTGTTGTTGGTACCACTAAATCAACAGAGCTACTGCCATTTTCTTTCTTAAAATCAGTTTTGAGTTTTTCCTTCCAACTAGGTGTCAACAACTTACATACATCATCACTTGATTGACACAATGAAGAAGTATTTGAACCATTACGTGTTATCTCTTCATGTTCTTCTCCTTTTCCACCTTCCTTCCGAAAATCATCACCACCCAACAAGCCAATGTTGTTATCAATCACCCCATCTACATCATCTAATTTTATTTCCTTACCATTATCATCTTCTTCACAAGGTTCATCAAGAACAACCAACTCCATATCATCATCGTAACCCATCCAACGAGTACCCATCAAACCAATGGTTACTTCAATCACTTCATTTGCATTACTTGATTTCCTAACCTCATCACCTTCAATATCATTCCCAATATCTTCCCTTTGTTCTTTTTTCCCCGAATCATTATCAACAACACTAATACTAAAACCACTATTATCTTTTTCAACCTCTTTTGAATGATTATTTTTCAAGACATACTCTTGCAACGTAGCCCAACCATATGCTTCATGAAGTGTTTTGGGTTTGCAAGGTCTAACCATTTTTTCAATTTCCGGTTGTAACCCGAAAATAAAGAGATCAGTAAGATACCATTCATTCAACCCTTTATTGCTAAATGAAGAATTAAATGCATCGTAATACTCGACTACAGTACATTCTTTCTTGAGAAGTTTATTCACAGACATTTCATCAAACACTTCATGATCATCAAAACAAGTGAATTGTCTTTGCAGACAATGTACTCGTAAATTGAGCGCTTCCAGGGCAGCCTGAAATCCACCAAGTGTTTCTTGTGTTGACTCCATTTGTTCAACTGACATCACCAATGGGTTGTTGCTTAATTCACTTGTAACAGAACATGTAACTAACTTTGTCGAAAAGTAACAAACTTCGCCGGAAAACGATCGGAGAAGATGATAGAAGTGCCAGAGTCGAAGCTCTGATACCAATTGAAACACACCAATTCTAGAATTCTTATAGAAATGAAGAATGGTAATCAATGGTCAACAATAACACTAGGAATCTCTAACAAAGAAACAAGATTCGAAATGAATTGTTAATGGGATTGATGAACAAATGAGTTTGTTATCATAAGAGAGAATTACAGAGAGAAAGTGATTTGGTTTACAAAAGCTTAGCTAAATGATAAAATGAAAGGAAAAGCCTATTTATAAGCACAGATGAAGTGTAACAAAGTTTGGGCGCCAAACTCTAACAACCATTCGAATATTCACTTCAGGTCCTTCAACTTTGGAAGTTGTCATTATTAGACCCTCATTGCAGTTTGTCTTGTAACACAAATTGATCGTTAATTAAAGACTCCTCAACAAATAGGGCATACTTCATTAAACACGTACTTTATTACTTTAATTTCTTCCTGACTGGAAAACAAGAAAGCAAGCTTGAAACATTCGCCTATCAATAGATATCTATCAACCATCATGAACAAAGTGATCGTGAACTATAAACTAGTCTACTCACAGGGCAATGTATTTGTGTGGCAGTCAATCATAGAAATCAAACAAAACAGATGAACATTCGAAACAAGATGTTTCGTGGTTACTCCTTTATATCAATCATCAAAACATCATCTCTGAACAACAAAAGAATGCTACACGACATACATGATTTGGAAAGTTCCAGAACAAAGAAAAACTAGAATGTTTGCCCGCGACCATAAATGTGAACCATAGAAGAGAATAGCATACTATAGAAGAAACTAGTCTGCTTTTGACCACCATTCTAATTCTCTTCTTCCATAAGAGACTGAAGCAACATGGTACAACCAGACATGATATCATCCTTCATGAATCCCATGGCATTAGCAAAACGCGAGTCTGACACAATTCCATTGTAGCTGGTGAGTACCACACGGGCACGGTCACGTCCTGGGTCAACTGTCTTGCAGTCACCGAGTGGGCTGCTCACAAGAACCACGTCACATGTCTCATCACCATGATCTTCGTTAACATGAATGTAGTATGTTCCAGTGGCATCGGTGGTTCCATCCTTGGTGAATATAACTTTCTGTTCCTTGTCCTTGCATTCCACTCTGACCTTAGCACCTACACCAACAAACATTGCCAGACTTAATAAATTACATGAAAATATTAAGCCCTTAAGAGAGCAGGAATGTCATCATGCCAAACACACCCTTCTATCAACCATATGATAGGATGTCAGTAGGCACAAAGCACAAGACATCAGAGAATTTTAGTAATATGAAAATGAGTGATGCCAAAACAGAACACATACAACCACTGTCCTACGTCATTTTGCAAGCATGGTACTAAAAACATACTTCAAGGGGAAAAAATGCAGTTCTAGAAGCATTTTAAGTTTTCACCCATTAGTCTAAGCATTATACATTCATCTAACTCAGGATCTTACTGGTAAGACCAGTCTTATAAATATTTGTAAAGATTATGGACTAACAGGTCAATTTTACATTAATGTCGAAATGAGATGTTTACAATCTTTTTTCAGGACAAAGCGAGTTAACCTGATTCCAGCAAACATTTTAACCAAGATAGTTGTATTCAATGTTTACTGTAACGACTTGTTTACCTAGTGCAAAACATGGTTTCTACAAGCAAATTTCTGCATAAAGGATGTTCACCAGTTAGTAATAAAGATTGTCCTTCAAGTTACTTCAAAAAGCAAAAAATGATATGCATAGTAGAACACTGAAACTTCCATCAGGAACATGGGTTTCGCACGTAAAAAAGGACTTTATGATCTAGAGCATAGTTTAAAAGTACGGAAACGAGTTTCGAGGCGTTTTCCCTCCGCCTCAAGAGGCGTAAGCCTCGAGGCGGACCGAGGCGTAAGGTCGAGATGGAATTAAAAAAATATATAGAAATTATATATATATATAAGTTTTAATAGGTAATTAGGTATTTATATATTTTATATACATACTTTATAAACTTTTATATATAAGTTTAAGACTTAAATGTAAACTATTAAAGATTGAGGGGGTCAAATGTTTAAATACACAAACTTATTTTAAACTTTTTGAGACTAAATGTAAAATAATGAAAGATAGAGGGGTTAAATGTTAAAAAGTATACACTTATTAAAACCCTAAAAAGAGTAAAACAAATCTCCAGCCCCTATTTCTTTCTTCCCTCTTTCCTCTCTTCCTCCTTGGGTTTCTGGCAGAAGTTGCACCGCCGCCGCCGGAATTTGTCGCCGGAAATCACGAATCCGTCGCTATATGGGGTTAAAAACCCTAAAAGTAAATCGATTCAAGGTACAAAATCAAAGCTATTGACTGATTTGGCTAAAAAAAAGAAAGATCCGCCTCGGCCCTGAGGCACCGCCTCATACGCATCACCACCGCCTCAGGTACATGAGGCGTACGTTCCAAAACACCCCCCTGAGGCGCCGCCTCATATGCGTTTTATGGCCGTTTCGCCTCGAGGCGCGCCTCGAGGCGCCGCCTCAGACCGTTTTTTTAAACTATGATCTAGAGTATGTTATGAATCTAAAACAACTAGCGTGTGCTAACCATTTCCCTTCGACTCAGCACCTTTTATTGGGAGCTACGGACACAAACAACTAAATCAGAAGCCAACAGTCGGAGGTAATCCCGCTGCATTGCATAAACCGCAAACTCTGATTGAGAACTATAGATCCTATATGATTAATATAATATGTAAAAGGATATCGATATATTGATAAGTTGGCAATCCATAAAATCAATCAAATACTTGTAATCTAATTTCCAACCCATGGCTGAATCCTAAACTGGCCACCAAATCCATCGGTATCTATAATGAAGTACTGAACTGCTTCATGTTCAGATCCACTAAGATCATAAACTTGTAGCATGTTCCAAACGACGAAATTCTATATAACCCAAGTTCACGCATCTTAAAACACTCATCCAGACTTCCCCTTAGTCAAGAAAAGTACAAGAACAATTTGTGTGACGCACAGCCATCATCAACTCATCACATACACCACCATTACAAAATCAATACACATCACAAAAACAGTCTACTACCAATTACATTTAGCAAAACCATTTCTACATCAGCCGCAGTCCATGTTCTCTAATACTTTAACATAATACTAATTCTATAACTCTTAAGAACCGTATACTCCATAATTCGTAACAGCAATAAGCAGTAAGACATTACTTAAAAAACAAATAACACCCACATACTAAAATGATCCGCAAAATCACATTTAAATAATCTATAACTTCACACATTTACACTTCATTTATCTAGATCTAAATAATCCATTCATAAAAAGTTTATTACGTATCCTCCAACTACTTGACGAAATGATAATTCACAACAATACCACACTACAGAATAACTTATAAACACTACACAAAATCCACACATTACGCTAAATCATCTTAAATTTCAACAGAATCAGCCATCAAAACATGCTCAAACTACACACAGTTACACAGCACTCTTACAGATCACATGCCATCCATATCGCAAAATCTAGCTAATCAATTTATAATTCTAAAACTCCACACTCTTCATTATCCGATACTCAAACAAGATCATTACCAAACTACTTTAAGCTATATGATAACACCTAAATACTACATTATCATCAATTTCTTCAATGTAACCACTACTAAAACTTCAAATCCATATATTCACATACTTATACATCATTCATCTAGATCTATATTCATTATAAACAAACAGTATTCACATATGTACACGTCATCATCTAGAATCTAGTAGATCTACAATAATGATCATTTATAACAGAAAATAAAGAAGACATACGGGGAATGTAAGTAGTAGCAGAAGTTTCGAAACCAGCACGGCAAGTATCACAATAAACTCTCCCTTGCAAAACGTACGGATGCGTCACCGGACGTCCACCGGAAACAATCACCGCCGTTGACAACACCATCGCTAATATCATCATCATCACTGTTTTCGCCATTACTAACTGTGTGTGTTTTTTTAGTGTGTGTGAAAGTTTGTTAGATGAGGGAGTGTAAATAGAAGCGGTTAAATGATATGATACGCGGTGTGTGATAAAATGCGCTGGGTGTGCACATGGGGGCTTGTGATGTGTTTTATTGAGGCGGTGGGGTTGTTGAGGGTGTGTTTGGAGCGCGTGGAGATTACGTGACGGGTTGTGGGTTGGGAGGTTGGTGCGTGTGAGGGAGTGTTGAGGGGTGCGAGTGGGGGATGATAATAATACGCGGTGTGTATGAAATGGGATCATATGCTAATCAATCAGTTACGCAAATTGCGTAAGTTGTTCAGAGTGGTAACAGTTGTCGAGAATGTAGCGGGAATAATGGTAAGTTTAAATTTTGACCATTTCTGTATTTCGATTACAAGTTTACAACTGTCATATAGCTAAAGGACAATTGGAATCGGTGAGGGCGTAAGAGCACTAGGGTGTATTGAGGAAGTTCACGTCCTCGTTTGAAACCACGGAGTATCACATTACTTTAATAAATTTTTATAAAGCTCTTACTAGCAATTAATCTTAATTTACTTATTTAACATTCACCACTTACAACTTTCCGATAAACTAAATTCATTTCATTAAAACTAAAAATACTATAACATACTAGGGGTGGCAATTCTCGACACGACACGAACCTGACACGAAGTTAAACAGATTTGGGTTGAGGATAAATAGTTTTGGGTCAAAAACAGGTAAACCCGTCTAATCCTTTTAATAATCGGGTCGTGTTCGGGTTGAACAAGTGTTAAACGGGTCAACACGTGAACCCGTTTAAGTATATAAGTCTCTAAAAATAAAATATATAACTTGGTTTTAATGTTGGATATGGATTAAATGTATTTTGTTATGTTCTTATAATTATAACTCATATTTTATTGAAATTGACGCTTATAACTTATAACTCAAATATCAGTGAAATTATCGTATAGTTATTTGTATGTTATTTTTATCATATTTTAGATCCTTATATCATTTTTGCATTTAAGCTAGTTAAATAAACAAACCACCAATCTTATTCACTACTTGACATATTTACTTAAACTGGTTAAACAGATCACTAACGGGTTACACGTGTTATGCAGGTCTGGGTTAGGGTTGAGCTTCTTGACACGATTAATAAATGGGATGGGTTTGGGCAGAGGTTATTTCAACCTGCCAACCCGCGAACCCGAATATGTCAACACGAACACGACTTGATTGTCACCCCTATAACATACTAATATTACACACAACTAAAAATAACGCTACGAAAAAAAATGCAATACGAAAAAAAAAAACGATAGGGGGAAAAAATACAACACATTACTCGTCATCGTCATCGGCATTTTTCCTTCATTATTTTTGTTTGTCTCTTCCAAATGATAGCGGCTTTTTCCGGGTCAGTAGTCGTATCGGAATCTAGCAAGAGAAACTTTATCTCCTTCAATTCATCTCTAAACCTTTAATTCCTTCTCCTTCCTCGCCTCGTAACAAGCCATTTGAACGTCGGCTTTTTGCGAATATTTTTTGGATAATTGTCCCGATAAAGTACTTGTTTGACTCCAACCAGAGCTCGCCGCGCTCGACATCGAAGTCGACTTTTGTTTATTTGCAGCTCGACTCTTTCTGCCGACCGTCTCTTTCGGGACGAGGTCATTTGTCATGGCCGAATATATATCGGTTCCTCGGCATCCCATTTCGGAAAATTTTCAAGACCTCCCAAACGTTAACGTACATGAAACTCTTCGAACCAAAGGGTTCTTCAGAGTTCGTCTTCGCATTTTTGAGATGATCAGCCTCATTTTCACCACTTCTATGCTGCAATTGTTTATAAAAAGTGTTGAATTTTTGACAATCGCCATTAATCCTCGTCCATTTACCCGTGATCATATTTTTCGTACGAGGGTCACCGGCAGTCTGAACGTTGAACATCTCCATAATTTGGTTCCAAAAGTAATCTTCGGAACGGTCATTTCCCAATTCTTTATCTTGGGAAATTTCTATCCAAATTTCCGCAAGTAACTTTTCTTCAACCTTGGTCCATTTTCTGGTTCACGTGCTTGTGGTACTTTGAATTGTGAGCCCGATGGTTGTGATTCAAATTGTGGTTGTGGTTAAGATTGAGGAAATGTTGAAGGTTGTGACTGGTTAAAAAATTGTGGTGACGGAAATTGTTGGGGTTGATTTGCGAATCTTGTTGAAACGCGTATTGTTGATTAAGGTAAATTGCTTCGGGATTGAATTGTTGCGTACCATAGGCGACAACGAGTTAGAAGTTTGCGACGAGGGGTAGACGGGTTTGACGAACCCCCATATTGTTGTGGGTTTGAGTGAGAAAGTTCGTGAAATAGCCACCTTCATTCGGGTTTTAAGACATTGTAGTGAGAAAAATATATGTAATTATTTGGTATTTATAGGATGTATTAAGTTTATTTAAAAAGGAAAAAAAATAATAAAAAATAACCCTTTGAAATAAAAACGGTAATATATCCGTTTTATCCCATGACTTGGCCCACTCTAATGTATCAATTGTCAGAAAACTTCCTCGTCGTGTAGACGACGAGGTAACTGGTGGCGAGAAAAAATGAGGGGGCGGTGTGGTGGCGAGGCACGGCGAGCTTCAACAAGCATTGAACCTTGTGCTCTAAGTGGTCACGTTTTCATTTCACTTTATAACTGTGCATTTACGCGATGCCAAGTACAAAATTAAATCAACAATATCATATCGCAAACTAACGATATGCATAAGATGTTTATGTATTATCTATTTCTTGTGCACTTTGATCATTTCATTCATTAATATGTTTTCACTAATCATTAAATTATTTTCGTGGGTTGTATGTTTTTTGTGATGTTTTTTTGTTGTTATTGACCATTGTATGTTTTTGCTCTTTCTTTAATCGGCTTGATTATGGGAGTTGGATGCTTTTGTTTGTGATATCATTTTTGTGGCGTTAATATATTTTTGTCTTTTAAAAAATATTTATATATATTTGTTTGATACGTTCTTTGCTCCGCAGTAAAAAAAAATATTAGAAAATGATCTTTGCTGTAAATAGTGTAAGACAATGAAACCCGTAGGCAATACTTTATTAATGACCATTATTTATAATGGTGAAACCCTAATACCCTAAACCCACAAATCGGGCTTGGGCTTATACTTATCCCTTAACACTCCCACGCAGTCTGAGCGGCGAAATCGCGAAAGCTCGGACTGGAGAAGAAAACTAGGAAAGCAAAATAAAACAATAAACCAAAATGAAACGGGATAACCCTAAACCAAAATAAACTAAGAAAGCAAATTGACACCAACAAAAGTCGTCTCGGGAATTGATACCCTGGATTCGACACCAACAAAAGTCGTCTCGGGTATGATACCCTGGATTCGACACCAACAAAAGTCGTCTCGGGAATTGATACCCTGGATTCGACACCAACACAAGTCGTCTCGGGAATTGATACCCTGGATTCGACACCAACACAAGTCGTCTCGGGAATTGATACACAAGTCGTTTTAGGGTTTTCGACCACCAATCGTTGTTGTAGGTTTTTAGATGACGTGGAGAAAATCCACGACAGTATGATGGTGTCAAGAGCAATCCATTCATCTGTGGGAGGAGAGATGGAGCTTGACGTAGCCGTATCCGCAACAGGTTTACTAATTATATGGTCCAACAGGTTGTAGCCACGAACCAAGTTTTGGAAAAAATAAGTCCATGATGCATAGTTCATCTCATCTACATCGAGCACAACAGGTACACGAGTTGAAAGACTGTTGATGGCCATGAGTTTGTCGGACAAAAGGAGAGTAGGAGGGGCAGGAGATCCGGTCATTGTGTCGACTTGTGAGAACAAACAGAATATAAAGGAGATTCACAAACGTGTGACTAATGATATAAAGTACCAACAGTAGTTAAAGACAAGGCAAACAAACAGGTTTTTGATAAATCAAACAATTATGTCGTCTGGTTTTTGGAGGAACCAAGGGTCGACCTGACAAATCAAACAAGTTTCTGACAATGCAGACAAGTATGTCGACTGGTTTTTAGAGGAACCAATAATCGACCTGACAAAGTATTTAGGAGTTAGGGTTTCGATATGCAGGACCGAGAAGAAGGCCTGATACCATGTAAGACAATGAAACCCGTAGGCAATACTTTATTAATGACCATTATTTATAATGGTGAAACCCTAATACCCTAATACCCTAAACCCACAAATCGGGCTTGGGCTTATACTTATCCCTTAACAAATAGTAGGGAAGCTTATATGCTCTTGTATTATAGCAAATGATGATTCATGTATAATTTAAAATGTTGAAGGATGAAAAGTGTAAATGTTAAAAAAACATTGTTCCTTGCTGCATGTAATATAGCTGCTGCACGGGGATGTTATTCCCAAAAGATATTTGGTATTCATGATACAAGGCTAAATTTTGAACCGGCAAACACGCTTTGGTACACATTGTATGCCTGTACCAAGAACAAACGCGTGAAAACAGAGATAAAGTGATTTATGAGCCAGATCTTAGTTGATAAACATTGTTATCTTGACTAAAGCTGATTACCTAGACTTGGAATTTGTTAATTTGAAATATATAAGAGAACCTAGTCGATGATTAGGACTTTCACGCTTGCTTAATTATAAGATTATGAAATATTCTTTGAATTGCTAATCGTCAGATTTTGAGTGTTTAACAGAAGCGTTGCTAACATTTTTGGCTTGCACAAAGTTTGCAGTACAACTTAGTTGTCATGCTAGAACTTCAAAATCAAATTAAACCATGGAAGATCACACAAATATTAATCTAAAGGAACTATTATTATTCAAACTCCAGTCATTATACATCTAAATACTTGTGAATTGTGATCATCCATTTTACAGATCCACAAGGAGTTTGAACATCAACTATTAACTTCCATAACTAGAATTTCCGTGCCTTCTTCGATTTTCCACACCAAAATTCTTACTTTTTCTTGTTATTATTTTAGCTTACGATTCCTAGAGTTTGTATCTATAACTCTACACTGGTTTGATTGTCTGAATGTGATCACACCTCTTGAACGATCTTGGGTGAACATGTGAGAACAGCATCTGCTACTGTGAGGAAAATCTTGTTTTCACCAATTAGATCAGGGAAACCAGATGAATATAGCTTATCTAGCACCAGTCTACCAGGGTTTGCAAGAACTAGCTGTGAAACCAAGAAACATTTTGTATTGCATAAACACTACAGCCAATTCCAGCTTTAAATATATGTAAATGAGTCAATTTTGGGTATATTTTTATTGTTAGTGAGTCAAATGGGCAACAACCAATCAGAAAGAAGGTGCAATGGCTTGAAAGTGGCTCAAAGGCGCATGCGTTTACGCCCTACAGCCTGTATATTTTATTGAAAAAAATTGCTCATGTTTAATATAATAATCATTTACAAATATATAAACTTTGGCCAAAAAAGTGTTCACCCCAGCCCATGTTACCCGTTCAAGTGAGTATCTACTTGCCTGAATATCCCTCTTAACCAGACTTTTGTACAACTCTTCAAATGCATGAATTCCGCTAGTATCAATGTCGGTAACAGCTGCAAAGACAACGATGCATATAGTTATAAAACCCGAATCTTGCAAAATGTTTTTTTTTTTTTTTTTTTTTTTTTTTTTTTTTTTTTTTTTTTTTTTAAAAGGCAAATTTCTTACGTGACATTTCGATAATCAAGAATTGAACTCGTTGGTATGTTGCTTTTAGTTGATCTTCCTCCTCAGTTAGCCACCTCAATATTCTGCAAAAAGTGCACATTTTAAAACTTCGGGAACATTACAATGTAGGGATAATAATCCTGTGTACTTAGTGGGAGTCCCGCACTTGTATTTTATAGAAACATTGCAACTGGTTAAAAGTGATGAACAATGAACGTTTATTCGACCCCTATTTATAAGATTACAAATCCAAAACACATGCTTAAGTACAAGCGGAAAAGTACAAGTTTAGGAAAGACTGCTACCTTTCTTTAATGTAGTTAGAGTTGGAGAAGTAGATAGCAGAATCAACTCTCACAATGAGAACCCCAGGGACTTTAGTTGCCTCGGGATATTGTTGGATGTTCCTATACACACTTGTCATTGGAATCCTTCCTAAAATAGCTGTTCTTGGCCTTGTAACTTGAAGAAGGATCTTGGCAAAAGATATCGAGACCTAAACAGCAAAAATTAAAAGTCAAAATCAGCGTGGAACTATGAAAAGATTAACATTTAATTAAGTAACAAGATGGTTCGGTTATTACAGCAATCAAAAGACCAATCTCAACTGATGCAAAAACCACACCAAGAAAGGCTCCCATACAAGCAACAAAATCAAATTTGTCAATCTTCCAGATCAAAATTGCTGCTTCGTAATCTATTAAACCGATCACAGCAGATATGATGATGGACGAAAGGATTGCGTTCGGGGTGTACTCAAAAAGAGGTGTCAGGAATTTTAAAACTAAGAAGACGACCAGTGACATCACTATGTTAGAGACTGCTGTTTGGCAGCCTGCCATATAATTTACAGCTGAACGCGAAAAAGAACCTGCAAACAAACAGAAGATAAACAACCTTTATCTTTAAAGCATGGCGTAATAAATAGGATAAACAACCTTTATATTTAACGCATGACGTAGTAAATAGGACCAGATAATTTGTTTAAGGTTTATGAAGTTTTTATTGAATCTTTTTACCTGTTGCTACATAGCATGATGTCATTGAGCCTACAACATTCATCGTTCCTAATGCTATCATTTCTTTGTTCCCATCTACTTGGTAGTCCTTCATTGCAGCAAAGGTTCTTCCGATTGCAACGGCTTCCTGATGTATCATGAAGAAGTGGTTTAATGTCGTGTTTTTTATAGCAAGGGAAAGCAATTTTTGATAGATGTTACAATTTCGCCACATTAACTTATTAACGTGTAAGTTTGAGTTATATTTTTCCCTCTGAAGGGTCAAATACGTACGACTAAAATACATTTAGTTCAAACGGGTCGAAACGTCGCCAAAAGTGTATACAGATGGTTACAACATCCTAATTGCTTTACCAGAAAAACTATAGATTATTATTATTGTAATTTTTGTTAAAAGTAAATTTGTAAAATTTTATTTAATTTAACAAATATTAAATTAATGTTAAAACACAGACAAATAAGTGCTGGTGGGTAGACCCGACCTGATTTGGTGTGTACTGAAAACTTCCCGTTTTACCCGTGACCCAACCTAACCATTTGATGCGATAAGAACTTCAAGACTTGAGAAGGACCTACCGTTAATGCTATCATACCAGCCACGATGCCAATCCTAAATCCTTTCAGAAGATTTTCACCCGAGAAATAAATCTCATTTACAGATGGAGGGTTGATCCCTTTCTCAATATGTTTCACCTGAGAAGAAGATACCGAAAGAATTAAACTTCGATAAAAAAACATTGGTATGACAAGTTGACATTAGTAAAAGTACTTACAATTGCAACACCTTCCTTATCTGCATGGGCGATATACACAAAAAGAGTAGACAAGATAACGGAGATCAATGGAGCAATCGCAGACACCCAGAATAGCTTTTTATTCTTCTTTCCCTGTTTGCAGAATTACGTTAGAGTTACCCAAATATTGAATTACAGGTTTCTGTGGAATTCATGACCTATTTACTTATGCATGGGTCAATGATGGTTATATTCTATATCTAACAGATCAACAATCTATTTTTGATGTATATGATATCTCGAATCATTTTAATTATAAAAAACTTAAAACATTATTGAAGAGATAAAAACAATGTTAGTATTTGACACACAAACATGTTAATGGAACTTTAGAATCATGGATAAAAAGTGTTATGGCCTACCGGTTACTTATGTTACATGTTTTGACCCTGTACCCAATCCGCCAATTTGCAAACTATATGTTCAAGGAATCATGAACACTTACAAGGTACTTAGCAGAGAGTAGAAAAGCTAGAAAGCTTGCTCCGATCACTATTGTCTGCCAGTTCCACTGAAAAAAAAAAATGGTTCATATATGATGCGTCAATGTGTTGTGTGTGTGTGTGTGTGAAGAGATCAAGAGCTCACCCCATGCTCAATGGAGCCGAAAACTGATTTCATAACAGAAATAATATCAGTCTTCTTTGTGAAGTGCTTTATGCCCAGAAAACCCTTTAGTTGTTGAAGCGCAATTGTGATGGCAGCTCCACCCATAAACCCCACAACAGCAGCATGGGATAAGAAGTCGATTAGAAACCCCAATCTAGTCCAGATAACAGAAAGAAGGACATTTTAGATGATTATGCCATAATATATAATCAAAATCATATAACCAGCATACTAAAACAGTCGTTTATAAATCGTGTTGGCATGTGCTTCTGCTTTTTGAAGTTGTAATCATCACAGGAGAACTGAGTGTTTGACAAGTTCTGATTTTTCAAGAAATTAATACATAAAATGACCACAAAACTACAGAAGGGTCTTTTTTAATGAAGAAACAGAAAATATGGTTTGTGAATTTCTTTTGAAAGGCAAGACGGATCATGAAATGATAACAGGAGTCTTAAAGTCCCTTAAATTAGGTTTAAAAGAAGGGTTATACAGGTAATTTCATTTATCATAGTAAGTTTCTTGTATCAGAACATCAAATACTAATTTACCTGAAAACTCCAAGAGTAGCTTGGGTAATTCCAGCGAAAAAAGTAGCTGTAAACGCAAGCCTACGATACTCATTTGCTTCACTCACTGGATCAAATTCATTCTGAAGAAGCGTACCCAACAAAAGAGACACCACTGCAACAGGTCCTATGGCTATATCACGTGAACTACCCATAAATGCATAGATCAAAGGAGGTACAAAGCTCGAGTCTACACAAATAGGAAAACCAAATTCATAATTAAGATATTACATTGCTAAATGAATTCAATCAGTAAGTACCAAAATAAAACTTACATAACCCATATTGAGGAGGTAGAAATGCAAGTCTTGAGTACCCAATGTCCTGTTAAAGCCGACAGTTATTAAGACTTGGTATTAGTAGAGGTGGCAATATGGGTGGGTCACTTGAAGGTCAAAATGAGTTCATGTTAAATGAGTCAATATTTTGGTATCAGGTGGATTGACGCCCAAACCTTCTTTTTTGTCCATTTATTAATTTTGTAGTAGAAAATTAATGCTTAGTTATGTTTACAGATTATTATTATAATATACATCTTAATCTTTTAATAAAACAAGTTAGAAGGTTGTATACATTTAAAATAAAGTTTGGGTGACTTCTAATTTATTTGACCCATTCCAATTTAGCTATATTGTTAGGATGGGCCTGTTTGAGATTAAACAAACTCCACTAGACTCATTTATAAATAAATGAGCGGAAATGTCACCTCTGAAGCTTATTACAGTACTTAACAAATATTTTAATACCTGGGGAATACAAAGACTTGCAATGGTGAGCCCTGCAATAAGGTCTCCTCTAAACTTTCTGAGATTATAACTCCGACCCCAATCAAGAATTGGAAATATCGCTTGAAGACCGAGCATAAGTTGTTTAGATTTGGTTTGATGTTTAAAGAGGCGTAGAGGATCATCTGAAAAAAATGTTTCTTTCACAGTGGTTTTGAACTCCTTTAATAGATCTTGTTTTGGTGGAATTCCAACCTTATAAGGTACATTATGTCTTTGACTTTGACTGTCTGGGGCAAAAAATGTTCTTGTTTCCACGTCGTTCATTTCAAAATCCTTGTGTTCATGAGCCATTGTGGACTATGTTTAACAAACTTACCTGTAATTCACCAAAAAAAGGGTAAATGGTCAATTTTGGAGCTTTATCATCATAAATGGAAGATATTATCTATTCTTTCAAGCAAAAATGCATTTCACACACAAGATATTTCCGTCAGACCAAAATGTGAAATGGATCAAAACTGGAACTTAATAAGAAATACAAGATAATTCCGTCAGACCAAAATGCATATCACACAAGATGTTTCTATTCTTTTGGACCAAAATGTACATCACACGAAAATCAATGTAGCAAAAACGTATACACCATAGGTGAAAAAGTTCAAAGCTGTAAGTTGATTAGTAATGCAAGATATCATCAGTTATTTCATGAAAAAATGCATTTCACATAAAAATCAAAGTATTTAAGAAGATTTATACCCAAGAATAGCAGACTATGAAAATTATTAGATGTTAACCAATGCAAATAAAAATGTTTTGCAATGATAGAGAATGAGGAACCTAGGGTTTAAATAAGTGATGTAAGGAGTTTGTGGATCACAAATAGTAAAAGCTCAGACTTTCTTTCTCACCAGATTCCCATGTAAAAAGGTGAAGACATGATTACTTTTTTTTTTTACTCACAACTTCGAATTTGCTACTTGCATGTATTAGAGTTGCACAATGGCTTTTTGGTCAAACTGTTCTCTGTTCACATTAAACGAATAAATTTATGCAGCAAATAGACAAGTGTCTGTATGTTCTTCAATTATAAACTCAAAAGAATTTGATGATTTGATGGCATTTATTATTAATTGTGGACCAGTGGAACCATATTAAAGAACTATTTTTTTTTTTTTTTTTTTTTTTCTCGTTTATTCCCACAACCATTGAAAATTCCAGCATAAGTTTGATGTCAAAAGAATCATAAAGGCCATACCTGCAATGAAAAGTGACTATTTTTGGCAGAATGGTTTCTGTCATCTTTATGCTTTCCCGACAAAGAGTTTTAATATTTCAGCTTAATTAGCCTCCGTTGCTTTTATAATGATGTTACCAAAGTGAATTATACTTTTAAAATATCCGAGTTCTGTCGTTAGTATGCTATATGCGAAATTCAAAGAGGGCATAAAGTACACGATGCAAACTAAGAGATAATGTTAGTGCTATAAAGTATAAAGGTAACGTTGTCGATACCGCGGCGCGTAGTGATTGATTAGCATAATCCAGAAACGGAACATATTTATGTGCATAAGTTACTTGATGTTTGATAGAACATGGCTACTTATGGGATTATTATCTGATATATCTCATTAAGAACACTGTTTCACTTATCCAATAACGCCCTAGTCGCATATATGAAGTCCGAATCGCACTGCATACATACTTACACATGTATATACATATTACACAGGACAGTAGTGTAGATGTCTCTGCTAATCTAGTAGACGATTACTCAAGGAATATTCAACCATCATAAGCCTCTTGTGGGTCCCCCTGAGAGACTTGAGCTATGTTGGGAATTCTTTTCCTTATACATTCATGTATGACCCTCCAAAGTACTTGTTTAAGTAAATTTGCTACTTAAATTTTGATACACTATTTGTCATAATTAAAATTATCAAAGAGAAAAATAATAAGAATTCTAAAGACATTAGATAGATCCATAGTTCCATTTTAACTTCTTATTTCAAACTTAGAGCGAAAACAAATCAATAAACAACATGCTAGTCTTTAAGCATGCAACATGGGCCAATACTAAATAAACAAATCCATAGGTTCACACGTAATTCACAAGCATTTGATGCATAGGCACAAAATTGACATGAGTGGAGATGTAGCAAACATGATATCTTACCTACTTTCCTCCATCATATATATTCCTTCCTCAACACCATTGATAGTGGATTAACCAAGTACACCTACAAAATCAATAAAGAGTCCCACCCAATTCAAATCATTAGTCTTGTTCATAGAAGTGAGAACATTACACTCATGCTGTCATATGAGGGTGTGCGTTTAGTTTGACTATTATAACTTGGAGAATCATAATCAAAATAGGACAACTAGTTGATTATAGTTAGAAATAGATGTTTAAGTTTACATTTATCCCAATGACCCCATTTTTGTTCTCTTACTAATATCTCTGAAATTGGTTATTTTACCTTGTATAAAATAATAAACATAAGCATTTGCATGGCAACAGCCAAACACCCCTTTACCAATGTTTTAAAAACCGGGTCTTGAATCGACCCGGTCGAGTTACCGGGTTACAGGTTCAACCGGTTCGACCGCCAGGTCAACCCTGTTTTCCATTTAAGTATATTGCAATATTTCGGCTAAAAAACACCCATAAAACCTTTGATTTTTAAAATCAAACATACATAAAGCCTAAAATGTTCAATACGGTTTATAAATCATATATTATATAATACCAAACACATCCATCATCACGTTCAATCCAAACTTATCATATACATTTTCTAAAAAAAAAAAAAAGACTCGGCTGACTTCGGTGCACTGGGTTGACTCGGGTCACATGAAACTCGGTGGGTCAAACCGGATTCTCAAGCCTCGAAAAACCGATTAATTTTTTGACCAAAAACGGTTCAACCAGCCGGGTCGAACCAGGTTTCAAAACACTTTATCCCAAACCAAAGTTGACTTTAGCTTTATAGTTCCAACCTTAACGTTCCACATAATTCATATTTCATGCTGGTGTATATCAACTCTAGAAACCTTTTTCCACACACCATCATAGTTATCAAAATACTATTTGCTCTAACAGCACATTCTAATCAATTCTAAACAAATGACCAAATTCTATTAGCTTAAGTGCTTAACAAAGTCAAAAGTTGACAATGCAATACTAAATATAACACAAAAATTCCAAAACCAGTCCCACCAAAAAGGTTAAAAAAACATATAATTAAATAATAACCATGCCTTTTTAACACCACATTTGATGGTTCATAAAACAATAGAATAACAAACCACACAACATAAAACAAATACTTTACCATATTCAAAGAACACTTCCAAATCCTGTCCAGATTCAATGTACCTACCAAAAAAACCAACTTTAAACCCTAGATAATGCTTGAATTAGGGGTTTATATTTCACTATCTTTCACTCAAATTGGAGATATGGGTATTGAAATTGATATTGATTATATGTATGATTTTGTATAAAAGTTTGAAACTTGGAGTCAAAATAGGAGGTGGTGGCATATGCTTTATGGTGGTCAAAGGGAAAAAGGTCAACCATATAATGTGAGAAAAACATGGAAAGGTGAGGGTGAATTTGGACGTGAAAGAAACTAGGTTCAATGTGGCGAAGTTCATTCAATGTATACATGACACATGAAGTTTATGGTTTTGAGTTCTGGCAGTAAATGTAGTTGTATGTAGTTGTGTATTTGTTCATTGCTTCATTCAATGTATGCATGCAAGATGATTTAAAGCAATTCGGGTCGGGTTTGAGTCTATCGGTTCATGTTGACAGGTTGGCTGGTCAAACCTCAACTCAAACATGACTCGTTTAAACAACTGAGTCAGTCGTTTCAACCATAACTCGTTTACATATAATATGAACATAACTTATTTTATGCATAAAGTACTCAAATGTAAGGGTGAGCAAACGGACCGGATGGACCGGACCGACCGACAAAACCGACCGGACCGGACCGGACCGACCACATTCGGTCCGGTCCGCGGTCTAGGCTTTTCTGCTAATTCGGTCCTCGGTCCGGTCGGTCCGGTCCGGACCGACCAAAAAACCGAAAAAACGTGCCAAAATATGCCTAATTGGACCGGACCGACCGAAGACCGGACCGGACCGAACCGGACCGACCACATTCGGTCCGGTCTCGGTCTATGGTTTTTCCGGTTCTCGGTCTTCGGTCCGGTCCGGTCTTGGCCGGTCCGGTCCGGTTTTTGGACCATGCTCACCCTTACTCAAATGTATAGAATTCATTAAAACGATAAATAAATGAAGATATTACTGATATATCGGATGCATTTAAAATACATTTAAAAAAAATTGATGTTTTCTCAAAAATTAACATTATATCAAAAAAAATTAATGAGGTTCTCAGACACCCGCGGAAATCCCCTGTTCCATCCCTAAGTATAGACTCTATAAATCAATACTCATGACACCGCCTAAAATTATTAATTTAAAAAGTTACTACCGAGTAAATTTATTAAGTTTATACTATACATATTTTTTTAGAGTTAACTACATAAATGGTCTTTTAGTTTGCCGGGTTTCACAAGTTTAGTCTATTTTTTATTTTATTTTTTTTCAGCGGGTCATGTCCTTATGGTTTTGGACCCGTTATGGGTTTTGTCTTTTGACCAATAATTCTGTTAGTTGACCAATAATTCTGTTAGTTAACCGTTAACTTGAAGGGTATTATTATATTTTCATATATTTTGCTGTTATTATATGAGTACATTGCAAAAACCGTCCCAGTGGTTTAGTCCCAGTGGTTTAGTCGGATTGCAGATTTCGTCTTTGTGGTTGAAAATTTTAGATGATTATTATTATTATTATTATTATTATTATTATTATTATTGATGTAAAAATTTACATAAAGTTAGATGAGAGTTTAACGACAAATTGTGCTCCCACTTCTTTCTTAATACAAAAGCTCACTCAATAAATGCACCATTATTATTATTATTATTATTATTATTATTATTATTATTATTATTATTATTATTATTATTATTATTATTATTATTATTATTATTATTATTATTATTATTACTTTACATTTTAATATTATTATTTGAGTATTTTTTAATTAACTTTTTATTATATTTTTTATTTTTATTTTAATTACTTTTTTTATCATTTTCTAATTCTTTTTATACTTTTCTAAAATTTTGGTTTTTTAGTTTCGGTTTTTTTTCATTAAATCGGTTTGATTTCGATTATTTTTTGGACTTTTAATTACCAATAAATAAACTAGTTAGTTACAGACCATCATAACTTTTAACTTGTTCCGTAGTTATTTTAATTTTTCATAATTACAAAAAAAGAAACAACATTATTCCAAAGATTAATAGTACCATAATATCTAATAATTCAAAACTATCAGATAAATTACGAAGCAACAATATAAAAATTCATAAAAATAAGAAATGTATGTCTTAGCAATTTTAGTTTTTTTTTGTTGCAAAAGTCTAAGATTGGCATTTCATATTGCTTAAACTGACATTTTTTATTCTAATAATAATAATAATAATAATAATAATAATAATAATAATAATAATAATAATAATAATAATAATAATAATAATAATAATAATAATAATATGAAATTTTCAAACCATGAGGACGAAATCTGCAATTTGATCAAATTACAGGGATGATTTTTACAACGTACTCATCTGAAAAGACAAAAATACCCTTTAAGTTAACGGTCAACTAACATAATTATTGATAAAAGGACCAAACTCGTAACGGGTCAAAAACCACAAGGACATGACCCGATGAAAGAAAAAAGCACATGGACTAAACCTATGAAATCCGACAAACCACAAGGACCATTTATGTAATTAACTCCTTTTTATTACTAAAATGTGTTTTCAATACAACAAAAATTATCTCGTTCCAAAGAATAAATTTACATGCATGTATGGGGAGTTTTTAGATGCTAGTTTTTGAAATATTGATCAAGGAAGAAAGCTAGTGTAAATTGGTCATGTATTAAATCCATGAGATCATGTTTTACTTCAATCCCTTGTGTTGTTAGGCTGTGCACAGTGGAACTGAAAAACTCGGTCAAGCTTCAAGGTCGACCGATATTGAAATCGGTCGAGACCTATGTGGGTGATGGGTCAAATATCGGTCGAGCAAAAAAACAATCGGTCTAAATTATGACCGACTTTGCTCATCACAACAATCCAAAAAAACTTACCGTTTGAACACTAAAAAAAAAACTTTACCACTTTACAACCTTATAAATACCAACCTCAAACACACTTCTAAACACACAATTTCAAACACAATTCAAACAACTTCTCATCCATATTCATCATGTCAAAGAAAAATACTCCCCTATCAAAAAACCGACGATCTCGACTACCCCAAAATGCACCGGTTTTGAATTTCTCGCCGGAAAACAACTTCGAATTAACCGGCATAACACCACCACAAAATTGGGGTATTCGCTTTCATGCACCCGCTTTTGAATATCCATCATGACTACAACATCCGAATAAAAATCAAAACTCGTTTTACGTTAATCGTCCATATGTCAATCCATATCATCCTAATGGATTATCACCAAGAACTAAGTGGGTCGTTGTATCGTCCTAACATGGATTTCTCACAGTCTTCCCAACTGTATCAAGATTATTCCCCGCTTCGTAGTGCTAATCTTGAAATGGATTTGGAGGATTATATGGCAGACTATCTGACTTAACAATACTCGACCCAAAACTATCCGAGTCAAGATGCTTCGATGGGGAAAGGTTCGGGTCAGGGTTCGTACCACGAATCCATGCCTGTTGAAGACGATGATGATGTCGAAAAGACGTCACCCATCAAACCAAAGAAGCCTTTGAGATGTGCTACAAAGGCAAAGGACAAAGGCAAAAAGCCCGAACCAGCCAAAAAGAACGAACCATGGACAAGGGTGGAGGAGATCGCGCTTTGTAGAGCTTGGGTTTATATTTCGGAAAATTCCGAGAGTGGAAACACTATCAACAGGCCGCTTTTGGGATGAGGTGATAGCATACTTTGTAAAGGAAACTGGTTCAGAAAGAACGTACGACTCGATCACGACAAAATGGAAGAATATGATTCATAATAGGGTTGGGAATTTTTGTGCTATTATGGATAATATCAAGGATAATCATGGAATTGGTGAGAGTGGTGCAGACGATAAAGAAAAAGCTCTTAGGGAATACCGTGTGATTTACGATCATGATTTTACATTGGAGGATTGTTGGAAAGTTTTGAGGCATCATGATACTTGGAATAGGGAGATGCCTGCTTTCGGAACGAATAGTCAAAAGAAAACAAATGATTCTACAACTACCTCGGGGTCAACACAAGGTCCTTTGAAGTTCCAAGACGTGGATGATTCTGATGATGAGGAAGATACTAGAGAATCATGACCACAAGGTCTTGAAGTTCCAAGACGTGGATGATTCTGATGATGAGGAAGATACTAGAGAATCATGACCACAAGGTCGTGACGCAGCCAGGAAGAAATCATCCTCCTCCTCGCGTGATCCACCATCATCATGGATAAATTCATTAGCCAAGACCTTTTTCAAGTTCAAGCTGTCAAAACCGGAGAAAAAGAAGGACGTGGAAGAGTCGTACTTTAAGATGAAGGAACAAGAGCTAGCGATAAAAAGAGAGAAAATCGAACTCCAACGACAGCAAGTGGAAATCATGGCCCAAGCAAAACGGGAGCAATATTTGATTTTCTACAATTCAGCAATCGACCAAAGTTTGCCCGTACGCCAAATACGAGAACGTTTGGAGATTAAGGCAACAATCAAGGCATACTACAAGTTAGATTACTAGTTTAAGTTTTTAATAAGTATTGTAATGTTTAAGTTTATTAGTTTAAGTTTTTAATTTAGTATTGTAATGTTTTTATTTTTAATGAATTTTAAATTTGTTGTTTAAAATATTTGGATTAAAAAAAATCAGTTATCAACTGTGGCAACTTGGTCGTGTCTGGTCAGTGGAGAGAGAAAACTGATGTGGCAGGGGATGACCTGGGTCACGACTTTGCATAGCCTTAGAATATAAACGTTCACTACAACTCTTGCTCGAGCTTTGTTCAGAAGACCTTTTGCATTAATCCCAAGACACCAAATAGCCTCAATTGTAAGCATATGGTCCTCGTCTTGAAAATTATGTCTACATGTTCGTTTAAACCAAAACACCAATATACTCTATATTTCATTATAATTTGTGGGTCCTTAGAGCTTCAAGTGTGGTGAAGAGCTCAACCTCTTCATTTGGGCCTCACGGGGTGTCACATCACCATAACACAACCCCTTCTGAAACCAATCCTTGTCACAACTAAACACGGCAAAGTTTTATGGGTCCCACCACTTCATATTTTATTTTTTTATTCAATTTTCCAAATAACATAAAATTCAATCTTAAAGTAAAATTCATTCATAAAAATACAATTACAATACAACATATTAAAAAATGACACAAAACATAAAATAACGATACGGAAAAAACATACAAACTAAAGAAATACATCAAATTATAAAGAAACTAATTCTTCTTTTGTTGTTGATTTTGTTCTCATAGATGTCGTTACCAAACATGCTCGATGATATTTCGTTGAAGCCTTGCGTGTGTGCGTTTATCACGGAGTTCTTTGAATTTCTTTCATTGCACTTCGCATCGCTCGATCATCCCCGTTGTAAATTTATTCGTGGACAAATTTACATCTCGCTCATTTCGGATATCACTAATTTTTTATCTTTCAAAATCATGTTATGCAATATGATGCACGTGCACATGATTCTTCGTAACTTGTTCACAGTCCATGCATGCGCCGGTTGGGCATAATATGCCAACGTCCTTGGAGTACACCAAAAACTCTTTCAATGTCTTTTTTAGCACCTTCTTGTTTCTGTTTAAATACGGCATGTTTGGTGGAATGTGCAACCGCAAATGATTTGACAAAAGATGACCACTCTGGGTAAATCTCATTAGCTAGATAATACCCTTGATCAAATGTAACTCCGTTTACTTCAAACGGAACCACGGGAGCAATGTCATTAAGCAGGTCGTCGAATAACGGAGAATTATTCAAAATGGTAAAATCGTTATTCGTACCCGGTACCCTAAAAAGTGCATGCCAAATCCACAAATCGTATGATGCAGCAGCTTCAAGCATTATAGTTGGATAATTTTTATCACCTCTATGAAATTGCCTTTGCCATTCTTTTGGACAAATTTTCCATTCTCAGTGCATACAATCAATGCTTCCCAACATTCCCGGTAACTTATGAACCGCGTTATGTGCGTTGTATAACTTGTGAATGTCATTCACGTTTGGTTTTCTTAAAAACTCAGCCGTATACAATTGGATTATGCACATAGTAAAATAATATAGACAATCGCGTGCACAATGTTCCCCTATTTGTAAATACTCATCTAACGCATCAGGTGATATGTCGTAGGTCAATTGGCGTATGGCGGATGTGCATTTCATAATCACAGTAAAACTCATTATACCCGTAGCATCGGGTCAGACTCTAAGGAAATCAAAACGCTTGGGAAAAGGATAATTAGTTTCAATATATGTTTCAATACCTTATACTAATTCTAAAAATAGTTTACGGCTCATACAAAAGCGACGCCTAAAATTTTTTTCCATATATTTTGGGTCATCACCAAAATAGTCGGGCATTAGACGTGCTTCAGCAACATCACGTTCACAAGAGATGTATCTACGACGGCTTGAACTTTCTGCTTCTTGTTGTTCCAACGATTGCTCAAACTCATATTGTTGCAGAGTCATCTCCACCTCCAATATCTCATCAAGATAACTTTCACAGGAATACGATGAATTACTCATGTTTATTGGTTATTATAATGTAGTGTTTTAAAAGAAAGGTTGTGTAAAATTTGTAAAAATGTGTTAGTATTAATAAAATTATGATAAAAAAAAGGATGAAATGAAATTAAAACATTATGTAACGTTTATATCTGACAAAAAAGGACGAAAAGGACGATTGCTTGCTTCGTCGTGCAGATGACAAGCTTGGTTGTGGCGAATGACAACAAGGTGGGGCTTTATGGTGGCGAGATGTGGCAAGCTTGCCACGTGAGCACGGCGAAGCACAGCGAGATCCACACCTGAAGTTCTTATAATCACACCATCATTTCTCCTCTCAACGTACACATAATAGTCCAACAAGTATGCTTACCTCCACATTTATAAATATCAGATTCAAAATTAAGATTGTTAATAAGATAATGACATTATTCTTGCCATTTATGAATTATGGCAATAACTATATTGAAATATTTTTAAGAATCTTGGAAAACTTATAAAATATGTGTGTTAATACGGGTAAAAGCTACCTCTATTCTCGATATTGCCCCTCTTCATGTGATCATTCGACTTTTCATAATAAAAATAGACTTTTATAGATTCTTGGACTAGGTCTAAGGGTTCACCATCTCTAATCCAGCATAATCCCCTTGGCCCATTTCAAAAACCTATAATTTGTGCTCATGAAACCTGGCTATGTTTGTTACGGAGTATAATATTTTCAAGTTCATCCAATTTAGCTTTTGTTTCACTGCATGCTTTAATAGCGTTGTGTTTCCTCAGTGATATTCCAGATACAAAGTAAGAAGTCCTCGTAAGCGTCAAGGTCCTATTTAAAGATGATCATATAGACTCATGTCATCCTGTAAAAGAGATATTTATCAAAATATCGATACTTTTTTTTGAACAACAATACTATATTAGACATTAAGTAAAAACAAAGGCCAGGACTAATGCGTTGCTACCTTATAATGCTATTAAATTGTCTTGTGAAAAATGCCCACTTTATACTCATACTAGACGAGTACCCGTGCATAGCAACGGGATTTTATAGCGACAGATAGTTTATTAATAAAAAAAAGTTTATAGGTTATAAATGAAAAATAATAAAAGTTTGAAGATTTGGGAATTAAACATAATGTTATGAAACCCGGTTCGACCCGGGTGGTTCAACCGGTTGAACCGTTCCGGTCGAAAAATTGGTCGATTTAAACCGGGTCAACTTGCTAGGTTGGGTCGAAAATGGGTCAAATTAAACCGGTTCAACCCGTCGGGTTTAAAGCGTCCCGGGTCAGCCCGGTTTGTGATTTGTATTAATTGTTTTAATTGGTTATAAATGAAAAATAATAAAAGTTTGAAGATTTGAGAATTAAACATAATGTTTTGAAACCCGGTTCGACCCAGGTGGTTCAACCGGTTGAACCGTTCCGGTCGAAAATTTGGTCGATTTAAACCGAGTCAGCTTGCTAGGTTAGGTCGAAAACGGGTCAAATTAAACCGGTTCAACCCGTCGGGTTTGAAGCGTCCCGGGTCAACCCGGTTTGTGATTTGTATTAATTGTTTTAATTGGTTGTACAATGTGTATAAATCATTGTACTTTTAAGTAATGGGGTATTTTAATAAGAGTATTAATTACATTTCATAATTTCCTTTAATAAATTTTTTCAACATTTCACATTCCTTGACTTTTCACTTTTCCACTTTGACCATTTTTGCTTTATAGACGAGTACCCGTGCATAACAACGAGATTTTATAGCGACAGATAGTTTATTGATAAAAAAAAGTTTATAGGTTATAAACGAAAAATAATAAAAGTTTGAATATTTGGGAATTTAACATAATGTTTTGAAACCCGGTTCGACCCGGGTGGTTCAACCGGTTGAACAGTTCCGGTTGAAAAATGAGTCGATTTAAACCGGGTCAACTTGCTAGGTTGGGTCGAAAACGGGGTAAATTAAACTGGGTCAACCCGTCCGGGTTTGAAGCGTCCCGGGTCAACCCGGTTTTGTTTTAATTGGTTATATTTAATTTGATAGATATGTTTTTAATTAGTTGTACAATGTGAATAAATCGTTTTTAAGTAATGGATAATGTTTTGAAACCCGGTTCGACCCGGGTGGTTCAACCGATTGAACCGTTCCTGTCGAAAAATGGGTCGATTTAAACTGGGTCAACTTGCTAGGTTGGGTCGAAAATGGGTCAAATTAAACCGGGACAACCCGCCGTGTTTGAAGCGTCCCGGGTCAACCCGGTTTGTGTTTTAATTGGTTGTATTTAATTTGGTAGATATGTTTTTAATTGGTTGTACAATGTGAATAAATAATTGTACTTTTAAGTAATGGGGTATTTTAATAAGAGTATTAAATGCATTTCAATATTTCCTTATATACATTTTTCAACATTTCACATTTCACTTTCTTGACTTTTCCACTTTCACCTTTGACCATTTTTGCTTTATAGATAGTAAAGATTATTTCATATATATCAAGTTATCAACTGATTAAGATCCAACAATTCTTTCTATTTATTTCAATAGCCCTTCTGGTTTTATATTTGGTTAACTTATAGCATGAAGGTCCTAGCATTCATATGTTGCAAGTAATAAAAAAGATAACCAAATCACTAGTATAAAATTGGGATTTGGTCACACATGTTGTTTTTCAAATGGTCACAGTAACATTTTTATGCGACTAAATGAACCAGAATAAAAGAAACAGCCACACTTGATCCGACTTGTGTGACCATTTCGTCTTTCCAACTGAGGTTACAGTCATACATTTGAATATTTTCGTGACTAGAGGTATCTTGTAATTATTTATTTATTTATTTTGATTATTTAGTCACATATAATTTGGGACGTGTGACGGATACAAATAAGTTTGAAACATTAGTCACACTATATATATACATATGTGACAAATATATGTCACACAATTGAATAGTGTGACCAAAATCCATATATGGTCACATGAAGTAATTGTGTATGTGGCTAAATTATACACTCAAGTTTGTCACACATTATTTAAAAGTGACTAAATGTGCTGCACTTAATTTTTCTCAAAATAAAATTTCCCTCTTCTCAACTTTTCATAAGCCCACCTAAATTTTTCCCAAAAATCAAATTTTCCCTCCACCCATCTTTATCTTTTCATCTTCTCACATCTCACATCTCACATCATCTATAAGCAAGAAAAAAAAAAAAACTCCCCTCCTTACAGTTCCTTCAAGATAATCTCAATCCTAAATCTCTTCCACTTTTGTTAAAATCACCTAAACTCAACAAACGTGCATTCTAAAAAATATGAAATGTGTTGTAAGGTCCCCTTTTTATAATCTGGCGATTCAACAAGAACAAACCGATATGGAAGAATCATTATTCAGATGCATAATAATTCAATTCTTTAATTGAACTTACTAATCTATCCTAGAGCTGTAGCCGACATACCCTTAGGGGGTCTCACCCTTTAGCCATCGACAAACACAAAAGACAAACCTATTCGATCTGTGCCTTTTACCGACGCCGTGGTGTATTTGGGTTTTACGGCGAACCTTGCAACGTCGACTTCACGCCTGTCGTACAGTGCCGCTGCAAGTATGTGGTTTTTTAAGGTATAATTGATTCTATGCAATAATAATGTTGTTTGTTGTTAGTTATTAGAGGGTAAGTAGTTTAGGCACTTTTTTTGTCAAGGTCTGCTATTATAAATATAGATACAGTTGTTAATTAGTTCATTGTTTTTTCGTAATTACAGATAAAGAAAGATGGAGTCAACAAGCTGGTTGTTCTCCCTCTTTATCCTCAATTTTTGAGATCAACTAGTGGTTCGAGCCTTAGACTACTCAAAAGTATCTTCAGGTGAAGAATGGCTCATGTTATATGTAAGTCCGAGTTAGTTGAAAGGGTTAGTTTTATTTATCTTATAAAGTCGTATTTATGGCTCTGTAAGGACGTTTGAAGTAATTGTGGTGTGTGAATTGCGATGAATGTATCATCCAACTTTAGCTTCTATTACGTAAATTTATGTAGACTTAATGCTTTCATGTTTTTGTGGACACTGATTTGTGATGTATATGACATGTTTGTTGGGAATAGACTTTATTATTTCAAGTGTCGGTCATTGAATTTTGTTATAGGTTGCATTACTTAGTTATAACGTTAGTTATTTTATAAGTTTTGTAAGTTTTATGCTTGGTTTATAGGTTTGGATAAAGTCTAAGGGCTAAGTATGTAATATTGTCTAAGTTTAGAGAAGCCCTAATCCTCACCTATAAATAGCTATGTATAACCTCATTTTGAGGTTGGTTGGTTCACTAGTAATATTATTTGTCTCTTATTTTCATTAGGTGTTCCTTCCACTCTCTCTCTCTACTTACTTTCTCTCTCTAGGATTCTTAGTGGTTATGTGACAAAAATGGTGACCTAACAAGTGGTATCATTCGCCAAGGGATAATATAGGTTGATTTAGGTTTGATTTGGTAGTAAAAACTTGGTTCTTGTTGTATATTTTAGAGATACTGGTACTGTTCATCGCATAGTTATCGAGTTAGATTTCAAATTCTTAGCGAGTTAGGGGTGAACTCTAAGGTCTATCGAGTTAGGTGTTTTTCAAATTCTTAGCGAGTTAGGTGTTTTTCTTGACTTATCGAGTTAGGTGCCTTCTTGAATTATCGAGTTTGATTTTTCGAGTTTGAGATCATCTTGGCGAGTTAGCCTTATTTTCCTAATTGTTTATCGAGTTAGGCTTGTTGTGACTTTAACTAAGGGGAAACTCTGCCCAACTCAAGTCTCACTACCGAGTTAGGAATCCCAATTACTTACCGAGTTAGGAATCCCAATTATCTTACCGAGTTAGAGTTTGGATACTTATCGAGTTTGGTTACTTCCTAGTACTTATCGAGTTTGGGAAACTTAACAGGACATACCGAGTTTGAAACCTAATTGAACATACCGAGTTTTAAACCTAATTGAACATACCGAGTTTGAAGATTCAAAGAACATACCGAGTTTGAAGATTCAAAGAACATACCGAGTTTGAAACAAAATCTTTACATACCGAGTTAGATATCAAAATTTTCAAATCTAATCACAACCTTTATTTATCTTTAACGATCTAAGTTTACCATAATCACGAAAGATGTCTCAACCACCCAATTATTACTTTCCTCATTCTTCGCAACATCATCCGCAGTATCAACAATCGTATCAACAACCGTTTCAACAACCGCAACAATCATATCAACAACCTTCACAATCACACGTTCAACAACAACCGTTTAATCCACTACATCATTACCTCATGATGCAACAACATCAAATCATTCCTCAACAACAACCATATCAAATGTCTCAACAAAACACTCAGTTTTCCTCCAAACAACCTCACTGGTTTGACAGAATGTGTGAAGTTATTACAACTCAACAATCCCGACATGAGGTAGGATCACTTGAAACACCTCCAATGCTAACACCGGGAAACTATGTTCAATGGTCAAGTCGATTCTTACGATTTCTTGAACTTAAGAAACCTCATGGGAAATTCTTGAAACAAGTGATACTTGAAGGACCATTTGAGTGGCCAACAAGATTTGAAATTGGTGATCCAACTGCTGATCCTCCACGTCCTCCTGGTGATCGACCTCTTCCAGAATCTCAACTCACAGAATAACAGAAATTACATCGTGAAGCTGATGAATATGCAATGGCTTATATACTTCAAGGAATACGAAATCCAATTTATCGAAGTGTCGATGCTCAGAAAACAGCCAAAGCTATGTGGGAACATGTTCATCTCCTTATGGAAGGCACTCAATTGAACAAAGATGATATGGAATCCAAACTCTACATGGAATACACTGACAGCACAATTGAACCAGGAGAGTCACTCGAATCCTACTATCATCGTTTCACAAATGTGGTCAATGATCTGGAACGTCACAAAATCACAGTACCAAGGATTGCAGTCAACTCCAAATTCGTTGATAGTCTTGGCCCGGATTGGCATAAATATGTGACATTTGTTCGTCAAACAAAAAATCTTCATGATGCTCCATATGGTTTGTTGTATGATTTTCTGAAACACCATGAACCTGAAGTGGAAAAAGATAGAGCTCTACGAGGAGGATACACACCAACACCAACACCAAATTCTTTGGCTCTCGTAGCTCAATCTCCCTATGCTCCACCACTAATGTCAAATCATGCATATGTTCAAGAGCAGAACTACTTCAGTTATCCACAGTCTTCCACCTCGAACCAAATGGTCCCTTATGATTCATCTCCACAGAATGCTTCTACTCAACTTGTTCCATTAAACAACAATGATGCAGTGTATTACTCAAATTCCAATGACGATGACGATGATGACTTTAACACGTTGAATCAGGGACTTGCTCTTATTGCTCGTGCTTTTAGCAAATTCTCCAACAAGACAAACAACCATCAACGTTCATCTTCTAACACAAGGAATCAAGCTGTTGTCAATGATGGAAGAGTGGAAATTCAGAATTGTAGCTATGGTCGATCTGGTTCAGGAAGTTCTTCAGGAAACTTTGGGAATGGTCAGAGGTTTAGTAACAATGCGGGGTTCAGGAACAACTCAGGATCTTCTCAGCAAAGGTCGGAACCAGTTGCAACAAGGAATTCCAACTCAGGGAATGCAGTATGGTGCTACAATTGTAATGAACAAGGTCATATAGCGACTGCATGTCCTAAACCGAGAACTCGGGGTAGTAAGTTTCACAAGCAGGCATTACTCATGGCTCTTCAAGATGAAAAAGATGGACATTTCCCTGAACAGGACAACAACTTCATGGCAAATGTGAACAATGACGATGACATGGAAGATCTAGAAGCCAATGCAGCTGTGATGCTTATGGCCAACATGCAGGAACTTAAGCTTAATGATTCAGGTGCAGTGTATGACACTGACGGCTTGTCTCAGGTACATGACCTCAATGCATGCTTTATAAATGATATAGTCTCACCTTCTGCTTATGAATCAGATATGGCGCAAGTTGTTCCATCTAAATCATCTTCATCTTCTCAAACAGATGAACAAATAAGCACAGTTGTCATATTTGATGATGACACGGTTGTTTCATTTGATGATCCTATTGAGAATGATAAACATGATCATTTAGAACAACATGAACCATCATTTGATCCAGACCCTGAACTAATATTGTTATCTAAACAACTGGATGCTCAACAAATGCAAATCATAAAATGCAACGAGAAAAACAAAGTTTTAAAAGAACAAAATGCGTCACTTGCAAGAGATATTGAGTGTTATAAAATTCAGCTTTCAAATCAGGAAGACAAGATTAAACATACAAAAAGTTTTGAAAAAGCTTTTCAAGATTCTTACAACAAAGAACAAGATCTTCAACGCAAAATGCAAGATTTAATTGAGTCAAACGGAAAGTTGATTTCGAAACTCGAAAGTGAAAAGTGTGAATTGAAAATGCAAGTTGAACGTCTTCAAACAGTACTTTCAAAAACAGAAACAGAATTGTCAAGTTGTAAAAAGGATTTTTGTGAATATAAAATACGAAAAAGGAAGTATATAGATGACTTACTCGGTGAGATTGTTGATCTTGAAAAACAACTCAAAGAATTTCGTAACATTGTTTACAAACACGGGAACTCTGTCACAACAATTCAGAAATTTACTTTAAAACCGAGACCCGATAAAGGTTTTGCACTTGGTGATTACTGATTACAATTCAATGTTTCTTCACACGGCATTCAAAGAAATTCCAAAAATTTACAGTATGGACCATTTGCTTGATAATACGATTGTGCGTGCTGTTATTTTTGATACTGAGGAAGAAGAAGAACTTGAAGACGAGAGTCGATCAAAAATGAGTTATGTTCAATATTGGACACCATATGACTATTCAAAAGCTCCACCTCTTTCTAAATCTTTTGTGACTCAAAAGGATTTACCTGAGAAATCATGGTTTGTCGAAGAATCATATGTTTCATCCTCTAATGCGGCCCATGTCCAAACTGTAGCACAAATAAATGGTCCTTTACCATCATCCGGTGAACTTACACCATTACCAAAAACTTGTCGTGTCTTAAATTATTTCAAAACCTTTATGGAAGACATTGAAATTTTGGAGGAAACAATTGCACGTAATTCTGAAATTAAAATTGAAACTTTTCAATCTGCTTATGAGCGAGAAAAGAGAGATATTTTTCAAAAACAAATGTTGCCAATTGTCAAACACCTCCGTCTCTGTGCTACACGTTGGGATCAGGAACTTCAAAACGAGGTGAAAAATATGATAAACGTTTTCAACTCTACCGAAAATGAGATTTTGGTTCAAAAGCAAAGAAACAGAGTTTTAAAAAATGATGCTGATCGACTCTTGGAACAAGTTCTCAGTGCTGATATTTTGTCTGTTATCATGAATGATCTTTATAAATCTGGTACTTCTATGCTTGTGGATGATCTTTGTGTGGATAATAACTTGTTGCACGTGGAGTTAGAGACACTTAAACATGAGAATGACAAGCTGAGAATAAAGAATGATGATGTGACAAAACAGTTTTCAAAAGAAATTTGTCAACTCAAACAAAGGCTTGAATGGTGTCAAGCTCAAAGTCTTAAAACGGAATTGAAACTTCAAAGTCAAAATGTTTCAAACTCTTGTCAGCTTTGCAAAAACAATGAGTCTTTAAAAAATCTCTGTCTCAAATATGAGAAAGAAATTGCGGATTTAAAAATTGAAAATTCCGAATGGCAACAAAACCGCGATGACATTAATTACTGCAATGTGAAACTTGAGTCTGAAATTCAGGATAAAAATCACATCATCATCGATTTGAAATAGAAAATTAAGCTACTTCAAAAAGGAAAGATGGTTGACACCACGGTGATAGCACTAGGAATGTATAAATTAGACAAAACTGATAAAGGAAAGGTTGTTCAAAATACTAATGTTGATAACTCCACTTCTACAGGACTAGTCTCCCCTAATAGCGTTAGCAGACCCAAGCGAAAGAGTAAAAAGAAGAATAGGCTCTGGCAACGTAAGAGAGGATCACTAGAAGCTCAAGGAGTAGAAGATCAACTTAGGAATTTGAATAAAACTCATGTTGCATCAGATTTAGATTCTAATCTGGCAAATTCTAATCAAAATCTAAATGTAACGAATGATGAACCTTTGAATGTTTTGAATATTAATGCATCTTGTGTGTTTTGTCATAAAAGCGTATCATCTGGTGAACATCCTAAGTGTATAGCTAATTCTCTTCTTAATCGTCATAAGAAACGTAGGACACGCATTCCTTCTAGGCCCACTACTGCCTCTAAGTCTATTTTAGGAAAGCCGCCCTCTACGGTTTCTAATGAAGTAGAAGTTACCCCCAAAAGTGCCGAGAACAAATCTAGGACTCAGCCAACCACTAGTGAATTCACCATTAAAAAAGCACGAACTAGTTGGAATTGGCAACGTTGGTTACAACAAAAACCAGACTTTAAATGGATTCCTAAACTGTTGAATACATGTGCTTCTAACCAACAGGAACCCGCACTTTCTTTGGGTTCCACCCTTACTTTTGTTCCATCCGTGTCTTCTTCTTGTGATGCAGGTGGTACAGATTGTTCTCTGGATTGTTGATAGCGGATGCACCCGACATATGACAGGCAATCTTAAACTGTTACACAACTTTGTCTCAAAGTTCATTGGTACTGTCAGATTCGGGAATGATCATTACGCTTTAATCATGGGATATGGTGACTATGTCAGTGGGAACATTGAAATCAGTCGTGTTTATTATGTGGAAGGCCTTGGACACAACCTTTTCTCTGTTGGTCAATTTTGTGATGGGGATCTAGAAGTTGCATTTCGTGAGAAAACTTGCTTTGTTCGGGACTTACAAGGAAACGATCTAATGTCTGGCTTATGTGGCTCCAATCTTTATACAATATCAATGTCAGATATGATTGCAACATCTCCGATATGTCTTCTCTCCAAAGTGGAATCGACTAAATCTTGGTTATGGCACAAACGTCTTTCACACTTGAATTTCAAAACTATGACTGACCTTGCTCGTTATAAACTTGTTGATGGATTTCCAAGATTCCGTTTTACCAAAGATCACTTATGTCCAGCCTGTGAACAAGGCAAAAGTACTCGGGCTCATTTTCCTTCAAAACCTGAGCACAGTACGAATCATGTTTTACAATTGCTACATATGGATTTGTGTGGACCGATGCGTGTTCAAAGTATCAACGGTAAACGCTACATTCTTGTAATTGTGGACGATTACTCCAGATGGACTTGGGTTTATTTTTTACGAAGTAAAGATCAAGCTCCTTCAATGATCATCACCTTTCTCACTAAAATTCAAGTTCAGTTACGCAACACGGTCCGAATTGTCAGAACTGACAATGGAACTGAATTTAAGAATCAGACACTTCGGTCATATTTTGAGAAAGTGGGAATTGAACATCAAACATCTATTCCTAGAAGCCCAGAACAGAATGGAGTTGTTGAAAGACGCAACAGGACGTTAGTGGAAGCTGCTAGAACTATGTTAATTAATGCTCAATTACCAGATTACTTATGGGCGGAAACTGTTTCAACTGCATGTTATACCCAAAACCGTTGCATGATCACAAAACGCCATCGCAAAACACCTTATCAAATTGTTCACAAAAGGAAACCAAACATCGACTACTTTCATGTATTTGGAGCACTTTGTTATCCGAAAAATGATCGTGATGATTTAGGTAAACTTAAAGCAAAGGCTGACATCGGAGTGTTCGTTGGATACTGTGAAAATTCTAAAGGTTTTCGAATCTGGAATCGTCGAACAAGAGAAATTCAAGAAACTATTCACGCTAATTTTGATGAACTCACACAAATGGCTTCTGAGAAACACAGCTTAGGACCCGAATTCAACCGTCTTCACTCTCCGGAATCTTCGGCTGAACCATTGCCACTCAACCGCAAAGAATTGGAAACCTTGTTTGCTCCACTATTTGATGATACAATTGTATACCGTTCTTCTGAGGTCTCACCTAATTCTGCTGCTCAACCTGAAAACATTCGAGTACCAGACTCACCTCAACAAACTACAACAAGTGTTGAGAGAGACGGTCCTCCAATTGCATCACCATCTACAGCAGAACAAACTGTTTCTAACTCCTGCCATTCAGCTGAAGATCCAACACCACCATCAGTTCCACAACCTGCAGAGCATGATCCTGATGCGTTCTTTAACCCGTTTGCACCGGCTCCTACCTTTCCTGATATAGCTGAATCATCTACACGCAATTTGGATCCTGCTAACATGCGAGATACTTATCAACTACACCCTTCAACACACAAATGGACTCGAGACCATCCACTTGTTCATATTATTGGCCATCCAGATGCACCTGTAATGACAAGACAACGACTTCACACTGATGGTGAAACTTGTATCTATGCACTCACAGTTTGTCAAGAGGAACCAAAGAACATTAAAGAAGCAATGACTTATGACAACTGGATTGAATCTATGCAAGAGGAATTTCAGCAGTTCATCCGATTAGAAGTATGGGAATTAGTTGAAAGACCTGACGGAGTCTTTGTCATTGGGTTAAAATGGATTTGGAAAAATAAGCTAGATGCAGAAGGCACTGTCATACGAAACAAATCACGCCTGGTAGCGAAAGGATACTCCCAACTAGAAGGACTTGATTTTGCTGAATCCTTTGCTCCAGTGGCTAGACATGAAGCGGTTCGGATCTTTTTGGCCTATGCTGCACACAGGAACATGGTTGTTTACCAAATGGATGTGAAAACAGCATTTCTTAATGGAGACCTCCGTGAAGAAGTGTATGTAAGCCAACCAGACAGCTTCGTTGATCCTGAGCGTCCTAATCATGTTTAGCGACTCAAAAAGGCACTCTACGGACTCAAACAAGCCCCACGGGCGTGGTATGACAAACTTTCTACTTTCTTGCTGACCAATAAATTTTCTAAAGGTTCGGTGGATCCAACATTTTTTACAAAAACCTACGGGGAGGACTTACTCGTTGTTCAAATATATGTCGATGACATTATTTTTGCTTCAACAAAAAGAAGTTACTCCAATGATTTTGCAAAACTTATGAAAGACAATTTTGAAATGTCCATGATGGGTGAACTTTCGTTCTTTCTAGGACTACAAGTTCATCAATCACCCCGTGGAATTTTTATAAATCAGTCCAAATATGCTCATGAAATTTTAAAGAAACATGGGATGATGACGTGTGATACTTATAATACACCAATGGGCTATACCACAAAACTAGATGCTGACTTACATGGGACTCCTGTTGACCCTACCAAATACCGCAATATGATTGGGTCACGCATGTATCTCACAGCTAGTAGACCTGATATAGTATTTGCTGTCTACATGTGCTCTCGCTATCAGTCCAAACCAACTGAAAAACACCTCAGTGAGGTCAAAAGAATCCTTCGATACATAAAGGGAACCATTAACTTGGGAATCTGGTATCCGAAGGATTATGGTTTTGAACTAATTGCTTTTTCAGATGCTGACCATGCAGGATGTTTAGACACACGCAAAAGTACATCTGGTGGATTACAATTTCTCGGAGACAAACTTGTGTCATGGCAATCAAAGAAGCAGGACTGCACATCACTGTCGTCTACAGAATCTGAATATGTAGCCATGTCTGCTTGTTGTGCTCAAGTCATATGGATGAGATCACAACTTAAGGATTATGGCTACCTATTCAACAAGATTCCAATCTACTGTGATTCCAAGAGTGCCATTGCTATCTCCTGCAACACAGTCCATCATTGCAAATCGAAACACATCGATCTCCGATATCACTTCATCAAAGAACACGTTGAAAAGGGTACCGTTGAACTTTATTTTGTTGGGACTGAGTACCAATTGGCGGACTTACTTACCAAATCTTTAGCACCATCAAGGTTTGCAAGTCTAGTTCACCAAATTGGTATGCGATGTTTGACTCCAGATGATCTGGAAAAGTTTTTAAAACACAATTGATCGTCAAACATCAAACTATCTTTGTAAATATTTTATTTTCAAAAAAAAAAAAAAAAAAAAAAAAAAAAAATTCTCTTGTTCAAGATATGTCATTCACATACGTTTTTTTCTAAAAACAAAAGGCATATCTTGAGGGGGAGACAGATTTTTTTAACTTCTTTATTTTCTTTATTTTAAATTTTCCTCATCACTATTTTATCTCAATCTCGACACCTCTTGAACCATTGCTTGTTAAACTTTTCCGAATTACTTCTTATGGTTGGTTCAAGAGGGTGCCACATCCATAACTCTCATAATATTTTTCTCACTATCTCTTTAATAGCTATGTCATTAAAACTCAAGGGACTCAAAGTGCATTATTTGTTAAGTTTAGTTTGGTAAAACAAGTTGAGGGACCAAATGTGTCATAGTTTCAAAGTCTTTGGTATATCCATGTTTTTATCAAATCAGCTTATTTTTTTTTCTCATTCCAAAACACCAAACGCGCCCCTTTTAATCCAAACATCAAACGCACCATAATTTTTTCCAGTATCAAGAATTTTTCAAGGGTTTTTCAAGATTCATTGATTGTGAGTGTTCACAATTGACTCATTAATTACCATTATATGCATCCTAATTGTTAACATGAGTCTAATCGATTGACTAAGGTTTATGTGAATTCTGTATTGGGGGTTTCTTGTATGTTGTGATTTAGGCTAATTAATTGATATGGCCAATTGCGGCATGTCCCATTGTACCTTAATTCACCATACCTTGATTTTAGTTGCCTCATCCTAGTGTATAATAGGTGGTTTTAACTTTCATAAGCCCAATTTTTCTGTTTATGACTATCACTGGGATTAGGAGTATTTGATGAGTGCTATACTTATAATTTGAACTCACAATCACTGCGGTATACTGTGAATTTGAAATCTTTAGTAAATATCGAGTTTGATAAATGGATTTTCGAGTTTGGATATTGTGCTGTTTGTCGAGTTTGTTAAATTACATGGTTATCGAGTTTGATACACTACATGGCAATTATCGAGTTTGAGATTGTTTGCGTTAAGCTTATCGAGTTTAAGAACTTTGACTGCTTATCGAGTTAGAGGAGTTTAAGCTTATCGAGTTAGTAAACTTTGAATGTTATCGAGTTTGGAGTTGTTACATGCTTGTCGAGTTTGAGATTATTTTTTTTAGAAATCTTATCGAGTTTGACATTAGTTTGTGGTTTATCGATTTTGGAAGTAATCTGGTGCCTATCGAGTTTGAATAGATTATGATTATCGAGTTTGGAAAGGTTTGTGACTTATCGAGTTTGAAATGATACATGCTTATCGAGTTTGAGATTATTTGTTTTAAGCTTATCGAGTTTGCGTACCATTGATTTTTTTCGAGTTTGGAACAAAAATGGTTTCCGAGTTTGGAACAAAAATGGTTTTCGAGTTTGGAAAAAAAAATTGGTTTCCAAGTTTGGGATGATTATCGAGTTAAGTCCAAATTTTTTTTTGTTAAGTCTAAATTGTTACTTATTTCACTCCGAGACAGGAGTTTCGTAATGGAACCATCACGTATGGGTTCTAGTTTTTCCATTTTTATGAAAAGAAATGCTGCCGAAATTTTCTTAAAATTTGTCATGTTATGGATTTTTTTTTAAAATGGAAAGATGATCGTGTTTCATGTTTATCTAAGGGTTGTGATTGATTCTTATGAGGATTGTATGTGTCTCTTGGTTTGATTTATCATGTGTTGTATATGTGATGTTGACTTTATCTTAGGCGATTGTTTTCGGATATTATTCTTTTGTCTAACACTAACGAGCTAATCACCACATGGCTTTTGTTGGTTTATGAATCATTTCAGGTCTCGACATGGCAAAGAAATCTACACCTAGACACGAATTGATTCAAGGGGATGAAAGAGTAATCGCTAAGACAAACCATAGGATAGATCTCGATTCAATCACATGTCATGATACTTGTGCAATCATCCTGGAAATACTTAAGAGACACTTCATTTACAACCTCCTCACCATCACCACTGAAGTACCTGAAGTCTACTTAACACAGTTCTGGGAGACTATTGAAATTAGCAAAGATGAAAAGTCATTGGGGGTTCATCTTGATCACAAACTTGTTGTGTTTGATGTACAAACTCTCCGCACTGTTCTCGGTTTGCCTAATCTCAAGAAATTCTCTCATATGCCGTCATTGTCAGACGTTATCAAACTTCTTCGGGAACTGCAGTATGATGAATCAGTAATCCAACTCAGAAACATATCCCACGTTGACAGGAAATACATTCCACAACCCTGGCTCACACTTTACTCAATTCTCACCAACAGTTTAACGGGCAAAGAAACTGGGCATGAACATCCTACTCTTGAAATGATGCAGATTTTCTGGGGGGTTGTCAAACAAGCTCAAATTGACTATGCTCAACTAATTTGGGTGGACATGGTTAATCACGCAAGACAGTTTCTCAAATCGTCTACCTCAAAAATTCCATTCTACAGATTCACAAAGTGTCTCATTGCTCATTTCATGGAGAAATACCCAGATATTGATCGTAGATTGGAAGACAAGAAACACCCCCCTCTGTGGATCATAAATACTCTAAAACCAGGATTCAGAAGACAAACACTCAAAACCAAGGAATGAGAATTCCCGATAGTCTTATACCTGATGACGTTCGTGACACTGAGGCATATATTTTGTATGATGAAGCTCTGAAAATTGGTAAAGTGGGTTTGACTGTGACAAAGAAAAGGAAACCTTCTAAAAGGAAAACGTCAACAGATGCTTCAACAATCAAAACCATTCCCAAATCCAGAACCAAAAAGGTCACAAGAGAGCCTAAGAAGAAAGTGACTACTATTCGTGATGAACCAACGGATGATGAAGGAGATGCTCATCAGGAAACAGAAACTGAAAAACTCACTAAGACTTCAAGCAAGAAGGCAGATAAGGGAAAAGCTATTGAAACTCAAGAAGAATCAGTCACCTCACCAATGTCTGAATTCGAAGAAGATGAACAACTGCAACTAACCTTAAGAAAAAGCAAAGAATCAGAAGCAGAAAGAATCGCAAAAGTTACAAAGAAAGGTGAAGGTTCTGGAACTCAAAAGCTGGTAAGCCCAACTCCAGAATCAAAAAGAGATGATCAAACTTCAGAAGAAGCTCATTCACAAACAGAATCATCCTCTGAACCTGGGGATGATAACTCTGAAGATGAAGCTGAGTCATCAAGCTCTGATTCAAAAGAATCTCTCAATAAACCTGATGAAACTGAAATTGAAGATGAAGCTTCAAAAGGCAAAGATGATGAGTCATCCGAGAATGATGAAAGTAGCGATGAGGAAGATAAATCGGAAAGTGAAGAAGTTAATGATGAAGAAGATGTGAATGATGAAGATGATGAGGAGTCGGATGGTGAGAAAAAGGATGAGTTACTTGAAACTAGTCAAGATACCCCTATTGACATTGTAGGAGTTGATGAAGGACAACCAACAGCTCAACCACAACAACAACCTTTATCACAACCTCAAAGTCATCCTCTGCAAAGCCCTAATACAACTGTTGTTCACTCAAGCCTGTTGAAATCATTACATGATCAATACAACGCGCTCCAGTCACAAGTTAATGAACAAAAGCGTGATATTGAAGCGTTCAAAACTTATAAAGTTGATGAAGCAGTTGAGGAACATGTGAAACAGAGATTACCTGGGGAAGTTCAGAAGTATGTTCAGAGGGAACTTCCTTCTGCTGTGAGGCACTATGTCAACAGGAATCTTGCAGAGATTGTTTCTCACAGGTTTCAAACTACACCAATCACTGTTCAGACTCTACCTCCAAAACCTTCCATTAGTGATCTCAAAGGAAAATTATTGGAAGCTATTGTGAATGATCCAGAGGAAAATGATCTACGCAGAGCACTTATCAAGTCTATCAAGAAAGCTGAAAAGAAAAGCGAATCCTGTAAAAAAACTATGGCTACTAAGCGTCGACATGAAGATTCTGACCCAGATGATCAGCCACAACCTGAAAAGAGGAAGAAAGCGTCCGGTTCCACCTCCAGAGCTCCAACAACAACCACAACCGTTAATGTTTCAGCTGATCCAAACCCTCCACAAACAACCGAGGATCCACACCCGTCACTATCAACCGAAGATGCTGATGTAGATATGGATGAAATCCCTCCGGTTATCACTGATACCATTACGGAACCACCCAAGGATGCTCAATTAATTCCTGTTCCTGAATGGATTAACCTAGATGCTCCCTCTTTTAACTGGTTTGATGAAATGGTTGATGCTCACCCAGATGACACTGAAGCTGAAGAAATGACTGAAGGTTCTATTATAAGCTTCGCAAAAAGAATAAAAAAGGTGATGCAGACTCAAAGACTTCAGCTTTCTGACTTGGTAAAGATTCGCAAAGCAGGGTTCACGGAGTTCAAAACATGCACAACTACTGAACTTGAGTTTGAATACAACGTGGAAGAGGTTGCAAGAGCTCTGTCTGAAAACATTACTTGGGAAAAGAGACCATCTTGGGACAAACTCTATCATGGAACGGAACCTCTCGTTGATGAGTTCAAATATCAAGATTTTACTCAACCGTTACCCCTTGTTGGTCCTCCAAGTGATCCTAAGCTTCCCAAGTAATACTTCTTCAACAAAGACCTTCTCTATCTTATTCATGGGAGCACGAATCCGAATCACCGTTATGCTACATCTCTCACCAAATTCAGAGCCGCCTCATATCCTCTGGAAACACTAGAAGATCAAATGAGAGGCTTGCATTCCACATCTATCTCCAAATATAATCATGAAGCTGCCTTATGTACGCTTCCCTGGCCAGAGATGCGTAAATGGTTCTACAAATACAAGCTGACATTCCGATCCAACCACAGAGTCTTCTCGAATCATCGCATTCTTGCCATCACAGCAGTCCCAAGTACCGAGAAAAGATATGGATATAACTTTCTTGATAAAATTGAGGTCTGCCGAAGTGATGATCAACTTTATACATTCAGTGAAGCTGACTATCATCGCTTGAACCTCAATGACATTGCTGACATATACTTGCTCAAGGTTCAAGGCAAACTTCAAAACTTGTCCGGTAGCCTTCAGTATGACGTCATCAACTCCATTTTGCTCTTCATGCGCCAAACCATTATCAAAGCAAGAGTCGAAGATGCACAACTTGGGGTCGAAAGTTATCAAAAGTTACTCAACTTTACTGCTCCAAAATTATATCCTCCTAACATCCCGCATTTAAGACCTTTCATCTTCAACAAAAAAACCTTTTGGAGTGATTTACCCGCACAACGATAGTTACCGTTTCATGAAATACGAAGAGGTTCATAAGTTCGGGGATCAGACTCTTAGATTTGTCAGAATTTAGCTGAATGAAAAGCTCAAAGAACATAATAGTGGGATTAAAGTGGGATGGAATAAAAGAGATGTGAAAGAAGCACTTAAGTTCTTGGCTAGGATTGATCAAAATCTTAGGTTCAGGGAGCAGATACGCAGATTGGAGAGCTTGATTGGAGCAAGGGAACCGATTCCTAACATTCTCACTTACCGCCGTCCAAATACTCCTCGAGCATGATCATGTTGGTATAACATTAACATTGTTTCATTATAATTTTTTTCTTCATCTATAACTATGGCTTGTGCACACATAACAGTGTACAACCCGTGCTTGTAATTAAAGGACCCTGAGGCACGCTTCAGTGCCTCAATCCTTTTATAAGGAGCGAAGGCTTCTTACTTTTGAGCAGAATTAATCAAACAGTTTCTGATTTTTCAAAATTCTGCTCAAAAGACAAGTATTTCACCTCAATGAGTATTCACTTGTTGAGGGGGAGCACTTGAAAACTCATCGTTGTGGAAAACAAAAGTTCTTGTTGATATCTCCCCATAAGACTCAAAAAGCATATTTTAATCAAATGTTTCTCCAAAAACAACATCTTATATGCTATTTTTGAGGGGGAGAAAAGGAAAGTGATTAAAATATGAAAGTTAAAAGTTGCTGAAATGTCAAATCTCATGCGAGCTAGACTCAGATTCACCCAGGAATTGACGAAACATAAAAGTTAGTAAAATCGAAAAGACTTTTCCTCGATGGGTAATAACATCAAGTTAGTTACTAGAGCTAGTTGTCACCTAAAAGCTGACAATGGAACTTTTTAACTAGCCACGTAAGCGTGTCTCGAAAAGGATTAGTCTTAGTAGAAATGTACCGTTTCGAGAAACTTTCTGTGGACTTGACCAGGCCGGGTAATAACTTCAAGCTAGTCTAACTAGTGATGTAAGCGTGTCTCGAATCGGTCTTGTTCACTGAAAGTGGATCAATTCAAAAAGTGCTCGCTCCTCCCGCATGTGCAAATTTATTAAATACATATGAGCACATGTGAAGGGGGAGCCCTTCATAAACACAAAACTCTCAAAGTGTTAAACAAAATGTTTGATAATCACAAACACTTTGAGAGATTTTCAAAAGGTTTCTTGGCTATTTTCGGATAATCACGGAGTTATAAGGTGATTAAGATAGGAATTATCGTCCTATGATCCGCCAGAGCCGGAGGGATCTACCCAAGGACATCACCAATAGTTAGAATTAGAAGTCCTTAGGTATGATACGAAAAAAGGAGAAAAGAATGAAAGGGAAAGAAGGAGTTAAAGAATTAAAAAGAAAAGTAAAGAAAAGGGTGAAAAGAAATAGCCCTCCATATGTTCAACCTTAGGGCAGACACCGGGTTCAATTCATATGCTACTGATTGTTGCAAAGACAACACCGATATTGAAGATTAAGTCGTCATGGACCCAGTGACGCAATGCACTAAACCTTCTTAACCACTCAAGTTCTCTTAAAAGAGCTTGTTTCATTCTCACGGGGAACCAGAGTAATCTATCGACTTATCTCTTAGAGATAGTTGATATTGAAGCAGGAGACCCCTCCCTAGTCTCCGTATAGGAAACCTAAGTGAGCACTTATCGAGTCTAGAGCCATGAGATACATCAAAGATCTCTTAGGAACACTTAGTATTTCTACAACTGGTGTTCTACATCAATGGGCACCAGCTGTAAATTATCGAGTCCTTCGCAGATCTTAGCAATCTGCCGAGAACGTTTATGAGAGAATTACATATGTACTTCTCAATGATTGAACGGAAATTCCTGCCAGGGTCAACATCAAACAGCCCTGACAGCAGGTCACTTCGGTAACCGCATAAGGGTTACGCTTAGTGTTCGTGGTGGTTCTTTAGCGATCTACAGTCGTGGAGTGATCCCCAGCGACTCACCCAGTCATTGAGCTACCTAGTAGGTCTCGTAAGCTCCTTCGGGAGTATCTGATATGGGAACGGCCTGGATAAGGATTAGAAGGAGTCTTCACAATATGCTGTTGACAAGCTCTAATTCCTTTTCTGTAAGTACCGGTTGATTATTGCTAACTGTTTACTTGCAGGTACATCTCCTCCATGATGGTAGATTCCAGCATGCTTATACATACATCTTGAAGCAAATGAACGCTCCCCCAAAGATCTTAGCACCACAAAGTTCAAAGAAAGATTCTACGCCAAAAAGAAGAATCTGCAAAGTATAAAGACTAAAGATCTAAGTGTATGCAAAGGAACTTCGTGTTTTCATAAGTCAAAGTCCAAAGATGTATGAGCATGTTGGAATGGCGGACAACCACCACAGACACCGAAGGGACGATCGGCAGACAACTTCATAACATGATCACCATCACATCAACAAAGAATGAAAGTACAAAGAACGATGAAAGATTATTCTAACAATTTTTGAGGACGTCGACTACAAAGTCAACGTATTGAAGATGACGACGTCAAGCAACCTTTGATGACCGACCCTTAGGGGGAGATTGTTGGGAATAGACTTTATTATTTCAAGTGTCGGTCATTGAATTTTGTTATAGGTTGCATTACTTAGTTATAACGTTAGTTATTTTATAAGTTTTGTAAGTTTTATGCTTGGTTTATAGGTTTGGATAAAGTCTAAGGGCTAAGTATGTAATATTGTCTAAGTTTAGAGAAGCCCTAATCCTCACCTATAAATAGCTATGTATAACCTCATTTTGAGGTTGGTTGATTCACTAGTAATATTATTTGTCTCTTATTTTCATTAGGTGTTCCTTCCACTCTCTCTCTCTACTTACTTTCTCTCTCTAGGATTCTTAGTGGTTATGTGATAAAAATGGTGACCTAACAATGTTGATGTTAAGGATATTAGGATACACATACTATAACAAGCAGTCCTATCCTGATGTTCTCTATTTTGTTTGTTTGATGGACTAGAACTGTCATTTTTAATGGCCTTTTATTGTTTATATGCATAATTCTATTGCAGTGTCGAGCATTTGCCAAGGCTTTGCATTACAAAGAGATGGAGTTTGAAGGTGCACTTTCCAAGAAGATGGATGCGAACCCAATTGTTGTAGTTGAAGCACTCAATCATACAAATAGTTAGTTACATCAGCATAAGGTATGTGGATATTTTATATTCTCCTTAGTTCTACTTCTTTGTTCTTGCATATCAATATGTATATGTCTATGTGTCTCAGTCTTTGTCACAGCTCAAGGGTGTCTCAGTCTATGTCTATGTGGATATTTTATATTCTCCTTAGTTCTACTCCTTAGTTCTACTTCTTTGTTCTTGCATATCCATTTCTACGCATAAGTCAGATCTTACGCATAAGATTTATTCTTACGCGTAAGTTTCAGAATTCTACGCATAACTTCATCAAAGGTCTTCTCTTCGTGCTACGGTGACTCAGTACTTCCCTGACTTGGATAAGTTTGTGGAATACTTCGACACGGGATATCTTTCAAGCTTGGATAAGTTTGAGAGATCAATTTGGTTGAAAAAACCTTACGCGTAACATTCTTACGCATAAACTCTAAGTTTACGCGTAAAATCAAAGTCTACGCATAAACAATATTGTTTACGCATAACTTAGATCTTACGCATAACTTAAAGGTTACGCATAACATCTTACGCGTAAGATTATTCAAAGTTTACGCGTAAGATTCAAGGTTTACGCGTAAGTTTTGGATTTTTGACAACCAAACTTCAAACGGCCATAACTTTTGAACCGTAACTCCGTTTTCGACGAATCAGCTGTCAAAACGACCGCGAGACCGAGAAGAAGGACACGTTGAATCATCTAAAGATCATTCAAGCCAAGCTTCGAGGCCCAAATCCACTCTGAACGGAAGTTATTGAGGTTTTAAGGTTCCAGATCAAAATTTTCACCATAAAAACTTGCATCAACTTACACTAAACACAACTCCTACTTCGTTGAAACGATCCGAGAATCAAATTTATCCATCTACACTTCATCAATGGCTACTCAGCAAGATATTCATGCAGCCGGTGCGGAAAACCGACCTCCGATGCTCGAAAAAGGTGGATATCTCCCATGGACAAGCCGCATGCTTCGTTACATCAAAACAAAGCCTGATGGTAAATTAATGATCAACTCCATTAGAAATGGTCCATTCAAGCCACGACAAGTTCAAATTGAAGGTAATCCAAATGCAACACCTCCTACTCAACCATTCGTGCGTGAACAAACAGAAGCAGATTACACAGAGGAAGACAAGAAGCAGATCGCCGCTGATGATATGGCAATGCACTTAATCCAACTTGGATTACCACGGGAGATCTTTGCTGCGGTCGACAGTTGTGAAACTGCTTATGCTATGTGGGAACGAGTCAGAAGGATATGTCATGGAACAGAGATTGGACAACAGGACGTTGAGAACAAACTTCTTACGGAATGGGAGAACTTTACATCCACTAAAGGTGAACAGATTGAATCTTACTACACAAGGTTTTGCACTTTGATGAATGAGTTAATCAGAAACAAGTTGACACCTCGAACAATTGCAACAAACATCAAATTCATCAATAACCTTCCAGAAGAATGGGGTCGTTATGTTACAATTGTCAATCAAACAAAGGATTTACATAAGGTGAATTATGATCAACTCTATGACTTTTTGAAGCAAAACCAAGCTGAGGCTAATGAAGTAAGGAAAGAAAGATTGGCAAAGAATCATGATCCTCTTGCATTAATTGCTACTACACCAACACCGCTACCAGTGAACACACAACAACCATCATCATCTTCCACTCACAACTACATGCAACCATCATACATTCAACAACCAACCCCGGTCTACCAACAACAGTTCTACCCACAGCAACAACAAAACATTATTCCACAACAGCAATACCAACAATTCCAAGAACCAGAATTCACTGAAAATGATGAAGCTACTGCAGCATTGACCCAAGCGTTTGCTTTTCTGTCAAAGGCATTCCAAGAACGCTATTCTACACCAACTAACAACAACCAAAGGATTTCATCGAACACTCGCAACAAGCAGATTACTCAGCCGAGTTTCAATATGGGCAATGGAGGCCAAATGGTTGGAATTTATGGGAATCAGCAAGGATATGCAACTGGAATCAACATGGGGAATCAGAATGCAGGAAATCAGCATGGTCAGTATGCAGGGAATCAGCATGGTCAGTATGCAGGGAATCAGTTGGGTCAGTTTATTGGAAATCAGAGGGGTCAGAATGTTGGTAATCAGGCGATGGGTAATCAGAATAGAAATGTTGCAGCTTCAGTAGTTGGGAATTTGGGAAATGTGAATCAGGGTAATCCGGTTAAGTGTTTCAACTGTAAGGGTGTAGGTCATATGGCAAGGAACTGTCCTACTAAGCCGAACAAGAAAGACACAGCGTATTTGCAGAAAGCATTACTGTTGGCACAAAAGAATGAGGCAGGGTTTCAGTTAAACGCAGAGGAGAATGATTTTATGGCTCTTATGGATGACATGGAAGATAGAGAGGATATCGATGCAAACTGCATATTCATGGCGAATCTTCAGGAAGCTAAGTATGACACGGATTCTGATACACTTCCTGTTTATGACACCAATGCACCATCTGAGGTATCCAACTTCAACACATGTCACAATAATGATATATTTGATATGTCTCCTCATGAGGAACAACATACTGAGAAGCTAGCACCCACTTATGATACATACCTGGACACGCCAAGTAGTAGCAATACTTCTTTAGCAACTCCAGATGTGAATCATAATGGAGGCTTCGTTTCACAGCATGCTGAGAATGATGAGGAAATACGTGCTTTGTTTGAATCATTATTGAATAATTGTCGTATTGAAATTGAGAATGTGAAAAAGGTCAATCGCGATGTTAAGGCCGCGAATGTTAAATTGACCGCTGAGCTTGAGAGTTACAAAGAAAACGTTAAAGCTTTTGAATTTCATAACAAAAGATTGTCTGAATTAGAAACTGGTTATCAAAATTCCGTTTCAAGGGAAAAACAATTGCAACTCAAGTTTGATACACTTGATGTTAATTCTTTCAAAAAGATAAAAGCTTTAAACGCGGAAATTTCTGATTTACAAAACCAACTTTCTAAACAAAAGTCAGCTTATACCAATCTTGAAAAAGAAAGGGACGAGCTGAAAAAGGACTTTGCAAAGAAAGAAGACAAACTTTTGGCCGAAATCGTAGAGTCAGAACACATGATTGCTCACTTAGAAGAATTGGTGATTAAATCGGGTCAGTCAAGTCAAACAATGAAAATGATTTCAAATCAAACTAATCCGGTTTACCATACGAAACATAAAGTGGCTCTTGGTAACAACACCCCCAGTAATCTCAAGAAAGCTCAGCAAGAACAGAATGTTTTGTATAATGGTAATGTGATTTACACTAAACATGATCCTCCCGTCGTTCGGGATTCTGCGCAAACGATAGAACATGTCGAAGAGAGCATTACTAAAATGAAACAAAAGGATTTGAAACCCATTGATTACAACAAATTGAACAAACTTTCGGGAATTACTTTTGTTCCACAAAAAGAACCATCTGTGTTTTCCATAAAACGACCATTCTCAAAAATGTTTTCTAAGAAAGTAATTGTTTCCAAATCTCTTTCAAAAATGGAACAAATTTCTTCTAACAACACTTTTAATACAAGTGAGGCTAGAGAAATTTTGGATGACGTTAAAAAGAGAATTCAAGAACTTCAAAATATTGTTGCTTCTAAAACTACAATCGATATTAACAACTGGCATTCCAGTTTTCATATTGAGCAGAAAAAAGTTTTTGAAAACGAAATTACTATCCCACTGAATAACATCAGTGCGAGGGTAATCCATTTTGAACGTGCTTTCTTAAAAGAAACGGCCGACTTTGTCAAGGACCACAAATCCCTGGTAAACGAAACTAACGAAACTCGTGAAAACATGAATGCTTTGGAAAACCTAAATGATTCTCTCTTCGAAGCTGTTATGACCATTGACATCATGTCCATCATTTTACAAACATATTCTGTTCAAGACGATGAAAGACTGAGAGCTGAGACCTCCGAAATTGTTTCAAAATATGAAAATGCTCTTATAAAGCTTGAAAAAGAAAATGTGTCATATTTTAAACAACTTGATCGAAAAAAGGAAGAATGCAAGTATGACAAATTGTCGTATGAGCGTGCCTTAAAGAACATAAAAGAGCAAAATGATCTTTTGAGGACTCAGCTTGAAAGTCAAAAAGGAAAGGGTGAGGAAACTAAGTTTGCAAAACCGTCGACTTCGGAGAAACCAAATGTTTCAAACACGGTTCAAAAACCAAAGATGTCAATTTCAAGGTTTGCTCCTAAAGTCGATGAGAAAAAGAATTTGCCAAAACCAGTCACTCCAACACCCTTGCCCAAGAAAAGTGAAAATGATAAGTTTGTTGATAAAGGAAAAGCGGTTGTCGAAACACCTAAAGTGATAGCACCTGGCCTTTTTAGGATTAGTCCCACTAATGCGTCTGCCTCCACATCTAAGACAAATGCGTGCAAAAAGGATAATTCTAAAGAGTCTAGTGATGCTAAAAAGGACAACAATATAAATCCTAATGCGTGTGCCTTACCTTCTACAGGATTAGAAAGCACCTCTAGGAGCAGCAGACTAAAGCCTAAGAGCAATACAAGGAACAATAGAGTCTCGTCTGCCTCTACGAGTAGTAGCAAGAATAAAGTTGAAGAAGTAGAAGAACACCCTAGGAATTTATCGCTTTGTAATAAGAAACATGATTCATCTGAATGTAATGTCGAAAGTACTGGTTCTAATGCATGTAATGACTCTGTTTGTTTAATATGCAAGAAATGTTTAATTAATGATGTTCACGATGAATGTGTTTCTAAGAATGTGAATGTTACGCCTAAACAGAAGTATGTTCCAAAGGGAACTAGTGCTAGATCTAGATCTATAGAAAGATTAGTTGCACGCTTTAGGTCTACCACTAGTAGTCGAATGCCTAGGAACTACCTTAAGTTTTGTATGTGGAAACCTACGGGTAGAGAATTCATTCTTCAGGATGGCAAATTGAAAGTTGTTCAAAATGGACAAGTAGATACCTTCTATGAATGTGATTCAGATTTTACCCCTAACCAAATGGAACCAAATTTCAAACGGTTTCCAAATACAAACTCTTCTGTTCTTGGCAGGTTATCAAAATATGTCTTTGGATCGTCGACTCGGGTTGCTCCAAGCACATGACCGGGAATTTAAAGCTGCTGATCAATTTCATCTGGAAATTCATGGGAACTGTACGCTTTGGAAATGATCATGTAGCAGCTATTCAGGGTTATGGAGATCTTCAGTTTGGGAATTTTTTAATCACTCGAGTTTACTACGTCGAAGGGTTAGGACACAACTTGTTTTCAGTCGGGCAGTTTTGTGATGCAGATTTAGAAGTTGCATTCAGGAGGAACACGGTTTTAATAAGAAATTTGGTTGGTGATGATCTCTTAACTGGTAATCGTGGTACAAACTTGTATGCTATCGATATCAACCAAATGGCTTCTACATCACCAATTTGTCTTATGATAAGGGCAACCGAAACTAAGTCCTGGCTGTGGCATAGACGTTTATCCCATCTCAATTTCGACACGATCAACAAGTTAGCCAAAGACAACATCGTCACCGGACTTCCTAAGTTCAAATACACCAAGGAACACCTTTGTCCATCATGCGAACAAGGAAAAAGCAAAAGAGCATCATATAAACCCAAAACCGTACCTAGTTCGGAAGCAAGGTTACATATGTTGCACATGGACTTATGTGGCCCAATGAGAGTTGAAAGCATTAATGGGAAGAAGTATATTCTTGTTATTGTCGATGATTATTCAAGATATACATGGGTAAAGTTTCTGAGGTCAAAAGACGAAGCACCAGGTACCATCATCACCTTTCTGAAGCGTATCCAAATTCTACTTCAAGCTCCAGTAAGGATTGTAAGAACAGATAATGGCACAGAATTCACTAATCAGGAGTTAAGAACCTACTTTGAAGATGTTGGAATAACACACCAAACATCAGCTGTTAGAACTCCACAGCAGAATGGGGTAGTTGAAAGAAGAAACAGAACTCTTGTGGAAGCTGCTCGCACAATGCTGATCTTTTCTAGTGCACCACTATTCTTATGGGCTGATGCTGTTGCCACTGCTTGTTTCACTCAGAACCGATCCCTAGTACATCCAAGATTCAATAAAACCCCATATGAGCTAGTGAACAACCGTAAACCTGACATCTCTTTCCTTCACGTGTTTGGCGCTTTATGCTATCCGACGAACGACAGAGAAGATCTAGGAAAGTTGAAAGCTAAGGGTGATATTGGAATCTTCATTGGATATTTAGAAAGCTCGAGGGCATTCAGGGTGTATAATAGACGTCTAAAAAGGATAATGGAGACGATGAATGTGAAGTTTGACGAAATTTCACAAATGGCTTCTGAGAGATACGCTCTAGAACCCGCGCTTAATCCGATGGCTTCTAATCAAAACGGATTAGGACCCGCACCAAACCATCAGACTTCTGGACACATAAGTTCAGGACTCGTGCCTCAAGGAGCTCAGTCAACAAACACAGATAAACCTTCAGAACAAGAACTGGAAAATTTCTTCGAGTTAATGTTTGATGAATATTATGGTGGAACTTCGACAAATGCATCTCCACAACATTCCGCTGCACCCGCTCAAAACCATCAAACACCACCACCACCACAGGATGCATCTACCACAATCGAAGCTGAAGCACCAACTGCATCAACATCATCTACATCTACTCAAGCAACTCCAGTACTTGAAACTGATCTACCAAGAGTTGATGAGCAAAATCAAAACACAAATTTTCAAGAAGAACCAACAAATAATTCAAACGATGTTGCGTTAGAAGAAGAAGAAGAAGTATTTGAAAACCCGTTTGCAACAGACTCTGCTGAATCTTCTTCAAGGTTACAAGAACCATCTAACACACATTCGTTACACCCAAGGTACCCTTCTACGTTTCAATGGACAAAAGACCATCCGTTAGTACATGTTATTGGTGATCCTTCAATGCCAGTTCAGACAAGGAGACAACTTGCCACCGATCTCGAATTGTGCATTTACATTTGCTCAATAAGCACCAAAGTACCAAAGAACATTCGGGAAGCAATGGCAGAAAACCCATGGATTGAAGCGATGCAGGAGGAATTTCTTCAATACCTGTTACATGACAGTTGGGAACTTGTTGAACGACCACTTGATAAACGAGTTCTTGATCTCAAGTGGTTGTGGAAGAACAAACTGGATGAGGAAATGACTGTCATTCGCAACAAAGCTTGTCTCGTGGCTAAAGGATATCCACAAGAAGAAGGGATAGATTTCGAAGAATCATTCGCGCCTGTAGCTAGACTAGAAGCAGTCCGGATTTTCTTAGCCTATACAGCTCACAAAAACATCACAGTCTATCAGATGGATATTAAGACAGCTTTCTTGAATGGAACTCTGAAAGACGAAGTGTATGTGAGTCAGCCAGAGGGATTCATCGACAGAGATCATCCAGACTACGTCTACAAGCTTAAGAAAGCAATTTATGGCTTAAAACAAGCTCCAAGAGCGTGGTATGACGAACTATCATCTTTCTTGCTTAAAAACAATTTCACCAAAGGAACGGTTGATGACACCTTGTTTTTCAAAAAATTCAAAGATGACATTTTGATCGTTCAAATTTACGTGGACGACATAATTTTTGGATCAACCAATCCTAACCATTCAAAACATTTTGAAAATCTCATGAAAAGCAAATTTGAAATTTCTATGATGGGGGAACTAAAATTCTTTCTTGGTTTACAAATACATCAATCCCCTCGTGGTATTTTTATCAATCAAGCTAAATATACTATAGAGATTTTGGAAAAACATGGAATGGAAAACTGTGATTCTGTTGGTACACCAATGGTCACTTCACCAAAAATAGGTGCTGATTTGTTTGGGAAACCCCTCAATCCGAAGAAATATCGGAGCATGATCGGTTCTCTCATGTACCTAACTGCTAGTCGACCCGATATTCAATTTGCTGTTTGTTTGTTAGCACGGTTTCAGGCAAAGCCTACCGAACTTCACCTCAAAGAGGTTAAACGGATCTTTCGGTACCTACGAAGCACCATCAACATGGGACTTTGGTATCCGAAGGATTCGGAGTTTAATCTAACAGCATTTTCAGATGCAGACCATGCTGGTGATCAAGTTACAGCAAAGAGTACATCAGGTGGAGCACAATTTTTGGGTGAAAAGCTTGTAAGCTGGTCGTCAAAGAAACAGGATTGTATTGCGCTATCAACTGCCGAAGCCGAGTATGTGTCTCTATCTGCGTGTTGTGCCCAAGTTCTTTGGATGAGGACACAGCTCACAGATTATGGCTTTACTTTTGACATAATACCTATGTATTGTGACTCAAAAAGTGCCATAGCCATCTCGTGCAATCCCGTACATCACTCTAAGACGAAGCATATCAAAGTCCGCTACCATTTCATCAAAGAACACGTGGAAGAGGGTACTGTTGAATTATTTTTCGTTAAGACTGATTATCAGCTCGCCAATCTTTTTACTAAAGCCCTTCCAAAAGAACGGTTTGACTATTTAGTTCGACGAATTGGCATGCGAAGCCTAACTCCTGAGGAGCTAGAACGTCTTCTCGAATCTTCTTGAAAATGTTTTGAAAACCGCTTCGCTGTAAATATTTTTTGAAAAACAAAATACAAAATTTGAAAAACCAACAAAAACAAAATACAAAAATATAAAATTTTCAAAAAATACAAAAACAATATAAAATCCAAAAATCCAAAAATATTCTTCTCACGACATGTCTCTCGTATAAATCAATATTCTGTACTGATGCGTGGGAATCGCACCTTGCTTTACCTCTCGAGGGATCTCGCGAGGCTTACAACCCCCACCAGGCAGTGTACCTGATCGTTGTAGTATAGTATAGTGACAAGTACCGGGGGATTGATCGTTCAGCTAGGAATAGTGTCGTTAGGATTGAAATTAATCTAACTAGGTCTAAAGGTGAAGGATAATTCTTTTTGTATTTTTATATTTTATGAAAAGCAAGTAAAAGTCTCAGGTATTGGGAGAGTGGGCGGAATTAGTTGCTAATCAACTAACCCAAAAGCTACTAATTAAACTACTTAACAAGAAAACTAAGCTAAGGTTCTACAAGATAAGTGAAGCATGTCTACCCATGATATGTTACTCCTTGCTAGCTATCCAATCCTACCTATTGATTTGTAACCTTGTTTTAATTGATGGGTTGTATTCCTTAATACCATTCATGGGGTGGCATACATAACTCCCCAATTCTATGAGCTCTTATCTCCTCCTACACCATGCCCAGCACAACTATAGGGATTGTAAACAGTGGCTCATGCATTAAATACAACCAATAAAGACCTAGTACGCCTCGGTTCATGTTTCTTAAGACGTTCAAGCATGTTACCATTTGGAGATCTGCCAGTTTTCTTAAGCCTAACATATAAATCATTCAATCAAAACAAGAATCAATAGGAAACAAGGATTATAAACTAAACCAACTAGATCTATCGAAGTGTCACGCCCTAATTGATGAAGATAGACACAAACATCAACAAGGAATCAATAAGATCTAATTAATTATATACAAGTTTCACATAATCATAAGTAGACACAAGGTGAATTAGCAAATCATCATCAAAGAAGAGCAATCAACAATGATGATGGAAAACATAATTAAGATAGAATCAACAAACCAATACATGATGTTTATGGAGTGATTGAAACCCTCTAAGTTGCTGGAAAAACACCCACCTAAACCCAGGAATCGACCTTAGGGTTTAGGGCTTAAAAATAATGAAGTTATGATGTTATATTTATAGGCTGTATTCTGCCCGGCCCATCTTGACGGCGTCACCTCTTTACTCTTGACGCCGTCAAGAAGCCTTTTTCACCAAGTTGTAGATCTTTTCGTCCTCTTCGTTTCCTTTTTTGAATCGCCTCAATCCGAGTTCGTATGCAAAAGTTATGACCAAAACGGTGTCAGCTACTCCGCGCGCAAGTTTTGACAAATTTACACGTGACGGCCTTGGTGACGCCGTCACCACCTACGGTATTTTATTCTTGATTTCTTGACGCCGTCAAGAGTAATTCTTGACGCCTTCATGCACTGTTCACAGCATAGAATTTTGAGACTTTGCCGTTTTCTTCACTTTTATGCTCCAAAAACGTCCAAAATGGCTTCTTTTCCAGGATTCACTCTCCAAACACCTAAAATCACAAAAGGAACGATTTAGGGCAATATTTGATCAAATAAAGTCGGATTTGGGCTTAAATGACCCCCCAAAAACGGATCATTTTTCGCCTCATCATATACCCTTACACTTGAGATTTGCTTGTCCTCAAGCAAATGAGCTTTTATTCTACTCAAAAGACAAGTTAGGGGTCATTTAACACTAATATAAAAGTAATTACAACAAATAATCGTTCCACTAAAGACCAATAGATAAGCACGAAGATCATACACAAGCACCTCACAAATAGTGTTTAGATACTCACATCTCTCGGGTGTAATAAAGTAATATAACATTATGGAAATGGAAGATATCTCTCACTACCTGTCATAGCAAAATAGATTACAATAGGCTTGGGAAAGGATCAAACCTCCACCACATGGCGTAAGCACCTAGGATAAACTATCAAAGAGGTCTTTTAAAGGGTTATAACATTAGGTATAGGGATATGAATTACACGGTTTTGTTGGATAAAGGAAGTTTTACTGGTGGCGAGTTAACAATCTTGGTTAATTACATGTACAAGATGGCGTTGCTAAGCCAAGACTAGACTCGACTTAAGCTAATAAATGAAAAATAACAAAAACATAAAATGAACATAGAATAAAAACAGGATGGTAGTCCGTATGTTTTTTTTTCTTTTCTTTTCTTTTTCTATTTTTTTTTTTTTTTTTTTTTTTTTTTTTTTTTTTTTTTGCATACACTCTTACCCTACCATCCAAAATAATACATCATAGGGGTATGAGCATTCCCCTTACACTTGAATCTTTACATACTTTACATTTAACTATTCTAATGACTCGAATTAAGAAAATCAAAACACTTGGAGCACTTTTAAGATTAACGTACATATGGGGGTAATAATATGATGTTCTTCCCCATTACTCCATAAAATAAGTACTTACCCATGAGTCCCAATCGTCCCAAAACAATATGTACAAGGATATGACTCGACTTAGCAACCATGTAATCAATTAGAAAGTTAACTTAGGGTTTAACAAATAACAATAATGCACTAAAAATGAGCGCATACACGGAAGGCTAAGGCGATTTGGGTGTACATTTAAGTGGGGTGTAACAAGTTCTTCCTTTAAGTAAGATGCTTAAAGTTAGAAACGAAAAGATAGGCTCGGAGGGGTGTACTAGGGGTTTCGTGTACTAAAAATGAGTACAACACTAAGGGTGTGGGAAAAATTAGTTGACTTAACTAGCCAAGTAATATGACTTAAATGGTCAAGTAATTATAATACGGGTTTAACACAAGGGTGATCCTAATGCCTCTTATCATGTAGTAAATCCTACCACACGAATGTAGTCTCACTAGCGGTCTCGGGATGCATCACTAACGCAAGTTCTAGAATCTAAATGCTACCGGTACACTCATAAGCACCAATAATGAATGCTTTTCCTATCAAAACTAAAGTCGAACCTCACATTTTTTGGTGGAAAATTTTTCTGAATATACGGTTATGTGCTAATCATACAACCTCCTATCCATGAGACGCTTGCTATGGCTAAAGTTTCACTCCTAAATGTTGTAAAAAAATTTAAATTTGGCGCTAAAATTACACTAACAAGTATTTCTCGTAGTTTTATTACTCATCTACTATCAAACAAAACAAACTCAAGCGAAAGTGCATATGTAAGGTATCATCTTTTTACCCTCCCCTTACACTTAAGATGAACATTGTCCCCAATGTTCAAGTAAAGAATGTAAAAGTTAAGAAGTAAAGAGAATGAAATCAAATACTCCCCTGATTCGCTCGGTATGGATTTTAGGTTGGCCAGGTTAAATCTTCTTTCAAGAAAACGAACAATCAAAGCTTCCCTTCCAGAATATAAATCATCTCCTTGTCAAACATAACCTGTAAATCCTGAGAAAACAAACAAAAACCCAAAGCATCAAGCCGAACAAAGATAACTCACAACTAGATGTAATTCCAGACTTAGGAATAAAAACAAAACAATTAAAGATATAATGCTTGTGGAATGAATGTTTGCAGATTTCCTGGAGATTATAAAACTTAATAATTTACAAAAACCATAAGACTCCATTAGAAAAACAAAACTGGTAAAATTTTCAGATTTTTACACGTGACGCCGTCAGAAGTGACCTGCAGAAATTCTTATGTTAAGTTTCCGGAAAATTTCTGGAAAAACTTCGTCCTACTTCCTGGAAAATCCTGCAAAACATCATTACGACTCGATACAAGCATTTGACTCTAACAAGTACTAATACACATGTCCATTTAATATTGTTGTGGTTCGTGCTCAATTTCGTTCTTATAAACAAATTTGGATCTCCCTTACACTTATCTTTTGCAAAATACCTTTATATGCAATTAAGACGAAGTTAAAAACAAAATAAAGCATTTTCACAATTTACTTTGAAACATGAGCCACAAACAATAAAAATAAAACATGCATACGGAAACAAATAAAATCAAACAAACAAACAAACAAATAAAAACACACAAAACATGGGTTGCCTCCCAAGAAGCGCTTGTTTTTGTTCGAGTCTCGAGCCTGACTCTACCCTTATTTAATGGAAATAGAGGAGGTTCTCCCTACACTTAGGATTAAGTGTGGGTGAAAGTAGCGATACACACCCTTAGGGTGTGAATATGCCACGTGAGGTGAAGGGGGTGGGTGAATGGCTTCCTTCATCCTAAAACTACCTGGATAATATTGGTTGATGGGTGGGTCGGTTCCTCTTTTGTCTCCTAGAAATATATCTAAGGATGGAAAAGTGTGTAAAGATTGAGGTTCCGGTTCATCAACACTAGGAAATTCCCTAGAACTAGGAGTAAGGTTATCACTACAAGTGTTCAAACCTATATCCTTAAGTGGTGCCTGGTCCAAGGGTTCTACCTCCATGGGAATTCCTAAAATTTCTTCTACTTCTTCCGGGTAAGTCACGGGCGGTGTGTGTGCCTCAAATGATGGTTGAGTATTTTGTGGGCTTATGTTATTTACCTCATCATTCCACGTGTCACGATCACCTATATCCTTAGGTAGTGATAATAACAAACCTAGTGCTTCATCCAACTTATGGTTTATTGATACGGCTCTATCCATAATTCCTTGGCAAACTAGATCGCTTTTTCTATTAGCTTCACTAAAACGAGATCCTAAACATGGAGGTTGTTCATAAGAATCTATCCTAGGTGAAGGCTCATATGATTCATAGGTGTCTCTAAATGAGGTATTTTGCACTTCTTGGTGTTCTAGCCACTCAACCATATATTGCAATCTTAGAAGTCTAAGTGAAGTGTCCATTTGAAGCAAATTACAAACAAAATCACAAAGAAAAGATAGACTACGAGAAAGCTACAAAATAAAAAGAAAAAATCTCACTTGATAGGAATCTAATGAGTAGACCTAATAAAAATCAAATTCAACCTAAACAATAACTATTCCCCGGGCTGCGGCGCCAAAAACTTGATGCGTGGGAATCGCACCTTGCTTTACCTCTCGAGGGATCTCGCGAGGCTTACAACCCCCACCAGGCAGTGTACCTGATCGTTGTAGTATAGTATAGTGACAAGTACCGGGGGATTGATCGTTCAGCTAGGAATAGTGTCGTTAGGATTGAAATTAATCTAACTAGGTCTAAAGGTGAAGGATAATTCTTTTTGTATTTTTATATTTTATGAAAAGCAAGTAAAAGTCTCGGGTATTGGGAGAGTGGGCGGAATTAGTTGCTAATCAACTAACCCAAAAGCTACTAATTAAACTACTTAACAAGAAAACTAAGCTAAGGTTCTACAAGATAAGTGAAGCATGTCTACCCATGATATGTTACTCCTTGCTAGCTATCCAATCCTACCTATTGATTTGTAACCTTGTTTTAATTGACGGGTTGTATTCCTTAATACCATTCATGGGGTGGCATACATAACTCCCCAATTCTATGAGCTCTTATCTCCTCCTACACCATGCCCAGCACAACTATAGGGATTGTAAACAGTGGCTCATGCATTAAATACAACCAATAAAGACCTAGTACGCCTCGGTTCATGTTTCTTAAGACGTTCAAGCATGTTACCATTTGGAGATCTGCCAGTTTTCTTAAGCCTAACATATAAATCATTCAATCAAAACAAGAATCAATAGGAAACAAGGATTATAAACTAAACCAACTAGATCTATCGAAGTGTCACGCCCTAATTGATGAAGATAGACACAAACATCAACAAGGAATCAATAAGATCTAATTAATTATATACAAGTTTCACATAATCATAAGTAGACACAAGGTGAATTAGCAAATCATCATCAAAGAAGAGCAATCAACAATGATGATGGAAAACATAATTAAGATAGAATCAACAAACCAATACATGATGTTTATGGAGTGATTGAAACCCTCTAAGTTGCTGGAAAAACACCCACCTAAACCCAGGAATCGACCTTAGGGTTTAGGGCTTAAAAATAATGAAGTTATGATGTTATATTTATAGGCTGTATTCTGCCCGGCCCATCTTGACGGCGTCACCTCTTTACTCTTGACGCCGTCAAGAAGCCTTTTTCACCAAGTTGTAGATCTTTTCGTCCTCTTCGTTTCCTTTTTTGAATCGCCTCAATCCGAGTTCGTATGCAAAAGTTATGACCAAAACGGTGTCAGCTACTCCGCGCGCAAGTTTTGACAAATTTACACGTGACGGCCTTGGTGACGGCCTTGGTGACGCCGTCACCACCTACGGTATTTTATTCTTGATTTCTTGACGCCGTCAAGAGTAATTCTTGACGCCTTCATGCACTGTTCACAGCATAGAATTTTGAGACTTTGCCGTTTTCTTCACTTTTATGCTCCAAAAACGTCCAAAATGGCTTCTTTTCCAGGATTCACTCTCCAAACACCTAAAATCACAAAAGGAACGATTTAGGGCAATATTTGATCAAATAAAGTCGGATTTGGGCTTAAATGACCCCCCAAAAACGGATCATTTTTCGCCTCATCATGTACGTTTCTAGAAATGTCATTCAACAATGATACGGACATGTACAGATGCTTGAGCGGGAGTTCTTTTTAAATGTTTTTCTAAAACATGTCGTTTCTCAAAATTTTCTTCACAATGGCTTTCGTATACATCAGTACGAAACCCGTACGTTAAATGATGACTTCTGATTATATTTCAAATCAAGGACTCGTACGTTCAATGACGAACTCTTTTTCAAAAAAGTTCGAGTCTAATCAAACGAAAAAGATTTCAAGCATAAACTCGTTTTCCATCAAAATTCTTGAGCACTTTTTCAAGATTGTTCAAAAGATTTCTCAAAATCTCTCAAAATTAGTGCTCAAGATAACTCCCTCAAAACCCTTAATTGATTTTAAAATGTGCTATTATTAAGGGGGAGTACAAAAACAAAATTGTTCCAAATTCATGCAAAATGAATCTGTCTTTCTCTCCAAAAAGCTTTTTCTTAATCTGTTGATATAAAAAATATCACAATATGCTATTTTTTAGGGGGAGAAGACATGATTAAAATGTCATCAAAGATGTTTAAAGTTTGTAACTGAATCTCAGAAGAGCTCGACTCAGAAAGTACCAATGAATTGACGAAGTCTAAAATGTCAGTAATCGAAAAGACTTGTCCTGGACGGGTAATAATTTCAAGCTAGTCCAACTAGTGATGTAAGCGTGTCTCGAATAGGACTTGTCTGAGTAGAATGTACCATATCGAGAGACTTTCTTTGGACTTGACCAGGACGGGTAATAACTTCATGCTAGTCTAACTAGTGATGTAAGCGTGTCTCGAATCGGTCATGTTCACTGAAAGTGGATCAATTCAAAAAGTGCAAACTCCTCACGCATGTGCAAATTTCTTTAAAAAATTCATGAGCGCATGTGAAGGGGGAGTCCTTCAAAAGAAACAAAAACTCTCAAAGTGTCAACAAAAATGTGTTTATATTCTTAAACACTTTGAGAGATTTTCAATCAAAGGTTTCATGGCAATTATAGGATTCATGGAGTTATAAGGTGACTAAGGTTAGGGAAAACGGTCCTATGATCCGCCAGAGCCGGAGGGATCTACCCAAGGACAATTCCAATAGATTTGAATTAGAAGTCCTTAGGTATGATTGAAAAAAAAGGAGAAAATGAGAAAGGAGAAAGAAGGGGTTGAAGAATTAAAAAGAAAAGTTATGATGAAGGGTGAAAAGAAATAGCCCTCCAAATGTTCAACCTTAGGGCAGACACCGGGTTCAATTCATATGCTACTGGTTGTTACTAAGGTGACACCGGTATTGAAGATAAAGACGTCATGGACCCAGTGACGCACTGCACTAAACCTTCTAGCCACTCAAGTTCTCTTAAAAGAGCTTGTTTCATTCTCACGGGGAACCGGCATAATCTATCGACCTGTCTCTTAGAGATGGTTGATATTGAAGCAGGAGACCTCTCCCTAATCTCCGCACAGGAAACCAAATGTGCACTTATCGAGTCTAGAGCCCCGAGATTCATCAAAAGATCTCATAGGAACACATGATATTTCTACACTGGTTGTTCATCATTAAGGACGCCAGATGTAAACTTTAGAGTCCTACGCAGATCTTAGCAATCTGCCAGAACATTTATGAGAGGATTCACTTGTGTAATTCTCAATGATTGAATGGAAACTCCTGCCAGGGTCAACATCAAGCAGCCCTGACAGCAGGTCACTTCGGTAATTCTTTATGGGTTACGCTTAGTGTTCGCGGTGGTTTCAAACAGTCTACAGTCGTGGAGTGATCCCCAGCGACTCACCCAGTCATTGAGCTACTAAGTAGGTCTTGTAAGCTCTCTCGAGAGTATCTGACATGGGAACGGCCTTGGTAAGGGTTAGAAGGAGTCTTCACACTATGCTGTTGACGATCTCTAATTCTTATCTGTAAGTACCGGATGTTTTATTGCTAACTGTTTATATGCAGGGACACTTCATCTCCGTGGCGACAGATTCCACGTGCTCATACATACATCTGGAAGTTAAAGAAAGCTCCCTCAAAGATCTATACAACACAAAGTTCAAAGAAAGATTCTACGCCAAAAATAAGAATCTACAAAGTATAAAGACTAAGGATCAAAGTGAAAGAAAGGGAACTACGTGCATATGAATATCAAAGTCCAAAGATGTATGAGCATGTTGGAATGGCAAACAACCACCACAGACGCAGAAGTGACGAAAGGCAGATAACTCCACATCACAAAGGAACAAAGAACGATGAAAAATCAGTTATCAAAGATCACAAAGCATGAAGGAACAAAGACTAAAGACTATTCTACAACGACACACAAAGTTAAAGACAAAGAACACGGAAGACCCACTCACGTGGAGCATCATTCGAATGACCACCCCTTAGGGGGAGATTGTTAGCATTAAAATATTTATATATAGAAGTGATGGTCATTCTCATATTGTAACTTTGTGTCGTTTGTTAAGATTAGTAATAGTTTAGTCAATGGGCCTTGGTCTTGGTAAGCTAATATGCTATTAGTTATGTTTCATAAGCCTTTATAGATAAAAGAAAGCCAAGCCCAAGACCAAGCCCATGGAAAGCCTTTAGGGCATCCTAACTCTTGTACTATATAAACACCTCAAAGCTCATTTGAGGTGTGTGCTTGTGTGTGTGTATTGTGTGTGTTTTTTAATAAAAGTTCTCTTCATCTTACTCTCTCTTTTACAACTCATACGCCACACTTTATTCATATCAAGTCACCATCTTTCCTTCTTCTAGTGCTTATATTTGTGTTAAAGTTGATATATCTAAGGTCCTACACATAAAAACCAATTGTGCTTAGAAAATAATAAAAATACTAAAAATCAAAGATAAATAGAAAAGAAATAAAAAATTCAAGAAGATTGAAGAAGAAGAACTGTAGCAGTGGTGTTATGGGTTGCATTTGGTATTAGAAGCCTCAGTGGAGGTGTAGGTGGAGTTCATTGTTCTTGGTTCCTCAGTTTAGCTTGGATTGAAATCTGTAAGCAATTTTAGTATTCTTAGCATATTTAGTTCTTGTTATTTATTTGATGTTATTTCTGTTTAAATAGCTTTAATTAAGCTTAGTTAATCTGTTTTGAACTTAATATCAAGAGTTGTGGTTTAAAATTAAAACTTATAGTGTAATCTGTCTCTTAAGGGTGTGTTTGGATTTGCTGTTTAGGATTAGTCACAGGTTGCTTGTGGTGTTTCTTTTAGCTCACTCAGTCTCAAATAGGTACAATTAAGTTAGATTAGGTATAAAATGCATAGGTTAGTTTGAAAAAAGTCAAAATCATGTTCTATTTACCTACACAGTTAACTGTGTAGGAATTTGGTATCCATAAGCTCATAATCTAATCATAAGTTGGTAATTTAGCTTATAGTAATCTTATATTAGCTTAATACATGACAAATAGTAAGTAAGGATCACTAGAATTTCACATAAGTCAAATCTTAGTTTTATAGAAAAAGTCAAATTGTTCTCATCTTAGTTTTTTTCCCAAAAATCCAAGAATTGTTTAAAATTTGAGAGAAGGATTTAGGACTTGAAAATTGTTTCTATTAATAGCCTACCAGGTCTAGTTTATATTTCCACCATCTTTACATTTTTAGTATTTTTGTGTGGACCCCACCATCCATCCAAAGTAAGTTGCAGGGAGAAAGACTTCCCCTGCTTCATCAGACCTCAGTCACAACACCACCTTTGGTGGTGTTTTGTGACCACCACAGTGGGTCCCACACCACAAAATCAGGTTTTCCCAATCCCCCTCCTAGTAGGCTATCTCTATTGACCTTTTGTTTGACTTCTAACCCATTGGACCCCACCTAGAATAAGCCCTCAAGTCTGTCCCATAATCTGTCTCAGAAAACAAATAAGCATAAGCTTATTGTGGTTTTTTTTGCTTATTCAGCCAACCCCTTGTGCTTTTTCTTGCTTATGCATGTTTAATAAACTCTGAGGAATCAAGTTTTACCAAGGTGGGTCCCACATAAGCTCATTTGAGCTTATTTACCTTTTCAGTCAACATAAGTCAACTGTTAGAGTTGTTAGCTTATATCTAGCTTATTTTTAAGTTGTAAAATATTTGTTTTTAGAAAAATTAGTTATATTTAGGTATAATATAGTTTGGAAAAAGAAAAATCAAGAAAATACAATATAAAAATAAGTGATAGTTTCTATTTAATTTAATTTAATTTTAATTTTAATTTTTAGATTTTAATTAAGAAAGTTGTGTTTTTATATTTTTATTAATTTCATTTTAGGTTAAAGTAATTATAATAATTTTCTCAGATTTTAATTTTGTCTTTTAGTATTAATTAGAATTAAAAATAGTTTTATTAATAATTAATCAATAAATAAGTTTTAAATAGCATAATTAGTTTTTATACAGTAACACCTATATTTTATATTTTTCCTAGCTTCTGTAAGTCATAAGATAATTTTAGAAATTTTCTTGTGATTTATACTGTTCATTTAATAGTTTTTATAATTTAAATAGTTTAAATAGTAATTAAATAATAAATAGAATAATAATTAGTAAACTAGTTTATAAATATATAAAATAAAGTTTTTATAATTTTTTAGGATTCCTATGATGGTTAATTAGATTTATAAAAATTTTCTTAATTTTCCAAGTCATTTTAGTATTATTTGTAATTTAGAATAGTTTAATTAGTATAATTAATATAAATAGTTTTTAATTAATAGAAAATACATAAAAAGACAAAAACATTTATTTTTATTTTTTATACTTTCTTCAAGTTCTAATTTAAGTTTAGAAATTATTTTTATAAGTTTTTAGTTTAATTTGTAGTGTTTATTATTATTAGTTTTTATTTAAGTTAGTTTTAATAAAATAGTTAAATAGTTTTTATTAAATAATTAATAATAAATAATATAAAAATCTAAAAAATAGTTTTCTTTTTAATTTTATTTTATTTTAAGTTTAAGTTTATAGAATTTTCATTTTTAACCCCTGTAGTTTATTTTTCTTAAAACTCACCTTTTTCTCAGTACGCAATCGCGTCTGATTTTAAATTGGTGTACGTTTAAACGTTTTTAATTACCTAGCTTTTACGTAATCATTAAAATAGTTTATTTAAGTTATTTAAAGTTATAAAACCCTAGTGTAAACACTCACACACACTTTTATACCTTTCCTGTTCACATTCACTGATCACAGATTCGTTTTTAATACCATCACAACCTCGTTGGGACATTACGACCCGGGAAAACACTGTATTTCACGGAAGCATTTGCCTCAGCTGTTTGACTATTATAATTGACCATTCACAAGTGGTTGACCAATAATTATCTGACCGTTTGAGGCCAATCAAAATTTGACGCCGCTGCCGGGGTATTGATTCTAGGCTGTCTTTGACTTGTTGACCTTGGTCAATAATAATCTGACGGTTCGGGCTCAATCAAAATTTGGCACCGCTGCCGGGGAGGTTGTGCGCTTATTCTAAACATTTTTGCGTATTAGTGAACCTGAATATACGATCATTGTATATTTATCCATCCTTGTTCATATTATTATCATATAAAAACAAAAACATTTCCCGAAAACTTTTTAAAATCAGTTTTCAACGAACACAAAAAACAAAAATATTTTCCTTCTTATTAGTACTACAAAAATTTTCAAAAATACCAAAAATATTCACCTTTACACCCCTACCTATTTGATTCTTCATTTCTCACCCCCTAAACCCTTTGATTCTTTCTATGTCTTATTCTCACCTTCTTGTCTGTCAATGTTGTGGTAGTTCTTATAATGGTGGTGATTGCCCCAGTTGTGGCACGGTAGAGTCAGGAAACGGGTCTGTCTATAACCAGAATCCCTATTCCTACCCTGACATGACTGATTCATTCCACCAGCTTCCACACAATGAGACTCAGCAGTTTTACTGTTGTGAGTACTGTGGTGGTTCACACTACAGTTCAGATTGTCAAACTAGGAATCAGTTTGTCTATGAACAGGTTCCTAATAACAATTATGACTTAAACACATACGACTCACAGTCACATCAGTTCAACTGTTGTGAGTATTGTGGAGGTCCACACTTTAGCTCTGATTGTCAAACAAGGAATCCATTTCCTTGTAACAATTACGACTATTCGTTTCAAGACCCACCTCCACAGTACCAAATGAACCAAGCAACTCCTCAAAACCAGCAAGACCTTTGTCTAGAGTTTCTTGAGAAACTTAAAGACCTTAAGGAGGAGTTGGCTAATATGTCGTTTCACAATGCACCAAGTTTTTCTTGTGTACATTGTGGGGGTCCTCATGATGATTTCAAATGTCAACCGTATTATAAACCTGAACATTGTTCTAGTTCTGATACATTCAGTTTTGACACATCCACACCCCCACAGTCTCCACTCACTCAATATTCTCGTGATAAATCTATCGCGGAATTACTTGCTGAAGAACATGATGCTAGAGACGAAAGAAGCATGGAAGAATTACTAGTCTTAGAACAAGCAGCTATAACACGTACCAAATTTCAAAATGCTGCTCTTCTCGATGAGGATGATGAAAGTGATGATACCTCATCAAGTTCATCAGTTGAGACTACTTCCATGGATATACAGGGAGAAATGAGTATGGGAGAATTACTAGCAGCAGAACAAATGGAAATTATAAAATCCATGTATGCTAGTCCTTCTCAACTCATTCAGTTTGATGATATCATACCCGAGGTTCCCACTCACTCTCTGAACATGGGAGACGAGCATCTTGACACAATTCCTGCAAAGGAATTTGACGAATTCATAAAGTCTAGTGTTGAGGACCTTGTCTCAATCCCAAGTGAGTCACAGGGAATTTTTGATCATATGTGTGATATCCCTTCTCCTCTTGATTTTTCAAAAGATCATGTAGATACTCTCTCCGATTCTAACGATAATTGTACATCTTATGGAGAAATTGAGTATGTTGAGGCATCACTTCCCGAGTCTAATGTTGACTATCTTCTTGAAGAGTTCGCTGATGAACTCTCTCATATGGATCCCATCCCACCAAGGGATGAAAATGAAGTCTTTGACTTTGAAGCGGATTTGAGAGAGTTAGAACTTTTACCTATTCATGATCCTTCGATTGAACTAAATCAGATCAAACCACTTCCTCCGGAAAGTGAAAATGATTTGGACGAATTTGAGGCTTTTATGACTGAAGATACTTCAATTTCATACGAAGTTGATGATTATTATCTTGATCCTGAGGGGGACATTCTTTTTCTAGAAAGTTTGTTAAACGAAGATACAATTCCCCCTTTTCCACCCAAACAACTTCATAATGAGGAAATCGAATCAGTTGAGGAAACTGATAAATTTCCTGAGATCAAGCTTAAGGACTTGCCTCCTCCACTTGAATATGCATTTCTTGAGGAGGAAGTTCTTATCTTAATTGCTATTCAGATCTCCCTACTTTCCTTCACCTACCAGGTGATTTCTCCTATTCTTCACTCCTTCGGGAATGAGGACACTATCTTTGACCCCGGCATTCTCATTTATAAATTATGAGCCGGGTGTCATTATGTCTCATCGGTGTGGAACTTTCACGTGCTTCAAATGTTTATCCAAACGTCTTGAATGAAAGTCCGATTGAGATTGTCTCTTCCACTTACTTCCCCATGGACAAATTAATTCGGGGTCGAGTCAAGTTAGCGACTCGGTAATCAAAAACAGTAGCATGTACATAGGTTTTCACCCATGTTTCACCCTAAGTGTGGGGGAGATACCCCACATGTTGTATATATATATATATATATATATATATATATATATATATATATATATATATATATATATATATATATATATATATATATCCTCTAAAAAAAATGTAAATATAGTGATAGCTTCTATTTAAGAAGTTTTATCTAAAAAATAATTGTATGTATATACATTTAAAATAAAGGCTATAGAGTATTTTCGTCTTACGTTTTAAGTGTCGGTTTAACACCCGGTACTTTGAATATTGAGGACAATATTCAGTTCTAAGTGTGGGGGGAGATTCGTTATTCTAACGAATTTAAACACATGTTCCATCAAGAACCCCCATTTTAGCCCAAATTTTAAAATTTTTTCTCACTTAGAACGCAATAAATGGTATCAATCCTCCATGTCTAACCCACAACAGGATTGGCTAATCCAGGAGCAAACGGTTCTTGGTAAAGATAACTCAAACCCGTTTATGGCTTGCAATTTGCCCAAAATTGTATGGTACCTCAACTCGCCATATCCTAAAAAGCGAATGAGTTGGCTAGCCCGCAAGATTATGGCTTGTGGTAAAGGCAGTGTAAAAACCATAATTGGTAATCAGCTCACCAAGATGTTGACTATTCCATCAAGAGTTGGCTAGTCCAGAAGCAAACGGCTTTTGGTAAAGACTAATCAAATCCGTTGACAGCTGGTGATTTGCTCAAAATCACGCGGTTATCAGGTGTGCCACAGTTCTTACACCTGGCTACTCCAGAAGTGATGGCTTTTGGTAAAGAGTTTTTCAAATCCATTAAGTTTTTCTCAAATAGATTGCTAGGGACTAGCAATAGTTTAGTGTGGGGGATTGATGAGTGTCTAAATACTCATCATTTTATACTAATCTGAACTGCCAAAACATACAAAAACACTCAAATATGTATCAAAATACTTAAAATATCTTAAAGGTGTGTTTTATATGTTTCAAATGCAAAATATGCAAAAACAGATGAAAAACATACAAAGTTTGCATAATTGGCAGTTTCAGTTCCTCAAGTTTCATAAATTGGCAAAACTAGTCCCTGGTTATTCTAAAAACATGAAAAAGTCATCAAAGGTCCTTTTTAATCATAAAATTACATATTTAGTCCTTTGGTGCAAAGTTTCATAAAATTACAAGTTTAGTCCTTGTACTTTGCAAATTGACAGAAATGGTCCCTGGGATGTTTAAAACTTTGAGAAATTCAATTTTGGTCCTTGTACTAATAATCTTTTGCAGGAATGGTCCTTGGTATGAAGTTTGGTGAATTTACATAATTGGTCCCTCAAGTTTGGCAGTTTGTCAGTTTTGGTCCCTGGACTTTCAAATAATGGCAGAATTAGTCCCTGGTGGAATATTTTGGATAAAAAGTCAATTTTGGTACTTGGTTATTCACAAGTTGTCAAATTTGATCCCTGGTTGAAAGTTTTGAAGGAATTACAAATTGGTCCCTGAAGTTTCAATTTTGGCGAATTTAGTCCCCGGATATAAAAATAGAAAAATATCAAAACAGGACCTTGTAATATTCAAACTTGGCAGGTTTAGACCTTTTGAGAACTTTAGGAGAATTGCAATGGCAGCCCCTCAACTTTGCACAAACTTCAAAATTGGTCCTTGTTAGTTACTAATACAAACGGACCCTTAGTTTTAATATAAACCAAAAAACTAAACCCAATCCACTACCCAAACACCAACAGCCCACCCACTATCCCAAAGCCCAATCCCAGCCCAGTCCATCCCTCAGTCAACGCCCGGTCAACCCTCCACAAATACCACACCCCGTCCACTATTCACCTCCCCCTCCAAAACCACCATTACTGCTACAACTTTCCACCTTAGTGGTTTCACCACTACCTTTCCACCTCACTTCCCAGCTGTCTAACCTACTATTCCACCACCTCCTTCCACCCCTACAGTAGCCACAAGCAATTAATGCTTTCCCACTATTTTTCATCAAAACCACCCCAATTCCCCTGTTTTCACCACCAACTATCACCACTTGATGTAAAATCTATCCTAACTTGTCCCTTACACTTCCACAAACAACCAATATGCTTTAATTGCAATGAGACAGCTCATAGCCACCTTTAGGACTTTTGGCGCCAAATATGTTTAAACGGACAAGATGAGTTGCAGTGATCAAAAGGTTGAGATTTTTGATGGGATTTGCTCTAAAGCCAAGTGGGAACAAGAAAAGTCAATATATAAACAAAGAGAAGCAGAGTGGAACAATTATTAGTGTAGCTTTAATTTTATGTAATCGTAGGTAGTGTAGTTTACATTTTCAGTTGTAATTTCCATCAAAGTCACATGTAATCAGTTATCTTAGTGTAATTTTGAGCTTTCTAAAACCTTTAATTGCATTCTTATTTATTAAATTCGTATATAGCAATTTTAAGTGAAATTGACAATTTCACTTAATATTGTTTGTTGTTGTTGTTATTGATAGCTTAAGCTCATATAAGCTCTGACAAAGCCTATTTAGGCTTTTAGAATCATAAAAACCAATTGTGCTTAGAAAATAATAAAAATACTAAAAATCAAAGATAAATAGAAAAGAAATAAAAAATTCAAGAAGATTGAAGAAGAAGAACTGTAGCAGTGGTGTTATGGGTTGCATTTGGTATTAGAAGCCTCAGTGGAGGTGTAGGTGGAGTTCATTGTTCTTGGTTCCTCAGTTTAGCTTGGATTGAAATCTGTAAGCAATTTTAGTATTCTTAGCATATTTAGTTCTTGTTATTTATTTGATGTTATTTCTGTTTAAATAGCTTTAATTAAGCTTAGTTAATCTGTTTTGAACTTAATATCAAGAGTTGTGGTTTAAAATTAAAACTTATAGTGTAATCTGTCTCTTAAGGGTGTGTTTGGATTTGCTGTTTAGGATTAGTCACAGGTTGCTTGTGGTGTTTCTTTTAGCTCACTCAGTCTCAAATAGGTACAATTAAGTTAGATTAGGTATAAAATGCATAGGTTAGTTTGAAAAAAGTCAAAATCATGTTCTATTTACCTACACAGTTAACTGTGTAGGAATTTGGTATCCATAAGCTCATAATCTAATCATAAGTTGGTAATTTAGCTTATAGTAATCTTATATTAGCTTAATACATCACAAATAGTAAGTAAGGATCACTAGAATTTCACATAAGTCAAATCTTAGTTTTATAGAAAAAGTCAAATTGTTCTCATCTCAGTTTTTTTCCCAAAAATCCAAGAATTGTTTAAAATTTGAGAGAAGGATTTAGGACTTGAAAATTGTTTCTATTAATAGCCTACCAGGTCTAGTTTAAATTTCCACCATCTTTACATTTTTAGTATTTTTGTGTGGACCCCACCATCCATCCAAAGTAAGCTGCAGGGAGAAAGACTTCCCCTGCTTCATCAGACCTCAGTCACAACACCACCTTTGGTGGTGTTTTGTGACCACCACAGTGGGTCCCACACCACAAAATCAGGTTTTCCCAATCCCCCTCCTAGTAGGCTATCTCTATTGACCTTTTGTTTGACTTCTAACCCACTGGACCCCACCTAGAATAAGCCCTCAAGTCTGTCCCATAATCTGTCTCAGAAAACAAATAAGCATAAGCTTATTGTGGTTTTTTTTGCTTATTCAGCCAACCCCTTGTGCTTTTTCTTGCTTATGCATGTTTAATAAACTCTGAGGAATCAAGTTTTACCAAGGTGGGTCCCACATAAGCTCATTTGAGCTTATTTACCTTTTCAGTCAACATAAGTCAACTGTTAGAGTTGTTAGCTTATATCTAGCTTATTTTTAAGTTGTAAAATATTTGTTTTTAGAAAAGTTAGTTATATTTAGGTATAATATAGTTTGGAAAAAGAAAAATCAAGAAAATACAATATAAAAATAAGTGATAGTTTCTATTTAATTTAATGTAATTTTAATTTTCATTTTTAGATTTTAATTAAGAAAGTTGTGTTTTTATATTTTTATTAATTTCATTTTAGGTTAAAGTAATTATAATAATTTTCTCAGATTTTAATTTTGTCTTTTAGTATTAATTAGAATAAAAAATATTTTTATTAATAATTAATCAATAAAAAAGTTTTAAATAGCATAATTAGTTTTTATACAGTAACACCTATATTTTATATTTTTCCTAGCTTCTATAAGTCATAAGATAATTTTAGAAATTTTCTTGTGATTTATACTGTTCATTTAATAGTTTTTATAATTTAAATAGTTTAAATAGTAATTAAATAATAAATAAAATAATAATTAGTAAACTAGTTTATAAATATATAAAATAAAGTTTTTATAATTTTTTAGGATTCCTATGATGGTTAATTAGATTTATAAAAATTTTCTTAATTTTCCAAGTCATTTTAGTATTATTTGTAATTTAGAATAGTTTAATTAGTATAATTAATATAAATAGTTTTTAATTAATAGAAAATACATAAAAAGACAAAAACATTTATTTTTATTTTTTATACTTTCTTCAAGTTCTAATTTAAGTTTAGAAATTATTTTTATAAGTTTTTAGTTTAATTTGTAGTGTTTATTATTATTAGTTTTTATTTAAGTTAGTTTTAATTAAATAGTTAAATAGTTTTTATTAAATAATTAATAATAAATAATATAATAATCTAAAAAATAGTTTTCTTTTTAATTTAATTTTATTTTAAGTTTAAGTTTATAGAATTTTCATTTTTAACCCTGTAGTTTATTTTTCTTAAAACTCACCTTTTTCTCAGTACGCAATCGCGTCTGATTTTAAATTGGTGTACGTTTAAACGTTTTTAATTACCTAGCTTTTACGTAATCATTAAAATAGTTTATTTAAGTTATTTAAAGTTATAAAACCCTAGTGTAAACACTCACACACACTTTTATACCTTTCCTGTTCACATTCACTGATCACAGATTCGTTTTTAATACCATCACAACCTCGTTGGGACATTACGACCCGGGAAAACACTGTATTTCACGGAAGCATTTGCCTCAGCTGTTTGACTATTATAATTGACCATTCACAAGTGGTTGACCAATAATTATCTGACCGTTTGAGGCCAATCAGGTGGTCACAAATCACCACCAAAGGTGGTGGTGTGAGTGTGATATCTGCTGCACAGGGGAGATGTTCTCCCTGCAGTTGTGTTTGGGGGTGTGTGGGACCCACCAGAAAATTAACAAAAATAAGATGAAGGTAGGATTCTATAGATTAGGTGACAAACTTTAAATCCTAAAAAGATCAAGTCCTAAAACCTAGTACAAAAATCACATTAATTCTTGGAGTTTTTGGGTTTTTCTGCACAAGTAAAATTTGACTTTTTCTATTGAACTCACAAATTGACTTTTGTGAACTTTGGTGCTAGTTTTCTGATTAGTTAAGCTATCTTAAGATATAATAGAACTAAATAATGCTAAAGTACCTACTTATGAAGGGATTTGAAAGGGTTTGGGGTCACAAGTCTTTGACAGTTGACTGTGGGAGTGAGTAATAGGTGATTTTGACTTTTGACAAATAAACCTACCAATTTTATGATATAACTGGTCTAATATTAACTAAAATGAGCTAAGTAAACCAGTTGCAATAACAAAATCAATCCTAAACACCTACGATTGAATTGAGCCAAACACCCCTTTAATAACCAACTGTTTTTGATTTCCAATACAAAAGGTTGAGATAGACCATGGGAATGATTCCAAATGATTTATACTGATGATATAAACTAGTTTGAACACAATACCACAGGTTATTACAACTAAAACCTAGAAATCACAAATCTATTTTTTTTTAACCTTGAAAATAAAATAACTAGTAACTTCAATATTCAATACATAAACTAACAATCTTATTCTATAATATTACTAACAAACTTTAAATAAACACAACTTATCAAATATAAGCAATAATAAGACTATATAACAGTAAAGAGCAAGATTGAGTATTTTGGCTTACAATTGAATTTGACTGAATAGCTAATAACCAAGGACAAGAACACCCCCAATAGCTTGTCACTACACCAATGGAGTTATACCAGTCCAAATAAGTACCCTGCTCAGTCTCCTTCTTGTTCTTCCCTCTATTTTTTATTTTTCTCTATTTAATTAATTATTTTTGGTATTTTTTTTATTTATGGCTAAATAGATAATTAAAGTATTCTAAAACTTATATGAGCTTTGTCAGAGCTTATATAAGCTTATGAATTGACTTAACTACAACTAACAACAACAGTTGAGCATTTTGTGATTCTTGAAATAAGGAAAAATTGCATAGATTAAGATACACACTGAAACTTGAAATTGATGATTACAAAAGTTTAAGGATACACTAAAACACTTTAATTGATTGCTTAAAAGCTTAGGATTACACTAAAAGACTGAAATTAAATTACACGACACTAATTTATTCTACCTACACTAATACTTCTACTCTTCTGCTTCATTTCTTCTTTATAGCAGAAATTAGGGTTCCAGGTGTCCCTCTGCAACTTTCCCACCAATTGAGAGCCCTTGATATGGTCAAAGTCATCCCCACCGTTTAAATTGGTAACTTGGCGCCAAAGTATTCTTTGGGTACTGTAGATTGCGTGGAGAGGGTTTTAAGGGATTAAATGCGTTTGGGGTGTTGTGGAGGTGGAGGAGAGTGGGTGTGCAAGTTGGTGGTGAGCTGGGAGACAGGTGGAGGGTGGTTTTGGTGAAGCAGTGGTGATGGTGGTTTTGGGAGGGAAAGGAGAGGGGAGTGGTATTGGTCAAACGGGGGTTGACCCGTTTTTAATATAAACGGGGTGGGCTATTGTTGGGCTAGGGGTGTGTTGGGCTTGGGTAGTGTTTAGGTTGTGGATTGGATTTGGCTTATGGGTTTATATAAATAAGGATCCGTTTGGTTTTTTAGTAACAAATCACAAGGACCAAATTTGTAAATTGCTGAAAGTTTAGGGTAGGTTGTGGCAAGTTTCCAAAATTATCACAAGGGCCTAACTTGCCAAGTATAGATAATACAAGGGCAACTTTTGATATTTTTCATTTTTTTAATTACCCGGGGACTATTTTTGCCAAACCTTCAAAGTCCAGGGACCAAACATGTAATTTTACCAAACTTCACACCAAGGACCATTCCTGCAAAAGATTATTAGTACAAGGACCAAAATTGATTTTTCTCAAAGTTTTTTTACATCCCAGGGACCATTTATGTCAATTTCCAAAGTATAGGGACTAAACTTGTAATTTTATGAAACTTTGCACCAAAGGACTAAATATGTAACTTTATGATTAAAAAAGACCTTTGGTGACTTTTTCATGTTTTTAGAATAACCAGGGACTAGTTTTGACAACTTTTGAAACTTGAGGAACTGAAACTGCCAATTATGCAAACTTTGTACGTTTTTCATCTGTTTTTGCATATTTTGCATTTGAAACATATAAAACACACTTTTAAGATATTTTAAGTATTTTGATGCATATTTGAGTATTTTTGTATGTTTTGGCAGTTCAGATTGGTATAAAATGATAAGTATTTAGACACTCATCACTAGGGCACAGGCTAGATTCATTGAATGAAATGTTTTGGCTGATGACATTCCTTGAGTCTGCATCTCTAATCGGAATTCAAGTGCTTGTAAATTGGCTGATCAGTAGTAACGACGTTCATAAGAACATGGTACTGCTACTGCAATACTAGCACTCCTTTGTATCATATATATTGCACGAGAATGGAGAGAATCTCCACCATGGTCTCATTTTTCAAGGGGAATGGTGAGCAAGGTGCTGCAGTCCTATCTATGATGTTTGTAACAGGTTACAACCATGTACAAAAGTTACTACTACTCAGAGATTAAGATTGCTTGAAGTTAATACGGCTAGTGTATTAGTTACAACTGCTAGTTATAAGTTAGTACTGTTGAGTTATATACATTCCAGTTTTATTGTATTTGAATTGTTTTGATATATATTTGAATTTGTTTTGATGTATATTGATTTTTTAAATGTGACTAAAAGATGTATACAGTCACACTTATGAACACCTTTGGTCACTGTTTGCTTAATTCGTTGTGTGACTAAATATTACAAAAGGCCACACAAAAAAAATTCATGTGGCAATTGGATGATCAATAGTTACACAAAATATACATTTCTTCACCTTAAACATCATATGGTCACACTTATTAACATTTTTGGTCACTTTTTGCTTAATTATGTGTGACTAAATACCAAAAATAAACATGCTTTGTGTGACTAAATATTACAAAAGGCCACAAAAACTAAAAATTCATGTGGCTATTGGATGATCAATGGTCACACAAAATACACATTTCTTCACTTTAAACAACATATGGTCACACTTATTCACACTTTTGGCCACTTTGTATTAAATTGTATGTGACTAACTCCAAAAAAATAACACCCATTGTGTGACTAAATCATCACAAACGTCACATTTATTGTATATTCATGTGGCCATTGGATTATCAATAGTAAAACAAAATACACATTTACTTGAATATATCATCTCAAATGTCACATATATTATATATTTATGTGGCCAAAGGACGAACAATAGTCATTCTAAAAAAACATTCGTGTGACTATAAGGTGTTTACGGTCACTGATAATGACTAATCCAACAAAACTTGTGCCTAATTTGTCACATATATTCGGGGTTTTGGTCACTCTTTTTCGATGGAAAAGGCCACGAACTCAACAATGTGACCATATGCCACCTACGGTGGCGGGACCTTTTGTCACACATGACGAAAAAAACGTGTGTGACTATATGCATATCGTCACACATTTTTGGCGTGACCAATAGCACTTTTTGTACCAGTGAATACCGGCTCTTCCTTTCTATTTTCAGGATTGACTTCTCATCAATTATTCAAGCCTGTAAATAACCACCAAGACGAAAAAACGTTAAACCACAAAGAGAAGATTGCAAGTAAAAAGAGTACATATAAATCACTAAGCTATATTGCATTAACATTTGGTGTAAATCATGGTTTGTGGCTATCTTTAAAAACATTAACATGCAAAAGGTCTAAGGGTACGTTTGGTTTGAAGGTTTTGAGGGGAGATTTTTTGAGTTTATAAATTTTTGTTTGGTTAATGGTGGTGACTTTTTAAAACCTACAAACAAGGGTTTTTATAAAACCCAACAAAGTGTCCTATTGAACAAAACCTATGAGACCATCTCTTTCTGCACTCACATTCTTTTTTTATTTAAATTTTCAAATAATACTTTTTTATTTTAGTTTTAAAGCAAATCTTATTCCAACCAACCTCTAAACCAAACTGACCTTAAGAAACTGAACTTTTGATATCCTATAACAAATGCCCCCACTAAAAAACATGCTTGTTAACACTTTATACTAATTAACATCAATTTTATAAATTTGTAAAACTCATTACTATTCGGAAAAACTAAAAACCTATCCATACATGAGGACTTTTTCACAATGAGGCTGATAGTAATAAGACCACAACAAGACCACAAACAACCCCGTCATATCAGCGCAAACTCAGATTTCTCTTTCCTAGACCACACCAAGACCAAATGCTCGTAGTAAGGAGACCACACTCACAACAAAAAAAAAAAACCCCCACAAAAACAAATTAAAAAGATAACACACATAAACACTTTGAAAGTTTCAGTCAAGTGGCAGACCAAATGTCTAGGGAGGAACGTGTTCCATTCGGTCCTCGTAGAGTGTGTGTTTTTTTGCAAAGAGGACCAGACCATTCGGTCCCATTACATTTAGTCTACTAAAGTATATTGAGAAACTAAAGTTTAGGCTAACCGAAGTGGTCTTGACTCCCCCGGGTGAGGCCCTTGGTCAACTATAAATACCCAAAAAAAGGTTTGGTTTGTAAATACCCCAAAACACATGCGTCTTTCAACTATAAATATCGCAAAAAATTAATCATTTTTATACACATCTTCACTACTTTCAACTTTCAATACATACTGCTCAAACACACACACACACAACTTATTTTTAAATGACGAGGGTGCATTCTTTGCCACTCGACCAAGCTTTTAACAATTACGGTTTGCATACCCTTCTAATGACCACAAAAGCAGATGTGTGTGTTACAAACCACTTGAGGGCATCAAGAGGAGAAGTGATGAGGAGCATTGCTGAGAAGCAATAATTCATCAACAATTACAGATCAATATAAAAGCTCGAATCATGTTTATTTTCGTTTAATGTATTTTATTTTCCGTATCGTAATTTGTATTTTATTTCACTTGTTTCGTAATGGTTAATTATAGTTTACGTCTTTTGTTCATCTATATATTGTTTTTAACTTCCTTACGTTCTATATATTGTTTTAACTTCCTTACGTTTACGTTTACATTTACGTTTTTAGTTTATAAATATAAAGTATTTAAATTAATAAAAAAGAAAAGGAGTTTGAAAGGTGAGGAGAAGATGGTCAAAACAAGTGAAAAGTGAGAGAGAGAGAGAGTGAGACGAAGTGAGAGGAGAGAAAAAGCTGAATTGAAAAGTGATGAACACTCCCTTTTGTCTTAGAGAATACCTTGAAAACAAAACCAAAAGTACCTAGGATTCATAAATTAACCGACTAATGCTCTAAACCATAATGGCACATGTAAGTTCTAATCAAATCACGAAAGTCGAAATAATAATACCCAACGCTAATATACCGAACCACGTCCATCGACCCGATAAATCCCTCAACTTGTACTTATGATATACCCGGCAAGAATCCATCTAACCAATGTCCTAAACTAGATAGATCCCTCAACAATGTACACTACTTTTAAAGTAAAAAGAGGGTCTTTAAGGTTGTTTGTTAGATTGTAAGGGACGAAATTTGAACATGTGCCTAGGTATGTCGGTTGGGGCAAACTAGTACTACAAATTAAATGTCAAATAAAATCAGATAAGAGATCTTCCTTTCTTCTTCTTCCCCCAAAGCGTAGTAACCCTAAGGTTTGGTAGCAAAAGTCGAGGAGATGTTGAATTTTTTAGATCCATTTTTCGATGAAGAAAAAATGGCAGATCGTGAGTGGAGATCTTATTTAAAGAGAGAAAATTTGCCGTGCGTCCCATACGATTTCGAAAAAAAAGCTAGAGAATTTTATAAGATGAATTTCGATGAATTCCTTATCCATACTAGGTATCAAAAAGTTTGGGAAAAAAGAAAGAAAGAAGAAGAAGAATCAGTTGATGATCATCCTAAACAACAAGAGGAGGAGGAATCTCAAACCTTAAACAACAAGGACGAGGAAAAGAAGAATAAGAAGAAAAAGAGGAAGGAGAAGAAGCAACTCTTGACGGTGAAAAAGAATAAGAAGAAGAAGAGAATCAACCAGCCTAAAAGGGAACACTGCTTTAGCTAAAATAGTACTCCTATAACATTGTCATATATGCTAAAACTCATGTACATAACAGTTATATCACTAAATTTGCTACAAATTAAGCTCATCTATGCACTGCCTACTAAATGTTCAATATAATTTCTAGCACAACTAACAATGTTATTCTGTTCGTGAATGGCCTGTTTGTAACCTGTCTTACGATAAAATGTCTAGCACAACCCACAACAATATTTTGCAGTTTGCCTTTCTACCTTTCTGTTTCCTTGTTGATTCTCGTTAATGTTGTTTGAATTATGATAATTATAATGTTATGCTACATACTTATGAGATTAATAGCAAGTAATGAACAGATTTTTGAGCCTTATCTAAACACCTCATCTATTTGAGCCTTATCTAAACACTTCATCTATTGTTTTGCTGTGTATAGTCGATTACACCCTTAAGGTTGAATATTGCCACGCGTTAAGCATCAACTCTCTGTTGTCGAATAAAAGGCCATCTTTCCCACCCCTCGATTTGTTTTCTTTAACTGATTATGTTTATGTGTGTAAAATGTCTTTACCTGTTTTCCATAGAGGGAATGGAGTACAGAAAACAAAAATTGATACCGATATCAAGTCTTGCTACTTTGTTACTATCACTGTGTTGAAACATAAGGCGTAGGGTGTTCACAATTTGGTTTTAACCCGAAAACCAAACCAATTTTTGAAAACGGAATGCAGTCAAATAAAAGCGCATGGCAACACTGAGTTAAATACAACTCCGTTATCCATCAACTCTTTATTGTCAAATGAAAGCACATTCATATGTCAAATAGAAGTGCATTAGAGCACTGAGTTGTTAAAGAATAACAAAAGGAATGCAGTCAAAGCAATAGTACAAAACTCGAAACAAATGTATGAAATTTTGATCAACTGACCTCACAGAACTCCAAGAAGGTAACCATAATCTTTAAGTCAACATCTTGAGGCATGACTTGCTGGAGTGCATGAGGAGTCAACCATTTGACTTTCAGACTGTCAACCTCACCCTGAATAGAGAGATTAATCAGTAAACTAGCATTATACGAAACTACACAGACAAATATGGCATGGTCATTGTATATGATAAATTTATGCCTTTCACATATATAAAAGCCTTTCTTAATTTGTGTGTGCGAGAGATGTATGCCTGCCATTCAAGGCTCGACCTTGAAAACATATATACAAATATATCAACATTAGTAAAAGATCCCATTTCTGATATAAATCTCTAAACAGCAACAACCCATACCCTTGACAGTTATGGATTTGATCTGGTTGAATTCTTTCCCTCTCAATAGCAGGTAGTGCAGCAAAAAGATGGATCATGGTGAGACAGTCATCTAAATCTCGTAATGCATCAATAAACTTGAGATATCTAAAGCCGAAGTAGAAATAGCAACCAGAAAGTGATAATAATTGATAACGCCGAGTCACCAAATAATACTAAATAGCTATATGTGATACACAGCGAGGGCTTGTTTCTGACAACATATTTACTGTCTTATTCTGTTTTGTGCAGAAAATATCAATGACCTGGAAATGAAACTGGAAAGTAATGAGTTCCAGAGAAAGGAGAAGGTAATTGCATTGCTATAGTCCAGCTGGAGATGGCAAGTATAACTGATCAATGCCAATCAAAGATAGATGTGATATCCATACCAGCTTTGTAATAGATATTCATACACCAAAGGCCTCTTGGCCCAGTGGTATGTAAGTGGCCTATAAACCTAGACGTTGTGGGTTCAAGTCTTGTAGAAGACATGTGAGATAGGTGGTGTAGGTTGTAAAAAATTGCCGATCTTAAAAAAAAAAAAAAAAAAAAAAAAAAAAAAAATCTGGATTAATGCACTAAACTACCAATCATCAATGCCAATTTTTCCTTAACAAAGCTTACCTTCAGAAAAGTATATTAATGAAGGAAGGGATCATATCGACTTTAGTTTCAGAGAACAAGGTACTATCTATTGGCTTTTAAGTCTCAGTTTTACACAAAAGTGTCCTCAACGTTTCTGTAAGGTTATTTCTTAATTTATTAGGCCTTATGTTCGGAACTAGGGATGTTGGAGGGCACTCCTTAAGACAATTCATGACACTATGACACACATGGATGAAGAGGTCGGAGAATTCTACCTTTTTCTTGCTGATAATTACTTGATATTTGATTTTATCACAAAGTTATCGATGTCTGCACAATCTGTCCATAACAAATGCCATATTGACTATTACATTTATCAGTCTTGATTCAGGATAGAGCTGCTTTCTCCTTAATGCTGGCAAACTAATGAAAAGTTGCTATAGAAGAAAAGGAAGATGTCAGGTAGATTGAAGTGTACCATGTATACTAGTTGTTAGAACCATACAAGCTATCTCACAAGTATAAATACATCATATCTTTGCTCCAGGTGATTCCTTTTGGCTTGGTGTTTTTCTAATTTTATAATGTAATGGTCACCGTGAGATCTTCATATAGAAGAAATATTTATGATGATTTAGACAACATGAAATGATCTTTCATGGTAGCGTGAAACAATAAATTTAAATTTGCTTGTCAGTGAACTTTCAAGTAGTTAGTTAATTTTGCATTATGTGTGGTCAATTGCAAAGGGACATTAGATCTGTTTCATGAATATTCCAAACATCCAAAGACCAATGTTTTGTGTCATCATGTATTACCTCAGCCTTCTGAAATCTCAAATATTTCAATACAGCAACTACACTCAGTTTTTTTTTATATAGTAATAGTTCTTCTCGTGTTAACTGGTCACTCGATAAAGCAGGATCAATCAAGATATTCAGAATTGCGAAGCAAATTCTAATCACATGGCCTCGAGAGCATCTGTTGCAGAAATTATAGGTATGTGCTACTTTCTTCATGTTTTTCCTCCTTGGCCTAGTCACTAGGAATCATAATTTCTTTGATCTCATGTGTGTAAACACATGGATACAAATGTATGCACAAAGATGTGTTGGCTGCTCTTCCATATTTACTTTCTTGCTACCAAATTCTCCTGACAAGGAAAGTGCCGAATCTGTGACCTCTTTTTTAGTGAAATGCAGCTTCACCATCGTGTAGGAGCATGCTCTATTTGCTAGTCTCTTGAGGGAGAACACCAATGTCAACTTTTCTGTTTCAGAGGCAAGTAGAACACTGACACCCTACTACATATGTGCAAACTAATCCGATTGTCTGATCAAGCAAGTCTATTTTATTTACTCGTCCAATGCCTGAGAGTACATATAAAGAATTGAACTTGAGATCTTTGTTGGTGCAATTGGCAGTCTACTACTTCCCGCCCAAATTCAGTTCGCTTGGAATCTCAGCCCACAGAAATTGTTCCTGCTGTGCCTGCCGCTGAAGAAAAGGTATGAAATCTTGGCTTATTCTAAATATTGTTTTTCATGTCATAGAAAATAAAAGATATAAAAAAGGATAGAAGCAGTACAGAAGAGGAGCAAATTATTATTATGCTTTTAAATTATCATTGATATATCTTTTTGAAACACTTAGTTTTATTTTTTGATAAATAGGATAATTGCAACACTTTAATTGAACAGCTAGATTCAGAATGTTCAACTACACAAGCATGAACATCTCGATAATGGTATCTCTATAAAAGCTAATATTCTTCCTTCAAATGGCTAGCAATGTGAATAAAATATGTGGTAGTAGTGTAGTACCTAAAGGGCTAAAGACATGTATTATATAAGCTGGTTGGTTGTATGTAAATGTCTATTTTTATAATGTGTTTGGCATTATGTTAATGTTCTTCATGTCATGCTACAAGTATTATTGATCATTGTAGAAACCTGATACAAGAAAGCCCCAATACGTGGATAGGCTGTTACATTGAACAATTTTGACCTTTCACTGATCAAGTGGTGGATGGGATATGACTCACTGTATGAGTTCATTATTGCAAACGCTTAAACTATGCAACTCTTCCCAGTGGAAAAATTGTTATAACTCACAGTGAGAGATCGATGGTAACTCAAAGTTAAAACTGGAACCACTCTAAAATAAGATTGCTCGGGTTACTTTAATTTGCCATCTTGACCACCTAGATGACATATGAGTTATAGGGTGTTTGGAACTGTGTTTTTTAATAAGGTAATTAGATAATCACTTCATGTAAGGTTAGAGGTAGTTACGTAATTATTAGATTGACGTAGAAAATTAGGCTTCTTGTTGTGCTTTTCCAAATCTGATTATTTCGGTCCCAAAGAAAAGAAAATGAGAATTGGGTTTACAGCATATCCAAACACCCTTTTTGGGGCTGATTGGATGTGTGTTTTTATGTGATTATTGTGAGTTGAAGTATCAAAATGAGATAGCCAGTCAGAGATGTAAATTTCGTTGATTAGTTTTCATTCCATACTCCTATGCTTCTTCATATCTGGTCATTATTTATTTATTTATTATTTGGAATAATCATAAGTTAATTATCAGAGTCAAAACTCATTACTATGACCTCAAGTTACAATAATCACTTTACATTTGAGATTTATAATTTTGAATTGCTAACAAAAAATAAACTTTTTATATACCCCTCCTTTGGCGTCATTTCGGAACATCTAACATTTTTTTTTTCTTTCTATTTTTACACTACATAGAATCCTATAGGCAAACCTAGTGAATCTGTATTCTTTGCGTGTGTGTGGTAGTTCAGTCTCGTTTATTGGTTATGATGAAGACACATAATATTCTCTTTCTCTTATCATTACGAGATAGTTGTTGCTTATGGGTTCATGCTTCTTGGTCAGGTGCTTGATTGTGGACCACCTGTTTGGTTATGATTCTGAGATGGACATTGGTTAGAGACTTAGAGATGTGTAATCAGCTGCCTTTTCAACTTCTTGCTCATTCCAAGCTGCGATCGTTTATTGTGATATATTCTTATTAGTCGCGATACTGTTTATTGCACTGTTGTATTGCTGGTAGATGGATCAAAAAAGATGTTGTAAAAGGTTGATAGCTGTGTTCTGCAGTGTACATGTAATTTTATGTATGTGTATTTGGAAGCGAATGCAGATTCAATGTGTAATGCGTTATTATACGCTATCTCTCAGGTTAGTTAAACAGATGAATTGGTCTCGACTCAAATCTTTTAACACTTATTTCTAATTTCGTCTGTGAATTTTTTCTGTTTAATGCAGAGCTATCATATACTCTGTGCTCGACTCTTAAAAGGGCACTGGGACTCTGATGCATGCATTGAATTGCCATAATAATTCCATTTGGTAGTGCTGTTAATTTTTAGGTTTTATTAAAGTTCAACGGTTCGAAGATGCAATATGCTATTCAGACCAAAAGAAGAAAAGGCTCGCTCACAAAAAGTTACATTTTTTATGTGTTAACTATGTTGCTTCACCGTATCATTTTTGCACCAAAAACCGTTAAAAGGGAAGTTCTTATGGACTTTTCTTGAGTTTTATCCATCTTTTCTTGTAATCATTGTAGATAGAGTCATAAAAATGTATAATAACTTTTGTTAGTTGATTAGTAGCTTTGGTTTAAGGATTGGTACAAAAAGCTAGCTCATAATCTTTTTTTTTTTTTTTTTTTTTTCTCCTTTCCTTGTAACACACTTTTAAGTTCATACATGTTGGAAAATTTAGTGAGTTGAGGGATTAATTCACACCTGATGGGTTTGGAGGTACGGAGTGTACACCCATTTGGTCACTGAATCCCCTGACTCAATAGTGGTTATGTATTGTTTCTGCTGATAGCATGAATCTGTTTCTGTGTGATTCTACTGACAGTCTGCTAATGTTATTATTACCACTGATGGTGTTAACATTACCACTGCTAGTGTTATTGTTTCCACTGATAACCACTATTATGAAAAGTATTATGATATAATTAATGGGCCGTTAATTATACATAATTCCATGGGCTAGGGTTTGAGTATTCTCTATTATAAATAGAGGTCATAATACATCTGCATGGATATACGATTATCATCAACACAAACCCTAAACACTTGAATACGATTATGTTCTTGATTTGTGCTTAAAACAATAACATCACTTGGTCTTATCCCATAGAGATATTCGTGTAACCCAGGCATAGGGTCGAATAGTTTCTATTGGAAAGTGATAACACGATTTCAAGTGAATATCCGGTACTCATTGATTATCTTAACCCTAATCTGGGAACACTCAAACATCAATTAACTAACAATCAATAGAAACTATTAGTGATAATCAATGGCTGCTGCTATGAGACAAATGGCTGCTAACTTTTCCAAGTTGGAAAAGTTTGAAGGTGTTGATTTCAGAAGATGGCAAAAGAAGATGCACTTCTTGTTGTCAAGTATGATTGTGATATATGTTCTGACAACTGAGATTCCTGAAGATTTTGGAGAAAATGCTACTATGGAACATATGAGGGCAAGAAGCAAATGGGAGAATGATGATTATGTCTGCAGGGGTTTAATTCTCAATGATATGTCTGATTCTCTATTTGATATTTATCAGAATGTTGAAACTTCTCAAGAACTATGGGATTCCTTGGAAGCCAAATATATGGTTGAGGATGCATCAAGTAAGAAGTTTCTTGTAAGTAATTTTAACAATTACAAAATAGTTGATTCTAGACTTGTCATGGAACAATACAATGAACTTCTTAGTATACTTGGTCGATTTACACAACACAAGATGAACATGGATGAGGCTATTTCAGTCTCTTGTATCATTGATAAATTACCTCCTTCTTGGAAAGATTTTAAGCATATGCTGAAACATAAGAAGGAGGAATTAACTCTTGTTGAGTTGGGCAGTCACTTGCGCATTGAGGATTCACTCAAAGCACAAGACATTGACAAGCCAAAGAGTAGCAATGCTACTGGTCCATCAATTGTCAATATTGTGGAGCATAACAACTCCTCCAGGAACAATGTCAACAAGGGCAAGCGTAAGCATCAGGATAACACCAAATCTGATCTTAACAAGAAACCAAAAGTGACTTGTTAGAAGTGTGGTAAAACTGGACACTTCAGGAAGGATTGTAAAGGTGTTAAGATTGGCAATAAAACCAATGGATCAGGCACAAGTGGAGGGAATGGTAACACCAATTCTCTGAAAGGTCAGAATATATTTAATAAGTCTTTTGAGATTTATTATGTTACATATATATCTGAAATATATTTTGTTCAGGATGATGATGTTGCTTGGTGGGTTGACTCTGGTGCAACAATTCATGTATGTAAAGATAGAAGATGGTTCAAGACCTATGAGTCAATGAATGATGGTTCTATTCTTCATATGGGAAACGAGTCAACTGCCCTGGTGCATGGAAAAGGATGTGTTGATTTGAAGTTTAGTTCTGGAAAGATTGTTTCTTTGTTTAATGTTTTACATGTTCCTGATATTAGAAAGAACTTGGTTTCTAGTAGTGTTTTGAATAATTGTGGTTATAAACAAGTTATTGAATCTAATAAGTTTGTTTTATCTAAATATGGTGTGTTTATTGGTTTTGGATATTTGTGTAATCAAATGTTCAGGCTTAATATTGTTAATAATATTGGTAATTCTGCTTTTATATCAACCTCTAAACTTAATGATTCAACCCTATGGCATGCAAGACTTGGCTATGTACACTTTAAAAGAATGCGAGATATGTCTAAGGATGGGTTAATTCCAGCCTTTGATATGGACACTTGAAAGTGTAAAACTTGCATGATGACCAAAATAACTAAGAAACCATTTCAAAGTGTAAAACGTGAAACTAAAGTTTTGGAGTTGATTCATAGTGATCTATGTGATCTTCATGCTACTCCCTCTTTGGGAAACAAGAAATACTTTGTGACTTTTATTGATGATGCTTCTAGGTTTTGTTATGTGTATTTGTTACATACTAAGGATGAAGCATTAGATAAATTTAAAGTATTTAAAACTGAAGTTGAATTGCAACAAGGGTCTCTAATCAAAAGATTCAGGATTGGTAGGGGAGGTGAGTACATGGATACTCTGTATTTTCAGTCTGTTGGTATAATCCATGAAACGACTGCCCCTTATACTCCTTAGCAAAATGGTATTTCTGAAAGGAAAAACAGGGTGCTGAAGGAGATGGTTAATTCCATGTTGTCCTATTCAGGGCTGAGTCAAGGGTTCTGGGGTGAAGCTATGTTAACAGCTTGCTAGTTACTAAATAGGGTTCCTAATAAAAGGAACAAGGTTACCCCTTATGAACTCTGGACTAAAAAGAAACCCAACCTGAATTATCTCTGGGTTTGGGATTGTAGGGCTGTTGTAAGACTCCCTGATCCAAAGCATAAAACTTTGGGTGAAAGAGGCATTGAATGCATCTTTGTTGGATATGCTGAGCATTCCAAGGCATATCAGTCCCTAGACCAAGTCAAAGGATTCCAAATGGAACTGATGACATTGGTGTATCAGAGGTCCCTGATGAATTATCTGTAGAACCGTAGAGGGGGGGGGGTGAATACGGTTTCTTAGGCTTTTTAGATGTTTAAAAACTTTGAGCCAAAAGAAAACCAAGTGGTTGTATAATCAATCCAACAACCACTATCGCAACCTAAGTATATAAAGCAAGTAAAGAACACAACGATATATACTGGTTCGGGATGGGGGGTTTATACCATCCGTACGACCAGTTGCGAATCCGCGACTCCGATACTATTCACTAGTATAATCCTTTCGGTGGACTATAAACCGTTACAATTCACTCCACCAATATTCACCAATATTGATGCTCACAAAGAAGGAGTTACTCACCAACGGTATTCTGCCCTCGGAAACCACCCAAAAGAATCTCACGATTCGACTTTACCTAAGGATCACAAAGATCTCTACCAAGACTTCCACCCGGAAGTATCAAACCCCAACTAGATCCCCAATGATCTAAGCTTGGTCACCAAGACACAAGACTTCCCTTACAAACAATTGAATGAATGAATGAATGTTTGTTCAATCAAGTCCTAACCTAACCTAGAGACTCGATTGTAGTAGAAAGGGTAAAGAGAAGAAGACCCTCGACACAATCACAAGAGTGGATTAGGTTCTTGTGATTCTTCCCTTGCAAAGATATGTGTTCTTCCAAAGATGTTAGAGTGAAAATCAAGAACACAAGATTAGAGATAGAGAGATTGAGAGATTTGAGAGTGTTTAGAGAGAAAGAATCTAGAGAGAAAGAATAATGGCAAGAGGTGAGGAATACAATAGGCAAGGGTGGTATTTATAGGCCAAGAACCCAAACTTGGGAAATTTTACCGAGGCCGGCGCGTCACCCGCGCGTCAAAGCGCAGGCAGCGCGCTAGGCATCTGTAACTTTTTCCCAAGTGTTGGGTGTTTGGATCTTACAAATACCTATCCTTGATAAACCCCCAATTGTACTTCACACTAAACCTTAACATTAATCATTCTAAGGTTTACCAACTCAAATAGCCAATTTGGAAATCATTTGTGAAGTGCTTAAAGAGAAACCAAATTACCAAGGGTTTAAAGTGTAGATTGGGTAATTTGGAAGGGGTAGAAGTGTATCTCCTCATATGGCATAGAAAAGAGAGAAAGAATATGCCAAGGAATATTCCAATGCTTGGGGGGAAGAATGTGATGGAGGGTTGAGATGAAATGGTTTGAATTGGATGGCTAGGATCAAAGGGAGCCTCCCTTGGTTTTCAAATAATTTTGCATGTGGGGAATATGGATGGATGAGATGATCTCATTAGAGATGGATGGCTAAGATCAAGTATGCCTAGGTTAGGGTTGAAGAGGATATTCCAAGGAATATTCTTTGCTTGGGGGGAAAGGAGAAATGAAGGGTTGAGATGGTTTCATTTGAATTGGATGGTGGAGATAAAAAACATGTGATGGTATATATAGAAGAGATTGGATGGATGGTTGAGATGAGTTTAGTTTAAATTCAATGGTTGAGATCAATCACTTGTGGTGGTATAGGGAAGAGGGATTGGATGGATGGTTGAGATGTGTTTGATTTGAATTCAATGGTTGAGATCAAGCCCATGTGGTGATATAGAGATGAGGGGTTGGATGGATGGTTGTGATGTGTTGTAATTTGAAATCAATGGCTAGGATGAGAGGAGCCATATTAGGGTTTCCAACAATTGGCATGTGTTGAAAATGAAGGGTTGGGATGTGTTGTAAGGGAATGGATGGTTAGGATGTAGTGTGTAAGGGAATATGTAATGGTGTAAGAGATTGTGTAAGAGAATATTTGATTTGGATATGATTGGATATGATTGGTTTTGTCTTTTGTATAAATGGGATTAAGAGAGGATTAAGGGATAATCTAATTGTCATTAAGAAGAAAAGGTTTAGACAATTAAGATTATAAGTTGAGAGAATCATAGGTTACTTATAAGTTCAAGTAACACAACGTCGAGAATCCATAGTTTCATATCTCGTGACTTTCCACGACTCGACGTTCTCAACTAATACCTTGGTTCAAACAAGCTAAGTGCTTTGCCTTGATGTAAAGCATAACCCAAGTGGGAAAGGATGCGTTTACGAAAAGTGACCTTTGACTTAGTTTGACCAATAAGGGAGTAAACCCGTTACCTAATTAGAGAAGACGTAAGCACGGGATTTGAGCATATGGATGCTTCAACACTATGTTATGTGAAATATATAAGCTCCCTAAGTTTAGAAAAGCCTTGGCTAGAGGCGATAGTTAGAAAACATGAGTTGGAGTTTTCCCGTAAATAGGTGTATTAAAAATGGGATTTCTCAAATCTCAAAATTCGTTTCGAGTGTTCTCAATTAAGCACATAACATATTCATACCTGTATTGAAGATCCACATTTGTCGGGTAAGGGGAAAGCCGACTTTCAAAATTCGCCCGGAACCATACAGACTCCTGGCGCGTCACCCGCGCGTTGACGCGTGGTCAGCGCGCCAGGAGTAGACATTGGCTCCGGCGGTTTTGAGCTAACGTTTGTTATTTTATGTGTTTCGATGGTTTATTTGTCATCATTAAAACATAAAGAGATCTTGATCATGTTGCCTCAACATTATCATCTCAAGCTCCTGATGACGTTGTGGAACAACAACCTGAACCTGAGCTCAGAAGGAGCAATAGGGTCAGGACCCCAAAGTCATTTGGACCTGAGTTTCAATTATAATTAATTGAAGGTACAAGGAGTGAGGTCTCTGACTGTGGACGTATGGTCCGGACTGGATCCTACATGGGCCAGGCCCGGCAGACAGCGGCCCACTCTATGCCTAAACCCTAATCCATGCCCTATAAATACATGGCTGGAACTCCCTTCTTAGGGGCACAATATAACAGGTTACCCTAAACCTAATTCTCATATGCTCCGCGCATCAATACTAACTTGACCGTCGGAGGTGGATCCCGGGGCTACGGCCTCGGGTCCACTCCTAACGGGTTCTCTTTGTTGACAGGTCTATTTAGGGCTTGAGAATACGACTAATGGCCCAAGGAGAGTCGTTGAATCAGTCCGCGCCAGATTATGCATCAACAAGTTGGCGCCATCCGTGGGACCACGAATAAACTATGTTTCGTGTTCTCATATTACCGAAAAGCAGAAATCAGTTTCTAAAGTCGGTAACTCTAAAACCCTTGCGTAAGACTTGATTTACCAAATCATTAAATGTCATGTGATTTTAATATCACTTTAAAAGCATCGCAATATTTTAATATCACTTTCCTCTCTGATTTTGATATCACTTTAAAAGCATTCGTGGTACTCATTGTATTCTGCCATGAGTAAGAGTTGACTAAATTGGTAATAACATATTACTAATATTTTCTAAAATTTAAAAGATATCCCAATATTTTTTGTGCACCTCTTTTAAGATATGTTATCTTTTAAATATTAAGAAGATTTGTTGTAAATCTTTTAAAATTGGTAAACACGATTTTACCTAAGTCGCATTAAGTCCGCACGATCGGACCTACTTTATCTTTTAGCCGCAAACAGCGCAGTCACGATAAATCAACCTGCGTTTGGCCATGCGTTCGGACATCTTCGCAGATTGGCGCCATGAACGCACTGTCACGTACAGGCACCACGATGCTAGTCAATCGCCATGAGCGCACGAGACAAAAAGTCGTGGTCCTCTGCGATCATCCACAAAATGTTAGAGTCTATGCGGTCACGATAAATCTATCTGCGTCTGTGCGTGCAACAGAAACTATTAGTCGCGGTCATGGTACGTCCATCCGCGCCATTGTTTTTATTATAATAAAAAAGAAAAATCGCTATGAGCGTACTGCGTTCACAGATTCGCTACGTGCTACTTCTCTTATATAGTTTGTAAAACCTCACGATAGGTGTAATTTGCGCTACTACTTATTATACATGCTATGTGCTATATATTGCTTCACGCTAACCTTTTACTTCATTAAGTTTTATATGTTGCGATTCGCGGCATATACTTTTAATATTTGCATTAAGTGTTTTTCAGGATTTGAATAACTCAGTTTAATGCTCCTACGCGAGTAGCACCATCAAACTTGGGGGGCTACCAGGGTATATAATACCACTGTTTCCGTACAAGTCACGCAGGCATATTTGGAAGCAGATCGTACGTAAGAGGTATTGCAAGCCCGGTACAAAGACGGATTTAAATATTCGCACAATCTTGCCGCAGGGGAGACGTCCTCTGTCGGTTGTAAAGACGAATGTAATGTTCGCGCACAGCGTGCATCCTTGTCGCGCACAGCGCGCACTTTTGCCACAGAATTACGTCTTCTGTCGCGCCATGTTGCATTGCTACTGGTACAAAAGGTACGCCCTTACCCATGATACATCATGCGGAATCCACCTTCACAATTGTGAGACAATCACAAATCGCAATCCCAGTGTGCACTGTCGCATTTGGGCTGCGCAGTATGGTCCGTCCCATGCGCACACCTAAGTTGCGCACACATGGGCCATACCATTTTGGTTGATTGGGCCTACGCGGCCATGAACATAACTTAAGTCTAGCATAACATAGCCACGCGCTATGTCATACAAAACTTGGGGGGCTTGTGGACGTATGGTCCGGACTGGATCCTACATGGGCCAGGCCCGGCAGACAGCGGCCCACTCTACGCCTAAACCCTAATCCATGCCCTATAAATACATGGCTGGAACTCCCTTCTTAGGGGCACAATATAACAGGTTACCCTAAACCTAATTCTCATATGCTCCGTGCATCAATACTAACTTGACCGTCGGAGGTGGATCCCGGGGCTACGGCCTCGGGTCCACTCCTAACGGGTTCTCTTTGTTGACAGGTCTATTTAGGGCTTGAGAATACGACTAACGGCCCAAGGAGATTCGTTGAATCAGTCCGCGCCAGATTATGCATCAACACTGACCAATACTCTTATTGCTTTATTGTTGAGGATGATCCCAAAACATTTGAAGAAGCAATGAAGTCCCAGGATGTTACTTTCTGGATAGAAGCAATTAATGATGAGATGGATTCCATCATGGGAAATAACACTTATGTGTTGACTGATCTACCACCTGGTTGCAAACCTCTAGGTAGTAAATGGATTTTCAAAAAGAAAATGAAGGTAGATGGAACTGTTGAAAAGTTCAAGGCAAGACTAGTTATTCAGGGCTTTAGACAAAAGTCAGGAATAGACTGTTTTGATACTTATGCTCCTGTGGCTCGTACCAGTACCATAAGATTGCTGATTGCTTTGGCATCAATTACTAATCTGATTATTCATCAGATGGATGTGAAGACAACTTTCTTGAATGGTGATTTAGATAAGGAAGTTTATATGAACCAACCTCAGGGCTTCATCATGCATGGCAATGAAAACAAGGTGTGTAAACTGATTAAGTCTCTTTATGGACTGAAACAGGCACCTAAGCAATGGCATCAAAAGTTTGATGAAGTGGTTTTGTCTAGTGGTTATTTACTTAACCAGGCTGACAAATGTGTATATAGCAAATTTGATGAATCTGGTAAAGGAGTCATTAATTTGTCTATATGTTGATGACATGTTGATCTTTGGCACTGACCAAAATCAAGTTAACCTTACAAAGGCATTTTTGTCATCAAAGTTCTCCATGAAGGATATGGGGGAGGCTGATCTTATCCTTGGCATTAGGATTAAACATGAAAGTAACGAAATTTCTATCTCTCAGTCTCATTACATTGAGAAGGTGTTGAAGAAATTTAATTACTTTGAGTGTACTCCAGTGAGTACTCCTATGGATACAAGTGAGAAGCTAATGCCTAATACTGGTAAAGTTGTATCTCAACTTGAGTATTCTAGGGTAATTGGCTGCTTGATGTATACCATTACTTGTACAAGACCTGATATTGCTTTTGTTGTGGGTAAACTGAGCAGGTATACTAGTAATCCTAGTGGTCATCACTGGCAAACAATTCAGAGGGTTTTTAAGTATTTGAAGAGAACTATGGATTATAGTCTCTCATATACTGATTATCCTTCAGTATTAGAAGGATACACTGATGCAAGTTGGATTAGTAATACTGAAGACAATTCGTCTACTAGTGGCTGGGTATTTCTACTTGGTGGAGGTGCAATTTCTTGGGCATCCAAGAAACAAACTTGCATCACCATTTCAACCATGGAATCTAAATTTGTGGCTTTAGCAGCTGCTGGCAAAGAAGCTGAATGGTTGAAAAACTTGCTTCTTGAGATTCCATTGTGGCCTAAACCTATAACACCTATTTCTATCCGTTGTGATAGTGCTGCTACATTGGCAAAGGCTTATAGCCAGATGTACAATGGGAAGTCTAGACACTTAGGTGTCAGGCATAGCATGATTCGTGAGCTTATCATGAATGGGGTGGTATCTATAGAGTTTGTTAGATCTCAACATAATTTAGCTAATCACTTGACGAAGGGTTTGGATAGAGACTTGGTTTTGAAGTCTGCTAAAGGGATGGGTTTAAAGTCCAACTTAGTCACTGAATGCTAAGACACCCAAGTCCCTCCTGAGGAAACTTGGGAGCTGAGTTCGATGTGGAAAGCTGAACATTTAGTAGAGTGGAGCACATGTTTTATATTACATCCCAAGATTGTGCTCAGAACCTGCTGGATAAGGAGGATAAAGTCTTTACTTCTCAATGGTTATTTTCATTGAAAAAGTGCTAAGCAGGAGCATGAATAAAGAGGAACCATCTATGTAAATGTTGAAGTTTTGCCGCTTCAGGAAGCTTTGGACTTTTAGCTTTTACAACATTTATGAATTGGATATGAACAAATGGCTTGTATAGTGTCAGGTTTATTTAAGTGTTTGAAAATTTATGTGTATTTTATCTTCAGGTATTTAAATGGGTTGAAGGGTTCAATTCTTAGAACACCCTGATTCTCGAATATTTGAACGTGTAATGTACTAAGATGAGAATTCAATCTTCAAGATATTTTCATTTATGCATATATTTTGTTTTGTGTTTATTTTTTCATGCAAAGGAAGTGAACTAAATTTGGGGAGGATTGTTGGAAAATTTAGTGCACTTGAGGGATTAATTCACACCTGGTAATGGGTTTGGAGGTACGGAGTGTACACCCATTTGGTCACTGAATCCCCTGACTCAATAGTGGTTATGTATTGATTCTGCTGATAGCATGAATCTGTTTCTGCTTATAGCATGAATCTGTTTCTGCTGATAGCATGAATATGTTTCTGCTGATAGTGTGATTCTACTGACAGTGGATTCTTCTGCTCGTTTCCACTCCTAGTGTTATTATTACTACTGCTGGTGTTAACATTACCACTGCTAGTGTTATTGTTTCTGTGGAAAACTAGAAGGGGGGTTGAATAGTTTACCGATTAAAATATTTTTAACTTGTTAAGTTAGCTTTGAAACTTTCCGTTTGATCAAAGATATATACACAAACACAATATATAACATGCAAGTAGATGAAAGAAACGATCAAACCACAACACGAGTATTTATCGTGGTTCGGCTACAAGGACTCTTTTTCCTTGCCCTACGTCCACGCCCCGAGTATCCAACTCGAGAGTTACTTTCACTAGTCAACAAGCTCCTTTCACCGGCGGAGAAAACCTTACACGTCGCTTATACTTTTACCGACACAAAGCTAGATGTCGAGTTCTTTACCAAGGGTACAACCACTCCCGTTAGTTCTTTACAAGGGTACAACTACTCCCGATACACTTTGTATTTTGAGGACTAAAATACTAACCGATCACTACTGAAAATACACAATCAAATGAAGTGTAAACTACAAAAGTCTACACAATGCTAAGCTAACAAGTCTTGCAACGTTGTGTTGAATACTTGTTACTTTTAGTAAGCTCGTGAATCTCTTTGCTACAAAAAGAAACTTCACATATGAAATGTTAAGAGGTTAGATGAAACAATGAATGTGTGTGTAAAATATGATATCAAGTGATGAGCCAAAATTCAACTTGTGGCTCAATATTTATAGCCAAACCTTCTACAGATCTGGCGGACCCCTCAAAAGGGTTCCGCCCGTGTACCTCCAGGGTACCGCCGGGCTTGCATTTGGTTTTTCAATAAATCTTGCAAACCAAACAAAGTCACATCTCATTACTCTTGCAAACCAAACAATGTCACATCACATAATATCAAGTCAAACACTAAACTTGCAAGCAACATCAAAGTAAGTCAAACACATTTCTTTCCATAAATGTATAATGACAAAACTTGCCATAAATGTGATGTGACAATTCTATTTTTAGAAAATAAAAAGTGTTGTATTTTAAGAAATGTAAAATGTAGCAAAAGTCTAGTGTATGCAAGTCTTTAAAACTAAGATTATGTTTTACTTAGAAACTAAAGTTTACATTTGTCATTAACAAAACTTAGCGAAGATCGTAAAATATAAATAACGTTTTTAGGCGATATTTGTATTAACAATCTCCCCCTTTTTGTTGATGACAAAACATAAACATTGTTTTTAAGTAACTCACAAAATCTTGGTTTTTAAGACTTAAAAAAATTAATATTAAATTTGTTTTACTTAAGTTATGAAAATCATATTAAGTTTTGAAAGTTTAATATATTTCTCCCCCTTTTTGTCGAAACAAAAAGTAGAGTAGCGAAGCGGAAAAATGCACTTGCTCCCCCTTGCTTGTTACTCCCCCTAAAAGGAGTGCCAAGGTGGGAAACATGGATTTTGGATCCTACAAAAAAATGGTTAGTTGGTGATATATATATATAGCCAAGTTTGTAGTTACCACATACATTGCAACCACAATACAAATGATCAACCAACAATCCACGAAAATAAGTAGAAAGAAATAGCATTCCAAGTAAAATTTTTGACTTAGAAAAGTCAAAGGGCATGAAATGGGTAATATTCTTCTATTTCTAAAAACTTAAAAATTAACCAAGAAAGAAAAATAAAAGCCTAGTTTCCTAAATTAGGGCAAACGGCCTCCAAACGGTTGTCTAGGATTTGTTTGGGTGGGAAAGAGCATCCAAACGTTCTATGACGTGTTGGAATGCAAACCGGATTTCATATTGGAGTTGGTGAAGCAACGTTTTGATGCTTGTACCCATTTGCTCACAATTTGAGCAAACATGGGGATGAGTGGGTGGAAATGGGTTGGTTTTTGTTTCTTGGTTTGAGGGTTGATTGGTTTTTGGTTCTTGGGTGGATGATGGGTTTGGTATTGAATCAAGCAAGGTGGTTTGAAATTCCATTGCTTGATGGAGGTGGTTTTCAACCATGTTTTGTATATCCTCATATGAGGGAAAGAAAGACTCAAAGTTTTGAGCTTGAGAGTGTGGTGGAGTTGGGTGATCATGGTTTTCAAAGTTTGGTTCTCCATAAAGAGGACCATGGATGTCATTGTAGATGGGGTGAAACAACAATGGCTTGGGTTGATGGTATACTTGTTGTGGTGGTTGGGTGTGGTTAAAATGCTCATTTTGGTCAAGAATTGACTTTGGTGAAAAAGGTGGTGGTTGTAAAGGTCTTGGTGGGAGATCATTAAGATCTTGGACAAAAGGGTGTGGTGATGTGGGAGGAGACCCAATTAACTCCATAGGTTCCATTTTGGATAATGGTGATGGTGATGAAGTTTTGGATGGTTGGGTTGGAGCACTTGGTGGACTTGGGTCAATGGGTGATTTAGTAGGTGGTGGAGTGAGCTCATTGGGTTCATTTGGTGATGGTGATGGAGATGCAAGGTTCAAAAAGTGTTCATTTTTTATAGGTGATGTGAATTCATCCGAAGATGAGGAGGTTAGGTTAATGGGTTGATTAGACCATAGTGGTTTAACACTTATCCGGGCGGTTTTCCGGATGGGTCTTGATGGTTGAGAGGTGATTGTTGACTTAGTCATGGTGAAAAATGGTTTAGAAGTTTCAGAAATTGTGGTGAAGAAGGTGTGATTTGATAGTGTTTAGGATGGCTTAATTTATAGTGTTGAAGGATTATGGAAAGGAGTGTTTGGATTTGATGTTAGTCCATACAAAAATGGAGGTTTCTAATGATTTGGAAAACTAATTGTGGGTTGTCAAATCATGGAAGTCAATCCAATGAAAATGGTGAAGTGAGAAGACAAGTTTTGCACTAAATGCTTAGTGGTTTTGGTGGATTTGTGGAAGTATAAATCTCAGGGATTTCAAGGATCCCTTAAAAGGGTTCATTCCTTTATGTGTGAGGGGCCCTTGAGGTTGTTATGGCAAATTTTGAATTTTGGCGGGAATTGGTTTGGGTTAAGTTTATGGAAGAAGGAGTACCTTATTATGCTAAACACATTGCAAGAAATGGGTTTCTACCTAAAAGGATTGGATTTTGGTGTTTGTATGTTGAATTTGTGAAAATGAAAACAAAAATTCTGCAGGCTGTTGGCGGCACCCTCGGAATACACAGGCGGCACCCATATGAGGGTGCCGCCTGGTCCGTTGGGCCATTTCTGGAATTCCCAGAAATTGCATTGGCGGAACCTAATTTTGGGTACCGCCAGATCCGCCAGAGCTTCAGAAAGTGGCAGTCCACGTTTTTGACCCGCGAGACGATTTTCAAAATTTTCAAAAACTCCTAAAATCAAAAATATAATGCATAACGGGTTAGGAAATGCAAAAAATGAACATGTAAATACTCATATCATATGACTTTGACCGGGGGCTAGCGATATTCACTAAACATAGTGAAAATATTATAAGTTTGAAAATTTTACAACTTGCTAAAAGTTGTCTTCCTGCATCAAAGTTAGATGGAACATGTTCCAAATAGTATCAAACATTGTACCAAACTACAAATACATCATAAGCATTGTTTAGACAACCAAATTAGTTCAAATAGCACCTAGTGCCAAACACTCCTACACACCAGCTCTCATTGCCGGTCAATCTTGTTCTTGAGCTTTCCAAGGAATCTTCCAAGATTCTTAAACATCCCCTTTGTTTGCTTGAACTCCACCGACTCATTTGGAATATCCGGAAGTTGGGATAGGTATTCGAGAGGTGGGAGCCTAGAGTTTGGCAAATTATCATCTTCACTCATTGAGGAAGATGATGATGAGGTAGGAGGATGAGGACGTTTTCCTTGGGCTTTGTACACTCTCTTATCACTAAGTGGAACAAAGGTGTGTGGAATGAGAGTGTAGTCAAGACGAAGACCATTTGAAGTTGGTGGAATGGGTGAGATGAACCTAAAGAGACGGGTCAAGAGCATTCCATATGGCATAGCCGTTGTGCCATGCACGGGAATGTCGGCCATTCTCTTGGCCATGTAGTAGGCAAGGTTGAAGGGTTGCCTAACGAACAAGGAGTAGAGCATGTAGCAAAGGCAAAGGTTGATATGGTCACGGTTCCCTATTGTGCTAATGACATTGGCTCTAGGACTTCCTCCCATTTCTTGAATTGGGGCTTGAGTTCGTTCATTTCCATTCCATATGGGTCCTTATCGACCTCATTCCCCGAACGGGTTCTCCTAGTGGTGGTGGTCCTAACAAAGAGGTGGTCACGGAATACGTCTTTTGAGACAAGGGGTGTGTCATAAGGGTGGATACGGTCTTGGAGGTTGTCAAGAGTTGAGAGGGAGTGCAAGTCGGAATAGAGGCAAGTACCACGGTTTGGGACACCTAGGATTTGGGCAAACTCCTCAAGAGTGAAGGAGTATTGATGACCGCTAACCCTAAAGTTGATAGACATATGACCATAATCATCCGTGGAGAGGACGGAGGATGCATAGAACTCTAGAATGAACCTAGGACAAATAGGCTCGTCGATATTCAAAAGACACTCAAAGTTGATTGTGGCAAAATCGGCGTAAAGGTTTGTGCCTTCTAGGAAAGACGGGTCAATGGTTCTACCCTCATGGACATAGTGTTTTTCTAGGGCTTTGAAAATGTTTACTTGGTTTGGGGTAAGGCCCTTGGTTTTGTGGTGTTTTGGTAGGTACTTAATGGTGTCCTTGTAGTCGTAGTGGGTTAGAGGAGGCATGATGATTCCTAGAGCAACAAAATTTCACATTTTAGTTTATGTAAACCACTATTATAATGTGGATGTTCTAGTGTGTGCCTATATGAAAACAATGTGGAGGTGCGGTTATCTTGACTCATTTTGATGCTTCAAAATCGTTTTATGCAAGTTTTGTTATAAAACAAAAGATAACCCAAACGCTCCTAGTTCAATGTAGCTTCGTTTGAATGTACCCGAAAATACATATTGGTTATGTATTCCCTTTAGCATTCAAGAGACATTATGCAAGTGATGTTTTAAACATAACGTTTTGATTTTGTATTCTCAATGTGAGACGAAAAAAATATTTGTCCTACTTGTGAGAAATTTTTAGAAGTATTTGACATGATTAGTTTTATTAAACACCTAATTCTTATGCATGAGTTTTTCAAGTTAATGCATAACCCCAAGTTTTTGTTTTTGTGCAAGAAATAGAATTCCTAGACTCAGATCAGGATTGTAATCATGTTTAGAATACTTACAATGATGATTGATTTGCAATGTAAATGATTGGAGGACCAAGAATTCGTAGGTGTGGATGGATGGTAAAGTGAATAGTAGCAGTTTGGAAGTGGTGGTATGAGATAATGGGTGTTTGGTTTAATATAAACAAAGATTTTGGTTCTGCAGGTCGACGGATACGGCGGACCCCTGAAATGGGTTCCGCCCGTTATGTCTGAGGGTTCCGCCGACCCTGCTGAGAAAAAGAGTTATGGATTTGTTTTGATTATTGTGATTTTTGTCTAATGTCCAGAACTACAATGTAGGTTCCATGAGTCCTAATCCTAGCCTATGAAGGTTAAAAGGTTCACGTTTAAGGGGTTTTGTGAGAATGTCGGCTATGTTGTCTTCGGAAGAAACTTTCTCAATTGAGATATTTCCTTTTTGAACGTTGTCACGAAGGAAATGATGACGGATTTCAATATGTTTGGTACGAGCATGTTGAACCGGGTTTTTGCTAAGATCAATGGCACCTTTGTTGTCACAAAGAATTGTGATGTCGTTGAGTTGAATTCCGTAGTCGACAAGAGCTTGCTTCATCCAAAGAGCTTGTTGACATGCCTTTCCGGCCGAAATGTACTCGGCTTCCGTTGTTGAGATAGCAAGAGCCGTTTGCTTCTTACAGAACCATGAGGTGAGACAATGTCCAACAAAAGTACAAATACCACTTGTGCTTTTTCTATCGACATAGTCACTGGCATGATCCGAGTCGGCATACACTATGGTGTCTATTCCCGTTCCTTTGGGATACCATAAACCTAAATGTGTAGTGCCCTTAATATACCTAAAAATCCTTTTAACGGCTTCGAGATGGGTAGTTTTAGGATCTTCTTGAAAACGAGCACATAGACAAACACTAAACATAATGTCGGGTCTACTAGCCGTTAGGTAAAGTAGACTACCAATCATACCTCTATATTTAGTGCTATCTATGGATTCACTTTCCTCATCCTTGGTAAGTTTAGTTTCCGTGGACATGGGAGTTTTGATAGGTTTTGAATCTTCTAGTCCAAATTTCTTAAGCATGTCCTTAATATATTTAGATTGGTTAAAGAAGATACCATCTTCTAGTTGTTTGATTTGGAGTCCTAGGAAAAAGTTGAGTTCTCCCATCATACTCATTTCAAACTCATCATGCATGATTTTTGAGAAATCCACACATAATTCTTGACAAGTTGATCCGAATATAATGTCATCAACATAGATTTGGACTATGATAATATGTGAATCTTTCTTCTTAGTGAAGAGAGTATTATCAACTAAGCCCATGGTATACTTATAGTCAACTAGGAATGTTTTAAGTCGATCATACCTTGCTTTTGGAGCTTGCTTAAGTCCGTAAAGAGCCTTTTTAAGTTTGTAAACATGATTTGATTTTTCAAAATCGATGAAGCCCGGTGGTTGAGCAACATACACTTCTTCATTAATGACTCCGTTTAGAAATGCACTTTTGACGTCCATTTGAAAAAGTTTAAAATTGTGTGCACATGCATATGCAAGTAAGATTCTAATTGACTCGAGCCTAGCAACCGGAGCAAAAGTTTCATCGTAGTCAATGCCTTCTTGTTGGTTATATCCTTGTGCTACTAGCCTAGCTTTGTTTCTAGACACAATTCCATTTTCATCCATTTTATTATGAAATACCCATTTTGTTCCAATTATAGTTTGACTCTTTGGTTGAGGAACTAATGTCCATACATCATTCCTAAAAAATTGGCTTAACTCTTCTTGCATTGCAATTACCCAAGACTCATCTTTAATGGCTTCATTAATATTTTTAGGTTCAATGGTTGACACGAAACAAAAATAGTTGCTTTCATTTTGAAATTTTGACCTTAGTGTTCTTTCGTTAATGTTGCCAATGACACCATCTAATGGATGACTTTTAGATTCTTTGACACTGACAAGTTCTTTGTTAAATAGTTCATCTTCTTTGTCATCACTTAAAATTTCTTGATTTTCTATTGCTTGGCTTTCAACTAAGTCATCTTCTAGCAAAGGTGATGTCTTAGAGGGAGGTGGACTCTCGTCAAATGTTACGTTCAACGATTCCTCGACTCTTAACGTTTCTTTGTTCAAAACAATGTATGCTTTACTATTTTGTGAATATCCAAGAAATACACCTTCATAAGACTTTGGGTCAAATTTGGTGAGATAATCCTTGGTGTTAAGAATGAAACATTTACTCCCAAACACTCTAAAGTATCCTAATGTAGGCTTTTTACCTTTATATAGTTCATAAGGAGTTTTATTCAAAAATGGTCTAATTAAGACTCGATTTAAAATGTACGTTGATGTGTCAACGGCATTACACCAAAACTTTTGTGGAATGTTTTGTTCATTAAGCATTGTTCTACTCATCTCTTGCAATGTCCGGTTTTTACGTTCTACTACACCATTAGATTGAGGAGTACGTGGAGCCGAAAAGTTATGAGTTATACCATTATTATCACAAAAGTTTCCAAATTGAAATTCATTATCAAATTCACGACCGTGATCCGTTCTAATAGACACAATATTAGACCCTACTTGATTTTGAATTTTCTTACTTAGAATTTCAAATTTATCAAAAGCTTCATTTTTACTTTTCAAAATTTTTGTCCAAGTATATCTTGAGTAATCATCAACTATGACCAAAGTGTAGAAGTTACCTCCATAACTTTGTATAGCGGATGGACCAAATAAATCCATATGCAAAAGTTCTAGACACCTATATGTAGAAACCAAGTTTTTAGCCTTATGGCTATTATGGACTTGTTTACCGACTTTGCAAGCATCACAAAAGTGTTGGTCGTATTTCAACTTAGGTAGATTTCGAACTAAGTCTTTGGAGGAGAGGTTTTGGATTAGTCTCATGTTAGCGTGTCCTAAACGTCTATGCCATAAAGTTGAAGATTCATCTAATGAGGTAAGACAAAGTTTGTCTCTAGATGTTGGATCCATCTTTATGACATATACGTTGTTCTTAAGGACACCTTTGGCTATGGTTATACCATCTTTAAGTATTTTACTTCCGTTTTCACTAAAAAGAACATTATACTTATTACGACAAAGTTGACTAATACTAAGGAGATTAAAACCTAAGTTATCAACATGAGCTACATCATCAATAAAAAGGGAGTCATGAGAGATTGTACCTTTTTCGATGATTTTGCTCTTAGCATTACTACCAAACGTAACATTACCTCCGTCACATTTGTGATAAGAAGTGAAGAGGCTTTTGTTACCCGTCATGTGCCTTGAACAACCGCTATCTTTAATCCATTCATCCGGTTCCAAACAAACTTTGAGGCACACCTATTTTATGAAAAACACTCAAACATTTGGTCCCCAATTTCTCATGGGTCCATTTTGGGTAAGCATGCCATTAATTTGTTCCAAGTATGAAAATAGAGCATAAGGGTTCCATGGCATGTGGTTTAGAGTTTGGTAATGTCTAGGAGTGTTTTGGTTCCAAACATGTTGGTAGTTTGGTCGAGCGTTGAAGTTGCTCTTTGGAAAGGGGCGTTTGGGAATTGGAGTCTTAGGTCTTGGTTGAGTAGTTTTAACTCTAAATTCATTTTTACTAAATCCTACTCCAGTTTTAAACACAGGTTTTGTTCCATTTTTGTATGTAACTTTAACAAATTTTGAACGATCCGAAGTGGATGGAGTTACTGCTGCAGCAGACCTGGCGGAACCTTCGGGACCAACGAGCGGAACCCTAAATTGGGTTCCGCCTGATCCGCAGGCTGCTGTAGCAATTTTATTTGTTTCTTGAGCAATCTTTTCTTGTTTCATTTGACCCTTTGAAGTTTCTATTTTCGTAAATCCTAGTCCTGTTTTACCAAAGGGTGACTTTTGAAGTTTCATAATTTCATCCGCACAAGAAATGCTCTTATCGAACTTCTTAAACTTTGTGGTTTGTTTAATTAGATCATTTTGAGTAATTTTGAGTTTCTCAACTTCTAGTTTAAGCTCTTCACATGATTTGCAAGATGTGTCAATACCTTTACTCTTTTCTAATCTCTTAGCCTTTTCTTTTAACTCATAAACTTCATTTTCTAAAAACTCCTTTTTAGTTTTCGAAAATTTATTTTTGTTTATGATTTTTAAGCTCAATTCACAAAGTTTGTTATATTCTTTTTGTAAAGTGTCATCATTAATAGAGGAGTAAGATGAGTCGGATAATACCTCATTTGAGTTGTGAGCCATGAGAACAATATCGTCATTCTTTGGCTCATCGTCATCTCCTTCATAGTCACTCCAAGCACCACCCACAAAAGCTTGTTGAGGTTTGCTCTTGGGTGGTTTTGGACATTCTCCTACAAGATGACTTGTGTCTCCACACCTATAGCATTTTCTTTCAACCTTTCCTTTCCTATCATCACGATCTTTTCGGAAAGTTTTCTTGTCATCTTTAGGTTGCCTAACAAACTTTCCTCTTCTACGAAAGAACTTCTTGAAGTCTCTAACGGCCATAGCATATTCCTCATCATCACTATCCGAAGTAGATTCTTCATCATCACTTGATTGGACTCTAGCTTTCAAGGCAATGGACTTAACTTTTTCTTTCTTGCCTCTAACTAGTTCCGAATCTTTTTCCATTACCATTTCGTGAACTTTGAGGTTTCCAATTAGCTCATCAAGTGACATGCTTGAAAGATCTTTGGATTCTTCAATTGCCGTCACTTTTGCTCTCCACTTCGGATGGAGTGCTCTAAGAAATTTCCTGACAAAGTTCTTACTACAAAAAGATTCGTCAAGTGCTTTAAGTGAAGTAATAATAGTATTAAACCTAGCAAAAGCATTATCAATAATCTCATCTTCGGAAATAACAAATTGTTTGTTAGGTCACCATTTATGTAAACACAAGTATGATATTGAAAGAAATGAGATGAGAATGAGAGATGGTTGATTATGAGAAATATGAAAGGTGAAAGAGCAAGAGTTTCATTAAGGAAATCAAATAACCAACAAATGAAAAGGTTACATAAGCCTAGTATTTATAGGAGGAGGAGTAGGGCAACACTCCCTTCCTCCCTCCTTTCATTTGGACGTGGGCTTTAAGGCCCATGGACTTTACAAACTAAGCCTTGTAACTTAAACAATGTAGAATAAATAACTAAGCAACCTATTACAAAATGTAATGACCGAGACTTGACTAATAAATACAAAAGTATGATCCCAACAATCTCCCCCTAAGGGTCGGTCATCACGGTTGCTTGACGTCTTCATCTTTGTTGATGACTTGTGACATGTAAAACTCTAGACATCTTCAAAATGGTTGAATGATAATGGATATACTTTGCTTTGTGTCTTTGTTATGAAGTAGTCTGCCATTCGTCACTCCTGCGTCTGTGGTGGTTGTCCGCCATTCCAACATACTCATACATCTTAGGACTTAGACTTTCACGTACAAGAAGTTCCTTTGCATATACTGAGATCTTTTAGTCTTTATACTTTGCAGATTCTTCTTATTGATGTAGAATCTTTCTTTGAACTTTGTGTTGTTAAGATCTTTGGGGGAGCTATCATTGCTTCAAGATGTATGTATGAGCATGTTGGAATCTGCCATCCTGGAAGTGAGGTACCTGCGAGTAAACAGTTAGCAATAAAACAACCGGTACTTACAGATAAGGAGTTAGAGCTCATCAACAGCATATTGTGAAGACTCCTTCTAATCCTTATCCAGGCCGTTACCATATCAGATACTCCCGAAGGAGCTTACGAGACCTACTGAGTAGCTCAATGACTGGGTGAGTCGCTGGGGATCACTCCACGACTGTAGACCGCTATGGAACCACCGCAAACACTAAGCGTAACCCTTGTGGGGTTACCGAAGTGACCTGCTGTCAGGGCTGTTTGATGTTGACCCTGGCAGGATTTTCGTTCAATCATTGAGAAATACATAGGTAATCCTCTCATAAACGTTCTCGGCAGATTGCTAAGATCTGCGAAGGACTTGATAATTTACAGCTGGTGTCCATTGATATAGAACACCAGTTGTAGAAATACTAAGTGTTCCTAAGAGATCTTTGATGTATCTCGAGGCTCTAGACTCTATAAGTGTACACTTAGGTTTCCTATGCGGAGACTAGGGAGGGGTCTCCTGCTTCAATATCAACCGTCTCTAAGAGATAGGTCGATAGATTACACTGGTTCCCCGTGAGAATGAAACAAGCTCTTTTAAGAGAACTTGAGTGGTTAAGAAGGTTTAGTGCATTGCGTCACTGGGTCCATGACGACTTAATCTTCAATACCGGTGTTGTCTTTTGCAACAGCCAGTAGCATACGTATTGAACCCGGTGTCTGCCCTAAGGTTGAATCATATGGAGGGCTATTTCTTTTCACCCTTTACTTTACTTTACTTTTCTTTTTAATTCTTCAACTCCTTCTTTCCCTTTCATTCTTTTCTCCTTTTTTCGTATCATACCTAAGGACTTCTAATACTAACTATAGGAGATGTCCTTGGGTAGATCCCTCCGGCTCTGGCGGATCATAGGACGGATATTCCTATCTTAATCACCTTGTAACTCCGACAGTAGCCAAGAAACCTTTGATTGAAAATCTATCAAAGTGTTTGTGATAATCAAATATTTTGGTTAACACTTTGAGAGTTTTGTGTCCACTTTTGAAGGGCTCCCCCTGCACATGTGCTCATAAGTATTTAATAAATTTGTACATGCGGGAGGAGCAAGCATTTTGAATTGATCCGCTTTCCGTGAACAAGACCGATTCGAGACACGCTTACATCACTAGTTAAACTAGCTTGAAGTTATTACCGGCCTGATCTAGTCCACAGAAAGTTTCTCGAGACGGTACTTTTCTACTAAGACTAATCCTTTTCGAGACACGCTTACGTGGTTAGTTAAAGAGATACATTGTCAGCTTTTAGGTGACAACTAGCTCTAGTAACTAACTTGATGTTATTACCCGTCGAGGATAAGTCTTTTCGATTTTACTAACTTTTATTGTCTCGTCAATTCCTGGGTGAATCTGAGTCTAGCTCGTACAAGATACAACTTTCAGCTTATACTTCATATATTTTAATCACTTTTTCATTTTCTCCCCCTCAAAAATAGCATATGAGATGTTGTTTTTGTTAAACTTTTGATTAAAATATGCTTTTTGAGTCTTATGGGGAGATTCACCAAGAACTTTTGATATTGAACAAAGTATTTTGTTTTGATAAGTGCTCCCCCTCAACAAGTGATTAGGTCTTATTGAGGTGAAATACTTGTCCTTTTGAGCAGAATTATGAAAATCATAACACATTTGATTAATTCTACTCAAAAGTAAGAAGCCTTCGCTCCTTATATTAGGATTGAGGCACTGAAGCGTACCTCAGGGTCCTTTCTTTACAAGTTCGGGTTGTGCACTGTAATGCGTGCACAAGCCATTATGAAGTATATAATTGACAAATCAAATCAAACTCTTACAATTTTCTACCAATCAGGTCTCTAAAATGTCAACACCGGAAATTTTGTTCTTCCTCCAACATAGCTTTCCAATCTCCTGAACTGATCCCTGCGCTTCAACCAGTTCTCGATCCTTGTAATGAATCTGCGTGCATCTCTGGTCTCATCGGTGTTCCATCTTTTGGATTTCCCCAGTGCTATGTCATTGATTCTGCTTTTGATTCCATCTCTGACGAACTTCAAGGTTTCATCACAGAACTTATGTAATTCTTTGTAGCCCATGAAGCAGTTTCGACCGTTGACACTGCGGTAAGTGAACCCGAATGGTTGCCTGATCAAGGTGTATTGAGGTAGATGTTGAAGGTCGGGGATGTCGAACATGTTGGGTTTGGTGAGATTGAGCTTCTTCTGATAACTTTCCACTCCCAATTGAAGATCTTCAACTCTTTCTCTAATGACAATCTGCCTGATGAAGATTAGGAGAGCTTGGATATAGGCAAGCTGCATCTCTTTAGGCAATCCACAGAGTTTTCCTTGAACTTTGAGCAGGTACATGTCTTCGATGTCATTGAGAAGTAGTCGTGGAAAGTCTGACTCGGAAATATCGTACTCCTTTTCATCAAGTCTTTTCAGTGTGATTTTGCTGAGGAAGGGGTACCCAAAGTGAGTGACAGTCGAGATGAATTGAATGGAGACTATCTTCAGATCACTTGCTACATCACCCATTGTCTGATTGAGTCTGCTGCTTCGATAGTACTATGCCCGGTTGTCTGGCCAATGATGTATACCGTAAAGTGCGTTCCGGTCATATTCAACAATTTTATCAACGAATAATGCTGAAGCTTCTTCTTCGATGGCATTGTTGAGATATCGAGTTGCAGGGAGAAAGGCGAGTGAGGTAACGTACTTCTTCTCAATCTTGCTGCCAAGTGTCAGAAATTCCAAGTCTGTGTTGAAGAAGAACTTGTATGGGATCTTCGGTTCCTTAGGCTTCCCAATCATCGGTAGTGGTTTGGACCAATCAGTAATGTAAGGAGCGGTTTTCTTTGTGACCGGATCAACATAAGATTCAGGATTGATCCAGTCAATATTGCTTGACATAGCTCGAGCAATATTTTCCAGATGGTACTCAAGCTCGATTGAGTTAGCAGACCGATCTTTCAGAAGATTAAATGCATCATTCTTGATTCTTAGCAGCTCTTTCTTATTCATCTTTTTCATTTTAAACTTTTGCTGAATCAATTGAGCATATTCCACCGTTCGACCATCTTGAGGTTCATGATTGTCTTCAAGAGGTGGTTGTGAATTGATCATCTTCTCAAACCAGGAGTATTCGGCACTATCGTCTTGGTCTAGCCAGTTGAGGACGGTTTTCGGTTTCTTTGGCTTTGTGCCTTTTGGTGAGGTGTCCGGTTTGGGTTGATGATGCTTTCCTTTCCTTTCTTTCTTCTTCTTCTTGGAGGACGGTTCTGGAACTTCATCGGGTTGAGGAATCTCGTCACCACCGGTGTATACAAAGTGGTCGTGTGCTTTGGGAGCAGAACCTGATGCCTTCGGTTGTTGTGAGGACGTTGTTGTTGTTGGAGGGACAACCGGTGTTTTTGATTGAGATGAGGGTCCTTCAGCTTGTTTTTGTTTCTTTTCCTGAGAATTAGGATCCTTGTCTTCATCATCTCTTTGACGCTTCAATTTATCGGCCTCTGTGCTGCAAGTCTCTTTGTTCATTTTGCCTTTCAACGCTTCCAGGATTTTGGCTTCTTCAGGAGACAATGTGAACTTGCTTGCCAGCTTGTCCAAGAGTTGAGCTTCCAATTCGTCCATAGATAGTCCTGGTAGTGGAACAGTGGACTTGTCAGCTCGAAGAGTGAATGAGGTTGATCGGATCACTTTCTTGACAGCTTGCTCTGCGAACTTGGTGAGTTCATCTCTCATGGGTGCTAGCAGATCTTTCAACTCAGCAACTAAGTGTTGTGCCATGTACTCTTGTGCTTGAGCAGCCGATGTGGCTTCCAAGTTCTCTTGTACGTCTTTAGCTAATAAAGTATCAACTTTATCTTGCATCTCTTGGACGTTCGAATTCAGCTTTGTCAATTCAGCAACTTGGGTTACTAATGTTGCAACCTGATCTTCCAGTCTGCTTTTCTTCTTTTCATGTACTCTTCTGAATGCTGACTTAAGTAACTTAGATGCAGCAGAGGCTTTGGTGCTTGGTTTCTTGATTGATTTGTCGTGAGTTGATTCGGATGCAGGAGGTGATGACTGTGTAGATTCAAGGTTGGTGGTAATGTCTTTGTCATCTTCTCTTCGTGGTTCGGGTTGATCAACTTTTGTAGCTTTAGCTACTTCCTCTTTCAACCTTTGTTCTTCAGCCAGTCTTTCAGCTTCGGCCTTGAGCCTTAGTTCTTCAGTAATCTTGGCTTCTTCTTCTCTTTTCAACTTTTCTTCAGCCAGCTTGGCTGCCTCTTCAGCCTTCCTACTTTCTTCCATTCGGATAGTTTCCTCCAGTTTGGCTTGTGCAAGCTGCTCAAGCCTAGCTTCTTCAGCTTCCTGTTTTCTCTTTAATTCCTCTTCCTGAGCCCTTTCTCTAAGCTCCATTTCTTCTACAGTCATCAACCGTGGAGAATCAGTATCCATGGGATCTTCCTCTTCCTCTTCTCCCATTGCTGAAGCATTAGTCATTTCAATGTCTGTGGGAGATACCGAAGGATTGTAGTAGGTGACTAAGTCTGTGTTGATCCCTGTGTCAGAATCAGGAATGCTGCTAGATCCGCCAGCTTCGGTAGTTTGAGAGAATAATGGAGGTGGAGGAGGTAGATCAGCATTGAATGCGTCTATCTTGCTGTGGAGGAGACCCAGATTGAGAGCTCTTTCATTTTCCTCTTCAACTGAAAGGCCTACATTAGTTTGAGCAGACTCTTGTTCGGTAGTCATAGGTTCCTTCATCTTTTCTCTCCTGATCCTTTCTTCTTCCAGGATTGTCTGTGCTTCAGTGAATGGTCTTTGATTGAGATATGCTGGGTATACAGCATTATCAGCAAACTCATCAATGTTAGTCTCCCAATCTTCGAAAGTCAAGTCTTTATCATCAATGTCTTCAAGATTGACATTTTCAGTGATATTGGCAAAGGCCGCCTTGTAAACTGGACCTTCGTCAGATTCGGTTTCTGAGTCAGATGGTTGTGTAGGTTCAGGAGTGGATTCGGGCTTCTTGACAGGAGTTCTTCTCTTGAGAGTACCCTTCTTCTTACGTTTAGACTGGGTAGAACTGCCGGAGCTCCCAGTCTTGGTACCTGTCTTCCCCCTAAATGGTTGAACTTCATCCAAGAAACCAACTTTTTCTGCTTCAAGAGCTTGTTCGTAATACTTGTAATTCGTGCAAGCCTTCACTTAGGCATTCAAGAGACAATCGGGAAGTTTCTTTCCTTGCTTGCATGTGCTAGTGTCAAGTCTCTTGATGACTCTGAGAGTATCTTCATTTCTGAACGTGTTCTTATCTTTGTCATCAAGTCTCTGTGGGATATCGTCATACTCACGAAGGAAGCTTTCGATGAGTAGTTTTGTGAAGCGGACAAATGGAATGTTGGTGGTCTTATGTTGAATGTGCCACACAAGGTCTTCCCAAATGATACTCGCATAATCAACTTTCTTCACATTAGCCACTGCCCAGAAGAGTTTGAGGTGTTGGAGCTTTGGGTGTTCATGGCCAGTGTCTCTGCCAGACAAGGACTTGGCAATCAGAATGTATAGGGTTCTCCATGGTTATGGAAGATACCTAATGTTGACCCTAGAATGTCTTGTAATAACTTCTTCTGATTCGTCATAGCCAATATCCCGTAAACACTTTATCAGCTCTTCTTCAGTGGGTACTTGAACATATTCTTCATCTGGGCCGAGTTCTGGTAACCCAAGAACATTCCTAAGCAAGTCAATGTCCACAGTGACCTGACGGTTATGAAGCATAAAGGTGAAGGAAGCCTCCCCAAGATCTAGCTGAAGTGTGTGCCAAAACTGGTGGATGTAGAAGCAGGATACTGAGGCAGACTTGGTGAACAACAGCTTGTTGGGGTGATATAGAAGAGCATCTACTGCAACAATACATGAGGACTCGTTGCAAGTGATTTTGTTGAAGTTGATTCGGAGGTTGTTCTTTCCAATCTTCCTGGTGTAATCATCTGGGAATGTCTCTTCCCATGAAAGCTTAGGTTCGGGTTCTGGTCCGTATGGAATGTCATTGTGTTCTGCCATCTGAATAGATCATAAACAAGCACAAACATGGCAATGGTTTACGGTGTTAGTTCAGACATAAGATAACATGATTTGCATATTGAACATTGATCAGTGGGTGTTTGTGTGTGTGAAAACTTTTGATATATGACAAACTTGTGTTTTATCACATGGTAGAAACTTATAACAACTGAGTTACAACATTAGTTTATCATTACAAGAAGTTACACTTTGTAAATTTTACAACACTTAGAAAAATTCTTGATTTGGACAAGTTTACGCGTAACATGAAAATTCTACGCGTAACATGACATAAGCGTAAGAAGTGAAATTAGGCGTAAGTGCAAAATCTACGCGTAAACTTATATGTTACGCGTAAGGAGAATCTTATGCGTAGGATCAATCTTACGCGTAGGATAAAATCTTAGGCGTAGGAATTGAGCTTATGCAAAGGATTGCACTTAAGCGTAAGATATAACTTATGCGTAGGTTATGACTTATGCGTAAGTACAAGACTTGTGCGTAAGTCAAAACTTATGCGTAAGAATTATCATTTAAGCGTAAACAATGTCTTATCCAAGACACTGTTTGTCCACGTGTCGAATCTTACGCGTAAGATTCAATCTTACGCGTAGGATGAACGATTAGCGCGTAAAAACGCCATTTTCCAGAAAATCACCTTTCGTAATTAACGTTGTTTGATTCCTGAAAGTGTAAAACACACAACCACTGATCAATAAATATTTTAACACACTTAGTACGCATTTTATGCGTAAACATGCTATAATCCAGAGTTACGCGTAGAAACACATGAACACACAATCATAAACTCATTCAATCATGAATCTGGGTGAGAATGGGCATAGGGCAAGTGTTCCTAACATCCTAAGGAACGTTTGGACCAAATTATAACAATAATTGTCCACAGAATCACAAGATCACAGCTGCTAGTGTACGAACCCTAGATCTATGAATCTTGATCAAAAACATGTTTCTGATACAATTAAACAATAGTAACATGATCCTAGGCATACAAGAACACTATCCCCATCACCAATTACAATCCTAACACACAGAATCAAGAATCCCAAATTGACTCATATGAACCCTAATATCAAATCAATCGATTAAGCGTTTCTGGGTACGATTGGAGTTAGGATACATGTTAACAATCATACAAGGTCCATTTCCCATCAACAGATTCAACCACAACACAACCAATTTCTGGGTTTAATTTCTACGCACAACCCTAAGAACAATTTAATCGATTATGATAGATTTAACCGTTGGATTGCTATGAAATTAAAAACCATTGTTTATAATGATAATCTAAACATGTTACAACTTACAGATTAGAGGATGGATGAACAGATTTATTGAATGATTGTGGATCGTTGATGTAGGTGGTTGTGAAAAGTAAATGTGATGTCAGTGGAGTAAATGAGTGGTCAACTAGGTATTTTGACCATGGTAAAACAAGTTTGATGTATTGACACTTGTAGTCCCTTAACCTTAGTTACCATTCAAACTTAATGCACAAACTAACTTTCACTTAACTTTCGTTAATAACGCCAAGATACTATAAGAACAACTTGTGGTACTCCCCCTCGACCTTAGACCGTAGTCAAAAATACTGAAAAATTTATAATTTAGGTCAAGGAGAGTAACCCGAAACACTTTTGATGCATCCTTTAAAGATAAAACGTAATATATATTTTTTTATTATTTTTTTTTGTAAAATGCAAGTATAAAATATATTATTGAGAAATTTGAAAAATTACTTTTCCTCCCCCTCAACACTTGTTTTAAATAATTGATGACATTTTATAAAATAGTGTTGAAAGAGAAGGTTTATACTTGCATTTTTTTTTTGAAAATATTTACAAAGATAGTTTTGATGTTTGACAATCAATTGTGTTTTAAAAACTTTTCCAGATCCTCTGGAGTCAAACATCACATACCAATTTGGTGAACTAGACTAGCAAACCTTGATGGTGCTAAGGATTTAGTCAGTAAGTCCGCCAATTGGTACTCAGTCCCAACAAAATAAAGTTCAACGGTACCCTTTTCCACATGCTCTTTGATGAAGTGATATCGGAGATCGATGTGTTTGGATTTGCAATGATGTACTGTGTTGCAGGAGATAGCAATTGCACTCTTTGAATCACAGTAGATAGGAATCTTGTTGAATAGGTAGCCATAATCCTTAAGTTGTGATCGCATCCAGATGACTTGAGCACAACAAGCAGACATGGCTACATATTCAGATTCTGTTGACGACAGTGATGTGCAATCCTGCTTCTTTGATTGCCATGACACAAGTTTGTCTCCGAGAAATTGTAATCCACCAGATGTACTTTTGCGTGTGTCTAAACATCCTGCATGGTCAGCATCTGAAAAAGCAATTAGTTCAAAACCAGAATCCTTCGGATACCAGATTCCCATGTTAATGGTTCCCTTTATGTATCGAAGGATTCTTTTGACCTCACTGAGGTGTTTTTCAGTTGGTTTGGACTGATAGCGAGAGCACATGTAGACAACAAATACTATATCCGGTCTACTAGCTGTGAGATACATGAGTGACCCAATCATACTTCGGTATTTGGTAGGGTCAACAGGAGTCCCATGTAAATCAGCATCTAGTTTTGTGGTATAGCCCATTGGTGTATTATAAGTATCACTGGTCATCATTCCATGTTTCTTTAAAATTTCAAGAGCATATTTGGACTGATTTATAAAAGTTCCACGGGGTGATTGATGAACTTGTAGTCCTAGAAAGAACGAAAGTTCACCCATCATGGACATTTCAAAATTATCTTTCATTAATTTTGCAAAATCATTAGAGTAACTTCTTTTTGTTGAGGCAAAAATAATGTCATCGACATATATTTGAACAACAAGTAAGTCCTCCCCGTAGGTTTTTGTAAATAGTGTTGGATCCACTGATCCTTTTGAAAATGTATTGGCCAGCAAGAAAGTGGACAGTTTGTCATACCACGCCCGTGGGGCTTGCTTAAGTCCGCAGAGTGCCTTTTTGAGTCGGTAAACGTGGTTAGGACGCTCAGGATCAACGAAGCCGTCTGGTTGACTCACATACACTTCTTCATGGAGTTCTCCATTAAGAAATGCGGTTTTCACATCCATTTGGTAAACAACCATGTTCCTGTGTGCAGCATAGGCCAAAAAGATCCGAACAGCTTCATGTCTAGCCACTGGAGCAAAGGATTCAGCAAAATCAAGTCCTTCCAGTTGAGAGTATCCTTTCGCTACCAGGCGTGATTTGTTACGTATGACAGTTCCTTCAGCATCAAGCTTATTCTTCCAAATCCATTTTAACCCGATGACAAAGACTCCGTCAGGTCTTTCAACTAATTCCCAGACTTCTAATCTTATGAATTGCTGAAATTCCTCTTGCATAGATTCAATCCAGTTGTCATAAGTCATTGCTTCTTTAATGTTCTTAGGTTCTTCGTGACAAACTGTGAGTGCATAGATACAAGTTTCTCCATCCGTGTGAAGTCGTTGTCTTGTCATTACAGGTACATCTGGATGGCCAATAATATGAACTAGTGGATGGTCTCGAGTCCATTTGTGTGTTGAAGGGTGTAGTTGATAGGTATCTCGCATGTTAGCAGGATCCAAATTGTGTGTTGATGACTCAGCTATATCAGGAAAGGTAGGAGCCGGTGCAAACGGGTTAAAGAACGCATCAAGATCATGCTCTGCGGGTTGTGGAACTGATTGTGGTGTGGGATCTTCAGCTGAATGGTGGGAGTTAGAAACAGTTTGTTCTGCTGTAGATGGTGATGCAATTGGAGGACCGTTTCTCTCAATACTTGTAGTAGTTTGTTGAGGTGAGTCTGGTACTGGAATGTTTTCAGGTTGAGCAGCGGAATTTGGTGAGACCACAGTAGAACGGTATTCAATTGTATCATCAAATAGTGGAGCAAACAAGGTTTCTAATTCTTTGCGGTTGAGTGGCAATGGTTCAGCCGAAGATTCCAGAGAGTTAAGACGGTTGAATTCGGGTCCTAAGCTGTGTTGCTCAGAAGCCATTTGTGTGAGTTCATCAAATTAGCGTGAATGGTTTCTTGAATTTCCCTTGTTCGACGATTCCATATCCGAAAACCTTTAGAATTTTCACAGTATCCAACGAACACTCCTATGTCAGCCTTTGCTTTAAGTTTACCTAAATCATCACGATCATTTTTCGGATAACAAAGTGCTCCAAATACATGAAAGTAATCGATATTCGGTTTTCTTTTGTGAACAATTTGATAAGGTGTTTTGCGATGGCATCTTGTTATCATGGAACGGTTTTGGGTATAACATGCGGTTGAAACAGCTTCCGCCCATAAGTAATCTGGTAATTGAGCATTAATCAACATAGTTCTAGCGGCTTCCACTAACGTCCTGTTGCGTCTTTCAACAGCTCCATTCTGTTCTGGGCTTCTAGGAATAGATGTTTGATGTTCAATCCCCACTTTCTCAAAATATGACCGAAGTGTCTGATTCTTAAATTCAGTTCCATTGTCAGTTCTGACTATTCGTACCGTATTGCGTAGCTGAACTTGAATTTTAGTGAGAAAGGTGATGATCATTGAAGGAGCCTGATCTTTACTTCGTAAGAAATAAACCCAAGTCCATCTGGAGAAGTCATCTACAATTACTAGTATGTAACGTTTACCGTTGATACTTTGAACACGCATCGGTCCACACAAATCCATATGAAGCAATTGTAAAACATGATTCGTACTTTGCTCAGGTTTTGAAGGAAAATGAGCTCGAGTACTTTTTCCTTGTTCACAGGCTGGGCATAAGTGATCTTTGGTAAAGCGGAATCTTGGAAATCCATCAACAAGTTTGTGACGAGCAAGGTCAGTCATTGTTTTGAAATTCAAGTGCGAAAGACGTTTGTGCCATAACCAAGATTTAGTCGATTCTGCTTTGGAGAGAAGACATATCGGAGATGTAGCAATCATATCTGACATTGATATTGTATAAAGATTAGAACCACGTGAGCCAGACATTAGATCGTTTCCTTGTAAGTCACGAACGAAACAGGTTTTCTCACGAAATGCAACTTCTAGATCTCCATCACAAAATTGACCGACTGAGAAAAGGTTGTGTCCAAGGCCTTCCACATAATAAACACGACTGATTTCAATGTTCCCACTGATATAGTCACCATATCCCATGATTAAAGCATAATGATCATTCCCGAATCTGACAGTACCAATGAACTTTGAGACAAAGTTGTGTAACAGTTTGAGATTGCCTGTCATATGTCGGGTGCATCCGCTATCAACAATCCAGAGAATGATCTGTACCACCTGCATCACAAGAAGAAGACACAGATGGAACAGAAGTAAGGGTGGAACCCAAAGAATGTGCGGGTTCCTGTTGGTTAGAAGCACATGTATTCAACAATTTAGGAATCCATTTAAAATCTGATTTGTGTTGTAACCAACGTTGCCAATTCCAACTAGTTCTTGCTTTCTTAATGTTAAATGCACTAGTAGGTGGCTCATTCCTAGATTTGTTCTCGGCACCTATGGGGGTAACTTCAATATCATTAGAAACCGTAGAAGGCGGCTTTCCTAAGTTAGGCTTAGAGGCAGTAGTGGGCCTAGAAGGAATGCGTGTGTAACAACCCGCATTTTCGGGACATTTCTCCTATTCACTATTCATCGGTTACTATTCATCAATTACTATTCACCGGTCACTATTCACCGGTCACTATTCATCATTTTACTATTCATCGTTTTCGGAGTCAGTTTGTGATTCTGAGAAGCGTTCAGTAATTTTACTATTCATGTGACACTATTCATTTCCGGAAGGAAATCACTATTCACGATTGTCGTTCGTCTTTTCGTAAACTGAGTTTACGAGTCTTCAAATTCGCGTAACCAGTTAGGTTTAGCTGCGAATTCATGCATCATTCAGTAATGACACTTGATATAGACTGGAATAGTCTACACATCATCATCACTTGAGAACCTACACGGATATGCATTATTTCCATCTACGTATGCTTAATTGGTAATTAACGATACCACTCAGTTTTACTACTAACGTATACCAATTACTCCCGACTATGATCCTAACATATTTACATACTCATAATAATAATATAAAAATTATATTATTAATTTACCCGGTGTTTTAAAATCAATGGCTATACTTTACGGTCGGAGCTTATTACTCTGTCGGTTTGCGTTATTTCAATTCAATAATTATTCCAACACCCGATTCTCATCAGGAATAATATTTTACAACTTTTACAACTTCGTCGTATTTTATTTCACCTCGGTAACATTTATTTTTAGTTAACTCGGTACCCGATAACACCTAAAACACAAAATATCTAACTAATACTTTCAACCAAGGGACAAGCTCATTAATTAAGCCCACAAAACACAAATCCATGTTTTGCTCCTTTTGGTTGCCGCCCCCCCCCCCCCCCCCCCCCCCTATGACCATGGACTTGGACCATATTAATTACACTTGACCAAGATCTTATATATATACTCTACCCTTTTTCATTTTCATTCAAATAAACAACACACACAAGCAAACACCATTTTCATCTTCTCCCTTTGAGTATGGATCGATCAAGAAACAAACATAAGAAGAATCCATAAAATTTTCAAGATCAAGTGTTGAATCAAGTCCTAATCAAGATCTAGTTGGGGTTTTGTAGTAAAAACCCAAGATTATTAATCAATTTCTCATCAAATCACCTCAAATCTTCAAGTAAGCTTCAAAAACACTTTTGATCTTTTCATACTTTCTTTTACTTTATATTTTTATGTATTTTCAAGATATATTGGTAAAACATGCAAGTATGTAAGATCCATACCACTTATTACTCATTTTGTTTTTATAAACATAGATCTATAAATTTTATTAACAATCTCATGAGATCCACCATTTTTGGTGAAGACTAGGAACCCATGACACCCTAAGAAGGTGTATGGTAGGATTGGGTACTTGTGGAGTTGAGTTGAGATAGTTTGGTTAAGCTTTGAACAACCCTTGAACTAGAAAAGTTGATTTTGACAAACTTTTAAAGCTGCTGTCCCTTTTTGTGAAACGTGGGAAACTCAGGGTCTAGGGTGTAACTTTGGACCCAAGATTTAGAAAATACATTCCAAGACGAAACTATGGCCGAAAACGGGGATAAAATCCGAGTTACGACGAAAAAGATATGCTATTTTCAAGATTTACTACGAAAACTATATTTTCTGAAATATTGAATCTGTCCCGATTTTTCTAGCTAGGAAAACTGAGATTAAATGATATCTTGACTAGCCGAGACCTTGAAAAACCTAAAGTATACTTGAATACCTTCGCGGGGATATAAAGAACATAGAAAACGGGCTTATAACGAAAAAGATACGAGTATTTGAAATCCGACGATATATATAAATTTCCATCAGCTTTTGTACACTAAAAGAATTTTGACGTAAACTGTCTTTGCGAGACACCACTTTCACGGCTGTTTTTCTTTATGATCGGATCAGTTTGAGTCCGAGCCGTAGTTTTATGAAATCAAGATCTCTCAGCTAGCTGTTCAAATCAATTGGCCGTTTGATCATTGGACTTGTAACGAATAAACTACGACCTCATCTATATACCCGATAAACTATATATTTTGACAGCTTTTGCTATAATGAAATTTTCTAAGTATTGAACATAATATTTTCAAATAGCAACAATAAGAGTCGATTCTCTCATTGATCAAGACCCGTATAGCCAAAAGTTAAATAACACGACTTCAAGATATTGTTACAAGGTTTTCAAAAACGCCGAGCTTGACCATTAACACTTAACGTATAATATTCGCGACTAGTTTTGCGAGGCCATTTTGGTCATATTTTCAAGTAATGAAAACGTTATTTTTGCGGCGAAAACCTTATATTTACCGATAAAACACCAAACGAGGATCGTGGAGTACCTTTTCAACACAACTACATGAAAAGTGGGTATTAACTTAACGAGACGTCAAAAATGTATTTTTGACGATAAACACTATTTCCAAAACTAACGAGTGGTATCGATAACATACGTACTTGCATGTGTAGCATCATTTCGTTTCTTACATTAGAAACTATCATTCATTAGGTTGCGATTAGAGATCGTGCCTCATTTCAGTGTATCCACTTTTGTCATCATAGCTATCGCACCAGGTGAGTTCATACCCCCCTACTTTTACCTGTTTTTATAACTGTTTTGGGGGAGAATACATGCTCGTTTTTGACTAAACTCAATGCTTGAATGCGCAATTGTTTACTTAAACACTACTGTTTCTTTGAAGGCTTGATTGATTATTTAAATGCACCTATGGGTATATCAGTTGCATACTTGATTATTTTTTCTCGCATACACAAGCGTTTGATAAATATGCAACACACTTTATGAACTCTTGCTTTTATGCAAAACACTTTATGAACTCTTGCTTTTACGCAACACACTTTATGAACTCTTGCTGTTATGCAACACACTTTATGAACTCTTGCTCTTATGCAACACACTTTATGAACTCTTGCTTTTATGCAACACACTTTATGAACTGTTGCTTTTATGCAAACACTTTTATGGACCATACTGAAACTTATGCTTTATTTAAACTATTACGCGGATTAGCCTAAGCCCTTGAATCCCACTATGCCCAAACTCATGAACCGTCAATTCCTGCTGGGAAGCGCGAATGTTATAAATAGATCTATTGGTGGTGACTCCCCCGTTCGGTTTGACCGGATAGGCAAATGCGAGCGTATAACATGTCGAATTACAAGTGTAACGGGATAAACACTTGCCGGGCCTTTATGTTTAACATGCTTCTAGAGCATGCACACTGTTATAGCTTCGGTTGCATGAACTTAGAGCTAGCGTAATAGACTATTTTTCTATGTGATATTATATTTGTTGTAATGATCACACACTCTACTCATGGTCCACAATCCTGATTTTACTGTAAGGTAAACTTTATTTTTATGACATTGTGAGTTACACAATGGTCACAACACTTTATTTTTATGACATTGTGAGTTACACAATGGTCACAACACTTTATTTTTATGACATTGTGAGTTACACAATGGTCACAACACTTTATTTTTATGACATTGTGAGTCACACAATGGTCACAAAACTCTCTATTGAACTCACAACACTATTGTTTTAATACAAACTTATGAACTCACCAACCTCGTGTTGACACTCTTTAGCATGTATTTTCAGGTTTTAAGCAATGGCACGCTACTGGAGGTTTTGGCAGGGCATGGCATGGTCATAGAAGACTCTGATATTCACTTGGGGACCATTTTAAACCATTTTACGGGCCTACTTCCGCACTATATTTTAATGATGTAAATTCAATACTTTTGGTTAAATGATTTTATTCAAAATGATTGAAGTGAAAACCAGTTTTGAACTTGTGTTGTAATACCAATTGAGTTACACCCCAGCTACATGTATGCTTCCGCTGGACCCGATTTTGGGGGTGTGACAGATTGGTATCAGAGCTTTGGCTATAGCGAACTAAGTGTTTTTAAAACCTAGACTATAGCTACTTTCACGAAAACATAACCCTATGACCGTCACGTGCCTGCCTGCCAAGCTGAAGCCTTATTTGTGGTTAGTTGCTGACATAGGTGATGAGATTTGTGTCTCATTATCTGATATGCTATATTCACTTATTATAGTTGATTACTATAATTGTTTTTCATATAAGCATGCTCATGTATCGTATATATCACCACGTTATGCTTTTCCTTGCATAGCTTCATAATTTGACCTCGAGTTTGGTCACTTGCTTTTGTCTTTCAGAACGTCTTGGTATTTGGGAAGGACATAGTCTTAGTATAACTGAGCTGATTATTTCAAAATTCATGGAACCTCGGTGGAATATAGACTGGTCATCTATATTCAACCCGGGATAGTGAGATATAGGCTGACCACCTATGTCTGACTCAGAAATGAATTTTGCAATACTGAGAATGGTTATAATAAAATTCTGTCTGGATTGAATTCTCTACTCAATTCCCAAATGTTTCATTTACGTGTGTGTAAACACTCGTTGGCAGAATATTCATACTTTTCACCATCTCGTTAACCACCGATTGGAAGCACGCCAACTGGTCATTTCATCTCATGGACATTTACGTCTATGCACGATACACTTATATCACAGTATTTTCTTTCATCACAATCTTATTATGTGCAGTTGTCACAATCTTTCCCCTTCTCACCCTCATTATCATTTCCTTTCCACATCCCCATATATAAGGAATTAGCTAACACTCTATACACTCCGATGTCACTCATCCCTCACTACTCCATATATTGATAAGTGGATATTATCAAAGACCTCCCTAGGAAAGACTTTCCATACCATCTAAAAGGAGGATCCCTCGGAACATCGAAACCATTCAAAACTCAACAGAAATCTCAGGATACCACAAAACCAATCGAACCACTATCACTGGCCTGATTGCCACAATTCCCCCATCTGGAAAGTATTGGCTTGACTGAATTACAAGATTAGTTTCGATGCGAATGCTCACTGAGCAACACTATAGAGATACATCCAACCTCCTAACCAAGACTATAGAACCTTCAGTTGAACATGTCCTCACCAATAGACTTTATTCAAACATGTTAGACACCTGTGCATTTATGCAGACATACATACCGGGCTATTTTTTTTCCTCTTGATACGTTCACTTTAAATGGATTTTTCCCCAAACTACCGTTATACAAAACACTTTTCTAAGGCACTTATTTTGACAAGCAAATTCCTTTGGGTTAATCTTTCACAAAAACTATTGAATGTTAGGAAATTTTAAGCAACAATCTTTGGTAAACCATACTATCCACTTTATATTGAAAATGGTCCTATCTTGCATAACTACTAAATTTTGAAACATCGAGAAAAAGGTTACTTGGAAAGCCGGTTGCTTGAAGTTGTAAATTTATTTACTCAGGGAAGGTTTATGAACAAAACACCCAATCTCCAAAACAAACTTTGAAAATCAATCACTATATTACATCTCTTATACCTTTAGGGGTTTGTGATTTATAACTTGGGGAAAATCTTAGTAATGGAGACTAAGCATTGTGGGTGGAGAGAGATTCAATCCATGACATCCTGCGGAGGATCACAACCTTATCCTAACCTAATCTTGCTAATAACACCCTTTGACGGACTTAACCTTCTAAGTTTTTCCACAAGATTCAGGATACCCATTTCAATTATTTCTAATAAAGGAATTTGATTCACCTCAACTCCTAATGATTTCATTAAGATCTCTTTGGAACCACACCACCTATCATCTGTAGACCAATGGTCGGAATTTGAGAATGATTCAAACATAGGGAGATATGCCCAAATCGGGTGTGATTGACACTAGAAATGGTTGGACTAACCATTTGCCATAAATCAAATTCAGTTGCAACCTTAGTTACCACACGAGTGTAGAGACTACACCATTTGAAACACTCTATGGCCGAAGTGCCAACATCCATTGACGGATTGAAATTGGGAAAAGCCCAACTCTCTAGTCCAGTAAGCATTCATGAACCCGATATACACTGGACCATTCAATATTTCTGACAGAGTAGCCTTGGTGGCCGTCAGACTTGAACCTTGTTGGAGCTCAATAGCTCACACGATAAGAATCATCATCTTTTCACCAATACAACTCCAGAGACCAACACAAACTGAACTTCGGGACGAAGTTCCTTTTAAGGGGGTGAGACTGTAACAACCCGCATTTTCGGGACATTTCTCCTATTCACTATTCATCGGTTACTATTCATCAATTACTATTCACCGGTCACTATTCACCGGTCACTATTCATCATTTTACTATTCATCGTTTTCGGAGTCAGTTTGTGATTCTGAGAAGCGTTCAGTAATTTTACTATTCATGTGACACTATTCATTTCCGGAAGGAAATCACTATTCACGATTGTCGTTCGTCTTTTCGTAAACTGAGTTTACGAGTCTTCAAATTCGCGTAACCAGTTAGGTTTAGCTGCGAATTCATGCATCATTCAGTAATGACACTTGATATAGACTGGAATAGTCTACACATCATCATCACTTGAGAACCTACACGGATATGCATTATTTCCATCTACGTATGCTTAATTGGTAATTAACGATACCACTCAGTTTTACTACTAACGTATACCAATTACTCCCGACTATGATCCTAACATATTTACATACTCATAATAATAATATAAAAATTATATTATTAATTTACCCGGTGTTTTAAAATCAATGGCTATACTTTACGGTCGGAGCTTATTACTCTGTCGGTTTGCGTTATTTCAATTCAATAATTATTCCAACACCCGATTCTCATCAGGAATAATATTTTACAACTTTTACAACTTCGTCGTATTTTATTTCACCTCGGTAACATTTATTTTTAGTTAACTCGGTACCCGATAACACCTAAAACACAAAATATCTAACTAATACTTTCAACCAAGGGACAAGCTCATTAATTAAGCCCACAAAACACAAATCCATGTTTTGCTCCTTTTGGTTGCCGCCCCCCCCCCCCCCCCCCTATGACCATGGACTTGGACCATATTAATTACACTTGACCAAGATCTTATATATATACTCTACCCTTTTTCATTTTCATTCAAATAAACAACACACACAAGCAAACACCATTTTCATCTTCTCCCTTTGAGTATGGATCGATCAAGAAACAAACATAAGAAGAATCCATAAAATTTTCAAGATCAAGTGTTGAATCAAGTCCTAATCAAGATCTAGTTGGGGTTTTGTGGTAAAAACCCAAGATTATTAATCAATTTCTCATCAAATCACCTCAAATCTTCAAGTAAGCTTCAAAAACACTTTTGATCTTTTCATACTTTCTTTTACTTTATATTTTTATGTATTTTCAAGATATATTGGTAAAACATGCAAGTATGTAAGATCCATACCACTTATTACTCATTTTGTTTTTATAAACATAGATCTATAAATTTTATTAACAATCTCATGAGATCCACCATTTTTGGTGAAGACTAGGAACCCATGACACCCTAAGAAGGTGTATGGTAGGATTGGGTACTTGTGGAGTTGAGTTGAGATAGTTTGGTTAAGCTTTGAACAACCCTTGAACTAGAAAAGTTGATTTTGACAAACTTTTAAAGCTGCTGTCCCTTTTTGTGAAACGTGGGAAACTCAGGGTCTAGGGTGTAACTTTGGACCCAAGATTTAGAAAATACATTCCAAGACGAAACTATGGCCGAAAACGGGGATAAAATCCGAGTTACGACGAAAAAGATATGCTATTTTCAAGATTTACTACGAAAACTATATTTTCTGAAATATTGAATCTGTCCCGATTTTTCTAGCTAGGAAAACTGAGATTAAATGATATCTTGACTAGCCGAGACCTTGAAAAACCTAAAGTATACTTGAATACCTTCGCGGGGATATAAAGAACATAGAAAACGGGCTTATAACGAAAAAGATACGAGTATTTGAAATCCGACGATATATATAAATTTCCATCAGCTTTTGTACACTAAAAGAATTTTGACGTAAACTGTCTTTGCGAGACACCACTTTCACGGCTGTTTTTCTTTATGATCGGATCAGTTTGAGTCCGAGCCGTAGTTTTATGAAATCAAGATCTCTCAGCTAGCTGTTCAAATCAATTGGCCGTTTGATCATTGGACTTGTAACGAATAAACTACGACCTCATCTATATACCCGATAAACTATATATTTTGACAGCTTTTGCTATAATGAAATTTTCTAAGTATTGAACATAATATTTTCAAATAGCAACAATAAGAGTCGATTCTCTCATTGATCAAGACCCGTATAGCCAAAAGTTAAATAACACGACTTCAAGATATTGTTACAAGGTTTTCAAAAACGCCGAGCTTGACCATTAACACTTAACGTATAATATTCGCGACTAGTTTTGCGAGGCCATTTTGGTCATATTTTCAAGTAATGAAAACGTTATTTTTGCGGCGAAAACCTTATATTTACCGATAAAACACCAAACGAGGATCGTGGAGTACCTTTTCAACACAACTACATGAAAAGTGGGTATTAACTTAACGAGACGTCAAAAATGTATTTTTGACGATAAACACTATTTCCAAAACTAACGAGTGGTATCGATAACATACGTACTTGCATGTGTAGCATCATTTCGTTTCTTACATTAGAAACTATCATTCATTAGGTTGCGATTAGAGATCGTGCCTCATTTCAGTGTATCCACTTTTGTCATCATAGCTATCGCACCAGGTGAGTTCATACCCCCCTACTTTTACCTGTTTTTATAACTGTTTTGGGGGAGAATACATGCTCGTTTTTGACTAAACTCAATGCTTGAATGCGCAATTGTTTACTTAAACACTACTGTTTCTTTGAAGGCTTGATTGATTATTTAAATGCACCTATGGGTATATCAGTTGCATACTTGATTATTTTTTCTCGCATACACAAGCGTTTGATAAATATGCAACACACTTTATGAACTCTTGCTTTTATGCAAAACACTTTATGAACTCTTGCTTTTACGCAACACACTTTATGAACTCTTGCTGTTATGCAACACACTTTATGAACTCTTGCTCTTATGCAACACACTTTATGAACTCTTGCTTTTATGCAACACACTTTATGAACTGTTGCTTTTATGCAAACACTTTTATGGACCATACTGAAACTTATGCTTTATTTAAACTATTACGCGGATTAGCCTAAGCCCTTGAATCCCACTATGCCCAAACTCATGAACCGTCAATTCCTGCTGGGAAGCGCGAATGTTATAAATAGATCTATTGGTGGTGACTCCCCCGTTCGGTTTGACCGGATAGGCAAATGCGAGCGTATAACATGTCGAATTACAAGTGTAACGGGATAAACACTTGCCGGGCCTTTATGTTTAACATGCTTCTAGAGCATGCACACTGTTATAGCTTCGGTTGCATGAACTTAGAGCTAGCGTAATAGACTATTTTTCTATGTGATATTATATTTGTTGTAATGATCACACACTCTACTCATGGTCCACAATCCTGATTTTACTGTAAGGTAAACTTTATTTTTATGACATTGTGAGTTACACAATGGTCACAACACTTTATTTTTATGACATTGTGAGTTACACAATGGTCACAACACTTTATTTTTATGACATTGTGAGTTACACAATGGTCACAACACTTTATTTTTATGACATTGTGAGTCACACAATGGTCACAAAACTCTCTATTGAACTCACAACACTATTGTTTTAATACAAACTTATGAACTCACCAACCTCGTGTTGACACTCTTTAGCATGTATTTTCAGGTTTTAAGCAATGGCACGCTACTGGAGGTTTTGGCAGGGCATGGCATGGTCATAGAAGACTCTGATATTCACTTGGGGACCATTTTAAACCATTTTACGGGCCTACTTCCGCACTATATTTTAATGATGTAAATTCAATACTTTTGGTTAAATGATTTTATTCAAAATGATTGAAGTGAAAACCAGTTTTGAACTTGTGTTGTAATACCAATTGAGTTACACCCCAGCTACATGTATGCTTCCGCTGGACCCGATTTTGGGGGTGTGACAGCGTGTCCTACGTTTCTTATGATGATTAATGAGAGAATTAGCTATACATTTTGTATGATCACCGGATGATACGCTTTTACGACAAAACACACAAGATGCATTAATATTCAAAACATTCAAAGGTTCATCATTCGTTACATTTAGATTTTGATTACAATTTGCCAGATTAGAATCTAAATCTGATGTAACATGAGTTTTATTCAAATTCCTAAGTTGATCTTCTACTTCTTGAGCTTCTAGTGATCCTCTTTTACGTTGCCAGAGCCTATTCTTCCTTTTACTTTTACGCTTGGGTCTGCTAACGCTATTAGTGGAGACTAGTCCTGTAGAAGTGGAGTTATCAACATTAGTGGTTTGAACAATATTTCCTTTAGTAGTTTTGTCTAAATGATACAATCCTGGTGCTATCACCGTGGTGTCAACCATCTTTCCTTTTTGAAGTAGCTTAATTTTCTCTTTTAAATCGATGATGATGTGATTTTTATCCTGAATTTGAGACTCAAGTTTCACATTGCAGTAATTAATGTCATCGCGGTTTTGTTGCCATTCGACATTTTCAATTTTTATATCCGCAATTTCTTTCTCATATTTGAGACAGAGACTTTTTAAAGACTCATTGTTTTTGCAAAGATGACAAGAGTTTGAAACATTTTGACTTTGAAGTTTCAATTCCATTTCAAGACTTTGAGCTTGACACCATTCAAGCCTTTGTTTGAGTTGACAAATTTCTTTTGAAAATTGTTTTGTCACATCATCATTCTTAATTCTCAGCTTTTCATTCTCATGTTTCAGTGTCTCAATTTCCACATTCAACAAGTTATTATCAACACAAAGATCATCCATAAGCATAGAAGTACCAGATTTATAGAGATCATTCATGATAACAGAATAAATATCAGCATGGAGAATTTGTTCCAAGAGTCGATCAGCATCATTTTTTAAAACTCTATTTCTTTGCTTTTGAACCAAAATCTCATTTTCAGTAGAGTTGAAAACGTTTATCATATTTTTCACCTCGTTTTGAAGTTCCTGATCCCAACGTGTAGCACAGAGACGGAGGTGTTTGACAATTGGCTTCATTTGTTTTTGAAAAATATCCCTCTTTTCTCGCTCGTAAGCGGATTGAAAAGTTTCAATTTTTATTTCAGAATTACGTTCAATTGTTTCCTCCAAAATTTCGATGTCTTCCATAAAAGTTTTGAAATAATTTAAGACACGATAAGTTTTTGGTAATGGTGTAAGTTCACCGGATGATGGTAAAGGACCATTTATTTGTGCTACAGTTTGAACAGGGGCCGCATTAGAGGATGAAACATATGACTCTTCGACAAACAATGATTTTTCAGGTATTTCCTTTTGAGTAACAAAAGATTTAGAAAGAGGTGGAGCTTTTGAATAGTCATATGGTGTCCAATATTGAACATAACTCATTTTTGATCGACTCTCGTCTTCAAGTTCTTCTTCTTCCTCAGTATAAAAAACAACAGCACGCACAATCGTATTATCAAGCAAATGGTCCATACTGTAAATTTTAGGAATTTCTTTGAAAGCCGTATGAAGAAACATTGAATTGTAATCGCCAAGAGCAAATCCTTTATCGGGTCTCGGTTTTAAAGTAAATTTCTGAATAGTTGTAACAGAGTTCCCGTGTTTGTAAACAACATTACGAAATTCTTTGAGTTGTTTTTCAAGATCAACAATATCACCGAGTAAATCATTTATGTACTTCCTTTTTCGTATTTTATGTTCACAAAACTCGTTTTTTGCAATTGGACAATTCTGTTTCTGTTTTTGAAAGGTCTCTTTGAAGACGTTCAACTTGCATTTGCAGTTCACATTTTTCACTTTCAAGTTTAGAAATCAACTTTCCATTTGTCTGAATTAGATCTTGCATCTTGTGCTGAAGATCTTGCTCTTTGTTGTAAGATTCTTGAAAAGCCTTTTCAAAACTTTTTGTATGTTTAATCTTTTCTTGCTGACTTGAAAGTTGTATTTTATAACACTCAATATCTCTTGCAAGTGCCGCATTTGTTTCTTTTAAAACTTTGTTTTTCTTGTTGCATTTTGCAATTAGCAATTGTTGATCATTCAGTTGTTTAGATAACATTATGAGGTCAGGGTCTGGATCAAATGATGGTTCATGTTGTTCGAAATGATCATGTTTATCATTCTCAATAGGATCATCAAATGAAACAACTGTGTCATCATCAAAGATGACAACTGTGCTTATTTGTTCATCTGTTTGAGAAGATGAAGATGATTTAGATGGAACAACTTGCGCCATATCTGATTCAGAAGCAGAGGGTGAAGCTATTTCATGTATTAGGCATGCTTTTTGGTCATGTACCTGAGACAAGCCGTCAGTGTCATACACTGGACCTGAATCATTAAACTGAAGTTCCTGCATGTTGGCCATAAGCATCACAGCTGCATTAGCTTCCAGATCTTCCATGTCATCATCATTGTTCACATTTTCCATGAAGTTGTTATCTTGTTCAGGGAAATGTCCATCTTTTTCATCTTGAAGAGCCATGAGTAATGCCTGCTTGTGAAACTTACTACCCCGAGTTCTCGGTTTGGGACATGCTGTCGCTATATGACCTTGTTCATTACAATTGTAGCACCATACTGCATTCCCTGAGTTGGAGTTCCTTGTAGCAACTGGTTCAGACCTTTGCTGAGAAGACCCTGAGTTGTTCCTGATCCCTCCATTGTTACTAAACCTCTGACCATTCCCAAAATTTCCTGAAGAACTTCCTGAACCAGATCGACCATAGCTACGATTCTGAATTTCCACTCTTCCATCATTGACAACAGCTTGATTCCTTGTGTTAGAAGATGAACGTTGACGGTTGTTTGTCTTGTTGGAGAATTTGCTAAAAGCACAAGCAATAAGAGCAAGTCCCTGATTCAAGTGTTAAAGTCATCATCGTCATCGTCATTGGAATTTGAGTAATACACTGCATCATTGTTGTTTAATGGAACTAGTTGAGTAGAAGCATTCTGTGGAGATGAATCATAAGGGACCATTTGGTTCGAGGTAGAAGACTGTGGATAACTGAAGTAGTTCTGCTCTTGAACATGTGCATGATTTGACATTGGTGGTGGAGCATAGGGAGATTGAGCTACGAGAGCCAAAGAATTTGGTGTTGGTGTTGGTGTGTATCCTCCTCGTAGAGCTCGATCTTTTCCCACTTCAGGTTCATGGTGTTTCAGAAAATCATACAACAAACCGTACGGAGCATCATGAAGATTTTTGGTTTGACGTACAAATGTCACATATTTATGCCAATCTGGACCAAGACTACCGAAGAATTTGGAGTTCACTGCTATCCTTGGTACTGTGATTTTGTGACGTTCCAGATCATTGACCACATTTGTGAAACGATGATAGTAGGATTCAAGTGACTCTCCTGGTTCAATTGTGATGTCTGTGTATTCCATGTAAAGTTTGGATTCCATATCATCTTTGTTCAATTGAGTGCCTTCCATAAGGAGATGAACATGTTCCCACATAGCTTTGGCTGTTTTCTGAGCATCGACACTGCGATAAATTGGATTAGGTATACCTTGAAGTATATAAGCCATTGCATACTCATCAGCTTCACGATGTAATTTCTGTTCTTCAGTGAGTGCGGTTTCTGGAAGAGGTCTATCACCATGAGGACGTGGAGGATCAGCAGTTGGATCACCAGCTTCAAATCTTGTTGGTCACTCAAATGGTCCTTCAAGTATCACTTGCTTCAAGAATTTCCCATGAGGTTTCTTAAGTTCAAGAAATCGTAAGAATCGACTTGACCATTGAACATAGTTCCCAGGTGTTAGCATTGGAGGTGTTTCAAGTGATCCTGCCTCATGTCGGGATTGTTGAGTTGTAATAACTTCACACATTCTATCAAACCAGTGAGGTTGTTTGGAGGAGAACTGAGTGTTCTGTTGTGACATCTGATATGATTGTTGTTGAGGAATGATTTGATGTTGTTGCATCATGAGATAATGATGTAGTGGATTAAACGGTTGTTTTTGTGATTGTGAAGGTTGTTGATACGGTTGTTGCTGATGGTATTGTTGTTGCTGATACTGCTGATGTTGTTGTTGATGAGGGAAGTAGTAATTAGGTGGTTGAGACATCTTTAAACACTTGTGTAGAAATGGATCTTTGTAGAAGATTGAAATGCACGTTCCTTTGATTAAGTCCAAAATCCCTGGGGTAAGTTCAATTCTTACGCGTAACTATAATCTTACGCGTAAACTTTTAGGTTATGCGTAAAGAGTAGTTTAGGCGTAAACAAAGAGTTTAGGCGTAAGTTTCCTCTTTACGCGTAAGCTTAGGCTTATGCGTAAGTTTAGACTTATGCGTAAGGTTTAAACAACCAAACAAATCTTCCAAACTTATCCAAGCTTGAAAGATATCCGAAGTCGAAGTATTCCACTAACTTATCCAAGCTAGGGAAGTACTGAGTCACCGTAACACAAGGAGAAGACCTTTGTTGAAAGTTAAGCGTAGAAACTGAACCTTACGCGTAAGATTGACTTATGCGTAAAGTTTTATGCGTAGAGGCAACTTCTGCGTAGGATCTGTCTTCTGCGTAGGACTCACAACTTACACGTAGAATCTTGAGCGTAGGAATCACAACTTACGCGTAGAAATGGACTTACTCGTAGGTTTTAGGCGTAGGAAACCAAAGTTACACGTAAGAAAAGGGTTTTGACCTTAGTTACTCGTAAGAAAAGGGTTTTAGGCCAAACAATACTCGTAGAAAGGACAAAAAGTAATGTTCACAGCTTTTGAGTCGTACTATTCACTTTAGTTACGCGTAAACTGGTCAGAAACTTGAAAAATATCAAATTTTTTGAAGAAAAATGCTTAGAAATAAGGTACTTTTGATCAAATAACTTCACCAATACTTAGAAAACACTAACTATAGAAGATTTTGCAACCAAAAACTAGTTTTCCAATATCAAAGAAGCTATAAAACCTTAAAAAAAACCTTAAAAATCACAACTTTATGCAAAAACTAAGCTTCAAATCACTATATCAACCTTGAAACTTATCCAAGCTTCAAGATTTGAGTGAAAGAAACAAAGAAAAATGCAAAAAGATGAAGAATAAGCACCCAAATCCCACGTTAGAACCAAGAACACCACTTCAATCTCTATTAGGCGAATGATACCACTTGTTAGGTCACCATTTATGTAAACACAAGTATGATATTGAAAGAAATGAGATGAGAATGAGAGATGGTTGATTATGAGAAATATGAAAGGTGAAAGAACAAGAGTTTCATTAAGGAAATCAAATAACCAACAAATGAAAAGGTTACATAAGCCTAGTATTTATAGGAGGAGGAGTAGGGCAACACTCCCTTCCTCCCTCCTTTCATTTAGACGTGGGCTTTAAGGCCCATGGACTTTACAAAATAAGCCTTGTAACTTAAACAATGTAGAATAAATAACTAAGCAACCTATTACAAAATGTAATGACCGAGACTTGACTAATAAATACAAAAGTATGATCCCAACATTGTTCATATTGTTGAACAAGAAGATCAATTTTGTTATCTTTAACTTGTGAGTTTCCTTGATGAGTGACAATTAAAGATTGCCAAATATCTTTGGCGGTTTTACACAAAAAGACTCTTTCATATTCTTTCTTAGGCAAAGCGTTGTAAAGCATCATTTTAGCTTCATTATTTTTACCAATTAATTTCTTTTGATCATCATCTTTGATGTTAGTAACTACGTTATCACCATCAATAATTATATACCACAAATCTATATCTTTATATTTCACGTAAGTTTCAAAACGGTTTTTCCAATATATAAAACCATTTGCTTCAAAGAGTGGTGGTCTTTGCATAGATTGCCATTCTTTGTAATTTTCAAAATCCATGGATCATTTCAAGTTTTAAAACACAATATATTTTAAAAGCTTGAGTAACGTAGCTCTTGTTGCCAATTGTGGAAAACTAGAAGGGGGGTTGAATAGTTTACCGATTAAAATCTTTTTAACTTGTTAAGTTAGCTTTGAAACTTTCCGTTTGATCAAAGATATATACACAAACACAATATATTACATGCAAGTAGATGAAAGAAACGATCAAACCACAACACGAGTATTTATCGTGGTTCGGCTACAAGGACTCTTTTTCCTTGCCCTACGTCCACGCCCCGAGTATCCAACTCGAGAGTTACTTTCACTAGTCAACAAGCTCCTTTCACCGGCGGAGAAAACCTTACACGTCGCTTATACTTTTACCGACACAAAGCTAGATGTCGAGTTCTTTACCAAGGGTACAACCACTCCCGTTAGTTCTTTACAAGGGTACAACTACTCCCGATACACTTTGTATTTTGAGGACTAAAATACTAACCGATCACTACTGAAAATACACAATCAAATGAAGTGTAAACTACACAAGTCTACACAATGCTAAGCTAACAAGTCTTGCAACGTTGTGTTGAATACTTGTTACTTTTAGTAAGCTCGTGAATCTTTTTGCTACAAAAAGAAACTTCACATATGAAATGTTAAGAGGTTAGATGAAACAATGAATGTGTGTGTAAAATATGATGTCAAGTGATGAGCCAAAATTCAACTTGTGGCTCAATATTTATAGCCAAACCTTCTGCAGGTCTGGCGGATCAGGCGGACCCCTCAAAAGGGTTCCGCCCGTGTACCTCCAGGGTACCGCCGGGCTTGCAGTTGGTTTTGCAATAAATCTTGCAAACCAAACAAAGTCACATCTCATTACTCTTGCAAACCAAACAATGTCACATCACATAATATCAAGTCAAACACTAAACTTGCAAGCAACATCAAAGTAAGTCAAACACATTTCTTTCCATAAATGTATAATGACAAAACTTGCCATAAATGTGATGTGACAATTCTATTTTTAGAAAATAAAAAGTGTTGTGTTTTATGAAATGTAAAATGTTGCAAAAGTCTAGTGTATGCAAGTCTTTAAAACTAAGATTATGTTTTACTTAGAAACTAAAGTTTACATTTGTCATTAACAAAACTTAGCGAAGATCGTAAAATATAAATAACGTTTTTAGGCGATATTTGTATTAACAGTTTCCACTGATAACCACTGATTCCTACTATTATGGAAAGTATTATGATATAATTAATGGGCCGTTAATTATACATAATTCCATGGGCTAGGGTTTGAGTATTCTCTATTATAAATAGAGGTCATAATACATCTGCATGGATATACGATTATCATCAACACAAACCCTAAACACTTGAATACGATTCTGTTCTTGATTTGTGCCTAAAACAAGAACATCACTTGGTCTTATCCCATAGAGATATTCGTGTAACCCAGGCATAGGGTCGAATAGTTTCTATTGGAAAGTGATAACACGATTTCAAGTGAATATCCGGTACTCATTGATTATCTTAACCCTAATCTGGGAACACTCAAACAGCAATTAACTAACAATACATGAAAGAGGTTTTTGATCTAAGATACTTATGAGATTATTGGTTAAAAATGATGCTAAGACTTATATGAAATAAGTGTTAAAAATAATTTGTGTCAAGGTCCTCCACTGGTAGATTGTTCTTGAGAGATCACATGGATTTGTTCACTTCTAAAAGACTTAAATCCAACCCGAGTGAAAATTTTTTGTGAAAACATCTCTACTATAGCTCTTGCCTCAAATCCAATTCAACATGCCAGGATCACGCATATAAAAATAGATTGCCACTTTGTAACAGACTAAATCAAGGCTGGTCAGATTGTCATATCCTATGTTCCTACAAGTGCTAAATGAATACTTACAAAGGCTCTCACTACCTATCCATTTCATCAATGTCTATCAGTGTTAGGCATGTGTGAACCCTATACATTTGCTAACTTGTGGGGGTGATAATGGTAGAAATACCAAAGTCAATGAAAAAGTCAACAATGTTATCAATGTAACAGTGGATAAAGCAACAAACAGAGATACAAGCAATTGTTAGTTACGGGGTTTAGAAAGATGGTTTTGTAAAACGAAGTTTAAGGCTACTACTTGTTACTTCAAGGCGAGTTCTCTCTGTCCTTTGAGCAATTTCGCCCCCACCGTTCTTTCGAACAATCGTGTTTTGGGTTACTGACGAATTGCCTCCCAAGATACAATGAAGCAACGTATGTAGCAATTATCAATACTACACGATGGTGGTGATAATCCGGATGAACTACTGAGTTATCGGGGGTTTCAAGACACTACAAATAATATTTCTATAACACTATTATTTATAGCAATCGGGTGTATTGAAAGAAAGGTTTTGTATGTGTTTGCTTTTGGTGTCGGATGATCAAAAACACTAGAATAATGGCCCTATATATAGGCATGCTCGTGACCATTCAAATAGTCACAATGGTTCACCGAAAGGTGTAATTAGCGACGACTTAGCGACAGAAAAATCGTCGCTAACTGGAACCTTTTCTAACAGTCGTGATGGTTCGCTCAGTGACACCTTTTTAATAGATATAACTGTCACCAATTCAAAAAGATGTGTCTTTACAATAGTGATGGTTCATTAGCAACGGTTTTGTGACAGAAAAACTGTCGCTAATTGCCTATTCGTAGGTCAACAACAATACAACTTAATTTCCTTCCTAAGACTCAATCCCAAAATTATTTCAACATAATATATTTTGAAAATTTCCCAACAATCCCCCACCATTTTCAAAATAGACATAGGTTTTGAATGATACACACGACCTAACCCGATTCAGAAATCCTCGCGGGTGTTATGCATAAGTAAAGATGGAATATTACACCTTGAATCTTTACGTAGTGAAAGCGCTCAAGTTTAACTAAGGTAAGAATGGTTGGACCAAAGCCATTAAACCATCTTCCTTTATATATTAAGTGGAAACGCTTCACGCATATCCTTCTTCTCGTTCATTCAATCCATTTTGTGCCGACCCTTTAACTGGCCATGGGTCTTATCTTGGTTTCTCAGAATGCTTTAGAACCAAAGCCCTTGAACTCATAGGAAGCGGCCTCACTCCTACATTCAGATAGGTGGACCTTATCAAGATTGTTCCCGTAACTTAAAACAATCCAACACAATTATGTTATAAGTCCATTAAGAATTAAATTCAACATTCAACTTCATTACGGTTCCAAGTTCCACTAAGCTTAGGATGGTGTGTTGTAAATGTCGCAGAACTTCAGTCACGTTCGAATGATGTACTTTTACTTGATCTCGAGACTTGATGAAATACCAAGCGTCAAAGCAAGGCTCCATCATGGGTGACTATTTATATGTGGGCTTGATCCCATCCCTCATATACTTCAATTAGTTTATGTACAACAAGTTTTTACTCGATTGTTAAAACTAGTGGTGATCACCCCATCTTTACAAATTGATTGAGTTTCATGTGGCTAATTCCACTACTTTAGGAATTAACATATACACATAATTGATGACTTGACATTGTCTTTGTACAATCTTTCCCTTTGATCCCAAGACTACCTCCACCAAGCATGATAAATCCATCGCTTGTAGATTCTTAGTCTTCTCGATCTTTTATCCAACTTGCATCAGTTTATCATCATAATACTTAAACGGATCCCCGTTGTATTCTAAACCACAATCCATGGTTTTTCTACAAATACATAAGTACTCATTCTACAACAGCCGACATATCATTTACATCGTAATAACAATGATATCTATTCGACCAATAATAGATTGTATAAATCCAAGTACTATATATATCCATCAGAGAAAATGACTAGGTTCATTGACAATGTTAATTAAAATGTCCTCATTGGCATTTGTTATTACAAACAAATAATGATTTAACTTGTTCAAAATTCCCACAAGTTTCTATGAATCCCATTAACATACCCAGGGCAAAAAAAAGTTCTAGAAACTATTTTAGACAAATGAGGATAACCTACAAATCAAAATCCTTTTGATAATTTATTGAAATTCAATCAAAAGAAGATATTTTGGATGTTAAAAATAAATTGACATTCTTCATATGTTGCCTCTTAAACACGTATTCAAATCTTACTGGTCTTGCATTCTCATATTGATAATTCATACAACAAAATCCACACCAAGTAATATTTGCATTTTACAAGAAAAACCAACCCAAATAATTGGTTTTCAGGAAATATATACATGGGTGTTCTATAAATCAATGAACAACCAGTTTTCATTAATTTTATCACGAATCTGTCATATGAAAAACAATTTTCAACATTTGTATACCATTCGTATCAATATGACAATTTAACGTTTTAATTATCATGCAAACAAAAATTTATAACAATAGGTCATTAAAATTAAAACTTAATACAAAAACCAATGTCCCAATTAGTTTGCAAGCGAGTAAATTTGACACAAGGCAAGATTATGTAAATTGATTATTCAGGCCGATATATTTCTGGTTTATTTTTTGATGAAATATATAACCGAAAAAATTTGCGGTTACCAACTTACCGCCAAATAAAACAGTATATTTACCATTACCCGCTAAATTAGATCTTAGTCAAACTAATTTAGTAAGAGTAATATCCTTTTCAATTCACATACTAGTTTCCGGGCAGCATTGTACCCAAACAATAGAATATATATGCACACCAAAACTAATTTGCATGCATGCCTTCAATTATCATTTTTCATAATAACTATTAGCATAATGATCAAACTTTCATGCAATTAAAGTTTTGGGTAATCAAACTATCAGGCAAACATTTCATATTAAACATAGCATGCATGCCACATGAAATCACATATAAACAATAGTTTCAGATTTATATTCCAATAGTTTAAAGACTTATCATCAAGTTACATACACTTTTAATTGCTTATATTTATCAATATCTTAATCGTGTTTGCATATAAATATACGTTATGCAATTCATACAATTCATGTCTAATTGCATCATATAAGATAAGTAGAAATTACGTACGTGTATGATCGTATCGAAGTTTGTTCCACTATTTGAGTATGCTTCCATCAAAGTGGCCTTGTAACCATAATCACAACAACTTGTATGTTTTGTTGGGGAATGTTCCATTATTTGAATCTTCTTTCTGTCAACATGACAATATCTCTCAAACACCATTATTCAACACGAAAATTGCTTTTAGATTGTTAGTTTCAGGGTTTAGAAAGAAGGTTTTGTAAAACGAAGTTTAATGCTACTACTTGTTACTTCATGGCGAGTTCTCTCTGTCCTTAAAGCAATTTCGCCCCCACCGTTCTTTTGAACAATCGTATTTTGGATTACAGACAAATTGCCTCCCAAGATACAATGAAGCAACGTATGTAGCAATTATCAACACTACACGATGGTGGTGATAATCCGGATGAACTACTGAGTTATCGGGGGTTTCAAGACACTAAAAATAATAGTTCTATAGCACTATCATTTATAGCAATCGGGTATATTGAAAGAAAGGTTTTGTATGTGTTTGTTTTTGGTTTTGGATGATCAAAAACGCTGGAATAATGGCCCTGTATAGGCATGCTCGTGACCATTTAAATAGTCGCAATGGTTCACCAAAAGGTGCAATAGCGACGGTTTAGCGACGACTTAGCGATAGAAAAATCGTCGCTAACTGAAACCTTTTCTAACAGTCGCGATGGTTCGCTCAGTGACACCTTTTTAATAGATATAACCATCACCAATTCGAAAAGATGTGTCTTTACAATAGTGATGGTTCATTAGCAACGTTTTTGTGACAGAAAAACTGTCGCTAATTGCCTATTCGTGGGTCATCAAAAATACCCAACAAAACACTTAATTTCCTTCCTACGACTCAATCCCAAAATGATTTCAACATAATATATTTTGAAAATTTCCCAACATAAATTAGTAAAATGAAGGAATAAAGAGCAACTACACAAGATCATATATCTCACCTCATTGTACAAGACATCAGAGCTACTTACAGAAATGTGATGTGTTTACTTAGTTTGTATTTATACTTTTCCCAGTTCATGTAGTAGTATAAATAGTTGATATAACCTTCATTTCAATTTAGTTTTAACAATTATATTTTACGGTTAATTTAAATTCTCTCACTTTACAATAGGAGTTTAAAGCCATTTTTCGGTATATGTATTATTAGATGTAATCCAAAAGGACTTTGTTTATGTACTAAGATTTAAGAAATATTTATGAAAATAAGGGGTTTTATACTTAGTATGATTTTAGTGATTTGTTTACCTTTTTAGCTTTGTCGAGCCTCTCATATTTTTCCAACTTCGATTTGGATTAACTGAATGTTTTTCCAAAAAATCCTTAATTTGTCAGTTTTGTTATTTTGTCAGGTGAATATGGTATTGGTAATTACTTGTCAGCATCTGTCGTAAGTAGATTACTTAGGCATGCTCTACACCTAAACATGACATGTGCACATCAAGTTAAAATATAAATTGCTTACGTTTTAATGCCTCGCTACATTGCTCTATACAATGGTAGCTTTTTAAGCTTTACGGTAGTATTAATAGTTTAGAATTTGGTGATTTCGTGGATCAGTACTAGCCAAATTCTTTATCTAGCGACCGACTTAGCTATTAATGTATAATGTAAATTATAATAGAATCAAGGAATTGTACTAAAACAAAATAGTTAAGCACATGACACCTCCAACAGCTTTTCTCTCCTTCCAACTCATATCCTTTCCTTTTAAATACCCTGTTTCTTTGATATTTCTTAGTCACCTTACATTAATGAGAATCGTAAGCACCTCAGTCATGTATTTTATAACTTTTCCAATAAGAATTTGCAACTATATCATGCCGCCTCATAAACCATAGTTTACATAGTGAACCAAGCAAAAACCTTCAGGAGGAACTTTGTAGACGGGCCTTGATTCATGTGTTGGGAACTCCTGATTGTTTAGCGAATGGGCAAGAGCAGGATACGCCTGTGATTTTACAGTTTGATGAAAATGTTCAAGTAGTTATAGAATAATAATTAAACACCCTTTCTAAAAGGTAAAAGAAGTGTTGCCAAGAACATCTTTTTTCTTTGTGCCTTTAAAATAGAATAGTATTTCCAAACTACAGAGACCTTAAGATAGACAGGTTCAGAAATCATAGATCCGAGGAAGCAGTTTAGAACATGCTTTAGTCCTGTATGTGGACTTTCTGACAACAAATGAAGCAGATATTGAGCCGGGGTTTGAGATCCAGTCAGCGCAATAAAGGCATTGGAAAGGAAAGTCATAAAAAACTGAGCTCAAAGATCAATAAATCTGGATGATCAACGAGTTGGTTAAAATAAGAGATCAAATGAGTGAACCATCGTTGTTAAGAGGAAAGTGAGTATTGTTGGTCCCTTTTACTTGGTTAACAATAACTACAAAGCTAAAGTAACCAAGTTTATATGACTTTAAACAAAGATGTATAAAATGATTAACAATAAAGTAACGTAGATATAAGAGACAATATTTTTCAACGTTTAATTCTTTATTAGAAGTTAATCAAAAAGAATCGTACCCAAGTGTTTGCGGAATAACATTTGGGATTGAAAACGACAAGTATGGTATTGACTCCTCACTAAACTCAAACAATGTTGAGTGACAACTTTCAGGACCCACTGAGCTATCTCAGGGGTTATGTTGTTCTTTGGAGGAGTGAAAGTGGTTTGTGAATGCTTTGCATTAATTGCACAAACTTGTCTACTTTTACTCCTCTCTTATGCTACCTATTTATACACAAATGTGAACAACCCTATTATACAATGGACCTAAGTGTTCCTCAATAAAATCTTGATAGGTTTTATTCTATGGCAAGGGAAACTTCTTTGGGTTAAGTCCAAAAGGCACTTTCTGATGACAGCCTGGTTTTAACCATTTGAGGAAAGTTTGACCTTAAAGTGATAAAGCACTTTAGTGATACAGATCAAACTTTCCCGCCCAGTCCCACCTAAACTTCAGTCTTCAAGTCATCAGTCTTTAGTACCATGAAGTTGTTGAGGAGTCTTGGGGTTCAGTGAGTTATTGTCATCCTCACTGAACCCATCACCTTCTTCTTGGCTTAGATCACACTTCACTGAGTTCCGCCTCACTGAATGGAGAACCTTTCATCTTAGGCTCGGTCTAAGCATCCTGAAGATGACTCACTGAGTTACTATTCACTCAGTGACTTGTTTACACTTAGGTTATTTTACGTTCAAATCCTTGTTAGAAGAAGATTGGGGAATTCAGTGACACAACAATCTCCCCCTATTTGAACATATAAATAGCCTAAGTGTTTCTTGATTCAGTGTGAGTTGGCAGGGGTCTTCATCTGTTACTGAATGTTGTAATTTTAAGTAGGACACATAATTTAAACAAAACATCAAAGTTTATTCATAGTTATTACAAGTCCTACAAATTACAAAAATAAAAAAGATAGTTGTTGCAGATCAGATGTTCAGGTGGTATCCAAGGTTTTCAAGCTTTGCTTTCTTTGATCTGAGTAGGTGTCTTTCAGGATGTTCATTGATCATTGGTTCCAAGTCCTGGCAGAATCTTTTGTTCTCATCACTCTTGATGGGGGACGCCACCATGAGGTACATGAACATTGCTTTGATTCCTGCTTTATCCATATCAGACCACCTTTGGAAAGCCAGGCTTCCATACTCATCAATGAAGCATAAGCCCCTTTCAGGAGCTTCAAGGACCGCATTGTTTACGAACGTGATCCCTTCAAGAAGCGACCTGTCACACTCTAACCCTGGTACTTTGATCTCAGGCTCCATCTCTATTTGCTTCCTTTTCCTCTTGGAAGCCTTAGATGGAGCAGTCTCTTTTGCTGAGTCAGGAAAAAGTGAGAGAATGTTAAGAGCTTCAGGCATTGCTCTCAGTCTGTCGTACCTTTCCTTCAGTGATTCGAGAAGTTTAGGAACCACAACATTGTTCTTTCTGGCAATGATAGAACGAAGCTCATCAAGCTCAGTGATGCCAAAGTCAGCAAACTTGAAAGGCTTATGGACGTCAAGTATTCTTTTATCACGTCCCCTGAAGACGGTGACCATTGCAGGATCGGTGTTTCTGTGAATTTGAATGTCAGTGATGGTTTCAGCTCTCAACCTTTCTTTCATCACCCAAGTATATCTTTCGACCCTGTGTTTTCTGATTTGAGCGTCCTTCCTGAGCTTGTTTTCCCTTTCCCTTTTGAGAGCATTTAGCTCTTCTTCCTGAGCCTTTTTAAAGGCTGCACCAGCTTGCTCAGTTGCTAGTGCCTCAGTATTCAAACCAATCTTTTCAACTTCCTCATGAACAGCCTGAATGAGAACAGGCTTGCTCATTCTATCTTCTTCAGCCACCTTTAGTAGTGTCTCAGTCCTTTCCATGTAAGCTTGAATTTCGTCATGAGTGAGATGATGTACTACTCCATTGATTTCAAACGGGACTCTGATAGGTGCATCAGGGTCAAATCTGACCAAGGTTGAGGCTGGCTTGAGCACAATTTCAGGACTAGAGGTGGTAGCAATACTTTTTCCTCTGTCCTGTCCGAGAGTAGAGGAGACTGGTTCCTCCTGTGGTGGAACTTCAGTGATTGGTGTGGCTTCAGTGACATGCTCCCCCTCAGTGTGAGAGGGCTGTCCAGCTTCTTGTTCAACAGTATTAGGGGCTTCAGTAGCATTCTCCCCCTCAACATTTTCCTGAGAGTCAGTGATGGCAAGTGTTGGCTATACTGAAGAAGACTTGATCTCCTGAGTATCCTGCTGAATGATGGACACCCTGGAGTCAAGTGTAGCCTGTGCTTGTTCAAGAGCTGTCATCCTGGATCCCAAGGTCCATGCCAGAGAAGTAGACCTTTGGGACTGAGCTGTCACTGATTCTTCTATTTTGATGAAGGAAGATTTGAGAGACTCTACAGTAGTGGTGAGACCCTGAAGATTAGAACCCTTCAGCAAGTCAAGTAACTCAGTGAGAGCCACTAAGTTTACCTGATATGTCTCAGATGCCTGAAGTAGTTTCCTGGTGAGTTCAGGATCATCCTTGACTGAGTCTTGAACCGACTGAACCCCTACATTCAGCTGGTTGAGGGTTATCAAAAACTGATTCAGGCGAGTGATCATCAGTGTCAGGGAGTGGTTAACTGAGGCATGTTGTTCCCTGACATCTTCATCGAAGTCTTCGACAGCATCTTTGAGATTATGATAGTGAACCGCCTGCTCAGTGTGCATGTCAAAGACCTCATCAGTGATCCCCCTGTACAAAATGTTAGTAATCTTTTTGATGAATTTGGTGAAGGTTTTCACAGTGAGAGGAGCCGGATCATCTCCTGAGGACTCTGGCTCGGAATGTGTGTCAGCATCGTCATGGTTAGAAGATTGAGGAGACTGAGGAATTGGTTCAGGGACTATCTCCTCAAGCTCCATGTCATCTCTGGCCTTAAAAACTTCCTCATCACTGTTGAATTCATCATCAGAGTACAAAACTGCCTGAGCTTCAGCTAGAGACTGAATCTGCAAAGTAAGGTTATCCGGCTCCTCTTCATAAGAAGACTTGCCTTTGTTTTGGCCAGGTCCTGACCCCTCAAATCCGGTAGATTGGGTTTTATCTACCTGGTCCTCAGGGTCAGTTCCCGAGTTATGCGCACCTTCGGGGGTGGTTTTGGGTTCCATGTCAGCAGGTGGTATGTGTCCCTCTGAATTTTTGTCCCCCGTGACCCCTTCAGGCACTGATGGGTGTTTTCCAGTGCCATCCTGAGGAGCCGTGAATGTTGTGTTCCTATCAGCGGGTTGTATGTTTCCCTATGAGTCTTTGGGATGAGTTTTTGTGCCTTTAGACAAAAGCTTTGATTTGCGAATGTCCTCATCAGGCACTTGAGTGGTTATGCCCCCTTTCCAACAGGCTTGTGCTAGCCTGTCGAAGATTTAGGGGCGAGAACTCCCTGTTGCTTGGGTTGTGATTTACCCGAGCCTTTGGCAGGATGTGAATGTTTGTGGGTCCCCGTCTCAGTGGAGTAGTGCTGCCCCACCGAGGGTATAGGACCCCTTACTCCCTGATACTCTGGTTGTAATTTGCCAGAGTCTTTAGCAGGATGTAAAGGTTTAGTTGGTTCCGACCCTACTGACTTGTTTATGCCAGCAGGGCCTTTAGGAATGGGTTCGCCCGAGGACACTAAGTGTGATGTCTCAGTGTCCTCTGTTGGCCTTTTTTTTGTGGCCAAAGATTGGCTAATGATCCTGATGGTGTCAGCAGTCAGGGTCTGTTGTTGTTGCTCCCTATTGTCAGGCTTAGGGGCAGAGGTCTCATTGGTGAGTGGCTTGGGTTGAGCCACCTTCCTGGACCCCTGTCCCTTCTTCCTCTTCACCTTTTTGGTGGGAGAGGGAATTGGTGAAACAATGTTGCCACCCTGGAAAGCAGTCAGCATATATGTGGTCAGGGCGACAGGTGGTACCTCATTAGGGTCACGTGAGTAGTTTGCTTTATGTAAGACATCAGGTTCAAAGCCGACACTGTCAGGCTTGATATACTCAGACCCTAGTAGGTCATTCAGGGCACAGGAAATGAATCTAGGGTAAGACATGTGTTTTTGCCTAGACTTCCCACCCAATTTGCCTATGAGGTCCCTGAAGATAATTTCTCCAAGGTCAATCTTTTTACCCTCAATGAGACAGTACACTATCATTGATTGAGTAGTGTTTAGTTGCTCAGTTGAGGATTTATTCCCCCCAAGGACCTGAATTACAAATGTCATCAGGATCCTCCAAGGGGCAGGGAACCATGTTTTGATGATGGGGGCTTTGTTCAGTAGGGCCCCTGGAGTAACATCAGGATGATGTTTATCATAGGGCCCTAGTTCTAGGAGGACTTTTTTAACTTCCTCTTCAGTAGGTGGGGCTACAAAAGTCTCAGTGTAGTCAAGGCCAGTGGCTTTGACAAAGGTTTTGTAGTCAAGAGTAAGGGACTTAGTCCCATTCTTCACTGAGAACTTGATTTTGGCCTCCTTTGGCGCATCAGGGTTTTCAACCACCGCTGTGCACCAAAATTCCCTCAAGTAGTCATGATAGATGACTGAGGGGGTCTTTGTGAATGTGGTGGTGAGAAAGCAGTTTTGTAGGAACTTCACCACATCCCTGTATTCAGGGAACCCTTCAGGGTAGGCAAAGTTCCCCACCACATTGTTTTTGGTGAGGTCTACGCTTTCCATTTGGAATTCCACATTGGGGGCGTATTTTATGACCTTGAAGATGCCATTATAGTTTGATAAAAAGGTCTGGTTTTGAATAAAGAAGAAGCACACACAGATTTTGAAAGCAAAAAGGATTCTTGAAATAATTTTGCAAGAGTTTTGTTAAGATTTTTAAAGCGTGTGTGTGTTCTTCTTTGTGGGGGTATTTATAGGGTGGGAATTAGGGTAGTGATGTTGCGGATACCAAAGGTTTAAATTATTCAACCAAAACGGCATAATAATGTTGGTTTGATATCCGCATTAAATATCACGATTCCCATTACCCCTATTTTCTCTCACATCATGGGTGAACAGTTGTGTGGCTCTGCAAATAATGCACTTTTGCAGAGAAAAAAAATCATCACAACTTTTGTGTGTGAGGGAGCATTAAATGCTCAGTGGTGTTTGGTGAGAGAGATGTGGGGCCCAAGGAGTGGATGCCAGTTGTGTAAGTGACATATATTCCTATATTTAATAGGATTCAGTTACCTACCTGGGACATTAACTAACTAAGTACTTAGAGCATTTAGTTAGGGTATTCAATGCCGTTTTTCATCCTGAGCCCCCTGAATGAATTTTCATTCGAAAAAAAGAGTTTTCAGGAAGGGTGAGATCAAGGACCTAGAGAATGTACATCAGGTTGGAACACTTTTGATCAGTTTCCTGATTCTATGTCCAACATGCCCAATTCAGCTTTCAATCTTGTGAAAGTGGGTTCATCCAAGGGTTTTGTGAATATATCAGCTAGCTGATATTCAGTGGGGATGAAATATAGTTCAATTTCTCCATTAGTGATGTGGTCCCTGATGAAATGGTATCTGATGTCAATGTGTTTGGTTCTTTGATGAAGTACTGGATTGTTTGAGATGGCTATGGCACTTGTATTATCACAAAAGATAGGTACCATCTTATACTGAATGCCATAGTCGCTCAGTTGGCTCTTCATCCATAGTACATTTGCACAACATCCTGCAGCAGCCATATATTCAGCTTCAGCTGAGGACATGGCCACTGACTGTTGTTTCTTTGTACACCAACACACAAGTTTACCACCAAGAAATTGGCATGATCCTGAAGTACTTTTCCTATCCATATTACATCCTGCATAGTCAGAGTCAGTGTACCCTTTGAGATCAAATCCTGAACATTTTGGGTAATACAAACCAAGGTTTGGAGTACCCTTCAGGTACCTGATGATTCTCTTGACAGCAGTGAGATGTGATTCTTTAGGGTCAGCCTGGTATCTTGCACACAGGCAGACTGAGAATTAGATATCAGGCCTTGAGGCAACTAAGTACATCAGGGAGCAAATCATTCCTCTTTATTGGGTTTGATTCACTGATTTTCCAGTGAGATCGGGGCCAAGGTTGTTTGGAGGAACCATAGGAGTTTTTACTGATGAGCAGTCAGTGAGCTCATACTTCTTCAGTAGGTTCCTGAGGTATTTTTCTTGGCAAATGGATATTCCTTTTTCAGTTTGTTTAATTTGGAGTCCAAGAAAGTATGTGAGTTCACCCATCATGCTCATTTCAAACTTTGTGGTCATCAGTTTCTCAAACTGTTTGCAAAGTTTGTAACTTGTTGAGCCAAAGATGATGTCATCAACATATACTTGGACAAGAATGACATCATTCTTTGTTCTGTAGATGAACAATGTGTTGTCAATCTTTCCTCTGACAAACTTGTTTTGGATCAGGAAGGCTGAAAGAGTTTCATACCATGCCCTAGGTGCTTGTTTCAGTTCATAAAGGGCTTTGTTAAGCTTGTAGACATGGTTGGGGTATTCACTACTTTCGAAACCAGGAGGCTGTTGCACATAAACATCTTCTTTGATGTTACCATTCAGGAATGCACTTTTAACATCCATTTGGTAAACTTTAAAGTTCATGTAAGTTGCATAGGCAAGGAAGATCCTGATGGCTTCCATTCTAGCAACAGGTGCAAAGGTTTCCTCATAGCCTATACCTTCCTGTTGATTATATCCTTTGGCAACCAGTCTTGCTTTGTTTTTGATGACTGTGCCATTCTCATCGGTCTTGTTTTTAAAGAACCATTTCATACCAATGATTAAAACACCCTGGGGGCATTCAACAAGGGTCATGACGTCATTTCTGTCAAATTGTTCCAATTCATCTCTCATGGCCTGAACCCAACTTTCATAAGTCAAGGCTTCTTTGACATTTTTAGGCTCAATCTCTGAGAGATAGTCAGCATAAAGACATATATTGGCAGTGGCGGCCTTGAGTTTAGCAGCCTTGCTTCTTGTGAGCATGCCTTCAGTGGGTTCACCTATGATGTTCAGAAGCTCAATGATTTTGGATCTAGTCCAGCTATCCTGAGGTTTGGGATAGGAATTTGAGCTTGAAGGAGCCTGATTAGGTTCAGACTCAGGAACATGAGGTGACTCATCACTATGTGCTTCAGTGACATTTGTAGGAACAATTTGCTCTGAGGGTTCCTGAACAATTTGTTCAGTGGTTTCAGTCTCATTTGAGACATGCTGAGTTTCAACGAACTCACTGATAGGTGGTTGGGGTAGGTTGTGAGGGATGATGTAGTAGGAGACGTCAGCATCAGCTTGGTATTGGGTTGAGGGATTGTTCTCAGGATGATACTCATCAGTAGGATACCTTGATGAGTCATCAATACCAATTTCTTCTACTGAGGAATTTGAGAACCTGATTGATTCAGTGCTCTCATCAACAGTAATGTGATAAGTTTCCTCAGTTTGTTATCTCCTTGTGTTGAACACCCTGAAGGCTTTAGAAACCAGGGAATATCCCAGGAAGTATCCATTATCAGCTTTGGCATCAAATTTACCCAAGTGATCCTTGTGATTATGTATAAACACAGGACACCCAAATACATGAAAGTAGCTGATGTCAGGAATCCTTCCTTTGAATATCACATAAGGAGTCTTATTGTGCCTTTTCATAATGATTGACCTATTTTGAGTGTAGCAGGCTGTTTTAAATGCCTCAGTCCAAAAATGTTTTGAGAGGACTGAGCCATTTAACATTGTTCTTGTTGCCTCAATGAGTGTTCTATTTCTCCTTTCAGCTACTCCATTTTGTTCAGGAGTATAGGGAGAAGTGAAATTTTGAGAAATTCCTTTCTCATTACAAAAACACTCAAGGTCTTGGTTTTTGAATTCAGTGCCATTGTCAGTCCTGATCTGTTTAACTTTGACATCATTTTGATTTTCAATGTTCGTGACAAATAACATGATGGTTTCAGCTGCCTGACTCTTTTTGGTCAGGAAGTAAACCCAAGTATATCTTGAGTATTCATCCACTATGACCAGAGTATACTTCTCATGGTGAATGGACATTGGACTGACAGGTCCAAAAAGGTCTATATGAAGAAGATGTAGGCAGCTTTTGATGGAAAAGGTTTGTTTGGTTTTGAATGATGCCCTGTGGTGTTTTCCTTTTTCACAAGCAGAACAAGGCTTGTCTTTGGTATACACCAGGGATAGAAGGCCCAGAACTTTGTTTTGTTTGGCCAGGTTGTTGATGCTCTTGAAGTTGAGATGAGAGAGTCTCCTATGCCATAGCCAGTTGATTGTCTCACTTGCCTTTGAGAATAGACAAGTCCCATTCTGAGTCAGGGATGACATGTCAAGGACATATACATCATCCCTCCTAGGGTCAATCAACACAAATTCCTTATTGGCATTAAAGATGGTCCCTCTCTTGTCATCAAACTGAACTATGTATTTGGCATCACATAGTTGGGAAACACTTATCATGTTGTACTTAAGACCATTAACATAAGCTATTCTTGTAAAAACTATACCATTGCAGTTTACTGAACCATAACCTTCAGTGGGAGCTGATGAGTTATCACCAAATACTACTTTGGGTCCTGGTTCTTCCACATATTTGTGCAGAAAACTTTTCACACCAGTCATACTTCTGGAGCATCCACTGTCTAAATGCCAGGTAGGATCCTTGAAGTGTTTCTGCACAAACAGTAAACTGGGTTAGTTTTTCTTGTTGACCCACTTTCTAGTGGGCTTAGTCCTCAGGGACTTTTTGAACTCAGTTAATGAATCATGGTCTGAAGTTGTGTGACCTGAGCTTCCACATGTTTTACATTTTGTGGAGGTTGATGCCTCAGGTGACTAAGAAGTGTTGGTCAGGTTTTTCCTTCTGGACTGAATAACTTTGTCATGTCCCCAGGTTTCATGGGAGGGATCTCCACAGATGTCACAGCAAATTTTCATCATACAATCATCAGGAAGATGATCATTGAAACCACAGTGAGGACATGGCGAGAAAGGCTTAGCCTTCAGTCTTTGTTTGGAAGGAGTGGCATACTGATAGCCTTGGTTTTTGTATAGACCTCTTGATTTTAAAGAAGTAGTGTGGGGGATGTGATCACAGGTTCTGTGGTCCTCTTGTTTGCATATCATGCAAAACAGGACTCTTTAGCATTTATCAGTGCTGTGATTTGGATAATTGCACAGTTCACATCTCCCAGAAGGTCTGGGTGTGGTTTTTGGTTTGGAAGAACTTGAGGATACTGAGGGCTTAGTAGATTTTGAGTCAGAGTTTTTCTCAGTAGACTCAATTTTCTCACTCAGCATCCTGACAAGTTCAGCAAGCTGATCAACCTTTGAACCAGTGCTTTCATGCTTCACTTCAGTGGGTACTGAAGGTTTTAGGTGTTCAGTGGGTGCAGTAGTAGGTCTTTTCAGTATAGTCTTTCCTAAACCTGATTTCTATTTGGGAGAATGTGGTTGATAGACTAATGGTGCAAGGTCAGAATTGGGTTCAGCTCCCTGAAGTTGTTTCAGTTGAGGGAGTGGTGAATCAGACTTAGACTCAGTGATGGACTTAGTAGGACTAAGTTCATCAGTGACTCCTAGCAGCTCCTTGATAGCCTGACTTTCAGGCTCCAGGATTCTTCCAGTATTAAAATTTGGCATTTTACTGTCAGGATTGTTTCTTTCAATCCAATCACTGGGTTTAGGAGCAAGTTCTTTGCTAGAAAGTATGTTGGCTGACAGAAAAGTTGTTGAATGGCCACTTTCCCCAGAAACTTCAGTGAGTTGATCATCACCCATACCAGCCCTTTTAGAGCAGGGTGTGAGACTCATTGTTTCATAAAGTTTGGGGTTTTTCTGAGTCCATTTCCAAATAACATCCTTTTCTTTCTTAAGTTCTTCTTGAAGAGCTTGATTTTGTTTTACTAGTTCAGAATTTTGAATTTGAAGTGTAACACTTTCAAGCTTGGCTTGTTTTAAAGCAAGTAATTCATCTCTACTATGATTTAATTCAAAACTCAGTTTGTTAAATTTTGAAAACAAATTAAGTCTTTGCTCTTCAACATACTTAAGATCAACATTAATATAATCTAATCATCATCATCCATAGAAAGTAAAAGGTTTACCTTCCTCATAGTGATGTTAACCCATTCACCATTTCTTGCATGACTCTTCCCCACAGCAAGCTTGTTGTCATCTGATAGAGCCATCAGGGCACTGATGTGAACTTCATCATCATCAGAGGACACTTCAACCTCATCCCAGTCATATGTTTCAGCAACAAGCCCTTTGTTCTTGGCTTGAGAAGGCTTTGGAGCCTGAGGAGGCTGAGAGACTGTTGAGGATGATTCAAGAAGGGCAAGTTTAGCTTTTTCCTTTCTGTACTTGGCTTCCAAGTCAATTTGAGGGACTTTTTCAAATCTTTGACTAGGCTGAAGCATTTTTGGTTGAAATTTGTTGGGGCCTGAAAAAGAGTTATTTCCTGAAAATTTGAAAGATGGTTCTGAGGTTGTTTTAGAAAACCAATCTTTAGCAAAATGGCCCAATTTGCCACATTTAAAGCATTCAGTGTTTTCATTAGCTTTTGAAGAAGGGATTTTGTTTTTCTTAAAAAATCTTTTTGAATTAGCATGGAGTGCTCTTTCATGAAATTCAATTTGAAGATCATTTAGGTACTCCTCACTAGTTCTTTGGTCAACCTCATCATCAGATCCATCCTGAAAATCCTTCACAACACCTTTTGAATAGAAAGCAGTTGATATGGGTGAAATTGTCAAGGCCTTTTTGGTCTCCTGAGCTTTACCATGGTATCTCCTGGTGATAAGATTGTCTTCATAGACAAACTTCCCATAGATGGCAGGGAGCTTAAGGTTCTGAATGTGGTTTGCATTTCTCAATCCCTGAGAGAAGTTTAACCACTTCTCAGGGAGACTGTTGACAAAACCAACATTGATCTCATGTTTTGACAGTATAACACCATCATTGGTCAGCTCATTCAGGAGGGTCTTATACCGAGTATAAGTCTCAGAGAGACTTTCAGAATCCTTGGCCCTAAAGGTATTGAATTCTAGCTTCAGGTCCATGATTCTATTCTCTTTGGTATCAGAAGGCCCTTCATAGCTATGAACCAGGTCAGTCCATGTCTGCTGGGCAGTGGGACAGTTGATCACTGATTCCATTATATCATCAGGAAGGCATGATATAATGATGCTTTTCAGGCGCTGGTCTTGATTGACCACCCTCCTTTCATCTGGGGTCCACTGATCTTCAGGTTTAATTAAACCTTGGGCAGTTGTTGGGACATATGGACCATCATTAATCAACTTAATGTAATATGGTTCCATCCCAGTTAAGTAGCAAAGCATTCGCTTTTTCCACTTATTAAATTTGCCAACTTCTAGTCGAGGGGCAGTTGCTGAATAACTTCCACCCTTTTTGTTGACAAGTTGGGGAACATCTATGTCAGTCATAGTGGGATCTTGATTTTAAAAACTTGAGCACTCTTTAAGTTTTGAAAACAGGTTTAAGTTTTACAAATCAGAGGCTCTGATACCACTTGTTGGTCCCTTTTACTTGGTTAACAATAACTACAAAGCTAAAGTAACCAAGTTTATATGACTTTAAACAAAGATGTATAAAATGATTAACAATAAAGTAACGTAGATATAAGATACAATATTTTTCAACGTTTAATTCTTTATTAAAAGTTAATCAAAAAGAATCGTACCCAAGTGTTTGCGGAATAACACTTGGGATTGAAAATGACAAGTATGGTATTGACTCGTCACTAAACTCAAACAATGTTGAGTGACAACTTTCAGGACCCACTGAGCTATCTCAGGGGTTATGTTGTTCTTTGGAGGAGTGAAAGTGGTTTGTGAATGCTTTGCATTAATTGCACAAACTTGTCTACTTTTACTCCTCTCTTATGCTACCTATTTATACACAAATGTGAACAACCCTATTATACAATGGACCTAAGTGTTCCTCAAAAAAATCTTGATAGATTTTATTCTCTGGAAAGGGAAACTTCTTTGGGTTAAGTCCAAAAGGCACTTTCTGATGACAGCCTGGTTTTAACCATTTGAGGAAAGTTTGACCTTAAAGTGATAAAGCACTTTAGTGAAACAGATCAAACTTTCCCGCCCAGTCCCGCCAAAACTTCAGTCTTCAAGTCATCAGTCTTTAGTACCATGAAGTTGTTGAGGAGTCTTGGGGCTCAGTGAGCTATTATCATCCTCACTGAACCCATCACCTTCTTCTTGGCTTAAATCACACTTCACTGAGTTCCGCCTCACTGAATGGAGAACCTTTCATCTTAGGCTCGGTCTAAGCATCCTGAAGATGACTCACTGAGTTACTGTTCACTCAGTGACTTGTTTACACTTAGGTTATTTTACGTTCAAATCCTTGTTAGAAGAAGATTGGGGAATTCAGTGACCCAAAAAGTATCCCAAGAAAAAGAGCATTTAAGCATAAAGTGGTTGCAACTTTGAGATTTCTAAATATTTTCATCTAGCAATGAAGATGCACAGCAGATTACTCGCGTGCCATTTATTGTAATTAATGGCTCGAAATTTTTTTAAAAGAACAAACATGGAAGATGGCTAGAGGATCAAAGATGAAAGAATCGATGGCAACTCATTTTGAAGCCACTTAGCGATGCAAGACAAGTCCTTTATTCGATCAACAAGAGATTTTAAGGGATTATCAATTGTGGGCAAGAACTATTTGCAAATTCCCCTTTATGAGAGAGAAAGTAAAATAGGTTGTATTGACTGTTGTTGAGATAAATGCATTAGGGACCATACAGTTTTGACTTAAATTGTTAATACCAAATTAATAGGATACAACTAGTGATGAGATAATGAAATAAATGGAAGTACTATATAAACCGGGCGTGGATTGGCACACAATCAAGTTAGGTATCACACACCATCATGATTAAATTATTATTGAATTTATTCAAGTTTGTTTCTTTTCACACAAACCGAGAAAAATAATTATTAAACATCTATTTAAAATATAATTGTGATTTTTTTTTTCTTTTTTCACTCCTAAAATTATTCAACGGCATAAAAAAAACCCAAAAATGTATAACTTCTTCCACCTAAAAGCTACAATGTCTTTTTCTTTACCTCATCATATCTCTTCTTCTACCTCTCAAGCTAGTATCACCCGATCTCTTTTTATCTCTCTACTATCAATGCAACCAACTAAGTCTAATGGGTTATGACATTCCGGTAACGGAGGCGGCGATGATTCGGTTAGTGGGGTTTTGTTTGGGATTAAGTGGCAAATCTGGTTGTGGTGTTCAGGACTATACTAACAGTCCACATCTAACAGACTCGAATACTATACTCCATATCTAGATCCCTTTTCTCCAATTCGATATTTAAACATACGATTATATTTTCTGTAAAGAGAGTTGTGGAATCACTTATAGGGATATAGTGATTTATGTAATGCTTTTTGGCGGAATAATGGTTGTTTGGCTGGCGATTTGATTTGGTGTTTTTCCGGAATTTTTGATGTTTTCTGGTTGTGTATTTTAGTTTTCTTAAGAGAGAGAGTTTGAGATTTCTGGTGATATGTGTGTGTGTGTGTGAGAGAGAGAGAGAGAGAGAGAGAGAGAGAGAGAGAGAGTGTGGTGATTTATGTGTGAGAGAAAAAGTATATTTATTTAAGATTTTACATTTCCTATAAAGTTGACTATAGTTTTAATTTTAAAAAGATTTTGGTTTAGTAAACTTATCGTATATGTAGTGGTACCCGTTAAAAAAAGTAGGCATGCATAATAATATTGATTGCAGTAGTGTATTGGGAGAAGAAAAAGTTAATTGATGGTGTGTAAACCATGGCACCCTATATAAACCATGTAACTATAAAAGAGATATTGACCTTGATTCTTTGCTTCATCCTTAAGTAGGCGCACAACGTTGCCTGCAGCCACTGGGTTTCCTGCATCAAAAGGATAAAATTATTATTCTAAGTGATGGTTTATTTTCCTTTAATTATAGGGAAGAGGTTCAGAGATAAAAGTTATAATGTATTGTATAAAGAAATTTTGACCGCGTCTAACCTCCTTCAAACAAAATGAATCTCCCAAGTCTTTTAAAATCTTTAACATCTCAATACATATCGTTGAATGAACCTAGAAAGGACGATATAAAAGAGAACATAGTTAACATAAGAGCATCGTAAAGAATAATTTACTATACAACATTCTTGTAACCAACCTTTATACGACATTCTACGGTTTCATTTTTCGCCATAGAAGTCACAGTCACCCTGGGTTGCTCTTTAACAATTTTTTCAACTTGTTCAATAATTTGACAGTTCTCGGCAATCGAATGAATATGCAATCTGTTACGTCACCCGTAGTGAAGTTGACCTATAATACCAAAGAATAAGATATGTACAATCTGTTACTAGCTATAATGTGTAAAGTAACATCAATGGAAAATAAAAGATAGTTGAAACAGCATACGTGATCCAGAGTACTCAAGTGAGCAATGAACTCACACACTACAACTATTCGTCTTTCTACATAATAAAGAAAAATTTTAACCATATATAAACAATATTATATATCTGTAGAATAGAAAAGCAAATGGTTGTATGTCCTATTTCTGACTTATGAATTCGTGAATGAAAAAATCATAATTTACGTCTCTAAATTTCATTATTTTTATGTAATGGCGCAATTTGATTAAAAAAATGGCCATTAGTTTCAAATACTAGTTGTAATTAAAATAAAACCATACCATTACAGCAAAGTACAATGGAAGTGATATCTTCTTTGCACTAAGCCCCTTGAATCAGACTTGTATCATTTGACATGGCTCAGTACTCTCCACTTGATTTTTACCAATATATATAGAATCGACTACAACTTTGACCTGAAAATACATACTTTATGCAAGAGATTATATTAGACATTAACATTCAACGAAAATAAGAGTAAAGAAAAAAAAAAGGTGAGCCTAAGTAATAGAATATATCCTACATTATTGGGCATAATCAAAACAGTTTGTCCCTTCTTGACACGTCCATATTCAACTTTGCCCGATACCACAGTCGTCCCTTTATCACTTTACTTGGTTAGGATAGGCATTCTGAAAATTAAACAATAGGAGATCGGGACCATAATAAGTAAATTGAATCTATACTATTTACTTACATAGAAAATTCAGAATTACTTGTCAGGTTGACCCCCAAATAATCAAAACATTCAAATTACTATTCCCAATAGAAATATGACATGATAAAAGGTTAGCCGGAAAATAATTGAAAGACTTAGAAATACGACCTAATATTCAAAGAGACTTAAATCCACTTCAATAGCTTCACATGCATCCGATAAGCAGCTCGTTTCATAACTTCGATGCCAATTACATGAAAGTTGATTCACTTTTGTATGTATATTCATGTCATTCTCGCTGGATCGAAATAAATTTGACGTCTACATATAAAAGATTTGTAAATAAATTCAATAAGCAAAATATAAAATTTTGTAGAACCTTAAAAAGAGTAGGGTACGCTATTATTCTTTATAAATTTATTATGAAATTTGATATCTACATCAAGAAGCCAATGAAAATCATTTTATTATCAATTATCCCACTCAAGTATGTTTGTGTTAATTGACAAACACTCACCTAAATAGATATGGCCCACTTTTCATCAGTAGTGTTAAACTCTAAATTTTTGGTTAACAAGAGTGTCAAGCCAAAAGTACTTTAATATAAAGTAGAATATGTGTGCTTACCTTTGTAACTGTTTCTCTTAAGAAACCGCTCCATTTTGTATTTAATCTTATTGAAGCTGTAAACATTAAAATAAAAATTATGAGAACACAAACTATAAAGTCGTTTGATACGTTATAGAAAAATAAAAGCACCTTGCAAGTTCCCAATGAATATCATTCATATTGTTGATAACTCTTCTTCTTTGCTATGAAAATTATACAATGAATGAATGTAATTTAAGGGTTTTTTTTACTAAAAAGTATATGCCACGAGGAAGTGATTTAGAGATAGGATCGTGCATGCCCTTTAACATAGAGTGATAAAGGAACATAATAAATTACCATTGCATCAGGTATGGTGAATCATTTACTATTTGTCACAAGATATCCCTCTTCACATTTCAAGGTCTTTCCAAGTTCATCTATTCCCGCACCAACAGGACCAATTAAGATCAAGTTTAGGGGACTCTTCCTAATTTCCCTTGAGGTCGACGTCGCATCTTTCCCTATAACCAATAAACATTAGAAATTGTCAAAAATGCTACAACATCGATTACACTACATACATTTTATCTTGATATACAATCTTCTCTTTCTTTACAAGTACCCATAATATGTTCTTTAATTGACATGGAAGCGTCTCGTAGTTGGGGATAACATTCTGCAATTACAAAGAGACAACATTAATAGTAGAGATAACATTCATAAGTAAATTGGTCGAAATTTCTATTATAATGGTTTTACTAAACAAAAAATACCTTAAGTTGTTTGTCAATTGAAGGCAAATCGAAGCCCATTTGATGATCTAATAGTGTTCTTTCAATATCGGCCTACAAAATAATGTTTCAAAATTGAGTTTTCATATTATTGCCTAATTAACAAACCTAATAATAGACTTAACTACACACTTGTCCTCATTCTATTTGTGGAAATTTAGTACTTTTCTTGATTTGCCTTTAGCAAGTTTGACTTCTTTTTATATTTTTGTACCAATCAGATTTTTAAGTTTAATATTAGGCATAATAGTTACATATTTCTTCAAATTCATAGCTTCAACAACAACAATAAGCAAAGAAAAAGATAATAATAAAAAAAAACCTTACCCAATATTTTTTGGGTTCCAGATAATCCCATGGGACCAGGAGCATATGTCGGCAAACTTTTGAATTTCCCCTAGTCTAGTAAGGCGTTTCTCATTTTCCTTCCCTTCTGTGGGCGCATGGTCAATTAAAAGCTTGAAGAGTTCTAAATCATCTTGGTCTAGTTCATGCCCCTTGATGTGTTTCGAAAGCTTTAAATTTATAATACTAGTTTTACTGATTCCTTAAAACACAAAACACACTGGTAAAATATAACCTCCGTTTATAGTAAAGGTTTATAGGTAAGACCAGGTTGTCCTAAGGGAAATGTAAGTGTTTCACATATTGTTTATCAATAACAAAGCCAAATGATTATCACATACAAATAGCCTAAACGTGTGTATAGCAGAGCAAAGCATGTTCACATAACATGATAGATAAAGATATTGCAAAACTTTATATAAACAAAATCATACAAGCTGTGAATAACGGGTAATTAAAGCATATCTACCAATAATGTCATAGAATCCTTTCGGCCTATATACTACATCATTACGAGCACATTAAGAATGGTTTATATCAAATATGCATACATATAAATTCATCCCAACCCGGTCGGTCAACATAAGGAAGGGTCTTAAACATTATTCCACTTGGGTTATTTATAGATTTACTAATCAATTCTCACAAGATTAGCATCGAATTGTTATAGACAGACAATACGAAATTCATCAAGACACTAGAGCCTTTCGACCTACATCTATTGCAATGACAAATCAAAATATAAGCAATGATCCAAGTAAAACAATATCGAATTCATAAGCATTCATATTCACAAGTTATACTAATATCGTCCAAGTAAACGAGACACAACCAAATCATAACTAAACTAATAACCAACATTACGAACATAGATAAATTTAGAAACATCATCAATATTATTAGAAAGAAATGTACCAAATCCGTTAATGTGGGTAATTCGAGTATAAAGTACGAAAACCAACATTCTAACCAAAACAAACACTAGTCCAACAACCCAAGTATCCATGATCAACCAACAACCTATGCTACTGAATTAACCTGAGGATATGTCACGCATCTTCAGGGAATCCGTAACGTGTCACCAAATGGAGTATTTGGCAACGAGGTTTATGGTAGCGGCTCTGAAGGATTTGGTCTAAATCCTTCGAGTAATGAGTTTAGATTATGTAATAGTGACGAATGGAGGTCTAGAAATCATGGTGATACAGTAAGAAACTCGTGGTTAAGGTGGTGGTGATGCTATGGTGATTCATCGAGGATAAAGAGGCATTTGGATCATAGGATCCAAGGATCCTCACCTAGCTCTCCTTTTCTCCAATGAATCTGTATTAACTAGTGATTCTCCTACATTTTTGTTGTTTATATAGGCTTTAGGAACACTTGGGGGCCAAGTTGGAGGGCAAATGACCGGTCATAGAGTACATTATAGCCAAATAAATGTTGCTGATTTTGTCAAACTCAGAAGTACGCCGTACTTCTTGTCAAGTATGATGGTTTTTGTTCATTCTCATATATTGGCACTAATTGGAAGTTGTAGATAATTCTCTTAGCATTCCATGGCCGTGAACGGGGGATAAAATGGAGTCCGTATGCTCAGCTTATGGCCAAAACAGTGGACAAGTGTCAAGAGATCCTTAACTTGAGTTTATTTCTTCGTGTTTTCATCCATTACTTCCACGACACCCTACAATATCAAATATAGTCTATTAACTATCAAAAGTTCATATAATTCACCAAAATATATTCATAAAAGCATGGATAACGCATCTAGAAATATGTATAAATTTGAGCGTTATCATCCCTTTTCGGGATCATGTTCATATGAAATTTTTGAAAACTTCTTCCAGTTATTTATGAAGTCATATGAAATATCCAAGAGGAAACACTTACCCTTTCTATTAATACTGACATCAAGGAGAATAAATTAATTTCTAACAAATTCTAGTAAAAATACAAGAATTTTCCCTATATAGGGCACTAATGTCAAAATCTTTTCCTCACTAGAAACAATATCATTTAAAATATTATTTACAACCATTTGAAATTGTGGTAAACCCATAGACAAATCAGAATGACCATGAAGATGAATGTATGACTCACTACTGAGAGGTCTAGAATTTGTAACTTTCTCCCCACCCTTTACCCAGCCCATTTTGCAAATCCCATGATTTACGACACCAACTATGAACATGTAAATGTCATAACGACCCCAGTACGTTAGGATGCCCCCTCTTCTCATGGGCCTATTTCTATCCTAACAATGAAGTATTCTTCATTGTCATTTATTTCTGAGTAATCTTATTTCTAACAAAAACTTCATATTTGGTATCCCGCTACTTCAGTCTAGAGTCTTTTCTACTTTCTTCGCTGTGTGTTAGATGACTAAAGACGATTCACACATTTATCAAAATACTTCTTCATCATCAGGACACTCAGTGTTAGAAGACTAAAGACAGTTTACACATTTATCAAAAAACTTCTTCAACATCAGGGCATTCATTAGAAGGGTTGTCAGTTTGGGGGAGAGCTATCAAGATAATTGGTATGTGTTATTTCACACATACCTTTTGACCTAATTTACGGCAAAACGACCGAAAACCCGACCATAAATGCCATATTTGTTGTGTTTTTGTATTTTTGTAAGTGCAGGTACGGATATGAGATAAGTGGACAACAATCAAGAAAACCCGTCAACACGAGCACGAGAATTTGGAATGAGTGTCAAAAGCCGAGGTCGGGAATGCTAAAAAGTCAACTCAAGCCCTTGGAAGAAATTATCATAATTGGCAGAATTGGTCCTCAGAGTTTAACAATTTACATTTTTGGTCCTTGGATTCTACAACCTTAAATGCTACAACTAAAACTAAGCTTGGTCCAACAATAATTAAACCCAATCCCATTTTATCCTTTTAAATCCAAAGCCCAATCTCAAAAATAAATACCCAAGCCCAAACCATTTTATTATAACTGGTCAAACACCCTCACCATCGGTCAAATGCTACCAAATAATAAAAACATCCCTCCACCCATTTTAACCCCGTACATCCTCTTCCCCAATTCACCACAAACCCTAATTTTACCATAACCAAAATTAACCATTTTCCACAATAATTACCAACAATTCAATATTCTAGAACCTAAAACCACGTGAGATACGCATGTCAGAGAGAAAAAAAAGCTGCCAAAGAATGCCAACGTGGACTAAAGACACCTTGTGATTGGCTAAGACGCGTCACTCTACTCATTGGATTCTGTTTCTAGAAGTTGTACACATGTCAGAGAGAGTATAGAGCACGAGGATCGCCAGCATGTCCAAATGAAGGTTTCCTATTGGTCGAGACACATCATAATTTTCATCCAAGGGTTCTTATGGATTTGAAGAAACACATATTGATCAAAGGGTAGAGATTAATTCTTCTGGGTCCTTCTTATGACATCACACCAAGACAACAAGCTTGGATATAAATATCAGCCCTCCTCATCATTTTCCAACTGTTAGTCTAGGAGTAGGAGTAGTATAGTGGTAGATTTTAGCTTATTGAAGTGTGGTATTTTAGCTTATAACAATTTTAATTTCCTGCTTTTAATTTTCTCAAGTATTGTATTGAATTGTAATCTCTTTTCAAATTAAATTCAGTTTTATTGCAATTCATATTCAAAAGTTTTCATTAATTTCACTTTAAGTTTTCATACTTCCTTCATAATTGTTTCATAAAGCTCATCAAAAGCTTGTAGTGAGATTCATCACTTAGTTACAGCTTCAAAATGGTTAAATGTTTTCTGGTCAATGAACGTCAACAGTGACTCATGATGATGATTCTGGGTTTTAATGGTGTTTGATTATTGGTTTCTGGTGCTATTCAAGCTTATCTAAAGATAGGTTGTGGTTTGGTTGATAAATCCTATTTCAGTTAGGGGTCCATATTTGTAAGTTGTTGATCCCAATTTAGCTCTTATTGCATACTGCTTCGATTAGTATAAATCTGTATGTGTTAGCTTGTTTGTTGATTGAATTGCTTATATCCTTGATTAGATTACTTGTTTGATCATTTGTTTTAGTTTTTCAGTTTGCTTTAGCATAGTTCATAGTTTTACTTTGCTAACTGAGTGATACTTGAACATCTGTGATTGGTGGTTAGTCTTTGTTCTGTACTGAATTGTTGAGCCTCATTTAGTTCAATTGATCAATGTGTTAATACAAATTGTGGTTTTATGGTTTGAAAATCTCATTTGCTTAAAGTTGTAGTTTCTGCTTTAATTAATTCAATATAAGTTATAGAAGTAGTATGAAATCTGGTACCATTGCTTTATTAGTCTGAACTCATAATTTCACCCATTTTGACCCATGAGCCTTGCCCTTTGTGGCCTGTTTATTCCCCTGCACCATTGCTTTCTGTCCCCATTGTCCTGTTTCATCGACTTATTTCTAGTCCCTAATCTGATCTCAGTAATTGAATTTTGGTGTTGTGTATTGCTGGTTATGCTGTTTCATTATATCATTTGCTAGTTCTAAGTGAGTTGTTTGCTGATATATGCCTTGCACCTTCATAAGTGCTCAAACATTGAGCTGATTTTGATTTTTGATTGTTTCAATATTAGATTAATTGCTCTGAGATTTTGGTTACATGCTCTTTGGTTGCTTATGTAGTTAATTAGTATTTTTACAAATTTATTTACTTCAACTTTAGATTAGCTCTTGTTAGGCTTGATACTGCCCTGCACTTAGCTTACACACATAACTGTCCCAAACAGTCCTTTTTGGACTTGATTCTAGATATGCTTGAGTAGGTTTTTGCTTATTAAATTGATTGTATAGGTTGTTAGTAGGGTAGGCTTGATTAGTTTGAGCTTATTTTGGATCTTGAAGTTCCATTAGGTAATTTTTTATAGACTACAGGTGTGAGTGTGCAGCCCTGCACATTTGTCCAACTCCCCCTCTTCCCAGTTTGTTTTCTGCCTATTACATGATCCTTAATGTCTGCAGTTTGGTTTGTGAGTTTATTGGTTGCATATCTACATGATTGTAATGCTTTTATGATTGAGCTTTTAATAATGCAGCTTATGAATTAGCTTTAAGTTTGCTCATTAGGACTGATTGGTTGAGTTTCTTTTAAGAATTTAGATTAATTGTTTCTGTTTTGTGCTTAATCTTAGCATAATATAAGTTTTCATAAAAAGTTATATTAGTAAAAAGTTCATATTCTAACCTGTTATATCAGTTTCAAAAAGAAAATTTGAAAAATAAAATGTTTCAACAAAAAGATGGACCAGGGATTCGAACCCTGGTCTGCTCAGTGATGCGTGGGAATCGCAACAGGCTTTACCTCTCGAGGGATCTCGAGAAGCTTACAACCCCCACCAGGCAGTGTACCTAATCGTTGTAGTATAGTATAGTGACAAGTACCAGGGGATTGATCGTTCAGCTTAGGAATAGTGTCGCTAGGATTAGAAAACCTAAATACTAGTTCTAAGAGTGAGGGATGATTATTTTTGTATTTTTATATTTTTATGAAAGCAAGTAAATATCTCGGGTTTGAAGGATTTGGGCGGAATTAGTTGCTATTCAACTAACCCAATACTAAGATGCAATCAAAATAAAATACTAAAAATAAAATTAAGCTAATTAAACTAAGGTTGTGAGCAGTAATTGGAGAAAATGTGTTTACTTAGATTTCACTACTCCCTAGACATCTTTTACACGTTAATTACTTGTTATAATTGCAAGGATGACGGATCGTATTCCTTAATACCATTCATGGGGTGGCACACATAACTCCCCAATTCTATGAGCTCTTATCTCCTCCTACACCATGCCCAGCACAACTATAGGGATTGTAAACAGTGGCTCATGCATTAAATACAACCAATAAAGACCTAGTGCGCCTCGGTTCATGTTTCTTAAGACGTTCAAGCATGTTACCAAGTGGAGATCTGCCAGTTTTCTTAAGCCTAACATATAAATCACTCATCCAAGACAAAGATAAACAAGTAATCAACACATAATTAACATCTAGGTTTCATTAGATCTAAGCAAACACAAGATAGATCTAGCCTAGCATAATGGAATTGAGACAAGAACAAGATATAGACAACCAACACATAGACATATTGATTGAATTAGAAGAACACTTATCTCAATTACAATGCAAGGTATCAAGGGTTTGGAACCCTTGAAAAACCTGTAAAAGTTGCACCAAAATCGTACTTAGGGTTTCTCCAAAACTTCTCTCTTAATGTGTGAAAATTAGAAAACTATATATAGAAAAATAGGTTTGACGACGTCAAGAATAAACTTGTGACGCCGTCACCTCGCCGCCAAAACTCTTCTCGGACTGCCTAGATCTACTTCTGACGCCGTCAAGACTTATACACTTCCAGGCCGTCATGACTCTTTTACTCTTGATGCCCTTCCTACGTGACGCCGTCAAATCTGTTCTGGGTCGTCATGGAAATTCATGAAATTTGCTCTTGACGCCGTCACCTACTGTTCCCAGCATGGAAAATTAAGACTTTGGCGTTTTCTTCACTTTTATGCTCCAAAAACGTCCGAATTGCTTCCTTTTCCATATTTCTCTCCCAAAGTACCTAAAATCACAAAAGGAACGATTTAGGGCAATATTTGATCAAATAAATTCGGATTCGGGCTTAAATGACCCCCTAAAAACGGATCATTTTTTGCCTCATCATATACCCTTACACTTGAGATTTGCTTGTCCTCAAGCAAATGCGCTTTTATTCTACTCAAAAGACAAGTTAGGGGTCATTTAACACTAACATAAAAGTAATTACAACAAATAATCGTTCCACTAAAGACCAATAGACAAGCACGGAGGTCATACACTAACACCTCACAAATAGTGTTTAGATACTCACATCTCTCGGGTGTAATAAAGTGTAAATTACAATATGGAAACGGAAGATATCTCTCACTACCTGTCATAGCAAAATAGATTACCATAGGCTTGGGAAAGGATCAAACCTCCACCACATGGCGTAAGCACCTATGATAAACTATCAAAGAGGTCTTTTAAAGGGTTGTAACGTTAGGTGTAGGGATATGAAATACACGGTTTTGTTGGATAAAGGAAGTTTTACTGGTGGCGAGTTAACAATCTTAGTCAATTACATGTACAAGATGGCGTTGCTAAGCCAAGACTAGACTCGACTTAAGCTAATAAATGAAAAATAACAAAAATATAAAATGAACATAGAATAAAAAGGGATGGTAGTCTGTATGTTTTTTCTCTTTTCTTTTTCTATTTTTTATTTATTTATTTATTTTTTTTTTTTGCATACACTCTTACCCTACCATCCAAAATAATACATCATAGGGAATGAACATTTCCCTTACACTTGAATTTTTTACATACTTTACATTTAAACTAATCTAATGACTCGAATTAAGAAAATCAAAACACTTGGAGCACTTTTAAGATTAACGTACATATGGGGGTAATAAATGATGTTCTTCCCCATTACTCCATAAAATAAGTACTTACCCATGAGTCCCAATCGTCCCAAAACAATATGTACAAGGATATGACTCGACTTAGCAACCATGTAATCAATTAGAAAGTTAACTTAGGGTTTAACAAATAACAATAATGCACTAAAAATGAGCGCATACACGGAAGGCTAAGGCGATTTGGGTGTACATTTAAGTGGGGTGTAACAAATTCTTCCTTTAAGTAAGATGCTTAAAGTTAGAAACGAAAAGATAGGCTCGGAGGGGTGTACTAGGGGTTTCGTGTACTAAAAATGAGTACAACGCTAAGGGTGTGGGAAAAATTAGTTGACTTAACTAGCCAAGTAATATGACTTAAATGGTCAAGTAATTATAATACGGGTTTAACACAAGGGTGATCCTAATGCCTCTTATCATGTAGTAAATCCTACCACACGAATGTAGTCTCACTAGCGGTCTCGGGATGCATCACTAACGTAAGTTCTAGAATCTAAATGCTACCGGTACACTCATAAGCACTAATAGTAAATGCTTTTCCTATCAAATCTAAAGGCGAACCTCACATATTTGGGTGGAAAATGTTTCTGAATATACGGTTATGTGCTAGTCATACAATCTCCTATCCATGAGACGCTTGCTATGGCTAAAGTTTCACTCCTAAATGTTGTAAAAAATTTTAAATTTGGCGCTAAAATTGCACTAACAAGTATTTATCATAGTTTTATTACACATCTACCATCAAACATAACAAATTCAAGCGAAAGTGCATATGTAAGGTATCATCTTTTTTACCCTCCCCTTACACTTAAGATGAACATTGTCCCCAATGTTCAAGTAAAGAATGTAAAAGTGAAAAAGTAAAGAGAATGAAATCAAATACTCCCCTGATTCGCTCGGTATGGATAATAGGGTGGCCAGGTTAAATCTTCCTCCAAGAAAATGAACAATCAAAGCTTCCCTTCCAGAATATAAATCATGTTCTTGTCATACATAACCTGTAAAACCTGATAAAATAGACAAGACAACCTCGCGTAAAATCGGCGGCATTCTATATAAGTTACTAAATCCTAGAAAACAAGATAAGATATAATGCTTGTGGAATGAAGTTTGCAGATCTCCTGGAGATTATAAAACTTAATAATTCACAAAAACCATAAGACTCCGTTAGAAAAACAAAACCGGTAAAATTTCCAGATTTTAACTCCTGACGCCGTCAAGAGTAAACCCCTGACGCCGTCAGAATTGACCTGCAGAAATCCTTATGTTAAGTTTCCGGAAAATTTCTGGAAAGACTTGGTCCTACTTCCTGGAAAATCCTACAAAACTTCATTATGACTCAATACAAGCATTTGACTCTAACAAATACAAATACACATGTTTATTTAATATTGTGGAGAATCATGATCGGTTTGTTTCTTAAAAACATATTTGGGGTTTCCCCTTACACTTATCTTTTGCAAAAATACCTTTAGGTGGAGTTAAGACCAGGCCAAAACAACAAAGTAAAGTATTTCTACTATTTAGTTTAGAAACATGATCTACCAACAATAAAAATTAAGCATGCATACGGAAGCAAATAACAAACAAACAAAAATAAAATCACACAAAACATGGGTTGCCTCCCAAGAAGCGCTTTTCTTTATTTACGAGTCTTGTAGCTAGACTCAAGGTCATGGGTTACTACGTGATCTCATCATTGGTTCCACTCTCTAGGTCGTCTTCTAAACCAGTTTTGTATTCCGGACCTAGTTGCAAGCACTCTTTGTAGAAACCAAGCATCCTATTTTTCACATACTCTACTCCTCTACGTCTATCCTCCTCATTCCTATAATAAGCCGCTTGCTTGTGTTCCTTTTCGAAATTAGAGAGAAGGCGGTATTGCTCAATCTTGTAGGGCATTTGATAAGCAACCTCATCATTCTCTTTCTTGAATCTAACTATCCCTAAAGTTGGATCATAACTCATCCAAGTGGCCTCAAAAAATGGTTTCCCAAATATTATTTGGCTTAGGCAAGCATCTATCACCGGACGAGTGTCCTCAACTATCATAAAATCGATCTTATAGGTGAGATTCCCTATAATCACATGCAATACTTTCACTCTTCCCGCAAAATTACTTATCAGGTTCTTATTAGGCATCATCCTAAAATCAAGTTGCTTCTTCATCACCCAATTGTAGTAAGTCCTAGTCATGATGTTCACGGGGGATCTAAGGTCGATGTAAGCTTTCCATATATGCATGTGCCTGATATTGCATGGGATGTTAATGTTAGAGGGGTCTCCCATTTTGATAAGGGGGTCGCCAAAGATATATGTTCTCTCGGGACTATCGAATAAATCCTTATGGTATTCCCGTTCTTCCTTGGTTGGCAACTTATCAAAGTATTCTTATAAAGGCTCTACCTCCTCTAATTCCTCTCTACTATCAACCTCAACTTCCCTATTCTCATCCTTAGTCTCGGCTTCTATCCTAACTTCATTCTTGTCACTCTCTTCTATCTCCTTATCTATCGGCTTAATAGTGAGAACACTAACAAAGTGGACCTGTTTAGATGATGAAGGATCCTTAATATGGTTTCCGTTATTGGTGTCCCTAGTGTCCTTCCTAGGTGTGACTAATGCTTGGTTGTTGAGGGCTTTCAACAAGTTGTCAATCTTGTTAGTCATCTCCGTTTGTTGTCGGTTGAATTCGGTTTCAAACCTAGCTATGCGAGCCTCTTGAGATGCCATAAACTTTGACATCAATCCTTCAAGATTGTTGGTACTACCATAGTTGTTAGAAGGATTGTTGTTGAAAGTACGGTTGGATGGTGGACCGGTTGGTTGGTAACGGTTAGGCGGATTGGAAGAATTGGGTTGATTTTGTTTCCACCTAAGGTTTGGGTGATTTTTCCATGAGGGGTTGTATGAATCACCGTATGTGTTTGGCTCGGGCTTGAAAGTGTACCACTTATCTCCCGCTTCGTCGGTACGCGTGGATGCGTAGTCCGCAAAAGCTGTTCCGGGGAGTTCCACACAATCACGAGTGTCGTGGGGACCACTACATAATTCGCATGAAGAAGTGATTTTGTTCACTTGGCTTGAAGGCTTAGGAGCTTCGTAAGATTTCATGAGAAACTTGACTTGGTCCTCAAGTTCCATGATCCTACGGTCGGGAGTGCTAGAGTTGTTTGAAGGCAAAGATATTGCCTTGACCGTTTTGTTCAAGTCACGGGGATCATTCCAACTTTCGTTGTCATAGAGAGCAAGATCTTCTATGAGTTCCCATGATTGTTCCGCACTTAGATCACGTAGCTTACCACCGGCCGATTGGTCAATGGCTCGCCTCGTGGAGATGTCGATATGGTCATAAAAGATTTGGACTTGGAGCCAAAGATCTATGCCATGATGAGGGACTTTTTGGAGTAAGTCCTTGAAACGAGTCCATGCTTCATAAAGAGATTCATTTTGACGTTGTTGGAACATCAAGATGTCATTTCTAAGCTTAGTAGTTCTCCCCGGTGGGAAAAATTGATCAAGGAAACGAGTGGTGAGATCATCCCATGTGGTGATGGATCCCGCGGGTAAACGCTCAAGCCATTGACTAGCTTGATCCCGTAGAGAGAATTGGAATAGGCGTAATCGGGTTGTCTCTCTAGTTTCAACACCTAGGTCTATGGAATCTACGATTTTGAGGAAGTCCTTAAGATGTTGGTTTGGATCTTCAGAACGAAGTCCATGGAATACACATCCGCTTTGCACCAACCGGATGGTGTCGGATCGCAAGGGGGTCACATTGGCTCCGGTGAGCTCAATGGTGTTTCGGTAGCCTTGGTGGCTAGGTCGGGAGTACTATCCTAAGGTTCGGGGCCTAAGGGGTTCTAATGGTGGGTTTTGTTGTGGTGGGATGACGGGTTCAAAGATGTTCCCGTTGTCCATGGTGTCGGGTGGTTACGAACAAAGGCACAAAGAAATAGATAGACTAAAGAAACCTAGAAATAAAAATAAAATCTTACTAGAAAGGAATCTAGTAAGTAGACCAAATAAAAAGAAATTCTAACCTAGACAATAACTATTCTCCGGGCTGCGGCGCCAAAAACTTGATGCGTGGGAATCGCAATAGGCTTTACCTCTCGAGGGATCTCGAGAAGCTTACAACCCCCACCAGGCAGTGTACCTGATCGTTGTAGTATAGTATAGTGACAAGTACCGGGGGATTGATCGTTCAGCTTAGGAATAGTGTCGCTAGGATTAGAAAACCTAAATACTAGTTCTAAGAGTGAGGGATGATTATTTTTGTATTTTTATATTTTTATGAAAGCAAGTAAATATCTCGGGTTTGAAGGATTTGGGCGGAAATAGTTGCTATTCAACTAACCCAATACTAAGATGCAATCAAAATAAAATACTAAAAATGAAATTAAGCTAATTCAACTAAGGTTGTGAGCAGTAATTGGAGAAAATGTGTTTACTTAGATTTCACTACTCCCTAGACATCTTTTACACGTTAATTACTTGTTATAATTGCATGGATGACGGATCGTATTCCTTAATACCATTCATGGGGTGGCACACATAACTTTCCAATTCTATGAGCTCTTATCTCCTCCTACACCATGCCCAACACAACTATAGGGATTGTAAACAGTGGCTCATGCATTAAATACAACCAATAAAGACCTAGTGCACCTCGGTTCATATTTCTTAAGACGTTCAAGCATGTTACCAAGTGGAGATCTGCCAGTTTTCTTAAGCCTAACATATAAATCACTCATCCAAGACAAAGATAAACAAGTAATCAACACATAATTAACATCTAGGTTTCATTAGATCTAAGCAAACACAAGATAGATCTAGCCTAGCATAATGGAATTGAGACAAGAACAAGATATAGACAACCAACACATAGACATATTGATTGAATTAGAAGAACACTTATCTCAATTACAATGCAAGGTATCAAGGGTTTGGAACCCTTGAAAAACCTGTAAAAGTTGCACCAAAATCGTACTTAGGGTTTCTCCAAAACTTCTCTCTTAATGTGTGAAAATTAGAAAACTATATATAGAAAAATAGGTTTGACGGCGTCAAGAATAAACTTGTGACGCCGTCACCTCGCCGCCAAAACTGTTCTCGGACTGCCTAGATCTACTTCTGACGCCGTCAAGACTTATACACTTCCAGGCCGTCATGACTTTTTTACTCTTGACGCCCTTCCTACGTGACGCCGTCAAATCTGTTCTGGGTCGTCATGGAAATTCATGAAATTTGCTCTTGACGCCGTCAAGGTTTTGCTCTTGACGCCGTCACCTACTGTTCCCAGCATGGAAAATTAAGACTTTGGCGTTTTCTTCACTTTTATGCTCCAAAAACGTCCGAATTGCTTCCTTTTCCAGATTTCTCTCCCAAAGTACCTAAAATCACAAAAGGAACGATTTAGGGCAATATTTGATCAAATAAATTCGGATTCGGGCTTAAATAACCCCCTAAAAATGGATCATTTTTCGCCTCATCACTCAGCTTAACTGCACCTCACACACACCACACTTAACCATTGGACCCTAGGGATTTTTATCAAAAGCCTTACACATTTAATCATTTTCTATCCTTTCTTTAGATTAAGCTCATAAACTGTTTTTAGCTTATTAGTAGCTTATTCCTAGTTGCTTTTTCTGAATTTCTACTTTTCTTAGATTACTGTTAGTATAATAGATTTTCCCTCAAAATTCCATAATTTTCCAGTTTCTTTTGTTATTTTTCTCCATTTTATTTCTTTTAAATATATTTTAATTCAAAATAAATAAATAAAAAGTAAAAAAAAAAATAGTTTTCTTTTTCCCAAAAATTTTCTTTTATTATTTAGAATGTAGAAAACTGAATTTTATGCCCGTAGGATTAGTGTAGTTATATTTTCACTTTTAATTTCATTCACTTACATTTATTTTAGTATAACTCGCGTTTTTAGTGTTATTTGTGTTTTAGATATCCATTGCTAGTTCCCTTAGTTTTAATACTTGTTTTTACTTGTTATTTAATATCCGTAGCTTAGAAAAATCATATTCTTCACTTTACCACTTTTCACGACTCGATTTTGCGATTCGATAATTCACGACTCCATTCTACCTTCGTTGGGAAAACGACCCGGGAAATACTTTCACGAGTATTTTTTTTCGGAAACACAAACCTATACTAAAACGACTTTATCAAAATGGCGCCGCTGCCGGGGAAGGTTGAAGAGAGTTTTTGAATTTCGTTTTGAAAAATCGTGTTTTGTTAAGCCTTCCTCTATTTTGTAAATATTTTCTATAAAAATTGAAAAATTCAAAACACTTTTCCTAAAGTGTTTACAAAATACCAAAAAAAAAAAAAAAAAAAAAAAACAGTTACAGCCTCGACTCGACCGAAAGGAGGAGCGTTGTAAACAAAATAAGCCTAACAATATAGCAAAAACGTGAAATTAGTTGTTTATCGGATTACTTCATTCTACAACCGAATAAGCGCAAAATACGGATAGTTTTGACATTAAATTGCAAGCTGAAGAGAGATCCATTCTTCTCTCCGTCCCGTCGCGCGTGGTTTTGAAAGAAACGATTTCAATTAACGTAACGTTTTACAAAAAGAAAATAAAAGTTTTTGTGATTTGTTTTTCTATAAATATCAAAAACCAAAAATAATCTTCTTATCCTCTAAAATTTGATTCTTCTTCTCAACCCTTCTTATGTTTAATTCTTATGGCGTCTCTTGGCTATCATTGTTTTCATTGCAAGAGTCCGATGGAGAATCCGTATCGTTGTTACAAGTGTATTTGTGAGAGGTGCGAAAATAATTGTAGAAACGAATATTGTAATTGGTGCGAAAGATCCATTAATCCTTCGAGTGGCAATCCCACTCCGTCTTTTGAATCTATCATCCCCGACTCTTCCCATCCTTCTCTCACACCGGTTGAGGGAAGCGACCCCGTTTTGGAAGATGTTGGTATTTCTCTTAATGATTCTATTTCGACTGAGATTGTTGAAGATAAGCCGTCAGATCCTTTGGAGCCCGAGCTCAAGGAATCTTTACCCAACTTTGAAAAATATACTTTTGATACGGCAGAGGAGTGCGATTTACCTCCGATTGATAATTCGATTGATCCTGATGAGATGTTCTCCGATTCTGATGATGACGATTCTTTATCTTATGGAGACATTGAATATGTTGAAGAAGTACCTTCTGAGCTCGTAAGTTTAGAAGAAGAGAATGACGAAGATGTTGATACGGAAATACAAGATGAAGCTCTACGTGAAAAATTATTGAATGTCAATCTTCTTATCTCTCGAATTGAAGCATTAAATGATTCTCCGACTTCTTCTCCTATCCCCGATATGGATAGTGATTTCTTACCCGAGCTTGAAATCTTTCGATTTGAAGAGACGAGTAGTGGCAATCCCACTATTCATGCTGATATCTCTCTTCCGGATTATGAATGCTTTACTTTTGAGATTGATTCTGTGCTTATTTCTGAAAATCCGTCACGTGACCATCTTTTAGAGGATGTCGATTGATTTCTTGCTACGGATGACTTGATACCACCGGGTATTGAGAATGACGAGAATGATATTCTTTCCGATTTACTTTCTTCTCGTCCGCCCGCGAAACCACCCAATGAAGATTTTGAATCCGGTACGAATGATGATATTTTAGAAGTGGTGGACGAAAGTTTTGAACAAGATGTTCCTTTTATCATCCAAGTGTTTAAACCATTCTTTTCTTATCCCATCATTTCTTCTTTCCACTCCACCGGGAGTGAGGATACTGTATTTGACCCAGGCATCTCCATCTTTTGTGCCTGGTGTCCGTTTCATTTGCTCTCCCCAAGGACGAATTAATGCGGGGATCGAGTCAAGCTCATGTGACTCAGTGAACAAAAACAAGCGCTTCGTGGGAGGCACCCCATGCTTATCCATTCATCTTCTTAAATTTCTATTTTCTTTCTAATGTGACGTGAGGAGGGCTACCTCTTCCATTTTCTCGTGTTTGTGCTTGTTGTTGTGAATGTCCAAGATTTGCCCGAATAATGGAGACTCTCATGCTCGTTGTTTTGTCTCCGCTCGAGTTACATCGTTCGTTGCTTATCCAATATCCTAATCTTATCGACTAACATTTATCTTTTGGCATAATTAATAAACGGCCTTAGATTTATGTAGGAGAACCCTTACCTTTTAAACATTGAGGACAATGTTTCGTTTTAGTCTGGGGGAGGGGGGGTTGATCTTTCGATCTGATTTTTGCCTTGCACTTTGTCGTGAACTTTTGCAACTCCTTTTTTCCACCAAAAAAAAAATAAAATAAAATAAAAATAAAAATAAAAAATTGATGAAAAAGTCATGAAAAAAGCACAAAAAAAATGAGAAAAAGTTGAAAAAGTTGTGCAAAAATATAATAAAGTTTGAATAAGTGTTTTGACACCTTGTTGACTTTCTTGCTGGCGAGAGTAGGAATAAATATTTTGACTTGACCGGGCATGTTGAGCCCTAGCTTGTTCCCTTAACCAATGATAATCACATAAGCTTGTGCTAGTTTTGTACACCAGGAGCTATAAAATGCGAATTCTTTCTTAAGAATCTACAAGTTCCCGTACTTAACTTTATACATGCGCAGCTTAAAAGCTTTTGCTAGTCTTTTACATAAGGAGCTAGAAATCGCGAATTTTTCTTCTAGAATTTGCAAGTTTCCGTATCTGACTTTATATATGCGTGGCTGATTATTGGCTAAGTATTCGCAGGTTTCATTACTTGGAATCTTAAATTATGAAGAGCGAGAAATGATAGAGTTTATTTAGAAGTTAGATGCTAAACATGGAGTAGTGGTTCTCTTTAGAGCTCATGAGAGGTACTTGTGGCTTTTTACTCCCATCAGAAACGTCACCCATATAAAATAAATGTTCTAGGTTAATTAGTGGTATTTAGGTTTGGATAATATTTAGTTCTTTGTTTTCTTAAGAGAATTTTTGCTTTAAAAGTTGGGTACATATCAAGGAACATCAAAAATAAGAGCAAAACGTGAAAAATCAAAAGTCAAAAGTTGATTATCTATGTGGTTTTGGAGCTACCTGATAAGCTTCCATTGATGTTATGAGAAAAAAAGTCAAGAAAGAAAAAAATGAAAAATATGAGAAAAGTATGAAAAAAAAAAGTGAAAATGAAAAAAAGTGAAAATTGAAAGTTATGATGAATAAGAGTTTGAATGTAAATAAGTTGTTAGCGCGTGAGGTGCATGTGTGTAATTCTGAATTGGACACATGAGGTGCACGTGTAGTACTCCGCAACTTATATTTATGATATTGTATGTACCAAAATTCATTGATGTGGACCGAATTTCTATTGCAGTGGTTCTTAAGAGAAAATGAATAACTACTTATCGTTTAAACTTAGGTGTCACTATCGGACTAAAAATTATTGAAACGAGAAAATATGAAGCAATTCATTTCTCAATAAAAATAAAATATTGAGATACAAAACCTAGGATATGGGAGTAAGGAGTTTCCACAAGTAACTTTTATGAGTAGTGTTAGCAGCTAACTTGTAGATAAGTTAGTGATCTCGTTTGTACGCTTAGTTTGGGGACTCGTGAAAAATCAAGGATGACGATTTTTATCCGTATGGTCACTTCTTAAATAGAAGTGTTTCTACTCGTTGACCCTAAAAATTATTGCAAAATAATGAAAGTTCAATGAATCGTCACAAGTATGAAGTAAGAAAAGTACAAAAATAGAAGTGATAGTGGAATAAAGGAAAATTTTGGAAAAACGGGACGTTTTCGGGAATAAATGATTTTGAAATCTCTTTTGAACGTTCTTGCTACTTTTCAAAGTTAGTAGAAAGAGTTTCTAAGTTATTTATCTCGAGAATGTGATGTGATTACATTGCGTGAGGACACGACAATATCTTATTCTGGGGGATTTTGGTATGTGTTATTTCACACATACCTTTTGACCTAATTTACGGACCAAAACGACCGAAAACCCGATCATAAATGCCATATTTGTTGTGTTTTTGTATTTTTGTAAGTGCAGGTACGGATATGAGATAAGTGGACAACAATCAAGAAAACCCGACAACACGAGCACGAGAATTTGGAATGAGTGTCAAAAGCCGAGGTCGGGAATGCTAAAAAGTCAACTCAAGCCCTTGGAAGAAATTATCATAATTGGCAGAATTGGTCCTCAGAGTTTAACAATTTACATTTTTGGTCCTTGGATTCTACAACCTTAAATGCTACAACTAAAACTAAGCTTGGTCCAACAATAATTAAACCCAATCCCATTTTATCCTTTTAAATCCAAAGCCAAATCTCAAAAATAAATACCCAAGCCCAAACCATTTTATTATAACTGGTCAAACACCCTCACCATCGGTCAAATGCTACCAAATAATAAAAACATCCCTCCACCCATTTTAACCCCGTACATCCTCTTCCCCAATTCACCACAAACCCTAATTTTACCATACCCAAAATTAACCATTTTCCACAATAATTACCAACAATTCAATCTTCTAGAACCTAAAACCACGTGAGATACGCATGTCAGAGAGAAAAAAAAGCTGCCAAAGAATGCCAACGTGGACTAAAGACAGCTTGTGATTGGTTAAGACGTGTCACTCTACTCATTGGATTCTGTTTCTAGAAGCTGTACACATGTCAGAAAGAGTATAGAGCACGAGGATCGCCAGCATGTCCAAATGAAGGTTTCCTATTGGTCGAGACACATCATAATTTTCATCCAAGGGTTCTTATGGATTTGAAGAAACACATATTGATCAAAGGGTAGAGATTAATTCTTCTGGGTCCTTCTTATGACATCACACCAAGACCTCAAGCTCGGATATAAATATCAGCCCTCCTCATCATTTTCCAACTGTTAGTCTAGGAGTAGGAGTAGTATAGTGGTAGATTTTAGCTTATTGAAGTGTGGTATTTTAGCTTATAACAATTTTAATTTCCTGCTTTTAATTTTCTCAAGTATTGTATTGAATTGTAATCTCTTTTCAAATTAAATTCAGTTTTATTGCAATTCATATTCAGAAGTTTTCATTAATTTCACTTTAAGTTTTCATACTTCCTTCATAATTGTTTCATAAAGCTCATCAAAAGCTTGTAGTGAGATTCATCACTTAGTTACAGCTTCAAAATGGTTAAATGTTTTCTGGTCAATGAACGTCAACAGTGACTCATGATGATGATTCTGGGTTTTAATGGTGTTTGATTATTGGTTTCTGGTGCTATTCAAGCTTATCTAAAGATAGGTTGTGGTTTGGTTGATAAATCCTATTTCAGTTAGGGGTCCATATTTGTAAGTTGTTGATCCCAATTTAGCTCTTATTGCATACTGCTTCGATTAGTATAAATCTGTATGTGTTAGCTTGTTTGTTGATTGAATTGCTTATATCCTTGATTAGATTACTTGTTTGATCATTTGTTTTAGTTTTTCAGTTTGCTTTAGCATAGTTCATAGTTTTACTTTGCTAACTGAGTGATACTTGAACATCTGTGATTGGTGGTTAGTCTTTGTTCTGTACTGAATTGTTGAGCCTCATTTAGTTCAATTGATCAATGTGTTAATACAGATTGTGGTTTTATGGTTTGAAAATCTCATTTGCTTAAAGTTGTAGTTTCTGCTTTAATTAATTCAATATAGGTTATAGAAGTAGTATGAAATCTGGTACCATTGCTTTATTAGTCTGAACTCATAATTTCACCCATTTTGACCCATGAGCCTTGCCCTTTGTGGCCTGTTTATTCCCCTGCACCATTGCTTTCTGTCCCCATTGTCCTGTTTCATCGACTTATTTCTAGTCCCTAATCTGATCTCAGTAATTGAATTTTGGTGTTGTGTATTCCTGGTTATGCTGTTTCATTATATCATTTGCTAGTTCTAAGTGAATTGTTTGCTGATATATGCCCTGCACCTTCATAAGTGCTCAAACATTGAGCTGATTTTGATTTTTGATTGTTTCAATATTAGATTAATTGCTCTGAGATTTTGGTTACATGCTCTTTGGTTGCTTATGTAGTTAATTAGTATTTTTACAAATTTATTTACTTCAACTTTAGATTAGCTCTTGTTAGGCTTGATACTGCCCTGCACTTAGCTTACACACATAACTGTCCCAAATAGTCCTTTTTGGACTTGATTCTAGATATGCTTCAGTAGGTTTTTGCTTATTAAATTGATTGTATAGGTTGTTAGTAGGGTAGGCTTGATTAGTTTGAGCTTATTTTGGATCTTGAAGTTCCATTAGGTAATTTTTTATAGACTACAAGTGTGAGTGTGCAGCCCTGCACATTTGTCCAACTCCCCCTCTTCCCAGTTTGTTTTCTGCCTATTATATGATCCTTAATGTCTGCAATATGGTTTGTGAGTTTATTGGTTGCATATCTACATAATTGTAATGCTTTTATGATTGAGATTTTAATAATGCAGCTTATGAATTAGCTTTAAGTTTGCTCATTAGGACTGATTGGTTGAGTTTCTTTTTAGAATTTAGATTAACTGTTTCTGTTTTGTGCTTAATCTTAGCATAATATAAGTTTTCATAAAAAGTTATATTAGTAAAAAGTTCATATTCTAACCTGTTTTATCAGTTTCAAAAAGAAAATTTGAAAAATAAAATGTTTCAACAAAAAGATGGACCAGGGATTCGAACCCTGGTCTGCTCAGCTTAACTGCACCTCACACACACCACACTTAACCATTGGACCCTAGGGATTTTTATCAAAAGCCTTACACATTTAATCCTTTTCTATCCTTTCTTTAGATTAAGCTCATAAACTGTTTTTAGCTTATTAGTAGCTTATTCCTAGTTGCTTTTTCTGAATTTCTACTTTTCTTAGATTACTGTTAGTATAATAGATTTTCCCTCAAAATTCCATAATTTTCCAGTTTCTTTTGTTATTTTTCTCCATTTTATTTCTTTTAAATATATTTTAATTCAAAATAAATAAATAAAAAGTAAAAAAAAAAATAGTTTTCTTTTTCCCAAAAATTTTCTTTTATTATTTAGAACGTAGAAAACTCAATTTTATGCCCGTAGGATTAGTGTAGTTATATTTTCACTTTTAATTTCGCGCACTTACATTTATTTTAGTATAACTCGCGTTTTTAGTGTTATTTGTGTTTTAGATATCCATTGCTAGTTCCCTTAGTTTTAATACTTGTTTTTACTTGTTATTTAATATCCGTAGCTTAGAAAAATCATATTCTTCACTTTACCACTTTTCACGACTCGATTTTGCGATTCGATAATTCACGACTCCATTCTACCTTCGTTGGGAAAACGACCCGGGAAATACTTTCATGAGTATTTTTTTTTTTTGGGAAACACAAACCTATACTAAAACTACTTTATCAATAATGATGCACTAATTTGATTTGCTTACTTTATTTTTGTACAAGTAGAAAGATGGTAGCTGAGAAGATTCATGATGTTGAAAAGATTAATGAAGTTTGAAGACTATGAAGACATTCTCAGAGTTGTTCCACTTATGTTGTGTATTTATGTTTTGCTTGTAGGGAAACTTGTAGGCAATTCCCGTATGACATCACTTGGGGAGAGATTGATAGCCTCAAAAGTGCAGCCATTTATGGGAATTGCATTAGCTTCATTATTTACTTATACGCAAGGACTAGTTTAGTCAATCTAGTATAGATAAGCGTGTAAGTTAGTATATATACCCTCCTAGTCACAACTAGAAGGGTGAAGCTCATTTTTGTATCATTTTATAAGTTTATTTTTCTCTCTTAATAAACACACATATTTCCTTTATCTCACTACTATCTCTGTACAATACACTATGTTTAACTTGTATTTTATGTTTCCCTGACCATTACAATTCGTTTACTATATAAGATTGGTAGTTGTGGTTGTGGTTCCTTCTTATTATTCTCATCTTAATTATATTTCTCATTTGATTCTAAATCTTACTTTTATTTTTAATTTGGATTTCACTTTTGAAAGTATAAGTGTTGTTTTAGTTTTGATCGTATTGGTCGGAACTAGCATTTAGCTTTGTTGTAATTCTAAATTCATGTTTATTTATAGGATCTTTTTTCGGAATTATCGTTCACCTTCATGGTAATCTCTAGGGTCATTGTAATTTCGAGTTCGTCATAGCCAAAATCTAAAGTTCGTTTAAGCCAACTCTCTGATTTGCTTTAAAGGGTTCAATTTGACCCAAACATGACGCCTTTAGGCCAGTCGGAGTGGTAGTAAGTTAAGGCGTGAGTGAGCAACTCACGATGGTGACTCCCAAAACAAATAGAGCAAGTCACGGCAAAAGTGAGATTGTGGTGAGTTACTCGTCATGGTTTAAAGCTAGCAAATGTGGCCCCACCCCAAAAACTAATTGTTTTTTATTTGTTTTGTGAGTATGTGGGAGGTATTTAGTGGGGTATTGATGTGTCGTTGTGTGTAGGTAATATTGATTATCAAGTTTTACTATTTATATTTTGGCGACTTTACCTATAACAAATACAAACGGGCAGTTACCCGATTGATGGTAGGTTAGTTGCTAAGTAGGGTGTTGATCATTAAGAGTGGAACGTTAACACTTAAATCTATCAGTTTTTTTAATTATCTAAGTTAGTTTAATTAAACCTAATTCTAATGTAGCAAAAGGATTTCAGCCTAAGAGACTGACACGAGGTTTAGATTTAGTAAAACTGTAAATGAGACAGATAACACACACAAGCATAAACACATATTATAAAGAAGACGTCAAGCCGATAGTAAGGAAAACGTATTAACCAAGTTAATCATTTAAAATGACAGATTCGACTACTTGTTATAATGATGATACTTACTTCATTGGTGGTTTTCTTATGTAAGCTAGGCGGTACTTCTTCACCCTAGGTTCTAAACAGATGAATCCTATCACAGTTAACCAAAACCCGCATAAAGTCTAACTGGGTGATTATAATTTTCATAAAGTCTAACTTGTTGATTATAATTTATCCGCTATATGCTATCACTAACAAGGTGAACAACGAGTGCTTTATTACAAATTCATGCCCTAACCTTATACCTAGTAACCTAATGGTCATAACGCTATTGATCTGGTCATAACGCTAAAGCCAAGTAATATGTGACTCTCCCGAATAATGATCATCATTCACTTTATGCTATCGCAAATTAAGGACTATCAATGAATCAAGAATCAGTTGAATGAGAGATCTAACATATGCACAAATGTGTATGAAGTGATAAATATAATCGACATGCAACGAATGAGTAAGCAATCCAAATAAACAAATCAAAACATCAAATAATCATAACTTGGCTAATACCTACAGGTATTAACCCATAATCTCAGTAATCATACAAAGTATCATATTCAGAACGATCAAAGTATGAATCATAAAGGAAAAATACGCTAACCGAACAATTATAGCGTAGTATAACAATTACAAGAGTTCTCATATGGAATTATAGCAGTAGTAGGACCTTCTTGGTCTTCTTTTTTCGTACTTGGTAGTTAAAAGCTCTGTGAAAACCGGACTTTAGGTTTTCTATTTATAGGTTTCAAATACGGTCGATACGGCGTATTAGATTACCCAATACGGCGTATCCAGGTAACTTCGCGTGGGGTCCAAGATTAATATATTCCATAATATTCGTGCACCGCCTTCCTGATACGGTGTATCATAAGGATAAATACGGCATATCAGGTCTTCTTTATCTTGGATATCTGATGGAGTCTTTGTGATGGATACAACGTATCTTTAGAATGTAATACGGCGTATCTGGACTAAAACAAGTTCGTTCTTCTTGTTGACCAAAGTTTCATATACGACGCATCCAATATTTGGATACGACATATACTTCAAAGTCAGGCAATGGTATTGATAATCGTCCAAGTCTTGGTATACGGCGTATCTGCCTAGAATGATACGATGTATTCTTGCCTGTTTAGTGGACTTTCTCGAACTTGATCCATTTTGCTTCAAAACACGTCCATTATTGTTAACTTTCACCAATTGCTTGATAATAACCGAGATTGAAATATTTAAGCAATTAAGTATCAAATCTTATATAAAATCATATAAAACAAGCAATATACATAGGATAATGATGCTATAAATATGACCTTATTTGATGTCATCAGGTATGTTTTTAGGCCAATGCTAATGAGAGGGTGGTTGCTCGGTTGGTTGACCCCCAACTGAGTAGTCAACCGCGTTGGCCCCTCTAGCTCAATCGAGCATGGCCGAATCCCACCCTAACCTTTGCATTTTTGCGGTTTGTTAGCCAAACAATTAAATGGGCACAACTCCCCTATTTTTTTTTTCGAACCTTTTCAAAGAAAGAACAAAACCAATCGTTACCTTAAAGGATATTGAAAACGTGATTTCTGCTTCTTCATGAAATTACAAGAATACCATCACGTATCTATTGCTTTTCTTTCATACATGGAAATATTTTTTGTGTTAGAGAGATAGAAAAAGAGCCGTAGAGATAGAAGATGAAGGCTATGTTTGGCAAATGTAGTTGTGAGCAGTAGCCACAGCTCACTACTCACCGCTCACAGCTTCTTAAAAAAGCATTGAAAAAATGAGCATTCCTAAAATATAAGAAAGCTCACCGCTCTTATGCCAAACGATTACTAAAAATAAAAAAACTCATTGCTCACCGCTCATCGCCTCAAAAAGCTTCAAAAAGCTCTGCGCCAAACATAGCCGAAATATGCAGATTGGAGATGAAGATAAAAAGCGGCTAGTGTAAAACCCTACATTTCATATAAGTTAGGCACTTAAGCTAAATGGCAAATATTCAATTTTGTGGTCTTGCTATTCTATTTTTTAAGGCCCATACATGCATAACACTAACCAAAAGTTTTCATAATTTGGCATTAAAAAAGGTAACAGATAAACTTTCGTTAATAGCATGTGCAAATTATATATATATATATATATATATATATATATATATATATATATATATATATATATATATATATATATATATATATATATATATATATATATATATATTATTGTTACCTCTTATAATTATTATTATTTTTTAAAAAGCTATGATATTGTAGTCATCATTAGCAAATTGTGGTTGGGTGTAGTATTGGAGAAAGAAAGCTGATGTGGAGGAGAATGACTACAATAGTTACTTTCACCATTAGCATTAACCTTATAAAGTATGTATTTTAATAAAAGGTGAGGGAAAGGTGACCAAAATAGATATATGATGAGTTAGGGGTTGTTTGATTGCTTCTTAATAGTCCAATTAAGAGCTTACTACTTATTCGGTCAAAGGCCTCCTTGTTTGATAAAAATGTTTAACACCTCCGAATTATTCTGTTTGCTACTAAACCATTTTGCTTGAGTAGGGTCTCTAAACCACACAACACCCAACATTTAACCCATGCACCATTTTCATTTTTATTTTTAAAATATTGTTTAACAAATAGAACAAAAATAGCTGCTAATATTAAAGAGCGCAAACTATTATCACAAAAAGGTAAGAATCAAAACAGGTGGTAATATCGATTGAACTACTTCAAATTTATTTTCCACAGTCACATTCAACTACTTGAAGTTTTATTATTAATTTATTTACAATATTAAAAGTAAAGGTCTTACGTCTCTTTGACTAAAGGAATTCGCCATCGTCATTTAACTTTTTTTTTTTTTTTTTTTTTTTTTTTTGTACTTTACGAATTTCTCATTTATTATTGTTTTTAACTAACAAAATGGTTAATGGGCGTTATTTATTTATTTTCTAATTGAAATGGGTATCAACTATTTTAATTTAATCAAAGTTTTGAAGCATGTGCTCGTACGTGTTAATAATTATTCACTCTTCGTTATGTGCATTTTTTCTAAGATAAAATCTATAAAAATTCACCATATACAACACAAGGATAGATTTGTAATTTTATATCATTGAATCAGTATCAACACTTACCAAATATATCACTTTCATTCAAAACCAAGTTTATACAGAGCCTATGTATCATTCAGAGCTTATAATCATTCAACGTTAAATCATATGGTTTTATCAAACAACCCATTACGCTGTGTTCCCAAGTTTATTTTTGGAAGAAGAGAAAAGAAGTGGAAAGAAAACAAAATAAATTCGTTTTTTTTTTTTTTTTTCTTTTTTTTTTTTTTTTTTTTTTTTAAGGAAAGAAGAGAATAGAAAAAGAGAGTAATTTAGGCTAAACTTCTCTCCAAAACTTTCTTATCAAATGTGAAATTATTTAAAGATAAGTTATATTAGAAAGCTTTAAATAAATAAAATTACTTAAGTAACCTAATACAAAACGAGGTGAGTTATTTTATAAACTAAGTTTTTGTTACAAACTGAGGGACAAATTTCCACCATCCATCTAGTTTGATCTAATGGTTGGGATTAACCTAAGATTTAATAAGACAACCTAAGTCCATGTTTTTTTTCTTGTCCTTTTTCTCTATCTTATTTATTCATTTTTTTTCCTTTTTTATTTTCTTTCTTTTTTTTTTTCTTTTTTTTAACTTCACGTTTTTTTCCTTTAATTCAAGTTTTTTTTTTTTTTTTTTTTTTTTTTTTTTTATTTGCGTTTTTTTTACGTTTTTTCGTTTTTTATACATATTCGTCAGTTTTTTACGTTTTCGTCAGTTTTCTTACGTTTTCGTTTGTTTTCATACATTTTCGTCCGTTTTCATACGTTTTCGTCTGTTTTCTTACGTTTTCGCTCGTTTTCATACGTTTTCGTCTGTTTTCTTACGTTTTCACCCGTTTTCATACGTTTCGTCCATTTTAATACGTTTTCGTCCGTTTTTATACGTTTTCGTCCATTTTTTTTTACATTTTCGTCTGTTTTCAAACGTTTTCGTCTGTTTTTGTCCATTTTCATACGTTTATATACGTTTTCATCCGTTTTCGTCTGTTTTTATACGTTTTTTACCGTTTTTATACGTTTTCGTCCGTTTTCATACATTTTCGTATGTTTTCAGGCCTTTTTGTCCGTTTTCATACGTTTTCGTCCGTTTTTTTATGTTTTTTACTGTTTTCAGACGTTTTCGTCTACTTTTATACGTTTTCGTCTGTTTTTATACGTCTTCCTTCTTTTTTTGTCCGTTTTCATACGTTTTCGTTCGTTTTATACGATTTTGTCCGTTTTTATATGTTTCCATCATTTTTTATACGTTTTTGTCCGTTTACATACGTTTTCATCTGTTTTCGTCCGTTTTCATACGTTTTCGTCCGTTTTCGGATGTTTTCGTCCGTTTTCAGACGTTTTCGTCCATTTTTATACATCATTGTCCGTTTTCAAACATTTTTGTCCGTTTTCGTATGTATTCGTCTATTTTCTTACGTTTTCATCTATTTTCATATGTTTTCGTCCATTTCGAAATGTTTTCGGTCATTTTTAGATGTTTTCATACGTTTCTAAATATCAAAAGTATTATTCTTTGATACTCAGAATATCACAAGGGATTTTCAACTAATGTTTTGTAGCATGAAAATCACTTGTGATATTCAGAAAATCGCAAGTGATATTCTAAATATCACAAGTGATTTTCAACTAATGATTTATAACATAAAAATCACAAGTGATTTTCAACTAATGTTTTGTAACATGAACATCACTTGTTATTTTCTAAATATCATTTGTGATATTCTGAATATCACTTGTGATTTTAATGTTACAATGCATTAATTGAATATCACTTGTGATATTTAGAATATCACAAGTGACATTCTGAATATTACAAGTGATATTCTGAATATCACAAGTGATTTTCAACTAATGTTTTGTAACATGAAAATCACAAGTGATATTCTGAATATCACAAGTGATATTCAGAAAATTACAAGTGATATTCAGAATATTACAAGTGATTTTCACGTTTTTTTAATTCACGTTTTTTTCACTTTCATACGTTTTCGTTCGTTTTCATACGTTTTTGAATATCACAATTGATATTCAGAATATCACTTGTGATTTTCTGAATATCATTAATAATATTCTGAATATCATTTGTGATTTTCTGAATATCTATCACTTGTGAATATCACAAGTGATATTCTGAATATCACAGAATATCACTTGTGATATTCTGAAACGTATGAAAACGTCTGAGAATGGCAAAAAAACACAGAATATCAATTGTGGTACTCAATATATCACTTGTGATATTCAGAAAATCACAAAAATGACATGTGATATTCAGATAATCACTTGTGATATTCTGAATTTCACTTGTGATATTTAGTATATCACTGGGGTGATATTCTAAATATCACAAAATATCACTTGTGATATTCCGAAACGTATGAAAACGTCTGAGAATGGCCAAAGATATTGAAAAATGGACAAAAACGAATGAAAACGACGAGAATATAAGAAAACGGAAGAATATGTATGAAAACGGAAGAAAATATACGAAAGAATAAAAACACGTATGAAAAAGGAAGAAAACGTATGAAAAATAGGACGAAAACGAAAGAAAACGGATGAAAATGGACGAAAACGCAAGAAAACAGATGAATAAATATGAAACAGACAAAAACACATGAAAGCGTAAAACCACGTCTAAAAACGGATGAAAACGTATGAAAAATGGACGAACACGGATAAAAACGAATTAAAACGTCTGAAAATGGACGAAAACGTGTATAAACGTATGAAAACGGACGAAAACAAATTAAAACATCTGAAAACGTATGAAAACGGACGAAAACGTAAGAAAGTGAAAAAAAAACTTGAATTAAAATAAAAAACGTGAACTTAAAAAAAAATATCCGTGAATAAAAAAAACATGATTTTTTTAAAAAAAGAAAAAAGAAAAAAAGTGAATTAAAAAAATGTTTATTAAAAAAAAGCTTGAAAAAAAAACGACGTTAATAGAAAAGGAGGACCAAGAAAAAAGAAAAAGAAAAAGAAAAGAGAAAAAAAGAAGCAACCCTTGATTAGAAAACAAAAAAAACAAAAAAAAAAAAAAAAAAGACAATAAAAGGCCACGTGAAGGGCTAAAAAAGACCCAAAAAAAAATAAATAAATAAATAAAAAAGAAAAAAGAAGTGAATAAAAAGAAAGAAAAAAAACATTAGACTTAGGTTTCTATATTAAATCTTAGGTTAATCTCCACCATTAGATCAAAATAGATGAATGGTGAGGATTTGTCCCTTAGTATGTAACAAAAACTTAGTTAACAAATGAACTTTTCTCAATACAAAACATAACTTTTATAATAAACACTACTTTTAGCCTTTGTCTAATTTTTTCAAACAGCCCATATTACTTCACTTCACCTTATTCACTATTTCGACCAATATTCAAAACCAACTTTAAAGAAATGCATTACATTTCCATGTAACATACTTTCACCATTAATTCACATCACAATCCATCCATAAATACAAAAGTACAAAACAATTCAAAAAACTTGCAAATAATTGAAAGATCACCCCACCACCAAACCCCAAAAACTTTAAACCACAAATTCAATGAATCTGAACCGCACAAGATCTTTTTTGTCACACAACGTGCCATCCCATAATTTAATCACATAAAATATAAATTTATTTATATTTTATTTTTAGGTGAAGCAAAACATATCTCAAAACACATAAATACATCATCCCTTTATATGTCAGCTTGTCTTGTTTCTTGTTTCTACTTCATCCACCGTTGACCACCCTACTTTCACCGGAATATTCCATCTTGGTAACTTTCTTTTTTTACCCTTTTTCCCATTTGGTTGGAATTGAGATCTTTAGGTAAAGTTAACAATTTTATAAAGTTAAGAACTTTATCTTATCTGGGTATTGCTTAAATGTGTTTATTTTACTATAAAGTCTTGTCTTTTAGAGCTAATTTTTACTGTGTTACATGAATTTGGTTGTTTAGTTTTGTGGGTTTATCTTGTTTTAGTGAAATCTATGTCTTTTTGTTGAACGTTTAGATCTTTAGGATAAATTTGGGTAGAAATGATCTAAGTAACTTTTTTTAGGTATTTTGTAGTGTGTTATTTGAATTTGGTTGTTCTATGTTGTGGGTTTATCTTGTTTTAGTTAAAGGTGGTATTTTTTTTTTGCTGAAATTGTGGATCTGTTAGTGTAAATTTTGGTAGAAATGATTTCTTAGTAGAGTATTCTTATAAAGTTAAGAGCGTTATCCATATCCTCTTTTGTAGAGTGCTATACTGCTATATGCTTATGTTTTTAACTTTCGTTTTGAATTTGGGTAAAAGCTATAAATACTCACTTTCATTATAACTCATTATGCTTTCTCTACTTCATTAATTCTCATAATACATGATTTGTTAAGGGTATTTTGGTCATTTCTCACATCTTCATCTTCTATGTTTATTAAACCGACCAAACACCAAAAGTTGGGGCCACCTTCTCACATGTCCAAAAATAAGATAATAGTACCCACCTTCTTCTAGTTTTGTCTCCGGTATAACTAACGACTATCTCAAATTAAATATTTCGAAATGTTACTAGCTAAAATTCAAGTCTAGAATGCAGCTTAGTCAAGTAAAAGATTTGTAATCAGTTGTCAAAACAACTATCTTCACAAATGTATATTTCCGAACGGTTTTTTCCGACAAAAACCTCAATTTATTCTGGCAATACCGTATTTCTAACGAAGTGGGTTACATATATATTTGATTAAAATCACGTTAAGGTAACTATTAGATTTTTTTTTTTTTTTTTTCATGTTACTAAAATTAGTTAGTTGTTGCTATTGATTTCTAATCTTGAGAGTTGCCAGAAAACATGAAAATGGTCGTGAAATAACATGAAGGAGACCAGATATGATTTACTGAAGAAATTATTAAAGTAACAAAGAAATAAAATGAGGCATATGCTTGGCCATAGAAGTGATTTCCGTTCATATACGTTCAGTAAAATGACTGGTATTACTATAGCTACAAAAATAGTCCCTCAAGTTTTTCTAACTAGCAGCATTAACCCTGGTGTTAAGAAGATAAAGGGCATTTTAGTCTTTTCATATGAGAATGATGTAGTTCTGAATAATGACCTGTTGACCTAAACAATGTTAATGTAAATGACAGTATGTTTTGTAGAGGAAGCATAATGAGATCTGATGGGAAGTACATAAGAGTATTTATAGCGTTTACCCTTCGAATTTTTATGTTTAGTTACTTATCTATAAGGTGAAATGCTAAACAAATGAGGTTTTCCCTCCCATGGAGGGTGAGTCATTGACTCATGTGTACGCAGCCTAACCTCGGCAACCCCATGATTGTTTCCAAACCATTTCTCCAAGATGATACTTAGTGAAGTTCAAACCTGAGACCTCTTGTGAGGACATCATTTCACTTATCTATTATGTGAAATGATGTTACTTTTATGGTTCAATTAGTTGGCTTTAAATCTTATTGGGTTCACGGTATGGCTATTGGCTAGTAGGTATAGTGTTGTTCCAATTTTTTGTAATCAAGAAGCTTCGGTATTTGTAGCATAAAGCATAATTCAAATGACTATATGTTCATTTCTGGCTTAGGATGTCGTCTGTGTCGCATGTGTTTCTTGTCAATTAGCGGGTGGTAGAAGCTTTAACCATCGATTTTCTCAGTTTTAGATACGGTTTGGTGGACTTTCAAAGCTCTTTTGAGTTTTGACTTTAAGCTAGTATAGTTTCTTAAAATTTCATTTTTAACTTAGTACGTGTGTTATCTTTAAAACCAAATCCTTCAATCTTTTGTTTGTGAAAAGTATTGTGTACGATCCTGAAACTGAAAAATTGAGTAGTGTTCATCTTTTTCTGGAACGATTTGCTCTAACAGATTTATAATGTCGAATTTGTAAACGGAAACCAAAAGGGAAATAAATAAAATGAGTGTCTTGTAAGCTTGATTGATTTCTTGGTTGTTATCTTGATATGTGTGGGACCCAATATTATCTCATCTCCTATTCAATAATAATTAATATTGATTCTTCCTAGATGGGAAGTACATCATTTGATTTTCTGCTAATTAAAAACTCAAGCAAATATGCTTTTCAAAGATGTATGATCTTTCCTCTTTTCATTAACGAATCCCATGTGCTTATGTAGCTTTAAAGATTTGATTTTGGTCTGATTATTAACATTATCACAGAATAGATACGGCCAATGACACGATAATTTGAATAAAAAACCAAATAGTCTTTCAGTTTGGAATCATAGAATTATTCAAAAATGCTAAAAGCCATTAAATGTGGTTTTGTGTCCCACTATAAAATCAATGGTGGCGTTATGATATAAGGGAATTGAATGTGATCTTGTAGAAAAGCTAAGTTCTTGCATCACTTTTGGCAACAAAAAGATTCTTATTTGGGAAAACTTTTTTAAAACAAACCAAATAATGACTTGTTATCCCGTTCACTCCTTTACGTAAGTTAGCACTGATGTTTTCTCAGTCATTGAGCAAAAGATTCTTATTTGGGAAAACTTTTTTAAAACAAACCAAATAATGACTTGTTATCCCGTTCACTCCTTTACGTAAGTTAGCACTGATATTTGCCTTTCATATAACAAATATAAATGTTAAAAGGTTAAATGCCACGGGTGGCAGCCTCACCAACCGGTCCCACAGACATGGACATATATATTAGTGTATGTATGTATTTATGTGCATTTATTTGGAGCTGATAAATGAGCTGTATTATTGCTCTCTCATTTTGGTAAGTTAATAAGAGTTTTCCGATCATTAAGTCCATACCTTCACGTTTCAAGTAAAAAGTGTGTATTTATGTAAATATGTATGCATGTATATGCATCTACATAAACCAATAGTTATGTAGATTTGGTATGTCAGTGTTATTTTTTCTATCTGTACCTTTAGAGTATCATGTCTTCAGTATGTTATATGTATGCACATGTTTATGTATATGTAGTGCATATATGATATGACTGATGGTATTGCTAATATTGCAGATAAGCTTTCATATTGAGAACGATAAAGAATAACCGGTGTTCTTTAAAAAAGTAAGAATCCATGGCTGCTGTCGCTCAATTGCAAAGACAGTTTATCGAGTACACAACATCTCTGTATAATGAGGTTTGTAAACTCTTTAAAAATGATAGTAAATGTTACATAAACCTTAGAATCTTTTTCATGTTTTTGGGTTTCATCCGGGAAAACTAGGAATTGTTATCTGATATCTTAATGGATATTTCTGACTTGAATTTATGGGCGTCGTTAGGGGTATCTCGATGATCAATTCACACAACTTCAGAAGCTGCAAGATGAGAGCAACCCGGACTTCGTGGTTGAAGTCGTGTCTCTTTTTTTTGAAGACTCTGAAAAGCTCCTTAATAATTTGGCCACCGCTCTGTAAGCTCGTTTTTGTGCTGTTCATCTTTCTTTTTCTTGAGGTATCTTAGCAGTTTCTTATCATAATCTTTTTGTTTTGAACTGACAAAAAAAGTCAACAGAATATTGTGGACTATAAACAGGTTGATTCTCATGTTCATCAGTTTAAGGGTAGCAGTTCCAGGTATTACACTGTGTAATCAGATCTATTTGTCAGCTTTCGTCAATAAACCTTTTTTGGACCAAAAGTTTCAGTATGCTGATGAAATGAGCCTGTTTGTTTGTTACCATATAGATTGCAATGTTTACCATTTTAATAAACAAAATTGAAAGTTTTTTGTGCTCTTTGGTAATTTGTTATAACAGCATAGGGGCACAACGAGTCACGAGCGTGTGTGTTCTCTTCAGAAACTGCTGTGAGGAGAAAAACCTTGACGGGTGAGTAACTGTTTCTCATTGACCCATATGTTTACTGATTCTCCAATTATGATGATAAACTGTATTGACTTTTGGGTTCTACGTGTAATTTTGCTGTGGTAGTTTATTGTTTTGGACCTCCACAATTTGAGAATAGGAGAAACATTATTAACTTTTTGTTCAAGTATACTACTTGTTATCAAAATAGAAATCAATATGCACTATGCCCGTCCTGTGATAGTTGCAGTATTTTTAGCTCACCAATTTACGTATTCTTATAGGTATAAAAAATAACGATGTTGGTTTGGGTTCATAAGACTCTTTTTGGGTAAAGGGTTTTACCCCGTGAAATAGTTAAGAAGACTCTTTATATTGTTTGCTAAACGGCATCTTTGACTTTTTTCTGAAATATGTACTTGGTCAAATAATGTACAGTAATATTTTTGTAAAATGGGATTAAGTCTGGCAAACTTAACACAAGAAGTTTTTGGGGGTGGTTTTTGGCAGATTACCAATTCGCTCAAAACCCAAAAACTGAATTTGTGACCACTCGATCGGGACTTTTATTCATATAGACCATCAAAGAGGTAGTGTAGCGGTCAGAGGTCAGAAGTTATTTCTAATATATCAATGCAACTCAACATTAGATTGACACATGGTATGTCTTATTTAGCTAGACAGAAAAATCATGAATGCCATCGTCATTATAGGAACCAGACTTCTAATAAAAGCCAAAACCCTAAACCCCCTTCAGTGCCAATCAGGATTGCATCAACGTTTGTAAACCAGTTTGAGATCAGTGTCCAATCTATATGATTTAGCACCGTATTATGCCTTTATATTTCCATTGATGAGTGACAAAGAGTTGAGGAATAAAATGATTAAGAGACAAAAGGGGGAAGACCAAGCTGGTGGAATTCAACAATGTTTTTTATTCTTTAAGCGACTGGTTAATGTCTCAAACGGCAAGTTGATACCTGAATCAATTAAAACTTAAAATATAGACTTTAGGTTGTAAAGGTGTGTAAAGTGGGAATGTGTGTAGAGTATGTTCACTTTTTTGTGCAATTTGCCTTTCTATCCAATAATAGTGATAAGGTTACCCATTTGCTATTGGTTACCCCATGGTTCAGTTAGAGGTGGCAACGGGCGGGGTTCCGGTGGATGCAATGATTATGTGATGGACACAAAAGTGCTTGTGCTTCTGGACTCTCAATCTGATGATCTGCTGAGTGTATAAGATACATGTTTTTATATTAAATCCGCTGGAATACGTTACACGTACAGTAGTACCCGTGACATTTTGGATACTCAAAATTTGAAGATAATACTCTTGATTTTTAGATTTAGTTCAAGTATAAACTTGGTTATTATTCAATGGTTTCCCCCCCTAAGTTTTTAGATTTAGTTCAAGTATAAACTTGGTTATTATTCAATGGTTATGGTTCTTATATATGTGGTCTGCAATTTTCTGGTCATGAAAATTCCAGTTTTTGGCGTCTTTTAGATACATATGATCTCAAGCAGATGATAGTTTTCTACTTTGTGCTCCTTTTAATCTAAGGACGCCGGTGATCCACTGATATACAAATACTGCTCATTTTATACCTGTTAGTAACATATGGTTTTGATGGTCAAACTTTATTTGCCAAATTGCCAAGTACTTCTCTAAATATTTTTATAACTGATTCTTTTTGGATACACAAACAATCACCAAATGGCCTAGTGTAAGGCACCAAACCTCCTCAGTAAGACGTCTAGGGTTCAAAGTTCAAACCTCATTAGGTACACATTTGGATGGCCAGGGGAAGGGTCGGAAATGGTCATGGGGATACCTCAGTTAGGCCGCTTACATCTGAGTCAAAGACTTGCCCTCGCCAACTAACCTAAACTTGGAATACCTGATCCTTTTACCCGTTTTTTTTGGAAATACAGTAGTTCTTGTACTTCTAGAATATAGATATCAAAAACGATTGAACTTTGTCTGCATCTTGTTTTTCACTGGTGTCACTAAATTCTTGCACTATATTACATAGTTTGACCAAATTCTCCAGATTTTGTCATTTTCAATTTCTCGTTTTGATCAAATTCTCACGATTTGTTAAAAATTATATAATGCTTATTTGGGGTATTTGGATGTTTAGAAATGTTATTAAAAAGGTTGAGAGGCCTTTTAAATTCTAGTTAAAGGTTTAGTTGAGGTTCTAATTTGGAAGTTCAGCCGGGTCTTGAATAAGAGTACCCAAAGTTGAAATTAAAGGAATCACCTGAACAGAATTATGGTTTAACCTGATCTTGGACTCCCTAAATTACCCGGTTTTTATTAGATCAGTGGGGTTTTCAGGTTGGCCCAGATTATGCACACCCTACACTCAAATAGTACATTTCCTGGTTTTTGTGTAATCGAACCCATTCCAAATTGGAATTTCAACCTTGTTACCACTAATAATCACTTGTGTAAATGGCTCATGTGGCAGGTGCTTGAGGTGTCTGCAGCAATTAAAACATGAATACATTAATGTTAGGAACAAACTGGAAGCCTTGTTCAGGGTAAGTCTAGTACATAAACATAGATATATACATTTTTGCCTTTGTTTGATGGCAAATTCTGCATGCTTATAGTGATGCTACTTTCTTCCTTCCTGCTGATAGAACATATAAATTTACCCTTTTATTGTCTTATCATCAGTTGGAGCAACAAATCTTGCAAGCTGGTGGATCAATCCCAATGATGGAATAGGTTTGTACCGGTGCTTTTGTATGGAATCCTAGTCCCTAGAGATTATGTGAATAACATTACTATTGTTTTTCATCTGAAAACTTCCGCTTTTCCCTTATGATCTCTGTATCAACTTGTTATGTCTGATCAGAACTGCGGACACTTATGATCTCTGTATCAACTTGTTATGTCTGATCAGAACTGCGGGTGTTACCTAGACAATGGTCTTTGACCCGCTGTTATAATGTTTCTTGTGTGAGTTAGCTGTTTCATACCACCTTGGTTTGTATGTCTTAGTGGTGCTAGTATCGTCGTTTTTATGACGGAGGGGTCAACGATGATGGTTTGTGGTGTAGTTTCCCATGCTCTGTTTAATACTTTGCATATTACCTTTTCAACATGTTTCATTAACAAGTGAAATGATTTTGTCTACTACCGCATCAAATGTTTTGTGATGTAATTTTGATTAGGATTTTGCCATCATAAATCTGATTTGTTATCCAGATTGGAGTAGGTTTAGCCAAAGAAAGATACCGTTGCTTTATTGTTCGATTTGTGTGTCAACCCGAACATTGTTCATTTTTGTGTATCTTGACTACATATTGTCCGATAAGTGACATCTTGACCAAGTCTAGATGTCGAGCAATCCCTAGCTCCTTATTGTGTGAGAAACTTTTCAACCAAATAGTAGTTGGTTTAAGTCTTGTTTACGATATGTAAAATAAATTTGTTGTGTATATATGGTGAGTTTGTTGGTGTGCAAAAAAATTGATGGTAATCAATTGTTTCCGGTAAATTTTTCTTAAAAGTAGAAATGAAAGTCATAGCTTTCATAAGTTGTCATTAGTGAAAATCATTATTCTAGTTTTTGGCCATAAAATGACAAGCTCTGGTAACATGTGTGATGTGTACCAGTCTATACTAACTAGGCGTTGGCTTGTCTGTGTGTTAGTTGTTTCTCAAACTCATAACATGTGGTATTTTAAAATTATAACCTGGTGTAATGGTGATTAAATGCATTCTTGTTACTTCATCTTCACGTTAGCATTCACTTTATCATATTAACCACCAAACATCAGCATTTACTTTTTTATCATATCAACCATCAAACACTTGTGGTATTATCACGTCTTGTCTAATGTGTATTAAATTTTCACTAGTGTAATGAAGTAATATCTACTAGGTTACATGTTTGTCAATCCAAGCTTTGTTTCAACCCATTCAAATGAGGGTACTCTATGCCTATCTTGAATTTTGGGCGTTACAACAGCGAACAACGACTACACAGTAAAGAGAGCGCCTTGGATAGTCTTTGATACCAAATCAAGTATATGAAACTCTCCTCGTTGCTGATCCAGTGAAGAAAACAAAAACTCACACAAGACTATCCAAGGCGCTCACACCTAAATACGTACTGTATATGTTTGAAGAAAACAAAAACTCTCTTTGCACTAAAGTAACTAGAAAGTACCATGAACCCAACTACATTTCAAACTTAAGTATGCAATTGTTTTTGAGGACACTTGAACAACGTACTCGATGGTACACAATTATTGTTCTTTGACAAATAGTACTCTTAATAAATGGAGTATCCAAGTAGTTGGCCTATTAATTGGAACTAGGTGATACATGTCTAGAATCAGAACCCCACAAACGTTGAATTAGCTTTTTACTATACTCAGTGAAAAAACTCAAAAAGTTACATGTCATTTTGCTTTACCTTTTAACATCTTTTCAAGTGGTTGTAAGTTAGAGTCTCAAGATAAGTTTGAGGTGTATTTGTAGTATACTATGTAATTTCGCGGAAAGAACAATTTTGTTATCTCTTATAAACCTTCACTGTCTACAAATAATTAAAGAGCTAATGCTTGCTCATTGTTTTAGCATTAAAAGAAGAAATGATATCTTCCTTTTAAATATCGCGTTGATTATGCACAGCAAAACCGAAGGTATATAAGAACTGTTAAAAGACAACGAAAATGCATTTTTCGTAAAATTACATAGTACACTATAAATACACCCCACGCTTATCATGCCATGATTTGAACCTACAAACACTTGATAGGTAAGCATTTTCATTTTCACAGATACGAAGGTTTGTTGATTTTTATTTTGATATTTTTTGCCTCTTCATACACCTCAAACCAATTTTGCCAAACATTAGCTTCTTCCATAAAATCAATAAAAAGCTCTAAAAATTTTATGTGACAAACGAAGCTTATTTTAAAAGTTCAAGCTTTAATTAGCTCTTAGAGTAAAATACACCATTGGTCCGTGTGGTTTGGCCATATTTCATTTTTAGTCCATTTTCGAGAAAATTCACTTGGTGAGTCCCCAACGTTCATGAATATTACACATCTGGTTCAAATCCGCTAACGACGTTAGATTTTCTTGTTATCTCCTATATCAAGTGCAATTCACACAAGGGTAGCTTTGTTCAACCACATTTAATTTGTCATTTTCAATCTTTTTTGTTTATTGTTTTCATTGTACTTGCATATATACGTGTACCTAATTTTTTACATATACCAATATGTTTATATATCCTGATTCACAATCTTGAGGACTCCACACTCTTTTCTCACTCACTTATTTCCATCACTCCCTCTGTTCATCTTTTTTATTTCTTCCCCAAAATTTAAGAACACAAAAAAATGGTGGCGTGTTGGTGTGGAAAACAAGCTGTAATTCACACATCATGAACAAATCGAAATCATGGAAGTAGGTTCTATGGTTGTCCAGATCCGGTATTAGATTTTTAATTTTCGTTTTACTTTATGTCAATACATTAGAATATTAACTACTTTTTGTTTTTGTTTACAGGGATCTAATTATGAGTTTGTTGACTAGCATGATCTCCCAATGTGTGCAAGATCAGTTGATATGATTCCCAGTCTACTAAGGGCAACGAATATAATGGAAGCTACACTAGAAGCCAGAAGACTTGACGTTGCTGAAATAAATATTATTATTATTATTATTATTATTATTATTATTATTATTATTATTATTTTGCATTTTCGTATATTTTAATAAGTGAAGCAGTATAAGTTATAAGTGGGGAAGATGTTAAACGATTGGTTTTGACTTTTTTTTGGTCAAAGATGTAGTTGATGAACGGTGTATGTTTTGGTGGTAATGAAATATTAGTTCAATGCTACTATTTCTTCACTTCTAATTGTTAGGTTTTTATGTGTTGATGGAACTTTGTTAGGTTTTTTATTTTGTTTTGGGTAAAAACTAGTAGTTGATCATTTGGTCAATGGGTTAAGTTTGACTTTTTTTGGCATACTAAACTAATAAACAAAGGTTTTTGCATACTAAAAGCCAAGTTAATGGAACTTTTTAGGTTGTTGACTTTGTTTTGGGTAAAAAGTTGTAGTTTATCATTTGGTCAATGGATTAACTTTTATCTTTTTAAACTGATAAGTAGTTGCATTTTGCATACACATAGTGCAGATGCAAATAATTGGAACAAGTAAAATAACCTAAACATGTACACTTAAGCTGAAAAAAGCCTTCAAGCGCATATTGTTATTGAAACAAGTTGCAATGACTTGAAAATCGCAATTGGCTACCATAGATTACCGAAGTTTAACATCCACATACAAACATAAATAAGTCTTAAACATGTTCAAAAAATATCCCACATAAGTTTAAAACACCAAAGTATCCAACTTAAGGCTGTTTTGGTGAACCAGGTCCAATCGTTTTACACTTGATCATAGATTTGCTCCATTTAGATGAGTCAGGAGCATTAGACTTCTTTGGTGAACTTCTGCTCCATTTAGGTGAACCATTTTGACTTCCACTAGGATTCACACTTTGACTTGCAAATGCACCACCATCACTTTGCCTCGGATTGATCCTCCCATCATCACTTTGTCTTGAACTAGCAGATGTACTAGCTCCAATTTCGGTTGCACCACCAACCACAGAGCTTTGACCACTTTGACTTGCAGCAGGACGAGTTTCATTTCCACCACTTTGACTTCCAACTGCATTATAAACATTCATAAATATTGGTAACAAGAAATGAAAAGCTATAAAATAGTAAGAGTATGAAGTTTCTTACATCCTAGTATGGAAACACCTTGACTTGAAACTTGTGAACTTTGAATTTCATCATCTAAAGCAAATTTGACTCTTTTTGGGGTCTTAAATAAGTAGATGCACCACCAAAACCATTAACATCTTTCCCTTTTCATTTGCTTTTGTTTTTAGAACCAGAAGACGATTCACCACCTTAACCCTTACAAGACAACTTATTGTGACCCATGTGTCCACAAGTAGAACATCTAATACTTTTCCATTTCCTAACCAACTTCCCATCATTAACACATGATGTGTCCTCCATTTTTCCTCTCACTCTCTTCTTCCTCGGCCTACCTACTTAAGTGTCATGATGTGGGGGAGTTACTGTTGTAATACATGGAGATTTCTTCCAGAAGGTCCTACCACTAATTGGTTGTATCTTAAAACTGTAAAATTGTTTCCGTGTTTCTAACCAATAACACTTATGAGTCCATGTTTCTGGTATTTCAACAGGTTAGCCATTGATAGCCATATTCCAGTTTGTAGCAACTGAATGCTTACAAGGAATCTCTTTAATATATCATCTCCTACAAGTACGTGTTCTCCTAACAACATTAACTAGACATTGACCCCCCATGGCCCATTACTAGATGCAGTAGGGGTAAGAGGACCAGGACATTTATCATAATACTAGTTGCAGTAGGGGTAAGAGGACAAGGACATTTATCAATGATTTTTACAACGTTCACAATTCTTTTCATGCACTACTCCATGATGAACTCTAAACTAGTGATAATGTATTTATCTATACCTTTGACAATCTTGCCATTCATCTCTTTACACAAATTATTTAGCAAAACATATGAATGAGCTCTTCCTACAAACAAAAATAATAAATTACTAAGGAATTAATTGTATGCATCTTGATTAATAATTGACATAAGTAATAACAAGTTACCTGAAAAGTGTGCTTTGGACCAATGTTCTGCTTAAATCTGTGTTAACCAAGCATCTGCAGAAGGAGAGAATTCCTTAAGTTCTTTCATTGCATCTTCAAAGTCAAGAACTATTGTAGGTGTAGCACATTTCCTGAAAAGCCCCTTTTCCGATTCCAAAAATAAAAATTTTCACAGAAATGACTCAATTATAACGGACCTTCTGTTACTCTTTAATAAACTGGCAAAAATCTATTATGATCTAGCTCTTGAAACTATTTTAAAATGAAACCAGACTAAATTACCTTCAAATCGATAGGTAGCATGACTCCTAACGACTTACGGTTTAAAAGATATGGTATTTCGAAGTTGGTTAAAATCTGAATTGCACTTAGCCGCAACTCAACCGCAGCTCAATCGCGGCTAGAGGCCTCAGAACCTCCACAGTCGCACGGCTATGTTCCTCAGCCGCGGCTGTGGCCCTTAGAACCTGCACAAGACTTTACAACTTGTCTTTTTGACCCAAAACTTGACCCCCATGACCCGATACTTCACAAGGACTTCCAGAAATCAAATTAACATCATAATACATCATTTTCATAACTATTCTTGGTCTAAAAGACCCTTGAATGTATATTTTACAAAGGTACAAGTGCTTTGCCAAGCACTCATTTTGACTCGTTTTAATACATTATAATACATAACTATAACAAATGACTTTGACTCACTTAATTTCTGAAATTACAAGATACTTGACACTTAACACTAACATTAGCAAACCATTTACGGCTATTTGGGGGTTCAACATCGATTGAGCTCAATATCTAAAACTAAGCTCCTACACATAAGCCAAACACTTCTAATCCTTGCTTCCGAATCTTATGCCCCTTACCAAGTGCTTTACCTTCTTCAAAATAAACCTACAAAACATGTCAACTATGCACGTAAGCGAAAACGCTTAGTAAGTAAAACGAGTATAACATACTATCATATATCATTCATACATATAAGCATTCCATCCATATATTTACCAATCCAATGGACTTATTATACTATAACTTGCATTAAGCACTTTAACCACAACATACACACTATAACACATAAGTATCACTTTAATCACATTCATCACTACAAACCTAGTCTTCACATACCTTATCTAGTCTCATACAAGTCTATATATATATTTGGCTAGTTATTTCAAACTAACTCCTTGTTCTACTTCAATCCAAATACTATAAACCAAAGCCATCCTACACTTTAGCACAACTATACATATAACACATATATCTTAGATTTCAATATAACAACATGTTATAATCATTTTACTTATCTCATTCCAAGCTAATAAATCAAAGCATCATCACCATCAACCTTTGGCCCTTATCCATAAAACTCTACAAACATGTATCATCATATTAGTGAAATACTATAACAATTAACACACCGTTTATCATTCTAAATCGTCATATGATCATATGATGATAACCCCACCAAATTACTAACTTTATATCAATATAACCTAAACCATGATTACTATGAAGTTATAAATTTACTTTAAAGCACCCTTTACCTAAAACCCCAAATTGGGAACTCTTTAGTTAATCAATTAACTTAACAATTAAGATATTACTTGTATATGATCCTCACTAGGCTTAACCCTTGAGTAGAACACTAACCCTCTTCACCAATTGATCATCAAGCCACAAGTTTTCCCTCCATATTTCTCTTCTAATTCGACATATACACAAAGCCAGACAACTCAAGAAGTATGTGGAATATTATAGAGGATTTGTCAAGTATTAATTATAAGTTAATCATTCAAGTTTTACCATTAGGAACATTAGGTCCCTTAAGTTCTTTCTCTTCAAAGTTGTGACACATTAAACTTTCTACAACCATTTACATAATACCTTGACTTATAGTTTGACTATCGGCTTCGACTAACCAATCATGTAACACATTCAAACTCAATAAAGTCATAGTCAAACTATCTACTGGCATTCTCGTTATTTATTAAAACCCAGTTTTGGGGTGTAACATTTCCATAGTAGTTTGATGTGTTATTTCTAAGCTTTAAATTTATGGTATAATGAATCCTTTAGACAATCACCAACACTTACGAGAAGTGTATCTATTCATGTAGTATAGTGAGTCGGCAAGACCGACTCGTTCGCAGGGAACGAAGAGATCCTAAATGTCTAGTAGTTTTTAAGTTGTCACTGCGTTTTATGTTTTTAATTCTACTTAACTAATAAACTGAAAATATAAGAAAATGAATGAAAATACGATAGTTCAGTGAAGAGAAGATCAAGAGATAATGACATGCTTGCCTTGCTAATCCCCTAATTTCATTAATGACATAGTTCTAGTGCAATGTTTATCTAGTGTGCTTTGGCGAATCTAATGTATAAGAGGACGAGTACGGTCACTTCTACTCCTAACTTCTTCCTTAAAGTTGGGCACGCCTTTCGTCATGCTACCCTAACTAATGATCTGAGCATTAAGTGTCATCAACTGATCTATGTAACCTACATTTTTGTGTGAGTGCCAAACCACTTAGTTTTCTTGATAAAGGAGAGAGCGCCTTTTCGGGTCCAATAATGCCAGTATCGCTACTAAATCTTAAACCTTATTGTCTACCACTTTTAATCAGGCGAGCGCCTTTCGGTCCTACCTCATGCACTAACATACGTGCCATTAGAATATAAGGGTAAATGTCTGCTCGGTCCTAAGCTAAACTAGTTCAGTTAAGAAAAACATGTCTAAAATTTTTAAATTAATGCATAATTTTCAGAATAAACTAGCAAGAAAGACAAGTAGTAATTATTTCTATTTCCATCCCCCCACCTGAGATGTACTATCCATTCTACAAATATAAAAAAAGAAAGAAAAAATAGAAATGAAACGGAAAACTCTTCTGATTATTGCTTGGAATGATTACACAGTAAAGAGTGCGAAAAATGGTAAAAGGGAAGTATTGATTCTCGGCAAAAATCGTATAAAATTCCACTATCATTCAAGGTTCCATCAAAAGAAGACATCTCATAACATAAAAAAAAATAAAAAATAAATAAAAAAAAAAAAGAAAAATAAAAAAAGAAGTAAAATGCAAACAGGCCTCATGTACGACGTATGAGATAGAAGTCCATACGAAGTATGGAAGTATACGTCATATGTACAAGGTGTACATACGTCGTATACTATACCGGGATATATACGAGAATAAAAGGTAAAGCTGAAAAATAAAAGAAAGCTAAAGTGTCGAGGTTGTCTCCCGGCAAGCACTTTTGTTTATTTACGAGTCATTAAGTTTGATTCAAAAATTCCTTCTATGTCATCCTTTGGACAAGATCATCCTTGTCCATCTCTTCTCTAACCTTATTTTTGATGCCTAGCAGGTTCATGTTGATTGCTGGCAATACTTCTCGTTGCAATTTCTTGACATGCATAAATGGTTCTCCACCATCAATAATGTACCTTTTTACCTCATATGTATCTGTAAAGATTTTTGGGGAATTGTAAGAAATCATCAACCTTGAGCATCTAGACACTTCTTCCTTTTCTAATTCCTCTAGGTACCAAGGTTCATTGTCTATTAATCCATGAACCGGTTTAGCCAGTTCTTGATAGTAGTGTGATAAGCGTTGCAATATTCTTTTTCATCATCCTTCATTTGACTTATATTCATCGCTTAAACGCTCAGACTTGTTCCAAACCTCATCTGCTACCTTATCATAATCCATCATCACCCGGTCATAAATCAATCCCTAAATATTATGAGGAATGGCAACTCTAAATCTTGGTAATGTACCTTTTTATGGTTCATCATAATAATATTATGGTTCTACACCATCAATAATGTACCTTTTTACCTTACCTTATGGCTAAGGTTAATCCATTCTTCGTTCATTTTCCCCAAAGTTTCATGGTCTATTTTTCTATGAGCTATGAATTGTAAGTCTAAATATGGACCAAGATTCATATCTTTTAATCTTATTATTCTACCACCTACTTCAATCTCTATATTAGCAAAATCGGTGTTCGCCTCACCACACACATTATCATAGAGCTGAATAAAGCTTTCGAACACTTAATCTTCATCTTCAAAGTTGCAAATTTTCTTCGTGCCAACTCTATTACGTTTATTCCACTGGATCCATAGAGCGGGCATAGTATCGTGGTCCATTCCTAAGTGATCAACAAACATATCCTCAATCCACTTGCTAAAGGCCATGTCAGATTACACCATTATATCTAACTATTCACTCCTAGCAATGTACTCATTATGCGACAATGGAGGATAGTCACAGTTGCTATGTTAAGGGTTGCATGGTTGCAATCGCCCAAGAAACACTGCCCTACATCATTTTTCTGAGCACAACTCATGTAATTAATGCTCCTCGTATTTGCTTCTTCATCAGTATCTTCCTCATACTCATTAACTTCATATTCATTAACAATTTTCTCCCAGTATTCTCTAAGTCCTTCCAAAGCTATTGGCTCAAAAACTTGATGTGTTGTATCTAAGCTTTAAATTTATATCCTTTAGACAATCACCAATACTTACGAGTAGTGTACCCATTCATATAGTATACTGAGTATGCAAGACCGGGTCGTTCGCAGGGAGCGAAGAGATCCTAAATGTCTAGTAGTTTTTAAGTTGTCAATGTGTTTTAAATTTACCGATTATGTTTTTAATCCTGTTTAACTAATAAACTGAAAATAAAATAAAATAAAATACGATAGTTCGGTGAAGAGAAGATCAAGAGATAAATACATGCTTTCCTTGCTAATCCCCTAATTTCATTAATGACAAGACGACATCTGCCGTATGCCTAAGGAATGACATGCGACATATGTAAACAGCTGGAAAAATGCACTTCGTCATACTTTGGCAATTTGGCTTGATTTATGGTCTTTTCCACGAGAATTCTCCTATTCTCCAGATAAATACTAAAACACAAATTTACAACAATTAAGTACACTTTGATGATTTGTGGTTACGTGTAACTTGTGCATTTTACATTATGTATTACAAGTTACATGTTTGTCATTTTTAAAACCGAAGAAACCTTTTAGTTTAAATATCGTAATATTTGCACTAACAACTACTCCCTCCGTCCCATAATTATAGTCCACTGTTGACTTTTTAAGTCTTTAGTTTTCAACTTTGACCTTAAATATTTTTATTTGTGTCATATATTACTTGATGCAAAATATATGAATGGATTGAGTTTTAAATGTATTTTTCATTTGTATAATTTGTATCTAGTATTATATAACACAAATAAAAATATATAAGGTCAAAGTTGCAAAACGAAGACTTAAAAAGTCAACAGTGGACAATAATTATGGGACGGATGTAGTATCAAATTCATAGTTATCAATAACATCTAACTCATTCTCATCAAACAAGGAATCTGGAATTTGATTATTTAAACCTGACACATCATCTTGCATTTCATTCATGCCTGATGCGTGGGAATCGCAACAGGCTTTACCTTCCGAGGGATCTCGAGAAGCTTACAACCCCCACCAGGCAGTGTACCTGATCGTTGTAGTATAGTATAGTGACAAGTACCGGGGGATTGATCGTTCAGCTTAGGAATAGTGTCGCTAGGATTAGAAAGCCTAATTACTAGTTCTAAAGGTGAGGGATGATTATTTTTGTGTTTTTATATTTTTTTAGAAAGCAAATAAAATCTCGGGTTTTGGAAGAGTGGGCGGAATTAGTTGCTATTCAACTAACCCAAAACTAAGATGCAATCAAAATAAAATACTAAAAATGTAAATAAGCTAAATTATACTAAAGTTGTGAGCAGTAATTGGAGAAAATGTGTTTACTTAGATTTCACTACTCCCTAGATATCTTTTACACGTTAATTACTTGTTATAATTGCATGGATGACGGATCGTATTCCTTAATACCATTCATGGGGTGGCATACATAACTTCCCAATTCTATGAGCTCTTATCTCCTCCTACACCATGCCCAGCACAACTATAGGGATTGTAAACAGTGGCTCATGCATTAAATACAACCAATAAAGACCTAGTACGCCTCGGTTCATGTTTCTTAAGACGTTCAAGCATGTTACCATTTGGAGATCTGCCAGTTTTCTTAAGCCTAACATATAAATCATTCATCCAAGACAAGAATAAACAAGTAATCAACACATAATCAATATCTAGGTTTCATTAGATCTAAGCAAACACAAAAGAGATCTAGCCTAGCATGATAGAATTAAGACAAGAACAAGATATAGACAACCAACACATAGACATATTGATTGAATTTGAAGAACACTTATCTTAATTAATCATGCAAGGTATCAAGGGTTTGGAACCCTTGAAAAACCTGTAAAAGTTGCACCAAAATCGTCTTTAGGGTTTCTCCAAAACTTCTCTTCTTTAATGTGAAAAACTAGAAAACTATATATAGGAAAATAGGGATGACGGCGTCAAGAACAAAGGTGTGACGCCGTCATCTCGCCGCCAAATACTTCCTCGGACGGCCTTGATCTACTTCTGACGCCGTCAAGGCCTAGGCCGTCACACAAATTACTCTTGACGCCCTGTGTGTGACACCGTCATCAACTACGGATTTTAATTCTTGGGGTTTGACGCCGTCATGAATTTACTCTTGACGCCTTCATGTACTGTTCCCAGCATGGAAAATTGAGACTTTGCCGTTTTCTTCACTTTTATGCTCCAAAAACGTCCAAAATGGCTTCTTTTCCAGAATTCACTCTCCAAGTACCTAAAATCACAAAAGGAATGATTTAGGGCAATATTTGATCAAATAAATTCGGATTCGGGCTTAAATGACCCCCTAAAAACGGATCATTTTTCGCCTCATCATATACCCTTACACTTGAGATTTGCTTGTCCTCAAGCAAATGCGCTTTTATTCTACTCAAAAGACAAGTTAGGGGTCATTTAATACTAATATAAAAGTAATTACAACAAATAATCGTTCCACTAAAGACCAATAGACAAGCACGGAGGTCATACACTAGCACCTCACAAATAGTGTTTAGATACTTACATCTCTCGGGTGTAATAAAGTATAAATTACAATATGGAAACGGAAGATATCTCTCACTACCTGTCATAGCAAAATAGATTACCATAGGCTTGGGAAAGGATCAAACCTCCACCACATGGCGTAAGCACCTAGGATAAACTATCAAAGAGGTCTTTTAAAGGGTTGTAACGTTAGGTATAGGGATATGAATTACACGGTTTTGTTGGATAAAGGAAGTTTTACTGGTGGCGAGTTAACAATCTTGGTTAATTACATGTACAAGATGGCGTTGCTAAGCCAAGACTAGACTCGACTTAAGCTAATAAATGAAAAATAACAAAAAACATAAAAATGAACATAGAATGAAACGGGATGGTAGTCCGTATGTTTTTTTTTTCTTTTTCTTTTTTTCTATTTTTTTTTTCTTTTTCTTGATTTTTTCGATTTTTTTTTTTCTTTTTTTTTTTTTTTTTTTTTTTTTTTTTTTGCATACACTCTTACCCTACCATTCAAAATAATACATCATAGGGGATGAGAATTCCCCTTACACTTGAATCTTTACATACTTTACATTTAAACTAATCTAATGACTCGAATTAAGAAAATCAAAACACTTGGAGCACTTTTAAGATTAACGTACAATTGGGGGTAATAAATGATGTTCTTCCCCATTACTCCATAAATAAGTACTTTACCCATGAGTCCCAATCGTCCCAAAATAATATGTACAAGGATATGACTCGACTTAGCAACCATGTAATCAATTAGAAAGTTAACTTAGGGTTTAACAAATAACAATAATGCACTAAAGATGAGCGCATACACGGAAGGCTAAGGCGATTTGGGTGTACATTTAAGTGGGGTGTAACAAATTCTTCCTTTAAGTAAAATGCTTAAAGTTAGAAACGAAAAGATAGGCTCGGAGGGGTGTACTAGGGGTTTCGTGTACTAAAAATGAGTACAACGCTAAGGGTGTGGGAAAAGTTAGTTGATTTAACTAGCCAAACAATATGACTTAAATGGTCAAGTAATTATGATACGGGTTTAACACAAGGGTGATCCTAATGCCTCTTATCATGTAGTAAATCCTACTACACGAATGTAGTCTCACTAGCGGTCTCGGGATGCATCACTAATGCAAGTTCTAGAATCTAAATGCTACCGGTACACTCATAAGCACTAATAGTAAATGATTTTCCTATCAAATCTGTCACACCCCCAAAATACCTGAATGGCAGCGGAATGGAATACCTGAGGGTGTAACGGATCATAGCACACAACCAGGATATATTGAACGACCTAAAGTGTCGTTTTAAAAATACGTCGTTTGATTCATTCAAAAGATTCAGAGTTATAAAGACATAGGTCTCAAAAGTTGGAAAAGTTTACGGAAACAAGTTTAATACAATCAAACGACATTTGAACATAAGTGCAGGAAAGTCCGAATGAGCCATATCATCCTTGATACACAATGTGACTCCATGCATGCCATGAGAATATGCCTTAGTTACCTGAGAAATACATTGCGAAAAACGGTCAACATAAAGTTGGTGAATAATCATAGGTTTATAAGTAAAATCTAGTGTACATATGCCATAAGTAATGCCAAGAAATAGGATGTCCGGAAAGTATATACATTGGCTCTTAAGCTCATGACCCCGAAGCTAGACGATACTTGGCCCCAATGAGTGTTTACCAGACACTCTAATAATAAAGACATGAAATGCATTCGTCCCATTTGGAGCAACCCAAACACGAATGGAGGCGTCACCCTCGATAGATCTATCCACTCACTCTCGCTTAGTACCAGAAATTAACGGTCCATGATAATAAAGGGGACTTGTCAAGACGTGGTAAATAAGGCAACTTAAGCAATGTATGAAATTTTATACTTAGGCATGTACACAAAAACAAGTAATGCAATGTATTCTCCCCCGTGGGATTTGAAATCAAAATATAGAATTAAAACGGGGCTATGAAACTCACCTCGAAGTGACGGTACAAAGATGGTGCAATGAGGTAAAAGTAGTCGGGACAATGAGGCGCGCACACTAGCCGCAACCTAAATGAATAATCGCGATCTAATTAAGATCAAGCCGAAATGAAATGAATGCACATGCACATGATGCTCATACCACTCGTAAATTGGAAATACTAGTTATCGTCATGGTAAAATAGTTTCCATACTTAGGAAAAATAGGTCCATTTAGAGAAGTATAAAACTTGTCATATTAACTCGTACGAAAAAGTTAGCGTTATGTTCCAAGTATCAAAACCTTAGAATGACGTCGTCATGTCGTATAAATATTCCTTCGGGTCGTACGTATTCATTTGATAAGAAAATAGTCCTTAGTAACGTTTCTAGAAAATATACCACTTAATACGTACGTTATTATTTTTATTTGTGACCAAAAATATATATATAGTTTTGACGATGTTAAAATGGGTATAACTCGGTCGTTTTAAGCTCGTTTTCCTTGTTCTTTATGTCCACGGATTCGTCTTTGTATATACTAGTATATTTTTGACAACTCGGCTCCTTTAGGTTACGTTTAATGCCTCTTTTTACCCATTGAAATCTGCCAAACAGCAAGCAGTTTTTGTGAAAATAGTTTTCGTCGTTAAATTTGCAAAAATCATATCTCCTTCGTTATAAGCTTGTTTTAGTCCATTCTTTCGCCTAAAGTTTCGTTTTTGAATGTATTTTATAAATATTTGGTCAAAACTTGGCCACAATCTACTGATTTTCCCACGAAATTAAAATAGGGACAGTAGGTATATCAAAAGTTTCAAAAACCATTTTCAAGTCTCCAAACTAGTTCCATCCTCCATCAAACCACTTTCAAACACCACAAAGCTAATCTAATCCTACCATACACCTTCTTAGGGTGTCATGGGTCCTTAAACATCATCAATCCACTAGGTCTAACAAGGGTTTCTTATGTGTCCATTTCTAGGGCTTGAAAGTTACATATGTACAAAATAAAGTGATATAAGTTGATGCATGTATGAGATCTTGTAAGAAAAATATATAGACATAATAATAGCTTGTAAAAATCATAAAAATGAGTTTGTTAACTTACTTGATGGTTTAGAGAGTTTAAATGATGAAAAACCTACTAATCCTTGAGTTTTTATTTCAAAACTCTAACAAGGATGATTATATGAACTAATTTATACCAAGATCTTGTAAAATTTATACTCCTTGCTCCTTGATCACCCTAGTTCGAATTCACCACAAGAGAAAAGAGAGAAAAAAAGTTTACTTGTGCAAGAAAAGTGATTTTTGTGATAAATGAGTGAAAAAAGTTTAATATATACTAAGAGACAATAGTTTGGTGAGTAATTAAGAGGGTTGGTGTAGTTGCAATGTATTAGGACCAAGGGGGGGGGGGGGGGGGGGTTGGCCGGTCCTAAAGGAGGGAAAAAGGGGGGTTTGTCTTGGGATTAATTAAAAGGTTAGTGTTAGTATTATGTAGTTAAGTTAGGTTTAGGTTTAATCGGGTACCGGGTTTGTTAGAAATAAATTTTATTGAAGTTATTCGGGACGTAATAAAGTCGTAAAAATTGTAAAAATATGCCGGGTACAAGTACGGAGAGTTTGGGTGATTATCGTTTAATTTTGTTGAAAACCGTCATTGTTAAGTTAAACGTATGATACGTAATAAATAAATTTCCAAAATACCGGGTAATTTAATATTACAATTTTTATATTATAAAAATGAGTATAAAAATATATTGGGATCATAGTCGGGAGTGTCGGACATGTTAGACATATTTATAGTTCGCGTATTAGTGTTTATTTAAAATAAACGTACGTAAATCGTTAATTGTACCAAAAGTATAAATTTAATTATCCTACGAGTGGAATAGCATGCAAGTGCCCAAATGATGATATGCAGACTATTTCTAGTCCGTATGAAATATCCCTGATAATAATGCATGAATTCGCTCCTGAACCAATACGGTTACGCGAATTTGAACACTCGTAAACTAAATTTACGACGACATGAGTAATGCACGTGAATAGTGGTTTCCTCTCGGAAATGAATAGTGTCAAGTGAATAGTAAATTTTCTAAATGTGTCTCGGAACGTCAAATTGACCTCAAAAACGATGAATAGTAAAACGATGAATAGTGATCGCTGAATAGTAATTTGTGAATAGTAGAATGTCGAAGTTTGGAAAAATGACCTGAAATTGTGGGGTGTGACAGTCGCCCATCCAAAAAGGAATTCAGTCCCTGAATTCAGTTAGTGTTGGTCTCGGTAATAGGCTCGGTGAAAAGTTGTGGATACTTGCGTCGCATTTGGTCTTCTCGTTCCCAAGTAAACTCGGGTCCTCTTCGAGAATTCCAGCGAACCTTCACGATCGGAATTCGACTTTGTTTCAACTGTTTGATCTCGCGGTCCATTATTTCAACCGGTTCTTCCACAAAGTTAAGCTTGTCATCGAGTTGTATTTCTTCTAATGGTATAATGGCAGACTCGTCCGAAAGACATTTCTTGAGGTTCGAAACATGAAACGTGTTGTGTACGTTGCTAAGTTCTGATGGAAGTTCAAGCTTGTAAGCAACCGGACCAATCCTCTCCAGGATCTTGAATGGCCCAATGTATCTCGGGTTCAACTTCCCGCGTTTTCCAAATCGTATTACGCCCTTCCAAGGCGAGACTTTCAACATGACTTTGTCTCCGACCTGAAATTCCAATGGTTTGCGTCGAACATCTGCGTAGCTTTTCTGTCGACTTCTAGCAGTTTCAAGTCTCTCTCGAATCTGAATTATCTTTTCTGTTGTTTCTTGTACCATCTCCGGGCCAGTACATTGTACTTCACCGACTTCGGCCCAACAAACTGGAGATCGACACTTACGACCATAAAGTGCCTCGAATGGTGCAGCCTTAATGCTCGAATGGTAGCTGTTGTTGTAGGAAAACTCGATCAACAGCAAATGGTTAGCCCAACCATTTCCAAAGTCAATCACACATGCTCTAAGCATGTCCTCAAGTGTCTGAATAGTTCTCTCGCTCTGACCATCGGTCTGAGGATGGTAAGCAGTGCTCATGTCTAAATTGGATCCAAAAGAATCTTGTAATGACCGCCAAAAGTTTGAAGTAAAACGACTATCTCTGTCGGAAATGATGGAAACTGGTGCACCGTGTCTTGAGACTATTTCCTTGACATAAAGTCTAGCAAGTTGTTCCATTGAATAAGTCTCTCTAATGGGTATGAAATGAGCTGATTTGGTAAGACGATCAACAATTACCCAAATAGCATCGAAACCTCCTGACGTCTTTGGAAGTTTAGTGACAAAGTCCATAGCAATACGTTCCCACTTCCATTGTGGAATTTCTGGTTGTTGAAGTAACCCTGACGGTTTCTGGTACTCGGCTTTCACTTTAGCACAAGTAAGACATTTGCTGACGTACGTAGCTATTTCTGCTTTCAGGTTCGGCCACCAATAAAGCTTTATGAGATCCTGATACATCTTATCAGAACCTGGATGAATAGAGTACTTCGACTTGTGTGATTCATGCATAATCAATTCTCGCACTCCACCATAGAGTGGTATCCAACTTCGGTCCTTGAAGCATAACACTCCATCTGATCTCTTTACAAAGCCATTTTCGCTTTCTGGCATACCATAAAGTTTCTCAAGTGGTCGATTTTCTTCTTTGAGAGCCTCAATCTGAGCTTCTAGAATCTTCGATGGTAATGGCGAAATGATAGTCATTCCCAATGACCTAACTCTCAAAGGTTTGAGTCGTTCTTTTCGGCTAAGTGCATCTGCTACAACATTTGCTTTCCCTGGGTGATATCGGATTTCACAATCGTAATCACTCAACAATTCTAGCCAACGACGTTGTCTCATATTAAGTTCCTTCTGATCGAGTATATGCTGTAAGTTCTTGTGGTCGGTAAAAATTACACACTTTGTACCATAGAGGTAGTGTCTCCAAATCTTGAGTGCAAAAACTACCGCACCCAACTCCAAGTCATGCGTAGTGTAATTCTTCTCGTGTATCTTAAGCTGTCTAGATGCATAAGCTATCACTTTCTCGTTTTGCATTAGCACAGCTCCAAGTCCTTGATGCGAAGCATCGCAATATACCACGAAGTTTTCAATACCTTCAGGTAGTGACAAAATCGGTGCGCTACAAAGCTTTTGTTTCAATAATTGAAATGCGGACTCTTGTTTTTCTCCCCACTCGTACTTCTCATTCTTTTGTGTCAGCTTTGTCAACGATTTCGCTATCTTAGAAAACCCTTCGATAAACCTTCTGTAATATCCGGCAAGTCCTAGGAATTGACGAATTTCCGTAGGAGACTTGGGCGTAGCCCAATCCTTAACTGCCTCGATCTTTGCCGGGTTGACTTGTAAACCTTGGCTATCAATAACATGACCAAGAAATTGAACTCTTCGTATCCAAAAATCACACTTAGAAAACTTGGCATACAATTGCTCCTTCTTGAGTAGTTCCAGGATTGTTCTGAGGTGTTCTTCGTGATCTTCCTTACTCTTGGAATAAATCAAGATATCGTCAATGAATACGATCACAAACTTATCAAGATACGGTTTGCACACCCTATTCATGAGATCCATAAATACCGCAGGTGCGTTGGTTAATCCAAAAGGCATCACTTGAAATTCATAATGACCATAGCGGGTTCTAAATGCCGTCTTCGGGATATCCTCTTCCCGAACTTTAAGTTGATGGTAACCGGATCTTAAATCAATCTTGGAATAAAAACTAGAACCTTGTAACTGGTCGAACAAGTCGTCAATTCTGGGGAGTGGATAACGGTTCTTCACCGTTACCTTGTTCAGCTCACGATAGTCGATGCACATTCTGAAAGTTCCGTCCTTCTTCTTCACAAACAAAACCGGCGCTCCCCAAGGCGAGGAACTCGGTCTAATGAATCCTTTGTCCAAAAGTTCTTGTAATTGATTCGACAATTCTTGCATTTCCGAAGGTGCAAGTCTATACGGTGCTCGTGCAATTGGTGCAGCTCCTGGCACTAATTCAATTTGAAACTCAACTTGGCGTGTAGGCGGAAGTCCTGGCAATTCTTCCGGAAAAACTTCCTGAAATTCCTTAACAATTGGCACATCTTCAAGTCGTTTCTCATCCGACTTCTTCTCCGTGATGTGAGCCAAGAATGCATAACAACCCTTCTTTATGTACTTCTCGGTTTTAATGCACGATATAATACTGAGTCTAGTTCCACTTTGCTCTCCGCGAACAACCAAAGTTTCACCGTTATAAGGAAGGTGAACAACTTTCTCATCACAAATAATTCTCGCTCGATGCCGAGATAACCAATCCATACCGATCACGACGTCGAAACTTCCAAGTTCTACGGGCATAAGGTCTATATTGAATGGATGATCTAGGAAATTTATGGTGCAACCACGGACAATAGTGTTGGTGTTAACTAAAGACCCATCGGCTAATTCGACGATATAGGAAATGTCTAATGGGGTCGGTTCTATGTTAAGTAAAGGTGCAAATGCAATAGAAACAAAACTTCTATCCGCTCCTGAATCAAATAAAATGGATGCATAACGATTATTAACGAGGAACGTACCCGCAACAACATTCGGGTCTTCTTTAACATCGTCTCCTCCCATAACATAAGCTCTTCCTCGAGCCCTTCCATCTTGATTCCCAGTTCCTTGATTCTTCTTCTTTGGGCACTCATTCTTAAAGTGTCCAAGTTCTCCACAGCCAAAACATGTTACCGGTGGTTTCTGATTGTCACCCACGATTGGAAGTCTACAATCTTTGATGTGGTGACCAAGCTTCTTGCAATTGCCACACAAATCTGGACAACGACCCGGGTTATGATGCTTCTGACACCTTTCACATTTAGGTAAGTTACCAGTGTAACCTTTCCTTTCAGTCGGCCCTGCAGCATAGGCCCTTGCCACTTCTTGTCTCTTAGGTGGCGGCTGAACAGCGTTTCCACCTTGGTTGTAATCAAACCTTCTCTTGTTGTTGTTGTTATTGTTTGAATTGTTGTTTCGGTTATTGGGATAGTTGCGGTTCCGATTGTTGTTATAGTTGTTGTTGTTCCGAGTGTTGGTGTAGTTGGTGTTGTTTGAACGGTAGTTGTTGTTGACAGCAGATTTTCCTTTTACCACTTGGACCATGAGTTTCTGGGTTATACGAATAGCCTCTTCCATTGATTGAGGGTCAAAAGAAATCACATCTCCTCGAACACTTTCGGGCAATCCACCAACAAAGTTTTCCATCTTTTTCTCATCATCGGGAACCATAGTTGGACATAGTGCAGCCAACTCCTGAAATCTCCTGAAATAAGTCTCAATGTCATCACCTTTAGTCACAAGCTCATAAAATTCCGTTTCCATCTTTTGCACCTCGGTACGAGGGCAAAACTTCTTTGTCATCAATTTCTTGAATTCCTCCCAAGTAAGCTTGTGAGCATTTTCCATACCAATCGGCTGAGCATACGAATTCCACCAAGACATAGCTTCATCAAGAAGCATACCCGTAGCAAATTTTACTTTGCTGACGTCCGGGCATCCGCACATGAGAAATACATTCTCAGTCTTTTCAAACCAGCGGATTAAAGCAACCGCTCCTTCAGTGCCCTTAAATTTGATAGGATCACTAATCTTGAAATCTTTCCATGTACATTCCCTCTTATTAGTGGGTGGTTCAACCGTCCCTGTATTAGAAGCAGTCTCAGCAGCCCTAGCAGCAACCTCAGCTCTCTCAATCACTAGAGCTTCTGCAATACTATCCCTAACCAACTTGCGGATAGCGGCTTGAGTCATAGCGGGTGTTTCTGGTGCAGTCTTACTCTTCCTTGGTGCCATATTTCTGATAAATCACAATGGAAATAACCATGAGAAAAATCATAATAGAAATAGTCATCGAACCAAAGATGTACACCCACAACATGTATATATATATACAACCACAACAAGTATAAATACAACCACGACATGTACGAATACAACCACAATCTGTCTAGATATCACCACGACAAGTATATATACAACCACAACAACCACGACACGTATATATACAACCACAACAACCACGACACGTATAGATACAACCACAACCTGTACAATGCGATAATAATAAAGAGCAACCACGAAACATCATAAATATAATCACAACACATGAATATAATACATGAAAATTTCGGCCTACATGGACCGATATAATATATAGCACAACATTTCCAACATAGTAGAGTCGCACTTGCTATATTTGTTTGTACAACAACCAAAAGACTACAAGTTCTTGAACTATGTCCCACATCCCGGGACTAGGAAAATAATAAAAGCTAATATAATACCAGTCTACGTCTAGGCTCCTCCAGGTGCTCTAGATAGTCCAGGCTCTCCCCTCAAGCGGCGAATCTCACGATCCATCGCAACCATGATCTCCTCAAGATGCTGGACTCGTAACTGAAAAGAAGCATCCCTGCGCTCCAAAATAACCAACCTCTCTCGAAGCAAAGTCAACTGGTCTACCTGCTCCCACTGAGTCTCCTGTGTCGCCTGAGCTCTATCTCGAATCTCAGGTAACTCATCCCTAAGTAGCTCAATCTCCTCCTGGTGCCTCAACTGTCGTGCCTCGAGTCCATGGTAAGACACATCAATACCAACTCTACCCCGAATCAAATCCTCAACCTGCTCCTCTACAGTCTCAAGTCGAGTGGTAATAATCTCGTCAACTCTATACCCCAAGCTATCAACTTGCTCCTGCTGAGCATCAAACTGATCCTCTAGTGTAACGGCTGTAGGATCCCTAGCTGTAGCCGCTCTCGAGCTCTCACCTATGTGGTATACGGGTGGTGGTGAAAGGTCAGCAGTCTCGGTAATGGGTGAATCTGGGGTGGTAAGCCTTACACGCTTCCTGAGCGGCAAGAGTGAGGTAGGTACAGGAGTAGTAATGGGTATGGCTGGTGGTGGTGGTGTAGGCACAGTAGGACTAGGGAGGGTCCTATAAGTAGATGTAGCATAACGAACTCACTTCCTAGCAGTCTGGATAGTCTTATCCCTAGGAAACATAAGTCTCGGCTCTGAATGGATAGTAGTAGTAGGAGATGATGGCATGTCAGTGGGTACAGTAGGATGGACATGGGAAGTAGGAGCCGTCTCCTCCTCCTCGAAAGGTTCGGTATCATCATCTGATGCCAAGAGTGGCAACTCAGGTGTAGGGGAAACAAATGGTGAAACAGCAGTGGAGGACACAGAGCCCTCATCATCAGAATCTGATATAGTGTAAAGTATGACAGTGTCGGAATTCGAAGACATGACTCTGTGATAATCAAGGTGAAATGAAAATAAATAACTCGCAATATGGAATCACCTGAAATAAGTAAATATACACTTATGATGAAATGATGATATGCTATGATGGTGTGGTTATAGTCTAGGGTCCATGATGCAACCTAGTTCGCTATAACCTTAGCTCTGGTACCAATCTGTCACACCCCCAAAATACCTGAATGGCAGCGGAATGGAATACCTGAGGGTGTAACGGATCATAGCACACAACCAGGATATATTGAACGACCTAAAGTGTCGTTTTAAAAATACGTCGTTTGATTCATTCAAAAGATTCAGAGTTATAAAGACATAGGTCCCAAAAGTTGGAAAAGTTTACGGAAACAAGTTTAATACAATCAAACGACATTTGAACATAAGTGCAGGAAAGTCCGAATGAGCCATATCATCCTTGATACACAATGTGACTCCATGCATGCCATGAGAATATGCCTTAGTTACCTGAGAAATACATTGCGAAAAACGGTCAACATAAAGTTGGTGAATAATCATAGGTTTATAAGTAAAATCTAGTGTACATATGCCATAAGTAATGCCAAGAAATAGGATGTCCGGAAAGTATATACATTGGCTCTTAAGCTCATGACCCCGAAGCTAGACGATACTTGGCCCCAATGAGTGTTTACCAGACACTCTAATAATAAAGACATGAAATGCATTCGTCCCATTTGGAGCAACCCAAACACGAATGGAGGCGTCACCCTCGATAGATCTATCCACTCACTCTCGCTTAGTACCAAAAATTAACGGTCCATGATAATAAAGGGGACTTGTCAAGACGTGGTAAATAAGGCAACTTAAGCAATGTATGAAATTTTATACTTAGGCATGTACACAAAAACAAGTAATGCAATGTATTCTCCCCCGTGGGATTTGAAATCAAAATATAGAATTAAAACGGGGCTATGAAACTCACCTCGAAGTGACGGTACAAAGATGGTGCAATGAGGTAAAAGTAGTCGGGACAATGAGGCGCGCACACTAGCCGCAACCTAAATGAATAATCGCGATCTAATTAAGATCAAGCCGAAATGAAATGAATGCACATGCACATGATGCTCATACCACTCGTAAATTGGAAATACTAGTTATCGTCATGGTAAAATAGTTTCCATACTTAGGAAAAATAGGTCCATTTAGAGAAGTATAAAACTTGTCATATTAACTCGTACGAAAAAGTTAGCGTTATGTTCCAAGTATCAAAACCTTAGAATGACGTCGTCATGTCGTATAAATATTCCTTCGGGTCGTACGTATTCATTTGATAAGAAAATAGTCCTTAGTAACGTTTCTAGAAAATATACCACTTAATACGTACGTTATTATTTTTATTTGTGACCAAAAATATATATATAGTTTTGACGATGTTAAAATGGGTATAACTCGGTCGTTTTAAGCTCGTTTTCCTTGTTCTTTATGTCCACGGATTCGTCTTTGTATATACTAGTATATTTTTGACAACTCGGCTCCTTTAGGTTATGTTTAATGCCTCTTTTTACCCATTGAAATTTGCCAAACAGCAAGCAGTTTTTGTGAAAATAGTTTTCGTCGTTAAATTTGCAAAAATCATATCTCCTTCGTTATAAGCTTGTTTTAGTCCATTCTTTCGCCTAAAGTTTCGTTTTTGAATGTATTTTCTAAATATTTGGTCAAAACTTGGCCACAATCTACTGATTTTCCCACGAAATTAAAACAGGGACAGTAGGTATATCAAAAGTTTCAAAAACCATTTTCAAGTCTCCAAACTAGTTCCATCCTCCATCAAACCACTTTCAAACACCACAAAGCTAATCTAATCCTACCATACACCTTCTTAGGGTGTCATGGGTCTTTAAACATCATCAATCCACTAGGTCTAACAAGGGTTTCTTATGTGTCCATTTCTAGGGCTTGAAAGTTACATATGTACAAAATAAAGTGATATAAGTTGATGCATGTATGAGATCTTGTAAGAAAAATATATAGACATAATAATAGCTTGTAAAAATCATAAAAATGAGTTTGTTAACTTACTTGATGGTTTAGAGAGTTTAAATGATGAAAAACCTACTAATCCTTAAGTTTTTATTTCAAAACTCTAACAAGGATGATTATATGAACTAGTTTATACCGAGATCTTGTAAAATTTATACTCCTTGCTCCTTGAACACCCTAGTTCGAATTCACCACAAGAGAAAAGAGAGAAAAAAAGTTTACTTGTGCAAGAAAAGTGATTTTTGTGATAAATGAGTGAAAAAAGTTTAATATATACTAAGAGACAATAGTTTGGTGAGTAATTAAGAGGGTTGGTGTAGTTGCAATGTATTAGGACCAAGGGGGGGGGGGGGGGGGGGTTGGCCGGTCCTAAAGGAGGGAAAAAGGGGGGTTTGTCTTGGGATTAATTAAAAGGTTAGTGTTAGTATTATGTAGTTAAGTTAGGTTTAGGTTTAATCGGGTACCGGGTTTGTTAGAAATAAATTTTATTGAAGTTATTCGGGACGTAATAAAGTCGTAAAAATTGTAAAAATATGCCGGGTACAAGTACGGAGAGTTTGGGTGATTATCGTTTAATTTTGTTGAAAACCGTCATTGTTGTAACAATTCGCATTTTCAGGATAATTACTATTCCCGGAAAATTTCACTATTCACTTTTACTATTCATTTTTCCCGAAAATTTTCCCGAAAGTTGATTTTTTATTTGATATTCTCAAGTGATAAATCATTTCCATGGCAAATTAAAAGTTTGACATTCATAAGCTCATTTTCGTGAAAGTTATTAAGGAATTACACGGAATTACACGTTTTAGGGTAAAACGTCAATCAGAAATTCTACGCACAACGAAATTCAACCCCGTCAGGTGACCCCACATCAGTAAAATATTTTTCACACTCATGATTTATTTGAGAATTAATCGTGACTGAGAAAAATATGACCAAAAACTTCCCAACAGGTCACCCAAGCCTGTACTACTCTCGCATGAGCACGCTTAATCGTTTGGGCGATTAACCGTTAGACCACAAAACGCGTTTCTAAGACTATTTGAGTTTTCAACTTCTTAGAAAAAGTCAACATATTCTTTCCCTCCTCCATTGACCAAAAATCATCCCTTGATGTTATAAGTCATTTCGTGATTTTTAGGCTTACGGTTTGATGTCTAAAAGACATTTAATACCAACCGACACTAGACTGAGCTCAGTCTAGACATTATAAGTCATTTTAAATCATTTTTATCACATTAGAAAAGTAACATTTTACTTTTCTCAATTTTACGCAATATTCGTACGTTTTACGTATTACGCGTTTAAGACCCGTGTTTCCAGTTTTTAGCAGGGTTTTACACCCAAATGGAACCTACCACTCATTTTATATTTTATTATGGAACTTATTGACATGTTTATCAATACTTTCAAGTTCCATAATTTTACGACACCCGGTTTTACGTTTTGAGGCTTAATCATTTACGATTGGCATTTCCCGGAGTCAAAACTAACCAAGTATCTTGGATAATACCAAGAAAAGTCCACACCCTTGCTCTCCAAGCTCATGAACAGCCTTGGAGGGGGGATTCACCACCCATGTGGCTTGATCTTATGCCTTGCGTCATGAGATGTGAACATGTGTTCAACTTGGCCTCCAAGTGTTGACTAGTCAACAATGTAACCTCCTCATTTGCATATAAATGCTTCTCCTCCCACTCCTTGACCATATGAACGACCCACACACACAACACCCTTCATTTTACTAGTTTACTTCAAGTTCCATCCAAGAAATCAAGTGCAATATCCATACATAAACCCTAGTTTAGTTTTGATTCATCAAAACTACTTCAAATCTTTAGAACTTTGGTGATTTCTCTTGAGTTTGAATCCACTCAAGTCACCTCAATTTTCATCATCTCTCTTTCAAGATTACAAGAGTAGAAAGATTGCATGAAGTGAAGTGGGTTGAAGCAAGTCTATCAAAGTCCTATCCTTACATGTTAACTTCCTTTCATCTTTGAAAGCCAAAAGTTGTGAGCCAAACCCTAACTTGATTCTTGTTAAATAATCATGTTCATGTTATTTACATATTATTTGTGCTATATTATGTCTTGTATTAATGTCCATGATGTATAAAAGTGAGCAAAACAAGTTATTGTTATTGATTGTTACAACAAGTTACTAAAACAAGTAAACTAGTGACTTTCTTGGTAAGACCTGATTAAAATGGTAAAAATATGATGTTGGATCATTACATATTACAGTAGAGGACCTAACAAGGAAACCATAGCAATTTGAACCACCTAAAACGAGTAAACGAGTCAAAAGTTATGGCGATTTGAAGTTACCAAAGATTTCCGGCAAAACTGCCAAATACCATTCTGATCAAATTTGAGTTTTGAAAGTCATACTTCTGGTCCGATTCATCAAAAAGTTAAAACACGAAAGTTGTCCGGAACGACGTTTTCGTTCAGGAATAAAGAAGCTCGAGCCCTGAAAACGCTTTTTGAGTGATAAACTCTTCAAAATCTTAACAGCCCATTTTTAGACCAAATTCATTACATATAAGTTATGGTTTATGAAGACCAAAGGGGTCTTATGACCTAAATCAAGACCACAACCATGGCTAGAGCCAAGGTTGAGTCTCAAGACGATGGAACAATGACCAAAGGTCATGGCTAGGCCATGACGAAATGACCATACAAGCTTACCAAGGCAAATACATGAATTAGAGAAGTTGGCGATAACTTGAACATACAATTTGGATCTACATCATCTAAAGGAAACCATGAGATTTTACCAAGAGAAAATGGTCATTCAAGACTTATGAAACTACCCCTAATAACAATCTTCATGTACAAATAAACTTTCCTAAGTTTATTCAAATATCGGACATGTAACCTTTCGGATCAAAACTTATATCTATATATTTCATCAACTACTACAATAGTAGGGAGCCTCATGTGAGGAGTTCATTATGTAAGCCGTCGAGTTGAGTTGTGGATTTACGAGTTAAAGTGTCCTGGCTCCTCGAACGCTTACTAACATGACTTCTGAATTATGTCGGCCCGAACGGTAGTAAACGATATACAAAACATACATGTTTCATGAATCTTCTCTTTCAAAGACTTACACTATACATCATACCACATCATGGACTAAATACAAGATATATATATATAGGCACTACTTCATATTCTTTACTCCGATCTTAAGTCACAACATTCTATTATAGGTTGCTCGTAGAAACCTTCACGATTCAACCGTTACATTCATTACTTGCTATCTTACTTAAGGTGAGTTCATAGCCCCACTTTCGATTACTTAATCGTTTTACAAACCCTTGGGGGAAATACATGCTATTTATAACCGAGCACAATGTTTTTAAATTGTATGCTTACCTGATTGTTTTATTATCACTAAGTACCAGCCTTGCTAAACCGATATCCTTGATTATGAACCATTTAATCACTAGCAATAGTGAGCGCGAATATTAATAATAGGCCTATTGGGATTGACGAATCCCATTTGTATTGACTAAGTTCAAACAAATGCATTAATATTTGAGATTTAGGTATGTTAGCAAAGTACCTACCAGGATAAATCTGCCGATCGATATTGGTACACGTTAACGTTATGGTGTCATAAGCTTAGTGTATAATACATGTTCCGGGCGTATAATAACGTAGCCTACCTGTTTTGTTTTCCAAACATTGGTGTGAGCCTATAACTCACACTACCAACATATTGTGTTCAATCGATTTAACAAACTCTATGAATATCACTCAACCTTTGTGTTGACCTCTCAAGCATGTATTTCAGGTTCATGACGATCAAGGATGGAACGGAAGGGCACGGATACTCAAGAGGGCTATAAATTTTATTATCATTCAAAACTCATTTATTATACATTGTAAACATGGAACCAATTGGGACCTCATTTTGTAATCTCTGATATTTATATAATTTGAATGATAAACCTTTTCAAAACGACTCAATTGGAGTTCGTTTTCTATCATTGTGACTATTGTGCCGTCGAGTAACACCCAGTTTGAATTCCGCTGCATCCATGAATTGGGGGTGTTACAATTGTTAAGTTAAACGTATGATACGTAATAAATAAATTTCCAAAATACCGGGTAATTTAATATTACAATTTTTATATTATAAAAATGAGTATAAAAATATATTGGGATCATAGTCGGGAGTGTCGGACATGTTAGACACATTTATAGTTCGCGTATTAGTGTTTATTTAAAATAAACGTACGTAAATCGTTAATTGTACCAAAAGTATAAATTTAATTATCCTACGAGTGGAATAGCATGCAAGTGCCCAAATGATGATATGCAGACTATTTTGTAGTCCGTATGAAATGTCCCTGATAATAATGCATGAATTCGCTCCTGAACCAATACGGTTACGCGAATTTGAACACTCGTAAACTAAATTTACGACGACATGAGTAATGCACGTGAATAGTGGTTTCCTCTCGGAAATGAATAGTGTCAAGTGAATAGTAAATTTTCTGAATGTGTCTCGGAATGTCAAATTGACCTCAAAAATGATGAATAGTAAAACGATGAATAGTGATCGATGAATAGTAATTTGTGAATAGTAGAATGTCGAAGTTTGGAAAAATGACCTGAAATTGTGGGTTGTGACAAAATCTAAAGGCGAACCTCACATTTTTGGGTGGAAAATTTTTCTGAATATACGGTTATGTGCTAGTCATACAATCTCTTATCCATGAGACGCTTGCTATGGCTAAAGTTTCACTCCTAAATGTTGTAAAAAATTTTAAATTTGGCGCTAAAATTGCACTAACAAGTATTTCTCATAGTTTTATTACACATCTACTATCAAACAAAACAAACTCAAGCGAAAGTGCATATGTAAGGTATCATCTTTTTACCCTCCCCTTACACTTAAGATGAACATTGTCCCCAATGTTCAAGTAAAGAATGTAAAAGTGAAAAAGTAAAGAGAATGAAATCAAATACTCCCCTGATTCGCTCGGTATGGATTATAGGTTGGCCAGGTTAGATCTTCCTCCAAGAAAACGAACAATCAAAGCTTCCCTTCCAGAATATAAATCATCTCCTTGTCGAACATAACCTGTAAATCCTGACAAAATAGACAAGACAACCTCTCGTAAAATCGGCGGCATCCTATATAAGTTACTAAATCCTAGAAAACAAAGTAAGATATAATGCTTGTGGAATGAAGTTTGTAGATTTCCTGTAGATTATAAAACTTAATAATTCACAAAAACCATAAGACTCCGTTAGAAAAACAAAACCGGTAAAATTTTCAGATTTTTAACTCCTGACGCCGTCAAGAGTAAACCCCTGACGCCGTCAGAATGGACCTGCAGAAATTCTTATGTTAAGTTTCCGGAAAATTTCTGGAAAAACTTGGTCATACTTCCTGGAAAATCCTGCAAAACTTCATTATGACTCAATACAAGCATTTGACTCTAACAAATACGAATACACATGCTCACTTAAAATTGTGGAGAATCATGATCGTGTGTTTCTTAAAAACATATTTGGGGTTTCCCCTTACACTTATCTTTTGCAAAAATACTTCTAGGTGGAGTTAAGACTAGGCTAAACAACAAAGTAAAGTATTTCCACATTTTAATTAAGAAACATGATCTACCAACAATAAAAATAAAGCATGCATACGGAAGCAAATAACAATCAAACAAATAAAATCACACAAAACATGGGTTGCCTCCCAAGAAGTGTTTTTCTTTATTTACGAGTCTTGTAGCTAGACTCAAAGTCATGGGTTACTACGTGATCTTATCATTGGTTCCACTCTCTAGGTCGTCTTCTAGACCAGTTTTGTATTCCGGACCTAGTTGCAAGCACTCTTTGTAGAAACCAAGCATCCTATTTCTAACATACTCTACTCCTCTACGTCTATCCTCCTCATTCCTATAATAAGCCGCTTGCTTGTGTTCCTTTTCGAAATTAGAGAGAAGGCGGTATTGCTCAATCTTGTAGGGCATTTGATAAGCAACCTCATCATTCTCTTTCTTGAATCTAACTATCCCTAAAGTCGGATCATAACTCATCCTAGTGGCCTCAACAAATGGTTTCCCAAATATTATTTGACTTAGGCAAGCATCTATCACCGGACGAGTGTCCTCAACTATCATAAAATCGATCTCATAGGTGAGATTCCCTATAATCACATGCAATCCTTTCACTCTTCCCGCAAAATTACTTATCAGGTTCCTATTAGGCATCATCCTAAAATTAAGTTGCTTCTTCATCACCCAATTGTAATAAGTCCTAGTCATGATGTTCACGGGGGATCTAGGGTCGATGTAAGCTTTCCATATATGCATGTGCCCGATATTACATGGGATGTTAATGTTAGAGGGGTCTCCCATTTTGATAAGGGGGTCGCCAAAGATATATGTTCTCTCGGGACTATCGAATAAATCCTTATGGTATTCCCGTTCTTCCTTGGTTGGCAACTTATCAAAGTATTCTTCTATAGGTTCTACCTCCTCTAATTCCTCATCCTTATTAACCTCAACTTCCTTACTCTCATCCTTACTATCAGCTTCTACTCTAACTTCATCCTTGTCACTCTCCTCTATCTCCCTATCTATCGGCTTAATGGTGACAACATTGACAAAGTGGACATGTTTGGATGATGAGGGGTCCTTAATTTGGATTCCACTATTGGTGTCCCTAGTGTCCTTCCTAGGTGTGACTAATGCTTGGTTGTTGAGGGCTTTCAACAAGTTGTCAATCTTGTTGGTTATCTCCGTTTGTTGTTGGTTGAATTCGGTTTCAAACCTAGCTATGCGAGCCTCTTGAGATGCCATAAACTTTGACATCAATCCTTCAAGATTGTTGGTACTACCATAGTTGTTAGAAGGATTGTTGTTGAAAGTACGATTGGATGGTGGACCGTTTGGTTGGTAACGATTAGGCGGATTGGAAGAATTGGGTTGATTTTGTTTCCACCTAAGGTTTGGGTGATTTTTCCATGAGGGGTTGTATGAATCACCGTAAGTGTTTGGCTCGGGCTTGAAAGTGTACCACTTATCTCCCGCTTCGTTGGTACGCGTGGATGCGTAGTCCGCAAAAGCTGTTCCGGGGAGTTCCACACAATCACGAGTGTCATGGGGACCACTACATAATTCGCATGAAGAAGTGATTTTGTTCACTTGGCTTGAAGGCTTAGGAGCATCGTAAGATTTCATGAGAAACTTGACTTGGTCCTCAAGTTCCATGATCCTACGGTCGGGAGTGCTAGAATTGTTCGAAGGCAAAGATATTGCCTTGACCGTTTTGTTCAAATCACGGGGATCATTCCAACTTTCGTTGTCATAGAGAGCAAGATCTTCTATGAGTTCCCATGATTGTTCCGCACTAAGATCACGTAGCTTACCACTGGCCGATTGGTCAATGGCTCGCCTCGTGGATATGTCGATATGGTCATAAAAGATTTGGACTTGGAGCCAAAGATCTATGCCATGATGAGGGACTTTTTGGAGTAAGTCCTTGAAACGAGTCCATGCTTCATAAAGAGATTCATTTTGACGTTGTTGGAACATCAAGATGTCATTCCTAAGCTTAGTAGTTCTCCCCGGTGGGAAAAATTGAGCAAGGAAACGAGTAGTGAGATCATCCCATGTGGTGATGGATCCCGCGGGTAAACGCTCAAGCCATTGACTAGCTTGATCCCGTAGAGAGAATTGGAATAGGCGTAAACGGGTGGTCTCTCTAGTTTCAACACCTAGGTCTATGGAATCTACGATTTTGAGAAAGTCCTTAAGATGTTGGTTTGGATCTTCGGAACGAAGTCCATGGAATGCACATCCGCTTTGCACCAACCGGATGGTGTCGGATCGCAAGGGGGTCACATTGGCTCCGGTGAGCTCAATGGTGTTTCGGTAGCCTTGGTGGCTAGGCCGGGAGTACTCTCCTAAGGTTCGGGGCCTAAGGAGTTCTAATGGTGGGTTTTGTTGTGGTGGGATGACGGGTTCAAAGATGTTACCACCTTCCATGATGTCGGATGGTAAGGAGTTACGAACAAAGGCACGAAGAAATAAGATAGACTAAAGAAAACTTTAAAATAAAAATAAAATCTTACTAGAAAGGAATCTAGCAAGTAGACCTAATAAAAAGAAATCCTAACCTAGACAATAACTATTCCCCGGCAGCGGCGCCAAAAACTTGATGCGTGGGAATCGCAACAGGCTTTACCTCCCGAGGGATCTCGAGAAGCTTACAACCCCCACCAGGCAGTGTGCCTGATTGTTGTAGTATAGTATAGTGACAAGTACCGGGGGATTGATCGTTCAGCTTAGGAATAGTGTCGCTAGGATTAGAAAGCCTAATTACTAGTTCTAAAGGTGAGGGATGATTATTTTTGTGTTTTTATATTTTTTTAGAAAGCAAATAAAATCTCGGGTTTTGGAAGAGTGAGCGGAATTAGTTGCTATTCAACTAACCCAAAACTAAGATGCAATCAAAATAAAATACTAAAAATGTAAATAAGCTAAATTATACTAAAGTTGTGAGCAGTAATTGGAGAAAATGTGTTTACTTAGATTTCACTACTCCCTAGATATCTTTTACACGTTAATTACTTGTTATAATTGCATGGATGACGGATCGTATTCCTTAATACCATTCATGGGGTGGCATACATAACTTCCCAATTCTATGAGCTCTTATCTCCTCCTACACCATGCCCAGCACAACTATAAGGATTGTAAACAGTGGCTCATGCATTAAATACAACCAATAAAGACCTAGTACGCCTCGGTTCATGTTTCTTAAGACGTTCAAGCATGTTACCATTTGGAGATCTGCCAGTTTTCTTAAGCCTAACATATAAATCATTCATCCAAGACAAGAATAAACAAGTAATCAACACATAATCAATATCTAGGTTTCATTAGATCTAAGCAAACACAAAAGAGATCTAGCCTAGCATGATAGAATTAAGACAAGAACAAGATATAGACAACCAACACATAGACATATTGATTGAATTTGAAGAACACTTATCTTAATTAATCATGCAAGGTATCAAGGGTTTGGAACCCTTGAAAAACCTGTAAAAGTTGCACCAAAATCGTCTTTAGGGTTTCTCCAAAACTTCTCTTCTTTAATGTGAAAAACTAGAAAACTATATATAGGAAAATAGGGATGACGGCGTCAAGAACAAAGGTGTGACGCCGTCATCTCGCCGCCAAATACTTCCTCGGACGGCCTTGATCTACTTCTGACGCCGTCAAGGCCTAGGCCGTCACACAAATTACTCTTGACGCCCTGTGTGTGACGCCGTCATCAACTACGGATTTTAATTCTTGGGGTTTGACGCCGTCATGAATTTACTCTTGACGCCTTCATGTACTGTTCCCAGCATGGAAAATTGAGACTTTGCCGTTTTCTTCACTTTTATGCTCCAAAAATGTCCAAAATGGCTTCTTTTCCAGAATTCACTCTCCAAGTACCTAAAATCATAAAAGGAACGATTTAGGGCAATATTTGATCAAATAAATTCGGATTCGGGCTTAAATGACCCCCTAAAAACGGATCATTTTTCGCCTCATCAATGCCAAACCACTACATCAACATGAGGTTCATCTATAATGTTATCCTCATCAGTAATGACATTATTTTCCTCCTCACTTTCACTATCGTCCTCCTCACTATCTCCCTCATAAACATAACTCTCATCACCAACCCTATTACTTGAAAACACATCATAATTATCTACTAAACCCACAGAATCAACACCTACATTATCATTCACTTGATCATTAGTTTTCTCTAGACTAGCATGATCATCGACTACCATATGAAACATCACTTCTTCAATTTCATGTACCCTCACATTGTCATCCACATTGTCAACTTCTTTTCATTTTCATGTACCCTCACATTATCATCCACATCCATATTATTCAGTTCGTAATCCTCTACCCTCAAAGAATCTTCAACTTCTTATTCTTGACTAACATTTTTAGCAAAACTTAAGTTGATACTACCAAATACCCCATCGATTTCATCTAGTTCTGCATCTAACAATGGAAAAGAAGACTCTTGAGTAGGTAATGGAGTAAACCTAAACTCTTGAGTAGGTAAATCAGTAAACCTACTAATTTAATCACTAACTTCTGGCTGCTGAGGGTGAAACATTTTCAAGAGTAGCCTCTTAGGACCAATACATCTATAACTACTACTACCAATACGACTAGGGTTACTAGTACCAACATCATTACCCTCATCTATTTCATCAATAGCAACACTCATTGTCTGAGTTGACTTAAAATAAGTTCCTACTATGGCCACAACATGTTTTATGTAAACTTCAATTACCTTATGGTCACCTATACACTGACTTAAAAACGTACATCATGGTCACAAGATAAAGCATGCAACCCTACATCAAGATTCATATCAGGTTTAAGAAAGTTATACGAGTAATACATTATCCTTCTATCTGTCCAACCTAGGTCCTGAACCATATTATCTAAATCCTGAATCGAGAAGGTTTCAATACCGACCATATCAAAAATACTTTTGTTACCCCCATGGTATAACCTTCCTGGATAAATATGAACTCACCACCATGGTGTATCCTCATTGTAAACACAGTAGGATGAGTTTATGAAAAAAGTCAAAGAATAAAATATTAGAACATAATCTCTAAAATTTCAAGCAAATTAAACCAAATGGAAGAAAATAAAACAAAGAGACAAAACTTACTATAATCCTCCTTTACAAACGCATACAAATCTTCATCACTAATTTGAATGTCTGTACCTTGTATCTTTCATTTTAGAGTAACCATTATGTCACGAGCATTATTTGATATGTGTTGTTAAGGATGTGTGATTTGGAAAAAGTTATGAGATGATTTAGGTGAAAGAATTATTTGATATGTGTTGTTAAAAGGGGTGATATAATGGGCGGGAATTATGATATGACATGTAGTTAGGGGTAGCTCGGGAAGGACAAAGATTAAAAAGACAAAGCTGCCCTCGTGTGAATTGCACATGATATGAGATAACGAGGAAATCTTACATCGTTAGTGAATTTTGACCAGATGCGTAATATTCAATAACGTTGAGGACTCACCAAGTGAATTTTTTCAAAAATGAATTAAAAATAAAATCTGGCGAAACCACAAGAACCAATGGTGTATTTTACTCTAGCTCTTATAAGCTTTACGCGGAAACACACAAAAGTTCTTTTGTTACTCTATTAGGGTCGTCTCGTGGTTTGCGTCAGCCTTAGGCAATAATAATAAAGAGACTCTATTACAATTGTAAATTAAAAATATATTGCATATAAACTTGAATTATGTGACTCATATATGTTTAATATTATACGTATTTATATGTAAAACTAATAAAAATGTGATTTTTTTTAAATGAAAGCCCTGTGCGACGACACATATTGAACACCCGTCTGAGACACTCTGGCCTCTATTTCCTACATTTTCATTATGTAGTGGCGTCGAAATAACATTCAGCTGTTCGATATTTACTATAATCATCAATATAATAACAATGAGTAAATAATTGACATGAAGTTATTCTTGTGTACACTACTAATATAGTACTAGTACATATTAAACATATGTATAGGAAGAAGGAATCTTTTTAGCAAACTAATGTAGTAGTATAATATTGTAACAATGTTAAAATATTTATAGGAAAAGAACAAAGAAAAGACAAAGGTTCCATGCTTCAATTGCATTAAGACTTGTTGTTTTCTTCTTTTTCATTCTCTTTCTTTCTATGTCAAGAAACCTTGTTATTCTCTCTCACCCATCATCCCTTTATATAACATCATCAAATCTCTTTATATTTTCTAAACTTAAATTTATTCTTGTGCTTGTGCCTTTTGTTTTGTATATGATTTGATATATTCCATATTGGTTTTCACTTATTTCATTTATAAAAAAGGCCAAACTATTTTGATTATTTTTGGAAAGTTGTAAGTGGTCTGTGAAAATTTGAGTTGGGTGATAATAATGGCTTCTGAAGACTTAATTGAAGTCAAGTTCAGGTTGGCTGATGGCAGTGATATTGGACCAAATAAATATAGTCCTACTATCACTGTGGGATCTTTGAAAGAAATGATACTTTCACAGCTGCCAAAAGGTTAATTCAGTATCTTAACTTTAATGTTTTGGTTAAATTTTTTTGCTTCATTTTACTGTTTGTGATTTGTTATGTAAGTTTGTAGTAATTATGTGTTCTTGTAATTGTGCTTGATTTTTGTGGATATTTTTTTGTTAATCTTAGTATAAACGAATGTTTTTGCTTAATCTTTGTTTTTATTAGTTAAATTTGGTTTGATCCTTGATTTAAATTTTCGTTGATTAATAAATAAAGTTCACAATATATGCATAAACATGTTACTAGAAATAGAAATCTTGCTAAGTTTGTGAAAATTGGCAAATTATGTATTACTGTCTGGCATTCAGCATGTACATTGGCCTAATTCGGCACTTTCAAGTCTGATTTCATATTTTTCATTTAGAGGTTCAAATTACGTGACGATGTAGGAAATGATTATGTGATAATGGCTTCTGTTACTCGATGTATGTTGTAAGAACAAATGAATATGTTCTCACTAAATAAGATGGAAAATGAAATACTTACTTGAACCTCATGTTGGTAATTACTCTCAGATATGTGACACTTGAAATGTTCCAGAGTATATTTGTGTAGGTGATTATAAATCTCGTAATCATATCTACTGATTAGTTTGCTTGAATGTAAAATATTAATGGTTAAAAAAGTTAAAACACTAATAAATCATATCGTCATCAATATCGGTTGAGTTGATGAGCACCACCGAATAAAGTTAGTCATACTGACGTTTCAATAGTCGTATTGATCAATACCACCGACTACTTATTTTAGATCTGATCAATATATCCGCAAAATACGGGTAACAGTTCCCAAAACTTCATCCATTAGACATCTAAAACACGGAAATTGTGAAGGACCTTAATAGTTTAGCTTTAAAGACGTATTGTTTCATCGAATTTATGTGAATACATTTTAGTGTCAATATTGTTAATTAGCTTCCTATTGTTTTAAAAACGGGGAGCCTGTAACAACAAGGTTGCTCCTTTTAGAAGCTAATCTATTAAACACACTATGTCGCATGATTATACTTGGAAAAAAATAGTTTAAAAATAGTATTATAAACTGTGCATATAGATCTAATGTTTAATGTGGTAATTGATTTTGTTAACATTAGGATCTTTCTATTTTAAGTGATGTAGGGATGTCGAACCTTACCTTACTCTAATGGTGGATTGTCTAAACCTTTTAACAGATGAAGAGAACGGGCCTAAGACCATTAATGAGGTGAAACTCATTAATGCAGGGAAAATATTGGAGAACCATAAAACACTCGCAGAGTCTAGGTCTCCGGTGAGTGAAGTTCCTGGAGGTATTATCACTATGCTTGTCGTTGTGCGCCCTCCTATGCCAGACAAAAACAGTGGTAACTTATTCCTTCAAGTTCACTAATTAATATTGCAGTATGTTCCTTTGTGAATTACCAAATGGTTTATTCCTAACTATGGAAAGTTGTATTAAACACTCTATGTTATACACCCTTCCTAGAATAGAAATGGTTAGGCTTTTAAAGTCAAACCTCTTACCTTTATACTCAAATCGTATATGTCTTTAAAAAAAGAAAATTAAGGACTATCCATATGTATTTTTGTGATAAGATGTGTAACAGTTCTTTATATCCTAAGAATATATATGAAACTTGAAGCTCAAAGTTTAGTAAGTTTGACTTCAAAAGGTCAAATATTACATGTCTAACAATTTATTTCTACATTCACAACAGAGAGGTTACAAGATGACTCCTCCAAGCAAAGCAGCTGTCCATGCGCAATTCTATAACCTGAAGACCATCCAAGCTCTATAGACTTGTTCTGTGGATTTCATCTTGTTGCAGATAAAAGAATCTAGGAGGGTCTGTGGTCCTTTGCATTTTTATATCTTGGAACTTTGACTTGCAATCTAAAAGGGTAAAAAAAAAGAAACTTGGTTTTATGTTTGAATGTGTACAAAGCATTGTAGATCAAAAAGACATGTTTTGGATTCTTATTTCGTAGTTTCATATATTATAAAGCCTATGACGCTTTGATGAAATCTTTCTGGCAGACAATTATTTGCATCTTTGGACTGCAGAATGATCATTATATACAAACGGAAAATGTTTAAACACAAAATGATTATGAAACCTGGTTGGGACCGTCTTATTGCCTTGATGACGAATCTCCACACCAGAATACAGCAATGTAAAAACATGTAAAACTTGTACCATAATCCATGTTCTTAAAAGTTTTAACACGCTCTTTTCGGAAGAAAAGTGTCAAGTGAACCTACTTATAAGAATCAACTTCAAGTCCAAAAAGTGAGGTTGACTTGTACCGGAACAACTAAGATAATGACATTCAGAAAGTTTTAAATCAACCACCTAGTGGAATACCAATAGGCCAAAGAAACTCACATAATAACCGTTAGCACTTTTTGATGGTCTTTCTTTTAAAGAAATCTAAACTTAAGCAAATTAGAATTTAGTATGGATCAATTATACAATTTGTTTTCTCCCCTAAAAAACAAAAAATAAATAAAATTGTAATACAGCAATTATGAGGAGCAAAAACACCAATGAAAAACTTTTCTTTTTATGAGAACATTCCTTATGAATCACTAGTTTCTATATAATATGAATCACTACATGAAAGCAAAGCCAAAATACAAACATTTCAATGGCCAAAAAACATGGTTAGAACATTCTAATAAACATATCGACCCTATTGCGACTTAAAGCCATTTACACCACCCGAAAACACTAGCTTCTTCGTTTCGAGCCTCCCTGCAGTTAACCCCAAACCTATTCACAGATTCTGTTGACTTCTTAACATTATGTGTACACTAATTTTGATTCTACAAAAGATTGTCATCTAATGTCCCGGATGAGGAGCGGTTCATATGAGCTAGATTCCTAGGTGATCTCATGTTCTTGAGAGTCATCATAAGTTTCTGTCTTTCACCTTCAACCTCGGCAAATTGCAGGCTTAACTGAGAGTAGCGTTCATGCATTTCGTTGAGTTCAGTTTCAACATTTACATACTTGCTCTTGGTTTCCAGTGTGTCTTTGATCAGCTCGTTGATATCTCTGAAGCTCTTTAAAACGGCTTCTTCGTCACTGTGTTGTTTTAGGAAAGAACTAAGCATAGAAAAGTAATCACATTTAGTTTTTATTGAACAATGTTGACCTTTTCACAGTTGAATCTTAATTTCCTTTTCATTCAACAATAAATAAAGAACCACCGGGTTTGGTAACGGCCCCCCAAATTATAACTTTTTAATAGGGGTCAATACAAACCTGAGTTGGGTTGACCAGAAATAACTTTTTCGTCCACTTCTTATGAATTTCATGAATTGCTTATCTATCAATATAATTTCAAGAACTAAATATGTGAATCAAACAAATTGTCTAAGTTCTATAAGAAAGAAGTTCAGAATTTTATAAGCCTTTGAATACATCTGCTGAGTTGCTAACCCGTTCTACCAATTTGACCCATTTACTTTTATGACTAACCTTTTAATATTATTTATTCGGTAAAGAATTAATATTATTGAAATCAACATGGAAAAATAGATCGAGATCGACACCCTTGGTTATGAATTACCTTTGGAATTGAATGCTCGAGTTCTTTGCCTTGAGTGATTCAGCAAGCTCAATTTCCAAAGCCAGCACCCTCTCTAATGGGTTTCCATCTCCCGGGAAATCCTTAAAATTTGGATATATTTCTCCGAGGTCTTCATTAGCCTTTAGTACAAAACCAAATATTAGAACAAAATTTCAATAATCTCGAAGTTATATAAAAATAACATTATGTAATGAAAATGATAGCTCAAATTACCTTATGTAGTTGCCCAAGTTCTCTCTGTATATCTTGAAAACTCAACCCAACCTTTTCTTTTTCTTGCAACAAAGAAACAACCTTTTCTTTTTCTTCCTTGCAACATTCAAGATTCAAGAGAGCACAATCTAGTTCTGCCTGTATAGACTCTAAATCAGCTTCTAATCCCACAATTTTGAGTGACAATTCTTCTATTTTTTTCAAGTAACAGGCTTCGGATTTTTTCCTACTCTCGATTTCATCAAGGGCATCTTGTAATTTGATCAATATGTCATCTCCATGCCTTTTGGAAACAAAAAGTTGTTGCTTTAATTCTTGAACCGCAGTTTCACATTGTTCTTTCATGAAAACTATTCGTAACGATTCTGAGTGTCCTGCATGCTCCCTTTTTTCATTTGCTTTTCGTGCAAAATCGTTTATTTGTTCCTTCATTTTGTTGGCATCGATACTCGCTTCAAATAATCTTTCCTGGAGAGTCACTGAGTACACTTCCAAGTATAAATTTTTACAATATATTTCATAAAGTTCATCATCTGAAAGAGCATCACCGCCAACGAGTTGTTTTGCATTTTCGGTTATACTTGAGTAATTTTGAGACAATGGCGTCGAAGCGTCTGAAAATGTTTCTTTAATAAGGTTTTGATTGGTCTCAAACATGGATGAAACCTGGGAAGATAACATCTCAAGATCCTTTTGCAAACGAGTCACTGCAGTTGTGTAATTCACACGAGCCCTTTCAAGTGCTGATTCTAAAGTGACAACCTTTTTCTCGAGATCCTTGTTAACACAGCTCAATGCATGCCTTTCTTCGGTTAATTTTATGATTTGATCGTTCATCTCACACCTTACTGATTCAGCCTCCGCTTTGCAGGTCGAAATGGTGATGGCACATGTTGAATGCTCGTCTTTAAGGCTCTGGAACTCTCCAAGAATCAAGTCCCGGTATTCCTCGAACTCTTGCACAAGTGCTTCAGCCGTGGTAACCCTTTTCTCGAGCTCCTCTTTAACAAAACCGAAAGTATTCCTTTCTTCTGCGAATCTTAATATTTGGTTGTTCATGTCATGACGAATCGATTCAGACTCGGCTTTGCAGGCACGAATAGTGTCGCCACATGTTAAATGCTCGTTTTTAAGACTCTGAAACTCACAAAAAAGTAGTTCCTGTTTTTTCTTGAACTCATTCACAAGTGATTCAGCATTCATAACCCTTTGCTCAAGTTCCTCATTAGCACAACACAAAGCATTATTTTCGTCAGTAAGTTTTAAGATTTGGTCATTCATATCATGGCGTATTGATTCCGTCTCTGCTCTGCAGGCCAACATAGTGTCAGCACAGGTCGAATGCTCTTTTAAAAGGCTCTGATATTCTCCCAAAATCTGTTCCCGATCTTTCTCGACTTCTTGCACAAGTGCTTCGGCAACCATAACTCTTTTCTCGAGATCACTTGCACAACCCAACACATGTCTTTCTTTTTCAAATTTCAAGATTTGATCTTTCATATCACGGCGTATCGATTCTGTCTCGGCTTTGCAGGTTGAAATAGTGTCAGCACACGCCGCATGCTCGTTCCTAAGGCAATCAATCTCTCCCACACTTTGTTCGAGGTTTTCCTTAAGCTCTTTCACAAGTGCATCTGCGGCCAGAACCCTTTCCTCAAGCTCCTGGTTAGCAAGATCCAAATCATTCCTTTCTTTGGATAACTTCAATATTTGATCTTTCATATCATGGCGTATTGATTCAGCCTCGGTTTTGAAGGTCGAAATAGTGTTGGTACATGTTGAATGCTCGCTTTTAAGGCTACGAAACTCTCCAAGAATCCGCTCCCGTTTTTTCTCGAGTTCTTGCACAAGTGATTCTGCTGCCATAACCTTCTTGTTTAGCTCCTCGTTAACACAGCCCAAAGCATGCTTTTCTTTACCAAATTTCTGGGTTTGATTCTTCATATCACGACGTATTGATTCCGTCTCGGATTTGCAGCTAGAAATAGTGTCGGCACACGTTGAATGCTCATTCTTCAGACTCTGAAGCTCTCTAAGAATCTTTTCTGTGTTTTCTTCAAGCTCTTGCACAAGTGCTTCAGCAGCTATAACCCTTTCCTCAAGCTCCTCGTTAACACAAGTGAAAGCATGCCTTTCTTTTTCAAATTTCAATATTTGATCTTTCATACAATGTCGTATTGATTCAGTTTCCGATTTACAGTTTGAAATAGTGTAAATACATGTTGAATGCTCGTATCTAAGCCTCTGAAACTCTCCTAAAATCTGTTCTCGGTTTTCCTCGAGCTCCTGCACAAGTGCCTCATAGTAACGCTCCATTTCATTCATCTTTTTAATAAGATTTCCCCTTTCTGCTTTTGCTTCATCTAATTGACCCAAAAGTTTCAAATTCTGACTTTCTCCCAAGTCAAAGCCTCTTGTAAACTGAGATTCTTGAATTGTTCCAATTTCAAGATCCTGTTTTGACCTTATTTTGATTTCTTTTAATTGTTGTAATTCATCTTTGAACTTTGAGCATTCTGATTTAAGAATCATAATCTCTCTTTCTAGTTTTACACCAGAAGAAATCTCATTTGTTAGATGCTGTGTAATTCTTTGTGTTTCCATACCCAACTCATTAGCATGACTATGCAATGTGTTTAGTTCCTGCTTAAGCTCCATAATGAAAGATTCAGCTGTTTCCAAGCTTCCTCTAAGTTTACGATTTTCCTCATGAGCAATTACCAGCTCATTATTCGTTGAATAATCTGCTTTTTCTAACATTAGGCTTTGACTATGGGCTGTCCCATTTAGATCTCTAGATTCATGGATGCTTGATGGGTCACGCTTGTCAGCATAATTGTTTTCTGAGGCACTGGATGAGCCGTCATGTTCAGCCTGTGAATACGAAGAATCTTCATGCATGATCGTTTCTTCCGGAACTGAAAAAAGCTCTGTAGATTCTGATCCGAAATGTGTTCTCACATCAACCTATTTGAAACAGAACAAAAAGACAGACAGTTATCTTATAGGTGGTTGTTGATACTTGGTGCAGCATGCAAAATGACTTTGACTCCCTAATCTAAAAAAATGCAATGAAACTCTAAATGAAGAAATAAAGGGGGCAACTCTTTTGATATGTGCTTAAAAAATGATTATGTGATGCTGGACACTCAGAGAGAGAGAGAGAAAAAAAAAAAAAAAAATCATAATGTGTTGCCGAAAATAGCCTCTGAATGTGCCTTATTTCTTTTGTTTGAAATTAACTTTTGATAGTTCTGAGTTTTGATGAATTCTGATTATTAAAGCATATAATAGTAAAATAAAGTAATTTTATTCAATCTTTCAGTAATCGGTTTTGCTGCAAGTCTGCAACAAGTGGCAAACGAATTATTTCACCCCTAAATAATCAAGTTCTTTTAAGCACAAATAGGTTACCTGAAATCTAAAAAACTGATTATTATGACTTATAGGATAATCACTTTCTAAAAGCACATCAAAACACCCACTAAATGCCTAAAATACTTTTAACTAATGAGAAAACAAGATAATTTTATTATCAGTAACATACTCTATTCCATTAAATTTCCAACATTAGTAGCAAACTAGCAATATGTCTTCTTCAAGCTAAATTTATCTATTAGCTCATTCTCATCGTCAATTAATATATGTGGACTTGGTCTATACGATTCCCTGTTTTGTCGTAATCTATGATATTTGAGATATTCGACTAATAGGGAAAAAAATATCTAACCTTATTTCCATTGGCATCCAAGATCTGCAACTCGGGAGATGATGGTGAGGCAAAACTAGGTTCCACTTCTCGGTTAAGATTGTTGTTGCTTTGCAACCCCCTATCAAACTGCTGTTCAAATTCTCTGCACCGGAATTGAGGGTATACTTTTAGGGTCAATAAACTAATGTAATCTATATGTAGTCCCTAAAGTCCATCAAAATTACGACATTTTGCTTAACATAGTTCAGAGCAAACCACTGACTATTTGTGAAATATCGGGAAAAGCCCTTAAATGAATTAAATGAATGTTTTACTTGTGATTATGTTATTCTAAAATGATTTTTTTTTTTTTTTTTTTTTCCTGAAGAACGAAATATTGCAGTTTTCACAAGGGAAGACTAACTGATACTTAAAGATACCATACCTGAATCCAGTTTTGCCTGTCAACAACTGAACTGTAACCTGACACCAAAAAGACTAAGTGAATCCGCAATTCTAATAAAAAGCAGTAATAGAAAAATAATTCATGCAATGACAAGAAAATATTAAGTATATTTCAGGGTTGTGTTGACACGGAACACCCTTTGTCCAATAAAATTTTATTTTGTATAACAATTAGTGTGTTAAATATGATTATGAAACTTAGGGGGTGTTTGGGATTGCTTATTTTTTTTCTGCTTACGCACAAGCTTATATATGAAAGTAACAATTAAGCATGAGCTTATATCATTGTTATAGATTAGTAAAATATTAGTTATTCGTACAAGGGTCAAAGTGAAATTTAATTTCATGTTTTGTGCAAATAGGAAGATTGTCGGTTGCATTGCATGCATGACAAATGCATAAACCGACTTCTAGGGTTGTTGGACGGTTGCTTATAGTCCAAGCCAAATAATGTTTGTTTTCTCGTTTGTTAGCCATCCTATCCTAGTCCATTTAGAATATAACTATCTCCCTCATTCTCTATAAATAGAGATGAGAAGGTGAGGCATAATGTACACTCATTCTTTTCTTTTACAACGGTTAATAAACGGGTAATCGTTTGGGTATTTACGTGTGTGCTTGAAGTTGACATTCTTAGCGTTCTTTGTTGAGGAAGTCAACTGATTTTCATGGGTTCTCAGTGATCATTCATTCCGGCTCTAGATAACCGGATTGTTAGATTATCTAACAATCATATATTTTCAAACAAGGTCATAGATGTCTCATATAAAAGGTAGCAACGGGAAGTTAATATGAAAGAGTCAAAAGAGGTTCCTTACATGCAAAATGGTTCCATGGTCAGATCCATGAAGAGGCAAAGCAACAACAAAAGGATCCGATGCGTCCGCAAAATCAGCAAGATTGATTATAGCCTCACCGAGTATGCTAGCGTGTGAAGTACCCTGAGATCCATATTCAATTCAAACCGAATAGTGAGCTTCATTTGACGACAATAAAAATAATATCTACAACTCAAAAGACATATATAACCAAATCTAATAAACCAAAAGATTCTAATTTCCCACAAGTTAGATGGTTATAATCCTTTGAGAGTCAAGTTTTAATTTAGAAAGATAGTCAAGTAATGGTTAACTGAAAAAGAGCATGAACACTTACCATCCCCACAATGAGTTTGTAGAATTTATCATCATATCGTTTGTTTCTAGAATCAACTAAAAGTCTTGTAGTTTCATAGATAGGATCTGCCCATTTGCATGTCCCATTTCTAACATTTGCTTTGCTGGTCTTTGCCGTGATCTTTCCAGATTCGGTAGGTACAAAACAAACAAATAATTTTTCCCATCCACTCTGCGGAATCTGATACATAGCAGTCACAATTTAAATAAAACACATATATATGTATCATTTATAGACTTATTGAGATGGAAGAGAGAGAAAAGGAGAAAGTTACATTTGTAGCATGAAATTGCAGCCGAAAAACAACTTTTACTTTAGGCTTCTCAAACTTCCATTTGGTAGTCCTCAACATTATTATGCAACCATGAACCGCCAATTCTTGGTTTCAGCTTCTATTTAATCAAGACTTTTGCAAACAAAACAATGCCCGATTGATAGCAACAGAACTGAAAAAACAGATTCAACCATCACATCAAATATATCTAATCATATCCAATGGTCATGCATTTATTGAAGCAAGATTACTCCTAAGAAAATCAAACAAAAAGTGGATGAAACACGAAAGCTACCTATCCTAATTGTTTTACTTCATAGTTCATATCCAACTTGACAATGTAAAGGCCGAAAACACTTCTCATTTTAGAGAAACAACATGACATACAAGAATTAAGCAGGACATAAACATTGGAGTTATTTGACTCAGCCATGAAAAAACCGCACTACCATATTTAAAAGAAAGATTACTTTCCATAGTGGGGCAGCATAGTTCTAAAATGCGAGTCATTTAGCTACAATGAGTCGATTTGGGCTGTCTACTCTCTTCATGGTTAAAAGTAACAAAAATAACCAAATACGAAACAGGTTAAAAAATGCCAAAAGTTTATTCATATGCAAACTACCTCGTAGTTAACCATCAGATGTTCTAGCTTGTCATTGTAAATAAATTTTTGTTATTAATTCCCTCAGGTTACCCGGGGAGGGCGAGTCTTTGAGTCTTTGACTTAGATGTACAAGGCCTAACCAAGGTATCGACCCTTTCCCTCCCCACCCTCAAATGTGTACCCAGTAACAGTGACGTTTGAGCCCTAGACCTCTTGTGAGGGAGGTTAGGTGTCTTACGACTAGGCCATTTGGTGTAGAAAGTATTATTAATATTTATAACACATTTATTTATTTTAAAAGAGATGAACAAAAAGTGTTTACTATCCCAAGCCGACCCGCTTTAATCCATGTTACAAAAGTATTCATTGTGATAAATAAAAAAGGAAAATTAATTTGATCATTACCCAACTCTCAGGACCTTCCATTTTGCCTTTAAGTTAAAAGAAAAGTATCTTCGCTTGGAATTTTTGAAAAGCTTAAAAAAGAAGGGATCATTTGTTTCATGTGTGGTCATTAATGAAGAAATATGTAAAATTTTAATATAAAATAATAAAGAAAGTCAATCATGCCTGATGCTTATGCTTTCTCATAATCATCAAAAAAACAAAATCATAATATGCATACCACACTTATATAATACCATCACAAAAAAAGGAATATTCAAACCAATCAATTACATTTCAACTCTACTTGACTAAGTCAAAGCATAAATAGTTCCCAAAAAATAATATCTAAACATGTGTGTCTGAAAATGATTGAAACTCATGATAGTATGATACACACTACACAGCCACAAATTTATTTGCATTATAGTTCAACAACTTCATCAATTTAGCAATTCAACTATACTAAATAGTGATAAATACCTTCTCCAATTACACCGATGAAGTCAACTCTGGTCTCCCACCCTAAAAAAAAAAAAAAAAAAAAAAAAAAAAAAAAAAAAAAAAAAACTTAATTTAAAAAAATAAATACTAATCATTAAACCACCCAAAAAGAAAGAAACCAAAAATGCACTCTCACTTAAAAGCATGTTTATGTCACTTAAAAATCAAATTGTGTTGATAACCCAATTGAAAAAACAATAAAAGTTCTAACCTTTAAATCCAAATAAAATAATAATAAAAAAAATAAAGACAGCCCACTTCAAGAAACCTTAAAAACTACTACTACAAAACTAAAGTTCACATCAAAGTTTAATAGTGAAATTACGATAAAGACTAATTTAAAACTTTAAATAAAATTAATTTTTTGTTTTTTTTTTAAGATAACCATTAAAAATACTACTAGTAAATTAAACTTCACATTAAAACTTAATTACAACCCACTTAAAAAGTCAGTAAACTAAACTAAAAAAATAGTTAAATTTAAGTTTTACATCAAATTAATAAAACCCATATCAAAAAAATATTCAAATTTTATTAAGACCAAATTGGAAAAGAAAAAATAAATAAAATTTTAGCCAAAAACAAGCAAATTTGAAAATTAAAAAAACTAGTTCAAGAAAATAATAATAATACAGTACTAAATTAAGCTTCACATTAAAGTTTTGTAACATAAATCTAGAGTGAATTACCTGAAATGCAAGATCTGAAAATGGGGAGCTTGTAAGTGAAGATAAATCAATTAATGGAATCTGACAGAGATTGAGTGAGAAGACAGTAACTGTGTTTTTATTTGTTTTGTTTGTTTCAACATTGGGATGAAAAGTGTGTGAGTGACCAGAAATGAGTTGTATTTTCACTGTTTTTTTTTTCTAATGTTATGGAAAGTGAAAAAAATATACTATTAAAAATGTGATATTGTGACAAAAGGCCTTGATTAATAATACACCGAATGTGGTCATGAAATGTTGTGTTTATTATTTTGAGTGAATCAAGATGTTGGGTACATTTTTATTAAATGGGTCATAAATAGAATATTGTTTTACTCCCTTATTAAATAGATGTCAAAGAGATAGGACCTAGTATTTGGTTATTTACAAATTAAAATAAAAATTTACAATTGTTATAAATTACATACAATAAAAGTTGTACAAAACTTTTTTATACCAGTAGTATCAGGATTATCTATACTATATATAAATCAAAAAGTAAAAAGTGAAAACTAAAAATTTAAAACCATTTTTTTTTTTTTACTTAAATGAAAGGCTAGAAACTAATTTAGCAAACTTAAAACTAATGTAACGCATTTCTTGAATATTAAAATTAACTATTAAAATTTGTTCTTTAATTTAAAATTACTATATGTTATAATAATTTGTAGTTACATTTTAATTTTTTTACTTAAAATTTGTTCTTTGCTATGCACGCGTACTCATCAAATATTAACTATAAATCTAAGGTTGTTTGATATCGGGAATTTTACTTCATGTTATTTCCATCTTTGCTATATGGAGAACGTAAGATGATATTACCATAAAAAAAAAGTTGTAATAATGTGTTTAAATTATTTTTATACTAGCATGGTGCCTACGTTTGATAGAGTTGTATCGAGTAGTTTTGATGATGACTTTGTGATTGAGTTTACTTAATAGGCAATACTAAAGGAGAAAAACTGTTAAAAACTAAGGTTGTTTGCGTATGAGATATAAAATGTGATTAATTTTGGTTTAGGGATGGTTGTGTTGTTCGGTTTTACGTGTAGAACGGAAAAGACCCAAAGGTGTTATTAAGAATCGCGAGCTTGGTTAACATTATGCCTATATACTAAAAGTCATCGATTCCGCCTCTCTTCATTGTAGCAACTTTTGGGCCCGTTTGCCCAAACCCACTTCCCTTATTGCCACCCGGATCTGAAGATGCGTTATCTCCTCTCACAATCTTCCCGGTTTACCGGTGATCCGTCGGAGCTAAAAAAACCGAAACACAAAACGAATCGGAGTATCTATAGTGTTTTATGTGAGTATAGCTACAGGAACATCTACATTATTTTTAATTTGTAATTGAGATAATTAATAGTGGCTTTGTAAGAGGCATGGATACGTAGCTGGGTTTTCCCCAGTACAATTGCTTTATTTATCAGCCACTTTTTAACCACATACGATTCTTAAAGCTTCTTGATAACCAGATTTTTCTTTTTTATTGTTACACACACACTGGTAACTTTTTATGCTTTTCTAGAGTTTTATTTCGTATGATACTTAATTTCAATTTAGGGTTTCGTTGAATTAGTCATTGTTGTTTGCGATTGATTTTGTTAATTTTTTTGTTATGTTAGATTATGAAAAATGAAACCCATTTTTTGGGTTTGTGCAGGATCTGACCGTGTATCCTAATGTTCCTAAGGTAACTCATACTTAAGCCTTGGACACTTTCAACTAGTTTAGTTAAGCATATAGGATTTAGTAAGGACACAGACCTAATTAGGGCTTAATTAGGGTTCATTAGGGTTTTCTGATATGTTTAGTATGTTAGATTTCTAGATTACTTATTATGGTGTTTTTGTGATCTTATATTTGACATACCAGGGGTTTATAGGATGTGAGTGTTGAGTTATTTGGCTTCATGCAAGTAATAAATGCACATAAAAAGCAACAATTTACCTGTGAAATACCTACTATAGGTATTTGTAATAGGAATGATAGTGATGAGATTTTGTGGGTTGTTACATTATGGGTTCGAGGTGACTGGAATAGCTAATGAGTATGTAATATCATCTATATGTTTGTTTTTATAAGGATCTGTTTGATTGTTGGTGTTATTGGGTATTTGATATATTTTGCTTTTGCTGGATCCTTAAATTATCAGCTTACTATAATTTGGTATATTAGCCGAGTCAAATAAGCTCATAAGGTGTGGTCATAAGCTATTTATGAGCTCCGGTTATAAGTGTGTATTTGGTAACGACTCCTTTTGCGGGCTATTTTTTGGCAGAATAATGTGGTGTTTGTTTTGGCTTATATAGTCGGCTTACGGCTTATTTGATTTTGGCCTTATGTTTCATAAGCTCACTTTTGGTGGCTTATTTCAGTATGATAAATTAAAAATTATATAATGTGGTAGATGTGTGTCAACACATATCTTTTGTTCAGCTTGGCTCGGTTCCGTCACATGATCGACTAATATGTCATCTGTTGATAAAAAAAAACCTGTGGAGAATTTGGAATTTAGGTTTGAATCTTTCCCCTTTGTTTGCCCTATTTTTTTAGCTGCTATTGTTAAGTTTATTATGTTACCTTTAGGTTGGCACTTCATTTAATTTTTATGATTGTTATTGTGTTGCAATATGCAAGTAGATTAGCTTTAAGATGGTATCAATTTAATGAGGTTCTTTTTAGCCATTTACATGCTATGGAAAATTTAACAGCATATTCGTTTTGTTGCTTTAAGTGTAAATTTATTGGCATGACCAATTTAATGCTCTCATTTCAAGGCGTGAATTTAAGGGCATTTTTTTGTATGTTTGTAGGCCCGTATGTTACAAGTTTTACGGGGGTTTGATGGTTGGCTATGATGAGTGTGAATAGGATTAAATAAGGCTGAGGATGCTCGCCTGTTGCCATGGGAACCTGCTACAGTTGCAGCCATGGCGAGTGCGCCCGCTTATTTGAATAATCTCTCTAAGCCTCAGTCGTGCCAAGTGTAAATACTGGGGTTGAATGCATGTTATATAGAATGTATTTGTTACCCATGGGTTCTATTTGTTCTTTGTGGCTGTGCTTGCGCCTCCGTATTGTGCAACTTGTGCAGTCACAGAACGTTTGGCATGATGAGTATGGATGGAGTCGATTAAAGTTTAGAGCGGCCGCCTGTTGGAAGGTAACCTCCTAGGGTTGCAACCATGGTGAGTACGCCTGCTTTCTCTAGCCATCTGTCTGAGCCTCACCTGTGCAAAATAGAAATGCTAGGTATGCTACGTTCATGGGTTGTTGATGACCTTTTATCTGTGATGTATTCCTTTTCGGCATGTTAGATAAAGTAGGCTATGATGAATTGACTTCTGAGCCTTCTAATTAGCATCTTATACATATATTCCTTAAATGTAGTTTGGTTATCATGTTTGGTTTGATGATTCCGTGCTCAAATGACATCTTATTATAACTGTCTGCCTACTGGTATTTTTTCCATTGAGCGGTGTCGGATTGAAACTCTACCTGCCTGCTGGTATTTTTTGTTAACCTACCAGGTTGGTTTTTGGCTTATGGGGTCACTTACTTTCGCATTGGCAGATTTTTACCAGCAATCCAACTTTGTTGATTGAATGGCGTGCCAGACCTGGACTCATCCAGTCAATTATCAACTGTCTTACATGCCATTCAATCAGCAACACTTGATTGCAGCTAAAAACATGATCTTTGGCGACACAATCGTTGCACCAACGATAGTTAGGAGCAGGTTAGTCCATTTTTTCCCACCGTTTTTTAAAGAAAGAGAAAAGCAAACAACAATAAAATCACGACACTTGATGCCAATTGAATGCCGTAGAAATAGGTATTATTGAATGTGAATTGTCGGTATCAGCATCATCAAGTGTCCATTGTGTCAATCAAGCAGCATGTACCTGGAACTTATTTATTAGAATCATGGGACTGAATAGACACGGATACAATTAGGTTGTAGCTTTGTGAATATTAAAAATCTATTTTTAGATAAAACAACATATAAACTGCGGCTAAACTTATACTAATATGTTGTTGGTTATTGTTGTTTTAGGTACGAATGAATGAGCAGCGGCGAGTTGTAATAACTCATACAAGAATGATAGATGCAAACGTACTGTGGCTCAAGGTCGTGTGACTAATTATCTTTATACATCTTATGGTTATGGACATTTCTTTATGTCGTATTAACCTTTGACACTATAATACTTTCATAGGTACAAGTAAAATCATTTCAGAATGTACATGGATGAAGTAAAAGGATGGCAAAATTGGGTGCACGAGAACGATCAGTTATGGAGGTTTCAAGGTGGTGGTACCCATTTTAAACATGGACCTGCTGAATACATTGAGAGGTATTTTTAAAAGGACTTCATATATGTTCTGAAATTGTGTTGATACCAAGTATATTTGAAATTTGTGCCACAATTCCACAAATGTTTAAGGGGGTGTTGGAACCAGGATTAAGTATAAGCAGATTTCTTGCTTCTCTAAATCTGATAATTTTGACCTTGAGTATTAGAGATCAGAATCATTAGCACTTTTTTTTTTTTGGGGGGGGGGGGGGGGGGGATGGGAAACAGCAGAATCATTAACACTTATACGGATATACCCAAACATTAAAAACTTATATTGTAATGTGAAGTTGCAACAATCAGTATATGGTGAAGCTCTGATGTGCTAATTAGCAACCATGTTTTAAATTTATAGAAACAAGAATTACCGGTTAACTAGGAACACATTCGGGCAAGTATACCCTAGTCAATTGTAGTATAGGAGTGGTAAATCAAGGTCGTCCCAAGAGACTTGGTTGCACTCAAGTGTTGTTTGTTTGTTTAAGCAAGTAACAAGTTGGTGGTTATGATTGTCACGGATCAAACCACAAGAAAAATAATAAGATAACATCACACAAAGAACATTAATAGTAACCAAACATCTGTTTATCACAAGTCATCATAATATCCAAACAAGTATTCAAAACAAAACCAAATTGTATTCAACCAAACATAAGTCTTCAACCAACATAGTAATCATAAGCATCATGAAATATAAAAGTAACAAGATTTACCCAAAGTATGAATTACAAATAGGCAAAGGTGAAAGGTTATAGCTACCTTCAAGCCCCATCAACGTAACAAAGTTTCCAATCAACTACAACTTCTAACCAAACTAGAGAATCGCTCCAATATTTGGTGATACGTCCTCCATGAACGGCAGAGGTAAGATAAAAGTGGTAACAAATCTTCCTTTAGAGTAGAAGATAGAAATGCACCCTTGTTTTGGTGACAATCCTTCCTTTAGGAATGCACATTTAGAACTAAGCCTAAGCACTCATATTTGTAGTAGAAATCAACCTTAGCCTCCAAGCAAGTTTCTTGGGCACTAAGTTGTCATAAAATGCCAGGTTTAGGAGTTATTATGGAGACATGATCGGACTTGGGGCTTAATGACACTTAATTATGCATTAAAAATGACTTGGGGAGGTCAGCAAGCATCCAACCGATCGGTTGCATTCCATCGATCTGGATGGATGAAAAAGTCAGTTCCATCCGAATCGGTTGCGGGCTCCTACCGATCGGATGGATCCTCCTGGACAGAAATGATAAAGACCAAAGTTGTAGATATTTCTATTAGCTTTCCGTGGCCGCTTGAATCACCTAAATCGGAGTCCGTATGCTCAACTTATGGCCAAAATTGTGAAGGTGTATCGGGAACAACGAGTCTTCCAATAATTCTTCGTTTTAGCTTCATTTCACTTCTCGTTTTCCTTCTTGTGCTTTATTCTTGAGTCCTTGGAGTGACAATCTTCATGACTTTATCTTCTCGAATATACTCCAAGAGACTTTCATTTGTCGGGAATTCCTCCGTACATTCATAAATCTTCGTTTTTTGATCATTTTTACGTCTTTTTCTTGGTTTTCCTTCCATGAACCTAAAATAGAGAATATACTTCATTAAGTACCATAAGTTCATAAAAGTGACCAAAATATATGCATAAAATCCACAATAACGCTCCTAAAAACATGTTAATTTTGAGCGTTATCAAATCCCCCACACTTAAACTTTGCTTGCCCTCAAGCAAATCTAGAATTAAGAAAATAAATCCACATGGTGTACAAGAATGATTAGAAAAATGTGATGCAAATCTATCAAGTACAAGTACAAGATAAGACTCATCGTTTTAAGCTTAATGGTGAAAAACCGAGATGTTTGACAATACCCATAGATTTTCTCGCTTGATTAACATTTCTAAACACCTCACGAAAAAGGAATCAAGTATAATCCACTCTATCACTCATTTATTTAGGTAGTGTAGTATATATAAGAGAAATCACACTCATTGCTCAGTCATGATTTGTTTATTACCATAGGCTTGTACAAGAAACAAAACTCCACCGACATGGCGTAAGCACCAAGTGTAAACATCTAAAGAGGTCTTTTATTCGGTTTGTAATGTTACGGCTAAAGGGTTTATACCAGGCTTATGTTCAAACATCTTATACAAAAACATAATAGATTGCTGGCGCGAATTCTTGATTACTCAAAAACCGGATGGTCACTAAAATATTCATGCACTTGATATTCTCACAAAGCCATTACAATATCCGGATACTCGAAAGAACAATGAATAAAGTAATTTGGTAAGGGTAGGGATAAGGCATGAGAATATTTATGAAATTGGTTTTAAAAGAAAAATAAAGTCAAGTCTAATACCCATTGTTGCTAGTCACCAAACAATCCACGAACCCAAAAATGATTATAGTTACAATTTTTCTTCTTCAAACTTTCACATACCGATACATTGATTTGCCATAACAATATTCTTCATACATAGCACAGTGGCTAACAACATATCACCTAACTTTCTTTCTTCATCTGCATACATAATATAGCACATATGCTATAGTTGTCACCTTATAGTTTCGATGACTTATTCTATTTTCTTTTCACTTTTTTTTTTTCAAATTTCATATCTCCCCCACACTTCGTATAAGCATCACCACAAAAAATACAAAACACGAAGTTGCGCACCTTCATCTTTGTTGGAATGGCGCACACGAATCACAAAGTGTGGCTAACTAATAATCATCAAAAACAATCCAACATACCAAGCAACTAGCAACCCACCATTTAGACTTTGACAAAGGGTTAGGCTAAGGTTTAAAAGTGTAAAATATTTTTTTATTTTTTTGTATGTAACAAAAGAAATGGGATGACTCAGAGGGTGAAACTAGGGGTATCTAGTGTTAAAGATAAACGCTAACAAATGGGTTTCAAATACGAGGGTAACTAACCGATGTGGTTAGCAAAAATTATTTTGTAAACGGATGGCATTTGGTTTTATTCCTAAGGTTGCCTCTTTATCACACGAATACACTTATATCACACGAATGCGATCTTACTGCGGTCTGGTAATGATTTACAAGTACAAGTTCTTGAATAAATAAAATCACCGGCACACTCATAGTAAAAGGTTCAAGCATAAAAGATATATGTTATATATGAAATAGGCTCAAATCCTCACAATTTAGTGGAAAGGTTTATAATATGCGCTAGCAAATGTTATCGATCCCAGAATGGATTGCAATATTAATCGGGACACATCTCGAATTTTTCAAAATTACTTACTTCACCAGTGGATAAATCCAGTTATTCTAATATATTTTCCTAAAATCGTGAAAACAACTAGATCATAAGGGCAAACAAGTATACATACATTTTTTTATTAGCCCAAAAATTATAAGTTAAAAAATGAGTTTCGTTTTCCACTTGATGAGGCGAAAAATGAACCACTTTTAGGGGGTCATTTAAGCCCGGAATTGAATTTATTTGATCAAATATTGCCCTAAATCGTTCCTTTTGTGATTTTAGGTACTTTGGGAGTGAAATCTGTAAAAGAAGGCATTTTGGATGTTATTGGAGCATAAAAGTGAAGAAAACGGCAAAGTCTCAATTTTCCAAGCTGGGAACAGTAGGTGACGGCGTCAAGAGTAATTCCATGACTTTCCATGACGACCCAGTACAGAATTGACGGCGTCACAAGGTAGGGCGTCAAGAGTAAAATACATGACGGCCTGAAAACACATAACACTTGACGGCGTCAGAAGTAGATCAAGGCAGTCCGAGAATTATTTTGGCGGCGAGATGACGGCGTCACTGATTTGGTCTTGACGCCGGCAGACCCTATTTCCTATATATAGTTTTCTATTTTTTACACATTAAAGAGAGGAAGTTTTGGAGAAACCCTAAGGCCAATTTTATACGATTTTCACAGGTTTTTCAAGGGTTTTCAGCCCTTGAAACCTTACAAGTGTAATTGAGATAAGTATTCTTTTAATTCAATCAATATGTCTATGTGTTGGTTGTCTATATCTTGTTCTTGTCTTGATTCCACCATGCTAGGCTAGATCTATCTTGTGTTTGCTTAGATCTAATGAAACCTAGATGTTAATTATGTGTTGATTACTTGTTTATGGTTGTATTGGATGAATGATTTCGATGTTAGGCTTAAGAAAACTGGCAGATCTCCAAATGGTAACATGCTTGAACGTCTTAGGAAACATGAACCGATGTGCACTAGGTTTTATTGGTTGTATTTAATGCATGAGTAAATTCTAATGATCCCATGTTAGGAGTTTTTAACGGCTCGACATAGGAGTGAAGTAGGCACTCATAGGATTGGGGAAGTAAGTGCGCCACCCCATGAATGGTATTAAGGAATACAATCCGTCATCCACGCAACTATAACAAATAATTAACGTGTAAAAGATGTCTAGGGAGTAGTGAAATCTAAGTAAACACATTTTCTCCACATATTGCTCACAACCTTAGTATAATTTTGTTTATTTTCATTTCTAGTATTTTGACTGCATCTTAGTATTGGGTTAGTTGACTAGCAACTAATTCCGCCCAAATCCTTCAAACCCGAGATATTTACTTGCTTTCTAAAAAATATAAAAATACAAAAATAATCATCTTTCATCTTTAGCACTAGTAATTAGGTTTTCTAATCCTATGATTGAGCCAAACCACCTGCTGTATTGACCAAGGAATGGTCAACAAAGTCAGACAGCCTAGATCAATGCTCTGCGGAAGTTTAGTGGTTTCCCCGGGTCGTATGTCCCGACGAGGTGTGAATTGTTAATAAACGGTTTCGTGATCGGGTGAATTTGGATGAGAAAGGGGTTTGTATGTGATTGAGCTATGGAATCTACAGTGAAATAGCTTAAACAAGCTATTTGAATAAGACGGGAAGCTAGGAAAAGCCAGAAACGATTTAAACCTAAAAACGCGTACGTTACGTTTACATAAAACGTAGACGTACAAAATAAAACGCGAGTTTTAGTAAAATAAAATACTTACAAAAGTGAAAATCACATTTTTACAATCCTAATAATAAAAGAAACTTTTTAGAAAATTAAAATTACTTTTTACACTATGTAATTATTTAATATTAAATAAAAACTAATTAATACTTATTATTAATATTTAAAACACTTTAATACAATATAATATTAATTAAATACTAAAAAGGTGAAAATAAAATACCTAAAATTATAAAATGACTAAAAATTAGTTTTAAAAGTAAAAATAAGTGTTTTTGTCTTTTTGTAGATTTTCTTTTAATTAATTACTATTTAATTACTAATTACCTAATTAAACTATTTAAAATTAAAAAAAATACTAAATGAACAGTGAAAATTCTAATAAAATTTCTAAAATTATTTTACAACTTATAAAAGCTATAAAAAATATAAAAACTAAGTTTTGATTAATAAAAACTAATTATGCTATTTTAAACTTAATATTAATTAATTATTAATAAAACTAAGATTAATTATAATAAATACTAAAATATAAAATAAAAATCTAAAAAATTTACTAAAAATACTTTAATATATGAGGTAATTAATAAAAATATAAAAATGACAAGTACTTAACAAAAATCTAAAAATGAAAAATAAAATTTAAATTAAATTAAATAGAAACTATCACTTAGAAATTAAATTGGATTTTCTTGGATTTTCTTTTACAAACTTAATTTACTACTAAAAACATTAACTTTTTATAAAAACAACTTTTTTGAAAATCAAAAATAAGCACAACAAATGCTTAATAGCTTGACAGTTGACTTTGGTCAACTGTCCAAGCTATAAGCTTGAAACAAGCTATAAGCTGAGAACTAGGGTAGTATTTAGGTGGATATAAGCTAAAGGGACATGAATGAAAGCTATAAAATATAGAATAGAGCCCTGGATAAGCTGATAAGCTGAATAAGCTGCTCAAAATCCAAACAGACCAATCAGAAGAGGGACAAGGTACAAAGGCAATGCAGCCCTATCAAAAGGGGTTCAAAACCCAAGGAAAGCCCAGAACTAGGAAGAGGAGCTTATTGGCTTTTCAAAAAGCCAATAAGCAGCCTCTGGGGCCCACTACATAAGCCATGAGTGACCTTGAAAGTTGGGGGTCTGAGAAGCTTATCTGTGTAGCAGGGCATGCATATGCCCTGCAAGCTACTTTGGGATCATGTGAAGTGCTCAGAAAAAATTGGAAAAATTCAAACAACTAAGAATTATCAAAGCCAAACTGGTGGAGAACAAATAGAGACAAGTACCAAATCTAAATCTATAACACAAAATTCAGAATAGTTAAGTGAACTTTTGGAAAAATCTGAAAGGATCAAACTTTGACTTTTGATTAAAATTAGTAAATTGACTTTTGTTGATTTTGGTTGGATCTAATTGGATGAAAACATGATTTTAGGTTAAAGTAAAACTAAAATGAGTTAAAAGAACAACTTATCTAGTGAAATGGTGGATATTAGGACTCTATGATCACCACAGTGGACTGTGGTGATGAGATTTTGGTTGTTTTGACTTTTGATGCTAAGTGATGAACTGTTAAAGCCTGACTCACCCTAAGATCACTTAATGCAATGTGTTTAGACCTAGGTGACAACAAAATAACAACAACAACAAACTTAAATCTGCAAATCCAAACACTCCTTAAGGGACTGTTTTCACTATCTATATGAGTTTAAAGCTTAATCTAACCAAACTAATGACCACACTAAATTACTAAACTATATTAAAGATTAAGTGGACAGCTGAATTAAGCAAAGAACACTTTGTGCACAAGTTTATAGTTTTGACTAGGTAAATACAGTGGAATCACTAATTGTGTATAGGACATGCACAAGCAAATAACAAACACTCCAACAATTATGAAAAGCAGTGCTTAATACAAATAAGCAATGAAACACAACTCATAAGCTACTGTATAGGAATTTGCAAATATAAAAACAGAAAGCTTACTTACAATTATGATGCCCAAGGAGATTGCTGTATGACTTAATGAGATAAGCTCAGATAAGCTATGAGAGAGCTTACTGAGCTTATCTTATATGATATTTGAACTAATAACAACAGGAAACAACAACTTTTAATAACATAACAAGAAATTGAGTTTAAAACTGAAATTACAAATTTGGACATTCAAACTGAAAACCTTAAATTGATGAGTAAAATGAGTTTTAGAAACACTAATAATACTTATTACAAGGATTCTGAGCAAAAGATTACAACAAACTTTGGAAATTAAGCTAAAGCATGAAAACTAAATTACACTAATCCTAAGCTACATTAACTACTGCTCTATTCTTCTCTTTTCTTTTCTTTTTATAGTCCCTGAGTGAAACCTTGACTTTCCCACACCTTTATTGACCGTTGGATTGGCTTCTATCATCTCACCCGTTCAAAGTAGCTTTTGGCGGGAAATGGGGAAAAGTGGGTTTGGTGAGTTTGGTTGGAGCATTTAATGAGGAGGGGGGATGTATGGTGCAGGTGAGGGCATTGATGATAGTTGGTGAGGCGGGGGAAACATAAGCCTGAGAATTAGGGAGATAATGGTGGGAGGTTAGGGGTAATGAACAGTAGGACGGGTTTGTGGGTTTGACCGGAGTCAACGAGGGGTGGTATTATTTTAAGTGGTGGGCCAGATGTGGTGTGGGCTGGGGATTGTGTTATTGGATCAGACCATGGGTGGATTTGGTTGTTGGGTTTAGTTATTTGGATTAAAATAAAACAAAGGGTCCATTTGGTTAAGTAGTAAAAAACAAGGACCATAGTTGTAATTTATGAAAAGTGTAGGGACCTGTGTTGACAAGTTTCAAAAGATATCAAAAGGATTAAACTTGCCATGTTAAAACAACCAAAGGACCAAAAAATGTGATTTTCCATTTTAAATCACCCGGGGACTATTTATGTCGATTTTCAAAATCCGGGGACAAAAGTTGCCATTTTGTAAAATCTTTTATCCAAAGACCAAATTTGAACATTTTTGAACTTCCAAGGACTAAAAATGATTTTTCATTCAAAATTATCCCACCAGGGACTGAATCTGCCAAAATCTGAAACTCCAGGGACCAAACGTGTAAATTTCCAAAACTTTCCAATTTTTCACCAAAGGACTAAATATGACATTTTATGATTTCAAAATGACCTTTGGTGATAATTTTCCATTTTTTGAATATCCAGGGACTAGTTTTGTAATTTTATGAAAGTTGAGGGACTGAAACTGCCAATTTTGCAAACTTTGTGCGTTTTTCGTTTGTTTTTGCTCATTTTGCATCTAAAACATATAAAACACAATTTTGAAATATTTTTTGGTATTTTGATGCATTTCTGAGTGTTTTTGTATGTTTTGCAGTTCAGATTAGACCAAAAATGATGAGTGTTTGAGCACTCATCAATTCCCCACACTAAACTATTGCTAGTCCCTAGCAATACTGTTTTGAAAACTTGATGGATTTGAAAAACTCTTTACCAAAAGCCATCACTTCTGGAGTAGCCAGGTGTAAGAACTATGGCACACCTGATAACCGTGTGATTTTGAGCAAACCACCAGCTGTCAACGGATTTGAGTAGTCTTTACCAAAAGCCGTTTGCTTCTGGACTAGCCAGCTCTTGATGGAATAGTCAACATCTTGGTGAGCTGATTACCAATTATGGATTTTCCACGGCCTTTACCACAAGCCATAATCTTGCGGGCTAGCCAACTCATTTGTTTTCGGGGAGTTGAGGAACCATACAATTTTGGGCAAATTGCCAGCCGTAAACGGATTTGATATGTCTTTACCAAGAGCCGTTTGCTCCTGGACTAGCCAATCCCTTTTGTCGGTTAGACAAGGCGGACTGATTACCACAAAAATTTTGAAGCACCAGTGAAAAATTTTTGAAATTTTTGAAATTTTGGCTAAAACGGGGGTATTATATAGTAAAATGTGATAAAATTCGCTAGAATAGCGAATACCCCCCCACACTAAGCATGAATATTGTCCTCAATATTCAAAATCCCGGCTATTATGCCGACATTTTGAACGTAAAAGGGCAACATTACAAGCTAAGCGTGGAAAACACCATTTTGTTTTTTTTTTTCACTCAATTGTAACCATAGCATGGGGGACTCCCCCACACTTAGGGTGAAAACCCTATATGCATGCTATTGTTTTTGTTTACCGAGTCGCTAGCTTGACTCGACCCCGAATTCATTTGTCCTTGGGGAAGCATGATGTGGAAGAAACAATCTCAATTGGACTTTCATTCAAGATGTTTGGACAAACATTTGAAGCACGCAAAAGTTCCACACCGATGTGATAAGTATCCGGCTCAAGATAATGATACATGAAAATGCCGGGATCAAATATAGTGTCCTCACTCCCGAAGGAGTGAAGAAGAGAAGAAGTCACCCTGTAGGTGAAGAAAAGGAAGAAAATCATGATAAAAAGCATGATTTGATCTTCTTCCTCGAGAGGAGGCTCAATAGCCTGAGTTTGGATTTCAAAAGGTAAGCTCGTAAACAACCCGGGAGGGTGGGTGGGAATTTGCAAATTCTCATAATTGAGAGCATCTCCCCCCGGGATATCAAACTGATGAGCGAGTTCACCGGAGAACTCCTCATGAAGAGAATCATTCACAAGATGTGAATTTGGAAACTCATGTTCCGTTGTGGACTCATCACAATCCTCGTCAAAGATTGGATTGTTAGAAATCATAGTGAATTCAGATTCGAATTCAAATAGAGGATTGGTGAGAGTCGTATCGAATGTTTCGGGAACAAAGTGAATATTATTCTCTGTTGGACTGCTGGGATCAGAAGTGAGTGACGGATCATGATATAGGAGACTTTCAATTTCTCCCAGATTGGCTTGGAAATCGAGGAGACCATCATCACTTTCTAATGAAAGTGGAACGATGTGAGCAAGTTCATCAGTGAACTCCTCAAGAAGATGATCAGCATTAGTTTGTGGAACTGATGCCTCAACATACTCGATGTCTCCATAAGATGTGCAATCATCGCTAAAATCTGAGAAAGTCTCAAATTGATCTTTAGGACACTCAATGGGTGAAGGAATATCACACATATCATCCAAAGTTCCCTGTGACTCTCTCGGGATTGGGACAAGGATCTCAACGCTAGACTTTATTAATTCGTCCGATTCCTTATTAGGAACAGTGCTAAGATGCTTATCCCCCATGATCAGAGAGTGAGTGTGAACTTCGGGTGTGATAGCAGTTGTTTGAGATGGAATCTCAACTGCTGGGGTATCAACTGATGAACTTGAAGTTTTATAAAATTCAAGGATGTCAAGTGTATCCTCATCATCACTGTCATCAGGAATAAAACGGAACAAAGAGCTAGACTTGGCTGCTTTTTCTCTTGCAATGGATTCCCGAATAGATTTTTCATATTCATCTTGGGAATTTATTCTAGCAGCCTGCTCTTCAGCAAGCAATTCTTCCATGGATTTTTGATGAGTATGTCTTTGGGCAAAGTCGTCAACTAAACCCTTAAGCTCATCAACGATTTTCATCAGATTTTGCATTTCTGGAAGAAGTGCTTGATTCATATTGTACTGTGGAGGTTGGTCGTAATAGGGGTGTCAAAATTGTCACAAGGGTATGGATTCCCCGTTTGACAATCTGAACTGAAGTGTGGACCTCCACAGAAATCACAACAGTAAAACTGTTGAGGCTGTGGGTTGTACGTGCTAGAGTCATAACCGTTATCAGGAAACTGCTCATAGACAAGCGTGTTTCCCGATTGACAATCAGAACTGTAGTGTGAACCACCACAGTACTCACAACAGTAAAACTGCTGAGACTGATGGTGTGGTAGCTGGTGGAATGAATCAGTGGTGTCATGGTAAGAATAGGGATCTTGGTTATAGACAGACCCGTTTCCTGACTCTACCATGCCACAACCGGGGCAATTACCACCATTATGAGAACTACCACACCACTGGCAAACCAGAAAGTGTGGATGAGACATAGAAAGAATCAAATGGTTTGGGAGGGGTAGGGATGAAGAATCAAAGGTGCGAGAGGGTAAAGGTGAATATTTTTGGGTTTTTGGAAATACATTTTGTACAAATAGGAAAGAAAATGTTTTTGTGTTTTTGTTTTTATGAAAATATGAACAAGGATAAATAAATGTACAATGGAACGAATTCCAAAGACACTAATCAGAAAAACCGTTTAGATAAACGCGCACAACCTCCCCGGCAGCGGCGCCAAAATTTGATTGAGCCAAACCACCTGCTGTATTGACCAAGGAATGGTCAACAAAGTCAGACAGCCTAGATCAATGCTCCGCGGAAGTTTAGTGGTTTCCCCGGGTCGTATGTCCCGACGAGGTGTGAATTGTTAATAAACGGTTTCGTGATCGGGTGAATTTGGATGAGAAAGGGGTTTGTATGTGATTGAGCTATGGAATCTACAGTGAAATAGCTTAAACAAGCTATTTGAATAAGACGGGAAGCTAGGAAAAGCCAGAAACGATTTAAACCTAAAAACGCGTACGTTACGTTTAAATAAAACGTAGACGTACAAAATAAAACGCGAGTTTTAGTAAAATAAAATACTTACAAAAGTGAAAATCACATTTTTACAATCCTAATAATAAAAGAAACTTTTTAGAAAATTAAAATTACTTTTTACACTATGTAATTATTTAATATTAAATAAAAACTAGTTAATACTTATTATTAATATTTAAAACACTTTAATACAATATAATATTAATTAAATACTAAAAAGGTGAAAATAAAATTCCTAAAATTATAAAATGACTAAAAATTAGTTTTAAAAGTAAAAATAAGTGTTTTTGTCTTTTTGTGGATTTTCTTTTAATTAATTACTATTTAATTACTAATTACCTAATTAAACTATTTAAAATTAAGAAAAATACTAAATGAACAGTGAAAATTCTAATAAAATTTCTAAAATTATTTTACAACTTATAAAAGCTATAAAAAATATAAAAACTAAGTTTTGATTAATAAAAACTAATTATGCTATTTTAAACTTAATATTAATTAATTATTAATAAAACTAAGATTAATTATAATAAATACTAAAAGATAAAATAAAAATCTAAAAAATTTACTAAAAATACTTTAATATATGAGGTAATTAATAAAAATATAAAAATGACAAGTACTTAAAAAAAATCTAAAAATGAAAAATAAAATTTAAATTAAATTAAATAGAAACTATCACTTAGAAATTAAATTGGATTTTCTTGGATTTTCTTTTACAAACTTAATTTACTACTAAAAACATTAACTTTTTATAAAAACAACTTTTTTGAAAATCAAAAATAAGCACAACAAATGCTTAATAGCTTGACAGTTGACTTTGGTCAACTGTCCAAGCTATAAGCTTGAAACAAGCTATAAGCTGAGAACTAGGGTAGTATTTAGGTGGATATAAGCTAAAGGGACATGAAATAAGCTATAAAATATAGAATAGAGCCCTGGATAAGCTGATAAGCTGAATAAGCTGCTCAAAATCCAAACAGACCAATCAGAAGAGGGACAAGGTACAAAGGCAATGCAGCCCTATCAAAAGGGGTTCAAAACCCAAGGAAAGCCCAGAACTAGGAAGAGGAGCTTATTGGCTTTTCAAAAAGCCAATAAGCAGCCTCTGGGGCCCACTACATAAGCCATGAGTGACCTTGAAAGTTGGGGGTCTGAGAAGCTTATCTGTGTAGCAGGGCATGCATATGCCCTGCAAGCTACTTTGGGATCATGTGAAGTGCTCAGAAAAAATTGGAAAAATTCAAACAACTAAGAATTATCAAAGCCAAACTGGTGGAGAACAAATAGAGACAAGTACCAAATCTAAATCTATAACACAAAATTCAGAATAGTTAAGTGAACTTTTGGAAAAATCTGAAAGGATCAAACTTTGACTTTTGATTAAAATTAGTAAATTGACTTTTGTTGATTTTGGTTGGATCTAATTGGATGAAAACATGATTTTAGGTTAAAGTAAAACTAAAATGAGTTAAAAGAACAACTTATCTAGTGAAATGGTGGATATTAGGACTCTATGATCACCACAGTGGACTGTGGTGATGAGATTTTGGTTGTTTTGACTTTTGATGCTAAGTGATGAACTGTTAAAGCCTGACTCACCCTAAGATCACTTAATGCAATGTGTTTAGACCTAGGTGACAACAAAATAACAACAACAACAAACTTAAATCTGCAAATCCAAACACTCCTTAAGGGACTGTTTTCACTAACTATATGAGTTTAAAGCTTAATCTAACCAAACTAATGACCACACTAAATTACTAAACTATATTAAAGATTAAGTGGACAGCTGAATTAAGCAAAGAACACTTTGTGCACAAGTTTATAGTTTTGACTAGGTAAATACAGTGGAATCACTAATTGTGTATAGGACATGCACAAGCAAATAACAAACACTCCAACAATTATGAAAAGCAGTGCTTAATACAAATAAGCAATGAAACACAACTCATAAGCTACTGTATAGGAATTTGCAAATATAAAAACAGAAAGCTTACTTACAATTATGATGCCCAAGGAGATTGCTGTATGACTTAATGAGATAAGCTCAGATAAGCTATGAGAGAGCTTACTGAGCTTATCTTATATGATATTTGAACTAATAACAACAGGAAACAACAACTTTTAATAACATAACAAGAAATTGAGTTTAAAACTGAAATTACAAATTTGGACATTCAAACTGAAAACCTTAAATTGATGAGTAAAATGAGTTTTAGAAACACTAATAATACTTATTACAAGGATTCTGAGCAAAAGATTACAACAAACTTTGGAAATTAAGCTAAAGCATGAAAACTAAATTACACTAATCCTAAGCTACATTAACTACTGCTCTATTCTTCTCTTTTCTTTTCTTTTTATAGTCCCTGAGTGAAACCTTGACTTTCCCACACCTTTATTGACCGTTGGATTGGCTTCTATCATCTCACCCGTTCAAAGTAGCTTTTGGCGGGAAATGGGGAAAAGTGGGTTTGGTGAGTTTGGTTGGAGCATTTAATGAGGAGGGGGGATGTATGGTGCAGGTGAGGGCATTGATGATAGTTGGTGAGGCGGGGGAAACATAAGCCTGAGAATTAGGGAGATAATGGTGGGAGGTTAGGGGTAATGAACAGTAGGACGGGTTTGTGGGTTTGACCGGAGTCAACGAGGGGTGGTATTATTTTAAGTGGTGGGCCGGATGTGGTGTGGGCTGGGGATTGTGTTATTGGATCAGACCATGGGTGGATTTGGTTGTTGGGTTTAGTTATTTGGATTAAAATAAAACAAAGGGTCCATTTGGTTAAGTAGTAAAAAACAAGGACCATAGTTGTAATTTATGAAAAGTGTAGGGACCTGTGTTGACAAGTTTCAAAAGATATCAAAAGGATTAAACTTGCCATGTTAAAACAACCAAAGGACCAAAAAATGTGATTTTCCATTTTAAATCACCCGGGGACTATTTATGTCGATTTTCAAAATCCGGGGACAAAAGTTGCCATTTTGTAAAATCTTTTATCCAAAGACCAAATTTGAACATTTTTGAACTTCCAAGGACTAAAAATGATTTTTCATTCAAAATTATCCCACCAGGGACTGAATCTGCCAAAATCTGAAACTCCAGGGACCAAACGTGTAAATTTCCAAAACTTTCCAATTTTTCACCAAAGGACTAAATATGACATTTTATGATTTCAAAATGACCTTTGGTGATAATTTTCCATTTTTTGAATATCCAGGGACTAGTTTTGTAATTTTATGAAAGTTGAGGGACTGAAACTGCCAATTTTGCAAACTTTGTGCGTTTTTCGTTTGTTTTTGCTCATTTTGCATCTAAAACATATAAAACACAATTTTGAAATATTTTTTGGTATTTTGATGCATTTCTGAGTGTTTTTGTATGTTTTGCAGTTCAGATTAGACCAAAAATGATGAGTGTTTGAGCACTCATCAATTCCCCACACTAAACTATTGCTAGTCCCTAGCAATACTGTTTTGAAAACTTGATGGATTTGAAAAACTCTTTACCAAAAGCCATCACTTCTGGAGTAGCCAGGTGTAAGAACTATGGCACACCTGATAACCGTGTGATTTTGAGCAAACCACCAGCTGTCAACGGATTTGAGTAGTCTTTACCAAAAGCCGTTTGCTTCTGGACTAGCCAGCTCTTGATGGAATAGTCAACATCTTGGTGAGCTGATTACCAATTATGGATTTTCCACGGCCTTTACCACAAGCCATAATCTTGCGGGCTAGCCAACTCATTTGTTTTCGGGGAGTTGAGGAACCATACAATTTTGGGCAAATTGCCAGCCGTAAACGGATTTGATATGTCTTTACCAAGAGCCGTTTGCTCCTGGACTAGCCAATCCCTTTTGTCGGTTAGACAAGGCGGACTGATTACCACAAAAATTTTGAAGCACCAGTGAAAAATTTTTGAAATTTTTGAAATTTTGGCTAAAACGGGGGTATTATATAGTAAAATGTGATAAAATTCGCTAGAATAGCGAATACCCCCCCACACTAAGCATGAATATTGTCCTCAATATTCAAAATCCCGGCTATTATGCCGACATTTTGAACGTAAAAGGGCAACATTACAAGCTAAGCGTGGAAAACACCATTTTGTTTTTTTTTTTCACTCAATTGTAACCATAGCATGGGGGACTCCCCCACACTTAGGGTGAAAACCCTATATGCATGCTATTGTTTTTGTTTACCGAGTCGCTAGCTTGACTCGACCCCGAATTCATTTGTCCTTGGGGAAGCATGATGTGGAAGAAACAATCTCAATTGGACTTTCATTCAAGATGTTTGGACAAACATTTGAAGCACGCAAAAGTTCCACACCGATGTGATAAGTATCCGGCTCAAGATAATGATACATGAAAATGCCGGGATCAAATATAGTGTCCTCACTCCCGAAGGAGTGAAGAAGAGAAGAAGTCACCCTGTAGGTGAAGAAAAGGAAGAAAATCATGATAAAAAGCATGATTTGATCTTCTTCCTCGAGAGGAGGCTCAATAGCCTGAGTTTGGATTTCAAAAGGTAAGCTCGTAAACAACCCGGGAGGGTGGGTGGGAATTTGCAAATTCTCATAATTGAGAGCATCTCCCCCCGGGATATCAAACTGATGAGCGAGTTCACCGGAGAACTCCTCATGAAGAGAATCATTCACAAGATGTGAATTTGGAAACTCATGTTCCGTTGTGGACTCATCACAATCCTCGTCAAAGATTGGATTGTTAGAAATCATAGTGAATTCAGATTCGAATTCAAATAGAGGATTGGTGAGAGTCGTATCGAATGTTTCGGGAACAAAGTGAATATTATTCTCTGTTGGACTGCTGGGATCAGAAGTGAGTGACGGATCATGATATAGGAGACTTTCAATTTCTCCCAGATTGGCTTGGAAATCGAGGAGACCATCATCACTTTCTAATGAAAGTGGAACGATGTGAGCAAGTTCATCAGTGAACTCCTCAAGAAGATGATCAGCATTAGTTTGTGGAACTGATGCCTCAACATACTCGATGTCTCCATAAGATGTGCAATCATCGCTAAAATCTGAGAAAGTCTCAAATTGATCTTTAGGACACTCAATGGGTGAAGGAATATCACACATATCATCCAAAGTTCCCTGTGACTCTCTCGGGATTGGGACAAGGATCTCAACGCTAGACTTTATTAATTCGTCCGATTCCTTATTAGGAACAGTGCTAAGATGCTTATCCCCCATGATCAGAGAGTGAGTGTGAACTTCGGGTGTGATAGCAGTTGTTTGAGATGGAATCTCAACTGCTGGGGTATCAACTGATGAACTTGAAGTTTTATAAAATTCAAGGATGTCAAGTGTATCCTCATCATCACTGTCATCAGGAATAAAACGGAACAAAGAGCTAGACTTGGCTGCTTTTTCTCTTGCAATGGATTCCCGAATAGATTTTTCATATTCATCTTGGGAATTTATTCTAGCAGCCTGCTCTTCAGCAAGCAATTCTTCCATGGATTTTTGATGAGTATGTCTTTGGGCAAAGTCGTCAACTAAACCCTTAAGCTCATCAACGATTTTCATCAGATTTTGCATTTCTGGAAGAAGTGCTTGATTCATATTGTACTGTGGAGGTTGGTCGTAATAGGGGTGTCAAAATTGTCACAAGGGTATGGATTCCCCGTTTGACAATCTGAACTGAAGTGTGGACCTCCACAGAAATCACAACAGTAAAACTGTTGAGGCTGTGGGTTGTACGTGCTAGAGTCATAACCGTTATCAGGAAACTGCTCATAGACAAGCGTGTTTCCCGATTGACAATCAGAACTGTAGTGTGAACCACCACAGTACTCACAACAGTAAAACTGCTGAGACTGATGGTGTGGTAGCTGGTGGAATGAATCAGTGGTGTCATGGTAAGAATAGGGATCTTGGTTATAGACAGACCCGTTTCCTGACTCTACCATGCCACAACCGGGGCAATTACCACCATTATGAGAACTACCACACCACTGGCAAACCAGAAAGTGTGGATGAGACATAGAAAGAATCAAATGGTTTGGGAGGGGTAGGGATGAAGAATCAAAGGTGCGAGAGGGTAAAGGTGAATATTTTTGGGTTTTTGGAAATACATTTTGTACAAATAGGAAAGAAAATGTTTTTGTGTTTTTGTTTTTATGAAAATATGAACAAGGATAAATAAATGTACAATGGAACGAATTCCAAAGACACTAATCAGAAAAACCGTTTAGATAAACGCGCACAACCTCCCCGGCAGCGGCGCCAAAATTTGATTGAGCCAAACCACCTGCTGTATTGACCAAGGAATGGTCAACAAAGTCAGACAGCCTAGATCAATGCTCCGCGGAAGTTTAGTGGTTTCCCCGGGTCGTATGTCCCGACGAGGTGTGAATTGTTAATAAACGGTTTCGTGATCGGGTGAATTTGGATGAGAAAGGGGTTTGTATGTGATTGAGCTATGGAATCTACAGTGAAATAGCTTAAACAAGCTATTTGAATAAGACGGGAAGCTAGGAAAAGCCAGAAACGATTTAAACCTAAAAACGCGTACGTTACGTTTAAATAAAACGTAGACGTACAAAATAAAACGCGAGTTTTAGTAAAATAAAATACTTACAAAAGTGAAAATCACATTTTTACAATCCTAATAATAAAAGAAACTTTTTAGAAAATTAAAATTACTTTTTACACTATGTAATTATTTAATATTAAATAAAAACTAGTTAATACTTATTATTAATATTTAAAACACTTTAATACAATATAATATTAATTAAATACTAAAAAGGTGAAAATAAAATTCCTAAAATTATAAAATGACTAAAAATTAGTTTTAAAAGTAAAAATAAGTGTTTTTGTCTTTTTGTGGATTTTCTTTTAATTAATTACTATTTAATTACTAATTACCTAATTAAACTATTTAAAATTAAGAAAAATACTAAATGAACAGTGAAAATTCTAATAAAATTTCTAAAATTATTTTACAACTTATAAAAGCTATAAAAAATATAAAAACTAAGTTTTGATTAATAAAAACTAATTATGCTATTTTAAACTTAATATTAATTAATTATTAATAAAACTAAGATTAATTATAATAAATACTAAAAGATAAAATAAAAATCTAAAAAATTTACTAAAAATACTTTAATATATGAGGTAATTAATAAAAATATAAAAATGACAAGTACTTAAAAAAAATCTAAAAATGAAAAATAAAATTTAAATTAAATTAAATAGAAACTATCACTTAGAAATTAAATTGGATTTTCTTGGATTTTCTTTTACAAACTTAATTTACTACTAAAAACATTAACTTTTTATAAAAACAACTTTTTTGAAAATCAAAAATAAGCACAACAAATGCTTAATAGCTTGACAGTTGACTTTGGTCAACTGTCCAAGCTATAAGCTTGAAACAAGCTATAAGCTGAGAACTAGGGTAGTATTTAGGTGGATATAAGCTAAAGGGACATGAAATAAGCTATAAAATATAGAATAGAGCCCTGGATAAGCTGATAAGCTGAATAAGCTGCTCAAAATCCAAACAGACCAATCAGAAGAGGGACAAGGTACAAAGGCAATGCAGCCCTATCAAAAGGGGTTCAAAACCCAAGGAAAGCCCAGAACTAGGAAGAGGAGCTTATTGGCTTTTCAAAAAGCCAATAAGCAGCCTCTGGGGCCCACTACATAAGCCATGAGTGACCTTGAAAGTTGGGGGTCTGAGAAGCTTATCTGTGTAGCAGGGCATGCATATGCCCTGCAAGCTACTTTGGGATCATGTGAAGTGCTCAGAAAAAATTGGAAAAATTCAAACAACTAAGAATTATCAAAGCCAAACTGGTGGAGAACAAATAGAGACAAGTACCAAATCTAAATCTATAACACAAAATTCAGAATAGTTAAGTGAACTTTTGGAAAAATCTGAAAGGATCAAACTTTGACTTTTGATTAAAATTAGTAAATTGACTTTTGTTGATTTTGGTTGGATCTAATTGGATGAAAACATGATTTTAGGTTAAAGTAAAACTAAAATGAGTTAAAAGAACAACTTATCTAGTGAAATGGTGGATATTAGGACTCTATGATCACCACAGTGGACTGTGGTGATGAGATTTTGGTTGTTTTGACTTTTGATGCTAAGTGATGAACTGTTAAAGCCTGACTCACCCTAAGATCACTTAATGCAATGTGTTTAGACCTAGGTGACAACAAAATAACAACAACAACAAACTTAAATCTGCAAATCCAAACACTCCTTAAGGGACTGTTTTCACTAACTATATGAGTTTAAAGCTTAATCTAACCAAACTAATGACCACACTAAATTACTAAACTATATTAAAGATTAAGTGGACAGCTGAATTAAGCAAAGAACACTTTGTGCACAAGTTTATAGTTTTGACTAGGTAAATACAGTGGAATCACTAATTGTGTATAGGACATGCACAAGCAAATAACAAACACTCCAACAATTATGAAAAGCAGTGCTTAATACAAATAAGCAATGAAACACAACTCATAAGCTACTGTATAGGAATTTGCAAATATAAAAACAGAAAGCTTACTTACAATTATGATGCCCAAGGAGATTGCTGTATGACTTAATGAGATAAGCTCAGATAAGCTATGAGAGAGCTTACTGAGCTTATCTTATATGATATTTGAACTAATAACAACAGGAAACAACAACTTTTAATAACATAACAAGAAATTGAGTTTAAAACTGAAATTACAAATTTGGACATTCAAACTGAAAACCTTAAATTGATGAGTAAAATGAGTTTTAGAAACACTAATAATACTTATTACAAGGATTCTGAGCAAAAGATTACAACAAACTTTGGAAATTAAGCTAAAGCATGAAAACTAAATTACACTAATCCTAAGCTACATTAACTACTGCTCTATTCTTCTCTTTTCTTTTCTTTTTATAGTCCCTGAGTGAAACCTTGACTTTCCCACACCTTTATTGACCGTTGGATTGGCTTCTATCATCTCACCCGTTCAAAGTAGCTTTTGGCGGGAAATGGGGAAAAGTGGGTTTGGTGAGTTTGGTTGGAGCATTTAATGAGGAGGGGGGATGTATGGTGCAGGTGAGGGCATTGATGATAGTTGGTGAGGAGGGGGAAACATAAGCCTGAGAATTAGGGAGATAATGGTGGGAGGTTAGGGGTAATGAACAGTAGGACGGGTTTGTGGGTTTGACCGGAGTCAACGAGGGGTGGTATTATTTTAAGTGGTGGGCCGGATGTGGTGTGGGCTGGGGATTGTGTTATTGGATCAGACCATGGGTGGATTTGGTTGTTGGGTTTAGTTATTTGGATTAAAATAAAACAAAGGGTCCATTTGGTTAAGTAGTAAAAAACAAGGACCATAGTTGTAATTTATGAAAAGTGTAGGGACCTGTGTTGACAAGTTTCAAAAGATATCAAAAGGATTAAACTTGCCATGTTAAAACAACCAAAGGACCAAAAAATGTGATTTTCCATTTTAAATCACCCGGGGACTATTTATGTCGATTTTCAAAATCCGGGGACAAAAGTTGCCATTTTGTAAAATCTTTTATCCAAAGACCAAATTTGAACATTTTTGAACTTCCAAGGACTAAAAATGATTTTTCATTCAAAATTATCCCACCAGGGACTGAATCTGCCAAAATCTGAAACTCCAGGGACCAAACGTGTAAATTTCCAAAACTTTCCAATTTTTCACCAAAGGACTAAATATGACATTTTATGATTTCAAAATGACCTTTGGTGATAATTTTCCATTTTTTGAATATCCAGGGACTAGTTTTGTAATTTTATGAAAGTTGAGGGACTGAAACTGCCAATTTTGCAAACTTTGTGCGTTTTTCGTTTGTTTTTGCTCATTTTGCATCTAAAACATATAAAACACAATTTTGAAATATTTTTTGGTATTTTGATGCATTTCTGAGTGTTTTTGTATGTTTTGCAGTTCAGATTAGACCAAAAATGATGAGTGTTTGAGCACTCATCATCCTAGCAACGCTATTCCTAGCTGAACCATCAATCCCCCGGTACTTGTCACTATACTATACTACAACGATCAGGTACACTGCCTGGTGGGGGTTGTAAGCTTCTCAAGATCCCTTGAGAGGTAAAGCCTGGTGCGATCCCCACGCATCAAGTTTTTGGCGCCGCAGCCCGGGGAATAGTTATTGTCTTGGTTAGGATTTCTTTTTATTAGGTCTACTTGCTAGATTCCTTTCTAGTAAGATTTTATTTTCATTTTTAGGTTTCTTTAGTCTATCTTAATTCTTTGTGTCTTTGTTCGTAACTCTTCACCACCCGACATCATGGACAACGGGAACATCTTTGAACCCGTCATCCAACCACAACAAAACCCACCACTAGAACCCCTTAGGCCCGAACCTTAGGAGAGTATTCCCGGCCTAGCCACCAAGGCTACCGAAACACCATTGAGCTCACCGGAGCCAATGTGACCCCCTTGCGATTCGACGCCATCCGGTTGGTGCAAAGCGGATGTGCATTCCATGGACTTCGTTCCGAAGATCCAAATCAACATCTTAAGGACTTCCTTAAAATCGTAGACTCCATAGACCTAGATGTTGCAACTAGAGAGACTACCCGATTACGCCTATTCCAATTCTCTCTACGGGATCAAGCTAGTCAATGGCTTGAGCGTTTACCCGCGGGATCCATCACCACATGGGATGATCTCACCACTCGTTTCCTTGCTTAATTTTTCCCACCGGGGAGAACTACTAAGCTTAGAAATGACATCTTGATGTTCCAACAACGTCAAAATGAATCTCTTTATGAAGCATGGACTCGTTTCAAGGACTTACTCCAAAAAGTCCCTCATCATGGCATAGATCTTTGGCTCCAAGTCCAAATCTTTTATGACCATATCGATCTCTCTACGAGGCGAGCCATTGACCAATCGGCCGGTGGTAAGCTACGTGATCTAAGTGCGGAACAATCATGGGAACTCATAGAAGATCTTGCTCTCTATGACAACGAAAGTTGGAATGATCCCCGTGATTTGAACAAAACGGTCAAGGCAATATCTTTGCCTTTGAACAACTCTCGCACTCCCGACCGTAGGATCATGGAACTTGAGGACCAAGTCAAGTTTCTCATGAAATCTTACGAAGCTCCTAAGCCTTCAAGCCAAGTGAACAAAATCACTTCTTCATGCGAATTATGTAGTGGTCCCCATGACACTCGTGATTGTGTGGAACTCCCCGGAACAGCTTTTGCGGACTACGCATCCTCGCGTACCGACGAAGCGGGAGATAAGTGGTACACTTTCAAGCCCGAGCCAAACCCTTACGGTGATTCATACAACCCCTCTTGGAAAAATCACCCAAACCTTAGGTGGAAGCAAAATCAACCCAATTCTTCCAATCCGCTAATCGTTACCAACCAAACGGTCCACCCTCCAACCGTACTTTCAACAACAATCCTTCTAACAACTATGGTAGTACCAACAATCTTGAAGGATTGATGTCCAAGTTCATGGCATCTCAAGAAGCCCACATAGCTAGGTTTGAAACCGAATTCAACCAACAACAAACGGAGATGACCAATAAGATAGACAACTTGTTGAAAGCCCTCAACAACCAAGCGTTAACTACACCTAGGAAGGACACTAGGGACACCAATAACGGAACCCAAATTAAGGACCCCTCATCATCTAAACATGTCCACTTTGTCAATGTTGTCACCATTAAGCCAATAGAGAAGGAAATAGAAGAGAGTGACAAGGATGAAGTTAGAGTTGAAACCGAGATTAGGGATGAGAGTAGGGAAGTTGAGATTAATAGGGGAGAAGAATTAGAGGAAGTAGAGCCTAAAGAAAAGTACTTTGATAAGATGCCCACCAAGGAAGAACGGGAATACCATAAGGATTTATTCGATAGTCTCGAGAGACCATATATCCTTGGCACACCCCTTATCAAAATGGGAGACCCCTCTAACATTAACATACCATGCAACATTGGGCATATGCATATATGGAAAGCTTACATCGATCCTAGATCTCCCGTAAACATCATGACTAGGACTTATTACAATTGGGTAATGAAGAAGCAACTTGATTTTAGGGTGATGCCCAATAGGAATTTGATAAGTAATTTCGTAGGAAGAGTGAAGGGATTGCATGTGATTATAGGCAATCTCACTTATGAGATAGATTTTATGATAGTGGAAGACACTCGTCCGGTTATAGATGATTGCCTAAGCCAAGTAATATTTGGAAAACCATTTGTTGAGGCCACTAGGATGAGTTATGACCCGACTATAGGGATAGTTAGATTCAAGGAAGAGAATGATGAGCTTGCTTACCAAATGCCCTACAAGATTGAGCAATACCGCCTTCTCTCTAATTTCGAAAAGGAACACAAGCAAGCGGCTTATTATAGGAATGATGAGGATAGACGTAGAGGAGTAGAGTATGTAAAGAATAGAATGCTTGGTTTCTACAAAGAATGCTTGCAACTAGGTCCGGAATACAAAACTGGTTTAGAAGACGACCTAGAGAATGAAACCAATGATGATGTCACGTAGTAACCCATGACCTTGAGTCTAGCTACTAGACTCGTAAATAAAGAAAAGCGCTTCTTGGGAGGCAACCCATGCTTTGTGTGATTTTCAATTTTTGTTTGTTTGTTATTTGCTTCCGTATGCATGCTTTATTTTTATTGTTGGTAGATCATGTTTCTCGATTAAAAAGTGGAAATACTTTACTTTGTTGTTTTGGCCTAGTCTTAACTCCACCTAAAGGTATTTTTGCAAAAGATAAGTGTAAGGGGAAACCCCAAATATGTTTTTAAGAAACAACTCGATCATGATTCTCCACAATATTAAATGAACATGTGTATTCGTATTTGTTAGAGTCAAATGCTTCTATTGAGTCATAATGAAGTTTTGCAGGATTTTCCAGGAAGTAGAACCAAGTTTTTCCAGAAATTTTCCGGAAACTTAACATAAGAATTTCTGCAGGTCAATCCTGAAGGTGTCACGAGTTAACTCTTGACGGCGTCACGGGCATAAAAATCTAGAAATTTTACCGGTTTTGTTTTTCTAACGGAGTCTTATGGTTTTTGTGAATTATTAAGTTTTATAATCTCCAGGAAGTCTGCAAACTTCATTCCACAAGCATTATATCTTACTTTGTTTTCTAGGATTTAGTAACTTATATAGGATGCCGCCGATTTTATGTGAGGTTGTCTTGTCTATTTTCTCAGGATTTACAGGTTATGTATGACAAGAAGATGATTTATATTCTGGAAAGGAAGCTTTGATTGTTTATTTTCTTGGAGGAAGATCTAACCTGGCCACCTTATTATCCATACCGAGCGAATCAGGGGAGTATTTGATTTCATTTGTTTTACTTATTTCACTTTTACATTCTTTACTGAACATTGGGGACAATGTTCATCTTAAGTGTAAGGGGAGGGTAAAATGATGATACCTTACAAATACACTTTCGCTTGAGTTTGCTTTGTTTAATGGTAGATGTGTAATAAAACTATGAGAAACACTTGTTAGTGCAATTTTAGCGCCAAATTTAAATTTTTTTACAACATTTAGGAGTGAAACTTTAGCCATAGCAAGCGTCTCATGGATAGGAGATTGTATGACTAGCACATAACCGTATATTCAGAAAAAATTTTCACCCAAATATGTGAGGTTCGCCTTTAGATTTGATAGGAAAAGCATTTACTATTAGTGCTTATGAGTGTACCGGTAGCATTTAGATTCTAGAACTTGCGTTAGTGATGCATCCCGAGACCGCTAGTGAGACTACATTCGTGTGGTAGTATTTACTACATGATAAGAGGCATTAGGATCACCCTTGTGTTAAACCCGTATTATAATTTCTTGACCATTTAAGTCATATTACTTGACTACTTAAGTCAATTAATTTTTCCCACACCATTAGCGTTGTACTCATTTTTAGTACACGAAACCCCTAGTACACCCCTCCGAGCCTATCTTTTCGTTTCTAACTTTAAGCATCTTACTTAAAGGAAGAATTTGTTACACCCCACTTAAATGTACACCCAAATCGCCTTAGCCTTCCGTGTATGCGCTCATTTTTAGTGCATTATTGTTATTTGTTAAACCCTAAGTTAACTATCTAATTGATTACATGGTTGCTAAGTCGAGTCATATCCTTGTACATATTGTTTTGGGACGATTGAGACTCATGGGTAAAGTACTTATTTTATGAAGTAATGGGGAAGAATATCATATTATTACCCCATACGTACGTTAATCTTAAAAGTGCTCCAAGTGTTTTGATTTTCTTAATTCGAGTCATTAGATTAGTTTATTGTAAAGTATGTAAAAATTCAAGTGTAAGGAGAATCTCCATTCCCTATGATGTATTATTTCGGATGGTAGGGTAAGAGTGTATGCAAAAAAAAAAAAAAAAAAAAAAATCGAAAAATCAAGAAAAAGAAAAAAAAAATAGAAAAAGAGAAAAGAGAAAAAAAAAAAAAACATACGGACTACCATCCCTTTTTATTCTATGTTCATTTTATGTTTTTGTTATTTTTCATTTATTAGCTTAAGTCGAGTCTAGTCTTGGCTTAGCAACACCATAGTGTACATGTAATTAACCAAGATTGTTAACTCGCCACCAGTAAAACTGCCTTTATCCAACAAAACCGTGTATTTCATATCCCTACACCTAACGTTACAACCCTTTAAAAGACCTCTTTGATAGTTTATCCTAGGTGCTTACGCCATGTGGTGGAGGTTTGATCCTTTCCCAAGCCTATGGTAATCTATTTTGCTATGACAGGTAGTAAGAGATATCTTCCGTTTCCATATTGTAATTTGTACTTTATTACACCCGAGAGATGTGAGTATCTAAACACTATTTGTGAGGTGCTTGTGTATGACCTTCGTGCTTGTCTATTGGTCTTTAGTGGAACGATTATTTGTTTTAATTACTTTTATCGATCCCAGAATGGATTGCAATAAAATCACCGGCACACTCATAGTAAAAGGTTCAAGCATAAAAGATATATGCTTGATGAGTGTCTAAATACTCATCATTTTATACCAATCTGAACTGCCAAAACATCCAAAAACACTCAAATATGCATCATAATACTTAAAATATCTTAGAAGTGTGTTTTATATGTTCCAAATGCAAAATATGCAAAAACAGATGAAAAACGTACAAAGTTTGCATAATTGGCAGTTTCAGTCCCTCAAGTTTCACAATTTGGCAAAACTAGTCCCTAAATGTTCAAAATGGAATTAAAGTCAACTTAAGTCCTTGGGAAACCAAAAATGTTCACAAATGATCCCTGGATTAAAGTTTACACAAAATAGCAATTTTTACCCCTCAAGTTTCAAAATTGGCAAACTTAGTCCCTGGGTATTCAAAATAGGATTTTATCACAAATTACCCTTGTACTATTCATAAAATACAATTTGGAACAATTTTGATAAACTTTTGGGAATTTACAAGTTTAGTCCCTAAAAATCCAAAAATTACATATTAGGTCCTTAAAGTTTTAAAAATAGAAAATTATATACTTTTGGTCCTTGTGTAATTATTTTATGGCAGGTTTGGCCCTCAAAGGAAGTTTGGAAAGGTGGCAAGTTTAATCCTTCAAGAAATCAGAAAATACAACATTGGTCCTTGGGCTTATCTATTATTAAAACCATCCGGACCCTTAATATTTAACACAAACACAAACAGCCCAACCCTCAAGCCCAAAATACACCCAGCCCACTCCCAAATTATATAAAACGGGGTTTGACCCCGTTGACCTCCCAAAACCGCCAAAACCGCTCCACTGTAGCACCTCCTCTCCCAAACTACCCAGTCACCATACCAGGTGGTATTTGTGCCACCTCCCCCCTCCACTTGCTACCCAACTCACACCCTACTCCCTGCCACCTCTCAAACCTTTCCCACATTTCCCTCTCACACAAACACTGATACCAAAACCACCATGCCACCTCTGTGGTTTCACCACCACCTCACTACCCCAGTTGTCAAACCTTATCCCACCTCCTCTAACACAACTTCCAAGGCATTAATTGCCCTAGAAGTGCTTTACGCTACCCACACAGTCAAATCCCCTCTTTCCCGCCAAAAGTATAAGTGATGGCCAAGATTGTTTACAGACATCCAAAGGCTCAAAATTAAAGTGGGATTTGACTAACAAGTTGGGGAGGACCCAAAAGGCTATAAAAGAAAGAGATGGAGCAGAAGAATAAGCACTCTTGCCTTATGCAATTGTCATTTAGACTAGCTTAATCTTAGTGTAACTTTTAATGCTTTCATTTAAATTATCATGTCATTTACAGTTTTATTAGTGTACTGAGACTCAAAGTAGTGTAATGGAACATCATTTTCAGTTTAATGCAAGTTCTCTTTTATAATTCATATTTTTCATAATTGTCTTTTAATTTCATGTTATTTACTTTCTTGTTATTTGTAGTTGATTATATGGACTCTTTAGGTCACATAAGCTCCTGACAAAGCTTATTTAAGCTTTTAGATACCTTTAATCAGTTGTAGTTTTTAAAATTCAAAAATCATAAAAAATAGAGAAAAATAGAAAATAATTTAAAAATCATGTGTTCTTAGTAATCTTGGCTTGGAGCATGGCTATTCTGGATTGCCATGGGTTTAGTTGCTTCATGGGAAGCTTTAGGATAGATAGTGTCCAATGGTTTCATGGTTCTCAGCAAAACTCACCATGTAAGTCATTTTTACAATTTTTGCATTTTCATGCTTAAGTTACTTATCTGTGTTGATTTCTTCTTTTATGTGTTTATTTGTTGTTGTTTAATGATTTTATAGCTTTATAATAGGTTGTAATGTTTTGGAATTTGATTTGGCTTAAAATTGCATCTTGACTGTTTTATCCTTAAATTTTGATAATCATGGTTTAAACTTTGTGTGACTACTTGTTTAAGCTTTTAAGGTCCTAATTTAACAGATGAATGCCTGTGGATTTGATAAAACTGGTATTAATAGTCTTATGTAATGATAAGCTTAATTTAGTTCTATTAAAGGTGTGTTTGGCATTACTGATTCTAGGGTAATTAGATGAGTCTAAGTTGTTGTTTTTGATGGCTATAGGGTATACTGAGTTCTTTGAGGTCAGACAAACCATCAAATCTATTGTTTACTTATATAAAAGTCAAAATCAACAATTTGTCTTTCTCATTTGATCACTTTAAGGATTTGTGTGGCCAAACTCACCAATTGTGTTTAAAAGTTGTTAATACTTGTTTATTTTATGTTTTTATAGCTTATTATATGTTAATCAGTCTTTAAATTCAGATCAAAGTTGATCAAAGTCAACTTTGATCATAAACCTTAAAAGTCAAATTTTCATTTTTCAGGTTTTTGATTAAATAGATAATTTTGTGTAGGCTTTAATATTTAGTTTCATAACTTGTGCTTTTAATATGTTTTAGTTTAGCTGCATATCTGTCTGTGTGAATTTTGATAATTTTTGTTTAGCTTATTAAATAGCTTTTTATTGTGCTTATATTTACTTGTTTTTGCCCTGTGCACAAGTTGGACTGTCAAGTTCATGAGCTTATCCAAGTCTCATGACTTGACCCAAATTGGTGCTTTTGGCTTATTTGTGTTGTTTTAGTACCATAATTGTTATGTGTTAGCTTATTTTTCTGTTAGTAGCTTAATTAGATAGTTCAATCAACCCATTTTTTTTTGTTACTCACCACTCATCACACTGAAGCAAACAGTGTGATGAGTTGATTTTCAATAGCCCATAAAAAGTTCCCTCACTGAACTTGAGCTTGTGTATTTTAGCTTCATGTGAAGCTTAACTACCAAACTTAATGTTTCAGTGTTTGTTGAGCTCTTATGAGCTTATTTGATAAGTTGTGTGAGCTTGATAGTTTGCCCACTCACAACATACCCCTGAGCAATCAGGGGTATTACACCATTTCCATAAGCTCACACCAAGCTCTTTAGTGATTTATAGTCTGTGTACCTTAGCTTTTTAGGAAGCCTAGCAACCCAGCTTATAAATCCTATACCCAAATTTCACCTTGTAGCTTATTTACATGGGCTGCAAGTAGCTTAACTTATCACCATTTGAAAAAGGATACTGAGTCCTCAGTATTTCTTTCCTACACCTAGACATTTTCATAAGCTCACAAAAAGCTATCTAGTTGGACCCAGCTTATGAAATTAAGTTCCATGTGGAGCTTATCAACTAGGCTCTAGGATCCAATGCTTAACTATTAGCTTGCAGCTTATTTACTAGGGCTGCAAGAGGCTTTTTGTTTGTCCCATCCTTTATTCCACTGAGCAATTCAGTGGAATTAAGCCATTTTCTTAAGCCCTCAAAAAGCATCATTAGTGGACCCCACTTGATGAGCTTTGGCTTTTTGGAAAGCTAAACACCTCATCTTGCAACTACAACTTTTATTTTGCCTTTTTGAGCTTAACCCGTCAGCTTAAATTGGTCAAACATAAGGTTGCAGGGGTGTTTGGATCTGTGTACTCAGGATTTGCTTATTTGCTCATTCTGAGCTTATAAGCTAATCCCTGTTCACAAGCTTGTACATACATATATATTATACTTGTATAGATATATTTTATACTTTACTTTTAAGTATGGAGCTTATTATAGGTTCTTAGAAGCCTCAATTCCATCCAAGTTAAGCCCAAAAGGCTTAACTGTCTAAAACCATAGGCTTATGCTTATAAGCATTCCTCAGTGCTTACTCATGTTCATATATCACTATTATACTTGTATATAAATACCTTTTACCTTTTTACACCACTGTTTAGCTTTTACAAGCTTTTACCAAGCTTATTATCCCACTTTGAGTCCAAAAACTCATCTGAGTGAGTAATAAGCCACGTTTGGCTTATTTTTAGGTTTAATAAGTTATATTTTCATCTTATATGTATATTATATGTATTTATTTAGTTTAATAAAAAGAAAAACCAAAAAGACCCTTTAACTCAAGTGATAGCTTCTATTTAAGAAGCTTGAGCTTTTTCGCCAACTGAGTTGGAAATAAGCTGTCACACAGCTTATTTCTAAATTTTGAATAAGTTGGTTTTGTTAAAGTTCCATATTTTTACTTGTTGTACAGGTTTGCAAAAAGAAAATAAAAAAAAAAATTAAAAGTTTCAAAAAAATGGGTGTGGGTGGGATTCGAACTCAGGACCTCTTGGCTTAGTATGCATGCATAATATCCCACACCCCTTCCAACTGCTCTGGGGCACCAGCTCCGTTGGAAGGGGTATTCCATACATACTTAACCCATTTTTGGCTGTTTGGCTTATGTGAACTGATCAGCTTATTCCAGCTTATCTGGATAAGCTGGCAAACCCAACTTATTTTTCCTAGGATCCTTATAAGTAAATTTACTTTCCATAATTTTTTCAGATTTTTTACTGTTCATCTAATATATATAATAATTAATATAGTTTAACTACCTTTTAGGATATAATTAGTAATGTATTTTTAAATCTGCTTATTTATAATTTTTACAAATTTTTTATATTTTTTATGTATTCCTGAGATACTTAGAAAGTTTTATAAAAAGTTTTATAATTTTATAAATAAGTTTAGTATGTATAATAATTTAATTAGTATTAATTAGTTTAATTAAGTAATAATAGTTTTAAATTAAGTTTTCTTATTTTTGTACATAAAATATAGTTTTTATATTTTTCTTAGCTTTTTATAAGTATTTTAGAATTATGTAAAAAGTTTTAGATTTTTGTTTGCTTATTTAGTATATATAATAATTTAATAATAATATTAGTAATTAAATAATAGTAAATAATTAATAATAAATAGAATATTTGTATAATAAATATATTTTTAGGTTCAAAATTTCTTTTATATTACTTTTAACTTTTCTAAATTTTTGTTTTATTTATTTAAGTTTATTTTCTTATTTTTTATGTAAATTAATAAATAGTAAATAATAGGTTTTAATTAATAATAATTAAGTACATAGTATAAAAATAAGTTTTAATATTCTAATAATTTTCTTATTATTTTAGGATTCCAAAAATGTAATTTTCACATTTGTGGGACTTATATTGGACAGTATTCACTTTTTATTTTGTACATAGACGTTTATTTAAACGTTTACGTACACGTTTTAGTTTTCTAGGTTTTCGTACTATAATAATAACTTTGTAAATATAGTTATTTCTTTTATTTCTTTTTAATTTGCATTTAAGCCCCTAAGGCATGCAAATACACACTGTAATTATATTTGTTGTTTTGTTTTGTACGTTTACGTTTATTTGAACCTAAACGTACGTTTGTAAATCCTTTTACATTTTAGGGTTTCTGATTGCACGTTTTTACATGACATAGCTGTGACAAGAGCTATTTACTATTCACATTCCCAGTGTTAGTCAGTCAGATTCCTGTTTTTATATTTTAACTTCAACAGATCACAGATTCGTTATATTACAGATTTCACACCTCGTTGGGACATAACGACCCGGGGATGTACTTTTCTGTACTCACGTACTTTTTCTGTACTTAACTCCCATGGATTAATATTGCATTTCCTCCCGGCCTGTTTGACTTTTAGTATTGATCGTTCACAAGCGGTTGAGAAATAAAGTTAGGTGGTTCGGGAGGAATCAATGCTATATATGAAATAGGCTCAAATCCTCACAATTTAGTGGAAAGGTTTATAATATGCGCTAGCAAATGTTATCGATCCCAGAATGGATTGCAATATTAATCGGGACACATCTTGAATTTTTCAAAATTACTTACTTCACCAGTGGATAAATCCAGTTATTCTAATATATTTTCCTAAAATCATGAAAACAACTAGATCATAAGGGCAAACAAGTATACATATATTTTTTTATTAGCCCAAAAATTATAAGTTAAAAAATGAGTTTCGTTTTCCACTTGATGAGGCGAAAAATGAACCACTTTTAGGGGGTCATTTAAGCCCCGGAATTGAATTTATTTGATCAAATATTGCCCTAAATCGTTCCTTTTGTGATTTTAGGTACTTTGGGAGTGAAATCTGGAAAAGAAGGCATTTTGGACGTTTTTGGAGCATAAAAGTGAAGAAAACGGCAAAGTCTCAATTTTCCAACCTGGGAACAGTAGGTGACGGCGTAAAGAAGAAAATCTTGACGGCGTCAAGAGTAATTCCATGACTTTCCATGACGACCCAGTACAGAATTGACGGCGTCACAAGGTAGGGCGTCAAGAGTAAAATGCATGACGGCCTGGAAACACATAACACTTGACGGCGTCAGAAGTAGATCAAGGCAGTCCGAGAATTATTTTGGCGGCGAGATGACGGCGTCACCGATTTGGTCTTGACGCCGTCAAACCCTATTTCCTATATATAGTTTTCTAATTTTTACACATTAAAGAGAGGAAGTTTTGGAGAAACCCTAAGGCCGAATTTTATACGATTTTCACAAGTTTTTCAAGGGTTTTCAGCCCTTGAAACCTTACAAGTGTAATTGAGATAAGTATTCTTTTAATTCAATCAATATGTTTATGTGTTGGTTGTCTATATCTTGTTCTTGTCTTGATTCCACCATGCTAGGCTAGATCTATCTTGTGTTTGCTTAGATCTAATGAAACCTAGATGTTAATTATGTGTTGATTACTTGTTTATGGTTGTATTGGATGAATGATTTCGATGTTAGGCTTAAGAAAACTGGCAGATCTCCAAATGGTAACATGCTTGAACGTCTTAGGAAACATGAACCGATGTGCACTAGGTTTTATTGGTTGTATTTAATGCATGAGTAAATTCTAATGATCCCATGTTAGGAGTTTTTAACGGCTCGACATAGGAGTGAAGTAGGCACTCATAGGATTGGGGAAGTAAGTGCGCCACCCCATGAATGGTATTAAGGAATACAATCCGTCATCCACGCAACTATAACAAATAATTAACGTGTAAAAGATGTTTAGGGAGTAGTGAAATCTAAGTAAACACATTTTCTCCACATATTGCTCACAACCTTAGTATAATTTAGTTTATTTTTTCATTTCTAGTATTTTAATTTGATTGCATCTTAGTATTGGGTTAGTTGACTAGCAACTAATTCCGCCCAAATTTTTCAAACCCGAGATATTTACTTGCTTTCTAAAAAATATAAAAATACAAAAATAATCATCTTTCATCTTTAGCACTAGTAATTAGGTTTTCTAATCCTAGCAACATTATTCCTAGCTGAACGATCAATCCCCCGGTACTTGTCACTATACTATACTACAACGATCAGGTACACTGCCTGGTGGGTTGTAAGTTTCTCAAGATCCCTTGAGAGGTAAAGCCTGGTGCGATCCCCACGCATCACCACTATTTTACTTTCTCCCACACTTAAGTTAAGTATTGTACTAAATGTGAATAATAAACTTCAAAGCATGTGAAATAGGGAAAAATAAATAAATAGATAGTCCAAGAGAAACGAAACTTCCCGGGCCGTAGAAATCGCGATCAAACTCCAAATGATAAGATGCTAAGCATATGAGATCAATCGATTTCGCTTCCAACAAAACATCAACACACCAAGTACAATGTCACCAATAATCCACTCTCCAAGAGCTTATTAAATCTGCAAAAACAAACTAAACTACAAAAACGCGTAAAATTCTAAAACTCACTTTCGTAGGCATCACGATTGCATTTAGCGTATGCAACAAGCCTTTTAAACCCCTCGGTGGCCCGAGTGGACGAGTGAAGTCTCGTGAGGGTTTCCAGTGAACATACCCACAAAGTTCAAAACTTTTTATTTTTAAAAAGAAAACACGTACTTATTTATTCACAACATACTAGAAATTAAAAATGGCAAAACCGAGTTTAAGGTAGAATAAAATAAATGACACTCTTGCAAAAACAAAAAGACAATTAAACTTATACGATATAAACACAAACACAAAAGAACAAAATAAGAAAAATAAAAATAACTTTTTTTTTTTTTTTTTTTTTTTTTTTTTTTTTTTTTTTTTTACCGATTGGTCCAACCGATTGGTCAAGGGTTCCAACCGATCGGTTGAAAATTGGCACAATTTTAAAATTTTAACGAGAGCACCAACCGTTCGGTTGGACATCCAACCGGTTCGGTTGGAATAAAAAATATTTTAATGAGAGCTCCAACCGTTCGGATGTTCATCCATCCGTTCGGTTGGATCAATAACCATTTTTTTTTTCGAAAAAAATTTTTACTAAAAACTTTTTATTGATAAAATAAATCAAGACCGCAAAAAGTAACGAACATGAAAATAAACACAAGCAAAACACATAAACACATATATACTAGTAAAACACAAGAACATAAAACGACACAAAAAGCATAAACAAATAAAAGCACAATCACATAAAATGAAAATCACATAGACGTAAACAAACACAATTAGTCACGTAACAAAAATCAAAACAAAACAATCTTGAACAAGAAAGGCTTATTCCAAATTAATACGAAACTAATCGACACAAAAATAACACGAACTGAAAGAAACACAAAAACATGAAAGAGATCACATCACATATAAAACTTAAAACTCACATAACAAGAAAAAAAAATGGAACAAATGATTTGGGTTGTTTTGGTGGTTTTTCTTTTTCGCAAACATTTTCGAGCATATTTAGGTAGCAAACATTGAAATGAGTATTTTAAGAAAACATGAAACACAAGCATTCAAGCAAACATCAAAGAACAAAAACCAAAACTCCAACAACGGCGCCAATATTTTGTTGTGGCGATGCCAGAATAATGATCAAGCAAGGAATAAATATAATAAGCAAACGAGCAATTAAACATTCAAGCAAACAATATATCAATCAAGAAGACAATCAAACAAACACAAGAATACAAACTCAAGTCCCCGGCAGCGGCGCCAAAAACTTGATGTGCTAATTAGCAACCATGTTTTAAATTTATAGAAACAAGAATTACCGGTTAACTAGGAACACATTCGGGCAAGTATACCCTAGTCAATTGTAGTATAGGAGTGGTAAATCAAGGTCGTCCCAAGAGACTTGGTTGCACTCAAGTGTTGTTTGTTTGTTTAAGCAAGTAACAAGTTGGTGGTTATGATTGCCACGGATCAAACCACAAGAAAAATAATAAGATAACATCACACAAAGAACATTAATAGTAACCAAACATCTGTTTATCACAAGTCATCATAATATCCAAACAAGTATTCAAAACAAAACCAAATTGTATTCAACCAAACATAAGTCTTCAACCAACATAGTAATCATAAGCATCATGAAATATAAAAGTAACAAGATTTACCCAAAGTATGAATTAAAAATAGGTAAAGGTGAAAGGTTATAGCTACCTTCAAGCCCCATCAACGTAACAAAGTTTCCAATCAACTACAACTTCTAACCAAACTAGAGAATCGCTCCAATATTTGGTGATACGTCCTCCATGAACGGCAGAGGTGAGATAAAAGTGGTAACAAATCTTCCTTTAGAGTAGAGGATAGAAATGCACCCTTGTTTTGGTGACAATCCTTTCTTTAGGAATGCACACTTAGAACTAAGCCTAAGCACTCATATTTGTAGTAGAAATCAACCTTAGCCTCCAAGCAAGTTTCTTGAGCACTAAGTTGTCATAAAATGCCAGGTTTAGGAGTTATTATGGAGACATGATCGGACTTGGGGCTTAATGACACTTAATTATGCATTAAAAATGACTTGGGGAGGTCAGCAAGCATCCAACCGATTGGTTGCATTCCATCCAATCCGGATGGATGAAAAAGTCAGTTCCATCCGAATCGGTTGCGGGCTCCTACCGATCGGATGGATCCTCCTGGACAGAAATGATAAGGACCAAAGTTGTAGATCTTTCTCTTAGCTTTCCGTGGCCGCTTGAATCACCTAAATCGGATTCCGTATGCTCAACTTATGGCCAAAATGGTGAAGGTGTGTCGGGAACAACGAGTCTTCCAATAATTCTTTGTTTTAGCTTCATTTCACTTCTCGTTTTCCTTCTTGTGCTTTATTCTTGAGTCCTTGGAGTGACAATCTTCATGAATTTATCTTCTCGAATATACTCCAAGAGACTTTCATTTGTCGGGAATTCCTCCGTACATTCATAAATCTTCGTTTTTTGATCATTTTTACGTCTTTTTCTTGGTTTTCCTTCCATGAACCTAAAATAGAGAATATACTTCATTAAGTACCATAAGTTCATAAAAGTGACCAAAATATATGCATAAAATCTACAATAACGCTCCTAAAAACATGTTAATTTTGAGCGTTATCAAGCTCACAAAACGGGCGGTCGGTTGATAGGATTGTGTTTAAACAACCCATTTTTAACTGTAACACGCATACTTTTTTAGTCCACTTTTCTACATAAAATATACATCATTGTTTCGTAAAATGTATTGAGACTAATAATCTGAATATGTCTTCTAGGAATGTAATCCTATTTTTTTTAAATGGCTTATTGTAATACTTTGGTGTTTATGTATCTGATGACTTTTGTTGTTTGATAGATTGTTTATTTCTAGGTAATGAAATACGAGCTAAAGATTGTTAGACGCCATTACTTTGATTCGACAAAAGGTTAGTGTCTTATCTCCCAAAAATCTTACTCCATCGCTTGCAATAGCAAAGTAGTGAACTTTGTGACAATATTTGGTCAAATTTAGGATGTGAGTTGACGACTCGGTTATTTTATTTGAAATGTGAGATTACAGTAAATGAAACATCTGATACTTGAAAAAATGACAAGCCCACTTACATATTTCAAACTAAATCTATTTGAAACTTAAAATCATTATGGCTACTAAACCAGTAAACCTATGTGATTCAGTTTGCTATACAAGCTAAAATTGGTTGACGTTAGAAATACTTTTTGATAATATGAAGCATTTTTCATTTGTGACTATATTATGCAACTTATGACAATTCTTGAACTTATATTTATCTAATGCATAAAGTGGCTGATATGGAAATATTAATGTTTAAGTGCCCTCTTCCAGTCGTTGGCTTTATGACTCTCGCTTATATACATCAGTAGGAATATTAACTCTTCTTAAGAAGTAATTTTAGTGTATTTCCATCTACATTTTCAAGTTGTGTATCAACTTCATGTGTTGATATAATTTTTGTGCTAGAGTCTAACATGTGTAATCATCATCAGTCGGTATTGGCTATTTTGATGCACTATCGTATTTCTTTAAAAAAAAGATACTGCCCTTTTCAATTGTTAGTAGTTTGCAATTACACAACGAAAATGCAAGCTAGAATGATAGTTTTTATGATTATACATTTACGTTTCCACATACGTTAACCTTTTTGGTGCAAAAGTTTTTATGTTGACATATTTTCCGCGTGCAGGTTTTTATTGACTGTGGGAATAATAAGAGGCTATTGGGTCGTGTTAGGCCATTTGATCGACACTGCAACATGGTGCTGAAAAACACATATGTGACAGGTTTGTTACTATAAAAAAATAAATTATGTGCGAAACAATAAACTTTTTTAGTGGGCGAGGTCGGTTTGGGTTTGAAGCGGAACACTTTTCAACTTTTTACACATTCATTCGACCCATGTGACCCGTTTCTATTTTCATTATACGGGTTTGACATCTTTTGACTTGAGTCTACAAAATTTCTTAGAGGTATCACAAATATGTCATCTGCTACAAATCTCATTCCGACCCGTTACCAACCACTACGTGTCCAATTTTTCACTTATAATCTGGTCATACATACCTTTAAGTACTTCTGTTGTAATAGTGACATATGGAGAGCTACGCATGAAGTATTTTCTTGTATATGAGGAAGCCTAGAAGTTTCATGCTCCAAAATCCACCCCTCCAAGTAAGTCATTTTTTTGTCCTTTTTTCTATCCTGTTGTTATGCCGATATAAGTTGAACTGAACTTAGATGATATATGCTGAAATGTTGATTATATAATAGAGTTGAGTTAAGGGCGTAAGGCAAGTTTAAAAATATCAGCTAGATTAGTAGTATAGTTTATTGATACTAGAGTTTTCATAGTTCATTTTTAATATGCAAGGTCAAATCAGTCCTGAATTTGAAACTGCCTACTATCACAGGTTTTGATCATGGTTTAAGAATCATTTGTATGTCTCGCCTTATCCAAGCATTGCTTTTGACATATCTAATGCAACGCTAAATTCTGGTAACAGAGCATGATTGTAATTTGGTATATTGGCCGAGTCAAATAAGCTCATAAGGTGTAGTGGTCATAAGCCATTTATGAGCTCTGGTCATAAGTGTGTATTTGGAAACGATTTGTTAAAGTTTTAGGGGGTGTTTGGTTTAGCTTATTTTTCAGGCTTATGAGTTTAATTAACCTTAAAATATATGTAGGATATTAATGAGGATCTACATATTAGGCAACTATGGTCCTCCTTATAAACGACAAGTTTACAAGTATGAAATGCATATATTATTTGATACATGAACCCTTAATTTGTGATGCTATGATATGAAGGGGTCTCATTGGCCCAAATTCATGAGTAGGATGTATAGTAGTAGTGTATTAGCATATATGGTCGTGAAAGTATTCTCATTTTAATAATTATGATGAAACAGGTTAATGCATTGAAGCAATTGACAAAGGCAGAGTTTATCCAATTTTACGGTGAACATATTAAAGCGGTAGCTTCAGAAAAGAAGCCGTTAAGTGTGCAAATATATGTGACTACACATTCTGCAGAGGAGAGACCAAACTGAGACCGGAGGAGGAAGTTAAACTCGAACAAAAAATCCGTACGGAAGAAGAAAACTGGTCGAGCTTCTTTTCCAAAATCAACTTTATTCTGAGGTATACTCGATGGATCATCTCACTTTTGTATCTTCCCGTGTTTGCATTTTTAGTTAAATTTAACTACGTAATTTTTCATTTGGTGACCTATTTTAAATTATTATTGCAGAAAGTGGTGTATGAAGATGTAGATGAATTAAAGGAGGTGAAAAAGAAAAGTCGTGGTTCAAGACGAAAGTGTATTTTTCAGTCATTTTGTAGTCTAACTAAGCTGGCAGTTAATAGGTTGAATTTAATTGTCTTTACGTTTGTGGTTTGTGATTGTGAGGGACTCTGTTTTCTCGATCACTATGAATTTCCTGGTTAGTCAATTTTCTATGCATAAAAGCAGCATATATGATTACAGTAGAAATTAGATTAGTTGCGGTTACACAATCTCACAGATTTTACTATTATTGGCTTCTTGCACTTACACAATCTCACAGATTTTTATGAATGCACTTTAAATTTCATCCACGAATAACCAAAGCTGCTACCATTTGCCTTTAATCATAATCATATTCAACAGATAACACGTTATACATTTCCATGCCATTTTGCACAGCACATCTACAAATTATTGGCAAACTGAAATACATATCCCCGCACAGGAAACACCACTGTTAATTAAATCGAAACAAAAAAACCAACTATTCTACACTTTTATACATTAACCATTTTTTTCCGACACTTCATTCTTTCTTTTAGCATACCTAATACAAATGTTAATAATAGCTAACACTTTTTTTTACTTATGCAGCAACAACTGAAAGTTCAACGCCAGAAAAAAAAACAAAGACCAGAGGCAGTGAAAAGAAGAAGCAAAACTAAATATTAACCTACCAATGTAAATATTAGAGCGGTTTACTGCCGTTCACAAACAATAGCATGTTTTGCAAAATATTTATGCTTCACCTGCATAAATATTTGCCAAAACAGCCATGCATCACAACATGAAAATCTTTTGTATAACATCTATGTTCCAACTGCACGAACTCTTCAACTGTGCACACGTGCTTCCTACAGTAGAAGCATATTTGGATGCGAACATAATTTTTTGTATACTATTTGTGCTACAAATGCATATAAACCTTATCTATGGAAATTGCTATGCCACTCTTGCAGACATCAAATGTTATCACTATTTCCTATTTACAGCACCTACTCAAACCACCTTAATATATTTCTTTGTCAAAATGCCCCGCTGCAACGCGCGGGCTCTCCACCTAGTTCACAAAAAACCATGTAGTGTGTGTTTACTATATGAAATAGTATGTGAAAATGTAGAGAGGATTCTCGACCCCTTTGACGGAGTGTGATGCATTATATTTATAGAGAAACATTTAGAGTTTAAGGATAAACCCCACAAGGATAATCTGACGGTTGTAAGACAGGTCACGTGTTGATCATCTGGCGTGTAGACAAGAATGACAAGTGGCAGCTCCTCCTTGGCTCGTACCAGGTCGTGTCATTCTCAGATATTCATGTCTGCGTGTCTCCATTGTCATATGTTAGATAGTACATCTTAACAGTTAGTGACGGTTGGGAGAGTTGTCTCGCGCGTGTATTTGACACGACCTGAGAGGCCTTCCCAAGCCAGGCATGGCCTGGTCCTATCAAGTCTTGATAATGGACCTCGTTTAAATGTTTATGACGGGCTTGACTTAGGCATGCAATAAATGGGCTTGGGCCATTAATATTGATACGTTATCAAGTCCTCTCAGTCTAGTCTTATAGCATGATCGAATGGTATGATGCTGGACTAATGATAGGTTGAGATTGACCAAGCATATAATTATTATGTTAAATGTCAAGTGTCTGCTAAATGACGTTTGAGTCGTGTCAGGATAAGGCAACATTAATGTTTGCGTGTGAAATGCAAACTCTTTTTGAAATGATTTGAATTAAGTCAAATACCGTTTATTCTGCGTATGAGCACGTCCTTTCGAATGTACATGACATGTGCATAGTAACAACGTTAGATCATTAGTATGCATGTCTCCCAAGGTCTCAAGAATACATGCATGACATGGGCCTGTTGAGCCATCGGACTGTTGCTAAGTGTAATCTACTAACCCTATTTTTATCTTGCTTATAAATAGGGGTGAGAAGTTATTGCTTCACTTTTTTGTCTTCTCACAAAAAAAAAAAAAAAAAAAAAAAAAAAAAAAAAAAAAAAAAAAAAAAGAGAAAAAAAAACATTTGCGTAGTGTTGTGCCATGTCTCGTGGTGAGAACGTCATGTTTTATGATAACCCTAGTTGGGTTAAGGATATGAAATACAATATTTTTGTAAAGTAACACCCTTGGATAATGTAGTTCCTTCCTCATGTGCCCGAGGGTAATGAGAGGGTTGATAGACCACCGTCGCGTAACATGGTGACATTTTATCTAGAATATGCTCATGATTGTAATGTTAGGATCCCTTTGAACCCTTTTCCCAAATGCATCGCATGGGGTATCAAAGGTTGAATGTGTATATCATGGCCTGTTTTGGTTTGAATGCCCCACCGAGTTTGCTTGTATTTAGACAAATTTTCTACCTTCGAAAGCATGGGTCGTGGTGGTCTATAGAAAAGAGGTACAAACATGTCCGTGTTTTTTTTCTCCATATTTGGGTCTACGAAAAGGGTTATTTGGGTGGCATAAGAATTGGGTATGGATAACCGTCGATAAGTCCGTTGTGACGAGTCGTTATTTTAGGTGGAGCAATAGGGTTAGGCCTGACTAGTCGCGGTAAAATATTCCCATTTGGGATCTTGGCCTATAAATACCCACCCTTGCCTATTGTATTCCTCACCCCTTACCATTATTTTTTCTCTCTAATCTTCTAATTCTATCTTGTGTTCTTAATCTTTCACATTAACATCATTTGAAAGAACACATCTCCTTGCAAGGGAAGAATCACAAGAACCTAATCCACTCTTGTGATTGTGTCGAGGGTCTTCTTATCTATACCCTTTCTACTAGAATCGAGTCTCTAGGTTAGGCAAGGACTTGATTAAACAATCAAACATTCTATAATTCAATTTGGTTGTAAGGGAAGTCTTGTGTCTTAGTGACCAAGCCTAGATCATTGGGGATCTAGTTTGAAGTCTTGAGTCTTGGTGACCAAGCCTAGATCATTGGGGATCTAGTTGGGGTTTGATACTTCCGGTGGGAATTCGTGTTGGTCTTAGTAACCTTTGTTGTGGTCTTAGTAACGCAAGTGGAAGTCGAATCGTGAGATTCTTTTGGGCGGTTTCCGAGGGCGGAATACCGTTGGGGACTAGGGAGTAGCTCTTTCTTAGTGATCACCGATCGTAGTGAATATCGGTGGAGCGAAGTTGTAACGATTTATAGTCCACCGAAATGATTATTCTTAGTGAATAGTAGAGTGTCGTGGATTTGCAACTGGACGTACGGATGGTATAAACCCCCCATCCCGAACCACAATATATCATGGTGTCTCTTACTTGCTTTACATACTTTGGTTGTGATTGTGATTGCTGTATTTGTTGTACAATCACTTATTGATCTTTTAGGCTTGAAGTCTTTAAATTTCGAAGAAGACGAAAAGACCGTATTCACCCCCTCTACGGTTCTACAGAATTAGACTCGAAAATGCATTATGTTGAGTTCACAATGATTACGGAATTGAGAGAGAAAGGAAATCAATACAATTGAGCTACTAATCTATCGAGCCTAATTTAGTTTTTATACTAAAGGCTGTTAGCTAACTTTGGTGCCAAAAACTCTTAAAAACCGTTTGAATTGTGACATCTGCCAAACACATGCATTTCAGTTTTAGCTTGTATCATAGCATAACCCACGATTGTTAAAGTGGCACACCTTTTATTGTTGTCTGTAGCTTTATTGATCGCTTACAATATGGTTTCCTTTAGCCATCAATTTTTTCTAGTATCTTTTTCTTGTCGTGATGGCCACAACAGGCGACCATTTGTGACTTGCTTGCCTTCCTTCTCAAGAACTACCATCTCAATAAGCTACATGATCAGACGTTAGGGGCAGCGTGACTATTGGTTTAAGCATATTAGTTGTTTTAGTTGCTACTCTAAAGTATAATGTCATACAAGTGTAATGAAAATTTTAAACATAATCTTAGGTATCTAGTCATTTCTCATTAATAGAAGAGCAACAAAAATGCTTAAGAGCATTATGAATTAGGTTTGGATCAACTTATTTGCATAGCTTAAGCCTTTTGTTATATAAGAAGAAAAAAGCTTATGAGCTTATGTATTATTATCAAAAGTCACTGCGTATTTGGATTAGCTTATGTAGTTTCAAAATACATCATTTGTAAAATACCTCAAAAGGATGACACCTTAAAGAACGCTAGCATCGTACCCGCGCAAAGTTGCGGTCACAATTAATTTGCTATTTAAAAAAATGGTGTATGTGATTAGTATGTGTAAAAAGAAAATGTATTTAGGGGAAATTTCAAATTTTCGAAAGTGATGGGAGGGGGAGTATTTAAAAGTTGATGGTGAAGTTAGGTTTGAAGTGTCTGATTCTTAAACTAATGTTTGGAGTAGGGTTTGGAATTGCTTAATAGTATGTATGCTTTTATTATAGATAATTTTCGTCTCAAATATGAGTGAACTATTGGTTTCTATAAATCAAACTTATGTTTTCTTTTGAATATCGAAAAACTAATGAGTGCATAAATTGAATATTGAATATTCTATTTCACAAGTTTAACTCTTGCCACTTAACTTCTCCTTAAACATATTACTTATTCTTTATTTAAAGATGATTAATGAATAACCATTAGCATAGCGCGCCTTTGATTATTAAAGGACGCACTAGACTAAAGCTGAAGGGAGTGACCATACACATTAGTGTCACCTCAGCTTTCTCTTTCCTCTCATTTTCCTTCGCTTTTTATTAAAATGACCACTTTTTAAAAATATATCCCACTAAATATTTCACACACAGCCAGAAACAAAATAAAAATTATTTAAACATAAAAGGGTGCACGGTTACCAAGTGGTGAGTGGCTCACTTTTGCTTTCACTTTTCATGCCCTCTCATTCGTGAGGTGGGATGGTGTTTTGGATCTCACCAGTGAGGTGACCCCTCACCTACACACTCACGACCACTCCGGTTGGTCTAAAATTGTTGACAATTCTATGTTGCCGGTAGCTTTGTTGATCGCTTACAATATGGGTTCTTTTAGCCATCAAGTTTTTTGGTAGCTTTTTCTTGGCGTGATAGGCCGAAAAAGTAGACCATTTGTGACTTGCTTGCATTCCTTCTTAAGAACTACCATCTCAAAAAGCCGTATGGTTGGTGCTAGGGGTATTGTGACTATTGATTTAAGCAGATTAGTAGTTTTAGTTGCTACTCTATAATATAATATCAACAAGTGTAGGGACAAATTTAAACATAATTTTAGGTATCTAGTCATTTCTCATCAATCGAAGAGCAATGAAAATGCTTAAGAGCATATGTATGATGTTTGGATTAGCTTGTCTGCGTAACTTAGGCTTTTTCTTATATTAGAAGGAACCAAACCAAAAAAAAAAAAAAAAAAAGCTTATGTATTGTCAAAACCCACCATGTGTTTGGATTAGCTTATGTATTTTCAAAACGCATCAGTAGTAAAATGCCTCAAAAGGACGACACCTTAAAAAACACTAGCATCGTACCCGCGCAAACGCGGCGGTCACAATTAATTTGCTATTTTAGAAGAATGATGTATGTGTAAAAAGAAAGAGAAAATGTATTCGAGAGAAATTTCATATTATTGAAATCGTGGGTGGGGGAATATTTAAAAGTTGATGGTGAAGTTAGGTTTGAAGCGTCTTAATCTTAAATTGAGGTTTGGAGTAGAGATGGCAACGGGCGGGGAATGTCGGAGATTACATTTCTCATCCCATCCCCGTTTCCTACTTCCCATCCCCACCCCATACCCGTCAGAGAATTGTTTTACACCCCGTCCCTATCTCTAACGGGGATCGGGGATCCCCGCAAGGATTCAAAGATTTTCCAACCTTATCGAGATGAACATAAAAATTACGCAAACCCATCAAATATAAAAAGAATTTGAGTACGGGTTTCCTTGCCATACCTAGTTTGGAGTGGAGTATGGAATTTGGTTGGGAATATATATGTTTTATAGTATAAAAGAAGATTGGAATTTGGCTGGTGATAATATGCTTTACAGTATAGATAGTGGCAAATAAAAGTCAGAGCAAACGACAATATGATTGTGAAGTTGTAAATAATACAAGCAAGCACCGGAAAGCCAATGTAAAGAAGCATGAAATTGTGCTTATTTGAGCTCAAATAGGCTCATAAGTTAACCCAGCACCCTCTAATACCATTCGCATGGAAAGTTGTTCCCTTATAGAAAAAGAAATAGCAGTGACAATTCTAATTCCCGAAACCATTACTCGAAGAAATAGTAAGAATCAAAATAAAACATCACTTTTATTACAAGAACAAAATTGTCGCAAAAAGAATTACAAAATTGTACACCCGAAGACCAGGAGTTGACATACACATACAAATCTCGAAGCGGAAAACATACAATGTCAACTGCTCAAAAAAAGAGGTTAAAGGGTCTTCCGGTTGATCACCAATTAATGGTTTGAATAAAAATAAAAACCATGTCCACTGTATAGTTGAACCAACAATGTACCATCTTCCCTAGAAAAACTGTTCATGAGGTTTTCTCAAGAATGACGCACCAATTAGATTTGTCGTAGAATTTATCCACGATAACTGCGTTTTGCATTCCAGAAACCAACCTAGTAAAAGGAGAAAAAAATAGTTGGGTTGTTAACAAAATATGTTAATAACATAATCAAAGATAAAATGCCAGCAACTTCTTGTCTTATATGCATAACATGGATACAGGTTAATAAAATGAACAAAGACGAAAACCTGGATCAGACATGCACAAACCAGAGCAGTCCTGATCCAGTATCGGGTCCTAGTGAAAGTTAAAGCCTTTTAAATTGAGGACCATCAACAGTCAGCATACCTGGTCCAATAATTTGCACGGAACCATAGAAGTGCCACTCCTAAGATGCCAGAAAGGCAGAAACTAGTCCTTAAATGCGTGTTTTCTCAGTGAAAATAAAAATATTATAGAATCAAGTTAGCTGTTTAGATACTAAGGAATATACAGATTAAAGTTAGAATAGTTGTATTTAGCCTAAAATACAATTTGTTGCAGCATGTACTTGCATGCTTTCTAAAATCTGATTATTTTGGCAGTAACAATGACATCAAAACTGGAATCAAGCCAAACACTGCTAACCAGCCATCTCCAACAACATACTTCATTAAAAAAAAAAAAAAAAAAAAAAAAAAAAAAAAAAAAATCCTATGATTTGGAGGATGAATAGTAAACGAATGAGGCTTTTCCTGTTCAGGTTACCCGGGGAGGATATTGATCAATGCTCCAAAACATTTTCAAAATATGGAGCATGGTAGGAGATAACCTTACTTCTTTTTTTTCTTTTTTTTTTGAACGGCAGAATTATATATAAAAAAAAGCAACTAGTAAGGCACTAGAAGCTAAAAAGTACCAAAACAAATCTAGAAATAAACCAAGCTACACAATCTAGATTCTTCCCGAGGCTTTAACTGCGAGGACTACAAAAAGAATGAAAAAACTCTTGCCAATTACAGAAAACCAAGACACGAGAAAAATCCCCACCCACGGAGGCCATGCCACCGGTTTTCACTCCGCGGTGTTTTTGATGTAGTCCCATACAAGCCCCGGGGAAAGTTACAGCAAGGAAAAACATATCAACAAAAGATCCATACAATCTTGATTTGCTCGAAACTCCCAGCAACGAGAAGCAATTCACAACAGCAACCATCACGTAATGACATACAACCTGCATACGATAAGCTCCCCCAAATAGATTTATATAAACAAAAGCGGATTTTTAAACCAGTCATCCCAACGCATACTCGCTTTCTTATACCTATTCCGATACCATATATATGAAAAATGAATAATAGAGTCCACCATACCAACATCCCTCTTCTTCCCGGGCCGAAATATAGATTCATTACGGAATCTCCAAAGCTCCCACCAAGCCGTATAAATGATAGTGAAAAGAATATCCTTAGCCTTATGCAAATTACCTTGGCTATTAACAAAGTCTAGGAACTCAATAGGAGGAAGCTGAAAAGGGAGATTTAGGTCTAGCCACTTAGCAACCGATTTCCAAACCTTAATCGCGATAATGCATTCAGACATCGTATGATAAATAGATTCCAAACCATTACTACACATAGGGCATATAAGAGAGACATTGTCGATACCACGAAACCATAAGTTAAAACGGGTAGGCAAACGATCCTTAATCAGTCTCCACACATGAATATTAACCTTTCGAGGAACTATCTTATTCCACCTAGTCGCTAGGTAATGACTAGGTAAAGACAAACAATCAAGGTGTTTACGTAACCCGTTAACCGAAAACGAATCCATTGTATCTTATAATGTTACTAAACACTTCCAATGATTTAAACACTTCTACTATTACTAAACACTTCCAATGATTTAAACACCCTACTAGCAACATCAATATCTCTTATAGTAGCTAATATTCTCCATCCTGATTTGCTATGCAACACAGGCTTAAAACGCCATGGCGTAATTATTATGTTCTATACACAAAATAGTTTCAAACAAAAAGTAAAGAACGCTAAGTATCAGTGATCAAATTCCTAATCTAATCAGTAATCCCCAACCTATGATACTTAAATACTATCATAATTCGAACTCTTCATTGCATCACTCTATTTCCACCCCAGGTTCAATTCCTAGCAAATTCCCTAGACATTTGAATCTTTAGAATGGCTTCAACAAATAAGACCACAAGAACGCAATAGTATGGCACATTTAGTACTTTACTCCCTCAATCTCAAAAATAAATTCAATTAGTTACCATGGCTTTGTGCTATAAGCAATATCTAGAATACTAATGACAAAATATAGGAATCTGCAGGTGCAAAATCAATGCAATAAATATTTCCATCAAATATGATGGGCCAAGTATTGACTTGATACTTAACACTTACCCAAATAAAAGAAAATGATATATGGAGTATTTGTTACAAAATTATAGTTAAGCCACTTTGCTGAAATAATAGCAATACCATCTTGCAATATGCTAGTATTATCACAGCACTTCCAATTTTGGGAAGGTTTTCATGATAAGACCCCATTATCATGTCTATGAATGCTGTTTTGTTAAATTTTATAAGTGGTACAAGAGTTCCCTCAAACAATAGTCCTACTAGGAAATTTTATGCAATAAGTATGAAATAACATTACATTTAGAGACGGAGCTACGTATAACTTTGGGTTGGCCAAGGCTCACCCCAAAATTCTAGGAGTCACTACATATATATAACTACATATATATAATATTGATTTAAAATTGGCCTACCCAATTGAGATATGAGGATTAAAACGCAAGACAAATGTATAATTTAGTTTTGATTGTAGCACACATTTATCATAAGTCATAACTTTTCATTTATTCAAACTTGAAAGTGCCTATTTCACAGATTTATTATATATTTACATTTGTTTTTTACATGATTATAAAGGCAGTATCACTCGTTAGATGCTTCAAATTAGTTTGAAAGCATATTCATTACATTTTAGTTTAACTTTTAGATCAAAATCTTATTACATATAAGATTCAAGTTTTATTGTGCAAGTCATGTTACGCAGTATCCATGCATTTGAAATAGAAAACTAGAATATATTATTTTATCACGCTGACATTCTATTGATTAATTGCTACGTTGATATTTGGCCCACCCGTATATAACATCTTGGCTTTGTCACTGATTACATTGCTTCTCTTTCACAGTGCCACCAAACGGAAAAAGCAACACCCCTATATTCAGGGGTGTTTGGATGTCTATTTGTAGAGTAATTACAGCAACTTATAAGAATCAGAATCAAAATAGAGTCAGAATAAGATGATTAGTTGCCTAAAGCTAGGGATAGTTCGATAATGTTAATCATGTCAATAATCAGTTTCTATACATATACTCCTTACCAAATTCTCCAAATCTAATTATTTTCACTTTTGAATAATCAGACAAGCAAAATCATAACCCTTTTACCAAAACTCTCAAAACTTACCACTGACACTTCAAATAGCATTAATTGATTAAAAGTTTAAAACAAACATTCAAATATGCTTTCAAGTAATCTTTACCCCAACGAATCTTTCATTATCAATTAAATGCTCAGCAAGTTTGCACACATAATAATGAACACAAAAAGCATAAATTTCGTATCGTCGCCCTATAACTTATTGTATCATAGAAAAATTAAACGAAGCAAGATAAATACAAATGCTCAATCAATTAACTTAAATTGCGCATAGGCATGAGAGATACGCAAACATAGTCAATGGACATCTTAAGAACAAAAATTATAAATAACACACGTAGTAAAATTTTACCTTTCGAGTTCACCTTCACCAAACACATGATAATATCTATCATAAACAATCGCACCCTTCTGATCATCTTTCCTCGCTAGACCATTCTCAACTGCACCAGCCGAAGCTCCACTCACTTCAGCCCTATGATACGGCAAATGCCATGGTACAAAATACTCCTGTTGCTTATCCTTCTTAACCCCTTCATCCTCTTTCACACTACTTACATTACCAAACCCTTCAACATCGTCATTCGACACACTCACCTCACTTTCCGGAATACTCTCCAAACTAACCGAAGACGCACTTCTCACCCTCGGACTCCCTGGCCCAACCCACTCCGCCAAATACTTGCCCGTTAGCGGAGTCCACTTATTAACCAACCCTCCATCCTCCTGCTCAACCGCCCAAACCGTAATCAAAACCAACCCACCAATCCTCACACTTCTAACCATCTCCTCAATCGCCTTTCTCCTCCTATCCTCACTACTCAAATGATGCAAAACCGCAATCGAAATAACGGCATCCCCATACCCGTCTCTATACGGAAGATTAACACAATCAGCAACAAGCACCTCATGACCTCTATCACTACAAATCTTAACAAGGGGTGCACTAATATCACAACCAATAAAGTAACAAGCACTATTTAGCCCCAAATACTTACCATTACCACAACCAGCATCTAATACCACTGACCCAGATGGTAAACTGTTCAAAAAAGATGAAACCTTGGGCCATTTTGCAAAACGGGTAGCACTAAAATGAGGTGCAATTGCATCATAGACACGATGGACGTATTTCTTTTCGATTTCTGGGGTTGATTTGATGTTTGGAGATGATTCTTGAAGTGGGTTTAAGGTGGATGATGATGATTGGGGTTTAGTTTTGATTGGTTTCATTTGGATGAATGATGTGTGGATTTGAAGAGTTGATGATATGATTTGATTGGGTTTTGTTGTTTTGAACATTAACTTAAGAAAATAAGTGATGAATTTGAGATTAGTTGTCAAGTTGATGATGATTGTTAAACCCTAATGTTAAACGGCTTAAAATCCTCCATGTTCTAATGTTTCTTTAATGTCAAAGTGATTCTAAGATAAAAGAAGGGTCAACCAACATAAATTACTATTGTACTTTATAAAAAAGTAATATACTTTAAAAATCCCCGTTTATCAAACATAAACTTATTTGGGATCATAAATGGGGAGGTTGAGACGTAGACAACCATACCCCTACCTAAAGTAGAGAGGCTGCTTCCGGTTCTACCTAAGGTAGAAAAGGACCTCCGGCCTTTTGTAGGGAGTGAGGATCGAACCCTTGACCTCTAGGTTAAGAGGCAAGGGGTTTTCCAACTGATCCAACCTTACTTGTTTTTATATAAGTTTATATAATAGACTTATATTATATAAGTCTCAAAATAAGGCGAAAAATTAGGACTTATGAAACATAAGCTGAAATAATGAAATTTCATATTATATTTCATAAGCCCTAATTTTCTGGCTTATTTTGAGACTTGTGAACTTATATAAGTTTATTTAAACTTATATAAGCTCACAAGTTTATCATAATAAACTTATATAAACACACAAATCTCAAAATAAGCCAGAAAATTGGGGTTATGAAATATAAGCCCAAATGAGCTTATGTTTTATAAGCTTAGCCAAATAGGCCCTAACAACATCCAAAACTTTACATTTTTTTTAAAAAGTCTGAAACTTTCTCAAAAGTGATCGGCGTAGCCGATTGCTAAGTACAAAATCTCAGCGGGTTAACCGGTCATTTTGTCCATCTTAGCATGTTAACTTGCCCATCTCATTTTTTCCACTTCAAATTTTCGTCCCCCCCCCCCCCCTCCCCACACACACACATTTAAACCCGATCAACACACACTGATGGATCTAAACACACACCTTGTGTTATAGTGATACTCTGAATGATACTAACAAGTATGCGGAATATACTTATTAATACTTAGAAGATTTGTATGTATGTTTGTTTATGAGTTTGTATATGAATGAGAACAGTTGTATGAACACAGAATATTAACCAAACTTTAAGCTCTAATATTATTAAGAATAATAATACGAGTGATCTATCTTATCACTAGGGTTACACCTTGAAGCTCTCTAATTTGATACGTGTATAAACCTAAACCTAGGACCTCCTTTTATAGAACACAAGGAGTCCTTTACAAGATAAGTATAAACTGAGAATAATAGAATATACATAAGATCTTTTCTATACTTATCTAAATCTATGTTGTTAATATCGGCGATATCTCATGTATCGCCCCTAAAAAAAATATCGGATCAAAATATCGCCCCAAAATATCGGATCCGATAATATCGGCGATATTGGCCGATATTTGGACGATATTTTGGAATCGGCGAGATTTTGACTTTGACTTTTTCTGGGTTTTTTTTTTTTTTTGCGGCCCACTTCTTGTCTTCCATGAACATAGGCTGATTTTTGGTTCGAACAAGAACAAATGATGTTTAACTGTGACAAGAACAAAAATAAAAAAAAAAAGATTTGAGATTTGAAATGGTGAAGATGATGTTTAACTGTGACAAGAACAAAAAGAGACTGGATTACAGTAATCCAAATGAGATTTGAAATGATGGAGAAGATGATGTTTAAGAAAAAAAGTTAGATGGAGAAGATGATTTGTTTTGAAGTGAGAGAGAGTAAAGTACCTGTGTTTTTTATAAACCCTAGATGTGTTATAACCATTGTATATATAGTCTCAGAAAATACAACTTCAGTCCTTATACTTTAGTCATCCTTGCACATTATCTTAAGGCAGCAACAAGAAGTAAACCAATATTTAGTTTGTCCAGCTTTGGTATCTTGACTTTAATTCAACATATATATATATATATATATATATATATATATATATATATATATATATATATATATATATATATATATATATATATATATATATATATATATATATATATTCTAGATAATATAAAAACCTATATCTCACCGATATCTCACCGCGATAACCGCTATTTCAAATATCGGACCTTGAACGATACGAGATTTTTGACCGAGATAACAACATAGATCTAAATACACGTTTCCTAACAATTATCCTGCAGCAGTGGTAATAGTATGTACTAGCAGTGGTAATGAGTTTCCACTGCTAGTGCATTCTTCAGCAGTAGTTATCCATGCTTATCAGTGGTAACTATTAGTATAATTCCCAACAATCCTCCCCTAAACTTATGATTTATATGCTAATCATCAAGTATCTAGGTTGATGGGAATTCTTCCAAACACTTATCTCATTCTCCTCAACTCTTTATCAACTCTGACACTCTGATCATATATCCTTTGTAGCAGATCTTCTATGACTTCATTTCTTTCCCAGCATCTCAATTTCACTGATATCATAACAGTAAGAATACCTGCTCTTAGTGGATATTCTTTCTCAGCTAGCATAAACACATCAACACCAGCTTGTGTAGATACATGATGCATAGAACTTGAATCATAGAATTTCCATAATGTAGTTAAGTTGTCTGCTTCAAATCTCCAATGTCTATCAGATGCATCAGGTTCATAAAGTCTTCTGAATTGAACCCATAACTCTTTGGCTTTGACATCAACAAGTTCATCCTTGTTGAACTGTTCTTGGACTATTCTCCATAGAGTATCCAAGTCTTCCCTATCACATGATCTGACAAGGTCTTCAAAATCTCTGCAGATACTTGTTATGCCACTAATTCTGATAATTTTCCATGCATCTCCAAAGTCATCAGAAAACAACTCCCAACCTAAAACTGGATGCTTTGATTGTAAAGGCTCCACATTCAATACATCAGTTTCAATGGAGATCATACTTGAGAATTGTTCTTCAGTTAATTTATCTTCTTTAACAGCTTGAGATGACTCCTGAGTCTTGGATCTTTTAACATCTTTAGGTTCAATGTTTACTCCTGATCTTTTGTACCTCTGAGCTTCTTCTTCTGAGTGCATAGGAAGAAAATCCTTGTCTCTTCTGTATTCTTGATAGTACAATCTTTGGATTTCTTCATAAGACTTTCCTTTGGGCTGATTCATTTTCCATCCTCCAACATGGCATAAGTACTTCTTCATTCCATGATTTACTTGAGCCTGAGATGGTTATCTTGGTTTCTTCTGAGTCTTCTTAATAGTATCCACCATGGAATCAAATGCTTGATTGTTCTTCATGTTGATAAAATCAGCTAGTTGAGCTGATCTTTGTTCAGCTGTTAGGCTTTCATCAGCAACAAGCTCAATAGCTTTCTTCTTTATGACTGGATCAGAAACACTCATTTGCTTAATTTATTCATTAGTGTACTCATAAGCACCTTCTTCTGTGTTTGGAATTGGAACAATATTTTCTTCAGGTTCCATCTGTTTTTGAAGTCTTTGTAGTTCCATGAACCTTGCTACATCCTCTTCTTCACTCTTTCTTGCTAATTTATAGTCCATATCAATATGAGCTTGTTCACTTTTGGAGATCTTTCTTGGTTGCTCAGTTGATTCTTCAAAAACATGAACTTTTCCCTTTTCCTGCCTTTTTCTTTCAAATTCAACATCAACAGTGTCTACTGCTTCTTCTTGAGTTTCCACTGCTTCATCATTCTTTTCTTGTTCATCATCCTGATAATCAAAATCCATATCAAAATCAAGCTTCCTCCCCTTAAGTGTAGCATCAGTTTTCCTCCCCTGTTTGGAAGAATCACCCATTTCATCATCTGATGCAGCAGAATCTTCATCATGAGGAGTATATGGGGATGAGATCACAAGTTTGGCAGAGCTTTGCTTCTTTAACCCTTGCACTTCATCCTTCAAAATTTGAATTTCAGCTTTCCATTAAGCTCTATGGCATGTTGTTTCTTTGTCTGTGCCGGATCTTTCTCCAGAGCTTGAACCTGCTTGACTAACTTGGTACAAAGTTCCATCAATTCAGTGTGTTGCTCACTACCCTCAACACTTCCAACTGTGTGACCTGTTGGGAGAGGTGAGTCATAGGGCATTGGTCCAGACTCTTCTCTAGTTGGACTGGATTGAAGCCTGGAACCACCACTGCTTGTTCCTAAACCAAAAGGTTCAGAATTATGCAATGTTGTGATGGGAGGAGGTGGTTGTTTTTGCCTACTCTCATATGTGTGAGTAACTTGTGGGGTGTATTGGATAGGTGGAACAACAATAGTGGGTGTGTGTTGGGATACAACTGGGATTGTTGCAACTCCCCATTCCATCCATCTGAAGCCTTATTCATATTTTGAAAAACTTTTGGCTTAAGACAGGGGGTTTTATATACTCTTTTGTAGGGTTGCAGTGAAAATTCATTTAACACTGCTTGCACAAACCTTGGATACATCAAAAAATTATAAGGACTCTTTACATTGCCTTTCATACTGTTAAAAATTAACTGTGAAAAATTGAAAGTCCTATCTGTAGCTAAGCAAACCAAAGGGTAAGCCATTGTTGAACTGAATTGTTCATAAGAGGTTTTCTTAGGACTTAGGCAACGCAAAATAGTATGAATTAAAAATCTTCAATGGGGACAAAAACATCCTTTTCTGAAAGTAACCTTTTTATCAGATATATCATACCCCATTGATAAGAGATGTTTATGAATATCTGAATTGGGCAATGTGATGATACCATTGAGATCATTCAATTGGAGAATTCTCCTCTAAGAGTATCCACAGATTCATGTGTGTCTCCTTGTTCAATGGTTATGGACTCTACAGTGTTCCAAACCTGTTTGATTTGAGAGACATAGATTGTGGGATTTAAAGTTAAAGCATACCTAATACGGGTGGTATTGAGAAAGTCCACAATATGATGAAAAACAGGGCCACTCTTTTCGTCTGACTTCTGCAAGTAGGCCACTTGGTTGTGCTCATCTGCAAAGTTTAGTCTTGCCATAGTTTTGTGAGAAAAGTATGAGTGTGTTAGTAAAAAATTGAATGGTGAACACGCCGTTTGAGAGATAAAGGATATATACTATTAGGGTTTGAGAATTATGCGCAATTGGAATTATCTTTAGAAAGGAGTTATCTTGAAGAAAAGAATAAATTAAAATAGGTAAGAAGATAATTCTCCAAAAATTCACCCTATTAATATGGGAAAAACGGTTACTTTCAACAGCTAGTAAAAAATATTGTTACTGACACAACAGTTGCAACGGCTAGTTCATCAGTGGTAAAAATTACACTTGCAGTGGTAACTGTGAACTAGCAGTGGGAACTTTTCACAAAATTTTTCAAGAGCATTGGTAAGAGTAAATCATATAAAAGTTTAACTACTCTTTGCATAGTTTTTAGCAAACTATCAGCTATCAACGGATTTGATATGTGTTTACCATGAGCCGTTTGCTATGGACTAGCCAACTCTTCATCACATGGAATATGGTGAGTTGATAACCATATAGTTTTTGGTAAACTATCAACCATAAACGGATTTGTTAAGTCTTTACCAGTAGCCGTTTGCTCTGGACTAGTTGATTCTTATGTGGATTAGACATGGTGAATCAATAACCATTTGTTGTGTGTCTCAGTGACACAACATTTGATCAACTCTCAGCAAAAATTTTGGTTATTTACCTGCACATGTTAGTATAAAGCAAATAATATGAATAACCAAAGTATCTAACCAAGGTTACTTTTTGACCAGGCCACTATTCCTAAAAATATCTTCTCAAAGTCAAACAGATATAGTAAATAATATCCATATTTACTTTCCCAAACTACTAAAACAGATAAGAGTTATTACTTCTCTTAATTGTCTCTTGGGATTGACTTTGCCTATAAAAAGGGCTCGAATCATCAAAACTCTTCACCAAAACCTTTCTTTATCATCACAAACTTTCTTAAACACCATGAGTAATTTTCCAAACATCATCTACATCCCTTCTGATGAATCTTCAGAGGAGATAAGCTACTTGTCTGACTCTTCAGCAGCATCAGGTTGGGGTGACTACTTTCCACCATGTGCTTCAAGCTCAACAACAATGAAGCCAAACAAGAAGATTTCAACACCTTCTCCATCAATTGAGTTTTACTCCAGCTCTTCTGATGATGATGAGCCATACACCCTCTCCAAGGAGTTACCACAGGCACTGACACAAGCTCTTGGATCTACACTGGCAAACATGAAGTGGCCTATTCCAGAGAAGCCTGCAAGACTCCCAAAGCCTCCCAAACAAGTTCTAGGTATTGCTTACCCAAAAAAGTGGTCAACTTTTGAGAACAAGAGGAAAAGTGCTCAAAAGGCCAAGCATGACTACAAGGGGAAGGGCAAGAAGCCAATGAAGTAGCTGGTGTAGGGTGTAGGGTGTTAGAATTTGTGTTTTTGGTGTTTGTTGGTTTTACTCTCTGTCCATGTATTGTAACTGTTGAATGGTTTTAAATGAATCAAGTTACATTGTTTTTCTTGTTTCCACTGTGAGAGCAAAAATTTACCACTGTTTGAGTTATATTTTCCACTGTTGTCTTTATCCGCTGCATAAAAGTTAGTGGACAAACATATACAAACATACATGACAATTTAAGTACCAAAACCTCCCCTCAACACTAAAAATTATTAGACATCAAAATTTTATGGGCTAAGCATTCCAATACCTATTACCAAGTACTGAAACCTTCCCACATCAAGTCCTTTTGTTAATAAATCAGCATAGTTGTCATCAATATGAATTTTGACAACTTGAATAAGCTTTTTCTCATAACAATCTCTTATAAAGTGATGTCTAATTTCAATATGTTTAGTCTTACTGTGTTGAACAAGATTTTTAATTATGCATATGGTACTGCTATTTGTCAATAAAGATAATGGTGTTCATGAAATTGTACCCATAGTCCAAAAGTTGATTTTGAAGCCATAAGACCTGAGCACAACAGCTTGCAGCAGCTACATACTCTGCTTCAGTTGTTGAAGTAGCCACCATAGTCTGTTTCTTGCACTGCCATGACACCAATCTACATCCAAGAAATTGACATCCTCCTGTGGTTGACCTTCTATCCAAACTTGCACCAGCATAGTCACTATCTGAGTAGGTAACCAATTCCATAAGAGATTCTCTTGGATACCACAATCCTAGATTAGGATATGTCTTCAAATATCTGAAAATCTTTTCCACTGCAGTCAAGTGTGATGTCTTTGGAGTGACTTGATACCTTGCACAAGCACACACAGCAAACATAATGTCTGGTCTGGATGATGTAGGATACATCAAAGAACCAATCATTGATCTATAAGTGTGAACATCCACTTCTTCTCCACCATCATCCTTTAAGAGTAAGTGAGTAGTCTTATCAGCAGGAGTGTTTGAAGGCTTTGCATCAGTAAAATGAAACTTTCTGATTATCTTTGTCACATATTTGTCTTGACTGATAAAAATTCCATCTTTTCTTTGTTGTACTTGGAGTCCCAAAAAGAAAGTAAGTTCCCCCATAGAACTCATTTGAAACTCATCCTTCATCAGCTTCTCAAATTCTTTGCACATCTCTGGCTTTGTGGATCCAAAAATGATATCATCAACATGAAAATAAGATATCAGATTTGTCTTTCTTGATGAACAAAGTTTGATCAATCTTCCCTCTATGAAACCCATTAATCAGTAGATAAGCAGCAAGGGTTTCATACCACTTTCTAGGAGCTTGATGTAAGCCATAAAGAGCCTTGACCACTTTATAAACTTTATTAGGATGTTCTGGATCTTCAAAGCCTGGATGTTGTGAAACATAGACCTCCTCATCAATCTTCCCATAAAGAAAGGCACTCTTGACATCCATTTGATATACAATAAAGCCCATAAAAGATGCATATGCCAGGAACAATCTAATAGCCTCAATCCTTGCAACATGAGCAAAAACTTCTTCATAGTCAATGCCCTCTTCCTGAGTGTATCCTTGAGCAACTAGTCTAGGTTTATTCGTGATAACTATGCCTCTTTCATCCTTCTTGTTTCTGAAGACCCATTTTGTTCCAATAACCTTCATTCCATCAGGCAAATCACAAAGAACCCAAACCTTTTGAAGCTTGAATTGTAGCAATTCCTCTTGCATTGCTTCTACCCAGCTTGATTCTTCCAGTGCCTTTTGCACATTTTTAGGTTCCACTTGTGATAGAAAACAGAAAAACAAGCATTCATTCTTGTTTGCATGCTTCTTGGACTCATAAACTTCACTGATGAATCAATGATCATTGGTCATCTTTGTTTGTTTTCTGGTCTTCACTCCTGATTGTAAATCACCAATCACATTGTCAAGTGGATGCACTTTGTGAATTGAAGCTTGAGGAGTATGTGAAACATCATATGCAGAAGGCATATTTGTGATTTCCACATCATTGATGATAGTTTCCTGAGCAGCAGAAGTGGAATTTTCCACATTTGGTTCATCAGTGGAAATTTCTGGTATAGCAGTGGGAAGTGAGTTACCACTGCTTTCAGGAATGTCTTTGTTCTGAGCTTCCAAATTCATAACTTCTACGTCACCTTCTATTCCAATAGCTGTTGAAGGTTGTGGATCTTCCTTCTTTGAAACATTATCATTTTCTACAAAGTCCCAGATTGGCATAATAATTTGATCTTTATCATCCTCAGAATCTCTAGTAGGTTCATCTTCATCAAGAAATTCTTCTGAACCTTCAAAGTTGTTATCCCCAGTACCTGAAGTAACAGGTATATAGTTCATTGTGTTTGATAGTGTATCAAGATCAAATAACCAATCCGGACCTGCACCTACAGTGTTAGCTTTATTTTCAAGGAATTCAACATGCAGATTCTCTTCAATCTTCTTTGTTCTCAAATTATATACACTAAATGCTTTACTATCCATGGAGTATCCAACAAAGAAGCCTTCATCTGACTTTTCTTCTAATTTACCCAGATGATCAATGGTATTGAGAATTGTAACATGACATCCAAATGGTCTCATGAAATCCAAGATAGGGGGCCTTTCTCTGAATAACTCATAAGGTGTCTTGTTCTTTGTCTTCACCACCAAAACCCTGTTCTGAATATAACAAGCAGTGTTCACTGCTTCATCCCAAAATGTCACTGGTAGCTTAGAATCAGCTAACATGGTTCTAGCAGCTTCAATCAGTGTTCTGTTCCTTCTTTCAGCTACACCATTTTGCTGAGGGGTTCTTGCAACACTAAATTCCCTCTTAATACCCTTCTCTCTGCAGAAATCATCCATAACTATGTTCTTGAACTTTGTCCCATTGTCACACCTGATAACCTTGATCTTCTTATCAACTTGGTTTTCAACTTCAGTAATAAAAGTTTTAAGGATGCCAGTAGTTTCATCCTTGGTTCTTAGAAAGAAAACCCATGTAAATCTGCTAAAGTCATCAGTTGCAACAAGACAATACTTCTTCAAATTTATGCTACTCACAGATGTAGGACCAAATAAGTCCATATTCAACATATAGAGAGGATGAGCAATAGAGTTATAGGCCTTGTTCTTGCAAGATGCTCTATGTTGCTTGCCTTTGAGACAAGAAACACAGGTTTGGTCATTCTGAAATCTCTTCTCTGGTAACCCTCTTACTAAGCCATCTTTCACAATTTTGTTGATGGTCTTAAAGTTAACATGACCAAGTCTTCTGTGCCATAGGATTGATTCATCCAAGGTGGCTTTTGTAATTAAGCAAGCATCAATGTGATTAGCCACAATCTTCTTCATGTCAATGCTATAAAGATTGCCTTTTCTAGGGATTTTAAGTAAAAACTCACTTTCATCAGGTAACTTATAATCCTTGGAAAGGACATAGCATTCATTTTCTGAGAAAAGAACTCTGTGCTTCTTGTCACACATCTGTGACACACTGAAAATATTATATTTGAGTTCTTTCACATAGTACACATTCTCAAAATCCAAGTTTCCAGCCTTGATTGTGCCTTTGCCAGAAACTTTGCCACCAATTCCTCCTCCAAAGCTGACAAATTGTCCATCAAAAGGTTTGAAATATGAGAGATAGGACTTGTTGCCAGTCATGTGCCTAGAACATCCACTATCTGAATATCCTTGATCTTCTTTAGTCTTTGAATGTCCATGTACATAAAATAAAGGAATTAGTTTCTTTTGGGGACCCAAGCCACAAATGACTTGGATCTGCCTCGTGTATCAATATAGTTATATCTGTCAGAGGTCATTGACAACTTCTGGAATACTTGTTTTAACTTCCACTTTAACTATTTCAGGAACACTTGTTTTTGACTCAGCTTTCACACATTCATCCTTAAGAGATGAATCACTAGCACTTTCAAATGCATCAGCCTCAACCTTAACCTTTTCATTAGTAACTTCTTTCACAAATTTAGGGCCATAAGTCATAATTGGTTCCTGAAACTCTTCTAACCCTGTATGTGCTAAGTCAATACCAGGAGGTGATGGAACACCTCTTAGGGGTGGTGGAACAGACTTGTATCCTACACCTGATTTGACTTTACTAACAACTTGTGCCTCCCAAATTTTGTCAATGCACTTAGATTGATGATCTAGTGTATTACAAGTTATCTGAATGTTTTCATTTGCCTTTTTAATCTTCTCTAATTCATCTCTAAGAGCCTCATTCACAGCTATCTTATAATCTAAGTCTCTTCTTAAAACAGCAATATCATCACTAAACTTAGACTCATTAGCTCTAAAGTGTTCTATCTGTGCTTCTAAAACAGCAAGACCTCTCTTATGATTTGCTAGATTATAACTAGTTTGATTTAGCTCTAATCTCTGTTCATCATATTGCTCTTTTAGGTTTTCATATTCTTTTAAAGCTTTACAAGATTTAGAACAACCATTATTTGAATGTACCCCAGAATCAGAGAAAGCCATAAGAGCAAGTTCAGTTGCAATCATTGCAGATTCCTCATATGCTTCTACTTCATCAGCCATATAGCTCCAGTCATAGCTCACATCATCAATGGTCAATGATACGTGGGAATCGCACCAGGCTTTACCTCTCGAGGGATCTCAAGAAGCTTACAACCCCCACCAGGCAGTGTACCTGATCTTTGCAGTATAGTATAGTGACAAGTACCGGGGATTGATCGTTCAACTCAGGAATAGTGTCACTAGGATTAGAAAGCCTAAAAACTAGGTCTAGAGGTGAGAGATGATTCTTTTGTATTTTTATATTTTATAAAAGCAAATAAAATCTCAGTTTTGGGAAGAGTGGGCGGAATTAGTTGCTAGTCAACTAACCCAAATTAACTAAGATGCAATCAAAATAAAATAACAAAATGAAATGAAATCTAATTAAACTAATGTGGTGTAAACAATGATAGGGAAAGTTGTGTTTACTTAGGTTTCATTACTCCTTAGATATCTTTTACAGGTTGATAGTTTGTTACAATTGCATGGATGACGGGTCGTATTCCTTAATAATAGTCGTAGGGCCGTGTACAATATTCCCTAACTCTATAGGATCCTACTTCACTCCTATGTCGAGCGGTTAGAAGCTCCTAACATGGGATCATTAGAATTCTCCTACGCATTAAATACAACCAAAAATCATAGTACACCTATGATCATGTTTCTTAAGACGTTCAAGCATGTTACCAATGGAAGTCTGCCAATTTTCTTAAACTTAACATCGAATACAGTCATCCGTAACAACTATAAACAAACAATCAACCCATAATTAACATCTAAGTTTCACTACATCTAAGCAAACACAAAAGAGATCTAGTCGAGCATGTTAAATTGAAGTCAAGTGTAAGAAATATTCAAGCAACACATAGACATATTGATTGAATTGAAAGAATACTTATCTCAAATTGACATGAAAAGTTCAAAGGGTTGAAACCCTTAAAAAAGCTAGAAAAATTCGACCTAGGGTTTCTCCCTCAAAGTTGCATACTAATGAATGAAATTTGGAAAACTATATATAGATTTTACAGGGTGACGGCGTCAAGAAGAAAATTGTGACGCCGTCAACTCACCGCCCATAATGAAATCGGATTGCATAGATCCACTTTTGACGCCGTCATGTGTAATTTTGTTCTGGGCCGTCACTAACATTTGGACCATGACGGCCTATGGTGACGCCGTCATCTCCTTAGTACAAAACTTTCTGGATCGTCATGTGTATCATCCACTTCCACCTTTTGTATTGCTCTTGATGCCGTCATGTAGAATCTTATGACCAGTAAGGAAAATTAAGACTTTGCCATTTTCTTCACTTTTATGCTCCAAAAAACGTCCAAAATGCTTCCTTTTCCAGATTTCACTCCAAAAGTACCTAAAATGACAAAATGAACGATTTAGGGCAATATTTGATCAAATAAATTCGAATTTGGGCTTAAATGACCCCCTAAAAACGGTTCATTTTTCGCCACATCAAATACCCTTACACTTGAGATTTGCTTGTCCTCAAGCAAATGCGCTTTTATTCTAATCAAAATACAAGTTAGGGGTCATTTAACACTAAAATAAAAGTAATTACAACAAATAATCGTTCCACTAAAGACCAAAGACAAGCACGGAGGTCATACACCAGCACCTCACAAATAGTGTTTAGATACTCACATCTCTCGGGTGTAATAAAGTATATATCACAATAAGGAAATGGAAAACATCTCTCACTACCTGTCATAACAAAATAGATTACCATAGGCTTGGGAAAGTATCAAACCTCCACCACATGGCGTAAGCACCTAGGATAAACTATCAAAGAGGTCTTTTAAAGGGTTATAACGTTAGGTGTAGGGATATGGAATACACGGTTTTGTTGGATAAAGGCAATATTTACTGGTGGCGAGTTAATCATCTTGGTTAATTACATGTACAATATGGCGTTGCTAAGCCAAGACTAGACTCGATTTAAGCTAATAAATGAAAAATATCAAAAATATAAAACAAACATTGAATGAAACGGGATGGTAGTCCGTAAGTTTTTATCTCTTATTTTTTATTTTTATTATTATTTTTTTTGCATATACTCTTACCCTACCATCCAAAATATTACATCATAGGGAATGTACATTCCCCTTACGCTTGAATTTTTACATACTTTACAATAAACTACTCTAATGACTCGAATCAAGATAATCAAAACACTTGGAGTACTTTTTAAGATTAACGCACATATGGAGGTAATATAAGATGTCCTTCCCCATTACTCCATAACACAAGTACTTTACCCATGAGTCCCAATCGTCCCAAAATAATATGTACAAGATATGACTCGACTTAGCAACCATGTAATCAATTAGATAATTAACTAAGGGTTTAAACATGTAACAATAATGCACTAAAGATGAGTGCATACACGGAAGGCTAAGGCAATTTGGTTGTACATTTAAGTGGGTTGTAACAAATTCTTCCTTTAAGTAAGATGCTTAAAGGTAGAAACGAAAAGATAGGCTCGGAGGGGTGTACTAGGGGTTTCGTGTACTAAAAATGAGTACGACGCTAATGGTGTGGGAAAAATTAGTTGACTTTACTAGCCAAGTAATATGACTTAAATGGTCAAGTAATTATGATACGGGTTTAACACAAGGGTGATCCTAATGCTTCTTATCATGTAGTAAATCCTACTACATGAATTAGTCTCACTAGCGGTCTCGGGATGCATCACTAACGCAAGTTCTAGAATCTAAATGCTACCGGTACACTCATAAGCACTAATAATGAATGCTTTTCCTATCAAATCTAAAGGCGAACCTCACATATTTGGGTGGAAAATTTTTCTGAATAGTACAGTTTTGTGCTAGTCATACAACTCCTATCCATGAGACGCTTACTAAGGCTAAAGTTTCACTCCTAAATGTTGTAAAAAATTTTAAATTTGGCGCTAAAATTACACTAACAAGTATTTCTCTTAGTTTTATTACACACCTACCATCAAATAAACAAACTCAAGTGCAATTGTATCCTATAAGGTATCATCATTTACCCTCCCCTTACACTTAGGATGAACATTGTCCCCATTGTTCAATTAAAGAATGTAAAAGTGAAATAGGTAAAAGAATGAAATCAAATACTCCCCTGATTCGTTTGGTGTGGATAGTGTGGTAACAAGGTTAGATCTTCCTCCAAGAAAATGAACATTCAAAGCTTCCCTTCCAGAAAAATAAATCATCTTCTTGTCATACATAACCTGTTAAACCTTGAGAAAACAAACAAGGCAACCTCGCGTAAAATCGGCGGCAATCTATATATACTAACAAATCCTAGAAAACAATGTAAGATATAATGCTTGTGAAATGAATGTTTGCAGATTTCCTGGAGTTTATAAAACTAAAGAATTAACAAAAACTTTAAGACTCCGTTAGAAAAACAAAACTCGCAAAATTTCCAAAATTTTACACATGACGCCGTCAGGAATTAATTCCTGACGATCTTAGAAGTGACATGCAGAAATCTTTATGTTAAGTTTCCGGAAAATTTCTGGAAAAACTTATGTCCTACTTCTTGGAAAATCCTGCAAAACATCATTATGATTCGATACAAGCATTTGACTCTAACAAATACTAATACACATGTTCATTTAATATTGTGGAGAATCATGATCAATTTCGTTCTTAAAAACATATTTGGGGTTTCTTCTTACACTTATCTTTTGCAAAATACCTTTATATGAAGTTAAGACGAAGTTAAACAACAAAATAAAGCATTTTCACAATTTAGTTTGAAACATGATCTACCAACAATAAAAATAAAGCATGCATACAGAAGCAAATAACAATCAAACAATTAAAAATCACACAAAACATGGGTTGCCTCCCAAGAAGCGCTTTTCTTTATTTACGAGTCTTGTAGCTAGACTCATGGTCATGGGCTATCCTATATGTGTGAGCTCCTCATTGAGGACATCTTTGGGATCAAACTTGTATTTCAAAATCCTATCGGTTTTCTTAGTACAGTATGACCTCTCAAACTTTTCTCCATCCGGATCATATAAGATCATCTTCATATGCCATGATCCGTCACCTTCCTTAGGTGGCTTGTCCCACCTCCATTTACACTTATCCCCTTCTCTCTTCCATTTGTTCATCTCTATGTTAATAGGCATTACGCATAAGAACTCAATCATTTTCCTAAAGACTAGGGGATCCTCAAAAGGGTCTAGTTCCTCATCCCTAGCTATGAGTTGTTCCACCGAATGTGTTTTATCGATGAAGTCTTTCTCTAGATAGAATGGACGTTGAGGTCCTATATCTAGATGGTCTCCTATTCATCTCTACCCAATGCGGTGTCGGTTCGTCCTCACAATCGTAGCTATGCTTCCTAACTTCATAAACCAACCAAGTATCACCTTCTCCTACCGCTATCTTAGACTCCTTACAATCTATCATGACGCTAGCAGTTGCTAAAAATCCTCTTCCTACTAACAATGGGTATGTAGTATCACTAACTATAACGACCTAAATTTTGAATTTAACTTTACGTACGATACAACATAACCTAATATATGTAAATATACGATACGTTATATTTTAAGTTTGGAAACAATGGAAACCTTAAACTAGACTTAATAAGAAAAATTGACACAACTTAATTATTTTCAACTTAAATATTTTGACATATCACACGTTCAAAAGTATTTCATTGGACCGATTATTATGTGTGACATAAACCTCATTCGAATATGGTAACTTATTATGGATAATTACTCACTTATCACATCACCTCAATCATCCCATAGTTTTCGGCTGATCATAACCTCCATCACCCAAATTTACGTATAAATGACAAATCAAAACCCACGACTTTCCTAAGTTAAGATCCTCCCTCTACTCATTTTATTAAACACCATTTGTTAGACACAATCGAAAACTTAAAAAAAAAAAAAAAAAAAAAAAAAAAAAAAAAAAAAAACTCACGACAACATCTAAAGCTTGGAAAGGTTTCGTTCGTGGTAAACGTTTAAGTGCGAAGGGTATTGATATTTCATGTGCTTGGTACGATTGTGATAAGCATCTCTCGATCTTATTTCTGTTCGTGCAACTGATCGTAAGGAATCATCACTTTGTGTCGTAGTACGTTGTGCTTGAAGCCTTGTGAATCGTGTGTCATTGGCCATGTTGTGTCGCATGTTTGCCCATATCGACCTTGAGGTACCTAAATCATCCTTGTGTTTTTCTCTTTGATACATACGTATGGAATCACAGAATCGTAACATTTGATCTAATATGTTTCGTTTATATAACCACATGTATGAATGATAGATCACATAAAATAATAAAACTGTATAACATGTGTTGATATCTAATCTGTTTTGCTTTTCGAATACGTTTGATATACGCTTTGAATATGATCTTTGGGAACGTTTATATGTATCTAAGAATACGAGTAAGAACTGATTATAAACTCAAGAATTAAGAATGGGCTATGCATGATTTTAACGTGATATTACAACTTGATAGAATACTTATATAAGTGACACAAGAAATGATGTTCGAAGAGCAAATTAACGAATCGATATATATGTACGTAATGATTATGGAAACATTAGTCTAATTGGCTCATTATACGAATGGCATTTGTATACGAATCTTTATCACCTATTGGAAACTAAATGAAAAAAAAATGGTTTTATATATATGTGGAGCGTGTATGTATATGTGAGGGGTAGTAGGCAGGGACGGAGCCAAGGGGGTGCCCGCGGGTGCACGTGCACCCCATGAATTTTTTCGATATAATGTTAATTTTTGAAAAAATTATCGATTTTTCTTAAATGTATCTTAAATGCACCCGGTGCATTAAAATGTGTCTCTAGTATTATTTAGTTCGTATACTTACAAATAAAAATAAATATAAAATTTTGTAAAAGCTCAAAGATGAAACAAGTTTAATAAATTAAAGCACAAAAGCCCATGAAATAGGTTTTTTAATGGAACAAGTGTATTCATCATCCTAACAATTTACAAAATTCAAAATTGAACCAACACCACAAAGATGAAATAGGTTCGTAAGTCGTAATATATATCTTCCATTTGTTTATTATGTCTTTTAAAGTTTTCATGTTTTGATTGGTAATATGAAATCTTGACTAATTTGTTGGCTCCGTATAGTCTATCATCATCAATAAGGGATTAGGGCAATAAGAATATGTGAATAACTATGCAATATCTATTAAGACAAATAGGGATAACAAGTTTAAGTGATAGTCAACAATATATTAGAATATGAATAGTACCCCACTTGTGTTGTCATGGGGCATTTTTATTGTTGTCGTATTTACAATATATATGAAAGTAGTGCTTAAATGAAGTAGGCTTTAGTCTTGCATGTTGCTACCGCTACGGTTGAAAGATGTTTTTTTTAAATGAAGCTCATTAAAACTGATTTGCTTAATCGGATGAGTGATGATTATTTTAACGGCGCTTTAACTTGTTCTATTGAAAAAGAAGAACTTATTAATATTAAAAATGAGGGTGCACGTAATTTTTTTTTTTTTTTTTTTTTTTTTTTTTTTTTTTTTTTTTTTTTGCTATTAGGGATCGTAGAATCACTAATTAGAAGGTAATTATGTTCATTTACTTATCGTTTTAATGAAATCTTCATTTTAATTCACTTTTTAACTCTATTATATTACGGTTAAAAAAAATTGTGCACCCGGTCATATTTCTTTTTGGCTCCGTCCCTGGTAGTAGGGCTAAAGAGCATGCATGCTTACTGAATATATGAACTAGAGTGACAAGTAATAAACGTGAGATAATACGTTAAACATGTATATATATGTGAATAATCATATTTTTGGTCATCGCGGTTTAAATTAATATCGAGAGTACGTTTAAATAAATTATGAAATGACGGGGTATAAAATTATTCTTTGAGTATAAAATTATGGTATAAACCTTAAAATAATTTATTTGATATTTTAATATTAAATTTTGATAATTTACATTTTGGCCCTAAACTTTACTAAATTGACATATTTAACCCTAAACTACCGTATTTGTTATTTTAACTCTTAAAGATGATTTAATTGTCATTTATAACCTTAATGTATGAAATCACTATTTTGGGAAACTTACTAAAATTAGAAAGTTACTAAAAATGGAAAGATTCTAAAAATAGAAGGAAGCAATAATTATGTAATCCGGATAACTACGAGTACTAAACGGTAATCAATTTATGAAATGGTTCTTAAATAATAAGACGATCATTAATCCGTGTAGATTTGCTGAAGAAGGAGTAACTCTCGATCCGTATGTTTCTGATATTGTTTATTTGCGGTATAAGGTACATATATTATTTCCCTTTTCAGTAGGGACTTCTCATGACACTTTCGATCCTTGATACTGCTATGATTCCCTTTCGATATGCCATTTCTATGATCCCTTTGTTATGAGCTTTTGATATGATCCATTTGATATGATTCGTTGATATGATCTATTTGATATGAGCCTTGCTATGATACCTCTGATTTGATTCTGATTTGCTATCCACTTTGATTATGATTATGTGATTACGAGATTCTATTATATTATGCTCTGGGAGCATTCTGTTCTGTCATGCTCTGGGAGCATTTTGTTATGGATAGCCTTGCTTTGTTTGTTCTGATATGTTCTGTTCTGATGCCCGAGTTTTTAGTCTACTCATGGAGGTACCATGGGCGTGTCATTGAGGCACCAATGGCATGACACTATCTGGGGCGGTGTGATTAGTCCCCGGCGTCCCCGTCTGATTATGATATGATATGAGATCTCTTGGCCACTTTGTATATGATTTGTTTGTGGGGGGCGTATGGATGCATCCTAGGATATGTTTGATATGATATGATTTGATTTTGTGACTGGCTGTACGTGCCTTGTACCCCTTTCACGTTTGGTACATTGGAGCTAGCTACTCTATGTACACCCTATGAATTGATGGATACGTGATTATGTGATTTGAGACCTATTCGAGTGGCTCTGGTAGGTCGGCTCGTGGCTTTCCTATATTTCTTTGTGTCTATTCAAGTGGCTCGGGTAGATAAGCCTTTGTTGATACGTGCTCTATGATTCTGGTTACTATATGATTCATATTATCATTTGACTCTTCATACTCATTATTCATTTGACTTATTATATTTGTTCAGTTATCGTTGATCTCTTATGCATTTGACAGATGAGATTCATTTCAGCAGGAGCTTATGATTTCTTTTCTTATACTTATATACGTTCCGATTATTCGTTTTGTTATATATCTGTTCACTGAGCTTTTTAAGCTCAGCCACATTTCTTTTCCTGCGGCAGGTTTTAGGTTGGAAGCTGGGATTGAGTGAAGAGTGCATAGGAGCATTTAGTGGACTACCCTGATGATTAGACACCTTTTTGCTCTGGATTAGACTTGGATTTAGATTCAGTTAGATTTTTGTTTGGATTTGTATTTCATCTTGTATAGAGTTAGCATTTCTTTTGTAACCTTAGAATACCTTTGTAACATTATGTTTATAAGTCTTCCGCTTGCATTTGTATGTTCTGATTTAGCACCATAATGTGACATTCTGACCCTTGCCGGGTTGGGGTGTTACAAATATGGTATCAGAGCTCAGGCTGCGACTTGTAGTACATAAGTTATGACCTGTGCGGATTTGGACCCTTAGGTTTGCACTTTAGAAGCTTATGGAATAACCTTGGAAGGATATGCTTTAGGGTTCTTCCCTTAGGAACTTTCGTTATGACTTGTGAGGATTAGGTAGATTATGATTAGTTATCTTTCTTCCGCATCACTCTGATTTTACCTCTGCTTTTAATCAAGGTCTTATAGGATCTTTCGTTCCGGAGATTTAGAAGATTTATCAGGACACGCGACATAAGTCTAGAATGCTTTGAGACTCTGTAGTATTGCCTTATAGGTTTCATTTCTGAGGATTATCACATTCTTTTGAACTTCGATCTTTGATTCGTTTGACATTCATTTAGATACCTTTTCGTTCATTCGGAGAATTCGTATATGTATCAATTCGATGTGTTCGACACATTCTGTGGTTTCTCTTGCTTTTGATAAGCATATTAAGATTTCTTCTACAATATTAGTTTTTGCCCTACCTATTCTATCTCTATGAGAAATCTTGTGATTATCCATAACGAGTATTCGAATTGTTCAAGGCATTTTGAAGATATTTGAAGAAGAGTTTCGCTCTGCTAATCTGTTTCATTTGGGAATGTTTGATTCGATATTATTCTGAACATGGAGTTGTTGACAGAGCATTGTGATGCTAACAACTGTCATACTATATCTGTCATCTTTGGCAATTTGAGAAACTCGAAATTCTGTACCATGGTTCCCAACCTGGTAAACGATTATGATCATCTTTGTTTTGAAAACTCGTACGTTAATCCCTTGCGGTTGTGAAGATACTTCGTTTGATGAAACTCGTCTCGAGAGTTATTCGGTTGTTGATATGAACTACCAAGATTACCATATGAATGTGAAGTTGTTTGATCTGGTGATGAGAATTTGTTAGTCACGACTCAAAATATAATATGGTTGCAATAAAGGCATGTGTATATGATGCAAGTATTATGACGCCTGGCCAACGTGATAATAGTTACATCATATAACTTGAACTTACTAGGATCATATAATATTTTGAGCAGTGCCTGAGAATAGTAAGTTGGTTGATTCGGGAACTTTATCCGTCTAATAGTGTCGTTTGCTTAATGCTGAAACTCCATTGTGAATGACATCAATGGAAGGGAAAGAATTTAAGAGCTAGTTCTAGGAAGTGGTATAATATCTGTGCAAGAGTATATCTTTGAGGTGCTTCTGTTTTATTCAGGGAGAAGAATGATGATATCATGAAGTTGTGGGTTGATTTCTGGAAGCTAAATCGTATGATGTTTTGTGTGAAGGAGCGAGATATTCTTAGAATTGTTTTTGTATCCGTTATGATCTATATGAGCGTTGTGCTGCCAATTGTATTGGATACTGCTCTGACTATCCCCATTAATTTGATAAATCGTGTTTTCGTGAATAATTGGACAAATTGTCATAGTATGACATATTAGTATGTTCAGAGATGAAAGAGAAACAAGAGGATCATCTACGTATTTTGTGTTGACATTTCTACACCAGAAAAAGCTCCATGTCATATTTTCGAAGAGTAACGTTTGTTAGGGTGAAGAATGAGGAGAGAAATTTGAAAAAAAATGGAAAGAGATTTGTTTCTACTCAAGGAGAAGGATTAGTTATGTCCTTATGCAGCACGAGAAGATTTTTGGTTATGCATAAAGTGAACTATCCGACGCATGAATTAAGAGTGAATTGTGGCAGACATGAAGAAGCTTAGGGGCAAGACGGTAGAAGATTAGCTATGTTAGAAAATGGAAGGAAGCAGTTTTGAAGTGAAGCACATAGTTCTATCAGCTCTATTCATCTTAGTTGTACTAATATGTATAGAGTCTGGAAGCAGGAGCTGGACGGGATGGTATGAAGACAGGGGTGACTACATTGGTGATTTCCACGCACAGATAGGAAGTATAACATGAGTGGAGTTATAGTGGAGCATTGACTAGGACGGCTTGCTTGAAAGATCGACATATATTTTTCTTCGGCAGAAGATTATTCAAGCTACATGGTGCACCTACATTGGTCGTGACAGAGAATCACGTTTTTGCAGTACCCTATCGGAAAAGACACAGAAGACTATGGGGATTTGACTCGGGACGTTAGTACGACTTCTCATCTTCAGGTGGATGGACAGATAGTGTAACTATATGAACTTGGAAGATGTGTTGAGCGGGATATTTGACGAGTGTTTAGTTCGGTTGTGTTTGCTCACTAAGGAAGATGGCATACAAGTGACAAGAGGTTCTTTTAGGATTTTGTATGAATGAAGATGTGGAATACCTATTGGTTGGAATAAGGTCGGAGAGATACTTGCTGAAGGTTCAGAATCGATTTCAGTAACTAAGGGATTAAATATTGTTGTGGAAAGGGAATTTGAAATTTTGACTGGGCATTGTATGTTCCATATGATTATTCTGCACAGAAGGGTTATACGTCTTGGCATTTGAGGAAGCTTTAGTTCGTGATACATTAGATTTTGGATTCGTCCTCATCTGTACGATCATTCTACCTATGTTGTTATGCCTTCAGATACGTTTTGATACTTTGATTAGTGCTTTGTTGATCGTCAGTACGAATATGTTATCCATTTTTTATGAGACTTTTAATACGTTTGATGATTCGGTATGTGCTTCCCTGATTTTTGGCAAGTCCCTTGTTCATTCAGAATTTGGTAGGAGTTGATCATTTAGCGCTATCTCTATGCTTGCTTCGTGCGTCCCACGCAAGTTGATTTGGAGAACTCTTTTTGATAAAGGAACCCCAAGGAGATATGTGCGGGTTATTAAGGATATGTACGAGGGGGCTAAGACCCGGGTACGATCCACAGTGGGGACCTCAGAGTTTTTTCCTGTAGAAGTTGGGCTCCACCAGGGATCTGCCATCAGTCCTTACCTCTTTGCCTTGATTCTGGATGAGTTATCTAGAGGGATACAAGAGGCCATTCCGTGGAACATGATTTTTGCTGACGACATTGTGCTGGTGGCAGAATCGGCGGAAGGGTTAAACAACAGACTTGAGCACTGGAGGGAGGCTCTGGAAGACAATGGTCTTCGGGTGAGCAGAGAGAAGACTGAATACATGAGGTGTGATTTTCGGAGGATCGAGTTAGGATACCACGAGGAAATTGATATCCGTATTGGTGACCAGATCCTAACACCCAAGGAGACTTTTAGATACCTGGGGTCGATGATTCACAAATCAGGGAGGATAGATGAGGACGTAACCCACCGGATTAGAGCTGGCTGGGCGAGATGGAGGGCGGCGTCGGGAGTCCTTTGTGACAGGAACGTTCCCTTAAAGTTAAAGGGAAAATTCTATAAGGTGGCGGTTAGACCGGCTATGTTGTATGGGTCTGAGTGTTGGCCTGTCACCAAGGTCCATGCGAACAGGGTAGAGGTAGCAGAACTGAGAATGCTAAGATGGACTTGTGGTAAAACCTTGCTTGACATGATCCCGAACGGAGTTTTTAGAGCTAAACTTGAAGTCGAGAATATTATCTCGAAGATGAGAGAAGGAAGGTTGAGGTGGTTCGGCCATGTTAGGAGGAGGCCTCAATCAGCGCCGGTTAGGAGAGTCGAAACGCTAGTATTAGATGGAGTGAGAAGAAGGGGTAGGCCCAAACTCAAGTGGGAGGATAGACTTAAGCTAGACTTGAAGGAGCTGCTCTTGACCGAGGACATGACCTTAGATAGGAATGCGTGGAGAAATAGAATTAGGATTTGCGGGTAGTTTCCGGCCGGGGTCTTTGTAGGTTTAGGTGTTTTTGGGGGTTTAGTTTTTTTAGGCGTCCCTTTGTGGACTTGTCTCTGCGTTGGTTTGTTTCTGTTTTGCCTTAGTTGTAGGCCCCGTGCGTTGCTTTGCCTTGCTTTTTGTTGCTCCCTTAGGTTTGCCTGCTTTTCTTGCTGTTGCTTTGCCTTAGCTTTAGGCCCGTGCGTTGCTTTGCTCTGCCCTGTGTTTGCTTTCTTTGGTTTTTCTGCTTTCTTTGTGCCTTGTTTCACACGCACACCTACTTGCCGGAGGTCTCATTGGAAGCAGTCTCTCTACTCCGGGTGTATCCTGTGGTAGGGGCAGGATCTGTCTACGTTTTACCTCCCCCATACCCTGCCTCAGCGGGATTGGGTTTGTTGTTGTTGTTGTTGTCTATGCTTGCTTCGTAGGTATATGTGTTTCATGTATCTCCTAGTCAGATTTTTGCTATCATCTGTCATCTGCTACGTATTTATTTAGTATTCGGTTGATTAGATTTATTATGATTTGTATTTTGTGGAGAGCCTGAGGCTATCCTGGTTGTCTGGATCAAGTCATGAGAAGCTGTTCTGTTGGTGAAGAATTTTTTAGAAGAACCTCCCCGAGCGTGAGGTTATTTGTTGTCGTTCTTTTCTGATTTGCTGCATCTCCATCTAATTTTTGTGACTTTAAATTTCGCGGACGAAATTTTCTTTTTAGAAGGGAAGAATTATAACGACCTAAAGTTTGAATTTAACTTTACGTACGATACAACATAACCTAATATATGTAAATATACAATACGTTATATTTTAAGTTTGGAAACAATGGAAACCTTAAACTAGACTTAATAAGAAAAATTGACACAACTTAATTATTTTCAACTTAAATATTTTGACATATCACACGTTCAAAAGTATTTCATTGGACCGATTATTATGTGTGACATAAACCTCATTCGAATATGGTAACTTATTATGGATAATTACTCACTTATCACATCACCTCAATCATCCCATGGTTTTCGGCTGATCATAACCTCCATCACCCAAATTTACGTATAAATGACAAATCAAAACCCACGACTTTCCTAAGTTAAGATCCTCCCTCTACTCATTTTATTAAACACCATTTGTTAGACACAATCGAAAACTTAAAAAAAAAAAAAAAAAAAAAAAAAAAAAAAAAAAAAAAAAAACTAAAAACTCACGACAACATCTAAAGCTTGGAAAGGTTTCGTTCGTGGTAAACGTTTAAGTGCGAAGGGTATTGATATTTCATGTGCTTGGTACGATTGTGATAAGCATCTCTCGATCTTATTTCTGTTCGTGCAACTGATCGTAAGGAATCATCACTTTGTGTCGTGGTACGTTGTGCTTGAAGCCTTGTGAATCGTGTGTCATTGGCCATGTTGTGTCGCATGTTTGCCCATATCGACCTTGAGGTACCTAAATCATCCTTGTGTTTTTCTCTTTGATACATACGTATGGAATCACAGAATCGTAACATTTGATCTAATATGTTTCGTTTATATAACCACATGTATGAATGATAGATCACATAAAATAATAAAACTGTATAACATGTGTTGATATAGAATCTGTTTTGCTTTTCGAATACGTTTGATATACGCTTTGAATATGATCTTTGGGAACATTTATATGTATCTAAGAATACGAGTAAGAACTGATTATAAACTCAAGAATTAAGAATGGGCTATGCATGATTTTAACGTGATATTACAACTTGATAGAATACTTATATAAGTGACACAAGAAATGATTTTCGAAGAGCAAATTAACGAATCGATATATATGTACGTAATGATTATGGAAACATTAGTCTAATTGGCTCATTATACGAATGGCATTTGTATACGAATCTTTATCACCTGTTGGAAACTAAATGAAAAAAAAAATGGTTTTATATATATGTGGAGCGTGTATGTATATGTGAGGGATAGTAGGGCTAAAGAGCATGCATGCTTACTGAATCTATGAACTAGAGTGACAAGTAATAAACGTGAGATAATACGTTAAACATGTATATATATATATATATGTGAATAATCATATTTTTGGTCATCGCGGTTTAAATTAATATCGAGAGTACGTTTAAATAAATTATGAAATGACGGGGTATAAAATTATCCTTTGAGTATAAAATTACGGTATAAACCTTAAAATGCTTTATTTGATATTTTAATATTAAATTTTGATAATTTACATTTTGGCCCTAAACCTTACTAAATTGACATATTTAACCCTAAACTACCGTATTTGTTATTTTAACTTTTAAAGATGATTTAATTGTCATTTATAACCTTAATGTATGAAATCACTATTTCGGGAAACTTACTAAAATTAGAAAGTTACTAAAAATGGAAAGATTCTAAAAATAGAAGGAAGCAATAATTATGTAATCCGGATAACTACGAGTACTAAACGGTAATCAATTTATGAAATGGATCTTAAATAATAAGACGATCATTAATCCGTGTAGATTTGCTGAAGAAGGAGTAACTCTCGATCCGTATGTTTCTGATATTGTTTATTTGCGGTATAAGGTACAGATATTCTTTCCCTTTTCAGTAGGGACTTCTCATGACACTTTCGATCCTTGATACTGCTATGATTCCCTTTCGATATGTCATTTCTATGATCCCTTTGTTATGAGCTTTTGATATGATCCATTTGATATGATTCGTTGATATGATCTATTTGATATGAGCCTTGCTATGATACCTCTGATTTGATTCTGATTTGCTATCCACTTTGATTATGATTATGTGATTACGAGATTCTGTTATATTATGCTCTGGGAGCATTCTGTTCTGTCATGCTCTGGGAGCATTTTGTTATGGATAGCCTTGCTTTGTTTGTTCTGATATGTTCTGTTCTGATGCCCGAGTTTTTAGTCTACTCATGGAGGTACCATGGGTGTGTCATTGAGGCACCAATGGCATGACACTATCTGGGGCGGTGTGATTAGTCCCCGGCGTCCCCGTCTGATTATGATATGATATGAGATCTCTTGGCCACTTTGTATATGATTTGTTTGTGGGGGGCATATGGATGCATCCTAGGATATGTTTGATATGATATGATATGATATGATTTGATTTTGTGACTGGCTGTATGTGCCTTGTACCCCTTTCACGTCTGGTACATTGGAGCTAGCTACTCTATGTACACCCTATGAATTGACGGATATGTGATTATGTGATTTGAGACCTATTCGAGTGGCTCTGGTAGGTCGGCTCGTGGCTTTCCTATATTTCTTTGTGTCTATTCAAGTGGCTCGGGTAGACAAGCCTTTGTTGATACGTGCTCTATGATTCTGGTTACTATATGATTCATATTATCATTTGACTCTTCATACTCATTATTCATTTGACTTATGATATTTGTTCAGTTATCGTTGATCTCTTATGCATTTGACAGATGAGATTCGTTTCAGCAGGAGCTTATGATTTCTTTTCTTATACTTATATACGTTCCGATTATTCGTTTTGTTATATATCTGTTCACTGAGCTTTTTAAGCTCAGCCGCATTTCTTTTCCTGCGGCAGGTTTTAGGTTAGAAGCTGGGATTGAGTGAAGAGTGCATAGGAGCATTTAGTGGACTACCCTGATGATTAGAAACCCTTTTGCTCTGGATTAGACTTGGATTTAGATTCAGTTAGATTTTTGTTTGGATTTGTATTTCATCTTGTATAGAGTTAGCATTTCTTTTGTAACCTTAGAATACCTTTGTAACATTATATTTATAAGTCTTCCGCTTGCATTTGTATGTTCTGATTTGGCACCATAATGTGACATTCTGACCCTTGCCGGGTTGGGGTGTTACACTAACCATATCTAGGACGTGAAAATCCGCTAAAATAGTTAACTTTCCTACGTGAACCACTACATCCTTGATCATTCCAACCGGATGGACAATACTCCCATCCGCTAGACCAATTAGTACTTTCGTATCCTCTAACTTTCCTAGCTTAAGAGTGGTGAAAAGGGATAAGGGAATCAAGTTGAGGCTTGATCCTAAATCGGTTAGTGTGTCGAAAGCATCGGATTTTCCTATCTTACAAGGCAAAACAAATATACCCGGGTCATCAAGCTTCTTAGGCAACTTGTTTTGAACGAAGGCGGTCCCATTTTTACCCAATTTAAATTTCTCATATTTTTCTAGGAGGGCACTATAATAGGGAGCATGGGCTAAGACATCAATAACGGGGCGTTCAAGGTGAAGCTCCTTGAATTCATCGTCAAGGTCTTGTGTAGGAGGTGTTTCAACTATGTTATTGACCGGTTTGATATCGGATGTTTTATTCAATTGGTCCTTTTGAAGAATTTGGGTTTGCTTGAAACACGTGCTCATTGCTTTGACCGAATAGTATTGCGGACAAGAAGTAGGTGACGAAACCGATGATATGGAATTAATGTTTAGTTTCGGGTTCTTGACCGTGTCGCTTGGAAGTGCTCCCATTTTTTGGTCATTGAGAACTTTTAACAATGTGTCAATTTTGGTGGTCATATCGCTTTGCTTTTGTTTGAAATCGGCTTCAAACTTAGATATGCGAGCTTCTTGAGATGCCAAGAACTTGGACATCAATCCTTCAAGATTATTGGTACCATCATAGTTATTAGAAGGATTGTTTTTGAAAGTACGGTTAGAAGGTGGACCGTTTAGTTGGTAACGATTAGGCGGATTGGAAGAATTGTTTTGGTTTTGTTTCCACCTAAGATTCGGGTGATTTTTCCAAGAAGGGTTGTAGGAATCACCATAAGGGTTTGGCTCAGGTTTGAAAGTGTACCACTTTTCTCCCGCTTCGTCGGTACGCGAGGATGCGTAGTCCGCAAAAGCTTGTCCGGGGAGTTCCACGCAATCACGAGTGTCATGGGGACCACTACATAATTCGCATGAAGAAGTGATTTTGTTCACTTGGCTTGAAGGCTTGGGAGCTTCGTAAGATTTCATGAGAAACTTGACTTGGTCTTCAAGTTCCATGATCCTACGGTCGGGAGTGCTAGAATTGTTCGAAGACAAAGATATTGCCTTGACCGTTTTGTTCAAATCACGGGGATCATTCCAACTTTCGTTGTCATAGAGAGCAAGATCTTCTATGAGTTCCCATGATTCTTCCGCAATTAGATCACGTAGCTTGCCACCGTCCGATTGGTCAATGGTTCGCCTTGTGGAGGGATCGATATGGTCATAGAAGATTTGGACTTAGAGCCAAAGATCTATGCCATGATGAGGGACTTTTTGGAGTAAGTCCTTGAAACGAGTCCATGCTTCATATAGAATTTCACCTTGACGTTGTTGGAACATCAAGATATCATTTCTAAGCTTGGTAGTTCTCCCCGGTGGGAAAAATTGAGCAAGGAAACGAGTGGTGAGATCATCCCATGAGGTGATGGATCCCGCGGGTAGACGTTCAAGCCATTGACTAGCTTGATCACGTAGAGAGAATTGGAATAGGCGTAATCGGGTCGACTCTCTAGTTGTAGCATCAAGGTCTATAGAATCTACGATTTTAAGGAAATCCTTGAGACGTTGGTTAGGATCTTCGGAACGAAGTCCATGGAATGCACATCCGCTTTGCACCAACCGAATGGTTTCGAATCGCAAGGGGGACATATTGGCTCCTTGAGTGAGCTCAATAGTGTTTCGATAGCCTTGGTGGCTAGGACGGGAATACTCTCCTAGGGTTCGGGGCCTAAGAGCTTGGTTTGCTAGTGGTGGGTTTTGTGGGTGGTTTTGTTGTGGTGGGTTGATGGGTTCAAAGATGTTACCACCTTCCATGATGTCGGATGGTAAAGGTTACGAACAAAGATACGAAGAAATAAGATAGACTAAAGAAAACCTAGAAATAAAAATAAAATCTTGCTAGAAAGGAATCTAGCAGGTAGACCTAATAAAAACAAATCCTAACCTAGACAATAACTATTCCCCGGGCTGCGGCGACAAAAAATTGATACGTGGGAATTGCACCAGGCTTTACCTCTCGAGGGATCTCGAGAAGCTTACAACTCCCACCAGGCAGTGTACCTGATCGTTGTAGTATAGTATAGTGACAAGTACCGGGAGATTGATCGTTCAACTCAGGAATAGTGTTGCTAGGATTAGAAAGCCTAAAAACTAGGTCTAGAGGTGAGAGATGATTCTTTTTATATTTTTATATTTTATAAAAGCAAATAAAATCTCGGTTTTTGGAAGAGTGGGCGGAATTAGTTGCTAGTCAACTAACCCAAATTAACTAAGATGCAATCAAAATAAAATAACAAAATGAAATGAAATGAAATCTAATTAAACTAATGTGGTGTAAACAATGATAGGGAAAGTTGTGTTTACTTAGGTTTCATTACTCCCTAGATATCTTTTACAGGTTGATAGTTTGTTACAATTGCATGGATGACGGGTCGTATTCCTTAATACTAGTCGTAGGGCCGTGTACAATATTCCCTAACTCTATAGGATCCTACTTCACTCCTATGTCGAGTCGTTAGAAGCTCCTAACATGGGATCATTAGAATTCTCCTACGCATTAAATACAACCAAAAATCATAGTACACCTCTGATCATGTTTCTTAAGACGTTCAAGCATGTTACCAATGGAAGTCTGCCAATTTTCTTAAGCCTAATATCGAATACAATCATCCGTAACAACTATAAACAAACAATCAACCCATAATTAACATCTAGGTTTCACTACATCTAAGCAAACACAAAAGAGATCTAGCCGAGCATGTTAAATTGAAGACAAGTGTAAGATATATTCAAGCAACACATAGACATATTGATTGAATTGAAAGAATACTTATCTCAAATTGACATGAAAAGTTCAAAGGGTTGAAACCCTTGTAAAAGCTAGAAAAATTCGACCTAGGATTTCTCCCTCAAAGTTGCACACTAATGAATGAAATTTGGAAAACTATATATTGATTTTACAGGGTGACGGCGTCAAGAAGAAAATTGTGACGTCGTCAACTCGCCGCCCGTAATGAAATCGGATTGCCTAGATCCACTTTTGACGCCGTCATGTGTAATCTTGTTCTGGGCCATCACTAACATTTGGACCATGACGGCCTATGGTGACGCCGTCATCTCCTTAGTGCAAAACTTTCTGGATCGTCACGTGTATCATCCACTTCCACCTCTTATATTGCTCTTGAAGCCGTCATGTAGAATCTTGTGACGCCGTCAGGTACTATTCCCAGCAAGGAAAATTAAGACTTTGCCGTTTTCTTCACTTTGATGCTCCCAAAATGCTTCCTTTTCTAGATTTCACTCCAAAAGTACCTAAAATGACAAAAGGAACGATTTAGGGCAATATTTGATCAAATAAATTCGAATTCGGGCTTAAATGACCCCCTAAAAACGGTTCATTTTTCGCCTCATCAGCCAACAACACCTTTGGTTCTTCAACTGTAGGTTCCTTCTTCTTGTCCTACTTGTACCAAGTAGATCTATTATCTGGCTTCTTTGGCTTCCTGCATTCCCTGGCAAAGTGTCCCATCTTGTGACAGTTGTAACACTCCACCTTTTTCTTGTCAAAGCCTGCAGTCTCATTACCATTGATAATGATCTTCCTCCCAGTCCTTTTCCAGAATTTCTTTGCCTTCAAACTCAGCAATGCAACTTGCCACTTTATACCCATCTCTTCCATATCATCTTCATCAACTTGATCCAAGTCTTCATGTGTGAGAATTGAACCATTTACTTGACTTGAGAGATAGGCATAGAAAGTAGAATATCTATGACCAGCAATCTGCTTCTTAGAACTAGCAGTGGTAACACTTGCACTGCTAGTGGAAACAGCAATGTGAGCAGCATCCTCATCATCATCACTTTCATCATCAGAACTATCAACCACAGATGATGAGATAAGAGCTAAGTTCCCTGAACTTGTACTTAGCTTCCCAGCCTTCTTCAATCTTTGTTCAATAACTTTAAAGTTATTGTAAAGATCATTGAGCTTCATATTTTCTAATTCAGGCTTGTCTTCCCAAACAGCAACATTTGTGTGAAACTTAGGAGATATACTTCTTAAAAATTTCAAATTGAGGTCTTCCTTTTCTACCTCAATTCCAAATACTGTGAGTTGTGTTACAATCTTTTAAAGCCTAGTGAAGATGCTGTCAATAGATTCATTACTTGTTAAACAGAAATTTTCATAGGTTTTTTTCAACAAGGTCTTCTGTGTCTTCTTGGTAGAGTCATTACCACCAAAAACAGAGCAGATCTCTTCAAATAAGGTCATAGCAGTTTTTTACTTACTGAAAGCTAAGATCTGATCCCTAGGAAGGGTCATTAGCAATAAACTCCGGGCTTTCAGATCATTCTTCTTCTGGAGTCTCTCTTCAGATGTAACTGGACATGTATTCAACTTCTGCACTTCCTTGCCATCAATAGTCTCTGTGGAAGTACCTAGCTTGAAAGAATCTCCATAAATAATGATTTCCCAAAGTGCATAGTCTTGCACCAAAAAGAACTGTTCAATCATTATCCTCCATATCTCATAGTCATTCAGTTTAAGCTTAGGAAGCTTAGCAGCAATGTTGGACTGACTGTTCTCCACCTCCATTGAATCTTGTGAGAATGAGTAAACTTCGGATCTTCTAACTCAAAGTATCAGAAACCTGTCTCTGATACCACTTGATGGATCTAAACACACACCTTGTGTTATAGTGATACTCTGAATGACACTAACAAGTATGCGGAATATACTTATTAATACTTAGAAGATTTGTATGTATGTTTGTTTATGAATTTGTATATGAATGAGAACAGTTGTATGAACACAGAATATTAACCAAACTTTAAGCTCTAATATTATTAAGAATAATAATACGAGTGATCTATCTTATCACTAGGGTTACACCTTGAAGCTCTTTAATTGATACGTGTATAAACCTAAACCTAGGACCTCCTTTTATAGAACACAATGAGTCCTTTACAAGATAAGTATAAACTGAGAATAATAGAATATACATAAGATCTTTTCTATACTTATCTAAATACACGTTTCCTAACAATTATCCTGCAGCAGTGGTAATAGTATGTACTAGCAGTGGTAATGAGTTTCCACTGCTAGTGCATTCTTCAGCAGTAGTTATCTCCATGCTTATCAGTGGTAACTGTTAGTATAATTCCCAACACACACACATACACACTTTTGATCTATCAAACCCTAATTACCCATTAACCATAATTCATAACAATGAAGTCCAATAATCGTTCAAGTATTCTTAGGGAAAGTGTTATTTACCTTTTATCTATCATTCGATCTATTTAATTTAGCACTAAAAGTCATTTTTTTAATAAAAAAGTAAAAAAAAAAAAAATAGGGTTGCTTGGGTTAAGATTTTACTGTTCAGTGTGTGTTCGTTTGGTGTTAAGTAGGGTTTGTTATTGTTCCGTGTGCTAATTTTTATCTTGGATTTGGTTATGTTACCACTTCTTCACATGGAGTTTGTTATTTTTATTTTATTATTTTATTAATTTTTTTATGCTCTATTTTTAGTATTTATGATGCTTGTAATGTGTTTGATTAAATGTTTAACCCATATGAAAAAGGGATAAATAGTAAAATAGCCCGATTGCCCTGGGTCTAGGCATATTTAGCCCGATTTTGAAATATTCCCGTTTTAGCCCGGGTTGCCCTAGGCAACAATCGTATAGCCACCCGCATGATGACAAGTGTCATTTTTTGGGGGCAGCTTTTGTGTTTTTTGGGCAATTTTTGTAATTTTTGGGCAACTGGAGGACACGTGTCATCATTCGGTTGGCTATACGCTTGTTGCCCTGGGCAACCCGGGCTAAATCAAGACTATATCAAAATCGGGCTAAAAATGCCTAGTCCGCAGGGCAACGGGCCATTTTGGTAATTATCCCTATGAAAAACCATGAATATATGTGTTTAACCCATATGCAGAACCATGAACATAGTATTTGTGATGCTTGTAATGTGTTTGAAAGACCATAGTATTAGACCATGGGTTTTCTTGTTCCTCAACAACCTTAGAAAGACTATAGAAAATTAGACTGCAATAGACTATTTCACTATAAACTCGTCAACCTTAAAAAGACCATAAGGTACCACTTGTTAGGTAAATTACAGGTCACCTAGATAGTGCAGTTATTTTAATAGCATAGTTAACAAAGGTAGTTTGTAAGTCTATAAATACTCATGTACTCTTCATAATTCATTTAGTGAAATCTTTTCACATTTCAATCTCTCTATATTTCATTGTCAATGCATTCTTTTGAGACATGGCTAGCCACACAGTCTTGTTTAGGGTTACACTGAGAGAACCAATTAAGAGACTTCCATGGAACAGTTTGTACTTGCCCACTCAAAAGAGTATTGGATTGAATGTTTTACACTACAGTCTTGTTTGAGATTACACTGAGAGAACCAAATAAGAGACTTCAATGGAACAATTTGTACTTGCCAACTCAAAAGAGTATTGAATTGAATGTTCTACACTAGTTAAAAAAAATAAAATAAATAAATAATTACTAAGCATTTCTTATTTGCAGAAATCGTAATCATTAGCTCTAATACAAGCACTGAAGCAGTTGATACAAGTTCAGTTCTGATAATACAAGTAGAGAAGTAAAGATGCTTTCATGGTATTTGCTACCCAGTGATTCTACAAGCTTTAATTATGTCTTTACTAATTCAACAAGCTTTGCAGCAAATTTGATTTGGGTTCTATTGGTAACAAGACATTTGGAATAAGAAAACCCACATGTTTAGGAGCATTTATGGGCAGTAAAGGAAAAAGGAAGATGGTCTAATAGTAGTTTTTGATGGTAGTTTAACTGTTGTACTTTATCTTTTGTGGTAGTTTGAAAAAACCTTGGATCTTTATATTTTGTGGTATTTGGTAGTTTAATTGTATGGGTTATATATAACAATTATCTTTTAGATAGTATTAGGTTATGTATGGGCTTTCCTGCCTATGCTGATGGTTCATGATTCTGCATATCTTTCTACATATGTTTCATGGTGTCAGGTTGTTGAGGTTTTTGATTGTTTGATTATATTGTGTTATGAGATTGTTTTGATTTACATGTTTTGTTAAGGTTTTAGGTTTAATTCATAGTTAATGTACTGATTAATTGACCTGTAAAAAAGCATATGGGAAAACATGACCAAATGGGCCTAACATGGATATAATAAACCCATGTGAAAAAAATGAAATTCCACGTGGACTAAAAAAAATGACGTGAAAATCATATGGGAACATTTCTGATATTTACTGGTACCAACAAGTTTGGATGGTGTTAATGGGTTTTTTTTAAAGTATCCCATATGTGGAAATTTTGTAAAGTACGTTGGTAATTTATGTCTTTAACCCTTTCAAAAACGATTTGGTGGATCAAATGAATCCGCAGCATCATCTTGTCATTGGCTCTACGATTATAAATTTTGATGGTAAATTTCAGGAGTGGATCTTTCTCATATTAGGAATTATTCATGACCGTTGGTCAACGGTCATACTTTCCCTATATCATTTTTAATTTTTGCTTTCGATATGGTATACATAATATATGGCCGTTTATTAATGGTTGAATTATGGTTGAGTATCTACATTTGAAATCTAACCGTTGGGTAGCGGTCGAGGCATGTGACATATTTATATACATCATTACTTTAATGTGGTATACACATATTTCTTTTGATATCATATTATTGTTTTTCTCATTTTTCATTCTTGAATTGTCTTTTTACCTTGCTGCACATATCTTTCATCATGAATAACTTCTTTCAATCCATTTGTTAGGTGACTATGGTCCTATCTTCTTTGTGTTAGTAGGTTAAAATGTCGTTATTAATTTTAGATCTTCAGGATCAAAATTCTACACTTGATTGCAGAAGTGACACAAAGAAAGTTGTTAAAATCAAATGCCAATGGATTAGGAGGTCTCTGAAGAAGATGTCTTGCAACCTTCCAAGTTCTACATAACTTGATCTCTTTCTGATCTTGTGAGCTTTCCCTTCAACAGATTCACGATTGCTTGAACTCTTATTTTCTCATTCTAACCCCTGTTTGCATTTTGCATCAAATAGCATTAAAGAGCTCACCACAACTAATGCAAAAAAATTCCTTGTTAGAAAGAATAATGACTCGATATGTGAATGAACAAGTTATGTAGAACATAACTTATTCATTCACATGTGGAGCCATTATAATTACTAACAAGGACTTTTTTTGCATTAGTCGTGGTGTGCTCTTTCATGCTGTTTCAAGTACATCTGAAAACCTGAAGCAAAATGAAAGCAGTGGTTAAAATGAGGATGATAAGAGTTTAAGTAATCGTGAATCTGTTGAAGGGCAAGCTCACAATATCAGAAAAAGTTCAAGGACTATTGTGCAACCATCAAAGTTAATGCTTCATTTAAACATATGCTATTAGTTTGTGGGAAACTTTGTTAGTCAAGTATTATGTTTTACCCTTTAGTCAATGAATAAATAAAATAATGATATTGATATTGCAGTATACTCTTTTCTTCCTCCCCATTTCTTCTATTTTCCTTGTCTATTTCTTCCTCCGTTCTTTTTATATACATATTTCTGTTGTGATGCATAAAACCTGAATCAAATGATAAAGCAACTGCGTGAAGTGTTTCTTTGGTATTGTATGTTGAATGTTTTCCTGATTAGTTGACAATGAACATATGGTGATTTTGCCTATGTGTTTGGTTGTGTCTTACAGATGCTATTTTGCTGTTAAATTTTGTTCAATTTTTTGAGGCTATGGTTTCTATTTAGTAGCTGAACCTGTAGACTCAGGCTGCTGATGATCCAAACACCTTTTATTATTGTTGTGGTGGCGTATTTTAGACATGGTGTTTTGTAACATGTGATCACTCACGCACACGTTATAGTATATACAAAAAGAAAGTTTTAAGTTAATTAATGTAGAAAATGCATTTAGTTAGGGTGAATTTTAGGCTTAATCTAGTGTTAGTTATATGCATCTTTTAATATAAAAGGAAAACGTGTGTTACTTGAATATACTCTAACATATGCGCATTTAATAGGTTGAGTTAAGGTTAAAAATGATAATATATCGTTATTGTTGTATTGTCTAAATTGTTAAAATACTCTTGATGACTATTTGCCGAGCGATGTTTGTGTTTGAAGAGGATGGTGATTTCATCACTATTCGCTATTGCAACTTTAGTGAAGCTGGGCTTGGTAGCAGAATTTGATAAAATTCACATTGTTGATCATAAGAAAGGCATATTAACAACAATCATGTTTCGCGATGTCCCGAGGTGTGTCTCATTCATTCGAGATCCATACGGGATTCAAATTGATGTACTGATTTTGTGTTTTCTAATTTGCAAGAATACTTGTTTGATTCAATTATTTTTCATATGACTTGTATAGCTCTAATATTTATTAAAGAGTGACGCTAGATCTTTCAAGAAATATTTTTAACAAGGAATGTATGATTCACGATTTGCTTCAAGAATAAGTTGCCAAAATCTGATTTTTCAATGTGCTTTTAGCAACTTGAAAAAACAAGTTGTTCATCCTTATAGAACTTTATATGTAAAACAAATGAGCCATTCACTCTATGAAACCACTTAAAAGATACATTAAAGTGAAATTTTTTGGTGTATGAGTGTATCCATTTTTTTGAAGATCTCTAAAAATATTTTTGTGTTTCAATAAAAAATAATAAAAGATATTGAAAGCTAAAACAATTTAAAATTTAGTTTGGTAAAAGTTTTTCTTTAAAACAAAAATTCTGGCAATGCAAATTCATTTGTTTGGTCCAAATCTTAGTAGGGGTTCGAAAAATTCGAGTTTCACCCAAAAGAAGCCGAAAACCGAAACCGAATTAAATATTCAGTTTTCAGTTTGAATATGGTTTTGGAATAAAAAAAATGAACCCAACCGAAACTGATTCACATAAATATATATATATATATATATATATATATATATATATATATATATATATATATATATATATATATATATATATATATATATATATATATTATATTTTGTTAATACATATATCGCCTAAAAACGTTATTTATATTTTACGGTCTTTGCTAAGTTTTGTTAATGTTAGGAATACAAATATTCCTATAAAAGTCTCGGTCACCTAATTATTGTAATGGCATTGTATGTTAGCTCGTAGTTATCTAATTATCATATTAGAAGTAGTTTAGTAATCACTTGTGGAGTCGGGTCGGGTCTTTACCCACTGTCAGCTCGATCCACAGCCTGTTTGATAGGGCGTTTAGTTGGTTGTATAAATACCCCTCTCCACTAGTGGAGAGGGTTGGACCTTTTCACACACTTAATCTAACATCTTCTTCTTTCTCTCACTAAAGGCTCCCACTTCTCTCTACTTCATCTCTCTAAACTTCATCTACTAATTCGATCCATAAATCACAAGAACCATACGTGTTTAAGATTATGAGTAACTTCAGTTAACGATAAAGTGTAAACTTTAAGTTTTAGCAAAACATGAATATAACTTAAGTCTTTCATAACTAGACTTTATTTCATATAAAACATTACATTTGCTATATTTACATTTCATATAAAACATAACATTTTCAAATTTTTAAAAATAGAAAATATTATATGACATCATGGCATGCATCATGTGTAATCTTAGAAAGATTTTCAAAATCTCTAAGTTGACTTTTGAAAAGATCTCATGCATATTTGGAAAGATTCTTACTCAACATATCTTTTAGTTGACTTATAGGATCTTGATTAGAATTGGTTAGATATGGAAAGATTTCTTGAGCATTTGACTGTCAGACCTAGCGGAACCCTGTGGGTACAAGGGCGGAACCCTTGTTTTGGTTCCGCCGGTTCAGCCAGTCTGCTATCTTGGTTAGCAAACCACACTCAAGAAATTCTTCATCACTTACCATTATAATTTACACATACATTCTCATTTCATTCATCTAACTCAGTAACATTTCATTTGTATGAGATATTTTGTAGTAAAGAAGATCACAAGTTCATCCGAAAGTTACAAGTCTCAACATAACGTTGCAAGTCTTGTTAGCTTAGCATTGTGTAAACTTGTATAGTTTACACTTCATATTATTGTGTAATTTCAGTAGTGATCGGTTAGTATTTTAGTCCTTAAAATACATAGTGTGACGGGAGTGGTTGTACCTTGTATAAGAACTCGACATCTAGCTTTGTGTCGGTAATCTTGTGTAAGCGACGTGTAAGGTTTTCTCCGCCGGTGAAAGGAGCTTGTTGACTAGTGAAAGAAACTCTCGAGTTGGATACTCGGGGCGTGGAGTAGGGTAAGGAAAAAGAGTCCTTGTAGCCGAACCACGATAAACATTCGTGTTGTGGTTTGATTGTTTCTTACTTTACTCTTGCATATTACTTATAGTTTATTAGTTTCGATTATTGATTACACGTAAAGGTTTCAAAGTAAATCAAGTTAAAAACCGGTAAACTATTCAACCCCCTTCTAGTTTTCCACATATTTATATTAAAAAAAACATTAAAACTTTTTCATAATATAAACGAGGATTTCAACCCGCGTTTTGCGGCGAAGCATTTGTACGCGATAGTATCCCATGTGTATGAGGAGTAAATTCTACGTATGAACGGCAGTTTACTACCATCAGTTTTATGCCTTAATTTCTTATAGCTCGTTCAGGCATACCTTTAGTTGTTTGTCTTTTACTATGTTAGCATGTGACAAATGGTAATTTTGGGAGCTTTTTTTTTTTTTTTTTTTTTTTTTTTTTTTTTTTTTTTTAAATACCGCATTACGTTTTAAAACGAGTAGTTATTTATTTAGAAACTATCTTTTGGATTGTGGTGAGAACTTGTTCAGATTATTAGTAACATTATGTGAGATCACTATTATACGTTGAGCATTTCTTGTATACCTGAGTTAGGCACTATGTGAGTTGGCACAATAGAACTTAATAAGGAATATATCGATAGCTGACGCGTTAAACGAACATGAACATATTTACAGTCGATTTGAATGGAAAAACTATTCTAGAATTATTGGCTCAACTTAGAATATAATACGAGCACTTCTAGTATATTTAACGAGCTCGAGAACACTTTTCATTAAAGTTTAACATTACACCGTAGGTCCTTGTGATTATAGCTGCCCCCCCCCCCCCTCTCTTATTTTTTGGATAATTACACAATCTACCCTAAAATCTTATAAAATACCCCCTCTCCCTTTCTTACTCCTCATTATTCACAAACCCTAAAATTATGAGAGATGATTTGCACACTCCATCAAATGATTGGGACACTTCAATTAATTATATATAGACATTTATACCCTTACATGGGTGAAAGTGTAAGGGTAACTGTGATGGTATAAATGTCCAAATACAATTAATTTGAGTGTCCCATTCATTTTTTGGAGTGTGCAAATCACCTCCCTAAAATTATATACCCTCTGCTCTCCCTCTCTTAGAGCATCCACAATGCAAAAAGTCTTTAATGACTAATGAGTTTTTGCATTTAATGCATACATTTTTAGTGTTGTTGCATTGAATGCCTTTAATGCATTAGTCATTAATGACTAACATGTTCTTGTAAAAGCTTGGTGTTTGTCAAGTTTTTCATGAAAAGCTTTTGAAAAACCCCATGCTACAATACAAAAAAGCTTTTCCAAAAGCTTTATAAAATAGTAAAAAGCTTTCATGGTTTATGCATTGTGGATGCTCTTAGCTGCCGTCGGCCACATCTCAACCACCACCACTATTAAAACACTCCTTGTGACCCCCTCATCACTAATCACCACCGTACGTGCCATATAACACCACACTACCATCACCACGCGCCTCCACCGCTACCACCATTTCATCCACGAGTCCAAGACTAGATCCGTGTGTCTAGAAGCTAGGATACACCGTTTTCACCTTTGGTGGTGACTCAATGCGAGCCAACTCTTGTTTAACGAGTTGACTTTCTCCATTTTTGTTCCGGGTTTAGGTTTATAAACACGTGGGTTAACATTTTTATGACAAAAACGTGTATAAAACTAGTTTGGTATCACGTGTCGTGTCGTGTAGTTTATGTCGAGGTCGAACCGTGAGCTCGAGCTCACGGCTGTGGTCGTTGTTGTTATTTGATTATTATGTCGAGCTTATGAGTCTTGATGGTGGTATTATTCTTGTTGTTGTCGTTATTTTTTTTGTTTTGTTGGTTCGGATCGAGATTGCGTGGTACCGATTGGTTATGCAGATGGGTGATAGGATTAGGTTAGTTTTGGTGTTGGTGAGGAATTATTGTTGTTGTTGTTGTTGTGGAGTTGTAGCCGTGGGTCTGTTTGGTTTGTGTGATGTCGAGATCTAAGCCAAGACCATTAGGGTCTCGGCATATTGTTATTGTCGAAGTTGTTGATGTTATTGTTGGATGTGGGAGTTGAGTCATGGATTTGGAGTTGGTTAAGAGGTTACCGAGCCGTAAGTTTAGAGCCGGTGACCGTATTATTGACGATATTGAACTTGATGATATATTGAGAACTTGATATACTATATGTGATGTTTTGAGCCTCGTCGGTGTCACCGGGACTTTTTAGTCTCGGCTTGACCCCGACAACCCGATACATGGAACTTTAGACTTTATTTGGACATATTGACATTATGGTTGATTATTGAACCCGAGACTTGATAACTCGGACTCGTGACTCGAAATGGATAATAACTCAAAATATATTGTTTGGAAATCTATATATATGAAACGAGAAATGGAAATAAATAATAATGGCTAATATGGAAAATATTAAGTAACAAGAACTCAATTGTTATTTAATATTTAACGGAACTTAATAATTTAAAATGGAAAGTTTAAAAATAGAAAGTGTTTTTTTAAGAGTTATTAAATGTTTTGAGGGCACGCAAATCTAGAAGTACTATTCATGGGAATATTAAAGTTATTGTGGATTAATGTCGAGTTACGGATGAATTTACATTAATATATCTAACCCACTTGGTTATCGGACTTATTGGGTTGATAAGTATGTCAGAGGAATTTATTAAGTGGACGACTTATCCTTATGACTCATTAGTTGTTGGGAGATAGTTTGGGTTTGGGATAATAAGCAAGACGAAGGAATTATTGACTTATCAAGTTGACGAATTCGATAAGGATCTGACAATCCATCCGGATAACTTATTAAACTTTAAATTAACCACTAGTAGGTTTTGAGTCGTTGTAATATTACTTGCGTGTGTTCACTTGAGTCGTGTCATGTCACTACTACACACGCGATAATACCCAACACTAGTAAATGACATTAACAAGGATACTTTGAAAATAAAAGTGGTATATACTTGGGAATAGTTTGGATATCAATACACTCTTCGATGCATGTTAAGATAAGCTTTATATTATTAGGGTGTGCCGAGTCGGTAGTTGCCGTGTCATGTTAGCTGCTGCTGTGCGAGTTCTATTGTTGATTTGTGTTTGTGCTTTGCTTGATTGAGGTAAGTTTCATAGCCCCTTTTTCTTTACTCATAAACTATTTATCGAAACTTGGGGTGAGAAAACATGCAAACTATTTTAATGGACCTGTCATTACATTTTGATTTGCTATAACGCTTTGACTGGCTAAGGTTAGATATGCAATAGATATTCGGTTTAGGCTAGGGTAGCAATCATTTGCTATAACATGGTGCCTGGCTAAGGTTTGATATCTATACCTGCTAAGGTTTGATATCTATACCTGGCCTAGACCAGGGTAGCAATGTAACTGTTTATACCTTGCTATAACGTGTTGCCTGGCTAGAGTCATCTAGAGCCCTACTGAGATCTCTTTTTTGGTATTGGAATGATTGTTATTGGATTTTGTTGGAATTTGTGGCTTGTATCTATCCTAGTTCAGTGTAGCAAATAATCCTATCAGGTCCACTATTAAACTTTGTGATTAAAGTTGGATCAACTTTGTGATTAAACCTATGAACTCACCGCGTTAGCTGACCTTTAGCATGTTTTCTCAGGTGATGTGAATTGATACTTGGAGATGTGCTATTTAGAGGCTTGGCAGAAGGGCATGGCTGATGGATCAATTAAACTCTGATAATGCTTTTGGAGACCTATCTTATGTTTTCTTTCGGGGCCTTATCTTTAGTATTTTTGAATAAATGTAAACTTGAAGTTTGGATTTTGAAATGTTTTATTTTAACGGATAATGTTATCTTGTTTTTGTATGCTTGTGTTGTGTACCAATCCAGTAGCACCCCGAAACTTTGATTAAGTCTTCCGTTGTACCGATAGCTGGGCATCAAAATCCATTAATAAGTCATTCGTAAGTAGTTCATTCTTACAATGAACAATCTGTGCGTAAGAGCCACATAGAGAGCATTTATCTACTTGATCGTTGTTGTTAACAAGAGCAGACACGTTTATGAAAATCAAGTAAATGGAGAAAAGCAATAATGTTGAAAGACCACTCTGCAAAGTAACGTTACTTCTTCTTCTGCTGCATAAAAAAACATTTCAGGTCACCTTTCTAGAGGAAGTAAAGTTACCATTATGGGGAGTTGGTTTCTATTCCAGTCGCATATCCAACAATGCACAGACGACAATTTTTTCTGCCCGCATTATTCTTCCATTCTTTGAGGATATAGCCTCTGTAGCTTGTTTGAGTGTCGCATACATGATGAAAGCAAACTTACTCCGTTTTCTCTATGGAATATCTGGGTCCAACCAGACTTTCTAAACTCATTTTAAATTATTTGAGATGAGAAGTTAAATTCCCCAATTAAAGAGTGACAGATTGTTCCTTAAGAATCTGTTTAACATCAACCTGATGTCTATCTTCTAGGTTAAATTGGTTCGGAGATAGGAGATTACTTGTATGGGGCTGAGCACACTCCAATGTTACGATGGTCTGTACCATTCTGTCCACTCCGGCGAGTTTGAAATTTGAAAAAGACCCAGCTTAAGTCAGAGGACTTTTGTGTTTTAACTATTTGAGCGGTTAAAGATGATAGCTAACATAAACTAAACCATATCTGAAATCGAAATTTACTACTTAAACTGGGATTCAGATCTACAGAATTAAAATACCCCGCTAGATCTAGAAAACTGAAAAAAATAGAGTGAACACTAAAACACAAATCCAATGATCCAAAAAGGAAATAGCTGAAAGATCAAAAATCCACAGGACTAGCAGTAGCAAACCAGAACTACGACACAACTCCAAACCCAAGATCCTATTTCTAAACAAAATGGATGATGCTTAATGCAGAAACCAAACCTGAAATTTGCACTTCGATGCAGATATTCAGTGTTATAGACCACTATATAAGCAAGGACATATAACTCAATAGTCTATACATCTCCTTAAACAGGACTTGACAGCCGGCAAAACAAGCTCTTTAAAGCTTTCACAAATCAATTAAATATACCCAAATGCAAAACCATACAACCTCCGCCAATCAATCATCAATGAAACAACTAAAGAAATTCACTAACCACTCAAATAAAGTGCATTCCATAGCCCACTAAAAGTCCTGTTATAATCTTGGTTTAGCAATTTAGACCACAAAACGCTCATGTTTTCTTGTCATTTATATTAAAGATCACACAAGCAGTAATTTTTTTATGTGGGTAAGCACTACCGTTAGAACTGACATATTGGTGGCCCAGGTAACGCGTAACCTTTTTTTATTGTTGAAGTGCCTGGATTACCTTATAAAGAGCACATTTGGATCATTGCAGACTTCATCTGCAAACTGCAGGGTATGAGCCCATATGATTATCACAGATGGTCATTCATGAATATAGAGTCTAGCTAATGAACCCATAGATATAAGTAATATACAGTAAACGGTAACTTAGTTCATTCTTCAACAAGACCAAACAAAAAGATATGCAGAATTAGCATAAGTAGCACAAAACTAACAAAGTCTATGAATAGTGGACAGATTTAGGCTTTTTCAATCTACGCAATGCTGATATGTTGTAATACGTAAAGTAACCAAATAGGAAAAAGAATAAAAATGAATATCCTGAAGTCCATGGCATCAAAAGAAACAAAAACATTGTAGGGGAAAAGATACCCTTCTGAAACTACCTTCCTTCCTTAACCCACAAAAATTTAAAACGGGGTTAAGGAGCTATGAACGCAATTTACAGAGCTCTCATGACATGCAAAAAATGAAAAAGGCTCAAGGACCAAGTCATGAAAGTTCTCTATACAAAGTAGATTCTTGGTAAAAGAAACTGACTGATATTACCTGCACTGTTTGTTTGGAGCTCAATGTTAGCTGTTCAAACTCCAGTCATAAGGCTGATAAACCACTTTTAATTGATTGTTATTAAGGAGATCCAAAAGAGTTTGGGTCTTTTCCACCTCCAAGTATATTGCAGCATGTTTCAGTACCTCTGCTTCATTCCTCCCAAAATCGACACTATACCTGACAAATTACACAATAAAACGTCTTAGATTTGTGAGAATAAAGTAAGAGGTAAGAAACATATGAATGCGGGTTAAGTCATTCCAACAAAGAGGTGAGCATTTAATAATAGAAGGCAGTTTTTTTCTTCTGACAGCTCTTTTTTTGGGTAACCATGGTTTCCGACCTTTTGGCCAACTAATTCACAGGGCTTGTAGGTTGTAATTATGCAAGAGTGAATCCAGAGGGTGTGCAGTCTTGATAGAACCACATAGTTGAAGCTTTTTGTAGTGTCAAAATAAAAATATTTGTACTGGTAACGCACAAGGACATTCAGATTATGCAGTCCTGGTAGTGAATACCCTGATTGATTTGAAGCCTTAGATCAACCACTGTACAGGTGTGGCTCCCTTTCTAGACTCTAGGTAAAGATGTAGTTAAGCAACATGTAAGTAAGCCATGCACTACACAAATTTTGAAATTTAAGGCCCAAAAAATTACTCCTTCTGTTTGAACGTTTGACTTGACTCATTAGTTGATATAAGTCTTCAACTAATACCTTGGTGCCTAAAATGCCCCTTGGTAAGACAAGATAAAGAGAATTTGGGGACAACGCTCTATCTTTACAACTATCTCGACATGACTAATAATGAGTCAATAGGTAGATACAGATTAGAATCTTCAAAAGAATAACAAACGTTGCACTGTTGAGAAAGGTGAAATTAGAGTATAATATTGTATACTACTTTCCGTAAGAGTAACGCAATGAAAGTTTTATGTTTTATTAGATTATAGCTCAATTGTATTATTTTGCAAAACTACATTAGAGTGCATACACAATTATATTAAAATTCTTCCGTAACTTACCATTTTAGTATTTTGGTAACTGATACAGTCATGGCGTCCGAATCAAGTACTAATGCCCCACTTTGAACAAAGTTGCGAGCAGCCTCCATTATTTCCATGTCAATATTTTTTGGAGAATAGCATCGAAGAGCAGGGTCCGACCGATTACCAGAAACCAACGCAAAGTGGATAAGAGGCTCAGAATAGGGAAGAGACACCTGAAAATTTTATTTATATAAAGAGACAACTCATGTTAACTTTGGATTTTCAATGCACTGATAAAATAATAAGTCTAATCTACTTATAGCAATTTTTAACCGATGCTACGCATGCATAATAAATCACAACCTAGCACAACCGCCATTAATTTCATTGATACCATTGATAAGAACTTTGGTTGATGAACACATATTTTGAAGAGCAATTTTATGAGAAGAAACAACCTTTGGAGAAACTGGCAAATTTACTCCATTGTGTCTATTAAAACCTCTTTGCAAGAATGCGAGAAAAGCTCTACCATTTCAGGTTTAACACAAACAATAGGTATTTGAGTCATTGTATAACTTGAAAGTTGAAACTAGTAATCCGGGCAATGATAAATTGATAATTTTACATACTTAAACTAGAAAACAATGCTATCTCCATACTCTGAAAACTATTTAAGTAGGGATTATAAGATGAATATTCGTCCAGTTGATTAAATTAATGAATTAGAGTGGAAGTGTCATTCTGAAAGACGGCTGCCACTTGAAAGCTTTTGTAGTTTGTTCTCTTTGTTAGTTTGGAATAAAATGGTATTTGGTTCTAACAAAAAGTTCAGACACTTTTAGCAGTAAGAATTTAAGCAAAACTAACAAAGTTATTGCCAACTTGCATGCCACATAATTCAACTAGTCAAAAAGTGCTTCAATAATTCTAAAGAGAAATGTGTCACCTTAAAGCGTTTGTCAGCTATAGCAAATGGCTTGATAAGAGTATATGGTGGTCTCTGGTTGGCTCTTAAAATGCCATTCTGAATGTCTGAAAGCGAATACGCAGATCCACCAATAACATATTTGAAGTCATTAAGCAATTTCCTTCTTTCCAATGCTCTTTCCGGATGACCCCATACAAGTATTGCATGAATTGCCATCAGATTATATAGATTAATAAAGAAGGCTAGCCTTTCTTCCTTGGGCGTTTTATTTAGGTCAAGTCTTTGAAGTTCTTCTGCAATCCTTAAGTACCTATGATGAATATTTGTAACTCAATCTGTCAATTTCCACTTTATAATTGAATCAAAACATGATAATTAGAGATGACAAAATGGGAGGGTTGGGTAGTTGGTCAAACCAAGTTCAGGCTGAAACGCTATATTATTAGGTGCAAAATGAGGTAAGGCCTTCTTTGCCAAAGTAATGGGTAGAAAGGAAAATGCTGATACGTTTCACTTCAACGTTGGTTAACACTTTTCCTAAAACAGGTCAGGTCAAGTTGCGCCAAAACACTTCTTGTAAAAAATTTAAATTTTTATAATTAATTACTGTGTCAAAAATTATTACAAAAGATGGTCAATGTTAATAACAAATTTGTTTTTTGAATGAAATAACTTTAGAAGTTTTGTTCATTTAGAAAAGAGTCAAAATACTTTAGTTTCCCTCATCCATTTGACCCGTTTCCATAAACTAAGTTTTATTTTTGTTCCGCTTGACCCATTAGAGATACAACATATTCGGAATTGAGCAATTAAGTAAATAGGTTGCAGTTGTATATCAGATAATACTTAATCAAATACTCAGCTGTTAAAGCTAGGGATTCTCAATAAAAGTTATGGTGCAACTCCAGACCTATTTATCAAATAATCTGACCCCAGATACTCAGAAAATATCTCATCGACAATATTCTTTGGCTTTGGATCGTAAGCATTTACATGATTAGTTTTATGAAACAGTCAAAGATGAATAATGTACCATCAAGTTGCAATAATCATATCCAAACACCCCCCACAACTGAAAAAAATCATTTGCAGCATAGAGCCTTAACTAACCTTGCAAACTCCTCACTCCCATGGATTGTTCTATATGCAATGTGCTTTCCATCTTCTGATGTGTAGGCGTCAAGGATGGCATATAGCAAAAATCTCAGCCTATTTGAGAGTTCTACAAGAGATTGCCTCTTCAGTTGAATGATACCCCTTGGGATGTTCTGACATTGACTTATTACAGGATCTTGATCCAAAAATCGATAAGGGTGATTGCCATCTTCAAAAGTATTCTCTCTGAAATTTATGCACACAATTGTTGAGCAAATATGTATTAGCTTCCTATCAGAAACAAAGAGTTCAAAATAAAAATATACAAAGAAACTAAAGGAAGTTAGAGTACTCACTCAAGCACATGCCGGAAAAAAAGCTCCTTAGCAAGCTTACGGCCGAATTCAATAGCCTGTTTGAAACAAATAATCCGTTTAGAGCACTAGCAAAAGATTATAAGTTTCTGTTTTTAGAATGTGTTTACAGCATTTTATTTTAAAACATGACTATGTCATCACATTATCACTTTCAAAATGCACATCCAAACACCTCATTTATAATTTTGATAATACTTTCAAGCTAACCAAATTATGACAAGAAGAAATGTGCAAACTATAAAGGGAAAATGGCAGGAAAATGCATCATACTTGCCACTTTTTGTCATTGTATGTAGCGTCCTTATTTTTTTTTTAATTTGGCACTAACCTTTTTGAATCGTGTCATTGTGTGTACCCACCTTTTTAAATCGTACTATTGTGTGTACTTTTTGACCATTTTACCCATACTTTTTTCAAATTTTTTAGGGGTAAAATGGTCATTTCACGGCTGAAAAAGTCACAAAGTACATACAATGACACGATTTAAAAAGGTTAGTGCCAAATTCAAAAAAATAAAAGGACGCTACATACAATGACAAAAAGTAACAAGTATGATGTTTTTTCCTGCCATTTTCCCAACTATAAAAGAAAAAGTATGGTACCTCTTCTCGTTCCAATAATTGATCTTCTGATAAGAAATCTACAGCTTCAGAACCTAAAAAGCAATTAGTTACCCTGCGAAATTTATAGAAACGATCCTTCACAGTAATTGATCCCTTCATCTTCCGAACAATAATTGCGAGTTCATCCACAACACCGCTACTAGACACATCATCTTCCCCTGAAAATGGTGGTAAAGGTGCTTTAGATGATGGCCATTCACTAGTTACATACTCTATTTTCTCGTCAAGCTGACCAGACTCATCCAAAGCCTTTAGCTCATCCGATCCTCCAATCAGATCCTGGTTGAAAAACACTTTAGGAACATCTAACGATCCCGTGATCTCTTCTAATTCCCTTTTTCTACTTGGGTACACATCTATATTTATTTCAAAATATCTAAGCTTTTTATTGCGTAGAAATAATCTTGCTTCTTTGCAGCTTTGACACCATAACTTTGTATATAATACAATTCTTCCTTTAATTACTTTTAATTCCAGAGACTCGAGAGTTACCTCCTTAAGCTCATTTTTGGCTTCTTGACTTTCATGTTTTTCTTCGATTGACTTTACATCCTTATCGTTGTCTGTTTCATAAGAATAGTCCTGTGCATCACCTTTTCTAGAAATACGCCGGAAAATGTTAGAGACTGAATATAAGCTCTTGAATTTTACAAATTTTGTGAGAACTGAATCCTTTCCCGGCCAAGCAACATTGCTAACAAGCAGTTTAGGTTCCTGAGTTTCATAAAGTACAAGCCTTTCTTCCTTTTTACTAGAAGTACTATCTTTAGGATTGGTTTTCATCTCCCCTGTACCTTCAGATAATGAATCTACAGTGATACCCTCTCGATCATTCAAAACCTCACCTATCTTTTCACCATCCTTAGATTTCAATTCTACATTTTCATCAGACTGATTGTTGATTGTATTTGTTTCTAAAGAGTGTTCTCTATCCTCCTTATCATTCACACAATCCAATATCTCACCCTGTTTACCAGTACAACTTACAGAATTACCCTTCTCCTGGTTTTCCTTGTGTGTATCTGATTCACCCGTGAGAGCATTAATCATGTTCTTAGAATTAGAAAGCCGAACTGGAGAAAATGAGCCGTGATCAGTAAACTTAGCCTCTTCCCGACCTCTTACCTCAATATCAGTACTATCATATACTGAATTATCAATTTCCCGGTCTTCCTTCTGAATATCTGTTTCATCCGTGAGAGCTTTAATCACGTTCTCAGAATCTGAAAGCGGAACTGAAGAAAATGAGCTGTGATCAGTAGAATTAGCCTCTTCACAACCTCTTAACTCAACATCAGTGCTATCAGATACTATATTACCCTTCTCCTGGTCTTTCTTCTGCGCATCGCCTTCACCCTTGATATCATTGCTCGAGTCCTCAGAATTTGAGAGCCGGACAGGAGAAAATCTGTTGTAATCAGTAGATTTAACCTCTTCCTGACCTCTCCCCTCAAAATCATTACTTTCTAATACTAAATTACCCTTATGGTGTTCTTCCTTCTGAGTATCTGGTTCATCCTTTATATCATTGGTCAAGTTCTCAGAAATTGAAAGCCGAACTGGAGAAGTTGAACTGTTATCAGTAGAATTAGCCTCTCCCCGGCCTCTTACCTCAATCTCAACATCAGTACTATCAGTAAACGAATTAGCCTTCTCCTGATCTCCTTTTTGAATCTTTAGCTCACCTGTAAGAGCATTTATCGAGGTCTCAGAGTTTGAGAGCCGAACTGGAGAAGATGAACTGTTAGCAGTATAATTAGCCTCTTCCCGATGTCTCACCTCAACCTCAGTATCAGTACCATCATTTACTGTATTAACCTTCTCTTGGTCTCCCTTTTGAATCATTGGTTCAGCAGTAAGATTATTGATCAGGTTCTCAATATTTGAGGGATGGACTGAAGAAGAGGTTGTGCCATCATCATTAGACACATCCTCTACCTGACCTCTTATCTCGATGTCAGTTGCAGAACTGAGTGTAGCGTCATAATTACCCTTCTGAATATCTGGCTCAAAGCCGGGATTTTTCCTTGTGTTCTCTGTAACTGAGAGTCGGGTTGGAGAAGAGTATGTGCTGTTGTAGGCACTGTTGTAGGCGGACATATCATCTTCTTGACTATGTATATCAATATCATTTACAGAATTTGGTACAGCATCGTAATCATCTTTTTCCAGGTCTCCTTTTCGAATATTTGGTTCATGAGTGAGAGTTATGCTCGAGTTCTCAGAATATGAGAACCGGGTTGGAGAAGAGACTGTGCTGTTGAAGGCACTGTTATAGGCAGACGTATCATCATCTTGACTTCTCATATCCAGATCATTTGCAGAATCCTCCATTTCAGCATCCATAATTTCGAGCAAATTTGCAACCACACGCTCTAAAAGATTGCACTAAAGTAATGCATAACTACTCAGCTGCTACAATGACAGTTACGAACTCACTTGAAAACACCTGTTTCAGAATACGAAAAATATAGCTAGTCTATCATTTGCAGATATTAAGCCAAATAAATATGGTTAATGTGTGTTTTATCAACTATTTTGGAACGGTGACATAAGTACATAACCTTGGAATCTCATAAGGACACTCAGCATCATTGTATTTAATGTTTAATGTGTAACAGACGATTAAAGGGATTAATTACTACAATTGGAGTCGCAATGATCTGTTTATAATGTTTTAGCAGAAAACAAATTAATATTATTAATAATTTTTCAAAGCTAGAATGTAAATGGACTTAAAATTACAGCAATCCCCCGTTAAAAAAAACAACATCTTTATATGATTATTCAAGTCCGGCTTTTACCCCTGAAAATACACATCCAAACACCCAATAGAATATTGATTGCAGAGTCAGTGCAGATCAGTGAAAATAAGAAACCATTAACAATTATATCTAGTATAACCCTTATACAGAGTTTATAATGGGAGGTTCCACCAATTTTAAGTCCAAGTTAAAGAGCACTCTTGGCCATTCATTCCATTCAATTTGGTCCATAATGAAGAGCAAAAAAGAAATCACACAAACACAGTTTCAAACCAAACACACAATTACCCACCGCACAAACACATATATGTACTCTTTGATTCAAGCATCGTTCCAAACTATCCAATTATTCATATTTTACACTAACTCTCTCTCTCTCAAAACCGAAACCGTTGGAAAACATCAAATTCAGTATTAGGATACAAAAAACTTTGACACTGTGCATGAATCATAAGATCCATTTAAGTTACTTCACTAGCTTCTCCACACACTTCAACAATTTTTTTTTTTTTTTTTGACAAGAAATGGTAGATAAAACCGGTTCACCATTGTCCGTTAATGTCATCGTATGTAGAAAAATTACTCCATTTAAACTTAGCAAGATTATCATATTCGGAGCTAAGTCAAACATATCAAATTAAGGGTTATGCTAAATATAGCTCTTAGGGCCATATTTAACTGGTTACGATATGCATACATCATCGTATTATTTTAAGCCTTTAACCATAACCACCTAAAATAGGCTGTAGGTAATAACCTCAAAAGATATTGATGATAACCACTAGTTAAAGTACAATAAAAATAAGGGAATTTTTGTGATCTTTTTATTTTGCTATTCAAACACACCTTTGTCTGTATTTTGTGCATGTAAAATGACTATTTTACCCTTCAAAAAATGAAAAAAAGTAAGGGCATAATAGTCACAAAATACACACAAAGGTCGAAATTCAAGAGCTTTGTGTTTTAATAGCAAAAAGAAACAAATGACTACACGGAACCACAAAAATTGACAAGTTGTATGCATTTCCAAATCATTATGCATATCTTACACTATATATAAACATAATTAACCAACGCGGGTGGTCGAGCTGGCAAAGAGCTTGTGATTATCATCACCAAAGTGTGAAAGGCCAGAAACTATGGATACCCTGAAAAACATAAACCTCGTAGCCATAACCCTAACCGGCTTACACGCCTCGCCCCTAGGACAATATGTGAAAGACAATTTTTAGACTCCCTTGGCAGCTAGCTAGGAGAGTGTCCACCCACTTTAGGAAATAACCATTTCTCTTTGCATGTGTTGTTTTCTACACTTTTTCTTTAAACTATTCCAATTATCACAATTAGGAAAATGCAATATAATCAAAACATATTTTCTAAACTCTATAACATTATTCTAAACTTTACCAAAATAAAATAAAAAATAAAATAAAAAATGATGCCTTAATTCTACAAAATCTAACCCTATGATAATCCCATAATTTTAGTCTCAACAACATACATTTAGATAAGCTAACCCTAAAATTGTACATTTCAAAACGGAATGCAAAGAATTGCATCATATTAATCACCTTAGGCGAAATTGTAACACAAATGAGGAGACTTACGTACAGATTTAGGATGCAATGCAAATGAAATGAAATGAAACGAAGAATTTATGAGGGTAATAATTTTGGGAATTGAAGGTTTGAAAGCGTTTCGTCGTTGCAGTTAATATTCATTAATTTTTGTATATATTAATATTTGTGTTTGTTTCGTTTTTACGGAAAGCGGGAACAACAATTTATTAGTGAGTAAATGGGTAATGCGGCGGTGGGCACCATGTGATTATATTTTGCATTATTTGGTTATACGTTAAGTTGTATTTTATGTTGGGTTTCTTATCTTGTGCCCTAGGGCATAAGATAAGAAAGACAAAAAGTACAAACGACAACAAAATAGACTTCGGGATAAAATATGTATTTTTTTTGGGTCTTTTAGTATTTTTTTTGTACTTTTTGTCTTTCTTATCTTATGCCCTAGGGCACAAGATAAGAAAACCTTTTATGTTTTATAAGTAGAGATATTAGAGATGGTTAAACCAAATAACTTTAGTTTGAACAACCAACCGCTTCCTAACAAACTTGCTTCCTAACAAATTAATTTAGAAATCTTTCCATAATAAGAAAGAAAAAAATCTGAATTTTAAGTCTTTCTAATTATAAAATAATCCCAAATGCATTATAATGTAGTATAGATATAGATAATAACTCATGTGCCTAAACTCATGTCTAAAGTATTCATCATCTGACACATGAAACATGCATTTTCTCTCTCATAATTTTTAACTTTGATTTTGACACATGTCACGATCTTAAAGTTAAACATGTCTTTAGGCATAAGTTTTAGTCATGCATATCATTGTCCTTATTTATTTGGGAACTTACCATATAAAGCGATGATTCTCTTTTTAAAATTTTCAGACTTATAAGAAATTATACATGATTTATAACACTTTAATGCATAAAATTTTCAGACTTACAACAAAATAAACATAGTGTACAACAAAATAAGCATAGTGTAATTTTCAGACTTACAACATAATGTATATAATTTTCAAAATAAACATAGTGTACAACAAAAGAAACATAATGCACAACACTTTAATGCATATAATTTTCAGACGTACAATAAAAGAAGCATAGTGTACATAAAACACCACATTACTCATACGAGAATTTTTGTAAAAAGTGTACCTCAGCAAGTTTTGATTTGCAAATAAATCTCTAAGGGTACTGTTCATGCAAAAATGGTTTTCTGGCCTAACACTCGTTAACTTTTCACGTTAGTGACGTGTAAAATGACTATTTTACCCTCCTTTACTTCCACAATTTCTATTCGTACCTTTCCCCGCCAATAACAAAACACAAACACAAGTGCACAATTCAAATCAATCGCTTCTCTTATTCTTAATTTTTCTCAATAAATAATAATATTAAGGTTCATCTTTTAATTCCTTTTTATCTTTCATTCAATATCTCATCTGAGTACCATTTCATACTTTAAAATTAGGGTTCATCAACATATTAAGGATCATTTAATCTATTTGTTATCAATATTATATCTTAAATTCATTATTATTATATTCTTGTTATTTGATTGAAATAAACATAGTTACTTTCAAAACTCATATCCAAACACCCCCTTCCAAAAAAAATTAGCATCAAACCGGAACTGTGATCCAACTTTGTGTAGGTAATTCGTGTTTCAAATTGTGGTATTTATATTCCTCAAGACAATTACGAAATAGAGCTGTCTACAAATTGGTACACGTAAAAAGTCAGATCATAGTTTGATGTGAAGTTGAATAGTAATACTAGGAAAGTAACTTAGAAAACTGTATGTGCGGCATGTATAATATAAATTAACATTAATATGAATCACTGTTAGGGTATCCATCTATATATTTGGTTATGATTAATTTTGAGGCCCTTAATAAAATTCCCCTTTCTTGTGCATGTTTGATAATTTTTGTTAACTGCATAGTTTTGTAAGCTTACTTGTCAAGTGATTGAACCTAAACGGTCAACTAAATTGACCAAGTGATTTGGTCAACAAATTCAAACTGCCTAGAGTCAATGTTCCGTGAATAGTATAGTTTTTCCCCGGGTCGTTATGTCCCGACGAGATTGAAATGGTGTTTGAAAACGTTTTTGAGAATGAGTGGCACTGAGGACAGTAACCAGAGATGATTGGGAAGTGATTATACTACTGATTGCTTGGTATTTGAACAATTGAAACAGTATTAACAATAACAGGTACATAGATATAATTACACGTATGCAATATTGGAAATCAGAAACGATTGCAGACTGAAGAAAAGGTGAGAATTAAACAATTTACAACTACAGGGGGTGCAAGTGAAAATTTTACAAACTTAATTATAAAAGAAAATGAAATTTAAAAAGAAAATTATTTTTTTGATTATTTTATTATTTAATATTAATTATTTAAATAAAACTATTTAACTATTTAATTAAAATTAATTAACTTAAAAACTTAATAATACAAATTTAAACTAGGAAATAGCAAAATTAATTTCTAAAAGTCTAAAATAACTTAAAATAAAATTAAAAATTAAAAATTAAAAATATGTATTTTTGTCTTTTTGTGGGTTTTTTATTAATTAAATACTAATTATATTACTTAAACTATTTAAACTATTTTAAATTACTAATTATACTAAAAATGACTAGAAAATTATAGAAAAATTTAAAAATCTAATTAACATCTCAGGAATCCTAAAAAAATTATAAAAAACTCATAAAAATTATTTTTAGACTAATTTACTAATTATTTACTTATTAATTAATTAAAATCTAATTTAACTAAATTAATTAAGAAAATTAGAAAATGAACATTAGTGATTAAGAAACTATTTTCTAAAAAATACTAAATGATTTATAAAACCTAAGAAAAATATAAAAAGGTACTGTTGTTAAATAAAAATTAAGAAAACTATTTAATTACTAGTATTACTTAATTAATTAATTAGACTATTATTAATTCTAATAATTATTAAATTAAAAGAGAAAAATCTAAGAAAATGACTGAAAATACTTTAAGGTAAACGAAAATTAAGAAAAATATAAAAATGACGAAGTGCTTATTAATAAGCTGAAAAGAAAAATTAAAAAGATAAATCCTATTAAATAGAAGCTATCACTATTTTTAAAATTGGTTTTTGTTGGTTTTTCTTATTGACAGATGATTATAAGCTAAAATTAAGTAACTTTCGTGAAAACACTTTTGATATAGCTTATAAATAAGCTATGTGCACCCACTTGTGCTTAACAGTGGACTTATTAGCTTATTAGGACTTATGCACTCTTTGAAAAAGCTTTGAAATAGACAAATGGTCAACAACAGATGATTAACAACTAGAAATAAGGCAAAGGACACAAATAAGCACTCTGGATAAGCTATTATGAACTAAATAAGCACCTATCAAAATACTAGGTCAAAACAGGCCAAACACATGAACTTTGGACCTCTGTGGGGTCCACAGAAGTCAAGGGGGGTCCAAACTGAACTTTGAACTTCCAAGTGGACCTGGTCAACTTCAAAATAAGCTAATAAGCTGGGCTTATGGCTTATTATTGAGGTCTGGGTGAGGTATGGAACTTGGTCTCAAACACTGAGTGACTCAGTATATGCTTCTGAGACAGGCCACAAAGGTGGGTCAATTAAGCTGAGGGCAAAAGGTCTGAGAGCCAAAATAAGCACTCCCTCAATAAGCTGAGGTGGAGAGCTTTCTAAAAAGCTAGGGTACAGGGTGTGGGGTCCACAGAGTCAATCATAAAAGAGCTTGGAGTTTTGGCCAAGAACCTGTGCACAGGGCATGTACTTGCCCTGCAGGTTTAATTAAGCTAGTGTATAAGCCAAAATAAAAATCAAAAAAATAAGCTGGGTTTGGGAACTTGTAGCTTAGGTGACAGACAATGACTTGTGAAAAGCTCAGGGTCTAAATCTTAACAAAAAAATCACAATAAATCTCCCTATTTTTGGATTTCTGAAACAAGTATGCTTTTGACTTTTTGAAATTATGAACTTAGGTTGACTTTTGTGAGATTTGATCTTGATTTATTGACTGATTTAAGTTACTTAAGCTATAAGGAGACTAAATTAAGCTAAGACTTGCACTTGTGAGTTAAAATGAGGCTTATGCTACTTAAATTCCAACACAGACAGATTTTTGGCCAATATCTTGGTGATTTTGACTTTTAGAGCTTACAACCTCCTAGATATGGTTTACCTAGTCTATATTACCACTGAGAATGATGTTTGAACAGTTTTTAAGCCATGAATCCAATTAAAGCTTAGCAAGACAGTTAAATCCAAACAACCTGTTAAACTTGTGATTTTTAAGAAACTAAATGAAATATGAAATACAAGCTATGCTATGAGCCACAACTTATCTAATAAGCTATTTTAAAGCAGAATAAACACTAATCAAACATAAACAAGCACTAATGAATAGAAACTCAGATTTGAGTGATTTTGCTTACAATTTTTGCACTTCCAAGCCAATGATCAAGAACTAGGATCACAATATCATTCCTATAGGTTTCCACAAACCTCTAACCCAGGGCCATCCAACATTTACCTTGCTCCAGCTATAATCACCATGAAACTTGAATGTTGACTTTTCTTGACTTTTTTTTTTGGTATTTTTGATTTTTGATACTAATATGATTTTTAAGGTTACTAATAGCTTATATAAGCTATATAGGAGCTTATGTGATCCTAGGAGTCCATAACTTTAAACAGAAACAGTAAAATGAGCTTAATAATAATTATGAAATAAAAGAGAAATTGCAATACTGAGATTGAGGGTAAAACTTGAATTTGATTAATAAAACAGTTAAGATTACACTGAAAGAACTTGATACAATGCTTAAAAGCTTGAATATTACACTAGAATTTGAAATCTTAATTAAATGACATACATTAATACTAATTAGACTACTCCTTTCTTCCTTTGCCTCTTCTCCCTTTTATATGCATCAATTAGGGTTCCTCGGAGCCTTTTTGTGCTTTGCCACTTCAATTTGGGCTATTGGATGGCCTGTGATTGATCTTATCCGTTTAACCAATTTTGGCGCCAAAATTAGATAAGGCCAATTGCTTCTGTATTGCGTGTATAGTGAGGGGGGCATTAAATGGGGGTTGTCTTGTTAGGTAAGGGGTAGTGGGTTGGGCGGTGGATGTGATGGAGGAGGGTGATGATGGGACGGTGCTACAGTGCAAGTGGAGAGGGGTGTGGGAGGGAAGGGGATGATGTGGTCAAATGGCTTGACCGTTTATTTTTTAGAACGGTTTTGAGGGTTTTTGGGCTTAGGGATGGGCCAAGGGAAAAAGGTTGGGCTGGTGGAGGTTCATTGGATTTGGTTTTTTTGGGGTTATAATAATTTGGTCTGTTTGGTTTGTAAGTTATAACAAGAACCAATTGTGTAATATGCCGAGAGTTGGGGGTTGGTTTTGTAATTTTCCCTAAGTATTCACAAGGTCCATTCCTGTCATGATTGAATAATTCAAGGATCAAAGTTGATTTTTCCAATTTTGAATTTCCCAGGGACCAAATCTGCCAACTTTGCAAACTTCATGGACCAAACATGTAATTTCACCAAACTTTCCAACCAAGGACCATTCCTGCCAAAACTGAGTAGTACAAGGAAAAAATTGATTTTCTCAAAGTTTTATATCCTAGGGACCATTTTTGTCAATTTTGCAAAGTTGAGGGACTAAACTTGTAATTTTGTGAAACTTTGCACCAAAGGACTAATTATGTTATTTGTGATTCAAAAAGGACCTTTGGTGACTTTTTCATGTTTTTAGAATAACCAGGGACTAGTTTTGACAACTTTTGAAAGTTGAGGGACTGAAACTGCCAATTATGTAAACTTTGTTCATTTTTCATTTATTTTTGATTATTTTGCATCTGAAACATATAAAACACAATTCTGGGATATGTTCAGTATTATGATGCATATTTTAGTGTTTTTGAATATTTTGGCAGCTCAGAATAGGTAAAAATGATGAGTATTTACACGCTCATCAATCCCCCACACTAAAACATTGCTAGTTCTAGCAATCTTTTGAGAAAACTTAATGGATTTGAACTCTCTTTACCAAAAGCCATTACTTCTGGAGTAGCCAAATGTTTCAATTCAAGTAAGAACTATGGTACACCAATAACCATATGATTTTGAGCAAACCGTCAGCTCTAAACGGATTTGATTTGTCTTTACCAAAAGCCGTTTGCTTCTGGACTAGCCAACTCTTCACGATTAAGGATATGGTGAGTTGGATCCCATACAATTTTTGGCAAATTGTCAGCCATCAACGGTTTTGAGCAATCTTTACCAAGAGCCCTTTGCTCCTGGATTAGCCAGTCCTTGTGTGAATTAGACATGGTGGACTGATTACCATTTGTTGTGTTTAGTGTGAAGCACTTCCACTAAAAAAAATTGTTTTGGGCTAAAACGGGGGTATTATGGCACTTATAAGGTAAAAATGTGATAAAATTCGCCAGAATTCCCCCCCCCCCCCCACACTAGAACTGAATATTGCCCTCAATATTCAAAGTACCGGCCATTATGCCGATATTTTGAAAAACTTTGACTTGAAAATTTGAAACTTGGGCAAGTGTGGGAATAGCATTTTTTTTTCAAGATTACTTTATATACAACAGCATGGGGGACTCCCCCACACTAGTTTGGTAGAAAAGGGAAAAAAGTCAGAGATATGGGTGAAAACCCATGTTTTGCTAATTTTTGTTCACCGAGTCACTAGCTTGACTCGATCCCCGAATTCAGTTGTCCATGGGGAAAGTTTGGAGATCTGGGACAACCATGGATGGTATGTCCTCTCCAAAATAGTGTTTCAAACGATCACCATTTACTTTAAAGTTAGGACCTTCGGGTTGAGATAACTCAACAGTCCCGTATGGGTATACTTTTGTAACAGTGAATGGTCCAGTCCATCGAGTTTTTAATTTCCCCGAGAAGATCTTTAACCTTGAATTGAAAAGAAGGACTCTGTTACCGACGTTGAAAACGCGGTTCTTAATCTTGGAGTCATGGATCTTCTTTGTCTTTTCTTTGTAGATCAAAGAGTTCTCGTAGGCTTGATCACGAAGTTCCGTTAATTCATTGAGTTGAACTTTACGGCGATCACCCGCTCATAGTTTGCATGTTTCAAGGCTCAATAGGCTTTGTGCTCGAGCTCGATCGGTAAATGACACGCCTTCCCGTATACAAGCTTGTAAGGAGTACACCCGATGGGTGTTTTGTAAGCTGTACGGAAGGCCCAAAGTGCATCATCTAGTTTGTCCGACCAGGAGGCACGGTTTTCACCTACGATCCTCTCAAGAATCCGTTTAATACCACGGTTTGAAACTTCCACTTGCCCACTTGTTTGTGGGTGATACGCGGTAGAAAGACGGTGAGTTACACCGTACTTAAGCATGACTTTTGCGAATTGATCATTGCAAAAGTGTGTACCGCGATCACTAATGATGGCACGGGGAGTTCCAAAACGAGCAAAGACGGATTTCAAGAATTTCACAACAACTCGGGCATCGTTGGTGGGTAAGGCTTTTGCCTCAACCCATTTTGACAAATAGTCAACAGCCACGAGGATGTATTTGTTTCCACTAGAAGATGGGAATGGCCCCATAAAATGAATGCCCCAGACGTCAAAGATATCACAAACTTGAATGGCATTTTGTGGCATTTCGTTCTTTTGTGAAATATTTCCGTGACGCTGACAGGCGTCACAAGCTTTGAATAATTCGTGGGCATCCTTATAAATCGTGGGCCAATAATAACCGGGGTCAAACACCTTTTTGGCGGTGTAGTTAGGACTATGGTGGCCCCCGGTGGGTCTAGCATGGTAAGCCTTGAGAATATTAGTGGCTTCCTGTCCGTAAACACATCGCCTGATGACTTGATCGGCACAAATTTTGAACAAATAGGGGTCGTCCCAGAAGTAATGTTTAACGTCTTTAAAGAATTTGTTTTTCTGTTGGGACGACATCCCCTTCACAATGAAGTTACCCGCATGATAATTTGCAAAGGTTGCAAACCATGGGGTAGAAGAGTCACCACGAAAAGAAACCACATTGAGTGTCTCGAGAGGAAATGTTTCATTTATTTTCTGTTTCTCGGACACATCCTGGTGAGGGTTTTCTAATCGTGAGAGATGATCAGCAACAAGGTTCTCGACTCCTTTTTTATCACAGATAATGATATCAAATTCTTGCAGGAGGAGAACCCAACGGAGTAGCCTCGGCTTTGCATCTTGTTTTGCAAATAGGTACTTCAAAGCCGAGTGATCCGTATACACTACACATTTGGTCAGTATCAAGTATGTCCGGAATTTTTCAAAGGCATACACCATAACTAATAGTTCTTTTTCAGTGGTGATGTAATGACCTTGAGCCTCGGTCATAGTTTTGCTTGCGTAGTGTATAGGCTGAAAGTATTTTGCTTTTCGTTGCCCCAAGACCGCACCTATGGCAAAATCACTAGCATCGCACATAAGCTCAAAAGGTAGGTCCCAATCGGGGGCAACAAGAATTGGTGCCTCAGTAAGCTTTTTCTTCAGAGTTTCAAAAGCTTTGATGCACTCAGGAGAGAAGATAAAAGGAGCATCCTTTTCGAGGAGATGGGTCATCGGCCGGGCGATTTTGGAGAAATCTTGGATAAACTTACGATAGAAGCCGGCGTGACCCAAAAAGCTCCTAATACCTTTGACAGTAGTGGGATGAGGTAATTTAGCGATGACATCAATTTTGGCTTTGTCAACCTCAATCCCGTTTTTTGAAATTTTATGGCCGACGACAATGCCCTCTTTAACCATAAAATGGCTCTTCTCCCAGTTGAGACTCAAGTTCGTATCTTCACAACGTTTTAGCATCTTTTGCAAGTGGGAGAGACAAGACTGGAATGAATCCCCGATGACTGAAAAGTCATCCATAAATACCTCCATGGTTTTCCCGATCAAGTCGGAAAAGATTGACATCATGCACCTTTGGAACGTGCCAGGTGCATTACATAAGCCGAAAGGCATACGTCTGTAGGCAAAAGTTCCGTAGGGGCATGTGAAGGTAGTTTTCTCTTGATCCTGTGGATCAATAGGGATTTGGAAGTAACCCGAGAAACCATCGAGGAAACAGTAGTATTCATTCCCCGCTAGTCTTTCGAGCATTTGGTCCATAAAAGGCAGAGGAAAATGGTCTTTACGGGTGGCTTCATTCAACTTACGATAGTCAATGCATACTCGCCAACCCGTGACCAAACGAGTTGGAATCAACTCGTTTTCCTCGTTTGTGACAACGGTTATGCCACCCTTTTTAGGAATGCAATGAATTAGGCTAACCCAAGGACTGTCAGATATAGGGTAAATTAATCCCGCATCAAGAAGTTTTAGAACTTCTTGTTTGATAACTTCGTGAATTTTAGGATTTACCCTCCTCTGATGTTGCACTGCTGGCTTAAAGTCATCCTCCATTAAGATTTTGTGTGTACAAAAGTCCGGGTTAATACCCTTAATGTCGGAGAGTTTCCAAGCAATTGCTTGCTTGTGTGACTTAAGAACCTTTAGGAGTGCAGTCTTCTCCTCATCTTTCAAGTCTTTAGCAATAATGACGGGTAATTTATCATCACCCTCCAAAAATGCATACTCTAGATGAGGAGGCAAGTCCTTGAGCTCGACCTCGGGAAATTCTTCATATTTTTCAATAGACTTAATTTACGCTTTATGAAGTTCTTTTGGAGACGGAGAGGGTGAAGGATCGTCATTTAACAATCTTTCAAGAAGAAGAATATCCCCCTCGGAATCAAGATAGTTTTCATCAATCTCATTTGAAATTGAGCTATCTTGAGCAAGAAAAGCCTCGACCTCTTCCAAAAGGAAGTCACTCCCCTCAAACGGAGTGAGAGAAGGGGAGGAGTCGGATATGATAGGCTCAGAAGAAAGAGTGGTACTGCCACTTGGTGAGAAACCGAGAACCTCTTAAGAATACTCCTTTGAAGCAACATCGATGATGTCAATTCGGTTTATTGATTCAGAGTCATCGTTGGAGGAGTATCTTGAAGTTTGATCAAGGTTGAATGTGATGGCTTCACCACCAATACGCAAAGTGATTTCTTCTTCGAAAACATCGATTAGTGCACGACCAATTCTTAAGAATCCCTTCCCAAGAATGAGAGGAACTCTTGGGTCAGCATCGAAATCAACAATCACGAAATCTGCCGAAAAATGGAACTTTCCTACTTTCATGAAGATATCTTCGGCAATGCCGAGAGGATGAGATATAGTACGGTCTGCAAGCTCGAGAGTCATGCAGGTAGGAGTGAGCTCAGGAAGAGAGAGCTTCTTGTGCTTTCATGAATTGTTTTAAAACTTCATCTGAGGAAGGCTGGGGTTGAACAACACTTTGATTTTGGTTAGGAAAATTTTGAACACGGTTGTTTTGAAAATTTCCTTGGTTTTGGTTGTTGTTACCCTGAAAATTATTTCTCTGATTGAAATCACCCTTATTGTAATTCCCTTGACCTTGGTGTCTTTGAAAATTTCCTAGAAAACCTTGATTTTGATTGCCATTTTGAAAATTGTTTTGATTAAAATGACCTTGATTTTGGTTCGGGTTTTGACCTTGGTTAAAATCTCCTCAATTCTGATTTTGATTCGAGTTACGGTTTTGATTTTTGTTAAAACCGGGAGGTCCGAGAAAATTGTTGGAACGATAGCTTAAAAGATTACGGTCCCCTTGTGGTTGGTAAGAATTACCCCCCATGTTGTAGGAACCTTGAGCAGCATAAACGTTCTCTTGAGGATAACCAACAGTAGCTGGACACTCGGAATACAGATGTGGGCCTCCACAAGTTTCACAACTTCGGGCTACGGCTTTCACTTGTTGATTTTGGAGGTTTTGATTCATCCTCAACATAGCCGTAGCAAAGTCGTCCATCTTTTTAGTGTGAACCGCGATATCAGGAGATGATGATGATGAAGGAGTGATTGATTTACATGACTCATCCCTCTCCACAGAGGAATCCCAAAAGTTATGGTGGGCAATCATGTTCTCAATCAGATCATAGCACTCTTCAGGACGCCTTTTCATGAAGGTCCTACCAGCAGCAGCATTGAGAATGTCTCGGTGCCTCAATGTTAAACCATTATAGAAAGTATCTATGATGGTAACTTGTAACATATTGTGGTTAGGGCACCGATCAATTGCGAGCTTATAACGTTCCCAAGCCTCGAATAGAGACTCATCGGGACGCTGCCGGAAGTTGTTGATATCATTTCGTAACTTGGTAACCATGGAAGGTGGAAAATATTTTGCTAAAAACTTGGTTACCATTTCATCAAAGGTACGAATCGAATTCTTGGGGAGTCGGTCAAACCAAGCAGTGGTATGATGGGTGAGAGAATAGGGGAAGAGATACAGACGGAGGGCATCATCGGTGACACCGTGTTGTTTCATGCTTTGGGTGACGGTAAGGTACTTGTCAAGATGCTTGTTAGCATCGTCACCCGGTAATCCGTGAAATTGACACGAATTCTGGACTTGTTGGATCATGTGGTGCTTGAGGCCAAAGTCCGTGGCCTCAATGGTGAGTGGTGCAATAGGTCCGCCCCTCCCTTGCATGGTAGGCTGACACAACTCCTCCATCGTTCGGAGATCGGGAGCTGGCTCATCCTTGGGAGGGTCAGGGGGTGGTGGTGGCCCGTCGTCCATTTCTGTTTTTGGTTCTTCAATAACAGTACGTAGCTCGGGTACGTTTTTCTGATTTTTACGCTTTGTTTGTGAACGAGTGCGCATGCACTAAAAACAATTTTTCAAAACAAATTCGAGGCAAAACAACAAGGAACTTAAACCAATAATCACAAGTGAATGACTTCTTTGAAAAAGGTATACCACTCATAGGGATACAATGGTAAGTTTTAATCTTTAGTTTGGGAACTTATTATGTTCACACCCCCAATTGGTAGGTGTTCTGCCTTGGTTTGTGGTGGTAAGATTTTATGTATTTATTATTAACAGAAAAATTGTTTTTGGGCTTTTCGGGTGTGTGTGCAGAAAACTTTGGAAAATATTTTTGTTATCGATTCGTTAACCGAAATCGACCTCTTTAAAATTACTCGCAGGGTGGTGGGAGAGAAGAATGGATCTCTCTTCAGTTCGCAATTTAATGTCAGAACTTCCGTATTCCACCTGTGTAGGTTGTAATCTTAAAGAAACCGAAGTAATTTAACTTCATGATTGTTTTGTTGTTTATTATTTTATTTATTTATTTTTTGGTGTTGTTAACACTTCAGGAGAAGTGTTAATGAACTTTTTGATATGATTGATATTTTTACAAAAGTGGAGAAATTTGTACAGGGAGGGTTTTGAAAACCACTAAACTTAAAACGATTTTAAAACACGCAACAACCTCCCCGGCAACGGCGCCAAATTTTGATTGAGCCTAAACGGTCAACTAAATTGACCAAGTGATTTGGTCAACAAAGTAAAACTGCCTAGAGTCAATGCTCCGTGGATAGTTGTTAGGAATACGAATATTCCTATAAAAGACTCGGTCACCTAAATGATGTAATAGTATTATGATAGCTCGTAGTTAGTTTATTAGTTAGTTAGATATTAATTTAGTTTAGGTAACATCGTGGAAGAAGGACGGGTCTTTACCCACTGTATGCCTGATCCACAGCCCGGGTGTGGGCATTTTTATCTTTTTTTGTAAGACACTATATATACCCCTCTCCACATGTGGAGAGGGTTGGTGTTTCCTTTCATTCAATCTAACCTTCTCATTTTTGTCTCATCTCTTTCTCTCTCTAGAAACTCCCAACTCACTTTCTCTCTCTAAAATCTCTTCTTATTCTTCTTTCTTGAATCTTACTACAAGTAACCATACATGTTTATAATTATGAGTATCCTACAATTGGTATCAAGAGCCAAGGTTTCATCTTAGGACTTGGTTTTCTTGGATTTGGAGTGGTTTTTGTGGTTTTTAGTTAGTTTGTTTAGTTTTCTTGAAAAACACCTTGGTTTGATCTTGTTAGTGTAATATGATGTGTTATGGATGTACTTTCATGATTTGTAGATGGTTATATGCTTAGTTTGGTCATTGGATGAATCATTTCATCATTTTCGTCATCTTTTGGGTTGAATTCGTGGGTTTATTTTGGATGTTCTTGGTAGAGATTAGTTTGTTCTTGGTTGAGATTAGCTTGTTTCTTGGTTGAGATTAACTCAAAAACAGGTAAAAGACGAAAAAGGACGATAGTGACTGTTTGTTATCTTTTGTGTCTTGCGGTTATCTCTTTTCCTCATACTTGCGTCTATCTCAGATTCATATTGCGGTTTGTTCATAAAGTTGCGGTTAGCTATTAAAGTAGCGGTTAGATCATTAATTTGCAGTTAACTTTTTTTTTTCTTGCGGTTAGATGTTGATTGCGGTTTCCGTGTTAGCGATTACATTTTTTTTAGTAGCGATTACCTGCTACTAGTAATAACATCAACTAATTAATCAAATCCAAACTGAAAACAAAGCAAACAACTTCCCAACATCTCATCACATCTCCTCTACTTTCTTAAAGATACACAAGATCTCAGCTCATTCACTTCTTATTAAAAATCATTGAGATGAATTTTTGTGAGTGAATCCAAACCATCATAGATCTTTTTGTTTTTAAGCATACACTTCTTTGATTATATAACAAACATCAAAGAAACGATACTGTTAATTGGATCTCAGTTTATACTTCGTTATAATAAAAGCTATATCAAGACCATTAAAAGGTCAAACAAACGAATGTATAAATCATCATCGATCTATGTTTGAAGCACAAATTTTTTTTCTTTCGAACATTAAAAGGAAGACATAATTATATTGTTTCAACTCTTTTTGCGTTCGGTTGATTAAAGATACTTCAACTTGAAACGAAAAGGAATCGATTGATCTCAGTCATCTCTTTTGCAGACCAAGGGTCATCCAAAGACAAAATCTTAAGAGATTCATCATCATAGATCATTTTGTAGCAAACAACTTCTTTTACTATCCAATTATTAAAAGAAGAAAAAGAACAAGATTGGCCCTTTCTTCCTTTGAATCGGTTAACTTAACACATAACTATATAAAACCTACCTGGTTATTTTTGTTCTCTTCTTCGTTGGCATTCAATGGCAAGTTGATATTATGATGGTGCTTAAATTCGGTTCATCCATACAGGAAAAACAAAGGGACGATTTGATAGTGGTTTTAGGTGTTGAATGTTTTGTTATCTTTGATTTAATTTGGCAGAATTTTTGGTGACTACGCTTGTACTCAAGATTAGGGTTAAGTGAGGGGGATTAAGTGGTATTATATACCCAAATATTAGGGATAGAGGGTGATTGTTCTTGGGCTGATAATTATTCTCGTGGATTTGGGCTTAATTTCTGATAATTATTAAGTGGTAACTGCTCGTTTAAGTTGTGGGCTGCGCAGATTGTAACTGCATTTGGTTTTGGGCTGCGTGGATTGTGTAAACAACAAGGGTCGTATGTTATGTTTGATTGTGTGCTGTTACGTCCACAAAGTAACAACTGTTGTTTTGTTTTTGTTTGGAACACTAAACTAACTTAGCTACTCATTCGAATACAAATTATTGTCTTTACAAATGGTATTTGTTTGGTGGTAATATTGTTGTATTAAGCTTCTCTCATCCGAATACCTGTTTTGGTTTGGGATATTTTTTTCTCACGGCTTTGATTGTGGTTCTAGTATCCGAGATAATTTATTTTGGGCTGAGATTATTCGGGTTCATGTGAAATTAACTTTTGTGCTTGTTATTGTGAAAACGTTAACAAGTTTCGAAAACTTATTTGATAACTCAATCTCATTCATTTTTCACCTACAAGACTTCATCATTCTTCGCGTCATCAACAATCTACCTTCACCATATTCAATTAATATTTGTCTCACGGTTTTTTCTTGATTTTGTAAAATCCCGCCAAAGAACCTATTTCTCGGTTTTAATCATAGAATTGTAAAATCCCGTGCACGTTCATATCATGTCAAATTCGTCAGATTCGGTTATCACTGAGATACTCAAACTGTACGACATGGATGATAAACATATGACTCTCAACCTTGTACAACCAATAAACGTGCTTAATTATGATATTGCTAATGAGGAATCGTCATGCTCGAATTCTCAAGTGAAAGAGTTTCATCAGCCACGTAAATTGCTCGATAATGCAAAGGATTGCTGCATTGAATGTTTTCAACAACTTCATTCACACCACTCGGCACTTTTAGAGGGGACTGGATTCAAGATGGGATTTGAACGTGCATTTGCAACTCTCTTCGGTCAAGATGCTCAGACTTTCACAGACACAATGATTCTTAATTTAGATCAATTACGACAACAACTTGACCAAGCAGAACCTTCCAGTATTGGATCCATGGCTGCCCTCTGTGTGCTCAACAAACAACTGCAGTTGTTCATCGATTCGAAATCCGCTATGGTTTATGACTATGAAAGTCAGATGACAATGAAGTGTTTTGCTGATCACGAAGAAATTGAGGTTGACACATTCAAAGATACAGTCCTCCAACTCATGGGCAATGTGCAAAAGTTCATTCATGAAAGAGCGCAGCAACAACAATGCAGTGACACTACTTCTGATAAGCATAATATAAACGACAGTTCTGGGTTTTCTACCACACATGGCATGATTATTGATCACAAGCCAGTAAATGCCCATGTCCCATCTGCTGAGGTACATGTCACTGATTAACACAATATGCTTTCTGATGAACTGCTGCATACTAATCAAATTAAACCCACTTATTACACATATTTGTTAGAAACGACTGATAGCAATATCATTCCTGACTCAACAAATGTGAGTCATAAAGGGGGAGAAATTGATCAGGATGCTGAACATGATGATGAGTCAAGTTCTTTGTTTACGGCTGAGACTTTCAAATCACATGATATGGTTGATAAAGATGTGTTTAATGAACTTTCAAACAGATTCTTACAACTTGAAAAGCATTGTATCTCACTTGAAATCGCAATGCAACAAAAGGAAGAAAGTTTTCAAACTAACCAACCATGTAAAAAATCCGGAACTTCTTGATTTCCGTGAATTCTTTATGATAAATGATTTGAAAGCTCAACTAGAAACCAAAAACTTGACAATCAACAACCTGAAAAAATGTATTTCTGAGATGTGTGATATGTGTAATGAAGTTAAAGCTAAACATGATAGTGATGTGATTGCAACTAGAAAGTTTGAACAAAAAATGGCTGAATTACTTGATGAAAATGAGTCTTTGAAAATTCAATGCAAAGAACTGTGCGATTTAATCTAAGAAATGAAAACTAAGAATATTGAGCAAACAACTTCTTTGATTGCCAAAAATGATGAATTCAAATCTCAACTTCAAGAAAAGGGTTTCACAATAACAGCATTAAAGAATGAGCTAAGAAAAGCAACAGGGAATAGTGTGAACACTAAGTTTGCAAAACCATCAATCTTGGGGAAACCAGTTTCTCAATCATTTAGAAACCAATCCGTTGTTAGGCAACCGACTGCGTTTAGATCTGAACGACCAAAACTTTCAAAAACACGGTTTGCCTCCCAAGTTGATGCGGAACAAGTTTTGACAAAACCAGTCACTACACATTATTTGCCTAAAATTATTGCTTCTAGTTCTGCTAAGCCTCAATAAGTAGTTACTCCTACTCCCAGCTCCTCTAGGATTAGTTCGAAAACAGTGTCGAAACCTAACATTAAGGTTCAAAACACTTATGATATAAATGACTTGTACAAGAACTATGATCTATTAAAGGCTAGGAAAAGGGCACTACTTCATAAGGATGGAATCTTAGGTTCTCAACCTTGTATGATCCCTCCTAGGATATTGAGGAACAATGCTAAGGTTCAACCTGTTAAGTCTAGGATTTACAGTAAGTCATCTACAATGTATAAGAAGCAAAACAAACCTAAAACTTCTCCTAGGTGGACACAAACTGCTAAATCTTTGGAGACTAGGAATATCGATAAGCCTTCCACTACGCATAAGAAGCTTAGTAATCCTAGACCTTGCCATTAGTGGATTCCAACTGGTAGAATTTTAAGAATGCTGGACTTAAGTGGATACCTACCGGAAAGCTACTCACTGATGGCAAAACCATGGTTGACCGTGAAACCCCCAAGGGTTTGGATACTGTTGTCACTAACCCATATATATGCAATCAAGTTTGTGATGTTAGTGCAGGTAGTCCTTACTCAGTTGCAGGTACATCAATCATTCACAACATGAGAAGACTCAAAGTCTGGAGGCCTAAAGCAAGCATATCTCCTGCTTCAGGAGGTCTGGAATGTCAATGTTGATGTATGTGTACTATGACGTCTGAACATATCAGTTCAGGCCTCGTACTTCAGCGACTAAGACGTCTGTTCACATCAGTTTAGGCCTCGCTCTTCATCATAATGACATTTGGACAAATCAATTCAAGCCTCGGTCTTCAATGTTATCATTATGGTGTCTGCTGACAACACTTCAGGCCCCGTTCATCAAAGAAAAGAAAAGTGTACGCTAGAGTGCGCTTTATCTTCTGAAAAAGTGTTACGCTCTTGCTTCTGACCATTCTCAACAACACGGTTCATGCTTCCTCCATGTTCGTTCACTCATCAAGTGGATCTACTCATCTTTGACCAAATTCGTATTCACTTGCTCATTCAAAAATAGCAAACTTCGTATGCAATTTTTGAGGGGGAGAAGGGTGAATGAACTACATGATTGAGTGTACTCTTATTCACATGCTCAGTCAAAAATGGCAACCTTGTACGCAATTTTTGAGGGGGAGGGGGGAAGTGTGAATAAAATACATGATTGATTGTATTCTTATTCACTTGCTCAATAAAAAATGGCAAACCTTGTATTCAATTTTTGAGGAGGAGAAGTGGAAATAGTGGATCAACCTCTTATGCAATTTTTGAGGGGGGAGAAGTGTGAATAAACTGCATGTATTTCTATTCACTTGTTCAATCAAAAACCGCATCCTCATATGCAATATTTGAGGGGGAGAAGTGTGAATAAAATACATGTTGATTGATGCGTGAAATGACTCTCCTCTCCTCCTATACCTAATGTTCCACTAACTAAGGAAGACTTATTTTGACTATGGAGTTGATTGGGTATCACATATTTGAGATTGAAGTTGACTTTCACAAAGGCATGTTCTTAGCTTATCTTGAAGTCAGGGTTGGTTGGATGAATGACTTTCAACGATAACTTGCTCGTGCTTGAGATTTAAGTTGAAGACTTGGTTTATCTAGTTACCAGCAGTCGAGGTGGATGGTTGAAAACCTGGTTAACTATCACTTTAAGGAGTTACGTTGTAGTACTCAGTGTCACACGCCGTTGTCGTTGTGGATAATTGTAAGAGGTGATAATGTCTAATGCTTTGGTTGGGTAGTGAGTACTTAAAGATTTGCTTGGAGCATAAATTCTCTACACTGTTCTTCCAACATTAGTGCAAGCTTAAGACACAATAGCGGGGAATTCTACTTCAGTTTCAAGTTGGGTATATCGGTTTTTCTCCATACGTAGTCATTTACTACTAGCCAGTGGAAGTGAAAAGAGGTTTACTTAGGGGTTGATCTGCATAAAATTGTTGAAGAGAATTGTTATCGACATCTACTCATAGGGTAGTGATTTGTATGTTGCTTCCAGTTGATATATTTATGTACACACAGTTATGATGATTCCGAGTGATCGTCATCATCATGGAGGGAGAATTGTGTACATTGGGGCTTTTATCGAAGAACTGGAAGCATTCTAAGTGAGTTGAAAATGTCAACATGACGTTCCCCAAACAAACCCGTGAAGAAGCTACACATTATCAGTCTATGATCCACTTTACGTTGTAGATGACATGTTAAGAGACTGAAGACATTTTGGGCAGAATTGAGAGATACTTCTTCAACATGCATCAATGTTATTTCAAACGGGTCGTCAGTTTAGGAGGGAGCAAGTACACTTATGGGCTTACTAATTGGGAGGGAGGATTAACCCAATTAGTGAGAGTTTCTATAGTAGTTGATTCTCACTAGATACATTTTAGCTTATTTGGTTCTTCTCAACAATTCAAGTACATGTGCGCTGATTCTGATGTATCAAAACCAGCAAGGGGGAAGGAGACATACATCTGAATGCATAACGAGTACACGTGATGAACATAATACTTCTTCTTAATTGAAGTTATCCCGGGATGACATATGTCATAACCGTAGAGAAATTCAGTGTCTTATCTCGTAGCGTTTGGTGTACTATCCCAACTACGAGGGGGAAGTGGTCTCTTGATGCTTGTGGTGTGAATTACTTCAGCTTTCAGTGGGATGAAATATGAGAAGGATATGTGGAACGTGAGATGATATTGCTTATTGACATCTTCATATGAGCTGATAAGAGTTATGGTAAAGTGCTTCTGGTTAATGTTTCATGTACACATCGCTATGCTGATTCCGATGAGATCGCAACCATCAGGGGAGAGATTTGTATACATCAAGGACGCGCAACAGGTTCACGTGATCGGGCTTAATCATATATTCCGGTGGTGATATCCGTAGAGATGATCAGTGCTTCAACCTGTTACTTTGGTGTCATCGTTTCTTCTTCTGTTGGATAAATGCGTACAATATGGATTGAGTTGGTATGTGTAAGATAACTGGAAAGCATTTAGTGAAATGAAGATGTTGATATTTTATTCCCCCGAATAGACAACTGCTCCAAACCTCAAAGTAATGTGTACATTGGGGACGCACAACAGGGTCATGTGATCGGGCTTCATCATACATTCCGGGATTGATAACCGCAGAGATGATCCATGGTTCACCTTGTTACTTCGGTGTTATCGTTCTCTTCGGGTTCTCGAGCTTCATACAATGAGACTTTTTGGATCACTTCAACTACTTGGGGGAAGTGGTCTCATGAAGATGATTGTCGGTTTGGGGGGAAGCTACCAAAGCTTCACATTAAGGAGGCTAAAACTCAGCGATTTGGTGGTGTCTAGCGATTAACTCAGTTGTGAGATTCTAGTGATTTGTTAACTGTTTGTGTTTGGTGAATTGGTGTGACTTAAGTCATTTCGATTAGTCTGATTGTAATTTGACGTTGTGAGTTAATCTTTACGACTTGACTTATTACGATCGGATCTATTGGAACTTGACTTGTTGCAACTTGACACTTAATGAAAATTGTCACTTATCCAAGATCTCTCACTAAGTTTAACTCGCATATTACATCTTTCGGTTTCTTTTGTTGACTTTAGTAAAATCCCGAGAGAGAATCGATCTCTCTGTTTAAGTCATAAGAGTTGTAAAATCCCGTCTAAGATTTTATCATGACAACTACCGCTTCAAACGAATATTTAGGAGCCTTGAAAGCTTTGGTGGTGAAAGTTTAAGAGATGTTGACTTCTGATTTCTACAACGAGCTGAACATTACTATTATTTTGGTACTCATGTCAACATCTTCTTAAACTGATTAGTATCCTTTGTACATATATTATACAAAATTGTAATTAGAAAAGTATAATACAACAAAGAACCCATAAAAATCAGAAAACAAGAAAATCCAAAAATATTCCTCTCACGACATGTCTCTTCTATAATCAATATTATGTACGTTTATAGAAATGTCATTCAATAATGACACGGCATCATACATATGCTTGAGTAAGAATTTTTCGGTTTCAAATAAAGTTTTTTTCAAAAACATGTCGTATCTCAAAATATTCTTCTAAAACTATGGCTTGTAGTCATTTCAGGCTGCAACCCGGACTTAAAATTATGGCTTGCTATTACTTCAGATAGCAACCCGGTTTTCAAAATGAGGAAAACACGTCGCTAAAAAGACGGTTGTTCCTAGCAAAGGGTGCTGTTCATCCGAGCGTGAATTACTTTATATTCATGCACCCTCGATCTAATGTACGCTTCTGTGCATTATTTCTTGATAAAGAAGAGAAGTTTTGTTTTTATCGCCAAATACTTTTCCTTCTATGATTTTTCTGGAAAGTATTTGTGCAAAACTTGGTGGTACCATGAGATTTTGATTGAAAATCAAATTGAACTCACAATTTTGATAAAATTTTTCACTCATTCAATGACATCATTTATTTAAGCTTTAGCATCCGTCATTGATTGAGGGGGAGAGTGATTTCTCAAAATTTTATGTATCGTCAAAACTCTCCACACTTTGTACAAAAACCTTGCAATAAAACAATTTGGGATGGTTATGTGTCAGAATGAGAACACTTTCAAAGAGTTTTCGTTATAACTTCAAATCTTTTTTAAACTCATCAAATATGACACATAACAATCTCCCTCACAGATTGAGGGGGAGCAGAAAAAGTTCCTTTTATCAAAAAATATTAAAACTGACCGCATTTCTCTCCCAAAAGCTTTCTAACTTATTTAAATCAATTGAGATCCAAAATCTCAAAAGATTTGAAATTTTTGATCGGGGGAAGAGAATGTGATTTAAATATGAAATCTGATATCAAACGTGATCTTTTAGACTCAATAATAGGCTCCTACATATGTGCTAAACTCTTTCGTATATCGATGCACATATTGAGGGGGAGCAAAGGCGTTTGTGGAAGTAATACCAAAAACCGACCATTTATCTTTATGCATGGAGTTATAAGGATGGTTAAGGTTAGGTATGAGTTCCCATGATCCACCTGAACTGGAAGGATCTTCCCAGGGACAATCCATAGATAGAATAGAAGTCCTTAGGAATGATTGAAAAAAGGAGTAAAGTGAGAAAGGGAAGAGTGAGGACTGAGATAGAGCTAGGACTGGAACAAACCCAACAAGGTTCTAGTGGTGAAGTCTCGGTAAGCACTGAAGGGGTTGAAGAATGAAAAAGAAATGAAATGAGAAAGGGTGAAAAGAAATAGCTCTCCACATATTCAACCTTAGGGCAGAAACCGGGTTCAATTCATAATCTACTGGTGGTTACTAAGGTAACACCAGTATTGAAGACAAGACGTCATGGACCCAGTGACGCACTGCACTAAACTTCCCAACCACTCAAGTTCTCTTAAAAGAGCTTGTTTCATTTTCACGGGAAACCCTGTGCAATGTATCGACCGCTCATTGCGAGCCATGTTGGTACCTAAAACAGGAGACACCTCCCCAGTCTCCAGGAGCGGATCAAAACGCACTATTGAGTCTAGTGCCAAAGAGATCATCCATAAATCTCGTTATGACACACTTCCAAATATGCTTATTGTTTCACACAATGTGGAAAGTAAGATAATATATTTAGAGTCATACGCATTATCCTTGTGGTATTGCCAGAATATATGAGTGATATGAAAATATTCACAATGAAGATGGAAATCCTTCTAGAGCGAACATCACTCAAGCTCTTGGTAGGTGACATGTGAGATCCATCTTGGATCAATGATCAAGTGACAACTGGAAAGCAACAATGGTGCGATTCAACATTGAATCAAACTTGTTCCAGGATATGGATTGACGGATACTTTTGCAAAAACCTTTCAATGTGCTCATCAACTAATTTTCGAGCACGTTGATTGTGTGTATCTTTCAAAACAAAAGTATTTTTGATGGAAATATGATTCAAAACTTAAAACTCTCGTCATGTCTCAAAAATGTTTATCATATGACACGTGAGTGATTTCTATAAATCAATTTTTCATCAATCCATGAATATCAATTCACCGATTCACTCTATCGTGCTGTCTGCTTTGAGACGTTCCGGTATGAGAACATGCTTAGTATGAAGATTCCGAAGTGGATTCTTTGGAAAATTCATTACTACAAGCTGGAAATTCCTATCAAGGAGAGTCTTCTTTAAAAGAGACTCTACCTGATCATAGGTCGGTTTTCACAAAACCGGAGGGTAGTCTGTCCTCGCAGAACGAATGACAAAGCCATATTCATTCTCTATCTTTATTGCTAACTGTTTTATGTCAGGGACACATATAAAGATGGTGTTGATGGCTCCTATTTCCAGCTGAATCGGGTCAATCCATACCTCATGCTCACACATCCTCCTCACTATCAATGACGATGAGAGACTTGCTACAACAAATGTTGAGAGACTACCAACAACGTTTCCGCAACTCTGATGAAAAAGTCTCCTGATCCACAACTCTAATGTAAAGTCTCCTGATCCAGAAAGGTGTGAGCATGATGGTTCTTAAGTCACTACATCACATGAAGGCGATACTACTGTGGATGAGCTTGGAGATTTACTGTGGCTGATGATCTCAAAGAAAGCTCAAAGATCACACATCACAAAGGAATCCAAATCACAATTTCATTGCTTGAAGTACTAAGTGTGCTGAAATGTGAAGAATCAGAACCTACGAGCTACAAGATCAAAAGAATGCTTGAAGAACAAAGAGCTTAATTTCCAAGGTGACCTCGCTTATGGGGAGATTGTTAGGAATACGAATATTCCTATAAAAGACTCGGTCACCTAAATGATGTAATAACATTATGATAACTCGTAGTTAGTTTATTAGTTAGTTAGATATTAGTTTAGTTTAGGTAACATCGTGGAAGAAGGATGGGTCTTTACCCACTGTATGCCTGATCCACAGCCCGGGTGTGGGCGTTTTTATCTTTTTTTGTAAGACACTATATATACCCCTCTCCACATGTGGAGAGGGTTGGTGCTTCCTTTCATTCAATCTAACCTTCTTAATTTCCTCTCATCTCTTTCTCTCTCTAGAAACACCCAACTCACATTCTCTCTCTATAATCTCTTCTTATTCTTCTTTCTTGAATCTTACTACAAGTAACCATACATGTTTATAATTATGAGTATCCTACAATAGTATAGTTTTCCCCCGGGTCGTTATGTCCCGACGAGATTGAAATGGTGTTTGAAAACATTTTTGAGAATGAGTGGCACTGAGGACAGTAACCAGAGATGATTGGGAAGTGATTATACTACTAATTGCTTGGTATTTGAACAATTGAAACAGTATTAACAATAACAGATATACAGATATAATTACACGTATGCAATATTGGAAATCAGAAACGATTGCAGACTGAATAAAAGGTGAGATTTAAACAATTTACAACTACAGGGGGTGCAAGTGAAAATTTTACAAACTTAATTATAAAAGAAAATGAAATTTAAAAAGAAAATTATTTTTTTGATTATTTTATTATTTAATATTAATTATTTAAATAAAACTATTTAACTATTTAATTAAAATTAATTAACTTAAAAACTTAATAATACAAATTTAAACTAGGAAATAGCAAAATTAATTTCTAAGAGTCTAAAATAACTTAAAATAAAATTAAAATTAAAAATATGTATTTTTGTATTTTTGTGGGTTTTTATTAATTAAATACTAATTATATTACTTAAACTATTTAAACTATTTTAAATTACTAATTATACTAAAAATGACTAGAAAATTATAGAAAAATTTAAAAATCTAATTAACCATCTCAGGAATCCTAAAAAATTATAAAAAACTTATAAAAATTATTTTTAGACTAATTTACTAATTATTTACTTATTAATTAATTAAAATCTAATTTAACTAAATTAATTAAGAAAATTAGAGAATGAACAGTAGTGATAAAGAAACTATTTTATAAAAATACTAAATGATTTATAAAACCTAAGAAAAATATAAAAAGGTACTGTTGTCAAATAAAAATTAAGAAAACTATTTAATTACTAGTGTTACTTAATTAATTAATTAGATTATTATTAATTCTAATAATTATTAAATTAAAAGAGAAAAATCTAAGAAAATTATTGAAAATACTTTAAGGTAAAATAAAATTAAGAAAAATATAAAAATGATGAAGTGCTTATTAATAACCTGAAAAGAAAAATTAAAAAGATAAATCCTATTAAATAGAAGCTATCATTATTTTTAAAATTGGTTTTTGTTGGTTTTTCTTATTGACAGATGATTATAAGCTAAAATTAAGTATCTTTTGTGAAAACACTTTTGATATAGCTTATAAATAAGCTATGTGCACCCCCTTGTGCTTAACAGTGGACATATTAGCATATTAGGACTTATGCACTCTTTGAAAAAGCTTTGAAATAGACAAATGAGCAACAACAGATGATTAACAACTAGAAATAAGGCAAAGGACACAAATAAGCACTCTGGATAAGCTATTATGAACCAAATAAGCACCTATCAAAATACTAGGCCAAAACAGGCCAAACACATGAACTTTGGACCTCTGTGGGGTCCACAGAAGTCAAGGGGGGTCCAAACTGAACTTTGACCTTCCAAGTGGACCTGGTCAACTTCAAAATAAGCCAATAAACTGGGCTAATGGCTTATTATTGAGGTTTGGGTGAGGTATGGAACTTGGTCTCAAACACCGAGTGACTCAGTATATGCTTCTGAGACAGGCCACAAAGGTGGGTCAATTAAGCTGAGGGCTAAAATAAGTACTCCCTCAATAAGCTGAGGTGGAGAGCTTTCTAAAAAGCTAGGGTACAGGGTGTGGGGTCCACAGAGTCAATCACAAAAGAGCTTGGAGTTTTGGCCAAGAACCTGTGCACAGGGCATGTACTTGCCCTGCAGGTTTAATTAAGCTAGTGTATAAGCCAAAATAAAAATCACAAAAATAAGCTGGGTGTGGGAACTTGTAGCTTAGGTGACAGACAATGACTTGTGAAAAGTTCAGGGTCCAAATCTTAACACAAAAATCACAATAAATCTCCCTATTTTTGGATTTCTGAAACAAGTATGCTTTTGACTTTTTGAAATTATGAACTTAGGTTGACTTTTGTGAGATTTGATCTTGATTTATTGACTTATTTAAGTTACTTAAGCTATAAGGAGACTAAATTAAGCTAAGACTTGCACTTGTGATCTAAAATGAGGCTTATGCTACTTAAATTCCAACACAGACAGATTTTTGGCCAATATCTTGGTGATTTTGACTTTTAGAGCTTACAACCTCCTAGATATGGTTTACCTAGTCTATATTACCACTGAGAATGATGTTTGAACAATTTTTAAGCCATGAATCCAACTAAAGCTTAGCAAGATAGTTAAATCCAAACAACCTGTTAAACTTGTGATTTTTAAGAAACAAAATGAAATATGAAATACAAGCTATGCTATGAGCCACAACTTATCTAATAAGCTATTTTAAAGCAGAATAAACACTAATCAAACATAAACAGGCACTAATGAATAGAAACTCAGATTTGAGTGATTTTGCTTACAATTTTTGCACTTCCAAGCCAATGATCAAGAACTAGGATCACAATATCATTCCTATAGGTTTCCACAAACCTCTAACCCAGGGCCATCCAACATTTACCCTGCTCCAGCTATAATCACCATGAAACTTGAATGTTGACTTTTCTTGACTTTTTTTTTTGGTATTTTTGATTTTTGATACTAATATGATTTTTAAGGTTACTAATAGCTTATATAAGCTATCTAGGAGCTTATGTGATCCTAGGAGTCCATAACTTTAAATAGAAACAGTAAAATGAGCTTAATAATAATTATGAAATAAAAGAGAAATTGAAATACTGAGATTGAGGGTAAAACTTGAATTTGATTAATAAAACAATTAAGATTACACTGAAAGAACTTGATACAATGCTTAAAAGCTTGAATATTACACTAGAATTTGAAATCTTAATTAAACGACATACATTAATACTAATTAGACTACTCCTTTCTTCCTTTGCCTCTTCTCCCTTTTATATTCATCAATTAGGGTTCCTCTGAGCCTTTTTGTGCTTTCCCACTTCAATTTGGGCCATTGGATGGCCTGTGATTGATCTTAGCCGTTTAACCAATTTTGGCGCCAAAATTGGATAAGGCCAATTGCTTCTGTATTGCGTGTATAGTGAGGGGGGGGGGGGGGAGATTAAATGGGGGTTGTCTTGTTAGGTATGGGGTAGTGGGTTGGGCGGTGGATGTGATGGAGGAGGGTGATGATGGGACGGTGCTACAGTGCAAGTGGAGAGGGGTGTGAGAGGGAAGGGGATGATGTGGTCAAATGGTTTGACCGTTTATTTTTTAGAATGGTTTTGAGGGTTTTTGGGCTTAGGGATGGGCCAAGGGAAAAGGGTTGGGTTGGTGGAGGTTTGTTGGATTTGGTTTTTTTGGGGTTATAATAATTTGGTCCGTTTGGTTTGTAAGTTATAACAAGGACCATTGTGTAATTTGCCGAGAGTTGGGGGTTGGTTTTGTAATTTTCCCTAAGTATTCACAAGGTCCATTCCTGTCATGATTGAATAATTCAAGGACCAAAGTTGATTTTTCCAATTTTGAATTTCCCAGGGACCAAATCTGCCAACTTTGCAAACTTCATGGACCAAACATGTAATTTCACCAAACTTTCCAACCAAGGACCATTCCTGCTAAAGATGAGTAGTACAAGGACAAAAATTGATTTTCTCAAAGTTTTTATATCCCAGGGACCATTTTTGTTAATTTTGCAAAGTTGAGGGACTAAACTTGTAATTTTGTGAAACTTTGCACCAAAGGACTAATTATGTTATTTGTGATTCAAAAAGGACCTTTGGTGACTTTTTCATGTTTTTAGAATAACTAGGGACTAATTTTGACAATTTTGAAAGTTGAGGGACTGAAACTGCCAATTAGGCAAACTTTGTTCATTTTTCATTTACTTTTGATTATTTTGCATCTGAAATATATAAAACACAATTCTGGGATATTTTCAGTATTATGATGCATATTTGAGTGTTTTTGGATGTTTTGGCAGCTCAGAATAGGTAAAAATGATGAGTATTTACACACTCATCATCAAGCAGTGTTGTATCTAAACAACTAAAAGAACCTTGTCTCGTGCCAATGGAGAAAGGAAAAGCTTCTAGTCTATTCGTTAACGATGGTTCTTTTCTGGAGAGGTTCAAACAACTTCAAGAGGACAATGAAAAGGCAGTAAATCAACTCTTGATATTGCAAAAGAATGGTGCTTTCAATCAGGTACATGTTGATTTTCACTAGAAACAATAAATTAGTACCTATAAAGTACTGTGAAGAAACTATAAAGGTATGCAATCTAATAAGTCAGAAATGCATTATTTTTTAAAACTTGCTTATCTTGAATGACATATGCTTTTTTATCGTGTAGTCGAGGATGAAGAAGGGTGGCGGTGGAAGTTTACCATCTACACCTCCTACTCCGACCATGCTGCACTCAGTTGTTGCTTGTCAAACAGGTCCTCACAACCCCTTAATTTCCAATTACTTGTGTTTATCTTGATCATGTCTAGAGTAATAATGATGATTGTGTATTTATGCTTTTCCATATTTAGACTAAATTGAATATCAAATGAATCAATTATCATTACCTACATTTATGAATATCCATAGGTTATATATTGATATTTTCTACTTTGTTTGTTATTCATACTTGCTTCTTTCTATGATTATGGTTTACTTTGTGTAGTGCTGACTACTTTGGTCTTTAAGACGCAGAAATATCATCAAAGACAGTGGTAACGTAATAAGTAGTAGCACTAAGTTTGATACAACTGCTAGAATGACTACTAGCAGTACTAATGGATAACTAGCAGTATTAACTTGCGATAAATAGCAGTTGTAATATGTGAGCAGCAGTAACTTGCGATAAATAACAGTTGTAATATGGAGGTAGTGAAAACAGGCAATTCCCTAGTTGAGTATCAAATGTACAAGCTTGATCAATTGTATAACCTACAAGACAGGTGAACATGCATCAATACTTTTATTATTGTTTTCTTCACGGTGATCAATACTTGATTTTTTTTGTTATTTTTATTTCTCTTTTTCTTTTGTTGCGTAAATATGGTAATTGACCTTTTGGTCGACTAATTCACTATCAACGAATCAGGCCCCTCAAGCATGTATACGAGTTTAAGCTATTTTCAGAAGTATTCGACAAACCTTGTGTCTGCTAGAGCTATACGTGAATAAGCTGTAAAGACATTTTTGCCTGTGGAAAGTAAGAGCTAATTTTATGGCACCAAAATTGATATGCTTATATCCTTGACCAGACAATGTTCTACTTTAATGTAAATGTACAGTAAAACTAGAGAGAACCAACTCAATATGCTTATATCCTTTGGGTACATGCGATCCAGAACGAAAAACGCAGGCAAGGTAGCGTTTCCTGTGACTATGATACAACTCCATCCACTGCCACCTCCCTCTCCAATGCAACCTACATCCAAGCCTCCAGGGGCAGTGGGCACCTCTTCTCCATCACTACTTGCCAGCTATCTCCCTCCTCCCCTACACTTGCCCTGCCACAACACCATCCCCCAATGCACTCACGCTAATCTAGTGAAACCCAGGGGTATGTAGACTAGAAATTTAGGGCGTAGTCATATTTAAAATTGACCCCCACAGCATAGTGGTGAAGAGTAGAGGTACAAAGAGGAGTGCATTAGAAGCAAGGCTTGTCAAAATAACATGGTTTGAAGAAGTTGCAAGAATAATAACTTTTTTAAGAATAGTACATGAGCTGGTTTCAGTAAGGAGAGTATGTGGTAATTTTCTCATGTTTCCCTGGATGAGTCATTCTGAATCTGGTGCACTGCTCATTGGGTAGTTTGGTAAAAAGTTTTCTATTCTTGTTGTCCTAGTGATTGTTATTGATGGATCATAGTTATAAGTACATAAGGCTCCTGCTATAAAAGTTAATCAAGTAAATATGGAAGATGAGGTCATAGAATATAGTATGTTAGATGAGTTGCTGATCCTATAGGTATATGAATTAGAACAGAAACACGGGCCTTGTGTTTTCTTCCAAAGGCTGCTTAGGGTTTGATTCATGTCTGTACGATGTTTGTTACTAGTCCATCATTTCGTATCTTGGCATTTTATATATTATTCTTTTAGCATGCTGGAATTATGCATATGCTAAACTAAATATGCGGTACTGATTCTTGTAGGCACTCTGCACAAAGGTCACGAGTATGTAAACTCCAGTACATTGCAAAACTGGAAAGAACTATTGATAATTTTCAGGTAAAATCACGAGAAAACAAAACAATTTATACTTCTGGTAAAATAATATTCTCTCTATCATTACTTTAGTTCACTTATTTATGTAAATTGCATGCCGGATGACGCCGGACATGTGAATTGGCAAAAACTTAGTTCTACTGATAAGGTTACAGGTTATGCTCGTAAAACAGGACGAAATGTCCAAACTCCAATTCATACTTTCTTATGTAACTACGACTTGAGTGACTACTGGAACATCTATTGATACACAGGTGCTTATATTTCTATGCATACAAGTTTTTTCTACAAAACGTGTACTTTGCAGAAAGGTTTGACTTTGTTGTGTTATTGTGCAGCAACATATCAGGGAGTGGCCGAATGTATTGTCACTATTAGCAGGTTTAGTAGTTGTCAAGACACTAATTATAATAGCAATCGGTCCCTGTGTTGGACTAACTTTGCAAGAGAGTGTGAGAATTTGGTTGCTTCTTTCACAAGGTGGAGAGTTTGGATTCGTGGTTTTCTCCCTTGAAAACAGGTTCCGCATGAGTATTTTTTTATTTTTATTTTTTTATTTTTATTAATTATACACTGTTTTAGTTATTGTGATAACAACACATAAAAATTGGATGTCTTTACGTTTTGTAGGCTGGGTGTTGCCACTTGAGCTTAACAAGCTTCTTATAATTGTCGTTGTATTGTTAATGGTGCTCACCCCTTTACTAAATGACCTTGGACGAAAGGCTGCTGATTTTATTGGACGAAAGGCTTGCATTGCCTGCGGTAATTTACTCAAACCTAAAACATAAAACGCTCTTACAGAAAAAGCTAACATAAAAAGTTAATCATCATTAAAACACAACAAAATAGTACCACTTATGACAATTTGTTATTTCTGTAGATTTGACTAAATGTTTATCTGGTTGGAACGTCGTTAAGAAGAAGAGAAATTGTTTCGGGTCAAGACCAGTTAACATGGAATATGATGAGGAGGTATGCGCTGCTGCAGAGATTCTAATGCGCATGGCAGATGATTACTTTTCATAGGTCAAACAACCCAAAACAAGTATGCAGACACAGATGGATATAGAAGCAGTTAAGGGTCTTATGTTATTTGGTGATCATCCTCATTCACCTATCGCCAAATCAAGCGTACAAGTACCTACAAGCATAACAGAGATGCAGACAGATGTTCATGAATTGGGGGATACAGTTAATGGCAGAATAAAGGAGGTTCGTGACTTTGATCTAAATGAGCCACCTGCAATGGAAGAAGATCCTTAAATAACAGTGACTTAGGTACTACACATGAAAAGCTATTATGGTGTAACGTTACGGGAAATTGTATCACTGTTCTGAGAGAAACATGCAATCAGTGTCTCTAACTCTAGTTTATTATTCGCTAAAACTATATATCGATAAGTTTGACATTAATGATAATTGAAGAATTCTGTCTACTTGTGTATGGGGTTCAATCTAAATTGCTAGATAGCGTTCCTATTATTATTCTAATTCTCTGTGTGTTTCAATCCACCTATATACATTGGCATACTCATTGTAGAAGAAAACGAATACTAATATCGATTATAAAAGCACAGATTATATTTGAACCGAGAATTAAGAGATTCCACGTTCAATTTTATTTATACATACAGAACTGAACGTTAAAAACTACTTTGATGCAGAAAATAACAGAGAATACATAACTGAACGTTAAAAACCACCTCAAAGTAGATCTATAGTTGGGTCAGTAACTGGTTCTATGTATTATGCCTAGACCAGGGGTTCCCGAATCTATTTGGTTAGTATTCACTTTTCACATACATACTTCGAATATTTGCTGGATGTTGTTCTAGCATGATTTTGGAGGTGGTGATATGGTAGGGATGGGAAACGGGTCAAAATGGGTTGATTTTGAAATGAGTCATTTTTTAGCATGGCTTGAAATGGGCCCGGACGGGTTGAGTTTACCAAGTCAAACACAAGCACTTTTGTCCATTAACAATACGGATATTATTATATTTAATCAAATCTGTGAATAAATGCAGTTTAAGATGTATGCATTAAGGATTGACTTTGGGTTACGTCTAACCTATTTGACCCATTTGACATGTTCCCCCTTCATGTTTGTGGGATCAAATAGCAGTTCCATTTTTTATGGGCTAAAATATGCTTACAACTCCGACAAGACAAGTTTTTGCTCAGCCTGGGAATAAAGAGTAAACGTGGACCTCATCAGGTCTTACCTAAGCTGAATGTAAAAGGTTAAGTTACGAAGTATCTCGGCTGTTATAAAACCTGCTATTTCAGTATCACTTATAAGTGAACACATAATTACAGAAATCCAAAGACTTTAATTACCAGAAAAAAAAAGAAAAATTGTACATGCTGAATGATCTGAACACAATGAACGAAAAAACACGAAAAGTCACAACTAAGAGTATCAACCAGACATAGAGAGCTCATCATCTATATTCAAAGGCCGAGCGATTCCATGAACAACAAAATTCTTAGACGAAAACAAATTAGGTGCAGTTATCGCCACCCCATTAATAGAAACTGCATGAGAAATCTTTGAACTTTTAGTAATCTCGACATGTTTACCCGTAACAAGTGTTCTCAACGATGCACTAGCTGACAAACTCGCCAACTGCTTAAAAGTACGTCTCTCAAAAACTATATGAGACCTCATGAACTTATCTAACAAAGGCTACAACATAGCCATCAAAGCAACATTCGGAGGTGTAAAAATCGTCACATGATGAGGCAAAAAATGAACCACTTTTAGGGGGTCATTTAAGCCCGGAATTGAATTTATTTGATCAAATATTACCCTAAATCGTTCCTTTTGTGATTTTAGGTACTTTGGGAGAGAAATCTGGAAAAGGAAGCAATTCGGACATTTTTGGAGCATAAAAGTGAAGAAAACGCCAAAGACTTAATTTTCCATGCTGAGAACAGTGTTTGACGGCGTCAAGAGGACATTCCTGATGGCGTCAAGGGTAAAATCCATGACGACCCAGTACAAACCTGAAGGCGTCACAAGTAGAGAGTCAAGAGTTAATTGTGTGACGGCCTGCAAAAGAGGACTACATGACGCCGTCAGATGTAGATCAAGGCAGTCCGAGGAATTATTTGGCGGCGAGATGACGGCGTCACACCTTTGTTCTTGACACCGTCAGCCTCTAAAATCTATATATAGTTTTCTAATTTTCATTCATTAAAAGAGAGGAGAAGTTTTGGAGAAACCCTAAGGCCGAACCATATACGAATTTTACAGCTTTTCAAGGGTTTTCAGCCCTTGAACCCGTACATGTGTAATTAAGATAAGTCTTCTCTTAATTCAATCAATATGTCTATGTTTTGGTTGTCTATATCTTGTGCTTGTCTTGATTCCACCATGTTAGGCTAGATCTATCTTGTGTTTGCTTAGATCTAATGAAACCTAGATGTTAATTATGTGTTGATTACTTGTTTATGGTTGTATTGGATGAATGATTTCAATGTTAGGCTTAAGAAAACTGGCAGATCTCCAATTGGTAACATGTTTGAACGTCTTAGGAAACATGAACCGATGTGTACTAGGTTTTATTGGTTGTATTTAATGCATGAGTAAATTCTAATGATCCCATGTTAGGAGCTTCTTAGCCGGCTCGACATAGGAGTGAAGTAGGCACTCATAGGATTGGGGAGTTAAGTACGCCACCCCATGAATGGTATTAAGGAATACAATCCGTCATCCACGCAACTATAACAAGTAATTAACGTGTAAAAGATATCTAGGGAGTATTGAAATCTAAGTAAACACATTTCTCCCACTTATTGCTCACAACCTTAGTTTAATATAGTTTAATTTCATTTTTAGTATTTTATTTTGATTGCATCTTAGTATTGGGTTAGTTGACTAGCAACGAATTCCGCCCAAATCCTTCAAACCCGAGATTTTAATTTACTTTCTTAAAAATATAAAAATACAAAAAGAATCATCCCTCATCTCTAGACTTAATCTTTAGGTTTTCTAATCCTAGCGACACTATTCCTAGCTAAACGATCAATCCCCCGGTACTTGTCATTATACTATACTACATCGATCAGGTACACTGCCTGGTGGGGGTTGTAAGCTTCTCAAGATCCCTTGAGAGGTAAAGCCTGGTGCAATCCCTACGCACCAAGTTTTTGGCGCCGCAGCCTGGGGAATAGTTATTGTCTAGGTTAGAATTTCTTTTTATTAGGTCTGCTTGCTAGATTCCTTTCTAGTAAGATTTTATTTTTATTTCTAGGTTTTCTTTAGTCTATCTTTTCTTTGTGTCTTTGTTTGTAAAAACCTTTCCATTGACTATTCCGTTAGCCATTATGGAGAACGCGAATCCACCAAGTCCGACACTAGAGTTTTACCAGAAAAAATATAATTACACTAGTTTGGATATAACAAGATGGAGGAATGAAATGAGGAGGACATGATTTTATATTGATTTTATTGATTACCTTGAGAAAAGAGGCCAAGTGCATACGACTTTTAAAGAATCCACCTTAGGAGCTCCATCAACCCCTCAAAATGCCTCACTTAGTGAAACCTATGCACCATATGAGCCTTCACCTAGGATAGTTTCGTATGAGCCACCTAGCTGCATGTCATGGTTAGGCCTTACCATAATACAGGATGAACACATAGGTGACCTTGATGTGATGGAGGATGTAGCCGAACATGATCACATTGATCAAAAAGACCTAGGTTTTATGATCGATGATGATGAATCTCAAGAAATAGATGATGAATCTTTTGGGCAATTTGTATATAGTAGTCATAATATTGAGGACGATCCTTATGATTCGGAAATAGAAGTTGAGATGCCTAGAGAAGCACTTGAGATACTTGGGAAAATGTTAGGGTTGGATTATAATAAAACACATGATGAGGATATAGGTGATATTAACACATGGAATGATGAGGTCAATAACATAAGCCCACAAAATACTCAACCATCATTTGAGGCACACACACCGCCCGTGACTTACCCGGAAGAAGTAGAAGAAACTTTAGGAATCCCAATTGAGGTAGAACCTTTGAACCAAACACAACTAGAGGATATAGGTTTGAACACTTTTAATGATAACCTTACTCTTAGTTATAGGGAAGTTCCTAGTTTTGATGAACCGGAGCCTCAACCAAAACCGTTACCTAATCTTCTATCATTGGATGAAAATTTAGGAATTGAAATAGGTCCCGATCCACCCATCAAACCATATGGTCCGGGTAGTCTTTGGACAAAGGTAACGGACTCTAAGCCTTGTAGAGAGGAAGCCAATATAGGAGTGGAAAATGACCTTACATGCTTACATCACCCATTTATGATTGATCACAAGAAACATTATGGGTTTAAACCGGGTTTATTAGGTTAAGATGGATCCTCAACTAGGAGTCTTTCGAAGTTGATAGAAAATGATCCCTTTCTAGGAGAAAATCTTAATCCACCCATTAACCCGATTGAATTAGGTAAGGTTATGATGATAGGAGCACAGCCCTTTGAGCATATAATTCATCCACCACTCTTTCCTCACGTGGCATACTTTCACCGAGAAGGTGTGTATCGCTACTATCACCCGCACTTAATCTTAAGTGTAGGGAAAACTTCTCTTATTTCCGTCAAATAAGGGTAGATTCAGGCTCGTGACTCGAACAAAAACAAGCGCTTCTTGGGAGGCAACCCAAGCTTTATTTATTTATTTGTTTGTTTGTTTATTTGATTTTATCTATTTCCGTGTGCATGCTTTATTTTTATTGTTGGTAGATCATGTTTCAACACTAAAATAGTGGAAATACTTTACTTTGTTGTTTAGCCTAGTCTTAACTTCACCCAAAGGTATTTTTGCAAAAGATAAGTATAAGGGGAAAACCCAAATATGTTTTTAAGAAACAAACCGATCATGATTCTCCACAATGTTAAGTGAACATGTATATTCGTATTTGTTAGAGTCAAATGCTTGTATCGAGTCATAATGAAGTTTTGCAGGATTTTCCAGGAAGTAGGACCAAGTTTTCCCAGAAATTTTCCGGAAACTTAACATAAGAATTTCTGCAGGTCACTTCTGACGGCGTCATGAGCTTGCTCTTGACGGCGCCATGGGTAAAAATCTAGAAATTTTACCAGTTTTGTTTTTCTAACGGAGTCTTAAAGTTTTTGTTGAATTATTAAGTTTTATAATCTCCAGGAAATCTGCAAACTTCATTCCACAAGCATTACATCTTACTTTGCTTTCTAGGATTTAGTAACTTATGTAGATTGCCGCCGATTTTATGCGAGGTTGCCTTGTCTATTTTCTCAGGATTTACAGGTTATGTATGACAAGAAGATGATTATTTTTCTGGAAGGGAAGCTTTGATTGTTCATTTTCTTGGAGGAAGATCTAACCTGGCCACCTTATTATCCATACCGAGCGAATCAGGGGAGTATTTGATTTCATTTGTTTTACTTATTTCACTTTTACATTCTTTACTTGAACATTGGGGACAATGTTCATCCTAAGTGTAAGGGGAGGGTAAAATGATGATACCTTACATATACACTTTCGCTTGAGTTTGTTTGTTTAATGGTAGATGTGTAATAAAACTATGAGAAATACTTGTTAGTGCAATTTTAGCGCCAAATTTAAAATTTTTTACAACATTTAGGTATGAAACTTTAGCCATAGCAAGCGTCTCATGGATAGGAGATTGTATGACTAGCACAAAACCGTACTATTCAGAAAAATTTTCCACCCAAATATGTGAGGTTCGCCTTTAGATTTGTTAGGAAAAGCATTTACTATTAGTGCTTATGAGTGTACCGGTAGAATTTAGATTCTAGAACTTGCGTTAGTGATGCATCCCGAGACCGCTAGTGAGACTACATTCGTGTAGTAGGATTTACTACATGATAAAAGGCTTTAGGATCACCCTTGTGTTAAACCCGTATCATAATTACTTGACCATTTAAGTCATATTACTTGGCTAGTTAAGTCAACTAATTTTTCCCACACCTTAGCGTTGTACTCATTTTTAGTACACGAAACCCCTAGTACAACCCTCCGAGCCTATCTTTTCGTTTATAACTTTAAGCATTTTACTTAAAGGAAGAATTTGTTACATCCCACTTAAATGTACACCCAAATCTCCTTAGCCTTCCGTGTATGCACTCATCTTTAGTGCATTATTGTTATTTGTTAAACCCTAAGTTAACTATCTGATTGATTACATAGTTGCTAAGTCGAGTCATATCCTTCTACATATTGTTTTGGGACTATTGGGACTCATGGGTAAAGTACTTATTTTATGGAGTAATGGGGAAGAACATCATATATTACCCCTATATGTACGTTAATCTTAAAAGTACTCCAAGTGTTTTGATTTTATTAATTCGAGTCGTTAGTTTAGTTTATTGTAAAGTATGTAAAAATTCAAGTGTAAGGGGAATATTCATTCCCTATGATAAAAAAAAAAAAAAAAAAAAAAAAAAAAAAAAAAAAAAAAAAAAACATACGGACTACCATCCCTTTTTATTCTATGTTCATTTTATGTTTTTTTTTATTGTTCATTTATTAGCTTAAGTCGAGTCTAGTCTTGGCTTAGCAACGTCATATTGTACATGTAATTAACCAAGATTGTTAACTCGTCACCAGTAAAGACTGCCTATATCCAACAAAACCGTGTATTTCATATCCCTACACCTAACGTTACAACCCTTTAAAAGACCTCTTTAATAGTTTATCCTAGGTGCTTACGCCATGTGGTGGAGGTTTGATCATTTCCCAAGCCTATGGTAATCTATTTTGCTATGACAGGTAGTGAGAGATATCTTCTGTTTCCATATTGTAATTTATACTTTATTACACCAGAGAGATGTGAGTATCTAAACACTATTTGTGAGGTGCTAGTATATGACCTCCGTGCTTGTCTTTGGTCTTTAGTGGAACGATTATTTGTTGTAATTACTTTTATATTAGTGTTAAATGACCCCTAACTTGTATTTTGATTAGAATAAAAGCGCATTTGCTTGAGGATAAGCAAATCTCAAGTGTAAGGGTATATGATGAGGTGAAAAATGAACCACTTTTAGGGGGTCATTTAAGCCCGAAATTGAATTTATTTGATCAAATATTACCCTAAATCGTTTCTTCTGTGATTTTAGGTACTTTGGGAGAGAAATCTGAAAAAGGAAGCAATTCGGACGTTTTTGGAGCATAAAAGTGAAGAAAACGCCAAAGACTTAATTTTCCATGCTGAGAACAGTGTTTGACGGCGTCAAGAGGACATTCCTGACGGCGTCAAGAGTAAAATCCATGACGACCCAGTGCAAACCTGAAGGCGTCACAAGTAGAGAGTCAAGAGTTAATTGTGTGACGGCCTGCAAAAGAGGACTACATGACGGTGTCAGATGTAGATCAAGGCAGTCCGAGGAATTATTTGGCGGCGAGATGACGGCGTCACACCTTTGTTCTTGACGCCGTCAGCCTCTAAAATATATATATAGTTTTCTAATTTTCATTCATTAAAAGAGAGGAGAAGTTTTGGAGAAACGCTAAGGCCGAACCATATATGAATTTTACAGCTTTTTCATGGGTTTTCAGCCCTTGAACCCGTACATGTGTAATTAAGATAAGTCTTCTCTTAATTCAATCAATATGTCTATGTGTTGGTTGTCTATATCTTGTGCTTGTCTTGATTCCACCATGTTAGGCTAGATCTATTTTGTGTTTGCTTAGATCTAATGAAACCTAGATGTTAATTATGTGTTGATTACTTGTTTATGGTTGTATTGGATGAATGATTTCAATGTTAGGCTTAAGAAAACTGGCAGATCTCCAATTGGTAACATGCTTGAACGTCTTAGGAAACATGAACCGATGTGTACTAGGTTTTATTGGTTGTATTTAATGCATGAGTAAATTCTAATGATCCCATGTTAGGAGCTTCTTAGCCGGCTTGACATAGGAGTGAAGTAGGCACTCATAGGATTGGGGAGTTAAGTACGCCACCCCATGAATGGTATTAAGGAATACAATCCGTCATCCACGCAACTATAACAAGTAATTAACGTGTAAAAGATATCTAGGGAGTAGTGAAATCTAAGTAAACACATTTCTCCCACTTATTGCTCACAACCTTAGTTTAATATAGTTTAATTTCATTTTTAGTATTTTATTTTGATTGCATCTTAGTATTGGGTTAGTTGACTAGCAACTAAATCCGCCCAAATCCTTCAAACCCGAGATTTTAATTTGCTTTCTTAAAAATATAAAAATACAAAAAGAATCATCCCTCATCTCTAGACTTAATCTTTAGGTTTTCTAATCCTAGCGACACTATTCCTAGCTGAACGATCAATCCCCCGGTACTTGTCATTATACTATACTACATCGATCAGGTACACCGCCTGGTGGGGGTTGTAAGCTTCTCAAGATCCCTTGAGAGGTAAAGCCTGGTGCAATCCCTACGCACCAAGTTTTTGGTGCCGCAGCCTGGGGAATAGTTATTGTCTAGGTTAGAATTTCTTTTTATTAGGTCTACTTGCTAGATTCGTTTCTAGTAAGATTTTATTTTTATTTCTAGGTTTTCATTAGTGTATCTTTTCTTTGTGTATTTGTTTGTAAAAACCTTTCCATTGACTATTCCGTTAGCCATTATAGAGAACGCGAATGCACCAAGTCCGACACTAGAGTTTTACCAGAAAAAATATTATTACACTAGTTTGGATATAACAAGATGGAGGAATGAAATGCGGAGGATAGGATTTTATATTGATTTTATTGAGTACCTTGAGAAAAGAGGCCAAGTGCATACGACTTTTAAAGAATCCACCTTAGGAGCTCCATCAACCCCTCAAAATGCCTCACTTAGAGAAACCTATGCACCATATGAGCCTTCACCTAGGATAGTTTCGTATGAGCCACCTAGTTGCATGTCATGGTTAGGCCTTACCATAATATTGGATGAATACATAGGTGACCTTGATGTGATGGGGGATGTTGCCGAACATGATCACATTGATCAAAAAGACCTAGGTTTTATGATCGATGATGATGAATCTCAAGAAATAGATGATGAATCTTTTGGGCAATTTGTATATAGTAGTCATAATATTGAGGATGATCCTTATGATTCGGAAATAGAATTTGAGATGCCTAGAGAAGCACTTGAGATACTTGGGAAAATGTTAGGGTTGGATTATAATAAAACACATGATGAGGATATAGGTGATATTAACACATGGAATGATGAGGTCAATAACATAAGCCCACAAAATACTCAACCATCATTTGAGGCACACACACCGCCCGTGACTTACCCGGAAGAAGTAGAAGAAACTTTAGGAATCCCAATTGAGGTAGAACCTTTGAACCAAACACAACTAGAGGATATAGGTTTGAATACTTATAATGATAACCTTACTCTTAGTTATAGGGAAGTTCCTAGTTTTGATGAACTGGAGCCTCAACCAAAACCGTTACCTAATCTTCTATCCTTGGATGAAAACTTAGGAATTAAAATAGGTCCCGATCCACCCATCAAACCATATGGTCCGGGTAGTCTTAGGACAAAAGTAATGGACTCTAAGCCTTGTAGAGAGGAAGCCAATATAGGAGTGGAAAATAACCTTACATGCTTACATCACACATTTATGATTGATCACAAGAAACATTATGAGTTTAAACCGGGTTTATTAGGTCAAGATGGATCCCCTCGAAGTTGATAGAAAATAATCCCTTTCTAGGAGAAAATCTTAATCCACCCATTAACCCGATTGAATTAGGTAAGGTTATGATGATAGGAGCACAGCCCTTTGAGAATATAATTCATCCACCACTCTTTCCTCACGTGGCATACTTTCACCGAGAAGGTGTGTATCGCTACTATCACCCGCACTTAATCTTAAGTGTAGGGAAAACTTCTCTTATTTCCGTTAAATAAGGGTAGAGTCAGGCTCGTGACTCGAACAAAAACAAGCGCTTCTTGGGAGGCAACCCAAGCTTTATTTATTTATTTGTTTTTTTGTTTATTTGATTTTATCTATTTCCGTGTGCATGCTTTATTTTTATTGTTGGTAGATCATGTTTCAACACTAAAATAGTGGAAATACTTTACTTTGTTGTTTAGCCTAGTCTTAACTTCACCCAAAGGTATTTTTGCAAAAGATAAGTGTAAGGGGAAACCCCAAATATGTTTTTAAGAAACAAACCGATCATGATTCTCCACAATGTTAAGTGAACATGTATATTCGTATTTGTTAGAGTCAAATGCTTGTATCGAGTCATAATGAAGTTTTGCAGGATTTTCCAGGAAGTAGGACCAAGTTTTTCCAGAAATTTTCCGGAAACTGAACATAAGAATTTCTGCAGGTCACTTCTGACGGCGTCATGAGCTTGATCTTGACGGCGTCACGGGTTAAAATCTGGAAATTTTACCAGTTTTGTTTTTCTAACGGAGTCTTAAAGTTTTTGTTGAATTATTAAGTTTTATAATCTCCAGGAAATCTGCAAACTTCATTCCACAAGCATTACATCTTACTTTGCTTTCTAGGATTTAGTAACTTATGTAGATTGCCGCCGATTTTATGCGAGGTTGCCTTGTCTATTTTCTCAGGATTTACAGGTTATGTATGACAAGAAGATGATTATTTTTCTGGAAAGGGAAGCTTTGATTGTTCATTTTCTTGGAGGAAGATCTAACCTGACCACCTTATTATCCATACCGAGCGAATCAGGGGAGTATTTGATTTCATTTGTTTTACTTATTTCACTTTTACATTCTTTACTTGAACATTGGGGACAATGTTCATCCTAAGTGTAAGGGGAGGGTAAAATGATGATACCTTACAGATACACTTTCGTTTGAGTTTGTTTGTTTAATGGTAGATGTGTAATAAAACTATGAGAAATACTTGTTAGTGCAATTTTAGCGCCAAATTTAAAATTTTTTACAACATTTAGGAGTGGAACTTTAGCCATAGCAAGTATCTCATGGATAGGAGATTGTATGACTAGCACAAAACCGTACTATTCAGAAAAATTTTCTACCCAAATATGTGAGGTTCGCCTTTAGATTTGATAGGAAAGGAATTTACTATTAGTGCTTATGAGTGTACCGGTAGCACTTAGATTCTAGAACTTGTGTTAGTGATGCATCCCGAGACCGCTAGTGAGACTACATTCGTGTAGTAGGATTTACTACATGATAAAAGGCTTTAGGATCACCCTTGTGTTAAACCCGTATCATAATTACTTGACCATTTAAGTCATATTACTTGGCTAGTTAAGTCAACTAATTTTTCCCACACCTTAGCGTTGTACTCATTTTTAGTACACGAAACCCCTAGTACAACCCTCCGAGCCTATCTTTTCGTTTCTAACTTTAAGCATTTTACTTAAAGGAAGAATTTGTTACACCCCACTTAAATGTACACCCAAATCGCCTTAGCCTTCCGTGTATGCACTCATCTTTAGTGCATGATTGTTATTTGTTAAACCCTAAGTTAACTATCTGATTGATTACATTGTTGCTAAGTCGAGTCATATACTTGTACATATTGTTTTGGGACGATTGGGACTCATGGGTAAAGTACTTATTTTATGGAGTAATGGGGAAGAACATCATATATTACCCCCATATGTACGTTAATCTTAAAAGTACTCCAAGTGTTTTGATTTTCTTAATTCGAGTCATTAGTTTAGTTTATTGTAAAGTATGTAATAATTCAAGTGTAAGGGGAATATTTATTCCCTATGATGTATTATTTTGGATGGTAGGGTAAGAGTGTATGCAAAAAAAAAAAAAAAAAAAAAAAAAAAAAAAAAAAAAAAAAAAAATCGAAAAATAAAGAAAAAAGAAAAAGAAAAAAATAGAAAAAAAAAAAAAAAAAAAAAACATACGGACTACCATCCCTTTTTATTCTATGTTCATTTTATGTTTTTTTTATTGTTCATTTATTAGCTTAAGTCGAGTCTAGTCTTGGCTTAGCAACGCCATATTGTACATGTAATTAACCAAGATTGTTAACTCGCCACCAGTAAAGACTGCCTATATCCAACAAAACCGTGTATTTCATATCCCTACACCTAACGTTACAACCCTTTAAAAGACCTCTTTGATAGTTTATCCTAGGTGCTTACGCCATGTGGTGGAGGTTTGATCCTTTCCAAGCCTATGGTAATCTATTTTGCTATGACAGGTAGTGAGAGATATCTTCCGTTTTCATATTGTAATTTATACTTTATTACACCCGAGAGATGTGAGTATCTAAACACTATTTGTGAGGTGCTAGTATATGACCTCCGTGCTTGTCTTTGGTCTTTAGTGAAACGATTATTTGTTGTAATTACTTTTATATTAGTGTTAAATGACCCCTAACTTGTATTTTGATTAGAATAAAAGCGCATTTGCTTGAGGACAAGCAAATCTCAAGTGTAAGGGTATATGTTGAGGCGAAAAATGAACCACTTTTAGGGGGTCATTTAAGCCCGGAATAGAATTTATTTGATCAAATATTACCCTAAATCGTTTCTTTTGTGATTTTTGGTACTTTGGGAGAGAAATCTGGAAAAGGAAGCAATTCGGACGTTTTTGGAGCATAAAAGTGAAGAAAACGCCAAAGACTTAATTTTCCATGCTGAGAACAGTGTTTGACGGCGTCAAGAGGACATTCCTGACGGCGTCAAGAGTAAAATCCATGACGACCCAGTACAAACCTGAAGGCGTCACAAGTAGAGAGTCAAGGTTATGATGATAGGTAAGGTTATGATGATAGGAGCACAGCCCTTTGAGCATATAATTCATCCACCATTTTTTCCTCACGTGGCAAGAGTAAAATCCATGACAACCCAGTAAAATCCATGACGACCCAGTAAAATCCACCCATTAACCCGATTGAATTAGGTAAGGTTATGATGATAGGAGCACAGCCATTTGAGCATATAATTCATCCACCACTCTTTCCTCCCGTGGCATACTTTCACCGAGAAGGTGTGTATCGCTACTATCACCCGCACTTAATCTTAAGTGTAGGGAAAACTTCTCTTATTTCCGTTAAATAAGGGTAGAGTCAGGCTCGTGACTCGAACAAAAACATGCGGTTCTTGGGAGGCAACCAATGCTTTATTTATTTATTTGTTTGTTTGTTTATTTGATTTTATCTATTTTCGTGTGCATGCTTTATTTTTATTGTTGGTAGATCATGTTTCAAAACTAAAATAGTGGAAATACTTTACTTTGTTGTTTAGCCTAGTCTTAACTTCACCCAAAGATACTAGCCTGTATTATATGACCTTTCCACCTCCAGTAGCGAGTAGAATATCTATTCATGGAATCTACTTGACTTCTTGAATCCAAAACACGACACCACTATCACAAAGGAAAAGGTTAAGAAGTTGTGATAACATTCAAACAATCCACCATCATTACCACTCCTACACACTATAAAGGAAGGGAAGAAGTTGGCACAAATGGGTCGACTTGGTAATGTTTTATCTCAAACAGAACAAATGGCTTGACTCAGAAAAGGATTAAAAGAAACAAAACGAGATAAATGTGTTGAGTGGGTCAAAAGATTGAAAGTCATCCAATATGTATAATTATTTAAATACATTAAAATGGTGTTTGGGGCAGCTCGCCGTATATTTTACTTCGTACCAGCTTTTACCTATTTGACTTGAAGTTCTTGTGAACTTTTACCCAATCCACCATTTCGTTCTTTTTCATATTTTATAGTCTCGTGATACACTCGCCTTCTAGAAACGATTCCTAGCTGAAGGGCAGGTCCAAAAAGAAATCCAAATGAAGCTCCTTCTCGGGTTTCAGCATCAAGTAATCTCGCATGCACCCTGCCACAATAAGCAGCCAAAACGGAGGTAAATTATGTATAAAAAATAACACATAAATTATGTATAATAAGAATAATATACAAGTGTTGTTACAATGCGATAGGTAAATATGATTTATTTGTTTGTTTTATAATAATGAATAACAAGTGAATTAGTAAGAGAATGAAGTAAGAAGAATTATGGAAGTAAAATTAGTGTTGTTGTTGTTGTAAATGAAGTAAAGTAATAATGAATTGAGATGAGGAGAGGAGAGAAAGCTAACCAACCAGTTAATAATAAGAGTTAACTACATTTTTGGTTCTCGTGGTTTACCGGGTATAACAGTTTTGGTCCAAAATTTTAAAATGTAACGGATCCAGTCCAAAATCCGACGACCCGTAACACTTTTGGTCCATTTTTCATTGACTGTTAATTTGACTAGTTAAAAAAAAACATGAAATGACTAAAATAACCTCGAATGATGATGTACAATGACTAAAATGCCCTTTCTTTTATTATTATTATTATTATTATTATTATTATTATTATTATTATACACACAAAAATAAATATTTAACCAATCCATTATATAAAATTTCACAAATCCACACACACATAAAACCACTTCCAGATATTATCTCCTCATCTTCATTTTCATCTTCATAAACACTTCAACCAAAAACACCACCAAACCCACATCACCAAACACCCATCGCTGCCACCACGACACAACCGTGCATCATCTTCTCCATCAAACCTATACCAATCCCTCTTCTACATATACAAAGTAATCCCTATAAAACCCCCTTTCTCATAACCACAACCCAAAACAAATCCAGATTCGAACCCATAACATCAACCCAAAACACAACCCAAAACAAATAACCACAACCACAACCCAAAACAGATTCGAACCCATAACCATAACCCAAAACAAATCAAATCTAATCTTAAACCCATCTCAGTTTGTTTTTTTTTTTTTTTCTCTTTTTCATGGTTTACCAAAGTTGAAGGTAAGTGTTGTTTGATCATTTGTGGTGGTGGCTGACAGTTAGGCGGTGGTGGGGGGAGGGAGTTAGGTGGCCATGGTGGGTTGTGGTGGGGGTATGGTGTTTCTTATTCTACATCCAGTCGTGGTGGTTATCTTGACAGAGGAGGTGGTAGTGGTGGCCGGATATTGGTGGTGGTGGATGGATTATGTTTTCATATAGAAGATTTGAGAGAAGAGATGGATTTATTTTGAGATTGAGTGGGAGAAGTGATAAAAAATAGGTGGTGATGATTTATTTCCTTTATTAATAATACACAATGACAAAATTACCCTCGTTTTTAACAGTCAAACTTGGTCAAACTAACCACGTTATTAACTTTGGACCAAAAGTGTTACGGGTCGTCGGATCTTGGACTCGATCCGTTACATTTCAAAATTTTGGACCAAAACTGTTATACCCGGTAAACCACGAGGACCAAAAATGTAGTTAACTCTAATAATAATAATGAATCCCCAAATCACAAAATCCATTGACCCACCCTATTTGTTAGCAAACCGTGGAACGACGTAGCATTAGCGTAAGAAAGGAAAAATCACGCTTTTTTCCAATTCACTTTATAAACGTATAGTTGAACTATTAAAATTGTCATGACGAAAGTATTTGATTTGATTTCTCTTGACTGATTTGGAATCGGGTATTGTTTTGGTGAAGAAGATGAAGTGAATTTGGCGGGGAAAGGTACAAGTGAGTAGAATAGAAATTATGAAAGAAAAGGAGGGTAAAATAGTGATTTCACATGCCACTAACGTGAAAAGTTAACGAGTGTTAGGCCAAAAAAACCATTTTTGCGTGAACAGTACCCTTAGAAAGGCATTATTTGCAAATTGAAACTTGCTGAGGTAGACTTTTGCAAAAATTCTCGTATGAGTACACTTTTTGGAATTTTGCCAAACCACAGGGACATTTTTTGCAGTTTATTCTTTAATTTAGTCAATTAATTAACTGGTCAATAAATACAATTAAACAGTTATTAAAACATCCGTTACATAAGAAAAACAAATTATCAAGCATATTGTACAACCAAATTAAACACAATTTTTGCATTAAATTTTCACTAATACAAATAATAACGCACATTATACAAATATTCAAGCTCAAACGGGCAACGGGACAAATGGGCTTGAGCCCGAACCGGCACGGGCCAAATGGGCTCGAGCCCGAATAGGCACGAGCCAACGGGTTCGAGCCCGAACGGGCACGGGCTTTACGAAATTCTTGATATCCGTAAATTTATTGTCAAAAAGAACATAATAAACTAAATACATAATTCACCAAAATTTTTTATTTCAGGGTACCTACCGCCCCAACGCGGTATATATATATATATATATATATATATATATATATATATATATATATATATATATATATTTGTGTGTGTGTGTGTGTGAAGAGATAGTTAGAATTCTACAAACACACAAATTTAAAGTATAGTACTGTATAGTTGATAGAATCTGTTAATACAAATATCGTCTAAAAACGTTATTTATATTTTACGAACTTTGCTAAGTTTTGTTAACGACAAAGTATAAACTTTAGTTTTTAGTAAAACACAACTTTAGTTTTAGTCTTGCATAACTAGACTTTACTTGCTACATTTACATTTCACATTAGACATAACATTTTCATATTACTAAAAATAGAAAATGTAATATGACATCATAGCTTACATCATGTGCATTTATGAAAAGCTTACTAAATCTAGTAGTTGACTTTCCATTAAGATCTCTTACACATTTGGATAGTCTCTTACTCAATTCATTGTGTGTTGACTAATGATTTGACATTGCTTGATATGGAAAGATTTCTTTTGTCCTTTGACTGTCAGACCCGGAGGAACCCTCAGGGAACAAGGGCGGAATCCTTGTTTTGGTTTTGCGAGATCCGTTAGTCTGCTGGCTTGAATGGTTATAAATACCAAGCCAATTGCAAAGAAATCCCTTATCACTTTTCATTATAATTCACACATACATTCTCATTGCATTGATCTAACACCTTAACATTTCATTTCATTTATGAGATCTTTTGTAGCAAAGAAGATCACAAGTTCATAACCAAAGTTACAAGGTTCAACATAACGTTGAAAGTCTTGTAATCTTAGTCTTGTGTAAACTAGTGAGGTTTATACATCCATTCATTATGTGTTTTCAGTAGTGATCGGTTTGTATTTTAGGCCTTAAAATACATTGTGTGACGGGAGTAGTTGTACCCTTGTAAAAGAACTCGACATCTAGCTTTGTGTCGGTAATTGTGTGTAAGTGACGTGTAAGGTTTTCTCCGTCGGTGAAAGGAGCTTGTTGACTAGTGAAAGAAACTCTCGAGTTGGATAACTCGAGGCGTGGAGTAGGGCAAGGAAAAAGAGTCCTTGTAGCCAAACCACGATAAACTATCGTGTTGTGGTTTGATTGTTTCTTTCTCTATCTTGCATATTACATATTGTCTTTTACACTATATCTTGATTACACGGAAAGTTTTATAAAGATAACTAAGTTAAAATTGGTAAACTATTCAACCCCCTTTCTAGTTTCCCACAATTGGCATCAAGAGCTACGTTGCTCAAGCTTTTAAAATTTATTGTGTTTTAAAACTTGAAACGATCCATGGATTTTGAAAATTACAAAGAAGGGCAATCTATGCAAAGACCACCACTATTTGAAGCTAATGGTTTCATATATTGGAAAAACCGTTTTGAAACTTACGTGAAGTCAAAAGATATAGATCTATGGTACATAATTATTGAAGGTGATAACATCCCTAATTTTAAGGATGGTACGAATGGTAATGATGAGGATAGCTCTTTTACCAAACACAATGAAGATCAAAAGAAATTAATTGCCAAAAATAATGAGGCAAAAATTATGCTTTACAATGCTTTACCAAAGAAAGATTATGAAAGAGTCTTTATGTGTAAAACCGCTAAAGAAATTTGGCAATCTTTAATAGTCACTCATCAAAGAAACTCACAAGTTAAAGATAACAAAATTGATCTTCTTATTCAACAATACGAACAATTTTCCATTCTCGAAGATGAAATTGTTGATTGTGCTTTTGCTAGGTTTAACACTATTATTACTTCACTTAAAGCACTTGATGAATCTTTTTGTAGCAAGAATTTTGTCAGGAAATTTCTTAGAGCACTCCATCCGAAGTGGAGAGCCAAAGTGACAGCAATTGAAGAATCTAAGGATCTTTCAAGCATGTCACTCGATGAGCTAATTGGAAACCTAAAAGTTCATGAAATGGTAATGGAAAAAGATTCGGAAATAGTTAAAGACAAGAAAGAAAAAGTCAAGTCTATTGCATTGAAAGCTAGAGTTCAATCAGGCAATGATGAAGAATCTAGCTCGGATAGTAATGATGAAGAATATGCAATGGCCGTTAGAGACTTCAAGAAGTTCTTTCGAAGACGAGGAAAGTTTGTAAGGCAACCTAGAGATGATAAGAAAGCTTCCCGAAAAGATTGTGATGATAAGAAAGAAAAGGGAGAAAGAAAATGCTTTAGGTGCGGAGACACAAGTCATCTCATAGGAGAATGTCCAAAACCACCAAAAGGTAAGACTCAACGAGCTTTTGTAAGTGGTGCTTGGAGCGATAGTGAAGATGATGATTAAGAGCCAAAGAATGAAGAGATTGCTCTCATGGCTCAAGATTCCAATGAGATACAATCCGACTCTTCTTGATCTTCTATTGATGATGATACATTGCAAAAAGAATATAACAAACTTTGTTAATTAAGTCTAAAAATTATAAGTAAAAACAAGTTTTTGAAAACTAAAAATAAGTTTTTGGAAAATGAAATCTATGAATTGCAAGAAAATGCTAAGAGGATAGAAAAGAGTAAAAGTATAAACACTTTGTGTAAATCATGTGAAGAGTTTAAACTCGAAAATGAGAAACTTAAAGTTACTCAAAATGACTTGATTAAACAAACCTCAAAGTTTAAAAGATTCAATAAAAGTATTTCTTGTGCGGAGCAAATATTTAAACTTCAAAAGTCTCCATTTGACAAAACGGGGTCTAGGTTTCATGAAGTTAGAAACTTCAAAGAGTCAAACAAAATAGGACGAGAAAACACAAGAAACTAACAAAACTACTGCAGCATCTCATGGACCAGACGGAACCCAAATCAGGGTTCCGCCTGTTGAACCCAAAGGTTCCGCGAGGTCTGCAGGAGAAAAGACAGTTTCTTTGTCGGATCGTACAAAATTCGTTAAAGTCACAAATAAGTCCAATGTTAGCATAAATGATACAAATCTAAAACCAGCCATTAGGGTTGGAGTAGGACTTGTTAAAAATGAATTTAGAACTAAAACTACTAATCCAAGACCTAAAACTCCTATTCCCAAACGCCCCTTTCCAAAGAGCAACTACAACATACAACCAAACTACCAACATGGTTGGAACCAAAACATACCTAGATCTTACCAATCTTCAAACTACATGTCATGGAAACCATATCTTCCATTTCCATACATGAATCAAGTTAATGGAATGTTTAACCAAAATGGACCCATAAGATATTGGGGACCAAATGTTTGAATGTTTTCATAAAATAGGTATGCTTCAAAGTTAGTTTGGAACCGGATGAATGGATCAAAGATAGTGGTTGCTCAAGGCACATGACGGGTAACAAAAGCCTCTTTTCTACATATCAAGAATGTGATAGAGGTAATGTTACGTTTGGTAGCAAGGCTAAATGCAAAATCATCGGAAAAGGTACAATTTCTCACGACTCTCTCTCTATAGATGATGTAGCTCATGTTGATAACTTAGGTTTTAATTTACTTAGTATTAGTCAACTTTGCCGGAAAAAGTATAACGTCCTTTTCAGTGAAAGTGGAAGTAAAATACTTAAAGATGGCATAACCATAGCTAAGGGTGTTCTTAAGAACAATGTATATGTCATGAAGATGGATCAAACATCTAGAGACAAACTTTGTCTCACCTCATTAGATGAATCTTCAACTTTATGGCATAGGCGTTTAGGACACGCTAACATGAGACTTATATAAAACCTTTCCTCTAAAGACTTAGTTAGAAACCTACCTAAGTTGAAATACAACCAACACTTTTGTGATGCTAGCAAAGTCGGTAAACAAGTTCATAGTAGCCATAAGGCTAAAAACATAGTGTCTACATCTAGGTTTCTAGAATTCTTACATATGGATTTGTTTGGTCCATCGGCTATACAAAGTTATGGAGGTAATCTCTATACCTTAGTCATAGTAGATGATTACTCAAGCTATACTTGGACAAAATTTTTGAAAAATAAAACTGAAGCTTTCGACAAATTTGAAATTCTAAGTAAGAAAATTCAAAATCAATTAGGAACATGCATTATGTCTATTAGAACGGACCACGGTCGTGAATTCGACAATGAAATACAATTTGGAAACTTTTGTGATAAAAATGGTATAACTCATAACTTCTCGGCACCACGCACTCCTTAATCTAACGGTGTAGTAGAACGTAAAAACCGAACTCTTCAAGAGATGACTAGAACAATGCTTAATGAACAAAACATTCCACAAGAGTTTTGGTGTAACGCCGTCGACACATCAACCTACATTTTGAATCGAGTCCTAATTAAACCATTTTTAAACAAAACTCAATATGAGCTATATAAAGGTAAAAATCCTACATTACGTTATTTTAGAGTGTTTGGAAGTAAATGTTTTATTCTTAACACCAAGGATTATCTCACCAAATTTGACCCAAAGTCTTATGAAGGTGTATTTCTTGGATACTCACAAAGTAGTAAAGCTTATATTGTCTTAAACAAAGAAACCTTAAGAGTCGAGGAATCATTGAACGTAACGTTTGACGAAAGTCCACCTCCTTCTAAGACATCACCTTTGGTAGATGATGACTTAGTCGAAAGTCAAGTAATTGAAAATCAAGAAATTGTAGATGAAGAAGTAGCATCAAACAAAGGGATTGTGAATGTCAAAGAATCTAAAAGTCATCCATTAGATAGTGTCATAGGAAATATAAATGAAAGAACTCTAAGATCAAAAGTCCAAAATGAAAGTAACTTCTTTTGCTTCGTATCAACCATTAAACACAAAAACATAAACGAAGCTATAAAAGATGAATCATGGGTAATAGCTATGCAAGAAGAATTAAACAAATTTGTTCGAAATGATGTTTGGACACTAGTTCCTCAACCAAAAGTCAAACAATAATTGGAACAAAATGGGTCTTTTGTAATAAAATGGATGAAAATGGTATTGTGTCTAGAAATAAAGCTAGGCTAGTGGCACAAGGATATAATCAACAAGAAGGCATTGACTACGATGAAACTTTTGCTCTGATTGCTAGGCTTGAGTCAATAAGAATTTTACTTGCATATGCATGCGCACATAATTTCAAACTCTTTCAAATGGACGTCAAAAGTGCATTCTTAAACGGGTTTATAAATGAAGAAGTATATGTTGCTCAACCACCGGGCTTCATCGATTTTGAAAAAGCTAACCATGTCTATAAACTTAAAAAGGCTTTATACGGACTTAAGCAAGCTCCAAAAGCATGGTATGATCGAATTAAAACATTTCTAGTTGACCATATGTACACCATGGGATTAGTCGATAATACTCTCTTCACTAAGAAGAAAGGTTCACACATTATCATAGTCCAAATCTATGTTGATGACATTATATTCGGTTCAACTTGTCAAGAATTATGTGTCAATTTCTCAAAAATCATACATAATGAGTTTGAAATGAGTATGATGGGAGAACTCAACTTTTTCTTAGGACTCCAAATCAAACAACTAGAAGATGGTACCTTCTTTAACCAATCTAAATACATTAAGGATATGCTTAAGAAATTTGGTCTAGAAGACTCCAAACCAATCAAAACACCTATGTCCATGGAAGTTAAACTAACCAAGGACGAGGAAAGTGAATCCGTAGATAGCACTAAATATAGAGGTATGATTGGAAGTCTACTTTACCTCACGGCTAATAGACCCGACATTATGTTTAGTGTTTGTCTATGTGCTCGTTTTCAAGAAGATCCTAAAATAATCCATCTTTAAGCTGTAAAAAGGATCTTTAGATACATTAAGGGTACAACATACTTAGGATTATGGTATCCCAAAGGAACAGGAATGGACACCATAGTGTATGCCGACTCGGACCATGCCGGTGACTATGTTGATAGAAAAAGTACAAGTGGTACTTGCACTTTTATTGGACATTGTCTCACCTCATGGTTCTCTAAGAAACAAACGGCTCTCGCTATAACAACTGAAGCCGAATACGTCTCGGCTGGAAAAGCATGTCAACAAGCTCTTTGGATGAACCAAGCTCTTGTCGACTACGGAATTCAACTCAACAACATTTCCATTCTTTGTGACAATAAAGGAGCCATAGATCTTTGCAAGAATCCAGTTCAACATGCTCATACTAAACATATTGAAATCCGTCATCATTTCCTTCGTGACAATGTTCAAAAAGGAAACATCTCAATAGAAAAAGTTTCTTCCGTAAACAACATCGCCGACATTCTCATGAAACCTCTTAAAAGAGAACCATTTAACCTCCTTAGGCTTGGATTAGGACTTATGGAACCTACATTGTAGTTCTTAACGCTAGAATAAAATTACAAAAATCAAAACAAATCCAAACAATTTTTGCATCTGCTGATGCAGCGGAACCTTGAGACATAAGGGGCGGAACCCCATATTTGGTTCCGCAGTATCTGCCAACCTGCAGAAACTGTTTCCTATTTTATATTAAGCTAAACACTACCCTACCATACCACCACTTCATAGTTTCCACTATTCACTTCACCACTTATCCACAACTACGAAAATTTGCTCCTTCCTTCATATACATTGCTCTCTAATCATCATTGTAAGTATTCCAAACATAACTATACTTCTGATCTGAGTCCAGGATTTCTATTTCTTGCATAAAAACTAAAACTTGGGTTATGTATTAACTTAAGCAAATCATGTAGGATATTAGTGGATAAACTAAACTAATCATGTTTCCCATAATTAGGAATTGCATCTTTTTAAGATATATGCATGATTACTAAAACACCCCTTGTCAAATTCTTGCAAAAATTTCTCACAAGTAGGACAAATATTTTTTCGTCTCATATTGTAAATACAAAATAAAACGTTATGTTTAAAACATCATTTGCATAATCTCTTGAATGCTAAAGGGAGTACATAACCAATATGTATTTTCGGGTACATTCAAACGAAGCTACATTGAATTAGGAGCGTTTGGGTTATCTTATGTTTTATAAAAAGAAATTCTGCATCATAAAACATTTTTGAGCATCAAAATGAGTCAAGATAACCGCACCTCCACAATGTGTGCATATAGGCACACACTAACATCCACTTTGCAATGGTCGACAACTTAAACTAAAATATAAAATTTTGTGTTTCTAGGGATCATCATGCCTCCCGTAACTCATTATGACCATAGAGACACCATTCACTACCTACCCAAACATCACAAAACCGAAGGTATTACTCCCGCTCAAGTCAACATTTTCAAAGCCATAGAAAAACACTATGTCCATGAGGGTAGAACCATTGATCCATCCTTCCTAGAAGGAACCCATCTCCGTAGGGAACTTGCCAACATTAACTTTGATTGTCTCCTAGATATCAACGAGCCTATTTATCCTAGGTTCATTCTTGAGTTTTATGCATCCGTCACTCTTTCCACCAATGATTATGGTATCATTTCAATCAACTTCTCGGTTAGTAGTCATAAATTCTCCTTCACTCTTGATGAGTTTGCTAACATCCTAGGTGTCCCAAACCGGGGTACTTGCATCTACAGTGATAAGCACTCCCTAGCAATTCTTGACACCCTCACTGACCGCATCCATCCATATGACACTCCTCTTGTGTCAAAGGATGATCTTCGTGACTATCTTTTTTTAGGACCACCGAGACTAGGATAACCCGTTCCGGAAATGAAGTCAACAAGGACCCTTATGGTATGGAATACAATGAACTCAAACCTCAATTCAAGAAATGGGAAGAAATCCTTAGAGCCAATGTCATTTGCACAATAGGAAATAGGGATCATATCAATGCTTGTCTTTGCTACATGCTATATTCTTTGTCAACCCGTCAACCCTTCAACTTGGCTTATTACATGGCCAAAAGAATGGTGGACATTCCCGTACATGGCACAACGGGCTATGCCGTATGGAATGCTCCTAACCCGTCTCTTTAGGCGAATTTCTCCCATTCCTCCAACTCTAAGAGGCCTTCGCTTAGACTACTCTCTCATTCCACACACATTTGTACCACTTAGTTCAAACAGAGTCTCTGTGTCCCATGGAAAATGCCCTCATCCGCCTACTTCCTCTTCATCATCTTCAATGAGTGAAGATGACACTTTGCCCAACTCTAGGCTCCCACCTCTTAAATACCTTTCTCAACTTCTGTCAATACCCAATGAGTCGTCGGAGTTCAAGCAAACTAAGGGGATGTTCAAATGCTTTGGGAGGTACCTTAGGAAGCTCAACAAGAAGTTGGATCGAAAATGAGAGCGAGGGTAGGGGTGTTTGGCACTAGATGTCATTTGAACAATTTGGCAACTTAAACAATATGTATTATGGATTTATCCATGTGTATAGATACTTGGTTATGTTTAGGACATGTTGGTACTAACTATTATGCAGGACGACAACATTTGTCATGTTGTCAAATTTTCAAGTATATGGAAATTTTCACTAAGTATAGTGAAATTCGCTAGCCCCCCATCAAAATCTAACGGTAAGAGTGTTTCCATATTCATTTTTTGCATTTCCTAACCAGATATGGCTTTAAGTTTTTGTCCTAAGAGTTTTTGTAAATTTTCGATTTCGTCTCGACCGCTAAAAATACGGTCTGTGAAAATTCTGGGCATTGGCTGTAACACCCCAACCCGACAAGGGTAGAAGTGCCACAAGGATGGTGACATATCAGAACATACATACATAATATCATACACAGCGGAAGTCTTAAACATAATTCAATACGGAAAAGCCAAGCCAAAACGGCTTAAGTCAAGGTACATAAGTTCAATGATGAAGAAAATAATCCAAAGGGAAATAAAGACATAATCAAGATCCAAAGTCATAACATAGGGTGGCCATCTAAGGTAAAAGCTCCAACAAAAGCTCTAACTCTCATCCCAAAGCAAAAGCCCCAGCTCCTAGCTTAGATACCTGCCGCAGGAAAAGGAAATGCGGCTGAGCTACGAGAGCTCAGTGAACAGATATAACGGAAACAAACAGTAGTAACGGAAATAGTAAAGTAAAGGAAATAATACCAAGTGTAACAAGAGTCAGGAAAGAATATAAAAGAGTTACGCGTATATATCAACTGGTCAAGAATGGTCATAAGGTACTGTAAATGAAACCAGAACCCACCACAATCCCAAGTCAAATCAAGTCAGGTCAAATGTCAAGTCAAGTATCAGGTCATAAGGTCACAAGGTTTCAGGAGAACAGAAATCCTCTACGAGCCCATACATATCAAATCAAATCATATCATATATCAGGGTGTATGGAGGGGTGACCTCAGCATACCAGGTACAGGGTGAGGGGATACCTCTAGGGTTGGAGTTGCAAGCTCCCAGGGGTTGTGAAAGACGTGTATCGCACACACCCGTCAGTCACCAGGATATAACAGGAATTAAAACAAATCAAGACAGGTCTAGGATGCATCCATGCGCCCCCGCAGGCCACAGGGTCTTCTCTACATAACAATCAAATCAGGTCGGGGACGGTGTAACCAAATCACTAGGGCTACACACTAGTCATGCCGGTGGTGCATCACAGACATGGACATGAAACCCTCATGTCTAGTGGATGGCTCGTAGTCTCAAACTGTGGGTCAAGGTCAAGTATCAAGTCTCGGGTATCATGTATCAGTTATCATATCAGGGTTCAAGACAGGAGATAAATGATGGGGTTCATTATCAGGTGGTCCACATCAAAAAGGTCAAATACTCGAAGGTTCATAATGGTTTATTATAAGAAATCCTTTTTACATGGTTTTAATAAAATGATCGTTAGAACAGTTTCATAATAAAAGTCTCTTAAGAAAATATTCAAAAGTTATATATGAAAAGGTTTTAAAATCCTATGCACCTTTAAGTAATTTCAGGGTCCTAAATATTCAGGTTACCGGGTTATGCATAGGTCATGTCAAGTATTGAGGAAACGTAACAGGGTTCGAGACAAGGTTTCAAGTAAAGGTTCAAGTCAAGGGAATCTTATCAAAGGTTTACAATATACGGAAACAAAAGCAAGGTTCACAGAACAAGGGGACATAGCAATGGCTTGGGAAATCCTAAACAAGTCAAAATCAGAAATCAAAAGAAACGAAGGCTCCTTACAATAAGAGCAAAATATCTGTACCTTATTCCAATGCAAGCACACAAAATAGAAACGACTGACAGGAAATCAAATCACTTCCTCCTCGAACCTAAGGAGTAGAAGACAGAAATACGAAAGGGGTTTCAGTTATCTTCCCATTATAAGTAACTTCTATTTTAGTAACTTTCTATTTTTAGCAGGTTTCCATAATTAGTAAGTTACCATATTTAGCAAGATTCAAGTAATACAATTCCAGTCAAGTCTTTAATTGGCTTATTATGGAGGTAACATTCATTTTAACAAGTTACACAAGTTCAGGGTTAGTTATGACAAGTTTTCATAGTTCAAGGTTATAAGTGTAAATTTACCAAAGTTAAAGGTCCACATTAAAATTATCATCATTTTACCATTCAAACACTTATACTTTCCAGAATTACACATTTAGTCTTCAAGTTTTGTAATTTACGATTTACACCCTTTTAAATAAATTAATTACAAATTAAACCCTATACTTATATAATTTACAAATAAACCTTCACAAGATTATTACACATCAAGTCCTTTTATTCCTTCAAATTACAGAAAGTAACCCTCAATATTATTATGTTACAAACAGCCCTTAAACTTTTGGTAAATTACATTTTTAGTCCTTGTACTTATTACCTTATAAATCGATTTACATAATTAACCAAAATTACATATTAAGTCCACAAATACTCAAAATTACACACTTTACCCTTCATACTATTATTTACTTCGAGACCCATCTATTTTCCAGAAATTACATGTTTAGTCCCTCACTTTATATTTATCTTCCAAATCGAATAATACTTTATTAAATAAACATTTTAATCCCTTTAAATACAAAAATTACACATAGCACCCTTAAGTTATATTTTTGTCGAATTATATATGATCCAAATGAAGTTCTAAAAATAACCCTTAAGTTTTAAAAGTTACAAAACTCACCCAAAACTTTTTATACAAATCGTATAAACCCTAAAATACATGAAATAGAAACCCTAATCCATCTAATCCATTTTAATCATTACATAATCATTGAAAGCCATTTAATATCATTAAAAGCAAACCCTAATCTTCAAAGACCAGATCGTATGGAATTTTTCCCTTTTTCTTTTATGCGGTTTTAATTAAAACCCAATTAACCAAAATAAATTCGAAACACAAGATTTAGGCCATGGTAATTCTTTCCAATAATTTTCCAGGTTATATTACATTATAACAAGTGTATATAAATTTTATTACGAATTGTTGTGAATCGTATGGTGTATTACACAATTATACACGTTTTTAGGGTTTTAATTCACGAAAACGTTATAGATTATGCATGGATCGAACCAATCATTTTATTTGATGATCATAAGGTATAAGGGACCTGAGAAAAATACCAAACCAATTATTGGACGTGTGGAACAAGCTGTACGAATTGTTGTACACGCGTATAGGGCAAAACGAACCAAAATCTTCACGCCTTCACCAACGATCTAGCAACCTTGTAATTATTTTTCGTGGGTCTTATATCATGTGAGAAACTCAGGAAAAATAAGAAATAAATTTCATGGAGGTCGAATGAGGTATAAACAAAATTACCTTGTTTTTGTGCTCGATAAAAGAAAAATGATGCCACGATCGAACTAGGCTTCAACAATTCGTGAGAGTATTTTTCTAGCACCTCTTGAATGTTGTTTGATCTCAGAAAAATGCTTAGAGATTTTGTGGGAGTCGAATGGAGGCTACACGAATTTTTGTGTGTGTTTATTTTGGATCGGCTTTAGGGTTTGTGAATAAAAGAGATGGTTTGACTTTAAATGGAGTATTGCCGTGTGAATGGGGAGATAGGGACCAGAAATCTCGAAAATTTGGTTGGCAATTGATTTGGTGATAATTATCTTATATATTTTCCTTATATATATCCTTTTAAAATCAAAATAAATCAATTTAAATGTGAATTCTATGTCAATCGGCCCTATGAGGGTAATTTGGTAATTTTACCACTTGCATACATATTAATTAAAGTTGTTAAAATATTTTGGATCATAACTTGTGCATTGTTTGAAGTTTGGGACTTATTTGGAGACTTTATAAGCTTTTAATTAATTTTTAAATAAGCAGGGGTATTTTGGTCATTTCACATGTTCTCAGATTTTAGGTGTTACATTGGCGGATCTGGCGGAACCAAAAATTGGGTTCCGCCAGTAGGATTTCCGGGTAAACCCAGGTTCGCCCAACGGATCTGGCGGAACCCAAACTAGGGTTCCGCTAATGTATTCCGAGGGTTCCACCAGTCTACCTGAAAATTTTTCTTAGAATTTTCAAATTCCGATATCCACATTCCCTTAAATACAATTTTAAGATTAGAAACTCATGCCTAATATCTAGTTACCTGTATTAGGATCATTCTTAGACATTAGAATCAATAAAAACCTATTTCCTGCCAAAATTCAAATTTAACCATAACTAACCCAAGGAACCCTCACCCATAAGGCAAGGAACCCACCAAAAGGTTCTTTGGTATCCATGGAAAATCTGAGTCAAAACACAATGACAAGACCACTAAGCATTTAGTGCATATCTTGGTCTTCTTACTCCATCTCTTACATTGGATTGACTTCCAACGATTTGACAACCTTCATAACTCTCCTAAATCATTAGAAACCTCCATTTTTGAATAGTTAAACATCAAATCCAAACACGCCTTTCCACAATTCTTCAACTCTATAAATTTGAACATCTTAGAACACTCTCAAATCACACCACCACATCTCAAATCTCTGAAACTGATGCGTAGGAATTGCACCAGGCTTTACCTCTCGAGGGATCTCGAGAAGCTTACAACCCCCACCAGGCAGTGTACCTGATCATTGTAGTATAGTATAGTGACAAGTACCGGGGGATTGATCGTTCAACTCAGGAATAGTGTCGCTAGGATTAGAAAGCCTAAAAACTAGGTCTAGAGGTGAAGGATGATTCTTTTTGTATTTTTATGTTTTATGAAAAACAATTAAAAATCTCGGTTTTTAGAGGAGTGGGCGGAATTAGTTGCTAATCAACTAACCCAATAACTAAGATGCAATCAAAATAAAAGAAAAAAATGAAAATAAACTAATTAAACTAGTGATGTGAACAATAAATGGGAGAATTGTGTTTACTTAGATTTCACTACTCCCTAGATATCTTTTATAGGTTAATTGTTTGTTACAGTTGCGTGAATGACGGGTTATATTCCTTAATACCAATCGTGGGGTGGCGTACGTACTTCCCCAACTCTATGAAGCTCCTACTTCACTCCTATGTCGAGCCTGCAAGAAGCTCCTAACATGGGATCACTAGAATTCGCTCATGCATTAAATACAACCATAAAAACCTTGGTACGCATTGGTTCATGTTTCTTAAGACGTTCAAGCATGTTACACAATGGAAGTCTGCCAGTTTTCTTAAGCCTAACATCGAAATCATTCATCCATTACAACTATAAACAAGCAATCAACCTATGATCAACATCTAGGTTTCATTACATCTAAGCAAACACACAAGAGATCTAGCCTAGCATGTTAAAATTAAGACAAGCGTAAGATATATTCAAACAACACATAGACATATTGAATGAATTGAAAGGATACTTATCTCAATTGAACATGAAGGGTTTCAAGGGGTAAAAACCCTTGAAAATACTGTAAAAGTCGTGTTAGGGTTTATTAAGTTTGACCCTAAAATTCTCCTCTCTTTAGAATGAAAATTACAAAAACTATATATAGATTTCCTAAGGTGACGACGTCAAGAAGAAAGTTCTGACGCCGTCAACCCGCCGCCAAAAATATTCTCGGATTGGCTAGATCCAGATCTGACGCCGTCATGTGTAATCTTGTTCTGGGCCATCACCACATTTACTCTTGACGGCCATGTTCTGACGCCGTCACATTTTCTCTGGGCCGTCACCAAAATTGCTCTTGACGCCATCATCAAATTCCTCTTGACGCCATCAGGTACTGTTCCCAGCAAGGAAAATTAAGACTTTGCCGTTTTCTTCACTTTTATGCTCCAAAAACGTCCAAAATGCTTCCTTTTCCAGAATTCACTCCCAAAGTACCTAAAATCACAAAATGAACGATTTAGGGCAATATTTGATCAAATAAATTCAAATTCCGGCTTAAATGACCCCCTAAAAACGGATCATTTTTTGCCTCATCATATACCCTTACACTTGAAATTTGCTTGTCCTCAAGCAAATACGCTTTTATTCTAGTCAAAATACAAGTTAGGGGTCATTTAACACTAATATAAAAGTAATTACAACGAATAATCGTTCCACTAAAGACCGAAGACAAGCACAGAGGTCATATACTAGCACCTCACAAATGGAAATGGAAAACATCTCTCACTACATGTCATAGCAAAATAGATTACCATAGGCTTGGGAAAGGATCAAACCTCCACCACATGGCGTAAGCACCTAGGATAAACTATCAAAGAGGACTTTTAAAGGGTTATAACGTTAGGTGTAGGGATATGGAATACACGGTTTTGTTGGATATAAGCAATCTTTACTGGTGGCGAGTTAATCATCTTGGTTAATTACCTGTACAATATGGCGTTGCTAAGCCAAGACTAGACTCGACTTAAGCTAATAAATGAAAAATAACGAAAATGTAAAATAAACATAGAATGAAACGGGATGGTAGTCCGTATGTTTTTTCTCTTTTCTTTTTCTATTTTTTTTTCTTTTTCTTGATTTTCCGATTTTTTTTTTTTTTTTTTTTTTTTTTTTTTTTTGCATACACTCTTACCCTACCATCCAAAATAATACATCATAGGGAATGAACATTCCCCTTACACTTGAATTTTTACATACTTTACAATAAACTAATCTAATGACTCGAATTAAGAAAATCAAAACACTTGGAGTACTTTTAAGATTAACTTAAATATGGGGGGTAATAAAATGATGTTCTTCCCCATTACTCCATAAAATAAGTACTTTACCCATGAGTCCCAATTGTAACAATTCGCATTTTCAGGTTAACTTTTATTCCCGAAAATTTTACTATTCACTTTTACTATTCACATCCAAAATTTTTATTTCATATTCTCGTAAGTTAAACTATTTTAATGATAATCCGAGAATTTCACACTCGTCGGATCATTTCTGCAAAAATCACAAAGCCGTGTCCGAGATTTACTTTTAGGTTTAAACGTCATTCCAGCATCCCGATATGTCCATAAAACATTATAAACAATAGAAATATGATTTTCTCTCATTTTAGGACAATTCCAAAAGTTTTGGAATTTTACGTTTTCCAGTTTAGCGTTTTACGCGAATTACGCGTTTTAGACCCGCGTTTCCAGTTTTAGCAGCGTTTAAGCAACCTGATAGAACTTGCCACTCATTAAATGTGCTAATATAGGTTATATTAATAAGTTCTAACATATTTATAAGTTTCATATTTTTAGGATACCCGATTTTAAGTTTCATGACTTAACGACTTACCGTTAGCGATTACCAGGACCAAAACTCACTCCGTAAGCTAGATAATACCAAGTTTATGTATCTAGTCACCCTATCCACCATATGGCCGACTTAGGGGGGGGGGGGGAGTCATCCCTTGTGTGTCATGATCTCATGCCTTAAGTCCTAGGAAGCATACATGTGTAAAACTTGCTAAGAAAGCTTCCTAAATATCCTAAAAACTAACCTCCTCAATGAACCTTCCTAGGCACCTTCCTTGCACCTCCTCTTCATGCTATAAATACAAGGCTCATCTCTTCCTTTCTTCATAATAAAAACGCCACACCATTAATTCCTAGCACCATGATCCTTTGATCTTCAAACTACAAGTTATACTACAAAGTTCAAGGTCTTAGTATTCTCTACCTAGTTCTTAAGTTTGTTTGGTGATTCCATGGTTGAATTAGGAGCTACACAAGGTGATTAGGGGCTGAAGTTAAATGGTTTTCACAAGGTTTATATCAAGGCTAGCAAGGGTTACAAGAGTTGTGGTGAAGGGTTTACAAGCATAGGTTTAGTGTCCTAGTTTCATACTTGACTTCCTTTCTTAAGAGAAAGCCAAAAGTTGTAAGAAACCCTTATACACTTTCTTGCTTCATATCATTTTCATGCTTATTATGTTTCTTTCATGCTATATATGGTCTTTGTATTATGCTCATGATGTATAAAAACTAGTAAAACAAGTTATGGTATATATATGTTAACTTATGTTATTTAAACAAGTAAACTAGTGACTTTTATGGAGAACCACGACCAAAATAGTACAACTATGATATTTGACACTTACTTATTGTTAAAGAGGACTTAACAAGGAAAACATAGCAATTTTAATCACCCAAAATGAGTACACGAGTCAAAAGATACGGCCATAAGAAGTTAGCGAAACCAAAATGCCAAAACTGTCAATACCCTACTGTTTGCATTCTGCCATTTTGAAAGTCACCCTTCTGGTCCGATTCATCAAAAAGTTAAAACACGAAAGTTGTCCGGAACGACGTTTTCATTCAGGAACAAAGAAGCTTGAGCCCCGAAAACGCTTTCTGAGTGATAATTTTCTTCAAATTCTTAACAGCCCATTTTTAGACCAAAGTCACTATATAATAGTTATGATTTACAAAGACCAAGAGGTCTAATGACCTAAAGCCGAGACCACAACCATGGCTAAAGCCAAGGTTAAGTCTCAATACCATGGTAACAATGACCAAGGTCACGGCAAAGCCACGGCTAAAGACCATATAACTTTTAAAGATCAAAACTTATATATATGTTATCAAATACTACAATAGTAGGGAGCCTCATGTGAGGAGTTCATTAAGTAAGCCGTCGAGATGAGTTGTAGATTTACGAATTAAAGTGTCCTGGCTCCTCGAACGTTTACTCCATGACTTCTGAATTATGTCGGCCTGAACGGTAGTAAGAGATATACAACCTATACATGTTTCATAAACAATTTATATTCAAAGACTTACACTATATACTAAGTACTATATCATGAACATTATGCAAGACATATATTGGCAATTCTTCATATTCTTAGACATTACTCCAAACCTAAGTCGCAACGTTCTATTATAGGCTGCTCTTAGAGACTTTCACGATTCGACTACCACTTTCATTTCTCATTACATAAGCTTAAGGTGAGTCATAGCCCCTACTCTTTTCATACTTGTTCTAACTCTTTGGGGGGGGGGGATACATGCACAACTACTTGCTTACTTGTACAAATACTCAAAACATTTATACTTGATTGTTTTATATTTGATTGTTTTATACTTGATTGTCTTATACTTGATCGCATTATACTTGATGTCATATATACATGATTGCGTTATACTTGATTGTGAGACTTCTAGTGGCTCCAGATTAAGTTGCTGGATGACCATTGAGACTTCCGGTGGCTCCAAATTAAGTTGTTGGATGACCATTGAGGCTATTGATACATCCTAACATTTGCGAATGTTGGATACATCATAAACGTGAGGTCTTCGGAGATGAAGTGTAGACTCACGACTAATTGCTTAATTGTCTTGATGAACTTATACATGTCTTTATTATACTATATGTTAGCAGTGGGTTGTGAACACACAGGTTACAAGTTTCTTATGGCGGGACTTGCAACTGAGTGGATTCACAATGCCTTTGCTGTGTGAACATTCTTTATAGACTTTTCAACTATTTTAAGACAAACTCTATGAACTCACCAACCATTGTGTTGACACTTTAGCATGTTTATCTCAGGTTAGTAAGGCGATAGCTAGTGCGTGGAACTTAGAGTCAAGCTGCATATTCTGAAGACTTACGCTTTTATCATTTACCATTCAAAACTTTGTATACATTTATGTATCATACTTTGGAATCTCAAGTTTGTAACTTGGAATTTATTAATCGAATGGTAACTTTTCAAAACGTCTCATTTAGAGTTCGTTTTCTATACCTTGTACTTTGTATTATGAAGTAGCACCCCTATGACACAGTCTTCCGCTGCGGTATTTTGGGGGTGTTACACCAATCGTCCCAAAAACAATATGTACAAGGATATGACTCGACTTAGCAACCACGTAATCAATTAGATAATTAACTAAGGGTTTAAACAAATAACAATAATGCACTAAAGATGAGTGCATACACGGAAGGCGGGTGTAACAAATTCTTCCTTTAAGTAAGATGCTTAGAGTTAGAATCGAAAAGATAGGCTCAGAGGGGTGTACTAGGGGTTTCGTGTACTAAAAATGAGTACAACGCTAAGGTGTGGGAAAAATTAATTGACTTAACTAGCCAAGTAATATGACTTAAATGGTCAAGTAATTATGATACGGGTTTAACACAAGGGTGATCCTAATGCCTCTTATCATGTAGTAAATCCTACTACACGAATGTAGTCTCACTAGCGGTCTCGGGATGCATCACTAACGCAAGTTCTAGAATCTAAATGCTACCGGTACACTCATAAGCACTAATAGTAAATGCTTTTCCTATCAAATCTAAAGGCGAACCTCACATATTTGGGTGGAAAATTTTTCTGAATGGTACGGTTTTGTGCTAGTCATACAACTCCTATCCATGAGACGCTTGCTAAGGCTAAAGTTTCACTCCTAAATGTTGTAAAAAATTTTAAATTTGGCACTAAAATTACACTAACAAGTATTTCTCGTAGTTTTATTACACACCTACCATCAAACAAACAAACTCAAGTGAAAGTGTATACTATAAGGTATCATCATTTACCCTCCCCTTACACTTAGGATGAACATTGTCCCCAATGTTCAATTAAAGAATGTAAAAGTGAAATAGGTAAAAGAATGAAATCAAATACTCCCCTGATTCGTTTGGTGTGGATAGTTTGGTAACAAGTTAGATCTTCCTCCAAGAAAATGAACGTTCAAAGCTTCCCTTCCAGAAATATAAATCATCTTCTTGTCATATATAACCTGTTAAACCTGAGAAAACAAACAAGACAACCTCGCGTAAAATCGACGACAATCTATATATACTAACAAATCCTAGAAAACAAAGTAAGATATAATGCTTGTGGAATGATGTTTGCAGATTCCATGGAGTTTATAAAACTAAAGATTCAACAAAAACTTTAAGACTCCGTTAGAAAAATAAAACTAGCAAAATTTCTAGAATTTACACATGACGCCGTCAGGAATTTCTTCCGGACGCCGTCAGAAGTGACCTGCAGAAATCTTTATGTTAAGTTTGCGGAAAATTTCTGGAAAAACTTATGTCCTACTTCCTGGAAAATCCTGCAAAACATCATTATGACTCGATACAAGCATTTGACTCTAACAAATACGAATATACATGTCCATTTAATATTGTGGTGAAACATGATCAAGTTTGTTTCTTAAAAACATATTTGGGGTTTCCCCTTACACTTATCTTTTGCGAAATACCTTTGGATGAAGTTAAGACTAAGCTAAACGACAAAATAAAGTATTTTCACCATTTTAGATTGAAACATGATCTACCAACAATAAAAATAAAGCATGCATATGGAAACAAATAACGATCAAACAAATAAAAATCACATAAAGCATGGGTTGCCTCCTAAGAAGCGCTTTTCTTTATTTACGAGTCTTGTAGGTAGACCCAAGGTCATGGGTTACTACGTGACATGGGTGAGTTCCTCATTAAGGACATCTCTGGGATCAAACTTAGGTTTCAACTTCCTATCGGTTTTCTTAGTGCGGTATGACCTTTCAAACTTTTCTCCATCCGGATCATACAAAATCATCTTCATATGCCATGATCCGTCACCTTCCTTAGGTGGCTTGTCCCATCTCCATTTACATTTATCCCCTTCTCTCTTCCACTTGTTCATCTCTATGTTAATGGGCATTACGCTCAGGAACTCAATCATTTTCCTAAAGACTAGGGGGTCCTCAAAAGGATCTAGCTCTTCATCTCTAGCTATGAGTTGTTCCACCGAATGTGTTTTATCGATGAAATCTTTCTCTAGATAGAACGGGCGTTGGGGTCCAATAAAGTTTCTTTCTATCCAAGGTCCATATCTAGATGGTCTCCTATTCATCTCTACCCAATGTGGTGTCGGCTCATCCTCACAATCGTAGCTATGTTTCTTAACATCATATACCGACTAAGTATCGCCCTCTCCTACAGCTATCTTAGACTCCTTACAATCTATCATGGCGCTAGCGGTTGCTAAAAATCCTCTTCCTACTAATAGTGGGCATGTAGTATCACTAACCATATCTAGGACGTGAAAATCCGCTAAAATAGTTAACTTCCCTACGTGAACAACTACATCCTTGATCATCCCAACCGGGTGGGCAATACTTCCATCCGCTAGACCAATTAACACCTCCGTCTCCTCTAACTTTCCTAGCTTGAGAGTGGTGAAAAGGGATAAGGGAATCAAGTTGAGGCTTGACCCTAAATCGGCTAGTGTGTCGAAAGCTTTGGATTTTCCTATCTTACAAGGTAAAACAAATATACCCGGATCATCGAGCTTTTTAGGCAACTTGTTTTGAACGAAGGCGGTCCCATTTTTACCTAGTTTAAATTTCTCATATTTTCCTAGGAGGGCACTATAGTAGGGAGCACGGGCTAAGACATCAATGACGGGACGTTCAAGGTGAAGCTCCTTGAATTCATCGTCAAGGTCTTGTGTAGGAGGTGTTTCAACTATGCTTTTGACCGGTTTGATATCGGGTGTTTCATTTGATTGGTCCTTTTGAAGAATTTGGTTTTTCTTGAAACACGTGCTCATTGATTTAACCGAGTAGTATTGCGGACAAGAAGTGGGTGACGAAACTGATGATATGGAATTAACGTTTAGTTTCGGGTTCTTGACCGTGTCGCTTGGGAGTGCTCCCATTTCTCGGTCATTGAGAACTTTCAACAATGTGTCAATTTTGGTGGTCATCTTGCTTTGCTTTTGTTTGAAATCGGCTTCAAACTTAGATATGCGAGCTTCTTGAGATGCCATAAACTTGGACATCAATCCTTCAAGATTGTTGGTACTACCATAGTTGTTAGAAGGATTGTTGTTGAAAGTACGGTTGGAGGGTGGACCGTTTGGTTGGTAACGATTAGGCGGATTGGAAGAATTGTTTTGGTTTTGTTTCCACCTAAGGTTCGGGTGATTTTTCCAAGAAGGGTTGTAGGAATCACCGTAAGGGTTTGGCTCGGGTTTGAAAGTGTACCACTTATCTCTCGCTTCATCGGTACGCGAGGATGCGTAGTCCGCAAAAGCTGTTCCGGGGAGTTCCACGCAATCACGAGTGTCATGGGGACCACTACATAATTCGCATGAAGAAGTGATTTTATTCACTTGGCTTGAAGGCTTAGGAGCTTCGTAAGATTTCATGAGAAACTTGACTTGGTCCTCAAGTTCCATGATCCTACGGTCAGGAGTGCGGCAAAGATATTGCCTTGACCGTTTTGTTCAAATCACGAGGATCATTCTAACTTTCGTTGTCATAGAGAGCAAGATCTTCTATGAGTTCCCATGATTCTTCCGCACTTAGATCATGTAGCTTGCCACCGGCCGATTGGTCAATGGTTCGCCTTGTGGAGAGATCGATATGGTCAAAGAAGATTTGGACTTGGAGCCAAAGATCTATGCCATGATGAGGGACTTTTTGGAGTAAGTCCTTGAAATGAGTCCATGCTTCATATAGAGTTTCACCTTGACATTGTTGGAACATCAAGATATCATTTCTAAGCTTGGTAGTTCTCCCCGGTGGGAAAAATTTAGCAAGGAAACGAGTGGTGAGATCATCCCATGAGGTGATGGATCCCGCGGGTAAACGTTCAAGCCATTGACTAGCTTGATTACGTAAAGAGAATTGGAATAGGCGTAATCGGGTCGACTCTCTAGTTGTAACATCAAGGTCTATAGAATCTACGATTTTAAGGAAGTCCTTGAGATGTTGATTAGGATCTTCGGAACGAAGTCCATGGAATGCACATCCGCTTTGCTCCAACCGGATGGAGTCGGATCGCAAGGGGGACACATTGGCTCCTTGGGTGAGCTCAATAGTGTTTCAATAGCCTTGGTGGCTAGGTCGGGAATACTCTCCTAGGGTTAGGGGCCTAAGAGGTTGGTTTGCTAGTGGTGGGTTTTGTGGGTGGTCTTGTTGTGGTGGGTTGATGGGTTCAAAGATGTTACCACCTTCCATGATGTCGGATGGTAAAGAGTTACGAACAAAAACACGAAGAACTAGATAGACTAAAGAAAACCTAAAAATAAAAATAAAATCTTACTAGAAAGGAATCTAGCAAGTAGACATAATAAAAAGAAATTCTAACCTAGACAATAACTATTCTCCCGGCTGCGGCGCCAAAAACTTGATGCGTGGGAATTGCACCAGGCTTTACCTCTCGAGGGATCTCGAGAAGCTTACAACCCCCACCAGGCAGTGTACCTTATCGTTGTAGTATAGTATAGTGACAAGTACCGGGGGATTGATCGTTCAACTCAGGAATAGTGTCGCTAGGATTAGAAAGCCTAAAAACTAGGTCTAAAGGTGAGGGATGATTCTTTTTGTATTTTTATGTTTTATGAAAAGCAATTAAAAATCTCGGTTTTTAGAGGAGTGGGCGGAATTAGTTGCTAATCAACTAACCCAATAACTAAGATGCAATCAAAATAAAAGAACAAAAATGAAAATAAACTAATTAAACTAGTGACGTGAACAATAAATGGGAGAATTGTGTTTACTTAGATTTCACTACTCCCTAGATATCTTTTACAGGTTAATTGTTTGTTACAGTTGCATGGATGACGGGTTATATTCCTTAATACCAATCGTGAGGTAGCGTACGTACTTCCCCAACTCTATGAAGCTCCTACTTCACTCCTATGTCGAGCCTGTAAGAAGCTCCTAACATGGGATCACTAGAATTCGCTCATGCATTAAATACAACCATAAAAACCTTAGTACGCATTGGTTCATGTTTCTTTAGACGTTCAAGCATGTTACACAATGGAAGTCTGCCAGTTTTCTTAAGCCTAACATCGAAATCATTCATCCATTACAACTATAAACAAGCAATCAACCTATAATCAACATCTAGGTTTCATTACATCTAAGCAAACACACAAGTGATCTAGCCTAGCATGTTAAAATTAAGACAAGCGTAAGATATATATTCAAACAACACATAGACATATTGAATAAATTGAAAGGATACTTATCTTAATTGAACATGAAGGGTTTCAAGGGGTAAAAACCCTTGAAAATATTGTAAAAGTCATGTTAGGGTTTATTGATGAGTACTTAAACACTCATCGTTTTTGACGTATTTAAACTGCCAAAATATACAAAAACAATAAAAAAGATATCAAAATACTTAAATTATCTCAGGGATTGTGTTTTATGTGTTTTAAATGCAAAATGTGCAAAAACAAAGGAAAAACGATCAAAGTTTGTAATATTGGCAGTTTCAATCCCCCAAGTTTCAAAACTTGTCAAATTTAGTTCCTATGCATTTATTTTGAAAGGAAAAGTCAACCCAAGGTTTTGAAAGTCAAAAATCATAAAAAATTACACTTGGGTAATAAGTTTTCCAAAATTACAAGTTTGGTCCCTGAGAATCCAAAAATGGCAAAATAGGTCCCTGGGAAATTTCGAAAATTGGAAAATGGCAAAAATGGTTTGTGAACTTTGGATTTATAACATTTATGGTCCTTGGAAGCAATTTGGAAAACCACATTTTCAGTCCTCATGTTGTGGGAAATTATAAAAATGGTCCTTGTGTTCATAAAGTTAACAAACCAACCGGACCCTAATATCTAACCCCAAAACCAAACCACTAATCCTAATCCAATACCACCCCTGATCCATGAACCCCCCAAAGCCCACTTACCCAGCCCAATCTCAAAATAATAAAAAGCCAAGGCAGGGTCAAACGGTCAACAAGGGTCAAACGACCCTTTGACCCATCTTCTTCCCCCCAACAATGCAACGCAAAACCAGGGAGTATTGTCTCCTCCACATACCTCCCCCCTCCTCCATTAGCCCCCCACAATAAATGCATCCATCTACCACACCAACCCACACCTCCACATTTAATATCCCCCACCAGTTCCACTCAATTTTACCCCGTATACATTTTGGCGCCAAAATCCTAATCAAGGGCTTGGATTAATCCTGATGCAATTGAATGGCTGGGATATGGTCAAGGGTCAACAAAAAGTCTATTGGGACTCTCAGATTTCAAAAGGAAGCCATGTGGGAAGAGTTAGGGCCTAGTTTTGTTTCGTATTATATATTGAGCTCATATGAGCATTAGATAGTGTGTAATAACTTTAATTTTATTGTTTTTAGTTTATTTTATGCATTGTAATCCTTTTTTATGAATGAAAGTTCTGCTTTAAAGTTTATATCTCATTTTCAATTTTCAAGTTCTATTCAAGTTTCTCAAGTGTTAAGTTAAGGTCCAAAGTGTGTTCAAGCTATTCATAAGCTCATATAAACTCATAAAACAACTTTTTAGAAACTTTTCAAGTTTGTGGTAACTTCCTAAACTCAGTTTTATAAATACTAAAAAAAATTAAGAAAAATAAAAATAAAATAAAAAAAATGGACAAAGGTGGAAGCAGCTTGGGATTTGGTTGATTTCTGGATTGCAAAGGGTTAGAGACTTGTGGAAGTCACATAGGATTGGTGTTTGTGGATCTTTGTTACTTAACAGCTAACTTGGAAGGCTTATGTAATCCTATTTTTTTTTTAATTTGTACTCTCCTAAGTAGTTTAGTTACTTATTATTGTCTCAAGTACTTATTTATTGCTTATTAGAATAATTGTAATCAGTGGTTTGTAGATTAGAGTTATTTTCATCAAATTTTCATCATAATCTGTTTTTAAAGGGGTGTTTGGTTGTAGCTTGTTTGTGATGCTCTACTTGCTTCATTGCACAACTATGTGTTTCATGTAGTTGTTTGGGTGAATATAAGGTCAGGGAAACCAAGTTCTTGTTCGCAAATACCACCCAAGTCAAAATCCTAAGAAAATTATCACCACAGTTAACTGTGGTGATCTTTGGAGTCCAAAACCCATAAAACCTTTTCATAAGTTTGCATTTTTACTTAAGTTAGTTGTTATATAGCTTATCATAACATTTTAAGTTACAAAATCAGCAAGCAAAGTTCATAAAAGTCAAAACCTAAAGATTTTCAAAAAGTCAAAAGTGCAATACTCAGATTTTTCCAAAATCGGATGATTTATTGTTAATTTTATGGGTGGTTGATAGTCTACAAGTAGAACATTTGAATCATATACTTTGTGCATTTTTGTGATTTTTTCTAATGGACCTTTTTGCCCCTTGAAAGTACTTGCAGGGCAAGGGTGTGCCCTGTGCACCAGCTGAGTCAGACACAACCACCACTTTGGTGGTTCATTGTGACCAACTCAGTGGGTCCCACTGACCCAACTCAGTGTCATTCAACCCCCTCCTACCAGGGTTGGTGTTTTGACCCTTTGTTTGACCATTAGACTTGTGGACCCCACCTAGAATTGCACCCAAAGTCTGTCCCTTTTCTGTCTCAGAACCAAGCACCCAAAGTGCTTATTCTGGGTTTGTAGCTTATTCTGTCAGCTTATTTGTGTGATTTTTGTTTAGACTTGTTCATTGTACTTATTTGCATCAGTTTTCACCAAGGTGGACCTCACATTAGCTCATTTGAGCTTATTTCCACTCTTGGTCAAAGAAAGTCAACTATCAAGGGTTTATGCACTTGAAGTGCTTATTTCCTTGTCCACAGTCAAACCTTCTTCTCAAAAGTTGCTTAAAAACTTATAATAAGTAGTTTTGAAAAAGAAAATCTCAAATAAGCCCAACTTAATAGAAGTAATAGCTTCTATTTAAGCCAATTGGCTTATTCTTCAGCTTATTATTAAGCAATTTCCATTTTTATAATTTTCTTAGGCTTCTGGTGTGTAAAAATAATTTCTGTAATTTTTTCAGATTTTTCTTGCATCATTTAGTATTTTTCCTAATTTAAAATAGTTTTTAGTAATTATTAAATAGTTAATAATTAATAATAATTAATTAGAAAATCAGAAAAATATAAATTAAATTTTAAAATTAGTTTTTAGTTATTTTAGATTTTTCCAAATTTTATTTTCAATTTTCTAGTATAATTTAGTAATTAATTAGAATTTAGGTTAATTTAAATAATTAAAAAGTAATTAATAATTAGTTAATAATTAGTAATAATTAATTAAATAGTCTTAAAAATATATTTTCATTTCTAAAATTAGTTTTATAGTATTTTAGATTTTTCTAAGTTTAATTTTTATTTTTCCAAGTTAATTTCATATTTATTTATAATTTAGGTTAATTTAGTTAATTAAAAATAATTAGAAAATTAGTATTTAATTAATAGTAATTATAAAATTAGTGTAAAAATTAATTTTAAATTTCCAAAAATTTTCTCTCATCATTAGGTTTGTAAAAAGTTTATTTTCATACCAGTAGCCTTTCCAGATCACCTTATTCACTTTTTCGTACGTTTGTTCGCGTTTTCGACAAATGTACGGGTTTCAAGTTTTTAGTGATTTCTTCTCAACCTTAATTCCCGTAATCATTCACATAGCTTTCCTAATCTATTTCTGTCAATAATCTTTAAACAATTCTCACAACAAACCCTTTCTGTGAATAATCACCCGATCACAAAGCACGCTAAAGTTACATTTCACACCTCAACGGGATTTAACGACCCGGTGATACCTTATATTACCCGGAGCATTGATCTAGGCTATCTGAATTTGTTGACCATTCCTTGGTCAATATAAGTTGACGGTTTAGCATCAATCAAATTTTGGCGCCGCTGCAGGGGAGGTGTGCGCGTTTTTGCAGCGTCTTTCGAGATTAGTGTTATCTCACCTCACTCACTGTACAAATACCACCACTTGTGTAAATTTTCAAAATCAAAAACGCAAAAAGTCATTGACACTTTTCCTAAAGTGTTAAAACACCAAAAAAATTAAAAAACAACAAAACATATCGTAACGTTTTCTGATTCGGTTTTCTTTTAAGGTGATTCTTAAGGAGAAACGATTCTAGATTACGGGACGATAACAAAAATATTGTCCAAAAAGTTTTTATCCCTAGTGCATGCGCACTCGTTCTTCAAGGTCCACTAGCCCATTACGTGAGCTTGTCCGGAAACCTCGAAGACCTCGTAGACATTCTGCACCAACAGTCGGATCTGAGATCCGTACTGTTGCACCTTCAGCTGTCATCATGGCGGCTGAACCCACTATGAATGAGCTTCTCCAAGCACCCGTCGAGGGTTACGGAGATGCTATCATTGTTCCGGCAATCATGGCCGATAATTTTGAGCTTAAAACAGGGTTGATAAACCTGGCCACCTCACGTCAATTCTACGGTTTTAAGAGGGACGATCCTCAAGATCACATTCGATGGTTCAATAAAATCACATCCACCATCAAATGTAAAAATGTCCCTAAAGAGGCAATCAAACTTCTTCTTTTCCCTTTTTCTATCGATGGGGCTGCCCGGGTTTGGCTTGATAAACAACCACGAGTCTTAAGAATGAGATCATGAAATTCACGCAGAAATTTGATGAATCCTTTAGTGAGGCATGGGATCGTTACAAGGAATTGCTCCAAAAATGTCCTCACCACGGTTTCTCCGATCTCATGCAACTTGATACTTTCTACAACGGTGTGAGCCAATCCGATCAAGACTCTCTTAATTCCTCCATTGGAGGTAATTTCTTGAATCGTACCACAAAGGATGCTTTAGCGATCATTGAGAATAAATCTAAGGTCCGCATTCCACGAAGTAAACCGATTGTTTCCCAAGGGAATGTTGTTCCTTCTACCTCATCGCCCGTGGCTCAGTCTAGCACCGATGCTAGACTTGACAAACTCACGGAAGCAATTCATGCATTGGTTCTCACCAAAAGCAAGAAAATTTCTTCTCCTCATCCTTCTCCACCAGCTGAAATAAAAAAGATAGAAGTTTGTGTCACTTGTGGTGGTCCACACTCATATTACAATTGCACTGCCACCGAAGGCAATCCATTCGAAGTAAATGCAATAGCCGGCAATTCCAACCAAGGAGGTAACCAATACCGTCCTCAAGTGGAACCAAATTACCGGGCTAGCAACCAGGGTGGACCACCCGGGTTTCCTCCAAAGCCAAATAGGTTTAATCCTAATCCACCAAGGGGGCCTAATATGCAAAATCAAAATCCTGCCCCGGTCAATCAGTACCCACCCCAAAGGGGTAATCAAGGGTATTCAGCTCTAAATTATCAAGAACCCCTCCCAAACGAACTCAATAACTACATCAAGGTTAATGAGACCAAAATGAGGACAATGCAAAATCAAATCTCAAATTTGAAGAATGATTTCCAATCATCAATAGCCAAACAGGGTCATGAGCTGAAGAGTGAGTTGATGGCAACAAACAACAAAATTGATCAATCTCAAAACAAGATTGAGAATATGTTTGCCAGTCTTATGAGTCATCTCACTCCACCCTCTACCTCAGGAGGTCTCCCTGCTAATACAGTTGTCAACCCCAAGGGTGAACTCAAAGCTATTACTACACGTAGTGGTAAAGCTTATGAAGAACCACCAATTCCTCCTATTCCTCCTCCTCTTTTTTCTGAGGAAGTGGAAATTGAGCCTGAGGCAACCACGGACAAGGTGCAATCTACTAGCCCACGAAGTACCGCACACGTCCACCCTCAAGTTATTCCAAAGACCAAATCCAAACCAGGAGTTGTATTTGAACCACTAATAACTCCTGTTGAGAACCCTAAATCCAAACCTTCAATACCATACCCATCACGACTTAATGAGCAAAAGCTCCGCGAAAAGGCTAGTCACCAAATGGATAAGTTTTATCAAATCTTTCAAGATTTGCATTTTGACGTTAGCCTTGCGGATGCTATCATCCTGATGCCCAAATTCGCATCGATGATCAAGAACTTGTTAAGCAACAAGGAAAAATTGTACGAAATGGCAAAGACTCCATTGAACGAAAACTGCTCAGCAGTTATCTTAAAGAAGCTTCCTAAGAAGCTTGGTGACCCTTGGAGATTTCTCATTCCATGTGTTTTCCCTTGGATGGTTGAATGCTTCGCCTTGGCCGATCTTGGCGCTAGCATCAACCTGATGCCTTACTCAGTGTGGGAGAAACTCTCTCTTCCTGAACTTACTCCTACGTGCATGACTCTTGAGCTTGCCGACCGTTCAATCTCTCGTCCTCTCGGCATTGCTGAACACGTATTCGTGAAAGTAGGAAAGTTCCATTTCCCCGCTGACTTCGTTGTTGTTAAGTTCGATGCTGACCCACGAGTTCCTCTCATTCTTGGGAGAGGATTCTTAAGGACGGGTCGTGCGTTAATTGATGTGCACGAAGAGGAAATAACTCTTCGTGTTGGTAATGAAGCAGTAACGTTTAACCTCGATCAAACTTCGAGATACTCCTCTAATTATGACGCCGAAACGGTTAACCGAATTGATGTCATTGATGTTGCGTCTGAGGAGTACGCTCAAGAGGTTCTAGGTTTTGTCGATGATTCTCAGAGTGAAAACTTCACTCTATCTTCTCACCCCATTATTGCCAATTCTTCTCCTTCCCTCACTCCGTTTGAGGGAAGTGACTTCATCTTAGAAGAAATTGAGGCCTTTGTCAAAAGTGATTCGATTCCCGATGGAATCGATAACCAAGAGATTGACCTCGAGGGGGATGTTCTCATGCTTGAGAAGTTATTAAACGAAGATCCCTCTCCTCTTCCTGTTCTACCACGCACACTTCATAAGGAGGAAGTCTAAAATGTTGAGAAAACTGATGACTTTCCCGCGGTTGAACTTAAGGACTTGCCGCCTCATCTTGAATATGCATTTCTGGAGGGTGATGATAAATTACCCGTCATAATTGCTAAAGACTTAAGTCTTGAGGAAAAGGCTGCTCTTATAAAGGTTTTGAAGTCTCATAAACAAGCAATTGCTTGGCGTCTCTCCGACATCAAGGGCATCGACCCTGAGTTTTGTACTCACAAGATATTAATGGAGGATGATTTCAAACCTGCGGTCCAACATCAAAGAAGGGTGAATCCAAAAATTCACGAGGTTATCAAACAAGAGGTTTTAAAACTTCTTGATGCCGGATTGATTTACCCTATCTCGGACAGTCCTTGGGTCAGCCCAATTCATTGTGTTCCAAAAAAGGGTGGCATTACTGTTGTCACAAACGAGGAGAATGAGTTAATTCCAACTCGTTTGGTTACGGGTTGGCGCGTCTGCATTGATTATCGTAAGTTAAATGACGCCACCTGCAAAGATCATTTTCCTCTGCCCTTTATGGATTAGATGCTCGAGAGATTAGCGGGGAATGAGTACTATTGCTTCCTCGATGGTTTCTCGGGTTACTTTCAGATTTCCATTGACCCGCAAGACCAAGAAAAGACCACTTTCACGTGCCCCTATGGAACTTTCGCATATAAACGTATGCCATTTGGTTTATGTAATGCTTCGGGCACGTTTCAAAGATGTATGATGGCCATTTTTTCCGACATGATCGGGAAAAGTATGGAGGTCTTCATGGACGATTTTTCGGTCATTGGGGATTCGTTCCAATCATGTCTCTCCCATTTAGACAGCATGCTAAAACGTTGTGAAGACACAAAGTTATGTCTAAATTGGGAGAAGAGTCACTTTATGGTCAAAGAGGGCATTGTCCTCGGCCATAAAATTTCAAAAAACGGGATTGAGGTTGACCGAGCCAAAGTGGACGTCATTGCAAAATTGCCTCATCCCACGACTGTGAAAGGTGTTAGGAGCTTTTTGGGTTATGCCGGTTTCTACCGTAGGTTTATTCAAGATTTTTCTAAAATCGCCCGGCCTATGACCCATCTCCTCGAAAAGGATGCTCCTTTTATCTTCTCCCCTGAGTGCATCGAAGCCTTTGAAACATTAAAGAAAAGGCTTACCGAGGCACCGATTCTTGTTGCCCCCGATTGGGACTTGCCCTTCGAGCTCATGTGTGATGCTAGTGATTATGCTATAGGGGCAGTCTTGGGGCAACGCAAAATAAAACATTTTCAGCCTATACACTATGCCAGTAAGACTATGACCGAGGCTCAAAGTCATTACACCACCACTGAAAAAGAATTATTAGCAGTGGTGTATGCTTTTGAAAAATTCCGGCCATACTTGATTCTGACTAAAAGCATAGTGTATACGGATCACTCGGCTTTGAAGTACCTCTTTGCAAAACAAGATGCAAAGCCGAGACTCCTCCGTTGGGTTCTCCACCTACAGGAATTTGATATCATTATTCGTGATAAAAAAGGAGCTGAGAACCTAGCTGCTGATCATCTTTCCCGTCTTGAAAACCCTCACCAAAATGCTTTCGAGAAAAAGGAAATAAATGAAACATTTCCTCTCGAAACCCTCAATACGGTTTCATTTCGTGGAGACTCGATTACCCCATGGTTTGCCGACTTTGCAAACTATCTTGCGGGTAACTTCATTGTGAAAGGGATGTCGTCCCAACAAAAAAATAAATTTTTCAAAGATGTAAAACATTACTTCTGGGACGACCCCTACTTGTTTAAAATATGCGCGGATCAAGTCATCCAGCGGTGTGTGTATGGTCAGGAAGCCGCTGAAATTTTAAAGGCTTGCCGTGCTGGTCCCACTGGGGGCCACCATAATCCCAACTACACCGCCAAAAAGGTGTTTGATTCTGGCTTTTATTGGCCCTCGATCTACAAGGATGCCCAAGAGTTGGTCAAGTCCTGTGACGCTTGTCAACGTCACGGGAATATTTCACAAAAGAATGAAATGCCTCAGAATGCAATTCAAGTTTGTGAAAATTTTGATATCTGGGGCATCGACTTTATGGGGCCATTTCCATCTTCTCATGGAAATAAATACATACTCGTGGTAGTTGACTACTTGTCAAAATGGGTTGAAGCGAAAGCTTTACCCACAAATGATGCCCGAGTAGTTGTGAAATTTTTAAAAGCTCTTTTTGCCCGATTCGGAACTCCACGTGCTATTATTAGTGATCGTGGTACACACTTCTGTAATGACAAATTCGACAAAGTCATGCAAAAGTACGGTGTAACTCACCGTCTTTCCACTGCGTACCACCCTCAAACGAGTGGACAAGTCAAAGTTTCCAATCGGGGCATTAAAAGAATATTGAAAAGAACTGTAGGTGAGAATCGTGCATCGTGGTCGGACAAATTAGATGATGCACTTTGGGCTTTCCGTACGGCTTACAAAACACCCATTGGGTGTACGCCTTATAAACTTGTGTATGAGAAAGCGTGCCATCTTCCGATCGAGCTTGAGCACAAAGCCTATTGGGCTCTCAAGCATGCCAATTTTGACCTTAAAACGGCGGGTGATCATAGAAAAGTTCAACTAAATGAATTAAACGAACTTCGTGATCAAGCTTACGAGAACTCTTTGATCTACAAAGAAAAGACAAAGAAGATTCATGACTCAAAAATCAAAAACCGCGTTTTTAACGTTGGTGATCGAGTCCTTCTTTTCAACTCTAGACTCAAGATCTTCTCAGGAAAGCTCAAAACCCAATGGACTGGTCCATTCACTATCACAAAAGTTTATCCATATGGCACCGTCGAATTATCTCAAAATGACGGTCCAAATTTCAAAGTGAATGGACATCGTTTAAAGCACTACTTTGGAGAGGACATACCATCCATGGTTGTCCCGGATCTCCAAACTTTCCTCAAGGACAATTGAATTCGGGGATCGAGTCAAGCTAGCGACTCGATGAACAAAAACAATAGCACAATACGGGTTTTCACCCGTATCTCTGATTCTTTCTATTTTCTACCACCTAGTGTGGGGGAATGGCCAACCCTCCGCTGTTTGAAAAAATGTATATATGTATATAAGTTTCAAAAAAAAAAGTTGTATATATATAGAAATAAAGTGAAATATGGTATTTCCACAGTTAGATTCGGATATTAGCTTTTTCCATTCAAAGAGTCGGCATAATAGTCGGAACTTTGAATATTGAGGACAATATTCATTTCTAAGTGTGGGGGGGAAACTCTAGCGAATTTTATCAAAATATATCTTCTAGTACCCCCGTTTTTGGCCAAAATTTTCAATTTTTTTTCACTTTATTTCAAAATTTTTGTGGTAATCAGTCCACCAGGTCTAACCGACAAAGGGATTGGCTAATCCAGGAGCAAACGGCTCTTGGTAAAGATAACTCAAATCCGTTGGCGGCTTGCAATTTGCCCAAAATTGTATGGTTCCTCAACTCCCCATATCCCATAAAGTGAATGAGTTGGCTAGCCCGCAAGATTATGGCTTGTGGTAAAGGCAGTGGAAAATCCATAATTGGTAATCAGCTCACCAAGATGTTGACTAGGTCCATCAAGATGCTGGCTAGTCCAGGAGCAAACAGCTTCTGGTAAAGACTAAACAAATCCGTTGAAAGCTGGTGGTTTGCTCAAAATCACACGGTTATCAGGTGTACCATAGTTCTCACACCTGGCTACTCCAGAAGTGATGGCTTTTGGTAAAGAGTTTTTCAAATCCATCAAGTTTTCTAAAAAGATTGCTAGGGACTAGCAATAGTTTAGTGTGGGGGATTGATGAGTGCTCAAACACTCATCGTTTTTGACGTATTTAAACTGCCAAAACATACAAAAACAATCAAAAAGATATCAAAATACTTAAATTATCCCAGGGATTGTGTTTTATGTGTTTTAAATGCAAAATGTGCAAAAACAAAGGAAAAACGATCAAAGTTTGCAATATTGGCAGTTTCAGTCCCCCAAGTATCAAAACTTGTCAAATTTAGTCCCTATGCATTTATTTTGAAAGGAAAAGTCAACCCAAGGTTTTGAAAGTCAAAAATCATAAAAAATTACACTTGGGTAATAAGTTTTCCAAAATTACAAGTTTGGTCCCTGAGAATCCAAAAATGGCAAAATAGGTCCTTGGGAAATTTTGAAAATTGGAAAATGGCAAAAATGGTTTGTGAACTTTGGATTTATAACATTTATGGTCCTTGGAAGCAATTTGGAAAACCACATTTTCAGTCCTCATGTTGTGGGAAATTACAAAAATGGTCCTTGTGTTCATAAAGTTAACAAACCAACCGGACCCTAATATCTAAACCCAAAACCAAACAACTAATCCTAATCCAATACCACCCCTGATCCATGAACCCCCCAAAGCCCACTTACCCAGCCCAATCTCAAAATAATAAAAAGCCAAGGCAGGGTCAAACGGTCAACAAGGGTCAAACGACCCTTTGACCCATCTTCTTCCCCCCAACAATGCAACGCAAAACCAGGGAGTATTGTCTCCTCCACATACCTCCCCCCTCCTCCATTAGCCCCCCCACAATAAATGCATCCATCTACCACACCAACCCACACCTCCACATTTAATATCCCCCACCAGTTCCACTCAATTTTACCCCGTATACATTTTGGCGCCAAAATCCTAATCAAGGGCTTGGATTAATCCTGATGCAATTGAATGGCTGGGATATGGTCAAGGGTCAACAAAAAGTCTATTGGGACTCTCAGATTTCAAAAGGAAGCCATGTGGGAAGAGTTAGGGCCTAGTTTTGTTTCGTATTATATATTGAGCTCATATGAGCATTAGATAGTGTGTAATAACTTTAATTTTATTGTTTTCAGTTTATTTTATGCATTGTAATCCTTTTTTATGAATGAAAGTTCTGCTTTAAAGTTCATATCTCATTTTCACTTTTCAAGTTCTATTCAAGTTTCTCAAGTGTTAAGTTAAGGTTCCAAAGTGTGTTCAAGCTATTCATAAGCTCATATAAACTCATAAAATAACTTTTTAGAAACTTTTCAAGTTTGTGGTAACTTCCTAAACTCAGTTTTATAAATACTAAAAAAAAATTAAGAAAAATAAAAATAAAATAAAAAAAATGGACAAAGGTGGAAGCAGCTTGGGATTTGGTTGATTTCTGGATTGCAAAGGGTTAGAGACTTGTGGAAGTCACATAGGATTGGTGTTTGTGGATCTTTGTTACTTAACAGCTAGCTTGGAAGGCTTATGTAAGCCTAATTTTTTTTTAATTTGTACTCTCCTAAGTAGTTTAGTTACTTATTATTGTCTCAAGTACTTATTTATTGCTTATTAGAATAATTGTAATCAGTGGTTTGTAGATTAGAGTTATTTTCATCAAATTTTCATCATAATATGTTTTTAAAGGGGTGTTTGGTTGTAGCTTTTTTGTGATGCTCTACTTGCTTCATTGCACAACTCTGTGTTTCATGTAGTTGTTTGGGTGAATATAAGGTCAGGGAAACCAAGTTCTTGTTCGCAAATACCACCCAAGTCAAAATCCTAAGAAAATTATCACCACAGTTAACTGTGGTGATCTTTGGAGTCCAAAACCCATAAAACCTTTTCATAAGTTTGCATTTTTACTTAAGTTAGTTGTTATATAGCTTATCATAACATTTTAAGTTACTAAATCAGCAAGCAAAGTTCATAAAAGTCAAAACCTAAAGTTTTTCAAAAAGTCAAAAGTGCAATACTCAGATTTTTCAAAAAATGGGATGATTTATTGTGAATTTTATGGGTGGTCTTAGGTTCTAAAACTTGTTGTGCTCATAGTCTACCAGTAGAACATTTGAATCATATACTTTGTGCATTTTTGTGATTTTTTCTAATGGACCTTTTTGCCCCTTGAAAGTACTTGCAGGGCAAGGGTGTGCCCTGTGCACCAGCTGAGTCAGGCACAACCACCACTTTGGTGGTTCATTGTGACCAACTCAGTGGGTCCCACTGACCCAACTCAGTGTCATTCAACCCCCTCCTACCAGGGTTGGTGTTTTGATCCTTTGTTTGACCATTAGACTTGTGGACCCCACCTAGAATTGCACCCAAAGTCTGTCCCTTTTCTGTCTCAGAACCAAGCACCCAAAGTGCTTATTCTAGGTTTGTAGCTTATTCTGTCAGCTTATTTGTGTGATTTTTGTTTAGACTTGTTCATTGTACTTATTTGCATCAGTTTTTACCATGGTGGACCCCACATTAGCTCATTTGAGCTTATTTCCACTCTTGGTCAAAGAAAGTCAACTGTCAAGGGTTTAAGCACTTGAAGTGCTTATTTCCTTGACCACAGTCAAACCCACTTCACATAAGTTGCTTAAAAACTTATAATAAGCAGTTTTGAAAAAGAAAATCTCAAATAAGCCCAACTTAATAGAAGTGATAGTTTCTATTTAAGCCAATTGGCTTATTCTTCAGCTTATTATTAAACAATTTCCATTTTTATAATTTTCTTAGGCTTCTGGTGTGTAAAAATAATTTCTGTAATTTTTTCAGATTTTTCATGCATCATTTAGTATTTTTCCTAATTTAAAATAGTTTTTAGTAATTATTAAATAGTTAATAATTAATAATAATTAATTAGAAAATCAGAAAAATATAAATTAAATTTTAAAATTAGTTTTTAGTTATTTTAGATTTTTCCAAATTTTATTTTCAATTTTCTAGTATAATTTAATAATTAATTAGAATTTAGGTTAATTTAAATAATTAAAAAGTAATTAATAATTAGTTAATAATTAGTAATAATTAATTAAATAGTCTTAAAAATATATTTTCATTTCTAAAATTAGTTTTATAGTTTTTTAGATTTTTCTAAGTTTAATTTTTATTTTTCCAAGTTAATTTCATATTTATTTATAATTTAGGTTAATTTAGTTAATTAAAAATAATTAGAAAATTAGTATTTAATTAATAGTAATTATAAAATTAGTGTAAAAGTTAATTTTAAATTTCCAAAAATTTTCTCTCATCATTAGGTTTGTAAAAAGTTAATTTTCATACCAGTAGCCTTTCCAGATCACCTTATTCACTTTTTCGTACATTTGTTCGCGTTTTCGGCAAACGTACGGGTTTCAAGTTTTAAGTGATTTCTTCTCAACCTCAATTCCCGTAATCATTCACATAGCTTTCCTAAGCTATTTCTGTTAATAGTCTCCAAACAATTCTCACAACAAACCCTTTCTGTGAATAATCACCCGATCACAAAGCACGCTAAAGTTACATTTCACACCTCAACGGGATTTAACGACCCGGTGATACCTTATATTACCCGGAACATTGATCTAGGCTATCTGACTTTGTTGACCATTCCTTGATCAATATAAGTTGACGTTTTAGCATCAATCATTTATTAAGTTCGACCCTAAAATTCTCCTCTCTTTAGAATGAAAATTACAAAAACTATATATAGATTTCCTAAGGTGACGGCGTCAAGAAGAAAGTTCTGACGCCGTCAACCCGCTGCCAAAAATATTCTCAGATTGCCTAGATCTAGATCTGAAGCCGTCATGTGTAATCTTGTTCTGGGCCGTCACCGCATTTACTCTTGACGGCCATGTTTTGACGCCGTCACGTTTTCTCTGGGCCGTCACCAAAATTGCTCTTGACGCCGTCATCAAATTCCTCTTAACGCCATCAGGTACTGTTCCCAGCAAGGAAAATTAAGACTTTGCCGTTTTCTTCACTTTTATGCTCCAAAAACATCCAAAATGCTTCCTTTTCCAGAATTCACTCCCAAAGTACCTAGAATTCAAATTCTGGCTTAAATGACCCCTTAAAATCGGATCATTTTTCGCCTCATCAGAAACTTATCCTCTAAATCACCATTTTTGACAATGACAAAGTCAACAATCACCTCTCCACCACCAAGACCCATTAGGCGAACCGCCCCAATAAGTGTAAAACCATTTTGTTGTAACATTACCATCCATCTTAGCTCCTCATCTTCGGATGAATCACCACTAATCATATCCTTACCCATCAAAGACGAAAACTTCTTGAATCTTGCAACTCCCACACCATCACCAAAATTCAATCATGTGATCAACACTCCACCTCCAACCAAGACACCCATTGACCCAAGTCCACCACCGGCTCCAACTCAACCATCCAAGTCACCATCACCACCCAAATCACCTAAACTTGAACCAATGGAACTATTTGGTACTCCACCAACATCACCAACTCCTTTTCTAGAAGATCTTAATGATCTCTTCTCTAACTCACCTACTCCACAAACTTTGCCATCATTTGGTTCTATCGAACAAATGACACATGAACACATGTCACACCCCGCCGAAGGCGGAAACGCGAGGTGCGACGAAATCAATATACATCGCAAGAGAGATATAGTACAATACCATGATTAAAATTTAAGGAAAAAGTACATTATTACAATTTTGTTTTTATAGCCAACAGCGACAATAAAACAACTGACTTAGTTTTCTAAAAGATAAAATCTTGTAATATGATGACAACGGTGATGACATGTGAAGACATCTAATGACCTTTATCAAAAACACTTATTGACGATCACATGAAATGCATGAGAGAAAATTTTTCATTTGATCTTGAAGTGAATGTGTATCTTTTAGTTTACTTGTATACTAGAATTAGATATTTAGGGAACATGAATGACTACCATTAATTGGAGTTAGTGACATGGTATGGTGAAAGCATGGGGTGAGGCGTGGAAATGGTGTTGATGGAGTGAAGAAATGGGTTTTGACTTTTAGGTGTAAGATTTAGATAGATATTATGTAGTTTAGGTGTTACCGGGTACCAGGTTTGCTAGAAATAAAGTTTAACTGTACCAAATAAAATGTGATGACGTTATAAAAATTATGAAATTACATTTCTGATGAGAATCGGGTGTTAAAATAATTGTCGTGTTGAAATATCGTGATTCGACGTAATTTTTAGCGTATACTGGAAAATATAACAACAGGTCTCAAAACACCGGGTAAATTAACAATATAATTTTATATTATCATAATGAGTATGAAAATATGTTAGGATCTTAGTTGGGAGTGTCGGGTATATGTTAGTAGTAAAAACCGAGTGGTAACGTTAATTAAATAATTAAACATACGTTAATGAAAATCACACAAACCCGTGCATGACCTAATATACTCATGATGTTACTGATGATATGTAGACTACTCTAGTCTATATGCTATGTCCTTACTGATGATGCATGACTTTGCAGCTATACCACACTGGTTACACGAATTTGAATACCCGTAAACTAGGTTTACAAAAAGATGAATGATGATCATGAATATACCCGACACTCATTATGATAATATAAAATTATATTATTAATTTACCCGGTGTTTTGAGACCTGTTGTTATATTTTCCGGTATACGCTAAAAATTACGTCGAATCATGATATTTCAACACGAAAATTATTTTAACACCCGATTCTCATCAGAAATGTAATTTCATAATTTTTACAACGTCGTCACATTTTATTTGGTACAGTTAAACTTTATTTCTAGCAAACCTGGTACCCGGTAACACCTAAACTACATAATATCTATCTAAATCTTACACCTAAAAGTCAAAAACCCCCTTCTTCACTCCATCAATACCATTTCCACGCCTCACCCCATGCTTTCACCATACCATGTCACTAACTCCAATTAATGCTAGTCATTCATGTTCCCTAAATATCTAATTCTAGTATACAAGTAAACTAAAACATACACATTCACTTCAAGATCAAATGAAAAATTTTCTCTCATGCATTTCATGTGATCGTCAATAAGTGTTTTTGATAAAGGTCATTAGAGGTCTTTACATATCATCGCCGTTGTCATCATATTACAAGATTTTATCTTTTGGAAAACTAAGTCATTTGTTTTATTGTCGCTGTTGGCTATAAAAACAAAATTGTAATAATGTACTTTTTCCTTAAATTTTAATCATGGTATTGTACTATATCTCTCTTGCGATGTATATTGATTTCGTCGCACATCGCGTTTCCGCCTTCGGCAGGGCGTGACAACACACTCGGGCATTATTTGAGCCCAATATACCCTTTGAACAAGAACAACCAACCCAACAACAACCACCATCCCAACCAAAACCATTGTTGTTTCACCCTATCTACAAAGACATCCATGGACCTCTATATGAAGAAGCCTACTCTCAACACAACCAACCATCACAACCCCATGAATCACAACCACAATCACACTCTCAATCCCAACAGTTTGAGTCTCTCTTTCCCTCTTATGAGGAAATTGAGGCATCATTATGGAACAACCTTCCTAACTCCCACGAGGAAATCAACGACTGTCTTGACAACCTCTATGCATTCAAAAGCATGGTGGACAATCATCTCCATCAAGCCATGGAGTTTTAAACCACCTTGCTTGCCTTCATTGTAAACCCAACCTCCAATCAAGAAACCACCACCATTCTATCTCCACAACCATCATCCAACGACCCCATTCTACCCAATCCTCGCCATGGTTGCACATTGTGAGCGTGCGACAAAAATTAGAGAGAGCATCAAAATCATGCTCCACCAAGTCCAAGATGAAACCCGCTTCGCTCTCTAACATATTCTAGAACGTTTGGATGCTCTCTCACACCCAAACCAATCTTAGAGCAGTTTATGGAGGCTTTGCCCCATTTAAGAAAATCTTGGGAGTCCTCTATTAATAGAAGTAGGAATTTTATTTTCTTTGTTATTTTCCATTTTCTTTCCTTTAAAGTAGGCTAGAATTTTTCATTTCTTGTTATTGAATTTTGTAAGTCAACTTTTTACTTGGAATGACTTCTTTTCTACCATTGTTGATTGCATTGTTGGTTGCTCATATATGGTTTGTGCTTGTGATATGTGTGCTCATATTCTCATATTATGGCTAAGCAAATCGTCATTATCGCCAACTAACCATTTTTTTTAGGTTCAAAATCCATGTTTCATACCTTGGCACTCCATTTAGGGGGAGTATTGTCCAAGGGGGAGCAAGTGCATTCTTCCGCTCCGCTTATCTTCTTTTTATTTTGACAAAAAGGGGGAGAAAATATATTTAAATTTATAAATAAACTTAAAATGATTTTCGTGAATTAAGTAAAATGAGTTTAAATACAAACTTTTAAAAGTTTTATAAATTTTAAAGTCTTAACACTAGAATTTGTGATTTACTTAAAAACAAAGTTTATGTTTTGTCATCAACAAAAAGGGGGATATTGTTAATAAAAATATTGTCTAAAAACGTTATTTATATTTTACGATCTTTGCTAAGTTTTGTTAACGACAAAGTATAAACTTTAGTTTTTAGTAAAACACAACTTTAGTTTTAGTCTTGCATAACTAGACTTTACTTGCTACATTTACATTTCACATTAGACATAACATTTTCATATTACTAAAAATAGGAAATGTAATATGACATCATAGCTTACATCATGTGCATTTATGGAAAGCTTACTAAATCTAGTAGTTGACTTTCCATAAAGATCTCTTACACATTTGGATAGTCTCTTACTCAATCCATTGTGTGTTGACTTATAGAAACATGATTTGACATTGCTTGATATGGAAAGATTTCTTTTGTCCTTTGACTGTCAGACCCGGCGGAACCCTTGTTTTGGTTCCGCCAGATCCGTCAGTCTGCTGGCTTGAATGGTTATAAATACCAAGCCAATTGCAAAGAAGTCCCTTATCACTTCTCATTATAATTCACACATACATTCTCATTGCATTGATCTAACACCTTAACATTTTGTAGCAAAGAAGATCACAAGTTCATAACCAAAGTTACAAGGTTCAACATAACGTTGCAAGTCTTGTAATCTTAGTCTTGTGTAAACTAGTGAGGTTTATACATCCATTCATTATGTGTTTTCAGTAGTGATCGGTTTATATTTTAGGCCTTAAAATACATTGTGTGGCGAGAGTAGTTGTACCCTTGTAAAAAAACTCGACAGCTAGCTTTGTGTCGGTAATTGTGTGTAAGCGACGTGTAAGGTTTTGTCCGTGGTGAAAGGAGCTTGTTGACTAGTGAAAGAAACTCTCGAGTTGGATAACTCGAGGCGTAGAGTAGGGCAAGGAAAAAGAGTCCTTTTACCCGAACCACAATAAACTATCGTGTTGTGGTTTGATTGTTTCTTTCTCTATCTTGCATATTACATATTGTCTTTTACACTATATCTTGATTACACGGAAAGTTTTATAAAGATAACTAAGTTAAAATCGATAAACTATTCAACCCCCCATCTAGTTTCCCACAATTGGCATCAAGAGCTACGTTGCTCAAGCTTTTAAAATTTATTGTGTTTTAAAACTTGAAACGATACATGGATTTTGAAATTTACAAAGAAGGGCAATCTATGCAAAGACCACCACTATTTGAAGCTAATGGTTTCATATATTGGAAAACCGTTTTGAAACTTACATGAAGTCAAAAGATATAGATCTATGGTACATAATTATTGAAGGTGATAACATACCTAATTTTAAGGATGGTACAAATGGTAAAGATGAGGATAGCTCTTTTACCAAACACAATGAAGATCAAAAGAAATTAATTGCCAAAAATAATGAGGCAAAAATGATACTTTACAATGCTTTACCAAAGAAAAAGTATGAAAGAATCTTTATGTGTAAAACCGCCAAAGAAATTTGGCAATCTTTAAGAGTCACTCATCAAGGAAACTCACAAGTTAAAGATAACAAAATTGATCTTCTTATTCAACAATATGAACTATTTTCTATTCCCGAAGATGAAATTGTTGATTGTGCTTTTGCTAGGTTTAACACTATTATTACTTCACTTAAAGCACTTGATGAATCTTTTTGTAGCAAGAATTTTGTCAGGAAATTTCTTAGAGCACTCCATCCGTAGTGGAGAGCCAAAGGGACGGAAATTGAAGAATCTAAGGATCTTTCAAGCATGTCACTCGATGAGCTAATTGGAAATGTCAAAGTTCATGAAATGGTAATGGAAAAAGATTCGGAAATAGTTAAAGGCAAGAAAGAAAAAGTCAAGTCTATTGCATTGAAAGCTAGAGTTCAATCAAGCAATGATGAAGAATCTAGCTCGGATAGTGATGATGAAGAATATGCAATGGCCGTTAGAGACTTCAAGAAGTTCTTTCGAAGACAAGGAAAGTTTGTAAGGCAGCCTAGAGATGATAAGAAAGCTTCCCGAAAAGGTCGTGATGATAGGAAAGAAAAGGGAGAAAGAAAATGCTTTAGGTGCGGAGACACAAGTTATCTCATAGGAGAATGTCCAAAACCACCAAAAGGTAAGACTCAACGAGCTTTTGTAAGTGGTGCTTGGAGCGATAGTGAAGATGATGACAAAGAGCCAAAGAATGAAGAGATTGCTCTCATGTCTCAAGATTCAAATGAGGTACAATCCGACTCTTCTTGCTCTTCTATTGATGATGATACATTGCAAAAAGAATATAACAAACTTTGTGAATTAAGTCTAAAAATTATAAGTAAAAACAATTTTTTGAAAACTAAAAAAAAGTTTTTGGTAAATGAAATCTATGAATTGCAAGAAAAGGCTAAGAGGATAGAAAAGAGTAAAAGTATAAACACTTTATGTAAATCATGTGAAGAGTTTAAACTCGAAATTGAGAAACTTAAAGTTACTCAAAATGACTTGATTAAACAAACCTTAAAGTTTAAAAGATTCGATAAAAGTATTTCTTGTGCGGATGAAATAATGAAACTTCAAAAGTCTCCATTTGACAAAACGGTCTAGGTTTCATGAAGTTAGAAACTTCAAAGAGTCAAACAAAACAAGACGAGAAAACAAAAGAAACCAACAAAACTACTGCAGCATCTCACGAACCAGACGGAACCCAAATCAGGATTCCGCCAGTTGAACCCAAAGGTTCCGCGAGGTCTGCAGGAGAAAAGACAGTTTCTTTGTCGGATCGTACAAAATTCGTTAAAGTCACAAATAAGTCCAATGTTAGCATAAATGATACAAATCTAAAACCAGCCATTAGGATTGGAGTAGGACTTGTTAAAAATGAATTTAGAACTATAACTACTAATCCAAGACCTAAAACTCCTATTCCTAAATGCCCCTTTCCAAAGAGCAACTACAACATACAACCAAACTACCAACATGGTTGGAACCAAAACATACCTAGATCTTACCAATCTTCAAACTACATGTCATGGAACCCATATCTTCCATTTCCATATATGAATTAAGTTAATGGAATGTTTAACCAAAATGGACCCATGAGATATTGGGGACCAAATGTTTGAATGTTTTCATAAAATAGGTATGCTTCAAATTTAGTTTGGAACCGGATGAATGGATCAAAGATAGTGGTTGCTCAAGGCACATGGCGGGTAACAAAAGCCTCTTTTCTACATATCAAGAATGTGATGGAGGTAATGTTACGTTTGGTAGCAAGGCTAAATGCAAAATCATCGGAAAAGGTACAATTTCTCATGACTCTCTCTCTATAGATGATGTAGCTCATGTTGATAACTTAGGTTTTAATTTACTTAGTATTAGTCAACTTTGCCGGAAAAAGTATAACGTCCTTTTCAGCGAAAATGGAAGTAAAATACTTAAAGATGGCATAACCATAGCTAAGGGTGTTCTTAAGAACAACGTATATGTCATGAAGATGGATCAAACATCTAGAGACAATTGTGCTTATCAAGCAGTTTGAACAATTTGGGATTTCCAATAGGCCCATATCTTTTTTTGGTGGTCTAAATAAAAAGTCTTGCCAAGGTGAAGTTATTTTTGTAATACGTAGCAGTAAAATGGATGACCTAATCCTTCAAATAAACCTGTTTTGAGAAAACAAGAAAATCATAATAAGAGCTCATAGAGTCACGGTACGCATACCGGATCATTCGAACCATCTGGGAAAAAGCAGTGGGATGGCGCCAAACCCACACCACCGCTCGTATTTTTGCATGTCGCGACATAAAAACTAATTAACAAAAAGATTTTTATTTTTGTTTTGGCGGGTTACCAAAATCTGGTGTTATGACATAATCACTATTCTTTTTTTCTTTTTTTATTAATTTTTTTGAGCATACATAACATAAACATTAACTAACAAGATTGAATTTTATAGATTTTTTTATGTAAAAAACATATATTATGACAAAAATAAAATATTACTTTAACTAGATCGCACATGTTGATTATTTTTTCCCAAATAGCTTTGTTATATCAGTTTCTTTTTTCTTTTGTGGCTTAACTCTGAAATCTTGTACGCCAACCACTACACCTTGCCAGACGTAGAACTTTATTTTCACAATGGGATTTCTTACTTGCCAGAAATAGACATTCTAATTGACACTCTGCTTATTTTTTTTAGCAGGTTCAAAACTAAACACACGTTTATAATCCTATCTGAAAAATGCGATTCGTTACAGTCCATTCCTTTTAAAGGAATCCCGTCCCGGGATTCAGTGTGTGTTATGCAATGTTGAGATGTCTTGTAAAAGGTGTAGGTATTTGCGGTGAATTATGATCTCCACCCTCATAGGTGAAATTAGGAACTCCTCTAAGGTTAAAGTAAAGGAGTAGACGTTCATTTCAGAGATAATAGTTTAGAATTATACCCGGTTTGTTTGTTCGATGTGTAGATACAATCAAGTTCTTTATAACCAGAGCTCTGATACCAATCTTTGATTATGATTATTGCTCACATCTGGAAATCAAGTATCATCTTTGGAATATTGATAAACTCTTTCTACATTACAATTATAATAAAACAAGAAAAATGTTATTGAATGTCATTTTACTTAAATAATGAAAGAAAAAATTCAATCTAAAGTCATTTGCAAAACGTAAAAAAACAGATTATAACATATATACATAAGATTTTCTACCTTTAGTTTGGGAAAATACAATCATTTAAAACATGTAAAGTTGTTTATTGCCAATACCATACCATCTTTTTAAAATGCATATATGCAAATGCTAAATGAAACCTGTACCAAATTACCAATATCATATTACAATATTTTTCATAAACCAAATCTATTGATCAAATTAGGTAACTAAATCACAAATTAAAGTTAGAATAAAAATTACTAGTTCCTACAAAAGACAAACACACTAGTATTCGGGGGTTCTAGTTGATCTTATTTGAACATAACCATTACTCCATAATCTCTTAGTCCTTCTCTTCCTTCTTCTTGTAAAATCTAATTGATCTGATTTTGCCATCTTGGCCACCTGTGTTGTAGCAAAATATGTCATTGAATGTACCCTCAGTGACACTAAAATTATGCTTATCAAGCAGTTTAAAAATTTTAGGATTTCCAATAGGCCCATATCTTTTTTTGTTGGTCTGAATAAAAGCAAACGTGGGGTTCTTTTTGTAATAGCTAACAATAAAATGGTTGAGTTCATCCTCCAAATCAACATGTTTTGAGAAAACAAGAAATGATAATCAGAGCTCACGGAGTCACGATACGCATACCGGATCATTCGAGCCATCCGGGAAAAAGTAGTAGGATGGCGCAAAACCCACATCGTCGCTCATATTTTTGAATGTTGCGACATAAACGCTAATTAACAAAAATGAATTTTATTTTCATTTGTTTTATTCTTGTTTTGACGGGGTTACCATAATCTGCTGTTATAACATAATCATTATACTCTTTTATCTTTAAATTTTTTTTGAAGATACATAAACACTAATTAACAAGATTGAATTTTATAGAAATTTTTATATAGAAAACATATATTACCACCAAAATAAAATATTACTTCAATTAGATCGCACATGTTGGTTTTTTCGAAATAGCTTTCTTAGAGAGGTTTCTTTGTTCTTTTGTAGCTTAACTCTGACACCTTGTATGCCAACCACTACACCTCGCCAGACGTAGAACTTTAATTTCACTAGTGGATTTCTTAAATGCCAGAAATGGACATTCTGATCGACACTTTACTTACTCTTTTCGGCAGGTTCAAAACTAAACACACGTTCACAATCCTATCTGAAAAATGCAATTTGTTACAATGCGTCCCCCTTAAAGGAATCCCATTCCGGGATTCAGTGTGTGTTATCCAATGTTGAGGTTTCTAGGAAAAAGTGTGGGTATTTGTGGTGAATTCTGATCTGCACCCTCCTAAGTGAATTCAGGAACTCCCCTAAGGTATACGTAAATGAATAGACGATCATTTCAGAGATAATAGTTTAGAATTGTACCCGATTTGTTCGTTTGATGTCAAAATGCAACCTACTTCTCTATAACCAGAGCTTTGATACCAATCTTGGATTATGATTATTGCCCACATCTGGAAATCAGTATCATCTTTGGAATATTAATAAACGCTTTCTACATTACAATTATAATACAATAAGTAAAATGTTATTAAATGTCATTTTACTTGAATAATGAAAGACAAATTTCCATCTAAAATCATTTGCTAAAAGTAATAAAATATATTATGACATATATATATATATATATATATATATATATATATATATATATATATATATATATATATATATATATATATATAATATTTTCTATTTTTTGTTTTGGAAAACAAAATCATGTAGGACATGTTCAATTGTTTATTGCCAACACCATTGATTGAGGGAAAAGCAGTCAACTAAATTCAACCACGGATGTGGTCAAACAAGTCAAACTCCTAAGGCTCAATGCTCTGCGGAATATAGTGTTTCCCCGGGTCGTTATGTCCCGACGAGGTGTGGATGGTTATAAAACGGTTCTGTGATCGGGTGAATCTGGATGAAAAAGGGTTTGAGAATGATCTGATTAAGGAATCTACAATGAAATAGCTTAAATAAGCTATATGAATAAGACAGGAAAGTGGGAAAAAGCAGAAACGTTTAAAACTTAAAACGCGTACGTTCACGTTTAAATAAAACGTAAACGTACGAAATAAAAAGTAAAAACGGAAATCTGAAAACACCCAGGGGGTGAAAATGACTTTTTTACAAACTAAAAGACAAAAGAAAATTTTTAGAAAAAGAAAATAAATTTTTACACTATTTAATTATTTATTATTAATTAAATAATAATTAAGACTTATTATTAATATTTAAATAACTAAAATACAATATAATATTATTTAAACACTAGAAAAATGAAAATAAAATTCCTGAAATTATAAAATAACTAAAAACAAGTTTTAAAAATAAAAATATGTATTTTTGTCTTTTTGTGAATTTTTTATTAATTAATTACTAATTAAACATTAATTACCTAATTAAACTATTTTAAATTAAGAAAAATAGCAAATGAACAGTAAAAATTCTAATAAAATTTCTAAAAATGTTTTATAACATATAAAAGCTATAAAAAGTATAAAAACTAGGTTTCACTTAATAAAAACTAATTATGCTATTTAAAACTAATTATTACTTAATTATTACTAAAACTAAGATTAATTCTAATAAATACTAAATGCTAAAATAAAAATCTGAGAAAATTATTATAAATACTTTAATATAAGAGGAATTTAATAAAAATATAAAATAGCTAACTACTTAACAAAAATATAAAAATGAAAATTAAAATTAAATTACATTAAATAGAAACTATCACTTAAAATTAAATTAATTTTTTTGGATTTCTCTTTTGGAAACTTATTTTACACCTAAAAACAAGTAACTTTTGTAAAAACAACTTTTTTTGTAAATGAAAAATAAGCACTTGAGAGCTTATTTGCCTTGACAGTTGACCACAGTTGACCAAACAAGGGAATGAGTTAAAATTGGCCTAAGTGGGACCCACAAGGGTAAAATCTGGTTCCAATAAGTTATGTTAACTTGTATAAGCTGGAATAAGCCAAAAAGGACCCACAGAATAAGCCAAATGCACCAAAGTAAGCACTTGGTAATTTTGTTTCAACTCAGAAACTGGGACAGTTTTTAGGACCAAATACAGGTTGGGTCCACAATGTCCTAGGTCAAAACAATGGTCAAAGGTTGAACCCTGCCAGGAGGGGAGTTGATAGAACCAAGGTTGGTGGCGTGGGGCCCACTTAGGTGGCTAGAAAACCACCACCAAGTGGTGGTGGTGGAGTGGTACCTGCTGATGTAGGGTGTATTGTTGCCCTGCAGCCTACTTTTGAGGCCTGTGGGGCCCAGGGGTAAAATCACAAAAATGGAAGGAAGCTGGGATCATAAAATTGAGCTGATATACATCAATTAGAAACAAGTTTCAATTCCTTAATCACCCTACTATATTCTATAAAATTCTTGGAAGATTTCAGATTTTCTGCTAATGGGTAAAGATTTCAGTGTGTGTTATCCAATGTTGAGGTTTCTAGGAAAAAGTGTGGGTATTTGTGGTGAATTCTGATCTGCACCCTCCTAAGTGAATTCAGGAACTCCCCTAAGGTATACGTAAATGAATAGACGATCATTTCAGAGATAATCGTTTAGAATTGTACCCGATTTGTTCGTTTGATGTCAAAATGCAACCTACTTCTCTATAACCAGAGCTTTGATGCCAATCTTGGATTATGATTATTGCCCACATCTGGAAATCAGTATCATCTTTGGAATATTAATAAATGCTTTCTACATTACAATTATAATACAATAAGTAAAATGTTATTAAATGTCATTTTACTTGAATAATGAAAGACAAATTTTCATCTAAAATCATTTGCTAAAAGTAATAAAATATATTATGACATATATATATATATATATATATATATATATATATATATATATATATATATATATATATATATATATATAATATTTTCTATTTTTTGTTTTGGAAAACAAAATCATGTAGGACATGTTCAATTGTTTATTGCCAACACCATACCACCTTTTTGAAATGCATATATGCAAATGCTAAATGAAACTCACACCAAATTATCTATATCATATTACAATATTTTTCATAAACTAAATCAATTGATCAAATTAGGTAATTAAATCACAAATAAAAGTTTGAATAAACATTACTAGTTACTACAAAAGATAGACACACTAGTATTTAGGCTTTTTAGTTGATCTGATTTGGACTAATAAACATTACCCCACAATCTTTTCATCATTCTCTTCCTTCTCCCTGTAAAATCCAATTCATCTGATTTTCCCATCTTGGCCACCTATGTTGTAGCCAAATATGCCACTGATTGTACCCTCGGTGACATCACTATTGTGCTCATCAAGCAGTTTGAAAATTTTGGGGTTTATAATAGGATAATTTTTTTTCGTGGCTTGAATAAAACAAAAAAATAAAAAATAAAAATTATAATAAGAGCTCATGGAGTCATGGTACGCGCATACTGGATCATTCAAGCCATCCAGGAAAAAGTAGTGGGATGACGCCAAGCCCACACCACTGCCCGTGTTTTCATGTAGCGCGATATAAACACTAATTAACAAAAATGAATTTTATTTAGGGTTAATACACAAAAAAGTTATTGAACTTTACAAAAAAGTTCGCCTAAGTTACTCAAGTTTTAAATTGTTCAATTAAGTTACTATACTTTGCGTTTTATTTATTATGTTACTGATGTTTTAAAAAAGTGTCATTCAAGTCACTCCTTGGATTGGTGACCGGCTATATCGGGAAAAGTTACTCAAGTTTCAAATTGTTCAATTAAGTTATTATACTTTGCGTATTCAATTTTTATTTTAATATTTTTTAGAATTTTTTTTATAAAAAATTCCAAAAAAAAAAATCGAATATTTAAAAAATAATTCGGTAATTATTTTTAAAAAAAGAATTAAATTTTTTTTTTCGAATTTTTTTTATCTTCTAATTTTGATTTTTTTATATTCTAATATTTTTTTTTATTTTTTTTTGCGAAAATATTTTTTTTTTGAACTTTTTTTTAGTGGTCGACGGATAGTGATGAAGTTGATTAAGGGATGACGGTGGCAAGCTGGTTAGGACTAACTTATCTAGAATCTTAGGTGTTTTTTAGGATGTTTGGTTATGGTGGAATGATGGCGATGAAGGTCAACACAAGCAGAAAGCTTACATAATATGAAAAAGAGAATTGATACATAATTGAAATTGAACATTGATGAATATATAGAAAGAGAAAAAACAAAAAAATAGTAAGAAAGTGTTAAACATAATGACGTGGAATAAGTTGAAATAAAATAAGTGACATGGAAAAGAAAATTTGACTATCAGCTGGTGACCCAGCTTCGAAGTAATGCGAATGTAGCTTATTTAAAAGTTCATTAACTCGTTAAATAAGCACGCAAACGATGGTAACAAAAATGAACAAAATAAAAGTTGAGTAACATATGTGAACTTTTTTACAAAGTTTAGTAACATCTTTGTGTATTAACCCTTTACTTCTCCACCAAAAATTAAAAAAAAAAAATTGATATTTTAATGCCACGTCAGACTAATACCGGCTATCGTGAGTTAGTATAAGACCAGTAACGTATATAAACGGTTACGCAAAGTATAGTAACTTAATTAAACAATTTGAAACTTGAGTAATTTAGCGAACTTTTTTGTAAAGTTTAGCAACTTTTTTGTGTATTAACCCTTTTATTTATCTGTCTTTTATTTTTGTTTTGGCGGGTTACCAAAATCTGGTGTTGTGACATAATCAATATTCTTTTATTTTTACTTTTTTTTTTTTTTATTAAATTTTTTAGAACATACATAAACACTAATTAACAAGATTGAATTTTATAGAAATTTTTATATATAAAACATATATTACGAAAAAAATAAAGTATTACTTCAATTATATCGCACATGTTGGTTTTTTTCGCAAATAGCTTTGTTAAATAGATTTCTTTTTTCCTTTATGGCTTAACTCTGACGCCTTATGCCAACTACTACACGTTGCTAGACGTAGAACTTTAATTTCACAAGTGGATTTCTTACATGCCAGAAACGGACATTCTGATTGTCACTTTTCTTTTTCTTTTCGGCAGGTTCAATACTAAACACACATCTACGATCCTTTCTGAAAAATGCAATTTGTTAGAGTTCGTCCCCCTTAAAGGAATCCCGTCCCGGGAGTCGGTGTGTGTTATCTAACATTGAAATGTCTGGGAAAAGGTGTGGGTATTTGTGGTGAATTCTGATCTCCACCTTCTAGGTGAAATCAGAAACTCCTCTAAGATAAACGTTAAGTAATAGATGATCATTTCAGAGATAATAGTTTAGAATTGTGCTCATCAAGCAGTTTGAAAATTTTGAGATTTCCATTAGGCCCATATCTTTTTTTGGTGGTCTGAATAAAAGCAAACGTGGAGTTCTTTTTGTAATAGCTAACAATGAAATGGTTGACTTCATCCTTCAAATCAACATGTTTTATGAAAACAAGAAATCATAATCTGAGCTCACGGAGTCATGGTACGCATACTTGATCATTCGAGCCATCCGGGAAAATGCAGTAGGATGGCGCAAAACCCACATCGCCGCTCATGTTTTCGGGTTTCGTGACATAAACGCTAGTTAACAAAAATGAATTTTATTTTTGTGTGTTTTAGTTTTGTTTTGGAGGGGTTACCAAAATCTGATGTTATAACATAATCATTATTCTTTTGTTTCTTAAAATTTTTTTGAACATATATAAACACTAATTAACAAGATTGAATTTTATAGAAATTCTTATATAGAAAACATATATTACAACAAAAATAAAATATTACCTCAATTATATTCGTACATGTTGGTTTTTTTTCCATTTCGAAATAGCTTTCTTAAAGAGGTTTTCTTTGTTCTTTTGTGAATAAACTCTGACACCTTGTACGCCAACCACTACACATCGCCAGACGTAGAACTTAAATTTTACTTGTGGATTTCTTAAATGCAAGAAATGGACATTTTGATCGACACTTTCCTTATTCTTTTCGGCAGGTTCAATAATAAACACACGTTCACAATCCTATCTGTAAAATGCAATTTGTTACAGTGCGTCCCCCTTAAAGGAATCCCGTTCCGGGATTCAGTGTGTGTTATCCAATGGTGAGGTTTCTGGGAAAAGGTGTGGGTATTTGTGGTGAATCTGATCTCCACCCTCCTAGGTGAAAGCAGGAACTCCTCTAAGGTAAACGTAAAGGAATAGACGATCATTTCAAGGATAGTAGTTTAGAATTGTACCTGGATTGTTAGTTCGATGTCAAAATGCAACCTACTTCTATATAACCAGAGCTCTGATACCAATCTCGGGTTATGATTATTGCCCACATCCGGAAATCAGTATCATTTTTGGAATATTAATAAACTCTTTCTACATTACAATTATAATACAAGTAAATGTTATTAAATGTCATTTTACTTTAATAATAAAACACAAATTTCAATCTAAAATCATTTGCTAAAAGTAATAAAATATATTATGACACACACACACACACACACACACACACACACACACACACACACATATATATATATATATATATATATATATATATATATATATATATATATATATATATATATATATATATATATATACTAGTTTTCAAAGCCCGCCCGATGGGCGGGCATGACTTATAAATATCGTTAGCATATTTTTCTATAGTGAAAGAAGGGTGATAAAAAATGGTTGGAAAGTGTACATGTCGAAAGAAGGGGTCGTAATTTTATGAATATTGTTGAAATTTATACGTTAACGAAAAATGAGATATAAACCCATGAATTTTTATATTCAATGCATTAACAATGGAAAATAAATGAATGTTAAAAATTATAGAACAATTAAAATTTACAAAGTTATCCATAAGAATATAGTATAAGGTTAAATTTAAACGGCATCTTTCATTAGATTGCAGTTTGAGTTTTCATGTCTTTCAGAATTTATTGCTGCCTTGAAAAGCAAATCATAAGCATCTTGAATGCATCTGTTAAGCTTTAGATGATCTGTATATGATCCCTTTCTGGTTACCTATCACCATCCTCAGCATGTTCATGTAACTCATGATGGCTACTTTACTGCTCTGCAAAAATTAACATTGAAGAAATTAGTTATTAATTTGAATAGTGTATTCGATACAAATCAAAAGATCTCGAATTCAGTTATGTGGTACAAATCACTTTTTTGTAGTAAGATGAGAGCTCTCATTAAAAATGGTTGGCGATACATGTGTAACATTGAATACCATGTTTTAAAAGCCTTTTAAAGTATGATCACCTACGAACATTTTGTCAACGGGGCCAACCATATTCGTCAACCCCATGCTTGAATTCTTTTGGGTTCGATAGAGGTATTTAGCTACAGCCATTAGAAGCGTAACAATTACATTTTAGCAACCTTACAACTTTAGATTAATAAAAAAAAAAAGATATATGCTTAAAACATAGACATATCGACACCGGCGTGCCTTTTAAAGTCTGATCACCTACGAACATTTTGTCAACGGGGCCAACCATATTCGTCAACCCCATCCTTGAATTCTGTTGTGTTCGATAGAGGTATTTAGCTACTGTAGGACCGAAAATATAGATGATTTATGTGGTTCGGGAGGTCTAGGTTGATGATTAATGATGAACTCCATATTTAGTTTAGAGAGAGAAAGTAGAGAGAGGGTGAAGAAATGGAAGTTTATTAAGTATGAAAGAACAATACACAATTTCTCACACCCCTCATGGAGAGTCATGAGGGGTATTTATAGGCTCATCACAACATAACTTTGCCTAGTGTACGATAGTAGTCCCTGTGGGTACTACATGTTACTAATCTAGTCCAATTCACATGTGTGACGTTATCTTTATAAAAAAGCGAGGCTAACAATCTCCCTCCAAGATATCGTCACACGTGAATGGTTACAATGAGACCTATAAATACATTAACAATGTAAAATTACAACAATAGTAAACTATGTTGACGTTGTTGAAGCGCAGAGTCTCTGTAGTCTAGATACTGAGGCAGACTTGAAGTTCTCTCTTCTGACAAACTCGGCGTATTTGATCTTTGGCACTGACAGCACAGATCTTTGTAGCTCTGAACTTCAACTGTAACGGTCTAGTTAGGTTATTACTCCCTCCTAACTAGTGAGCCTTTATTCTTTTACCTGCTCCCTCCTGAACCGACAACTCTCTTTTCATCACGCAGCGGATAAAGTGGATTCAAAAGTGTAGGCACATGGTTGTCGTTCAGGGAGCATCATGACAATATAACTCACATAACATTGCACAGAAGGTTGGTAATACGCTCCGATGTACACATCATTAGTACTTCTTCGGTTATAGTGTAAGCACAATTCCCTCGATCAACCAACGTACTAGAGATGAAACACTACTTCTTTTGGCATGTTCTTCTCCCTCCTGATGGTTGCGATGTATCGAAATCATCATACTATTGTGTGTACATGCCAAAATTACCCGTACTTTACACTTCTGATGCAATATAGATAGACCGTGTAAGCATAATTTGTGAGTATATGTCACATAAATATACTCTCAATACATTTCTCTCAAATCAACCTGTAATCGAACCTCCTTTTTAATTCACCGGCTAATAGTAATGACCTCATATGGAGACAGCCCGATATGACCAACTTGAAAATGAAGTAAACATTCCATCTTGTGACTTAATGCTTGTACGATAGATGTGACTTAATACCTATACTGAGCACTACAACGTAACACCTTTAAGTATGAGGTTGCACGAAATATTCGCCACTTGAACAGTCCACTACTTCGTGTGACACTGAGTACTACAATGTAACTCCTTTAAGTGATAGTTTTACTGTGAGCACTACAACGTAACTCCTTACATCAGTAATAACTAGATTGTCAAGACTGAATTTTTTTTTTTTTTTAATTTGCGCAGACAAGTTATCTTCAAAAGTCGTGCATCCAACCACCCCTAGACTTTGAGATAAATAAGTACACGATTTGAAATGCCACTTCAAGATCAAATCAATAATACCGTGCAAAAAACCCCGTAGTCATTTTCCATCAAATATTAATTCTAGCCGTGAATAATGTATCCCCGTGAAAATTTGTAACCCAAAATACCACTCTTTTACCAAATATTAAAAATGTATCCAAAATTTAATACACAATATTCGGATGACAATTTTTATATTTGAAGTTCAAGCTTAGCGCAACTCAATTCAAGTCTATGAATACACATCAGCCCAATCCATTTCAATATCATAAATGTGAGTCCAGTAAGCCCAGCGCAAAGCAAATGCAATACCAGATACATGGTTCAAATACTAATATCTGATCCAATCACCACATAGTAACACACGAGTTATAACTCTTACCCTAATTATGATAACCCTAAAACGTGTCTTATTTTATCCGCCCCCACAACAACATTTTTCTTAATACGCTCCTCAGCCACAAAATACCAAACGCAGCAAATATATTTAATCTTCATCTTATATTAAATCTTGACAAAGCTCTTCACCTTCTTTTTTCTTTTCGTAACATGTTATATTGGACTGAAGATGTTGGACAGAGGTATAAGAGTTATGGTAAGATGGTTCGTGGTCGTGGTCTCTTCTTTTCTTCTTGAAAGAATTCTAAAGATTTCGAAAAATTGCATTTTGTGATTTCGAAAGTTTTAACAAAAATTTCGAAACTATGGAACCTTGTGTTTGCGATATTTGGAAATCTTATATCCAGAAAACTTTGCATCTTTTTATCGAGAATACAAGTTGTCGAGAACCTGAACTTTGTCGAGAATACTTATATATCGAGAACCAGATTTTCGAAACTTAAATTTATCGAGAACTTGGTTATCGAGAAAACATGGTAAAGTGTTCTCGAAAACCACTAGAGTTCTCGAAAAACAGTACATATCGAGATTTCTTATACAAGAAATCCGATTTTTCCGGCGATAATAACCCAGGTTCCGATGAGTATTCCGATGTGTTTCCGACCATGTTATGACCCTTTTTGACCACTATAATCACGGTAATGGAACAAAGTCTTGAAAGTGATATATTAGTTCACAAATATCTGTTTTTTTTTTACACAAAAAACAGTATGTTGGAATCTTTAACATAAGAGCATGACATTTTTGACCATATTGATACAACATAAACTTGTATAAACTGCTTACAACACAAAAGTAGGAAAAAAAATTTCTGACTATAAAAAATGTTATAAAAACAGCTTAAAACAAGGGTTCGAACCACAATAAATCATCAAAAAAGAACACCATGAGCTTCGATACCAATTGTAGGACCGAAAATATAGATGATTTATGTGGTTCGGGAGGTCTAGGTTGATGATTAATGATGAACTCCATATTTAGTTTAGAGAGAGAAAGTAGAGAGAGGATGAAGAAATGGAAGTTTATTAAGAATGAAAGAACAATACACAATTTCTCACACCCCTCATGGAGAGTCATGAGGGGTATTTATAGGCTCATCACAACATAACTTTGCCTAGTGTACGATAGTAGTCCCTGCGGGTACTACATGTTACTAATCTAGTCCAATTCACATGTGTGACGTTATCTTTATAAAAAAGCGAGGCTAACAGCTACAGCCATTAGAAGCGTAACAATAACATTTTTGCAACCTTACAACTTTAGATTAATAAAAAAGGATATATGCTTAAAACATAGACATATCGACAACGGTGTGACTTTTAAAGTCTGATCACCTACGAACATTTTGTCAACGGGGCCAACCATATTCGTCAACCCCATGCTTGAATTATGTTGTGTTCGATAGAAGTATTTAGCTACAGCCATTAGAAGCGTAACAATAACATTGTAGCAACCTTACAACTTTAGATTAATAAAAAAAGATATATGCTTAAAACGTAGACATATTGACACCGGTGTGCCTCTATATTTTCTAATTAATTCCAGTTTCTAATCATCAAAAAAGAGTGGTAATTTTGAGACGCTGGTCTGGTACTCGGCTTGGATTTACAAAATTGTTTCAATTTTTGATTTTCAGTAAAAAAGAAAATGGTGAAAATAGTCTTTATAATATTTTCATTGACCAGCTAGACTTGCCCTAGAATCATTGGATAATTGTTATACAATCGAGTTTTACATAAAATACCCAACCATGCTCATATTGAATACTAAGTATAAGAGCTAACAAAACCCATTAGACGATAAATACTTACCGAATTTAACCCATATTAACCAATGGGTCAATTGCCAACACTTAGAAAGATAGGTATTAAAATATTTTTGCAATCTTTTTTGTGCATTAAGATATGTGTATTCATGTGTTCTAGGCTCTATCTGAGTTTCCCGTCCATAATGAATGTCTTAATGTTTGGCTTCACATCATAATACCCCCTTATTTTTTTAAAACACAATTACCCAAAGCGTCAACTGTTAAGGATCTTGAAGGTCACATGAATGCTAGGAAATGCTTTTAAAAGGCTCTTATCAAGATACATTAAATTTCTTACTTATGATGAAGCAACATATACGGTCTTTTAAGAACTAAGGTATTTTGTAGCACTAAACTTTAGTGCAAGGTATTTTACTTGATTTTGTAAGATTTATGCTATTGTGTTTTAATTTTGTATAGTTGAAAGGTTTCACAATTTTTACATGGCACTCCCGTTGAGCAATATCAAACACCCCCATACAGTTTGAAATGCATTATGATTGATCTACAATTGTTTGACTCATTTCTTTCTTAGCTAATGTTACTTGTTAGTCGTCTCTAAAAAGACATATTTGCAATGGAAGTTAAAGGGAAAAAAAGAATATGGACTTACTCGTAGCGGTCGCAACTGTTAAAGTCATGATATCGCTAGGTGATGGGACATTTATGCTGAGCTAACACCGAGGCTTCAAGGTCACGTTCAATATCCATACCCATAGCCTCAACAACTTCCACACATTGTGCATTATGGGCTCTGGTTTCTTTTTCCTTTTTTGATAAAAAAACAATATGATTAACAGAACATATCAAAAAAATTGACGTTTGCTAAGAGCCTAAGATCAACAGCGTATTTAAAGCTTATAAACTATTTAAAATTCATACAGAAAATTGTTTGCAATTCATCCCAGATATGCCAACGTTTTGAGATTAGCTTAGTTTCCAGGTGTATGGGCTTATTCGAGGTCGAAAAAGATCATAAGCCAACATTTGTGCTTATCAAGTCGAGCTTATAAGCTTATATGATCCAAAAAAAGAGTTTATGAGATTTTCAATTTTAAGTAAGCTCATAAGCGAAAAAAATATTCAATTATGAGATCGGAAAACATTAACTTCAACAAAAGTGGATGAACTATTATACTTGATGGGTGTTTGGATTAGCTTAGTTTCCAGGCCTATGGGCTTATTCGAACTTGAAAAGTATCATAAGCCGACTTTTGTGGCTTATCAGCTTATCAAGCCGAGCTTATAAGCTCAAAAAAAATGAGTTTATGAGCTTTTTAGTTTTAAATAAGCTCATAAGCCTAAAAAATAAGCTAATCGAAACACCCCTTAAGTAATACGTTACATACTTATGGTGCTAGCTTAAAGCATCATACATACTTGTTTCGATTTTGGGTGTTTGGAATAGCTTTTGAGCCGCTATAGGTGACCATGCTTCCAAAATGTAAATTTCTGGTGCATTTATTTCTGGCTACATTGAAATTTATAGACAAAACCTATGAGAATTCGAGTTTCGGTTGCTACAAACCAAAATTAACAAAGATGAAAAAAGTTTCCGACTTCTATTATATCCAGGGTTATAATGTTCGGTCCCTTGGAGGAGAATATCACCATTGCTAGTGCTGGTTTAGTTCATAGCTATCGAATTCGTAGGATTATGATTAAAAAAAATTGTACCGTTAGATCAGAAACATGTATTGTTCTTCATTTCTTTAGTGAATAGATCATTTAGGAAGTTTGATAGTGCCAACAATTATTCTTGGACGTACTTTTTTCTCAATACATTATTGCTTTCGCGCAATTGTCTGGTTAGTGGGCATGCATGTACCCGATGAACTATTACCAAAAAGCATGTGGCATTTCTTTTTAGCATTTTCAAATGCCTGTATGGGACGACTTCAACTGGTGCTTGAATTTTCTGACATAAAATGATTATCGACTGCAAAACATGTAAAACTGTTGCAATATGTGCATTCAAACCAACATGTAAAGGTAACATATCGAAAAACTTATATACATACGTAAGCTACAATAGGTAGCGTTGGACTGCTTGCGTTCTTTCAATTTAAAGCAATTGCAGCAATGCCGAAAAATCCATCACGCTCCTAGTTGTGAAACGATGGATCCACCAACTTACTTGAGATAAATGAGGTCCATTCACCTAGAAAATGGTAGCCGAACCATGATAATATAGTGAAGATTTGTCACCATAATGTTTACATTACAACTTGAAAGATCATAACCAATAATCGATAAGAATAGACAAGTAATTTTACATTCATCTCAGTAATCAGTTTTCTAACCACTATTTCATATTAGGAAAAAGATGGTCATAATAGATTTTACTCAAGCAGTCTCTACTGATCATCGTCGCTACAGAGTAATCAGTTTAAAGGAACATATATTTATAGTCAATACTCAAGCTTCAACTATCAGATAACCTCAAAGGCTCAAATGTAGTTTAACATAGAATTAAATGACAAAAAAAATAAAATAAATAAAAGAATCACCAAAAAGATTTCTAAACATAGCTCTCATCACAACTTGTATACTGCTACATTCATTTACAACTAAACATTTGAATGTGCAATCGAAGAGGGGCAACAAAAGAAAAACTACTGTAAAAAATCGCAACTACATGTCCACAATGGATGCACTCAAGTAAACCGTTTGGGTTAGGTGGTGATGACAGTTACCATTTCTACCATAGAGATTTGAACGCCTTCATATATAGCACTGAGAATATAGAACACGAAATTATGTTACATTTGATCTAAACCAATTAAAAAAATGATAAATGCACGTCAAAATCACAACACACATAACAAGGACCAGAAGAATCTGTATCAGTTTAACCATTTTCAAAAGATTTTGAAGAATGAAATAGATGTAAAAAGTAATACTCGGACCAACTAATTAATCTATTAACTGGGTTATGATCATATCCCCCGGGAGTGTTCAACACTTCTTAGTTCCAGGCCTCATCTTGGTGGGAACCAACCAATCATCTAATTCTATTACAATGCATCCGGATTCACAAAAGCTACAGAATTCATTGGTAATTTTGTGTCTTAAAGAGCCAAATTTAGGAAAATAAATTAAAACATACCCATTAATTATGTCAAAGTTTCTGTAAAGTTTACAACTGTTATATCTAAACCTTCTAAATTCACTCTCGAGATCCAAATGACATGATCACGTACATGCATGACCTGGCAGTGGTGTTACAGAAGTGGACTTTTTTTTTTCAAAATCATATAAGGCCATAAGCTGCAAAAATAAGCTTAACCAAACACACCTAAGTAATTTTGGTTAATGTTAAACAAAACTTTTTGGTCTTATTTTCATCTTATTGTTCAGTTTAAAAATAAGCTCATAAGCCAAAAAAAATGTTAGGTTATGAAATATAAGCCAAACTCATATAAGCCGAAATCATATAAGGATTGTATTTCTGGAGACGGGGTAAAGATAAAGTTAAAGTGACCAACTACTGATGAGGCGAAAAATGAACCACTTTTAGGGGGTCATTTAAGCCCGGAATTGAATTTATTTGATCAAATATTGCCCTAAATCGTTCCTTTTGTGATTTTAGGTACTTCGGGAGTGAATTCTGGAAAAGGAAGCAATTCAGACATTTTTGGAGCATAAAAGAGAAGAAAACGGCAAAGACTTAATTTTCCATGCTGAGAACAGTACCTGACGGCGTCAAGAAGAAAATCCTGACAGCGTCAAGAGTAAAATCCGTGACGACCCAGTGAAAACCTGAAGGCGTCACAAGAAGGGCGTCAAGAGTTAATGTTGTGACGGCCTACAATTTGAGTACACATGACGGCGTCAAACCCAGATCTAGGCAGTCCGAGAAATTATTTGGCGGCGAGATGACGGCATCAGAAATTTGTTCTTGACGCCGTCACCTATCAGAATCTATATATAGTTTTCTATTTTTCATTCATAAAGAAGGAACTTGTGTGGAGAATACTAGGGCCGAACTTTGTAAACCCTAGGTCGTATTTTACAGTATTTTCAAGGGTTTTCACCCCTTGAATCCTTTCATGTTCAATTGAGATAAGTCTTCTCTTAATTCATTCAATATGTCTATGTGTTGTTTGAATATATCTTATGCTTGTCTTAATTTCAACATGCTAGGCTAGATCTATCTTGTGTTTGCTTAGATGTAATGAAACCTAGATGTTAATTATATGTTGATTACTTGTTTATAGTTGTATTGGATGAATGATTTCAATGTTAGGCTTAAGAAAACTGGCAGATCTCCATTGTGTAACATGCTTGAACGTCTTAAGAAACATGAACCGATTTGTACTAGGTTTTATTGGTTGTATTTAACGCATGAGCAAATTCTAGTGATCCCATGTTAGGAGCTTCTTAGCTGGCTCTACATAGGAGTGAAGTAGGCGCTTATAGGATTGGGGAAGTAAGTACGCCACCCCATGAATGGTATTAAGGAATACAACCCATCATCCACGCAACTGTAACAAGTAATTAACATGTAAAAGATATCTAGGGAGTAGTGAAACCTAAGTAAACACAATTCTCCCATATATTGCTCACAACTTTAGTATAATTTAGTTTTATTTTCATTTTAGTATTTTATTTTGATTGCATCTTAGCATTGGGTTAGTTGACTAGCAACTAATTCCGCCCAACTCCTTCAAACTCGAGATTTTTAATTGCTTTTATAAAAACTAAAAAATATAAAAAGAATCATCCCTCATCTCTAGACCTAGTCTTTAGGTTTTCTAATCCTAGCGACACTATTCCTAGCTGAACGATCAATCCCCCGGTACTTGTCATTATACTATACTACATCGATCAGGTACACTGCCTGGTAGGGGTTGTAAGCTTCTCGAGATCCCTCGAGAGGTAAAGCCTGGTGCAATCCCTACGCATCAAGTTTTTGGCACCGCAGCCTGGGGAATAGTTATTGTCTAGGTTAGAATCTCTTTTTATTAGGTCTACTTGCTAGATTCCTTTATAGTAAGATTTTATTTTTATTTTTAGGTTCTCTTTAGTCTATCTTATTTCTTCGTGTTTTTGTTCGTAACTCTTCGCCATCCAAAGTCATGGACGATGGTAACATCTTTGAACCCATCATCCCACCACAACAAAACCCACCACTAGCTAACCAACCTCTTAGGCCCCGAACCCTAGGAGAGTATTCCTGACCTAGCCACCAAGGCTATTGAAACACCATTGAGCTCACCCAAGGAGCCAATGTGACCCCCTTGCGATCCGACACCATCCGGTTGGTGCAAAGCGGATGTGCATTCCATGGACTTCGTTCTGAAGATCCAAATCAACATCTCAAGGACTTCCTTAAAATCGTAGATTCTATAGACCTTGATGTTACAACTAGAGAGTCAACCCGATTATGCCTATTCCAATTCTTTCTAAGTGATCAAGCTAGTCAATGGCTTGAACGTTTCCCCGCGGGATCCATCACCTCATGGGATGATCTCACCACTCGCTTCCTTGCCCAATTCTTCCCACCGGGGAAGACTGCGATGCTTAGAAATGAAATCTTGATGTTTCAACAACATCAGGGTGAAAACTTTTACGATGCATGGACTCGATACAAAGACCTACTCTGAAAAGTCCCTCATCATGGCATCGAACCATGGCTCCAGATTCAAATCTTTTACAATAAAGTTAACTATCAAACAAGGAGGGCTATAGATTACGCAGCCAGGGGCAGGCTAAATAGACTTAGCGTTGACAAATGCTGGAACGTTCTTGAGGGGTTGGCACAGTACGAAAAAGAAGGATGGGAGGACCCGATGTTTTCAAGTAAAGGGAAACTTGATTACGCACACGCCACCCAAGAACAATTATTAGGAAGTATCGAGAAGCAGGTAAAAGAATTAATGAGAGCTGAAATACCTGCTGCTGAAACCACAAGGAATCCTAATATACGTGGGAATGCGGTTATCAAACATAATTTTCCTGAACGTTCAAGACAAGAGGAGTTCGAAGGTATAATGGCAACCTTCATGAATAATCAGGAAAAACAGATCCGGCACTTAGAAGCACGCATGGAAAGCACTCGCAATGCTTTTATGGAATTAGCAGACAAATTCATATTAAGGATCAAAGAGAAGATTAAGGAAAAATCCACACCAAGAAAAATCAAAAAAATCTTTAAGGTTCCAACTCCTTTGGTGTTTGACCAAGAGGATAACGAGAAATCCCTTTCAAGTGCTTCGCCGTCAATCACCTCCTACTTTTGTGAGCATCCTCAGGAAGAGAAGAATTCACAATTTCATAACATTTTTGTTGGATGCTTGCAAACCACGCTCCCAAATTTGTGCAAGAGACGTTCCTTTGGTTTTAAACCCGGTGTAAAGAGGCTGCACCTCAAAAACACCACAGCTTTGAGACCCTCTATGGAGAAATACCTCTTTGTACCCACCATTGACCAATGCGAAAGTTACAACTCAACTAAAACCTCACCCACCCCTTTCTACAACCACACCTCTTTCCGTGACAGTAATAAAACGTTCGACCCTGGTGGACTTCACTAGTGGGATGGCTACTCATAGTTTTTACTTGAGTTTAGCTATTCACACTAGTGCAGGGACTGAATGTGGAATTACCACTTTTTATTCCTGATGCGGGCATCTGACGGCGTCAGATGTTAACTCTTGACGCCGTCACCTCGCTATCTCAGCAATAATAACCCAAATTCCATCACTTTCAACTCATACCCCACAAATTACACCCAAATTGCTGCTCTACCTCCGAGTCTCCATCATCCAATCCGACATTTTTCGTGACTAATCTCCACTTGGTAAGTAGTTTTTCCTCACTCTTTTTCGTTCAATTGTCCTTAGGTTCAACCAATTTTGAAAACCCCCTTCATCCGAAACCCCATTTTTGACCCATCTTTGATAAATCGTAATGCCTCCCTTTTGATGATTTGTAATCATGAGGTTACCATTAGATGATATTGTTCTACTTGAATCATGCGTTAATTAAGAAAAAAATCTTTCACACCACGAATTTTTTGACCCCTCACCCATGTTTTCTGCATAAAGGAGTGTTTGGGTAATGGGTTAAGAGTTTGAAAATTGATTTTTCCCTCGTAATTGCATGGTTCAATTTCTGCTTGGTCTGACGGCGTCAGATGTGTCTGACAGCATGAGCCAATAAAATTCTCATTCTCATCGATTTCGTCCACTCTATCTTTTTCCAGGAAAATGAGCAAGCGATCACGACAACACCGTGGCAGCTCATCTAGGTCCCAACAAGTTAACTATGGGGAATTGGTCCATAGTTGGGGTGAGTTCGACAATGTTGCCGCTACAACTAAGTATGCGGAGCTTGTTAATCACCACATTGATGCTGGTGCTGTGATTGATTGGGCGTTTCTGAGATCCCAAGGTTTAGAGGCTGAGTTTTTGGGGAGGATCCAAACCGATGGGTTCACGGGTCCTCAATGGGAGAGGTTGTTCAGGATGAGGGAGACTGTGTATAGTGAGTTGGTTAGGGAGTTCTTTGCGACCTTTCACTTTGATTTGGCAGAGGCTAGGACGGATATGGGGGTACCACTATTTACTTTAGGTTAGGAGGGGAGGTTCGATCATGTTCGGTTACTGAGTTTGGGTGGAGGATTGGTTTGTACACTAGGGAGGAGGCTGTTGAGGGAGGTTTTATGCAGAGGTTGTTACATGGGGAGACTGTGAGGAACGAGATGAGGTGCGCCACTTTTTGGCCGAGCATTAGGAACGGGGTGTACACCTCAACTACTGGGGCAGCATCAATAAGGGACCCCATGATCAGGTTAGCCCACAGGTGCATCACATACAGCTTGTCGGGGCGTCATGGCACCACTCACCGTGTCACTGCTTCAGATCTTTTCTACCCATATACCATCTTTTCAGCAGATGTTTACTGCAACATCCCATTTTGGGTAGCCAGCTATTTGAAGACCAGTGTGGGGGAGAGGGATATTGACAAGGTGTATGGGGGGATGTTCGTGACCCGGTTAGCTCGATCTTATGAGCTGCTTGTTCCCCAGATCATGGGATACTTGAGCGACTGCGGGGATTGTAGGGTAGTGAGGGCTAAATCCCTCAGGCAGATGAGCATCGTGATGCAGCTGGTGGATGGGTCCTATACCTGGTACATGGAAGGAGGACCTGATGGTGCTGAGGATGATGATGATGATGAGGGAGCGCCCCAGCATCATTAGGTTAGGGATTATGAGGTTGGGTGTGCTGACTACTACCGACACATGAGTCGGGGAGACTGACAGGCACACCAGGGGGCCTGGATGGGTCAGGTGGACGCATGGCGGACCACCACTGACCAGCACTTTGATTGGATGTATGATCATACCATCCGCCAGATGCAGCACCTCTCCACCGGTGATCAGATCGAGCCCCACCTGTAGATTGACCCATTCCCCAGTCGTGAGACGGACGACCCTCTCTACGGGTACACTGGGCACCTCCCTCCTGGTTATAACTACCGTTATGGTCCTCCTCCCCAATGATCTGTCTTGATGTCTGTTATGTTTGAACAATTTATTGATGGTGATGTAATTTGAAACAATTGGAATTGTAATAGTTTAGGTTGTGGCCTTTGTTGGCCTTGGATAATTTTATTTTTATGCTTACGTTAATTAGTAATAATCGGATGTGCTTATGGTCTCATTCTTCATTTTGTGTGATTTTCATTTTTGTTTGTTTGTTATTTGCTTCCATATGCATGCTTTATTTTTATTGTTGGTAGATCATGTTTCAAAACTAGAATGGTGAAAATACTTTACTTTGATGTTTGGCCTAGTCTTAACTTCATCTATAGGTATTTTGCAAAAGATAAGTGTAAGGGAGATCCAAATTTGTTTATAAGAACGAAATTGAGCATGAACCACAACAATATTAAATGGACATGTGTATTAGTACTTGTTAGAGTCAAATGCTTGTATCGAGTCATAATGATGTTTTGCAGGATTTTCCAGGAAGTAGGACATAAGTTTTTCCAGAAATTTTCTGAAAACTTAACATAAAGATTTCTGCAGGCCACTTCTGACGGCGTCATGAGTTTACTCTTGACGGCGTCATGTGTAAAATTCTGGAAATTTTACCAATTTTGTTTTTCTAACGGAATCTTAAAGTTTTTGTTGAATAGTTAGTTTTATAATCTCCAGGAAATCTGCAAACATCATTCCACAAGCATTATATCTTATTTTGTTTTCTAGGTTTTATTAGCATATGTAGATTGCCGCCGATTTTATGCGAGGTTGCCTTGTCTGTTTTCTCAGGTTTTACAGGTTATGTATGACAAGAAGATGATTTACATTCTGGAATGGAAGCTTTGATTGTTCATTTTCTTGGAGGAAGATCTAACCTGGCCACCTTATTATCCATACCGAGCGAATCAGGGGAGTATTTGATTTCATTCTTTTTACTTATTTCACTTTTACATTCTTTACTTGAACATTGGGGACAATGTTCATCCTAAGTGTAAGGGGAGGGTAAAATGATGATACCTTACTGATACACTTTTGCTTGAGTTTGTTTGTTTGATAGTAGATGTGTAATAAAACTATGAGAAATACTTGTTAGTGTAATTTTAGCGCCAAATTTAAAATTTTTTACAACATTTAGGAGTGAAACTTTAGCCATAGCAAGCGTCTCATGGATAGGAGATTGTATGACTAGCACAAAACCGTACCATTCAGAAAAATTTTCCACCCAAATATGTGAGGTTCGCCTTTAGATTTGATAGGAAAAGCATTTACTATTAGTGCTTATGAGTGTACCGGTAGCATTTAGATTCTAGAACTTGCGTTAGTGATGCATCCCGAGACCGCTAGTGAGACTACATTCGTGTAGTAGGATTTACTACATGATAAGAGGCATTAGGATCACCGTTGTGTTAAACCCGTATCATAATTACTTGACCATTTAAGTCATATTACTTGGCTAGTTAAGTCAATTAATTTTTCCCACACCTTAGCGTTGTACTCATTTTTAGTACACGAAACCCCTAGTACACCCCGCCGAGCCTATCTTTTCGTTTCTAACTTTAAGCATCTTACTTAAAGGAACAATTTGTTACACCCCACTTAAATGTACACCCAAATCGCCTTAGCCTTCCGTGTATGCACTCATTTTTAGTGTATTATTGTTACTATTTGTTAAACCCTTAGTTAATTATCTAATTGATTACATGGTTTCTAAGTCGAGTCATATCCTTGAACATATTGTTTTGGGACTCATGGGACTCATGGGTAAAGTACTTGTTTTATAGAGTAATGGGGAAGAACATCATTTATTACCCCCATATGTACGTTAATCTTAAAAGTACTCCAAGTGTTTTGATTTTCTTAATTCGAGTCGTTAGATTAGTTTATTGTAAAGTATGTAAAAATTAAAGTGTAAGGAGAATTTTCATTCCCTATGATGTATTATTTTGGATGGTAGGGTAAGAGTGTATGCAACAAAAATAAATAAATAAATAAATAAAAAATAAATAAAAAATTGAAAAAAAAATCAAGAAAAAGAAAAAAAAAATAGAAAAAAAAGAGAAAAACATACGGACTACCATCCCGTTTCATTCTATGTTTATTTTATGTTTTTGTTATTTTTGATTTATTAGCTTAAGTCGAGTCTAGTCTTGGCTTAGCAACGCCTTATTGTACATGTAATTAACGAAGATTGTTAACTCGCCACCAGTAAAGACTGCTTATATCCAACAAAACCGTGTATTCTATATTGATTGAGCCTAAACCACCTAACTTATATTGACCAAGGAAAGGTCAACAAAGTCAAATAGCCTAGATCAATGCTCCGCGGAATATAGTGGTTTCCCCGGGTCGTTATGTCCCGACGAGGTGTGAATTGTAATCAAACGGGTTTCGTGATCGGGTGAATTTGGACAGGAATAAGGGTTTGAGTGAGTGATGTGATTACACTAAGGGAATATGAATGAAAACGATGTAAACAAACTATATTAAAAATAACGCGAAACCTAATTAACCTAAAACGTAAACTAAAAAACTTAAAATCAGAAATTGCTTATACGTAAGCAGAAAAATAAGTCAAACGGCTTAAATAGAAGCTATCACTTTATTTATGTTTTTGGTTTATCTTAATTTAACAAACTACTTTTACAAACGTAACCTAAATTTAAAAACGTAAAAGTTATTTAAATAAAACGCGAATTAAAATCAAAATAAACGCGAGTGCGCGAAATAAAAAGTGAAATTTAAGCTACGCTAACCCTACGGACGTGAAAATTATATTTTTACGAACCTAATGATAAAAGAAAATTTTAGAAAAAAGAAAATTATTTTTTACACTAATTAACTAATTACTATTAATTAATTACGATTTAATTACTAATTAATAATATTTAAATTACACTAATTATGAAATTAAGCTAGAAAAATGAAAATTTAATTCTAAAAATTCTAAAATAATATAAAAGTAATTTTAAAATTAAAAATATATTTTTCCTACTTTTTCTCTATTTATTATTAATTAATTACTATTTAAAATGATTTAAAAAAAAGAAAATGCAAATATAAATGAGAAAAATACAAACTTGACTTGGAAAAATCTAAAATAACTTAAAATAATTATCTAAAATGTTTTTGGATTTTTTTAGGCTTTTTCTGATTTTTTTTAATTAAAAACTATTTAAAAATGATTAAAAATTAAAATAAATTAAGAAAAATAGCAAAACAACTCAGAAAATTATGAAAATTTCAGGGAAATTCTAAAATAATATTATAAACCTAGGAAAAATTTAAAAGTTAGAAAATAAGCTCTGGAAAAGCAACTTGCTTTGAAAACAGCTTATAAGTAAGTGCTTATTAATAAGCACTTTGACCAAATTTTGACCAAAACTTAACCAAGTGAACTTTTGACATTATGAGGCTCAAATGAACAGGAATTAGATCAACAAGCACTCATACACAAAGATAAGGACCAAATCAGTTGGAATAAGCTCTAGTTTGAATAAGCAGTATGTAACAAGTTAAGCTGTGGATCTCAGGTCAACAAAATAGACAACTACAATCACTAAGGAACTGAAATGAACACTAAAATCCAGATTATGAACAATTACAAACAATGGTAGGCCTAAAATTACAACATAAGCAATACTTAAACCACTTAATAAGACAAGGTCAATAAGCATTCCTAATAAGCTGAGAATGTGAACCAAGGAATAAAATAAACTAAGGAAAGTGAAAAGATCTGAGAACAAGCTAAATAAACAACAAGGGTTCACTGAATAAGCTGAAACACCAAGATCAGCAATCCCAAAAATCACTCAGAACCAACAAGTCCAAGAGCCATGTTGCAGGCCACTGTGGGGTCCACCTGGGTGTTCCAGGGTCCAAGGAGGGGGTTGACACAATAAGATGACCTGAGAGGCTTCTCAATAAGCCAAGACTCAGGCCTTGGGGTCCACAATTAAGCTATTGGTGGGCTTGTGAATGTAGGCCATTGAGCCTGCATACCCTGGAGCAGGGCATGTCATGGTTGCACAAGCAACTTCAAGCCAACTCTTTAATGAGCAAATTAATGGGAAAATGAAAATTCTTTGTTGAATTAGATAAACCAGCAACCAAACAACATGAATCAACAAACTTTAACTAATTTCAAACTATTCTACACCCTAGAAATCATCAAGAAAAACTGTCCATATTCACAGTAATTTAACTTTTGACTTTTGAAATTGTAAACCTAAGTTGACTTTATTGAAGTTTAATCTATTATAATTAACTAAAAATAATGCACTATTCTAAATTGAGACTATAATAAGCTATAGCAGTAACTATGAAACAGATTTGATGCTCACTAGGGCTTAACTTCTAACAATGACTGAGAAAGTGATTTAACAAGCTAATTTTGACTTTGGTCTAAAGGACCAACTGTTTTTATGCCTAATATGATTTACTGAGACCTGATGTGAACTAAATACACCAAATTTAACAACTAAAATACAAGCCAAAGTGGTGAAATGTGTTAATCCAAACACCCCTTTAAAGACTAATTCCAACTGTTACTAAACCAACTCCATTAATAACTATGCTAACCCATCAAATAAGCTATTAGTATGACCAAACAAGTTTAAATGAACCAGAAACTCAGGTCTCATACACCAAATACCAAAGAGTCACATAAATCAACTATGAGCAGTCTTGTAACAGTTAAGTCCAAATAAGATGCAAACTATAATATAATGATGCAATCTACAACTATAAGCTATAACATGAATGAACTAAACTAATAGAATAGTAAATAAGCAGAAATATCAGATCTAAACTAATAACTAAGGATATGAAATTTTTGACTTGAAAATACAAAAGGAAAACTCACAACCAATGCCTCAACTGAACAGAGGCTTCATTTGAATTAAGCCTATCTTTAATAGGCTCTTAAAACAGATACACACCACCTTCAGAATAAGCTTTAGCTTATGGATTGAGCAATTTGGCTTTTGTTGACCATTTGAGCTTTTGAACTAAAATCTGTTTTGGACCTGCTGAGCTTATGAAAATTTATAAAAGGGCTTATGTGAACCACAATTACTACTAAACAAGCATTTCATAACATCACAAATTAAATAAATTTCTTAAATGAAAATTGCAATGGGAAAATAAAAACTTAAACTGGAATACTGAATTGAAGTAGATTGTTGTTACAATGAAAACTTTTAGAAGTACAAATCAAAGTTTGAACCAAAACAGAGAATGAAATTACATTTTAATAATTAAACTTAAACTACATCTAATAAAAACCAACTGCCTAAAATCTACTACTCTTCAACTGCTTCTCTCCTTTTCTTTTATAATAGCCTTTTAGGGTTTGTTTGACCCACTGAGTACTTCCCACCACACTCCTGAGCCGTTGGATGAGCATGGTGCAATCTTGGCCGTTTAATTTTTCATTGGCGGGAAACTTGTTTTGGCAGTTAGGGGGTTTGCTTGTGAGGGTGAGAGTTACATTAAATGCATCTTAGATGTATTTGTTTGGAGTGGATAAGAGGTGTGGGTGAGTGTTTGAGTGTGGCAGAGGGGTAGCAAGGAGGAGGTGATGATTGTGTTGCAGGGATGGTTTGGAGGGGAGTGGAGGCAAGGTGTTGGTTTGGTTGACCTGGGTTGACCGGGGGGTGGGTTTTATTTAATTTGGAAGTGGGCTGGGAAAGGGGTAATGGGCTAGGGGGTGTTGGATTAGTGAGGGTGTTGGAGTTGGGTTTGTTTTTTGGATAGTAAATAAGATAGGGTCCGTTTGGTTGTAGCTTAGGTAAAACAAGGACCATTCATGAAATTTCTGAAAACCCAAGGGCTGTTTTTGTCCATTTTCCAAAGTTACTCATAAGGGATAATTCCTGCCAAACATAAATAATCCAAGGGCCACATGTGAAATTTTCATTTTTTTTGTATCCGAGGACCTATTATGTTAATTTCCAAATTCCAAGGACCAAACATGTAATTTCACCCAGGGACTAAAAATGATTTTTGTAATTTTCCAATGACCCAAAATGATTTTTTATTCAAAATTACCCCACCAAGGACTGAATTTGCCAAATACTAAAACTCCAGGGACTGTTTATGCCAATTTTGGATTTTGAGGGGTAAAAGTGTAATTTTCTCAAACTTTTTCACCCAAGGACTTATTTTGATAATTTTTGACTTTTCTTTGCCTTGGGTTGACTTTTCTTTCATTTTAAACTTCCAGGGACTAGTTTTGCCAAATTTTGAAACTTGAGGGACTGAAACTGCCAATTGTGCAAACTTTGTTCGTTTTTCATTTTTTTTAAACATTTTGCATCTAAAACATATAAAACACACTTTTGGGATAATTTGTGTATTTTGATGCATTTTTGGGTGTTTTTGGATGTTTTGGCAGTCCAGATACGATAAAAATGATGAGTGTTTGAGCACTCATCAATCCCCCACACTAAGCTATTGCTAGTCCCTAGCAATATTTTGAGAAAAACTTGATGGATTTGAAACTCTTTACCAAAAGCCATCACTTCTGGAGTAGCCAGGTGTAAGAAGTGTGGCACACCTGATAACCGTGTGATTTTGAGCAAACCACCAGCTGTCAACGGATTTGATTAGTCTTTACCAAAAGCCGTTTGCTTCTGGACTAGCCAACTCTTGATGGAATAGTCAACATCTTGGTGAGCTGATTACCAATTATGGATTTTCCACGGCCTTTACCACAAGCCATAATCTTGCGGGCTAGCCAACTCATTTGTTTTTGGGGAGTTGAGGAACCGTACAATTTTGGGCAAATTGCAAGCCGTGAACGGATTTGAGTTGTCTTTACCAAGAGCCTTTTGCTCCTGGACTAGCCAATCCCTTTTATCGCTTGGACAAGGCGGACTGATTACCACAAAAATTTTGAAGCACCAGTGAAAATTTTTTAAAATTTTTGAAATTTTGGCAAAAACGGGGTATTATATAGTAAAATGTGATAAAATTCGCTAGAATAGCGAATACCCCCCCACACTTAGCATGAATATTGTCCTCAATATTCAAAATCCCAGCTATGATGCCGACATTTTGAACGTAAAAGGGCAACATTACAAGCTAAGCGTGGAAAACACCATTTTGTATTTTCACTCATTTGTAACCATAGCATGGGGGACTCCCCCACACTTAGGGTGAAAACCCTATAAGCATGCTACTGTTTTTGTTTACCGAGTCGCTAGCTTGACTCGACCCCTAATTCATTTGTCATTGGGGAAGCATGATGTGGAAGAAGCAATCTCACTCGGACTTTCATTCAAGATGTTTGGACAAACATTTGAAGCACGTGAAAGTTCTACACCGATGAGATAAGTAGCCGGCTCAAGATAATGATACATGAAAATGCCGGGATCAAATATAGTGTCCTCACTCCCGAAGGAGTGAAGAAGAGGAGAAATCACCTGGTAGGTGAAGGAAAGAAGAGAGATCTGAATAGCAATTAAGATAAGAACTTCCTCCTCAAGAAATGTATATTCAAGTAGAGGAGGCAAGTCCTTGAGCTTGATCTCAGGAAATTTATCAGTTTCCTCAACTGATTGGATTTCCTCATTATGAAGTTGTTTGGGTGGGAGAGGGGGGAATGAATCTTCATTTAACAAACTTTCTAGAAAAAGAATGTCTCCCTCAGGATCAAGATAATTATCATCAACTTCATATGAAGTTGAACTATCTTCAGTAAGAAAAGCCTCGAATTCGTCCAGATCATTTTCACTTTCCGGAGGAAGTGGATTGATCTGAGTAAGTTCAATCGAAGGATCACGAGTAAGTAAGAATTCTAACTCTCTCAAATCCGCATCAAAGTCAAAGACTTCATTTTCATCCCTTGGTGGGATGGGATCCATATGAGAGAGTTCATCAGCGAACTCCTCAAGAAGAAAGTCAACATCAGAGTGAAGAAGTGATGCATCAATAAATTCAATGTCTCCATAAGATAAACAATCATCACTGGAATCAGAGACAGTCTCAATTTGATCATTTGGATTATTAGGAGTGGAAGGAATATCACACATAAGATCAAAAGTCCCCTGTGACTCTCTCGGGATTGGGACAAGGATCTCAACACTAGACTTTATTAATTCGTCCGATTCCTTATTAGGAACAGTGCTAAGATGCTCATCCCCCATGTTTAGAGAGTGAGTGTGAACTTCGGGTGTGATACCAACAGACTGAGGGAGATGAGAGGAGCTAGCATTCATGGAATTTTCAAGTTCCATTTGTTCAACGGCTAGTAATTTCCCCGTCTCATTATTTTCTCCCTGATTTTTCGTGGGAGGAATCACAAATGATAAATCAGATGAACCCTTATAAAATTGAAGGATATCAAGGGTGTCTTCAATATCACTATCATCATCACAGTCTAGAAGAGCAGCTTGACGAAATTTGGCACGTGTTATAGCTGCTTGTTCTAAGACAAGTAATTCTTCCCTACTCAATTCGTTTTTAGCCTCTCGTTCTTCAGCAAGTAATTCTGCCATAGATTTCTCACGAGAGTCTTGAAACGGTGTAGTAACCAACTCCTCCTTAAGTTCTTTTAATAAATCAAGAGCCTTTAGTAAAAGGTCTTGCTCGGTATCATGAGGAGTTGTGTGAATCATTTGGTTTTGTGGAGGAGGGTCTGAAAACAAAGAGTCGTAATTGTTACAAGGAAATGGATTCCTTGTTTGACAATCCGAGCTAGAGTGTGGACCTCCACAGTAATCACAACAGTAAAACTGATGTGGCTGTGGGTTGTATGTGCTAGAATTACAATTGCTATCAGGAGACTGCTCATAGACAAGTGTGTTTCCCGATTGACAATCATAACTGTAGTGTGAACCACTACAGTACTCACGACAGTAAAACTGCTGAGACTGATGGTGTGGTAACTGATGGAATGAATCAGTCGTGTCATGGTAGGAATATGGATTCTGGTTATAGACAGACCCGTTTCCCGACTCTACCATGCCACAGCTGGGGCAATTGCCACCATTATAAGGATTATCACACCAATGGCAAACCAGAAAGTGTGGATGAGACATAGAAAGAATCAAAAGTGTATAGAGGGGTAGGGATGAAGAATCAAAGATGTGAGAGGGTAAAGGTGAATATTTTTGGGTTTTTGGATAAACATTTTGTACAAATGATAAAGAAAATGTTTTTGGGTTTTTTGTGTTCGTTGAAAACTTGATTTAAAAAGTTTTCGTGAACGGTTTTGTTTTGAAAATAGGAAAATATGAACAAAGGATGGATAAATGTACAATGGAACGAATTCCAAAGACACTAATCAGAAAAACCGTTTAGATAAACGCGCACAACCTCCCAGCAGCGGCGCCAAAAGTTGATTGAGCCTAAACCACCTAACTTATATTGACCAAGGAATGGTCAACAAAGTCAAATAGCCTAGATCAATGCTCCGCGGAATATAGTGGTTTCCCCGGGTCGTTATGTCCCGACGAGGTGTGAATTGTAATCAAACGGGTTTCGTGATCGGGTGAATTTGGACAGGAATAAGGGTTTGAGTGAGTGATGTGATTACACTAAGGGAATATGAATGAAAACGATGTAAACAAACTATATTAAAAATAACGCGAAACCTAATTAACCTAAAACGTAAACTAAAAAACTTAAAATCAGAAATTGCTTATACGTAAGCAGAAAAATAAGTCAAACGGCTTAAATAGAAGCTATCACTTTATTTATGTTTTTGGTTTATCTTAATTTAACAAACTACTTTTACAAACGTAACCTAAATTTAAAAACGTAAAAGTTATTTAAATAAAACGCGAATTAAAATCAAAATAAACGCGAGTGCGCGAAATAAAAAGTGAAATTTAAGCTACGCTAAGCCTACAGACGTGAAAATTATATTTTTACGAACCTAATGATAAAAGAAAATTTTAAAAAAAAGAAAATTATTTTTTACACTAATTAACTAATTACTATTAATTAATTACGATTTAATTACTAATTAATAATATTTAAATTACACTAATTATGAAATTAAGCTAGAAAAATGAAAATTTAATTCTAAAAATTCTAAAATAATATAAAAGTAATTTTAAAATTAAAAATATATTTTTCCTACTTTTTCTCTATTTATTATTAATTAATTACTATTTAAAATGATTTAAAATAAAAGAAAATGCAAATATAAATGAGAAAAATACAAACTTGACTTGGAAAAATCTAAAATAACTTAAAATAATTATCTAAAATGTTTTTGGATTTTTTCAGGCTTTTTCTGATTTTTTTTATTGATTTTTCTTAATTAAAAACTATTTAAAAATGATTAAAAATTAAAATAAATTAAGAAAAATAGCAAAACAACTCAGAAAATTATGAAAATTTAAGGGAAATTCTAAAATAATATTATAAACCTAGGAAAAATTTAAAAGTTAGAAAATAAGCTCTGGAAAAGCAACTTGCTTTGAAAACAGCTTATAAGTAAGTGCTTATTAATAAGCACTTGGACTAAATTTTGACCAAAACTTAACCAAGTGAACTTTTGACATTATGAGGCTCAAATGAACAGGAATTAGATCAACAAGCACTCATACACAAAGATAAGGACCAAATCAGTTGGAATAAGCTCTAGTTTGAATAAGCAGTATGTAACAAGTTAAGCTGTGGATCTCAGGTCAACAAAATAGACAACTACAATCACTGAGGAACTGAAATGAACACTAAAATCCAGATTATGAACAATTACAAACAATGGCAGGCCTAAAATTACAACATAAGCAATACTTAAACCACTTAATAAGACAAGGTCAATAAGCATTCCCAATAAGCTGAGAATGTGAACCAAGGAATAAAATAAACTAAGGAAAGTGAAAAGATCTGAGAACAAGCTAAATAAACAACAAGGGTTCACTGAATAAGCTGAAACACCAAGATCAGCAATCCCAAAAATCACTCAGAACCAACAAGTCCAAGAGCCATGTTGCAGGCCACTGTGGGGTCCACCTGGGTGTTCCAGGGTCCAAGGAGGGGGTTGACACAATAAGATGACCTGAGAGGCTTCTCAATAAGCCAAGACTCATGCCTTGGGGTCCACAATTAAGCTATTGGTGGGCTTGTGAATGTAGGCCATTGAGCCTGCATACCCTGGAGCAGGGCATGTCATGGTTGCACAAGCAACTTCAAGCCAACTCTTTAATGAGCAAATTAATGGGAAAATGAAAATTCTTTGTTGAATTAGATAAACCAGCAACCAAACAACATGAATCAACAAACTTTAACTAATTTCAAACTATTCTACACCCTAGAAATCATCAAGAAAAACTGTCCATATTCACAGTAATGCAACTTTTGACTTTTGAAATTGTAAACCTAAGTTGACTTTATTGAAGTTTAATCTATTATAATTAACTGAAAATAATGCACTATTCTAAATTGAGACTATAATAAGCTATAGCAGTAACTATGAAACAGATTTGATGCTCACTAGGGCTTAACTTCTAACAATGACTGAGAAAGTGATTTAACAAGCTAATTTTGACTTTGGTCTAAAGGACCAACTGTTTTTATGCCTAATATGATTTACTGAGACCTGATGTGAACTAAATACACCAAATTTAACAACTAAAATACAAGCCAAAGTGGTGAAATGTGCTAATCCAAACACCCCTTTAAAGACTAATTCCAACTGTTACTAAACCAACTCCATTAATAACTATGCTAACCCATCAAATAAGCTATTAGTATGACCAAACAAGTTTAAATGAACCAGAAACTCAGGTCTCATACACCAAATACCAAAGAGTCACATAAATCAACTATGAGCAGTCTTGTAACAGTTAAGTCCAAATAAGATGCAAACTATAATATAATGATGCAATCTACAACTATAAGCTATAACATGAATGAACTAAACTAATAGAATAGTAAATAAGCAGAAATATCAGATCTAAACTAATAACTAAGGATATGAAATTTTCGACTTGAAAATACAAAAGGACAACTCACAACCAATGCCTCAACTGAACAGAGGCTTCATTTGAATTAAGCCTATCTTTAATAGGCTCTTAAAATAGATACACACCACCTTCAGAATAAGCTTTAGCTTATGGATTGAGCAATTTGGCTTTTGTTGACCATTTGAGCTTTTGAACTAAAATCTGTTTTGGACCTGCTGAGCTTATGAAAATTTATAAAAGGGCTTATGTGAACCACAATTACTACTAAACAAGCATTTCATAACATCACAAATTAAATAAATTTCTTAAATGAAAATTGCAATGGGAAAATAAAAACTTAAACTGGAATACTGAATTGAAGTAGATTGTTGTTACAATGAAAACTTTTAGAAGCACAAATCAAAGTTTGAACCAAAACAGAGAATGAAATTACATTTTAATAATTAAACTTAAACTACATCTAATAAAAACCAACTGCCTAAAATCTACTACTCTTCAACTGCTTCTCTCCTTTTCTTTTATAATAGCCTTTTAGGGTTTATTTGACCCACTGAGTACTTCCCACCACACTCCTGAGCCATTGGATGAGCATGGTGCAATCTTGGCCGTTTAATTTTTCATTGGCGGGAAACTTGTTTTGGCAGTTAGGGGGTTTGCTTGTGAGGGTGAGAGTTACATTAAATGCATCTTGGATGTATTTGTTTGGAGTGGATAAGAGGTGTGGGTGAGTGTTTGAGTGTGGCAGAGGGGTAGCAGGGAGGAGGTGATGATTGTGTTGCAGGGATGGTTTGGAGGGGAGTGGAGGCAAGGTGTTGGTTTGGTTGACCTGGGTTGACCGGGGGGTGGGTTTTATTTAATTTGGAAGTGGGCTGGGAAAGGGGTAATGGGCTAGGGGGTGTTGGATTAGTGAGGGTGTTGGAGTTGGGTTTGTTTTTTGGATAGTAAATAAGATAGGGTCCGTTTGGTTGTAGCTTAGGTAAAACAAGGACCATTCATGAAATTTCTGAAAACCCAAGGGCTGTTTTTGTCCATTTTCCAAAGTTACTCATAAGGGATAATTCCTGCCAAACATAAATAATCCAAGGGCCACATGTGAAATTTTCATTTTTTTTGTATCCGAGGACCTATTATGTTAATTTCCAAATTCCAAGGACCAAACATGTAATTTCACCCAGGGACTAAAAATGATTTTTGTAATTTTCCAATGACCCAAAATGATTTTTTATTCAAAATTACCCCACCAAGGACTGAATTTGCCAAATACTAAAACTCCAGGGACTGTTTATGCCAATTTTGGATTTTGAGGGGTAAAAGTGTAATTTTCTCAAACTTTTTCACCCAAGGACTTATTTTGATAATTTTTTACTTTTCTTTGCCTTGGGTTGACTTTTCTTTCATTTTAAACTTTCAGGGACTAGTTTTGCCAAATTTTGAAACTTAAGGGACTGAAACTGCCAATTGTGCAAACTTTGTTCGTTTTTCATTTGTTTTTAAACATTTTGCATCTAAAACATATAAAACACACTTTTGGGATAATTTGTGTATTTTGATGCGTTTTTGGGTGTTTTTGGATGTTTTGGCAGTCCAGATACAATAAAAATGATGAGTGTTTGAGCACTCATCACATATCCCTACACCTAACGTTACAACCCTTTAAAAGACCTCTTTGATAGTTTATCCTAGGTGCTTACGCCATGTGGTGGAGGTTTGATCCTTTCCCAACCCTATGGAAATCTATTTTGCTATGACAGGTAGTGAGAGATGTTTTCCATTTCCATATTGTGATATTACTTTATTACACCCGAGAGATGTGAGTATCTAAACACTATTTGTGAGGTACTAGTATATGACCTCCGTGCTTGTCTTTGGTCTTTAGTGGAACGATTATTTGTTGTAATTACTTTTATATTAGTGTTAAATGACCCCTAACTTGTATTTTGATTAGAATAAAAGCGCATTTGCTTGAGGACAAGCAAATCTCAATTGTAAGGGTATATGATGAGGCAAAAAATGAACCACTTTTAGGGGGTCATTTAAGTCCGGAATTGAATTTATTTGATCAAATATTGCCCTAAATCATTCCTTTTGTGATTTTAGGTACTTTGTGAGTGAATTCTGGAAAAGGAAGCAATTCGGACGTTTTTGGAGCATAAAAGTGAAGAAAACGGCAAAGACTTAATTTTCCATGCTGAGAACAGTACCTGACGCGTCAAGAAGAAAATCCTGACGACGTCAAGAGTAAAATCCGTGACGACCCAGTGAAAACCTGAAGGCGTCACAAGAAGGGCGTCAAGAGTTAATGTTATGACGGCCTACAATTTGAGTACACATGATGGCGTCAAACCCAGATCTAGGCAATCCGAGAAATTATTTAGCGGCGAGATGACGGCATCAGAAATTTGTTCTTGACGCCGTCACCTATCAGAATCTATATATAGTTTTCTATTTTTCATTCATAAAGAAGGAACTTGTGTGGAGAATACTAGGGCCGAACTTCGTAAACCCTAGGTCGTATTTTACAGTATTTTCAAGGGTTTTCACCCCTTGAATCCTTTCATGTTCAATTGAGATAAGTCTTCTCTTAATTCATTCAATATGTCTATGTGTTGTTTGAATATATCTTATGCTTGTCTTAATTTCAACATGCTAGGCTAGATCTATCTTGTGTTTGCTTAGATGTAATGAAACCTAGATGTTAATTATATGTTGATTACTTGTTTATAGTTGTATTGGATGAATGATTTCAATGTTAGGCTTAAGAAAACTGGCAGATCTCCATTGTGTAACATGCTTGAACGTCTTAAGAAACATGAACCGATGTGTACTAGGTTTTATTGGTTGTATTTAATGCATGAGCAAATTCTAGTGATCCCATGTTAGGAGCTTCTTAGCCGGCTCGACATAGGAGTGAAGTAGGCGCTTATAGGATTGGGGAAGTAAGTACGCCACCCCATGAATGGTATTAAGGAATACAACCCATCATCCACGCAACTGTAACAAGTAATTAACATGTAAAAGATATCTAGGGAGTAGTGAAACCTAAGTAAACACAATTCTCCCATATATTGCTCACAACTTTAGTATAATTTAGTTTTATTTTCATTTTAGTATTTTATTTTGATTGCATCTTAGCATTGGGTTAATTGACTAGCAACTAATTCCGCCCAACTCCTTCAAACTCGAGATTTTTAATTGCTTTTATAAAAACTAAAAAATACAAAAAGAATCATCCCTCATCTCTAGACCTAGTCTTTAGGTTTTCTAATCCTAGCGATACTATTCCCAGCTGAACGATCAATCCCCCGGTACTTGTCATTATATTGTACTACATCGATTAGGTACACTGCCTGGTGGGGGTTGTAAGCTTCTCGAGATCCCTCGAGAGGTAAAGCCTGGTGCAATCCCTACGCATCAGCTGCCTCAATGTAGCTACTAAATTGTGTGATACCAAAAATTTGGACTTCGGATGGATAAGCTGCAATGGGAGAAGGAATAAATAATGCGTTCAGTAGGTTATCAGCCATACCTTGACCTATGAAAGGTTGCTCAAGTACAACTTTAATCTAAAGGGCATCAAGTTGCTTTCTTAGACCTATGTCACTTAACATCAAAAGTTCTGGGCTTGCAAGTGCACCACCACATAGAATTTCATCCTTTTTCCCACCTTTTAGATATGCTTGATGGTTATTCCCTAATAAATCTTCAAACACCACTACATAAGCCAATGGCCTTGATTTTCCTGTATGTTTCAAAAGTCACAATTAACCAATGTAAAAGTGAAAAATATTCCAGATTATATATACTTTATGTAATGAAAGTTGCAACTTACCTATAATTGTCTTATACTCATAATCGTGCTTTGTACTTTTTGTTTGTCCAAACACCAAAAAATTAATTATTAAGAGATTTTAAGATGCTTTGATCGTTGATAATTACTTAAAAATAACTATTCTAATTGTTAAGAGTTATCGAGTCTGTAACTATAGTTTTGTGTTTAAAAAAATTTAGGGTAATACCCTTCTATCACAAAGGAAAAACTATTCTACTTGCAATTTAACACTAAACCAAGTGGTGTTTTGAGTAACTACAGATACACAGTCGGCAAGAAAGCATGCATTACCTCCTCAAGGGAAGAAACATAAGATCTGGTAACTTGTCTTCATGTGACAATCCTGTTGTACAAAGAGTAACAACTTCGTTTAAGTGATCATTCGATATATGAAATCCTTTAAACCAAATACAAAAGTGATTGAGATGCTTGTAACTATTAGAAAATGAAAACTTACTTGAAGCGTAGTTAACTGAGATATGCTCTTCTTATGTTGGAGTATTGTGGGGGCATCAAAGATCTGCCACACATACACATTTTGTAATCTATAATACAGGTTAAACTACGATTTTGGGATTGACACTAATGAAAAACAATCACTCTCTGCTTGACTTTTATCTCCATGGATTGATAAAGCAAGCCAACCATCCATCCTGAACTGACAGGTAATTTGGTCACGACCTTTTTTTTGTGTCCATAAATATCAAAATTCGATTACCATCCATGATATCATCCAACAGCTTCACCGATCTGTATAATAGGGGTGATAATTACTCAAGAGTATACATTAAGTGAGCATGCAATAGTGAAGATAAAAAAGATGATATACTACTTGTTATATTTCTAATTTTCGGTCATAATATACATGTAAAGGATTATCATATAAAAACAATAATTTTCGGTCATAATATACCTTGACTGTGCAAGACCATTTTCAGCATAGAAAATAATATTAGCTACTTTTTACTAAAATAAATGAATAAAATCTTGAACGTAAATTTGTCATACCTCGCTGCTGACACCCTTAAGGTATTTAGGAAAACCTTTAACCGAATTAGAGTCAATTTAGCGGAACACCTACACTTTTTTTTGGCATATCCTCATTAGAAAATAATGCTCCCTCCACTGCAAAGTCAGGCATACTAAAGTAACCAACCTTTCTCCTAAGATTTAGTATATATCATCTACACTTGTCCTATGTATTGAAGAGTAGAAAAAGTTAAGGCGGGTAGGATTGTTCATTTGTTCTTCCTTCAGCGACATATTTTCAATTCATATATTACAGCCCCATCACATCTGTCAATGGTGAGTTGATATTAGGGCTTTTCTATATATATCAATTAATGTAAAAAAGTAACAAATCAAAGATCAAAATACATATCAAATCATCTTTACCCAAGCCATTAACTATTGTGGGGATTAAACCCTTTATTACCTTGTACCATTTATTTATTTCCCGAACTTCTTCATCACAATTCACCTATAAACCAATCTTGATTAATTACACTAGTTAAACCATATACTTTCATAGATAGAAAGCAGAAAACTAATATTAATTTACCTTGTTATCGAAGTCTACATATTTGGTTTGTGTTTTGTAGACAGTTTCAAGAACCTTTTGTTAAGAAGATCTAACAGGTGCCACTTTGTTTTCTACTCTAATACAATTCACTAAACTGAATTCAAGGTCATCTTTTCCACCCTTGCGTGGTTACGATAATATTATTTGAAAATAATATGGATGTAGGTAACTCAGAAATAAGTTGGTCAATGCTTTCATGTCCAAGAAACCCTAGAATATATGAATTTAAGAAGAACCGTCTCAGGAAAAAGATACTTACATGAAGCTCAAATCCATTCTTGCATGAAGGAGCTTTTCAGCTTGGAAGATGGTCTGCTGCTATCATAAAAATTGAACTCAAGACACCACCTGTTATATCAGTATATGAGCCCATGTAAGAGAACCATTGCGAAAATTCTGAATAAAATCAAAGAAAATACAAAAATCAGTAAACCGAGTGAATCAATAAGATTGATTACGTATTCATTCCCATCACGTTCTCCTCTAAAACTCTTGAGAGCTTGAGAGCTTCATCAGTCATCTTATAGTAAAGAGACCAGCCGGTTGACTTGATAGAACCACGCATGTTAGTGATACACACATCACCAGCAAATTTGTGTGCAATAAAACCGGAAGGAGCCACAAGAGATTCGGTCAAAGTTGACTTCCCTGTTATGACAAAATGCATCAGCAAAACAAACAAATTGATAAATAGATGAATCGGAATCAAAAGGCTTGGTCACCACCAAAATCCCTCCCAATGGCCTTGGACAGCCGATAAAAAGGTAGCCCTTTTTATTAGTTAGAAGGTTGCTAAATTTAAAAAGCAGGTTAAGGATTTCAAGTGAGATAACTTTTAGGGGTACTTCAAATAAAAACTCATAAAAAAATAAATCTTAATGGTTACACCGGACAAGCTGAATAATGGGGTTGTGATTAGTTCATGGTGTTAGCAAGTGAATCTCAGATGATATTTTAACAATCCTATTAAGCTAATAAGTTGCGTTGTATTTAGTAGTCCATATAAAAACTGAAATCACAATATTGGATTTACATTATTACCATCTGCAAACAGTTATTTATATTTTACCTATGACATTTTAAGAGGCAATTAGTCTGTAAGAAAGTTTCTGTTTGAAAGAATACCCATTTTTCGTATAGTAGCATCGTGTGTGTGTCTACAGATATCAAGTAATTTATTAGAAGTTGCTGGTAGTTCTTTCGCGTTACCTGCAACACATATGAAATAGTGAGTATGGAAACATGTATGTATAAATTTAAAACCAAAATAATAATGTAATACAATACTTACATGTAATTAAGTGAATTGATTATGTGCAACTATGAGGGTTATTATGAGTTTTACCATGTTGGTTTCATGTGAAAAAAAGGATAATCATAGTCATATAGTTGTCCTTTATTACTAAAAATTTACCAAATATATAGACAACTCATTTTAATAATGCCACCAACAACCAAAATGCGTCTACTCATGTAAAGCAGCAAGTGACCGGTTACAAATCCCATACCTTACAGTTTGAACCACGTTGATACCTTCTCATGAATGTCAAGATGAAATCATGGTAATCCCGTATTGATATACCTAATTAAGTTGTAGCATCTTGGTTGGATCAATGCGGCTATTAAAATAAAAGAAAACGTAATAGTCAAAATACCCACGAATACAAAAATCAAAAACCCTACAGATAATGGAATACCCACGAATTCTATTCAATATATATTATATGTTGAATTAACAAATGAAATCTTACCAGACCACGAATGAAATCGATTAGTTTAGATCATGGTGTGAAGTTTTTGATGGCTGCTCGAGATACCTCTTTGTAAAACCCTAAAATCTAAAATCCTAAAATTGGGTCTAATTTGATTTTTTTTTAAGTTTTGTGAACTAAAACCTAAGTTATATAAATCCTTGAATCTCTAACAAGATTACTGTAAACTATGAAGGTAACTAACACAAGCTAATACAAAATCATATCACACGACTAAAAATATTCTCTTGGGCCGAATATTCACAACACAAGTGTATACATAACTTTTGGACCTTAATAATTGAAGAATGCATGCAAGCTTGGCCCATAATACTTGAAGAATACTAAAACTAAAGCCCATGAAATATACAGGAAATCAATATGCGACTAATCTTGTGCAATACCTCAAATCACAGAAATTTGTGATCCCTTACCTTCATTATACACGCTCCCATTCCATATTTCTCTCATTGAAACTCACGGCTTCTCTCAAAAATATCTCACACACTAAAAACCCTACAATACTCACTTGGCGGCTGAAGCATTTTCTCTCATCTTCTCCATTCGAATTTGGTGACAAAAGGTGATAAAGGTGTTGGTTTTGATTGTGTATAACCCTGTTTTGAAGAGGGTTGCGTATTGGTTTTGTTTTGGTTCGAATCCGGTCATTGGTTCCTTTGTTTCTTCCATACGATCATCACAAAAGGTACCACGTATAATCCTTGTTCAATATTCTCTCTATACGTTTATAATCTTTGGTTTTTGTTTGTGTTTGAATCGGAATAATAATGGATACATATGACACGAATTGGTTCACATAAAATCATAACTATTTTCACATGAAATAACGATTTTGAGAACTCCTATAATCGACCTATAATATGTTCTTGTTAACGTGTGCTTTGTAAAGTCTAAACCTAATCTTATACGACCTAAAACCAAAGTAATAACTTGTTATAATCGGCTGTACATGTTTATAATTGTTTCGAATTGGCTTTGAGTTATAAAAGGGTTTTACCGAATGGTTTTTGTAAAGGAAAAAGGCCATGCGACCTGTTGTAATTTCGAAATAAACAAGTAGGGTCTCGATTTGTCTTATCTTGTTACAAACTTGATTTTTGTCCCACGTAAATAATAATACAAAAAGAGTCGAATGAATTTTGATAAAAGGGACCCAGGATTCTTTTCTTTCTTTTGGCTCGAAGTAACAATTAACGAGATATGTATGTTAACCTGATATTGAAAACATTTCTTTTAGAACTATTATAAGGGGCGAAGCTGCTGATATGTCAAATGGATTTGGGCTTACATAATGTTTTGATAAGATTGATTGGGTTTACGAGATGATGTAAATTTTTGTGTTTCGTCCTTAAAAACCTAGTCACATGAAAAGGGCCTTGTCGCATATGATATTTAAAAGATGTCTGTGTCACATGTATAAGATTTCTGGTCGCAAGTTATAAAAAGTAAACAAATAAAAAGGATGCATGCATGGCGATTCGATTCGAAAATATAATATATAATAGTGCATCTCGGATTTTGTTTTTGATTTACGATGGCTGTTGTAAAATAAAGGATATATGTATTTATAAAATTTTCACTTTGGACCTTAAGTTTTATAATAATGACATTTTAGACCCTAACCTATTATAAGTTGTCATAATTCAACTCTAATCTATAATAATGATTATTTTGAGCATTAAATCTATTTAATTGTTATTTGTGATCATTAATGGTTAATCATGCTAATTATGGGAACTAACTAATTTGGGAAACCTACTAAAAATAGGAGTTACTTATAACGGTTAAACTACTTAAAGTGAAAATTTACTAAAATGGAAAGTTACTAAAAATGGAAAGCCGACTAAAATGAGCAATCTGATTTAAAATAAGTATTAATTCATGTAGATTCGCTGAAGAAGGAGTAACTTCTGATCTTTGTGTCTTCTGGTGTGTTTAGCATTTGCGGTTAAGGTACAGATATTCTAACCTTTCAATAAGGTTTCTTATGACTCATGATCCGTTCCATTGCCACTATTATGATTTATGATCTTTATACGTCTGATATCATTGGTTCATTTGATAGCATGATTTCGTATGAAGACCCTTTTAAAAATATAACATGATGACTTTTGAGAAAAACTATTTTTGAAATGATTTCTGTGATTACGATACGATGCCAGTTTTATACGAAGGTTTTATGAATTTTATGAAATGTGTTTTTAAAGGAATACTTTTACGATAAAAAGGTTTTAAATAATTTTCTAAAGTCCTTAATCTGTTTTATTTTCTAAGATTTCTCATGACTTTCTTTAACATCTTTTGATTATTTAAATTCAAATTTTGAACCTTTGCTATGAACCCTTTTGCTATTATGCACCTTTGATTTGAACTTCATGATATGAATCTTTGATTTCGACCTTCGACTTGAACCATTGCTATAATTCCTTTGTATAATCCATATTTGATCGATCCATTTTTGTCATGATTTGCTTGATATTTGTTGCATGCTATAGTTCTTATCCTTATAGCATTCCTATGCTCTATTTGTTGCCCATTATTTGACTAATTTGTAGCCAGTCATGGGGAGTCCATGGCCTTGCCACTGATGCACCAGTGGTATTGACACTATCTGTGGAGGTGGGTTTTAGTCCACAGCGTTCCCTTTAAGCTAGCTATTCAGGCCTATATTTATTATTGTATATGTTTACTTAGCCTAGAGCTTTGTGCATATATATTTGTTTTTGCAGGGAGCGTATGGATGCATCCTAGGTACTTTGTTTCGTTTTGAATTTGGTGAATGGGTATGTGTGTGCAATACACTCTATTTCACATTTGGTACATCGAGCTAGCTACTCTATGTACAATTTGATATATGATTGTTGGGCATTTCTGTTACTTCTACTATATATGTGATCCTTGTTGTTCTAACTTCTTTATTGTCTTTGACTTATGCTTTCCTTAGTTCATTTACCTACACTTATGATTCATTTCATTTTCCTTTGATTCATTCGATATTCCTTATACGTACTTTCCTTTGGTCGTGTTCTGTTGATTCTATTATATGTTCCACATCCTTTGATATTCGTCTCAACAGGTTTGCTTGGATTCATTTCGGATTCACTCTTGTTTCCATTTTGTTATTAGCTTTTGTTTGTTTATATCTGTTCACTGGGCTTTTTAAGCTCAGCCGCATTTCTTTTCCTGCGGCAGGTTTTAGAAGGAAGCTTGGTTGGGTGAAGAGTGCTTAGGAGCTCTTAGTGGACTACATTGTTGATAGCTTCCCATGGATTAGAGAATGGACGTAGAGATTTCCTTTTGTTTCTTAGTTTGGAAGTTGTAATGTTTAGAATTAGTCCTTTATCTTTTCTTTAGAACTGTTTTGTGAACCTTGTATTACTAATGTATTCCGCTTGCTTATGTTCTGATTTGACCCCATAATGTTACACTTTAGCCCTTTTCGGGTTGGGGTGTTACAATTATGGTATCAGAGACAGGTTTGATCGGCGGATTCAAAACCCGTAGAGCTTAGGCTATGACCTGTGAGTATTAGGCCCACTAGGTTTTGCACCATAGGAGTTATGAAACAACCTTTGAGAACTCGCTTTAGGATTTCCACTCTGAAACTTAAGTTATGACCGGTGAGGATTGGGTAGACTATAGGGCATTTGTTTAAGTATCCTTGCTTCTGCATCACTCTGATTCGTGCTTTGCTTTTATCCTTTTAAGAATTTCTCCTCCGGGCGATTTGAATCTCATTATTTTGCACAACATGAGATTAGTGACCAGGTAAGCTTAGAATGAGCTAAGAATGATGCGGTAATGTTTGACACTACATAAGCTTCATCCTCTTTTGATTTCAACATTTGTTTCATTGTTTAGCCATTTAGATGTCTCTTCGATCATTTTGAGAATTTCTATGATCATGATGTGTTTGACACACTTTGTGAAATCTCTTGCTTTCGATAAGCATATTTAAGTTTGTTTTCCCTACACTGCTAGATTTTTTTTTTCTTTTTTTCTGCCTTATCCATTCTATTCCTATGAGAAATCTTGTGGTGATTAACCACGAGAATAGGAATGTCTCCCTCATTTATGAATGATAAGATTCGCTATGTTGATCTGTCTTTCCTTGGAAAGTTAACTTCGATGTTATTCTGGTATGGATTAGTTGATTGGGCATCAAGATGCTAACTACCGTCATACTACGTCTTACCTTTGGCATTTGAATCACTCTAATTTATTTTACCATGATTCCTGATTGTTAAACTTTTGTTATCCTTACCACCCTGGAGACTCGTGCGTTACTTTTGCGGTTGTGAAGTTTTCCTAGCATCTATTCTTGTTCCCATGGGATGAATCTCACTTGAGAGTCAATTGGCAATCGGAATTTTTCTGATGTAATCCCTAAGGGAACCACCAAGACTTACACCAGGTTGTGAAATTGCTTTGACCTAGCACTGAGAGATTGTTTAGTCACGACTCGAGGTTGAATATGATTTCCATAAAGGCATGTTTATATGATGCAAGTATTATGACGCCTGGCCAACGTAATAATAATTACATCATATAACTTGAACTTATGGGGATCATGGGATATCTTTGAGAAGTGCCTGAGAACAATAAAAGTTTGATGAGACAGAACCCTATCCGTATAAGAACGATGTTTTTCCTGATTTTGAAACTCCATATTGAACAACACCAGCCAAATTGAGAGAACTGGAGAAGTGGCAACCAAAAGCTATGAAATGGTTTGTTTGTCTTAGTGTATCTCTTTGGAGTGCTTCAATTTTATTCGCAATGAAGAAGGATGAAAGCAGGATACTTGTATTGACTTCTAAAAGCTAAACCGTATTTCTGCTAGAAACCATTATTTCCTACCTTGAATCGACGATGTATCTGATCAATTTTAGTATGTAGATTTTTCCTTTAGATGGATTTATGACTTGAAGTATTCTTAGAATTTCCTTTCGTATTCGTAACGGCCTCTATGATTATTAATGATGCTAATAGTATTAGCTGATGCATTGACTATTTTATGGACGTGATGAATCGTGTTTTTGTGAGTACTTAGACGAAGTTGTCATAGTATGACATCTTAGTACATTTAGAGATGAAGAAGAAACATGAGAATCATTTTCGTATTATGTGGAAATATGAGGATCTTTTTTCTATTCTGGAAGCATGACTTTGGTTAGAAGATGTTCACGACATGAGAACGGAGTTTGGGAAGCTGAAATAGAAATTAGCCTCCATACCTTCAAGTGAGTATCAATTTTGGAGACGATACAAGAAGAGACGTGGTTATGCCCTTATGCGACTCGGGGAAGTTATTGCTTATGCATTAAGACAACTAGAACCGTTTGAGGAGAATTATTCAATGCGTGACTTGGAGTTGGCGGCAGTGGTGTTGCTCTCAAGATTTTGAGACATACCTTACGTGGAGATGGAATCCAGTTACAGCTATTAGGAAGCTCAGAAGTAAGATGACGAACTATGATCTGTGAAGACTGGAAAGAAATATGTTATGATTGAGATACATTTCTACTTTTTCTATACCTATTGGTTGTACTAAGATGTATAAGGGATCTAAGCAGGATTAGAAATTTTCAGGAACCTGGTAACGAAATCTCCATGCACACTTAAAAAGAATGACATAATTTGGGTTATGGTATAGTTAGTTTGCTCACTTTTGCCTCTTAGAATGTGTATTCGGTTTGCAAGTTGGCATAAATCCTCCGGCAGAAGATTTCTTGATTACTTAGCGCACCTGCAGTGATCGTGTCAGACATTTGTGTTGCTACCTTACAATACCAAGGAGAACTACTAAAGGCTTGAGGGATCAGACTCAAGTATAGGAATGCTTTTCAACGACAGACTGATGGATAAGCAGAACAACTATGCGGACTTGGAAGAAGTGTTGAGCAGGAAGTTGACAGGTGTGTGGTCTGATTGTGTTTTCTCATTAAGATCGATGGCATACTAGTGACAAAGTTTGTCCTTTCAGATAGTGTATGAACGGAAATGTAGGACACCTTCGGTTGAATTAAGTCGAGAAGCCGCTCATTGAATGTTTGGAGTTGATTACAATGACTGATGGATCTTTTGTCATTGTGGAAGAGAGAGTTTGAAAGTTTAGACAGGAATTTGTGTATCCCGTATGATGTTTCCATACAGAAGAGTTAGACGTGTTAGCATTAAGGAAGCTTTATTTCATGATACATTAGTCCTTAGATTCATTCTATCCGTGCGGTTATCCTACCTATCCCATTATACATTCTGATATGATTCGATACTCCGATTTATGCTTAGTTATTCGTTAATACGATTAGGTTACCAACCTCTTTAGGAGACTTTTGGTATGCCTGATAATTCGATATATGCCCCTCTGATTTTAGCAAGATCCTTAGTTCGTCCAGAACCTGATTCAATTTGTGGAGTTTCTATCATCTAGTTTCACTTCCGTATTCTTTCCAGATTCATGTGATGTTCATATATCTCTTTGTGAGATTTTGACTATCATCTGTTCATGTTCATTTCGTATTTGTTAGATCAGATTTGTTTTATGTGGAGAGCCCGGGGCTAGCCAATTTTATTCAGATCGAGTCATGAGAAACTTTTTTCCGTTTGTTAAATTTCATTGGAGAAACTATTCTGAGCAAGTTAATCACTTCCTTTTCATTTCGTGAATTGGTACGTTTCCGTTTGATCTCTTCATTTTAATTTCGCGGACGAAATTTTCTTTTTAGGAGGGAAGAGTTGTAAAACCCTAAAATCTAAAATCCTAAAATTGGGTCTAATTTGATTTTTTTTTTTAAGTTTTGTGAACTAAAACCTAAGTTATATAAATCCTTGAATCTCTAACAAGATTACTGTAAACTATGAAGGTAACTAACACAAGCTAATACAAAATCATATCACACGACTAAAAATATTCTCTTGGGCCGAATATTCACAACACAAGTGTATACATAACTTTTGGACCTTAATAATTGAAGAATGCATGCAAGCTTGGCCCATAATACTTGAAGAATACTAAAACTAAAGCTCATGAAATATACAGGAAATCAATATGCGACTAATCTTGTGCAATCCCTCAAATCACGGAAATTTGTGATCCCTTACCTTCATTATACACGCTCCCATTCCATATTTCTCTCATTGAAACTCACGGCTTCTCTCAAAAATATCTCACACACTAAAAACCCTACAATACTCACTTGGCGGCTGAAGCATTTTCTCTCATCTTCTCCATTCGAATTTGGTGACAAAAGGTGATAAAGGTGTTGGTTTTGATCGTGTATAACCCTGTTTTGAAGAGGGTTGCGTATTGGTTTTGTTTTGGTTCGAATCCGGTCATTGGTTCCTTTGTTTCTTCCATACAATCATCACAAAAGGTACCATGTATAATCCTTGTTCAATATTCTCTCTATACGTTTATAATCTTTGGTTTTTGTTTGTGTTTGAATCAGAATAATAATGGATACATATGACACGAATTGGTTCACATAAAATCATAACTATTTTCACATGAAATAACGATTTTGAGAACTCCTATAATCGACCTATAATGTGTTCTTGTTAACGTGTGCTTTGTGAAGTCTAAACCTAATCTTATACGACCTAAAACCAAAGTAATAACTTGTTATAATCGGCTGTACATGTTTATAATTGTTTCGAATTGGCTTTGAGATATAAAAGGGTTTTGCCGAATGGTTTTTCTAAAGGAAAAAGGCCATGCGACCTGTTGTAATTTCGAAATAAACAAGTAGGGTCTCGATTTGTCTTATCTTGTTACAAACTTGATTTTTGTCCCATGTAAATAATAATACAAAAAGAGTCGAATGAATTTTGATAAAAGGGACCCAGGATTCTTTTCTTTCTTTTGGCTCGAAGTAACAATTAATGAGATATGTATGTTAACCTGATATTGAAAACATTTCTTTTAGAACTATTATAAGGGGCGAAGCTGCTGATATGTCAAATGGATTTGGGCTTACATAATGTTTTGATAAGATTGATTGGGTTTACGAGATGATGTAAATTTTTGTGTTTCGTCCTTAAAAACCTAGTCACATGAAAAGGGCCTTGTCGCATATGATATTTAAAAGATGTCTGTGTCACATGTATAAGATTTCTGGTCGCAAGTTATAAAAAGTAAACAAATAAAAAGGATGCATGCATGGCGATTCGATTCGAAAATATAATATATAATAGTGCATCTCGGATTTTGTTTTTGATTTACGATGGCTGTTGTAAAATAAAGGATATATGTATTTATAAAATTTTCACTTTGGACCAGAAGTTTTATAATAATGACATTTTAGACCCTAACCTATTATAAGTTGTCATAATTCAACTCTAATCTATAATAATGATTATTTTGAGCATTAAATCTATTTAATTGTTATTTGTGATCATTAACGGTTAATCATGCTAATTATGGGAACTAACTAATTCGGGAAACCTACTAAAAATAGGAGTTACTTATAACGGTTAAACTACTTAAAGTGAAAATTTACTAAAATGGAAAGTTACTAAAAATGGAAAGCCGACTAAAATGAGCAATCTGATTTAAAATAAGTATTAATTCATGTAGATTCGCTGAAGAAGGAGTAACTTCTGATCTTTGTGTCTTCTGGTGTGTTTAGCATTTGCGGTTAAGGTACAGATATTCTAACCTTTCAATAAGGTTTCTTATGACTCATGATCCGTTCCATTGCCACTATTATGATTTATGATCTTTATACGTCTGATATCATTGGTTCATTTGATAGCATGATTTCGTATGAAGACCCTTTTAAAAATATAACATGATGACTTTTGAGAAAAACTATTTTTGAAATGATTTCTGTGATTACGATACGATGCCAGTTTTATACGAAGGTTTTATGAATTTTATGAAATGTGTTTTTAAAGGAATACTTTTACGATAAAAAGGTTTTAAATAATTTTCTAAAGTCCTTAATCTGTTTTATTTTCTAAGATTTCTCATGACTTTCTTTAACATCTTTTGATTATTTAAATTCAAATTTTGAACCTTTGCTATGAACCCTTTTGCTATTATGCACCTTTGATTTGAACTTCATGATATGAATCTTTGATTTCGACCTTCGACTTGAACCATTGCTATAATTCCTTTGTATAATCCATATTTGATCGATCCATTTTTGTCATGATTTGCTTGATATTTGTTGCATGCTATAGTTCTTATCCTTATAGCATTCCTATGCTCTATTTGTTGCCCATTATTTGACTAATTTGTAGCCAGTCATGGGGAGTCCATGGCCTTGCCACTGATGCACCAGTGGTATTGACACTATCTGTGGAGGTGGGTTTTAGTCCACAGCGTTCCCTTTAAGCTAGCTATTCAGGCCTATATTTATTATTGTATATGTTTACTTAGCCTAGAGCTTTGTGCATATATATTTGTTTTTGCAGGGAGCGTATGGATGCATCCTAGGTACTTTGTTTCGTTTTGAATTTGGTGAATGGGTATGTGTGTGCAATACACTCTATTTCACATTTGGTACATCGAGCTAGCTACTCTATGTACAATTTGATATATGATTGTTGGGCATTTCTGTTACTTCTACTATATATGTGATCCTTGTTGTTCTAACTTCTTTATTGTCTTTGACTTATGCTTTCCTTAGTTCATTTACCTACACTTATGATTCATTTCATTTTCCTTTGATTCATTCGATATTCCTTATACGTACTTTCCTTTGGTCGTGTTCTGTTGATTCTATTATATGTTCCACATCCTTTGATATTCGTCTCAACAGGTTTGCTTGGATTCATTTCGGATTCACTCTTGTTTCCATTTTGTTATTAGCTTTTGTTTGTTTATATCTGTTCACTGGGCTTTTTAAGCTCAGCCGCATTTCTTTTCCTGCGGCAGGTTTTAGAAGGAAGCTGGGTTGGGTGAAGAGTGCTTAGGAGCTCTTAGTGGACTACATTGTTGATAGCTTCCCATGGATTAGAGAATGGACGTAGAGATTTCCTTTTGTTTCTTAGTTTGGAAGTTGTAATGTTTAGAATTAGTCCTTTATCTTTTCTTTAGAACTGTTTTGTGAACCTTGTATTACTAATGTATTCCGCTTGCTTATGTTCTGATTTGACCCCATAATGTTACACTTTAGCCCTTTTCGGGTTGGGGTGTTACACTCTTTCTGCTGATGCTGAAGGCACTTCAGATAATATGATTGCTTCATTCGGTGTTCTACTGAAAGACTTTGAAGATCACTGGCTAAAGACCTTTGACATAAAAGCATAATCCATATATGGTTTCAGATGACAGTTTATTTCACCAATATAGAGCAATAAAGATTAAACTCAAAATTTATAAACTATTAGCAATGGTTTTGAGAAATTTATAAATGATTGATTACAATAACAGAAGCATGGTTTAAATTATGATAAATTTGTAAAATTAGCTGTTTGGAAAAACAATTAAATGCAGCCCGCACTTCTCTCATATCATTCAGCAACAACAATACAACACCAGAAATCAAACCTTTAAATGCAACCGGCACTTTTTGCCATAAGTATAACAACACGTCTTGACTTCATTCCCACTGATCCACATAAGTTTTATACCCGCTGATCTCCCATTTGTACACTATATACTCCTTTACAATTCTGAATAACATTAGTCGAAATAATCAAACTCGGAGAAATAGACAGTAAATTAACATTACAAATAGCCGACTCTTTAAGAAAAATTTGTAGTCCACATCCCAATGATGTAGCCATTCAAAGCTCAAGATTCCAAAGAATGAAGGATTATTCTGTTGTTTTCAATTTAAAAGGGTAAGCAGAGAGTAAATCCATACAGGCGCTAAGGCTATTCATATCCTTACTCGGTGTCAACATCCGGCTCATATCACAGAGGCCTAAATGATCCTTGATGGCAATAAATTAGTTAAGGAACATGTTACACATAAAACAGAAAGAACTTTGTTTTACAAAGTATCTCAATAGATGATTCGTCTTCTGAAGGATCATCATTATCAACTGCCATAGCCAAGACTGGATCACTTCTTGCTATCCATGGATAAGCTCTATTCGGAGGAGATGAACTTCCACCCAATGACGTTGCTGAGTTGCAAAAATATTCCATTGGCTTAACTTATTGTTACAACTTTTCAATATCATCTCATGATTTTTTGTTTTCTTAACCGAACACACCTCAATTATACAGTAAGATGATATATACATCTGATATAATAAATTATACACCAAACCTACCTGATATAATAGCTTTCGTGTGACAATCTACCAGATATAATACACTGTGCATGTTATACATCTGATATAATACATTAAACACCAACATACCTGATTTAATAGTACTCGTACATTAAAAATAAATTCTGAATCGATGATACAATAAATAGGCATGATCATTAGAGGAGATAGTTGAGGAAAAAAGGATATTAGGGTTTTGAGAAAAAAAAATTATGAATGAACTGGTAGTTTTTTAACGTGAGTTTGTATGTTTGCTTAGGGTTGAAACTCCAAATATTAATTATGTGCGTATATAAAAACCATAATACAGTAATTTTGTTGTGTTTATAGATTTAGAGTTGCAAATTAAGTTCCAAAGATTGAGTAGCTTCTAGTGGCTGACAAGTTTGTTAGTCGTATTAACAACTCAAGTTCGATCCCCTCCAATCTCATTTTTAAACAAAATTAATCCGGATTTTTGTTGATTGAATTTTATTTCGAAAATAATTGCTTAGGTGGACAAATACTGATGACATGGCTGATAATGAATTACTGGGCAATGACATGGCGTTTTCTTGATTAATCTACGTGTAACACCTCCTGTTATATATAATATAAAGATATATATATATATATATATATATATATATATATATATATATATATATATATATATATATATATATATATATATATACACACACACACATATAAGATTTCCTATTTTTTGTTTTGGAAAACAAAATCAGGACATGTTCAATTGTTTATTGCCAACAGCATACCACCTTTCTGAAATGCATATATGCAAATGCTAAATGAAACTCATACCAAATTACCAATATCATATTACAATATTTTTCATAAACTAAATCGATTGATCAAATTAGGTAATTAAATCACACATAAAAGTTTGAATAAACATTACTAGTTACTACAAAAGACAGACACACTAGTATTTGGGCTTTCTAGTTGAGCTGATTTGGACTAATATACATTACTCTACAATCTTTTCGTCCTTCTCTTCCTTCTCCTTGTAAAATCCAATTGATCTAATTTTCCCATCTTGGCCACCTATATTGTAGCCAAATATGCCATTGATTGTACTCTCGGTAACATCACTAATGTGCTTATCAAAATCTTGTGTTATGACATAATCAGTATTCTTTTGTTTTTACTTTTTTAAAGTTTTTTTTGAACATACATAAACACTAATTAACGAGATTGAATTTTATAAAATTTTTTATATAGAAAATAAATATTACGACAAAAATAAAATCTTACTTCAATTAGATTGCACATGTTTTTTTTTTTTTTTTTTTTTTTTTTTTTTTTTTTTTTTTTTTTTGTTATTATTATTATTTTTTTTAACCAAATAGCTTTGTTAAATAGGTTACTTTTGTAGCTTAACTCTAACGCCTTGTACGCCAACCACTACCCCTTGCCAGACGTAGAACTTTAATTTCACAAGTGGATTTCTTAGATGCTAGAAATAGACATTCTGATCGACACGTTGCTTATTCTTTTCAGGAGGTTCAATACTAAACACACTTTAACAATCCTATCTGAAAAATACGATTTGTTACAGTGCGTCTACCTTAAGGAATCTCGTCCGGTAATTCAGTGTATCTTATCTAACGTTGAGATTTGTGTTAAAAGGTGTGGGTATTAGCGGTGAATTCTGATCTCCACCCTCCTAGGTGAAATCAGGAACTCCTCTAAGGTTAAGGTAAAGGAATAGACGATCGTGTCAGAGATAATAGTTTAAAATTGTACCCGGTTTATTAGTTCAATTTCTAAATGCAACCTAGTTCTCTATAATTAGAGGTCTGATACCAATCTTGCATTATGATTATTACTCACATCCGGATATCAAGTATCATCTTTGGAATATTAATAAAGTCTTTTGACATTACAATTATAAAACAACAAGAAAAATGTTATTAAGGGCCCGTTTGGTTGAGGTGTTTTCAAAATAGTTTTGGAATGAAAATAAAAAAATAAGTGTTTGGTATGTGTGAGTGGCCCCACAATTGGGGATGAATACCAAGTATGGGGGTGTGTTTCCACTCTCCCTACTTTTATATTTTCTTTTATTTTTATGTATGTCCCTTTTTATTCTCTACCACTAAAGTTTTTTTATTTATTTTTAAAAAACAATATCTTTAAATTTATAAATTTTTATTCATTTAACTAGATAATATATTATTTAATTGTATTTTCTCTCTTCTAAACCAAATCCAAATCTACAACTTTACCTTTAAATCCAAATCCTAATCTAAACCCATCTAAAAACCAAACGGACCATAAATGTCATTTTACTTGAATAATGAAAGAAAATTTTCAATCTAAAATCAATAGCTAAAAGTAACAAAATAGATTATAATATATAGATATAAGATTTTCTAGTTTAAGTTTGGGAAAATAAAATTATTTAGGACAAGTTAAATTATTTATAACCAAAACCATACCCCCATTTTGAAAAGCATATATAAAAATGCTCATGAAACTTATACCAAATTATCAATATCATATTACAATATTTTTCATAATCTAAATCTATGATAAAATTAGGTAATTAAATAACAAATACAAGGTAGAATAAACATTACTAGTTACTACAAAAGACAGACACACTAGTATTTGGGTGTTTTAGTTGATCTTATTTGGACATAAACATTACTCCACAATCTCTTCGTATTTCTATTTCTTCTCACTGTAAAATCCAATTGATTTGATTTTGTCATCTTGGCCACCTTTGTTGCTGCCAAATATGCCATATAATGTACCCTCGGTGACATCCCAATTGTGCTCATCAAGCAGTTTGAAAATTTTGAAATTTCCAATAGGCCCTTATATTTTTTTTGGTGGTATGAACAAAAGCCAACGTGGAGTTCTTTGTAATAGTTAATAGATAAATGGTAGACCTCATCCTTCAAATCAACCTTTTATGAGAAAACAAGAAAACCATAATAAGAGCTCACGGAGTCATGGTACACATACCAGATCATTCGAGCCATCTAGGAAAACGCAATGGGGTGGCGCCAAAACCCACACCGCCACTCGTGTTTTTGGGTGTCGCGATATAAAAATTAATTAACAAAAATGAATTTTATTTTGGTGTGTTTTATTTTTGTTTTGATAGGTTCTGAAAATTTGGTGTTATAACATAATCACTATTTGTTTCTTTGTTTTTTCACTTTTTTTTTTTTTTTTTTTTTTTTTTTTTTTTTTTTTTTTTTTTTTGTGAACATGCATAAAAACTAATTAACAAGATTAAATTTTATAGAAATTTTTATATAGAAAACATTTATTACGACAAAAATAAAATATTACTTCAATTAGATCTCACTTGTTGGTTTTTTTTTCCGCATATAGCTTTGTTAAATAGGTTTTCTTTTTCTTTTGTGGCTTAAATCTGACACCTTGTATGCCAACCACTACACCTTACCTGTGGATTTCTTACATGCCAGAAATGGACATTATGATCGACACTTTTCTTATTGTTTTTGGCAGGTTTAATACTAAACACACGTTCACAACCTTATATGAAAAATGCAATTTGTTACAGTCTGTCCCCCTTAAAGGAATCCCGTCTCTGGATTCAGTGTGTGTTATCTGATGTTGAGATGTTTGGGTAAAGGTATGGGTATTTGTGGTGAATTCTGATCTCCACCTTCCTATTTGAAATCAGGAACTCCTATAAGGTTAAGGTAAAGAATAGATGATCATTTCAGAGATAATAGTTTAAAATTGTACCCGGTTTGATAGTTCGATGTCTAAATGCAACTTAATTCTCTATAACCAGAGCTCTGATACCAATCTTGGATTAGGATTATTGCTCACATCTGGAAATCAAATATCATCTTCGGAATATTAATAAACTCTTTCTAAATTACAATTATAACACAACAAGAAAAATGTTATTGAAGGTCATTTTACTTGAATAATGGAAGACAAATTTCAATCTAAAATCATTATCTAAAAGTAACAAAATAGATTATAACATATATACATAAGATTTTCTATTTTTAGTTTGGGAAAATAAAATCATTTAGAACATGTTTAAATTGTTTATTGCCAATACCATACCACCATTTTGAAATGCATATATGCAAATGCTAAATGAAACTCATACCAAATTACTAATATCATATTAAAATATTTTCATAAACTAAATCGATTGATCAAATTAGGTAATTAAGATACAAATAAAAGTTAGAATAAACATCGCCAGTTATTACAAAACACAGACACACTAGTATTTGGGCCTTCTAGTTGATCTGATTTTGACCAATAAACATTACTCCACAATCTCTTCGTTCTTCTCTTCCTTCTCCCTGTGAAACCCAATCGATCTGATTTTTCCATCTTGGCCACCTGTGTTGTAGTCAACTATGCCATTGAATGTACCCTCGGTGACATCACTATTGTGCTCATGAAGCAGTTTGAAGAACTTGGAATTTTCAATAAGCCCATATGTTTTTTTGGTGGTCTAAATAAAAAGTCTGGACAACATGGAGTTTTTTGTTGTAATAGCTAGCAGTGAAATGGATGACTTCATCCTTCAAATCAACCTGTTTTTAGAAAACAAGAAAATTATAATAAGAGCTCACGGAGTCATGGTAATCATACTGGATCATTCTCACCATCCAGGAAAACGCAGTGGGATGGCACCAAAGCCACACTGCCCTCGCGTTTCCGGGTGTCACGACATAAACACTAATTAACAATAATAAATTTTATTCTTGTTTTGGCGGGTTACCAAAATCTGGTGTTATGACATAATCACTATTCTTATTTTTTTCTATAAAAAAAAATTTGAACATACATAAACACTAATTAACAAGATTGAATTTTATAGCAATTTTTATATAGAAAACATATATTACGACAAATATTAAATCTCACTTCAATTAGATTGCACATGTTGGTTTTTTCCCCAAATAGATTTGTTAAAAAGGTTTCCTTTTTTTTTTTGTGCGGCTTTGGACAAATGTTTGACTTTTGAAACTCAAACAATGTCAATTGATAATAGATCAATATAACCTGCAATACAGCAATACAACCGGCTACATTGCAGCACCCACATACTGAAGAGTTGATAGAACACAAATTCATCCAAAAATCCTAGCTGAGAACTTGCTGAAAATCCAGCTGAAAACATGCTGTATGTGTTCTATAGAATGTAGATAGAACACAAATTCCAAAAATCCTGTTGAAAACCTAAAGTTATGCAGATAGATTGTATCAGCCACACAATCAAGTAGACAACATTTAGAAAATTGATTCATAAATATTCATAGCAACTTACATATACTCTATTCAAATAAGCAACATACAAAATATTCATCCAGTTTTTTTGTGCCTACCATACATATAGACTACTATGGACAATCCTGTATGGTCTATTCAAATTAGAGAATACAAAACTGATTCATAAAAGATCATTTATCCAAGTTGCAAACAGTTTTAAACAACTAATTGGACATACTATATCCTAACCCGTATCCAATGAAAGATAATTGTCCCCTCCACCAACTACCATTCAAAAACACAAAATAGAAGACCACATTAACCCATCCTCACCAACCATCAGCACACATCAAACCTTAACACTCCTTTTGTCATGTTTGTTTCATCTGTGAGAAAGAACCAGACCGTCTTACCTGGAGCAAACCCTACTTCCTCCTTCAACTCCCTGAAACCAGGTAATGAAACAATAGCTACACTCATCTTCACCTATGATGGACCTACTATCTTTGTTCTCTCACGGACTCCGAACACTTTCTCTACCCTTTCGTGCTTCACAACAGCGAGAGAGAACTCATACAAGCTGTACTTCTTCACAAGTTTTGATGGTATATACTATTACAAAATGTACAAAACTTAACATAAGTTTTTTTGGTGATTCTATTAGACATTCTGATCTATTAATCATCCTATCAGACATACAATATCTCAGACAAAACACAACTATAAATCTGATTAAGCAAATTTGTCAGTATTGCTTCCCAAACAGGAAAAAACACATAACAAAATAGAGTACCACATCAACAAACATCCATAATAACATTAAGCATCACAATTTAACAAATTAGCAAAGTTATAATACACTTACAAGTCGTCTATCTTTCTAGAAAGCTGCAGTCATCTTTCTATAAAATGCCCTTTCTTTTTGATAATGGATAGTGTGAAACGTCCAGTTACACATCTAATTCATCCTATGGGCATCGAAATCTGAAATGAATAATACAAAATTAGTTACAGATAATCAAAAATGTTACACTAATATCATATACTTGATGTAGTTAAAGTTGATAAAGAAAAACATATCATAGTCAAGTCCTTCGTGACAGAGGGCATTCATGGCTATGTTAGTGGAGTATGTCTCCACTGTTGTGATAGCCCCTCCATTAGGTTCAAACAGCATGAAATTATACTCCGTGCCTAAAACAACCTGAGTAAACACCATCCACTGACCCGCTTCTATTTTCAAGTCTTGAACCAATCTCAACCAACCAAACCCAAACAGGAACGAGTGAACATATTGATAATACCAATCTTTTGAACTTTCCACCCTAACTCCGTACTCAGTAGTGTTACTAGTAACCATGACCAACTCTGTAGGGGTTGGACCATTCAGATATCTTAGAAAATCTTCTGTAAATGACTGCATAAGCAGAGATATGTCTGTAACTGGCACTAAACATCGCCAAAACTTAGCGCTTTCTGGTTCGTAATTGTGAAATTCGTCCCCCATCTTCGCTGTAGCAAGTTACATAAAAGACGTCCTTAACCTATTCTACAAAATGTATATAACTAACAGCCCATGGTGTGATGTTGTGCATAACAAAATCATTCCACCTAGCTCCCTCAACAACACAGACTAACTCTGAGACCCTCCTAACACTGACTCTCCATCTAACGCCCGTACAGTTAACTAAGTAAATTGAACGATTGTCATGATAGGACCTCCTAACACGTAGTCCTTATGCAGTTGTTGTATGTCAAAATTAATTTTTAAATATTATGAATTTCTTAAAAACTAGTTTCTTACTGACATAACACTTAATTCATAAATATGGTGTTAACTTATAAACTCATCCAAAACATCATCAGGACTATCCACCACACATACAAATTGATTCCCATACATTTTGACTACATTAACGATTAAGATTAACACAAATAACGTTTGAATGAAATAAATTCTTACCTGGTATATGTGTTGTTTGATTTTCCACACCTGCTAAGTTTTGATGGTATGTGTTTGTGGGTGTGTGATTTGATCATGTAAACGTGTTACACACGCTTAAGTTATTTTCAAAAAATGTCCGTGTTAGGATTATGAAAATCCAAGTTGAAGACTCGGTCACCCCAAGTAATGTCTAGCATAGGTTAGCTCGTAAGCTTAATTGTAAACGTTTAGTTATTGTATTATCATTGGAGTTGGGTCGGGTCTTTACCTACTGTATGCCCTCTCCATAGCCCATCTTAGGGGGCGTTTTATGTACCACTATAAATACCCTTTCCCACACAAGGAAAGGGTTGGAGCTTCTTTCAATCAAAACACAAGCATTTCTCTTTCTCTCTCTAAGAACTCCCACTCTCTCATTTTCTCTTTAAAATTTGGCTAAACCATACAATTCGGGTGTATTATGATTTTGAATATATTACATTTGGTATCAAGAGCCATGGTTTGATTAGTTATATTGTGTGTGCATGGATTTGTGGCGTGTTTGAGTTTATGTTTGTTTCTTGGTTCGAATAGAAAAGAAAGAAAAATCAAGATTTGAGCTTTGTTTGTGGTTTGATTTGAAAAAGTGTTGTACTTTCGTGTTTAGAAAGGTTCGAACAGTTTATTTTGGTGATTGGAGTGCTTATTTCATAAGCCTAGGGCTAATTTTTGGCGTTTTTGAATGTATGAAATATTTTTCTTGGTTTCAATTTGGTTGGTTGTTGTTGTTCTTAGTAGGGATTTGTGTATAAACGGGTTGTTTTGAATTGCGGTTTAGCTGTTGAAAGTGACATGCATTTTGGTTAGGGATAATCACCAAAATAGACTGGGCAACCATGGTGAATTCTGTTCCTACCTCAAGATCGGGAAATGTCTTTTTTAGACAGGGCAACTGGGCAACCGATGAAGTGTCACTTTCTGCAAGTGAAAAGTGTTGATTGTCTGTCAGTTTTTTGGGCAACAGCCGCCAATATTTGGCAACAACCGCCATTTTTTGGGCAATTGGGGGCACTTGTCATCATATGGGTCGAGTTGCCCAGTTGCCATGTCTAAAAAAGACATTTTTGGATCTGGGGGCAGGAACCGAATTCACCATGGTTGCCCGGTCTATTTTGGTGATTATCCCTTTTGGTTATTTGCTAGAAAGGGAATAGGGACAAATCTGGGTAGATACCGACGTGTGTACTTGCTTGAAAATGACATTGCATTTTGTCTTATAGTCATGCATTTTGTCTCAAGAACTAGCAATTTGGTCTTCCATTTTGTCTCTTCTTGCAGGTCGCGTTTTGGGTATTGCATTTTGCTAATTGCGTTTTGGGTGTTGCGATTTGCCTACTGAAGACCATTTCATAAGTCAAACTAAAATTCAGGCTGCCTAATGTTCTTCAACATTGTGTTTTGATCAAAGATCTTGCGTTTTGTCTCTTGCGGTTTGACTGAAGACTCTGCATTTTGACTACTTGCGTTTGGACCAAAGATCCTGCATTTTGACCAAAGATCCCGTGTTTTGATTATTGTGACTTGTCTCCTGCGTTTTGTCTAGGCTTCGTGACTGAGACTTGTCCACTTCATTACGTAAAATCACTTCAACCAAACCAAATCCTAATTAAACAACAAATCATACAATCCAACAGATAATCATCACTCTTAACATACAATCTCTAATCATTGAACCAATCCAACAGTTTCATAACACATTCAATTAATCATTATCTCACGGTTTCTTCTTGATTTTGTAAAATCCCACGAAAGATTCTATTTCTCGGTTTAAATCATAGATTTGTAAAATCTCGTGCACGTTAACATCATGACAAGCACTTTTGATGACATTCAAGCAGCCGGGTCCAATACCCACCCTCCTATGCTTGATAGGATGAATTATGAATCATGGGCACAACGAATTCGACTCTATTGCTTGGGTAAGGATAATGGTGTCAACATTCTTCGATCTACTAATGAAGGACCTTTCCTGATGGGCCCTACCAGAGATGTTATTTCTACCACTGAGAATGAGAAGAAGCGTTTTGATGTGGATATCAAAGCTTCTAACATTGTGCTTCAAGGGCTTCCCAAAGACATTTACAAACTTATCAACCACAACACTGAAGCCAAAGCAGTTTGGGACAATGTTAAAATGCCCCTGTTGGCTCTGAATTGACTAAAGAAGATCGAGAATCTCAGTTGTATGATGAATTTGAACATTTCAAGATGAAGCCGGGTGAAAACATCACTGACTACTATGTTAGATTTCACAAGCTTGTTAATGACATGAGGGTCATCAAGATAACGATGCCGGACATTCAACTTAATTCCAAGTTTGTGAATAACATGACACCCGAGTGGGATAGGTTTGTAACAGCAATTAAGCTTAACAAAGGATTGAGAGACACAAACTATGAACAACTGTATACATACCTACAACAACATCAAAAGCATGCTGCCTATGATCGTCTGCTTATGAAAAGAATCACTCTAACAACGACAAATGATCCACTTGCACTTGTTTCTAATGTTCAGTCGTTCACTCAATCAACACAATCTCAAGTTTATCAGTACCCTTCCTCATCACAGAATCAGATACCACATGTCCAATCATCCTTGTACCCATCATCTGCTGAGAAACCCCAACCTAATTCGAGCTACACTCAAACTGAAAAGATGATTGACAATCTCTCCAACCAAGTTGCTTTACTTGTTCAATAGTTCAGAGCTACACTCCCTCAAACCAACAACCAACTTCAAACTTCATAAAACCCACGTAATCAAGCAACTATGGAGGATGGAGGGGTTGTGGTTCAGAAAGTTCAGGGGCGACATAATCTGGATCAAAGAAACTTTGCTCGGGGTAACGGTGCAGCTAGTAATGGTGGTGTGCAGAACAAAGTTGGGAATGCTAATTAGGGACAAGTAAAGCAAACCAAGTGCTATAACAGTGGTGGCTTAGGACACATTTCAAGGAACTGCACTCAGCCAAAGCATCCATAGAACTCATATTACTTCAAAGAGAAGATGCTTTTGATGCAAGCTCAAGAGAATAGAGCAGTGTTGGATGAAGAAGAGTTATTGTTTCTTGCTGGAGAAGAGACAAACACGTTTGATGCAGATGTTGATGACCAACCAGTTTACGATATGGCCCAGAATGATCCCAACATCTTTCAGGCAGATGATTTGATGCTTTTGACTCAGACATTGATGATGAACCCACTGCTCAAACTATCTTCATGGCAAATTTTTTCTCAGAAGTCTCCTCACCTCAACAAGCTAGTCCCTACAATGCATCAGTCATATCTGAGGTACTCAAATTGTATGACATGGTCGATGAACATAAGATTCCCAACAAAGTACAACAGATAAACGTTGTTGAGTCATATAATGCTGATATGAGAAATATCAATGTTATCCCATGTGAACAATATGTGAAACACACCGAAGTGTCTATTGTACCTAGTAGTGCATATTTTGTTCTTAATGATGATAATGTGCTGCATGAGAACACTGCATTAATCCCTGATGACTCATTGACCACTAAACTTAATATCTATATTGATCAAGTAATCATATATGAACAATGTGCAAAATTTGAACTAAAACTGAACGTGAACAGAAAATTGATAGTAAAATGCGTACACTTATTTCAGAACATAATTTAAAGGAAGAAACATTGAAAAGGAGTTACATTCTTTAACAGTGCAACTTAATCAAACTGTTCAGCATAAACAAGTATTACAAGAAAGTGTAAATACACTAAAACAGAATTTCAAAGAAAAAGAAACAAAACTCTTAAATGATTTTTCTAGACTTAAGACATTAAAAAATAAACTCGAAAGCAAGTTGTACGCACAAGACCAACCCAGACAAATTGTTCAAATGATGTTAAAGCATAAAAATTTATGTGATGAACATAGTGAGAATGCCATAGGTAAACCAAAATCTGTTTACCTTAGATGGGCAAAAGTGGCCCAACCTGCCTTATATGATAGTAATGAACTCATTAAAGTTGATCATGTTCCCCCTAGTGTACCATCATCAGAAGAGGGTAATGAGATTGAAGAAATGAATAGAGTAAAAATGGCTGAGAAAATGAATGACCCTGTATGTGTAGCAAAACGGGTCATAATCAAACCTCATGATAATTATATGGAGAACCATTTAGCCAGTTTCACACCTCAAACTGTAACTCCCCCATTTTCGAGGCTCGCAACGAATTTAGGGTTGGGGTATTACTTCATGGAATCACAGTTACAGTAATAGAAAACGACTCGAAAAGAGACGTTTTTAGAAATTTAGTTATCATTCATTTAATTATCAAAGTTTTTATAGTAAAAGATATACTTTTACTTTTGATGAGGTCCCAAAGTCTATGTGTTAAGTTATGTTTGAAAGATAACCGGTTTGAAAGTCCTCCGAGTTCAGTGCCTCCTTCTACCATATCTCCGTAGAAAAGTTATACCTAGAATACATGCTTAAAAGTCAACACTAGGTGTTGAGTGAGAGTCATAGGTTTAAGTGTTAGTGAATACAAGTTCCCTGGGTTCCGTTGTTACACCCATCTGGGAAAATGTTGTGTGTGTGTGTGATAATTGTGATGCATGCACAACTATCAAGAGTGGGGTGTGTTGCACTAAGCTCATGAACCACATGTTAACAGTCCGGGTCATGGAGTCTGCAGAACTACTATGAGGGGACAGGAAGGATAACTAGCGAAAGTTAATCCTTCAGTGGGTTCAAATATAGTACTTATTGATACCATCCAGAAAGATGTAATATCAACAGGAGTTGTCAAACTCTAATAGATCTATCAACTATATTCACGTTCGCGTGGGTAAAATATCCCAAACGATTAGATTTAGGAATTTTAGTTATGTAGTGGTGGCAGATAGTTTACTCGTGCAACAACTAAAGAAAAAGACTTATATTCAGTTTAAAGTAAAGCAAGTAGCATGTATCCCCCTCACAGGGTTTGTAAAGCATTTAAGGTGAAAGTTTAAAAAGATGTGAGGCTACGAAAACTCACCTGGGCTTAAGGAAATCTAATTGATGCAAAAAGTGACTCGGGAACTAGATTATCTTACTCACGTATCCTGTTGTGTTATAGGTTTGGATGTATGTCAAGCTTTAGTTATCTTGTTTAAGTTTCTTAAGTAATCATTCTTAGGTTCGTTAATGTTTTAGATATAACATAACACTGTTTGGGCCATCACAATCCAGAAGTATATGACTCCTCACATGAAGCTCCCTACTATTGTATTATGTTATCAACATAATACCGTTTGGGCCATCATAATTCAGAAGTTAATACTCCTCACGTGAAGCTCCCTACTATTGAGTTATGTTGTTATTAAGTTTACTTATAACATAACACCGTTCGGGCCATCATAATCCAGAAGTACATACAATAATCATTTGAGGAGTCAGGGCACTTTAATTCGTAAACCCAACAAACTCGTCAAAACGAAATATCCACATGGTAATCCTCACATGAAGCTGCCTATTATTGTGTTATGCTTCTAAATTTAATGAAGTTTTATATTTTTTCACTTTATACCCTTGTAGTTTATATATTACACTTTCTACCCTATACTTTATTATACTTATATTACTTATAGTTATAACTATCTATACTTGACACAATTAGTCCCTAAACTTCTATATTTTGAGAAAATGAAAAAATAACCCTTGGACTTATAATTTTTCTATATTTACCATTTATACCCTTAACTTTATAACTTTTGCAAAACTAGTCCTTTTAAGTATATAACTATTTAACTTTTTATCCTAGGGTTTTATAACTTTGCAAAAAGGGTCCTTATACTTATAACTTCTAAGAAATTTCAAAAATAGTCCCTAGACTTAATATTTTCAGAAATTTACCATATATACCCCTATGCATGGAAAACTTTGCAAAAGTAGTCCTAAATTCAAGTAAACTATATTTTTATGTAATAACTAAGTTTCCTAGCTTATGTTTAAATAATATTAGCTTATCTAAGTTATATAAACTAGCTTAGGGCTTATGAAAAGGAATTATAGCATGTAATTAGGGTTTAGTCAATAATTAGGGTTTTAAAAAGAAAACTAGCAAATGATTATGACCAAGGCTTAGGCAAGGGTCCTAATGGGATCTAGGAATCATAATACTATCCTAGAACTAAACTAAAGCTAAAGAAATCAAAATGAAAAGCTTACTTGCTTAGCTAGGGTTTAACGAGGGGTTGACTAGGTTTTAGGGTTTTCTCGATGGCAAAACGACTCAACAAGGCCTCAAGACTTGGTTTGCTTGACTCCTAGGTTAACCACAGCTCGTATACTACTACTACTATATAAGTTTTGAGGTGAAAAGAAGAGAAGAGGTGTGAATGAAATGGAGAAGGGACGGGGGGTATTTATAGGGTACGCTTGGAGTAGCGACCAAGCAAGGAAGAAGGAGGTGTCGAGGAGGGGGGATATGAGTAAGCAGAGCTAGGTGGTGACTAGGAGGAGCTACTGAGTAGGTAGGGGGCGGTATAGAGGCGGTTTAAGGTGGTGTGTGGTGGAAATGACGCCGTGGAGTCGGTTTGGCTAAGGTGGTGACAAGTAGGTGATGCACCTACTTGTGTGGGTGCTTGTAAGGTGCTAGGGTGCTATCTTAGTTATGGGAAGGTGCTAGGGTGCTAGGTTAAGGTGCTTGAGGTGCTTATGTTTAGGTTTTACTAGTTTAGGTTTAGTTTAGGGCTTGTACTAGCTTAGGATTTATACTTAGGGTTTTGTGCCTAGGTTAGGTTCCTAAGAGTTATTAATGACTAGTATTAAGGTTTAGGGATCATTTCCTAGGTGGTGGTAGCTTATACTAAAGATTCGGGATGGCTTTGACCTAGTTTCGGGACCTAAATGACCTAATTTTACTTAGTGAGAGATTAGGATTTATACTAGGGTTTAGTGCCTAAATTAGGTTCCTATGAGTGTCTAGTGACTAATTATAAGTCCTAAGGGGCTTATACTAAGTGGTGGTAGCCTATGGTGAAGTTTTGGAAAGGTTTGGACCTAATTCCGAGAAGTTATGACCTAGTTATGGTTTCTTGCTTAAGGGACTTGTACCCAAGCTCTAAGTGGTTGTACTAGTGCCTAAGGGTCCTAAGGTATCCTAATGGTTCTAAGGTAACTCATACTTAAGCCTTCGACACTTTCAAACTAGTTTAGTTAAGCATATAGGGTTTAGTTAGCACATAGACCTAATTAGGGCTTAATTAGGGTTCATTAGGGTTTTGTGATATATTTAATGTGTTAGATTGGTAGATTACTTATTATGGTGTTGTTGTGATCTTATGCTTGACATACCAGGGGTTTATAGGATGTGAGTGTTGAGTTATTTGGCTTGTGTGGATACGTGAGCAGGTCTAGAGAGTCATGCAAGTAATGAATGCACATAAAAAGCAAAAATTTACCTATGAAATACCTACTATAGGTATTTGTAATGGGAATGATAGTGATGAGATTTTGTGGGTTGTTACACAAACTCAGTTGACTCCTGAACAAGTATTTTGAACCTTGGACTTAGAAAAAAGAAAGGCCGAAGAACTTACAACCAAAACTCCACCCCAAAGGAAATTACCTGCTGCAACAGTATACCTACCCAATAGACCCATGGATTTAGTCCCTAGAACTCTTCCCACAGATTGTAAAACTCTAATTAGCATTTGTGTACTTAGTAAACTATTTGCTGATTTTGATAAAACATGTAAGAAGAGAATTACACCAATGGGAATTACTGAAGGGGAAAGGGGATTTAAACAAACAAAATGATGCTATTTAATTGAGGTCATTCCATTTTTAAGTTAATCAAAGAACATTTTGAGGGTATTCAAAAAAACTTAGAAAATGAAGTAAATGAAATGAAAGAAGTGTTTAAAGATATGGAAAATGCGGGGAAACAAAATGCAATTGAACTTAAAAGTTATGAGATTGAAAGAAAGAATATTCTCATCACCAATGAGAATTTGATTGCTAGATGTATTGCTCAAGATGTGTACTATACTACTACTGATTCTGCTTTAACTGCTTCTCAATTTCATGATTTGTCGATTGCTTTAAATGTTGCCTAGAATCGTGTCATTGAGCTTGAAGACGAGAATTTAAAGTTGCATGAGAAAATTCAAAACAATGATCATGATAAGATGGTCAGTCATTTGTCCAAATTAGATATTGATAATCTTAATTTGTAATTAAAATATCAACATCTATAAGAGAGAAACAAAACTTCAAATGCCAAGACATCGTTGGATGCTCCTGAATTTGACGCATATTTTGAAATAAGCAAACAAGATGAACAGATTCAAGCTCATATTAACACGATCCAAAAATTGAAAGCATAAATTTCTCAATTGAAGTCAAATAGGAGTGATGTTATTGGCACCCATAAACCACCGTCTCTAGATTCATAGAATTTTCAATTTCAAGATATCATTAATAAATTGCAACAGGAAAATGATTGTTTTCAAGCTGAAAATTCAAAAGTTAACCTGCATTAAAAAGAGTTATATAATTCGATTAAGATCACTCGTGATAAAAACAATGAAAAGATAACTTCTTTGGTTAATGAAATTGAGAATCTAAAGACTCAGGTGAAAGGGAAAATTCCAATCATCACTAGTGATAATGTTGTTCCAAAGGTTTTTGCTTGTAAGAAGTATGTAATTGATGTTGGGTCTATTCCCCTTACCCTTAGGAATAATAGGATAGCTCATCATGAATATCTCACTCACCTTAAGGATAGCCTAGACACTCTTCGTGAGATTATTGAAGATGTTAGAATTGAGAAACCTCTTGATAGTGTAGTTACTGATGCCTGCATATACACTAAACAGTCTCAGGAACTCCTAGAATACGTCATTGGCACATGTCCTAAAACTGATACCAAGCGAGATATATTTATCGCATCTTCTTCGTTGCCTAAGAACAAGCATGTAACCTTTGATGTACCTTTGAAAACCTCTAAACCCAGCACATCAAAACCAGAAAAGCAAATGGCCGTAAAACAAACTAATGTTCCCATCATTACTTCTACAGGAGTAAACTATGACACTAAAGCTAGCGGGTCAAAGCCTAGCCACAATACAAAGAAAGATAGGACAACGCCAGCTAAGTACTCACGAGAAGAAAGTAGAAGACCACATTAGGAACAATAAATTTACTTTGAACAAAAAGAATCGTGTAGCCTTAAGCGTACTGTAATTAATTCGAATTCTAATGCTGTTTGCAAAACATGTAATGAATATTTAATTTCTGGTAATCATGATCAATGTGTTGTGTCATTCTTGATGTCTTCTACACAATCCCCAATTAAGAAAGTTTGGAGTGCTAAACAAGTTAAGCATTCTTGGAAACCTACAGGGAAAATGTTTACCAATGTGGGATTTCAGTGGAAACCCACGGGTCGAATATTCACACTAGGAAAACTTCGCCCTTCAACTAGGATTACCATGCCTAGAACTGTGCCTATTAAGAAATGGAAGCCAACTGGTAGAGTTATCCCTTTAGAGAAACAATGCCCTTTAACTAGGTCCATTGCATCTACTAGTGATGACCCCATTGTTAAAACCAAGGAGCCTAGGGTTTGCGTAGCTCTAGAGCTTGTTCATACTAACCAAAGGGACCCCATTTGCACGTGGGGATCCAATGTTTCCAGTTATCCATGTTCGTCTGTTTTTTCTAATGCAGGTCATACAAATAGTCCTTTGGTATTTGGATTCAGGCTGCTCAAAACATATGACCGGGTATCGCTCACAGCTCAAGAATTTCGTAAATAATTTTATCGGGACAGTTAGATTCGGGAATGACCATTTTGGGCAATTATGGGTTATGGAGATTATGTTTTGGTGACAGTGTAATTTCTAGGGTATACTACGTAGAAGGAATTGGTTACAATTTGTTCTCTGTTGGTCAATTTTGTGATTCCGATCTCGAGGTTGCTTTCAAAAAACACACATGCTTCGTCAGGGAATTGGATGATGTTGATGTTGTTAAGGCACATATATCTATTAAAGACATGATGCGGTGCTCTCCTATTTGCTTGCTATCTAAGGCCTCAAAGAACAAATCTGTGTTATGGCACAATCATTTAAATCACTTAAACTTTGGTACCATTAATGATCTTGCTCGAAAGGACCTTGTACGAGGTCTACCCATATTAAAATTCAAAAAAGATCATCTGTGTTCGGCTTGTCAACTAGGCAAAAGCAAGAAGTATACTCACAAACCCAAAACTGTCAACATCATCATGAAAGTTCTTCACACCCTTCACCTGGATCTATGTGGACCAATGAGAGTGCAGAGTATAAATGGGAAGAAATATATCCTTGTTGTCGACGACTATTCTCGGTTTACATGGGTGATGTTTTTGAGAACCAAGGATGAGACTCCAGAGATTATCATCAAACTGATCAAACAATTGCAAGTCAGACTTAATAAAACCGTCAGAATCATCCGCACAGATAATGGAATTGAGTTTGTTAATAAAAAACTCATTCAATATTAGGAAAGTATTGGCACCAGTCACCAAAAAAGTATTCCATGCACTCCTCAGCAGAACGGCATTGTTGAAAGACGAGATCGTACTATTTATGGAAGCAGCACGAACCATGCTGATATTTCTAACGCTCCGATGTTTCTTTGAGCGGAAGCTATTGTTACTGCTTGTTACACCAAAAACCGATCCTTGATACATACTCTCCACAACAAAACTACATATGAGTTGATACATGACAATAAATAGGATCTCTCTTTTCTACGTGTGTTCAGTGCTCTATGCTATCCGATAAATGACAGTTAAGATCTGGGAAAACTAAAGGCTAAAGTAGACATTGGATTCTTCATTGGGTATGCACCAGATCGTAAGGGATACTGAATCTACAACAAATGAACCCGACAAATTATGGAAACCATTTACATGACATTCAATGAGCTGACTGAGCAAATGGCTCCTGGATACACAAGTTCCGGACACACACCGAATTTATAGTCTCCTGGATCAATTAGTTCAGGTCTTGTATAGAAACCCACTCTTGCAGTTCCTTATGTACCCCTACCAGTTAAGATTTAGAGATCTTGTTTACCCGATGTTTGATGAATATTTTGAGCCACCAACTATTGATACTCCGGTACCACCAGCAGCCGCAACTCACGGTCCAAATGACCTAAATTTTCCATCTGTTTCTATTTCAATTGCTCAAGATGCTCCATCAGCAAGTCATTCACCATCATCATCGAACATTCAATCTCCTTCCGTACATCAAGGCACTGCAGTTGATAATTCTTTTGAAGTAAATCCTTTTGCTCCTCTTGAACATGCTCTGTTCGTTAACACATTTGCTCTGGAAACTCCTTCTGAGGCATCTTCTTCTGAGGATTTTAACTCGGCTGCATCAGTTCCCTACCCTCAACCACATGAACATCTCAGAAAATGGACCAACGATCACCCGATTGATAATTTATTGTGAATCCTTCTCATCCGGTATCCACACGTAAACAACTTTCCACTGATGCCTTGTGGTGCTTTTATAATTCTGTACTATCCAAAATTGAACCCAAAAATTTCCAGACTGCTATATCTGAATACTGTTGGTTTGCAAGAAGAAATTCACGAGTTCAATCGACTTCAAGTATGGGAATTAGTACCACCTCTAGATTGTGCAATGATTATTGCTCTTAAGTGGATCTACAAAGTAAAGCTTGATGAGCACGGCGACGTTCTGAATCTTCCTTGCTAAGGGATGTCGTCAAGAAGAGGGAATAGATTTTGAGGAATCATTTGCACCAGTTGCTCGACTAGAGGCTATCAGAATCTTCCTTGCTAATGCTGCAAGCATGAATATGACGGTCTACCAAATGGATATGATGACTGCCTTTTTAAATGGCGAGCTAAAAGAAGTAGTCTATGTCAGTCAACCAAAAGAATTTGTGGATCCCGATCGTCCTGCCCATGTCTATTGTCTGAAGAAGGCCCTTTATGGCTTAAAGCAGGCACCTAGGGCATGGTACGACACCTTGTCAAAGTTTCTTCTGGCAAATAGATTCCATAAAGGTGTTGTTGATCCTACACTATTCACTCGAAAACATGCAAACATTTACTTTACGTTCAAATTTACGTTGATGATATTATTTTTGCCTCAACCAATCCCATGGAATGTGACCATTTTTCAAATAAGATGAGTTCTAAATTCCAAATGTCTATGATGGGACAAATATTTTTTTCCTTGGATTACAAATTTCTCAAAGTCCGGGAAGCATTTTTATAAATCAATCTAAATATGCTAATGAAATATTAAAGAAATTTGGATTTGATTCAAGTGACCCTGTTAAAACTCCAATGGTGGAGAGAACTAAACTGGATGAGGACCTCTCTGGGATCTCGGTTGATCAAACTGAATTCCGTAGTATGATTGGATCCCTGATGTATCTCACCGCTAGTAGACCAGATCTGTTATTCGCTGTATGCATGTGTGCTCGGTATCAGACTAAGCCTAGCAAAAAGCACCTTGAAGCGGTAAAGCGGGTCTTTCGGTATCTCCAAGGGACCATTAACATGGGACTTTGGTATCTGAAGGACACCGCCATGTACTAACAGCCTATGCAGATGCTGACCATGTAGGGTGTTAAGATTCACGTCGTAGTACGTCAGGAGGAGCTCAGTTTCTTGGAGATAAATTAGTGAGCTGGTCGTCAAAGAGGCAAATGAGTACATCCATATCTTCCACAGAGGATGAATATATTGCCATGTCTACATGTTGTGCACAAATCTTATGGATGAAATCCTAACTTTCGTACTATGGCTTTGCATTCAACAAAATTCCTCTGTACTGTGGCAACAAAAGTGCCATAGCTCTTTGCTGCAACAATGTCCAACACTCACGATCCAAGCTGTAAAACCCAGAAATTTATGAGCATTGAAATACCCAAAATACCCTTGAATCTCAAACTTTAAATAGACATTTAATTATTTAAAACATTTTGTTCCGAATATAACCTAAAGTATTTAATTCCTTAATAATTGATCAAATAAAGATTATACGAATAAATAAATCTACGTTAAAATAAATTAACATATGTCCCTAGCCGAATTTTATTCTTGGTACAAACATATAAGAACTTGTAATAGGACTTGATTCATGACTGATAATTGTTTCCCCCCTAATCGCTCCTAAATCTCGGCTAACCTCTCCATTTATTTACCTCTCACACGTTTCATTATTGACCAAATCACAATAAAAGAATGTTGCCTTAATTGTCTCCCCATATCACGTCATTCCCAACAATATTTCCTAATTGTTTTGCATTCCCTAACCGAATAAACACAATCATCACCAATCTCAACATTTTCCTAAATGATTTACATCCTTTTATTCGGTTATTAATATACCAAACCATGCACATCTGTTATTTAGCAAACCAAAAACTCAAAAGAAAACCCTACACAACAAAGTGGCGGCACAATTTTTTTTTTCTTCTTCTTTTCCTTTCACATATTCGATTAAAGAAGGTGTTCTAGGAAGGCTTTCTGGTCGTGGTTTCTTTGGTAGAAGGCGGTGTTTGTGTTTCGAATTGTGGGTGTTCTTTGGGCTGTATTCGGGTTCGAGGTGGTGCTGTGTCGTGACATTATTATGATTCGAAGGGTGCTTGTTGCGGCAGATTCGATATTGGTTTCGGGTTTGACTTCTTGGTTCATTTTCATCCGATCACACTAGGGGGTAACGTAATCATCGCCCTATATTTCTTTCGTTTATTCACATGATAATACGTATAACATGTTATATGAAAACTATATGAATCAGTTAACACTTATGCATGTACACGACTAGAAGCTTACTTGAAATGATAAATATTGTTACATGAAATATAGCACTTGATAAACTATATGAACCTGCTTAATATACGAACTACATGAAATGAAAATTAACCATTGTGTTACTTTCAGCCTGAAACACATATTACAAATCGTATACAAGATTGCACGCATGATTAATATTCGAATTATATTTTTGATACGCAAATAACTAAGGCTTCATTTTGGTTCGTGTCGCGACCCATAACATGTTCTATTCGAGCTTAAAAAGATTATAAGAACCTGCTGGTTTCTACCTTGTTTCGACTTATATATATATATATATATATATATATATATATCTGTTTTGATTCGTCTTGTTCTCGAACCTATATACATGTGATAACCAAATATGATGTGCTCGTTAATGTAACTATACGAAGGAAGCTTGGTCATTCTTATTTCGTTAATTGAAGAGTAATATAGAGTACGAATCAATTTCGGTTTTCGGCTATATTTCATAAACTACATGCGTGCAGATAACCTAAACTAAGTATGCAATGTCAAAAAATGAATTACGTACAAGACTACTAATATATCCGAATTTGCATTTTTAACACTAAACTTTGGTGGTTTACACATTTAAACCCTGTATTTTACTAAATGTTATATTAAGACTTTTAAGTTAATCAATTATCATTTGTAAACTCCTAAGTTTGGCTAATTAATAATTATTACCCTTAACTTACTAAATTTGGAAACTTACTAATTATGGAAAGTTATCAAAAAGCCGATTAAAATGAGTAATCTAATTTAAAACAAATCATTAATAACAAGACGATTATGAATTCGTGTAGATTCGCTGAAGAAGGAGTTGCTTTCGATCTTTATGTTTTCTGTTGTGTTTGCATTTGCGGTCTAAGGTACAGATATTCTGACCTTCTCACAGGTTTCTCATGCACTCTTGCTTATCTAAACCTTTGATTTGTGAACCTTTGATATGTTCCCTTCTATTTGTGAACCTTTGATATGATCCATTTGAAATGAACCTTTGCTATGAACCTTTGATTTGAACTCTGATTATGAACCATGCCATTTGTAAACCTTTGACCTTAACCTTTGCTATGCACTTTGGATTTTGATACTTTGATTTGACTTAGACTTTGCTATTTGATTTTCCTTTGACCCTTCAATATTATACCCGAGCATTTTCCTAGCCATGAAGGTAACATGGCCGTGGCATTGATGCACCAATGTCATGACTCCAGTGTGGTCGAGTGATGTTCTACACCGTCCCTTTGTTTGATCTGCATTTGGTTTGGGTAGGGGCGTATGGATGCATCCTAGATTTGATTTGATTTGCTACTACATTTGGTTTGGTGTCTGGTATTGTGTGCAATACATGCCTTTCACATTATTTGGGAGTTGATCACTCCATGGTTACTATGCTGAAGACTTTGTTTTGTTTTGTTTGGCTCGTGGTAGAATGCTGATATAACATAACCTTTATCTTATTCTTATCATCCTTATTATACCTTATGTATTTCCTAATGCACATACTTTTGTTTCCATTTCTGTTTCATTTACTTTGTTGATATATCTGTTCACTGAGCTTTTGAAGCTCAACCGCATTTTCTTTTCCTGCGGCAGGTATTTAGCTAGGAGCTTTGGGATGGCTTCTTTTTGGGATGAGAGCTAGATTGTGTGTGGTCCGACCTTAGTCTTCCTAGTTTGATATGAACATTGGGATTTGGATTTTGTTCTGTACTTCATTTGATTTTTGCTTTGGGAACTTTTGTATTTTTCTAAGTCATTGTTTGACTTACTTCCATTTGGTTATTTATGATAAGACTTCCGCTTGCATTTATATCTGTTTGTATCTGATTTGTCACCATAATGTAGCATTTCTACCCTTGTCGGGTTGGGGTGTTACACAAGTACATCGATATCCGAGATCACTTCATTAGGGAACAAGTTGAGAACGGTGTGGTTGAACTTTACTTCGTAAGGACCGAGTATCAGTCGGCGGATATCTCCACTAAAGCACTTCCAAGAGAACGATTCCAATTTATTCTCCCGCGGATTGGAATGAAGAGTCTGAAGCCAGAAACACTCAAAAGTCTTCAAGAAGAAAATGAGGAGTAATGGAGTTGCTTCATGTATCCTTTGTACATATCTTATTCCAAAAAGAAAATAGAAAAATATAAAACCAACAAAAACCATAAAAATCAGAAAAATATAAAATTCTAAAAATAGTTTTTCAAGGCATGTCTTCTGTTAATCAATAACATTTACGGTCCTAGAAATGTCATTCAATAATGGCATGGGTCTTTAAATGAAGTTTTTCAAAACCTGTCTAAATGGCTTGCTATTATTTCAGATATGCAACCCGGTCTTCGAAATGAGGAAAGCATGTCGCCAAAAAGACGGCTGTTCCTGACACCGGGTGATTCATTTATCCTGGGCATGGATTACCTTACATCTGTGCTCCCTCGATCTAATGTACGCTTCAGTGCATCATTTCCTGATACAGAAGAGAAGTCTTCTGTCCTAAACAAATACTTTTCTTTCTATGATTCTTCAGGAGAGTATTTGTGTTTCACATAGTGGTTTAATGTTTTTGAAAAATCAATCGAACTTGTATTTTCATAAATTTTTCATACTCAATCAACGACTGCAGCTCTTTTAATAGAAATCGGGTCATTGATTGAGGGGGAGAGTATTTTTCAAATTTTATGACACAATTTAAAACTTTGTACTTTTCAAGTAGTGTATAAACATTTGTTCTCATGTGTCAATGTATTATTAAAAAATCTTTCAAACTTATCATACTTGACAATAACATTCTCCCTCAAAGATTGAGGGGGAGCATTGTAATGTTCCATTATCAACATATATTGAATCAGACCACATTTTCTCCCAAATTTTCTAACTTATTTAAATCAATTGAGATCCAAATCTCAAAAGGTTTGAAAGTTTGATCGGGGGAGAGAATGTGATGTAAATATGAAAATCTGATAAAAATGTAATCTTTTGGACTCAAGTGTAGGCTCTCTCATATGTGCTAAACTCTTTCGTATATTGATGCACATATTGAGGGCGAGTGAATGATTTATGATGGCAATTGTGGAAGAATACCAAAGAGGCAAAGACTGACCACTTTTATTTACTGCACTGGAGTTATTAGGATGGTGAGGTTAGGTATAAGTTCCCATGATCCAGCCAAAACCGGAGGGGATCTTCCCAGGGACAGTCCTCTAGTTAGAATAGAAGTCCTTAGGAACGATTAAAAAAGGAGAAAAGTGTGAATAAAGGAAGAGTGCCGACTGAGATGGAGCTAATACTGGAACAATCCCAACAAGGTACTAGTGAATAAGTCTCGATAAGCGCTGAAGGGGTTGAAGAATGAAAAAGAAATGTAAAGAAAAGGGTGAAAACAAAATAGCCCTCCAAATACTCAACCTTAGCGCAGAAACCGGGTTCAATACATATGCCACTGGTTGTTACTAAGGTAACGCCGGTATTCAAGACAAGACGTCATGGACCTAGTGATGCTAATGCTTGGTTTTGCAACCTTGCAAAAGGTTTTACCTCTCATGGGATCTTGAGAAGCTTGCAATCCCCACCAGGCAGTGTACCTGACCGTTGTAGTATAGTATAGTGACAAGTACCGGGGGATTGCTCGTTCAACTCAAAGAATAGTGTTTGCTAGGGTTAAATTCAATTAAACTAGGTCTAGAGGTGAGGGATGATTCTTTTTGTATTTTTATATTTTAAGGAAAGCAAGTAAAAATCTCGGGTTTTGGAAGAGTGGGCGGAATTAGTTGCTAGTCAACTAACCCAATTAACTACAAATGCAAATAAAATAAAACGACACTAAAGTAAATGTGGAGACAAACAATAATAAGAGAAAATGTGTTTACTTAGATTTCACTACTCCCTAGCTATCTTTTACTAGTTGATTAGTTTGTTACAATTGCATGGATGATGGGTTATATTCCTTAATGCCATTTATACGGCCGTGTATGATCTTCCCTAACTCTATAAGCTTCTACCTCTTCCTATGTCCAATCAACTACTAGCTCCTAACATGGCCTCCTTAGTAGTTACTTATGCATTAAATATAACCAATTTATCGTAGTACACATCTGATCATGTTTCTTAAGACGTTCAAGCAAGTTACCAATTGGAAGTCTGCCAGTTTCTTAAGCCTAACATCGAAATCATTCATCCACAACAATTATAAATAAACAACCAACCAATAATCAATAACTAAGTTTTATTACATCCAAACAAACATAAAGAAAACCTAGCCTAGCATGTTAAAGTAAAGACAAGCATAAGATATAATCAAACAATACATAGACATATTGAATGATTGTTGGAAAACTTATCTTCAATTGAACATGGATGAAACAAGGGTTTGGAACCCTTAAAAATAAGGTAAAATTCATACTAGGGTTTCTCCCAAAATTCTCCTCTCAAAGTTGCTCTCCTAAGGAATGAAAAATCAAAAACTATATATAGAGTTATGAGTCTGACGGCGTTAAGAGTAAATTTTGACGTCGTCAACTTGCCGCCATAAGAATACTCGTATTGCCTAGATCCAATTCTGACGCCGTCATGTGTAAACTCCCTCTTGGCCGTCTCTTGCATTTCGTACGTGACGGCCTTGGTGACGCCGTCACGTGTAAATCCTTCTAAAACATTCTGGCGCGTCACGTGTAACTTGATTATCCACCTCTTGATCAATGAATGACGGCGTCACGTGCAAATCCTGACGTGGTCATGTACTATTCCCAGCATGATTTGGAGACTTTGTCGTTTTCTTCACTTTTTCGCTCCAAAAACATCCAAAATGCTTCCTTTTCCAGATTTCTTCTCAAAAGTACCTAAAATGATAAAAGGAATGAGTTAGGGCAATATTTTATCAAATAATCTCGACTTTGGGCTTAAATGACCCCCTAAAAGCAGTACACTTTTTGTCTCTTCAAACACCCTTACACTTGACATTTGCTTGTCCTCAAGCAAATGCGCTTTTATTCTAATCAAAATACAAGCTAGGGGTCATTTAACACTAATATAAAAGTATTTACAACAAATAATCGTTCCACTTCAACCAAAACAAGCACGAAAATTATACACTAGCACCTCACAAATAGTGTTTATATACTCACATCTCTCGGGTGTAATAAAAGTATATATCACAATATGGAAATGGAAAACATCTCTCACTACCTGTCATAGCAAATAGATTACCATAGGCTTAGGAAAGGATCAAACCTCCACCACTTGGCGTAAGCACCTAGGATAAACTATCAAAGAGGTCTTTAAAAAGGGTTATAACGTGAGGTGTAGGGATATGATAAACACAGTTTTGTTGGATAAAGGCAATCTTTACTGGTGGCGAGTTAACCATCTTGGTCAATTACATGTAAAATGTGGCGTTGCTAAGCCAAGACTCGACTCGACTTAAGCTAATCAAAAACTAACAAAACATAAAATAAACATAAAAGAAAACGGGATGGTAGTCCGTATGTTTTTTTCTCTTTTTCTTTTTCTATTTTTTTTTTTTTTTTTTTTTTTTTTGCATACACTCTTGCCCTACCATAAAAAATAATACATCATAGGGGATTTGCATTCCCCTTACACTTGAACTTATACATACTTTACAATCAACTATTCTAATGACTCGAATTAAGATAATCAAAACACTTGGAGTATTTTTTAAGATTAACGCACATATGGGGGTAATAAATGATATTCTTCCGCAATACTCCATAACACTAATACTTTACCCACGAGTCCCAATCATCCCAAAATAATATGTACAAGATATGACTCGACTTAGCAACCATGTAATCAATTAGACAATTAACTAAGGGTTTAAACATATAACAATAATGCACTAAAGATGAGTGCATACAAGGAAGGTGATATGTGCCTTTTTGCACACCTCTTTTCGTCATACGAGTCAAAACAACCTAAAAACGATCAAATAATGTCACAAATATCCTTGGAGTGTGTTTTTTGCGTGTTTCAGGTACAAATGATTGAAAACAGACGAAAAACGGAGCAAATATGCAGAATTGTCAAAATCAGTCCCTCAACTATCAAGAAATGTCAGAAATGGTCCCTGGAAAGTTTTTGTGAAGAATAAGTCAAGAAAAGCCCTCCTAGAATAATCAAATAACAAGATTGGTCCTTGGATTGCATTTTTAAGAAATTACAAGTTTGGTCCCCTCAAGTTTGCAATATTGGCAATTTGTAGGCCAGATATCTATTTTGATGAAAACTCCAACAAAGGTCCTTGGGAATTCTACATTTGGAAAAAATGGCCCTTAGAAGATCTTGGGAATAATGGCAGTTTCGGTTCCTCAAGAATTCGGATTTTACACCTTTCACCCTTGGGCTTGTTTACTTGTAAAACCATACGGGCCATTTTATTAAATAAACCCACAACAACCCATTATCCTAAAACTTATAATCCACTTGGCCCAATACTACCTAAAGCCCACCATCACCCAACTTTATTAAACTAACCCAATACTATGGTCAAACGGTCAAAGTCAAAGGTCAAACAAGGGTCAAACACCACCCTTTCTTCCCCACCCCGCATCTTTACACACTAGGTATAATCCTTTCCCCAACACCATTACTGCAACACTCCACCACCCCCATTATCCTCAAAATCTTCCCACACCATTCCTCATCCCACTAAACTCTTCACAAACCATACCTAACCACTGCCATGTCACCAATCCTCAAAAACACTTTTGGCGCCAACACTCATTTAAAGGCCAGGATCACTCATTTCTCAATCCAATGGTTGTGATTGCTTCGGAATAGCACAAGGGTAAAGTTTATGATGATTTCTCTCACAGAACAAGAACAAGGAAGAGAAGAAAACCCTAATTCGTTTTAGTATAAATAGGAAGTCATTTGTAGCCTCCAAGGCATCTAATTTTCTTTGTATTTTCCTATTTTTAGTTTAATTCCCTAGTGTAATGACTTTTCTTTGAAGTAATTTAAGTTTTATTCAGCATTTGATAAATTTTAGTTTTCACTTACTTTTCCCAATTCTTGCAAAATATTGTTACTTTCTTTTGTTTGTGCTAAGCTTGTTCTCAGAAGTCATCTAAAGTTATTTGAAATCCTTTTGAGGATTCAAATCCAGTAAACTCAGAAAAAAAATACAAAGAAATCCACAAAAAAAAAAAAAAAAAAAAAAAAAAAGTTTGAAGAAGAAAAGTTGAAGTAGAAGCAAGCATGGTTATGGAATCTGGTTTAGAGCTCCATGGGGAGCATTAAGTTAAGGTCTTGATACTAGTTTTCAGTTGGTTTCTAGCTTAGGATGTCAAGTAAGCTTTTGGTCCATGATTTTTCCATAATATGTGTTGTGTAGCTATAAGTTGTTATTTGTTGTTGAATCTTGTTCATTTATATTCATAATAACTCAGTAGAAGTATATCTCTCAGTTTTCTATAATAGTTTGATCAATTGCTTTGGAAATCTTTCAAAATAGTTTATAAAGTAGTGTTTGGCATAGTAGATTAAACCTTGTTGTTGTAGCTATTTATGGTTCAAATCTATTTAGGCATGTCAAGTAGGACCGAATTGACTTCAAACAATAAGTGTCTTGGTGATTTATAATTCAAAAGTCAAAAACATCTCTAAAAAAAAATCCACATAGTTTAAAATCACCATTTTGGGTTGCAAACTTGTTAATCTTGCTTGATTTAGTTTCATTTAGTGATAACAAATCATTTTTAGTTTAATATAAGTAATCAAAGTTCACAAAAGTCGACATTGGTCACAACTCTCAAAAGTCAAAAACTTGCATACACAGAAATGGGACAGATTTCAAATCAAGTTGTAGGATTCAATTGTGGAGGAAATTAAGTAATTTTTGTCAATTTGGAAAATTTGGCAGCTTGTTTATCATTTTCAAAAAGAAAATCCTATTTTGGAAGTCATTTTCTTAGGAAAAATTGAGTTGGAAACTGCTTATCTGATACAAGCTTCCCCTGCATCCAGATTTTTGGCCAAGTTTCAATTGACCATAAGTTGGTCAAATCTTAGCCAAAGGTTGTGTTTTATGCTAATTTAGAAAGCCCCCTAGGTAGAGTTTAGGTTTATGCTTTTAGTTTGCCCTAGATTGCTTATTAGAGTGCTTATTTTGCCCCATTCTTTTGCCTAGTTTTGGACTGCTGCTGCTACTTTCTTGTTCTTGTTAATATGAAATTGTTGCATTTTGTTTGATCTTGTTGTTGTTATTACTTGTTGTTGTTTATGTTGTTGTTGTTACTGTGTTTGCTTTAGCTTTTTGCTAATTTGAGCTCTTTGGCTTATTTTTTGGGTTGTGTGGTTTTTGCAAAAAGTTTTGAACAAAAAAAAATCAAGTTTCTTTGAATCTGTGATTAATTTGGATCTTGCACAAAGCTGAATTTGATCCTTTCAGAAATTTTGTTTTTTCAAAAAGTTATCAAGATTGTTGTTTGAGTTTGTTGGAAAACCAAAAAAAAAAAATAATAAAAAAAAATAATAATAATTATAATTTGGCAAAAAGTCTGGGGTGAGATTCGAGCCCCAAACACTCTGCTTATACCAGACACAACACCAAACCACACAAACTAACTTGCCCTTTGGAATTTTACATTATAAACTTCTGCATTTAATCTTTCATATAGCTTTTAGCTTTGTTTATGCTTATTTGCTTATTTCTGCTTTTCCAGCTGATTTAGGAAACTTTTTCCAAACTTTTTATTTTTCTTAAATTTGTTTTAACTTAATTTAATTCCCAGAAAAAAAAATTATATTTATTTAATTAGTTTTAGTATCTAATTTGAATTAATTAATGTTTATTAGAAATTAAATCATATTTAATAGAATTTTTGTTAAATTTTTAATTTTCTTTTTTTCTAAAATTTTGTTTTATCATTAGAATAGTAGGAAAATTGTTTTCATGCCCGTAGGACTAGTGTAGCTTAGATTTCGCGTTTTAATTTGCGCTTTGACGTTTATTTTTAATAAACGTCACGTTTGTGATTTAGATTGCGTTTTAGGATTTCCCGCTTTCCCTATTATGTTTCCCGTAGTATTTTAGGTAGATTTAGGATTTCCCTAGTATTCCCTTTGCTTATTTTCCCTTTTAGGTTGCGTTATTTCAATTTTCGTTCGTTAAAATAACAAATTTCCGTAATTTTAACGTACTACAACACCAAACAATCTTTCACAATCTATCATACAAGTATTTTAATCTCGATCTTTTCATGTTACTTTCCATTCACACCTCGTTGGGACACGACCCGGGGAATCACTTTCCCAGTCTTAAAAATATCACATTCACGAGATTATGAGGTAATCCTTTTCCTAAAGGGTTTACTTGTCATTCTCCACGTCTTGTTGTCTTCACGATAACATTGACCTCACTTTGTTGGTATTTTTGATATAACATTTTGTACAAAAAACACAACGAATCAAATGGCGCCGCTGCCGGGCAGGCTGTGTGTCGAAAGTCTCATAAAAGGTTTTAACGATTAGTCTTGTAGAACCTTCGTCAAGAAGTTATCGCTTTCAAAAACTTATAAAAAACCAAAAATATTTTTCTTTTGTTTCTATATATGTATCTATATCTATAAAAGATAAAAAAAACACAAAAAGATTTTCTCGTTTTCTTTGTTTAATAATTACAACAATAAAATCATACCACCGTAAAACCTAGGCAGAATACTACCTAACTGGGGGTATGACCATTAATAAGTTCCCAAACAAAAGATTTAAAACTTGCCTTTGTATCACTTGCGTTTTGGAAAACTTTTAAATGATAAATAAACTTTAAGAAGAGTCGAAACGGTATAGGGCGATGCAACGAACTTCGCCCTAGCGAGAGATCCATTCTTCTCTCCCGCTCCTTTGTGCGTTTTTTCTTTAAAAGTTAACCTTGCGTTTGTGATTATTGGTTTAAGTTCACAATTGTCTTTTAAGTTGGTCTTGTTTTAATTGAGTTGTTTTTTTTATAATGCATGCGCACTCGTTCGTCTACGTCATCAAGTCCTTTACAATCGCTCAACAACATTCCTAGAAGGTGTAATTGACAACGTACCAATCTAATAGTCGAACCCAAGATTCGTACTATTCCTCCAAACATGGCCGATAATCGTACCATGTCCGAGCTTCTCCAAGCACCCACCGAGGGTTATGGATAGGCCATCGTTGTTCTGGCAATCGTTGCCGATAATTTTGAACTCAAGACCGGGTTGCTACAATTAGTAACTTCGAGTCAATACTTCGGTTTTGAGAGGGACGATCCTCATTCTCACATTCGATGGTTTAACAAGATCACATCCACCATCAAATACAAAAACGTCCCTCAAGAAGCTATCAAGCTTCTTCTTTTTCCTTTCTCTCTCGAGGGTACGGCCCGGATTTGGCTTGAAAAACAACCCCCTCGTTCTATTGAGACATAGGAAGACCTCGTGTCGAAATTTGTGAATGAATTCTTTCCCCCGTCTAAAACAACAAGCTTAAAGAATGAAATCACAAAGTTTACTCAAAACTTTGATGAGTCTTTTAGCGAGGCGTGGGATCGTTTTAAAGATTTACTTCACAAGTGTCCTCATCATGGTTTTTCCGAATTACACCAAATTGATACTTTCTACAATGGTTTGAACCAAACCGATCAAGATTCTTTGAACAATGCCGCGGGTGGCAATCTCTTGAATCGGACTCCTAGAGATGCTTTAGCCATAATTGAAAACAAGTCTAAGGTTCGTACTTCACAAAAAAAGTCCATTGTTTCCCAAGTGAATGCAACCTCGTCTAGATCATCTCCCGTGAACAATTCTAGCACCGATGCTTAGATTGACAAACTCATGGATGCTATTCAAGCATTGGTTCTTTCCAAGCAAAAGAAACTATCTTCTCCACAAACTTCTTCACCCGCTCAAGTCAAAGCGGTTGATGAAACTTGTTTCAATTGTGGTGGACCTCATGCATATTACAATTGTACTACCACCGATGGTAGTTAATTTGATGTAAAAGCCGTAGCCAGGACTTTTACAACCAAGGAGGTAACCAATACCGTCCTCAAGTTGACCCGAACTATCGTGCTAGCAATCAAAATGGTCCACCTGGCTTTGCTCAACCCAATAATCCAAATCGATTCAATCATAATCAACAACAAAGAAATCAAAATGTTCAAAATCAATTTCATGCCCCGATTAATCAATTTCCAAATCAAGGGGTGAATTTCAATCAAGGTTTTCAAGCTCCTAATTACCAAGCTCCTAATGTTGCTTCAAGTGAACTTGCTAATTACATCAAAGGAAATGAGGCTAACATGAGGGGAATGCAAAATCAAATCAACAGTTTGAAGAATGATTTTCAATCTTCAATGTCAAGACAAGGCAACGAGCTTAAAAATGAACTTCAAAACACTGATCACAAGATTGAACAATCTCAAAGCAAGATTGAGAACATGTTTGCTAGTCTTATGAATCAAATGAGTCAAGCTTCTACTTCGGGTACTCTCCCGGGAAATACCATTCCCAACCCAAAGGGTGAATTGAAAGCTATTACCACTCGTAGTAGTAAAGCTTATGATGGACCCTAGAATCCTATTCCTCCACCAATGAAGGAAGCGGAACGAGAGCCCGAGGTTACAAAGGACAAGGTGCAATCCTTAAACTCGCGAAGTACCGCACACGTCCAACCTTCGGTCAATCAAACTTCAATTCCCGAATTTGATTTTCCAAAGAGCATTCCTAAGCCTTCGATCCCATATTCTTCGAGGCTTAGTGATCAAAAACTCCGTGATCAAACCAATAATCAAATGAAGAAGTTTCTTGAGATATTTCAAAAGTTACACTTCGACATTAGTTTCGCGGATGCTCTTCTCTATATGACAAAGTTTGCTTCCACTTTCAAGAGTCTTCTTAGTAACAAAGAGAAATTGTTTGAGCTCACTAAAACTCGTTTGAATGAAACTTGTTCGGCGGTGCTTCTAAAGAAACTTCCTGAAAAGTTAGGAGACCCCGGGTAATTTCTCATTCCTTGTGATTTTCAAAAGCTTGTAGAATGCTTCGCATTGGCCGATCTTGGAGCAAGAATCAATCTCATGCCTTTCTCTATTTGGAAAAAGCTTTCGCTTCCTGAGCTTACCCCAACACGAATGACTCTAGAATTAGCAACCCGAACGGTTACTGTTCCGAAGGGTATTGCTGAAGATGTCTTTGTGAAAGTTGGCAAGTTCCATTTTCCTGCCGACTTCGTTGTTGTCGATTTTGATGCCGATCCTAGTGTTCCCCTTATTTTGGGAAGACCATTCTTGAAAATGGCTCGTGCACTAATTGACGTCTTCGAAGGTCAAATGACTCTAAGAGTTGGCGATGAAAAACTGGTCATTAACATTGAAAACACTTCAAAAGATCTTCTCGACCTTGAACGAGAAGCAATTAACCAAATTGATGTCATCGACGTTACACGTGATGAATACTTTCATGAAGTGTTAAATATGCAAGGATCAATTGATTCTACTATCGATATCTCTTCCCCGTCTCTCACTCCATTCGAGGGAGGTGATTTCATTTTGGAAGAGATTGAAGCTTGTTTATCATGTGATTCTCGTGTTGATCATGATTCTATCAATCCCGAGGAAGACATACTTCTTCTTGAGAAGTTGCTCAATGATGATCCATCATCTCTTCCTCCAAAAGAACTTCATAACGAGGAGGTCAAATCTAATGAAAATTCTAATGATCCTCCCGAGGTCGAACTTAAGGACTTACCGCCTCATCTCGAGTATGCATTTTTGGAGGGTGACGATAAGTTACCCGTAATTATTGCTAAAGACTTGAATGAGGATGACAAAGCCGCTCTCATCAAAGTTTTAAAGTCACACAAGTGAGCCATCGCTTGGAAACTTTCCGACATCAAGGGTATTAACCCGGAATTTTGTATGCACAAAATTTTGATGGAGGATGACTTTAAACCGGCGGTTCAACAACAAAGAAGGGTGAATCCAAAAATCTACGAGGTTATCAAACAAGAAGTCATAAAACTTCTTGATGCCAGATTGATTTACCCTATCTCGGATAGTCCTTGGGTGAGCCCCATTCATTGTGTGCCCAAGAAGGGTGGTATTACGGTTGTTAAAAATGATGATAACGAGTTGATTCCTACTCGATTGGTAACGGGATGGCGTGTTTGCATTAACTATCGAAAGTTGAATGACGCCACCCGTAAAGATCACTTTCCTCTACCTTTCATGGACCAAATGCTCAAAAGATTGCCGGGAAACGATGCTATTGTTTCCTTGACGGTTTTTCGGGTTACTTCCAAATTCCCATTGATCCGCAAGATCAAGAACAAAATGATTTTCACGTGCCCATACTTAACATTTGCCTATCGACACATGCCTTTTGGTTTGTACAATGCTCCTGGCACGTTTCAAAGATGCATGATGGCCATTTTTCATGACATGATCGAGAAAACTATAGAGGTCTTCATAGATGATTTTTTGGTAGTTGGGAATTCATTTGAATCATGTCTCACCAATTTAGACAAAATGCTTCAACGTTGTGAAGATACAAATCTTTGTCTAAATTGGGATAAAAGTCAGTTCATGGTCAAAGAGGGCATCGTCCTTGGCCATAAAATTTCTAAGAGCGGGATTGAGGTCGACAAAGCTAAAATCGATATCATTGCTAAACTACCTCCTTCCACAACTGTTAAAGGTGTTCCGAGTTTTCTGGGTCATGCCGGATTTTATCATAGATTTATCCAAGATTTTTCAAAAATATCCAGGCCAATAACCCGACTTCTTGAAAAAGAAACTCCATTTGTCTTTTCCGATGAGTGCATTGAAGCTTTTCAAACACTCAAGAAAAAGCTCACTGAGGCACCTATCTTAGTTGCCCCTGACTGGGACCTTCCATTCGAGCTTATGTGCGATGCAAGCGATTTTGCCATAGGTGCGGTTTTGGGGCAACGCAAAACCAAGCATTTTTAGCCTATACACTATACAAGCAAAACTTTGACCGAGGCTTAAGCTCATTACACCACGACAGAAAAAGAATTGTTAGCCGTGGTGTATGCTTTTGAGAAATTTCGGCCATACTTGATCTTGTCCAAAAGCATAGTGTATACGGATCACTCGGCTTTAAAATACCTATTTGCTAAGCAAGATGCTAAGCCGAGATTGCTTCAATGGGTTCTCCTCCTACCAGAATTTGATATCATCATACGTGATAAAAAAAGGAGCCGAGAACCTTGCTGCTGATCACTTATCTCGATTAGAGAACCCTCATCAAAGTGTTCTCGAGAAGAAGGAAATAAATGAAACGTTTCCTTTTGAGACACTTAATGTGGTATCTTTTTGTGGTGATTCGAGTACCCCATGGTTTGCCGATTTTGCAAACTACCATGCGGGGAATTTTCTGGTGAAAGGGATGTCGTCCCAACAAAAGAACAAGTTCTTTAAAGATGTAAAACATTATTTCTGGGACGACCCCTACTTGTTTAAAATCTGCGCGGATCAAGTCATCTGGCGGTGTGTTTATGGTCAGGAAGCCAATGACATTCTCAAGGCTTGCCATGCTGGACCCACGGGGGGCCACCATAATCCAAACTACACCGCCAAAAAGGTGTTTGATTTCGGGTTTTATTGGCCCATGATATATAAGGATGCCCAAGATTTAGTCAAGTCTTGTGACGCTTGTCAACGTCACGGGAATCTTTCACAAAAGAATGAAATGCCACAGAACGCAATTCAAGTTTGTGAAATCTTTGTCGTATAGGGCATTGATTTTATGGGGCCATTTCCATCATCTCATGGAAACAAGTACATACTCGTGGCTGTTGACTATTTGTCAAAATGGGTTGAGGCGAAAGCTTTACCTACCAATGATGCCTGAGTAGTTGTGAAGTTTTTAAAGTCTCTTTTTACTCGATTTGGAACTCCACGTGCTATAATCAGTGATCGTGGTACGCATTTCTGCAATGTCAAATTTGATAAAGTAATGCAAAAGTATGGTGTAACTCACCGACTTTCTACTGTGTACAACCCATAAACAAGTGGACAAGTAGAAGTTTCCAATCGAGGCATTAAAAGAATCTTGGAAAGGACCGTAGGTCAAAATCGTGCTTCTTGGTCGGACAAGTTAGATGATGCACTTTGGGCTTTTTGCACAGCTTATAAAACACCCATTGGGTGTACGCCTTACAAGCTTGTGTATCATCGCAAAGTTCGACCTATTGGGCCCTCAAGCATGCAAACTTCGACCTCCAAACAGCCGGTGATCATCGCAAAGTTTAGCTGAATGAATTAAATGAGCTGCGTGATCAAGCATACGAGAATTCTTTGATCTATAAAAAGAAGACAAAGAAGATTCATGACTCAAAAATCAAGAACCGCGTTTTTAACGTTGGTGATCGAGTCCTTCTTTCCAACTCACGGTTGAAGATTTTCTCTGGGAAGCTTAAAACCTGTTGGACTGGACCATTCACTATTGCCAAAGTTAATCCATATGGCATTGTCGAGTTATCTCAAAATGACGGTCCAAATTTCAAAGTGAATGGGCATCGATTGAAGCTTTATTTTGGAGGTGACATACCACCCATGGTTGTCCCGGACCTCCAAACTTTCCTCAAGAACCAATGAATGCGAGGATCGAGTCAAGCTAGTGACTCGGTAAACAAAAACATTAGCACAACATGGGTTTTCACCCATCTCTCTAACTTCTTTCTCTTTTCTAACACCTAAGTGTGGGGGAGTTACCCCTGCTATTGTTTTTTTTTTCAAAAAAAAAAAAAAAAAAAAAATGGTGTTCCCACAGTTGCCCAAATCTAAGCTTTTTACGTTTCAAAGTGTCGGCATAATCGTCGGTACTTTGAATATTGAGGGCACTATTCAATTCTAAGTGTGTGTGGGGGGGGGGGGGGTAATTCTGGCGAATTTGATCACATTTGTACCTTCTAGTGCCATAATACCCCCATTTTGGCCAAATATTTTTTTAGTGGAAGTGCTTTGCACTAACACAACAAATGGTTATCAGTCCACCATGTCTAACATAAGGACTGGCTAATCCAAGAGCAAATGGCTCTAGGTAAAGATATCTCAAATCTGTTTATGGCTGACAATGGTGTTTAACTCACCATATCTTTGATAGTGAAGAGTTGGCTATCCCACAAGGTTATGGCTTGTGGTAAAGGCAGTGGAAAACCATAATTGGTAATCAACTCATCAAGATGATAATTTTAGAGTTGGCTAGTCCAAAAGCAAACGACTTTTGGTAAAGAAAAATCAAATCCGTTGACAGCTGATGGTTTGCTCAAAATCATTTGGTTATCAATGTACCAAAGTATCACACTAAAACATTTGGCTACTCCAGAAGTAATGGATTTTGATAAAGAGACATCAAATCCATTAAATTTTCATAAAGGATTGCTAGGGACTAGCAATTGCTTAGTGTGGGGGATTTGATATGTGCCTTTTTGTACATATCTTTTCGTCCATTTTACGAGTCAAAACAACCAAAAAACACCTAAACACGATCAAATAACGTCACAAATATCCTTGGAGTGTGTTTTTGCGTGTTTCAGGTACAAAGGATTGAAAACAGACGAAAAACGGAGTAAATATGCAAAATTGTCAAAATTAATCCCTCAACTATCAAGAAATGTCAGAAATGGTCCCTGGAAAGTTTTTGTGAAGAATAACTCAACAAAAGCCCTCCTAGAAACATCAAATAACAAGATCGGTCCTTGGATTGCATTTTTAAGAAATTACAAGTTTGGTCCCTCAAGTTTGCAATATTGGCCCTGGATATCTATTTTGATGAAAACTCCTTTAATGGTCCTTGGAAATTCTACACTTGACAAAAATGGCCCTTAGGAGATCTTTGGAATAATGGCAATTTCAGTCCCTCAAGAATTCGGATTTTACACCTTTAACCCTTGGGCTTGTTTACTTGTAAAACCATATGGGCCCTTTTATTAAATAAACCCACAACAACCCATTATCCTAAACCATATAATCCACTTGGCCCAATACTACCCAAAGCCCACCATTAAACCAACCCAATACTATGGTCAAATGGTCAATGTCAAAGGTCAAACACGGGTCAAACACCACCCTTTCTTCCCCACCCTGCCTCTTTACACACTGGGTATAATCCTTTCCCCCAACACCATTACTGTAACACTCCACCACCCCCATTATCCTCCTCAAAAGCTTCCCACACCATTCCCCATCCCACTAAACTCTTCACAAACCATACCTAACCACTGCCATGTCACTAATCCTCAAAAACACTTATGGCGCCAAAAGTCATTTAAAGGCCAGGATCACTCATTTCTCAATCCAATGGTTGTGATTGCTTCAGAATAGCACAAGGATAAAGTTTATGATGATTTCTCTCACAGAACAAGCACAAGGAAGTGAAGAAAACCCTAATTCGTTTTAGTATAAATAGGAAGTCATTTGTAGCCTCCAAGGCATCCAATTTTCTTTGTATTTTCCTGTTTTTAGTTTAATTCCCTAGTGTTATGAATTTTCTTTGAAGTAATTTAAGTTTTATTCAGCATTTGATAAATTTCAAATTTCACTTACTTTTCCCAATTCATGCAAAATATTGTTACTTTCTTTTATTTGTGCTAAGCTTGTTCTCAGAAGTCATCTAAAGTTATTTGAAATCCTTTTGAGGTTTCAAATCCAGTAAACTCTGAAAAAAAAATACAAAGAAATTCACAAAAAAAAAAAAAAAAAAAAAAAAAAGGGAAGAAAATTGGAAGGAGAAGCAAGCATGGTTATGGAATCTGGTTTAGAGGTCCATAGGGAGCATTAGGTTAAGGTCTTGATACTAGTTCTCAGTTGGTTTCTAGCTATGGATGTCAAGTAAGCTTTTGATCCATGATTTTTCCATAATATGTGTTGAGTAGCTATAAGTTGTTATTTGTTGTTGAATCTTGTTCATTTATATTCATAATAACTCAGTAGAAGTATATCTCTCAGTTTTCTATACTAGTTTGATCAATTGCTTTGGAAATCTTTCAAAATAGTTTATAAAGTAGTGTTTGGCATAGTAGATTAAACCTTGTTGTTGTAGCTATTTATGGTTCAAATCTACTTAGGCAAGTCAAGTAGGACCGAATTGACTTCAAACCATAAGTGTCTTGGTGATTTATAATTCAAAAGTCAAAAACATCTCTAAAAAAAATCCACACGGTTTATTGTTGGAATTTGGTGAAACCAAATCACCATTTTGGGTTGCAAACTTGTTAATCCTGCTTGATTTAGTTTCATTTAGTGATAACAAATCATTTTCAGTTTAATAGAAGTAATCAAAGTCCACAAAAGTCAACATTGGTCACAATGCTCAAAAGTCAAAAACTTGCATACATAGAAATGGGACAGATTTCAAATCAAGTTGTAGGATTCAATTATGGAGGAAATTAAGTAATCTTTGTTGATTTGGAAAATTTGGCATCTTGTTTATCATTTTCAAAAAGAAAATTCCATTTTGGAAGACATTTTCTTAGGAAAAATTGATTTGGAAACTTCTTATCTGATACAAGCTTCCCCTGCATCCAGATTTTTGGCCAAGTTTCAATTGACCATAAGTTGGTCAAATCTTGACCAAAGGTTGTGTTTTTTGCTGATTTAGAAAGCCCTCTAGGTAGAGTTTAGGTTTATGCTTTTAGTTTGCCCTAGATTGCTTATTAGAGTGCCTATTTTTGCCCATTCTTTTGCCTATTTTGGACTGCTGCTGCTACTTTCTTGTTCTTGTTAATCTGACATTGTTGCATTTTGTTTGATCTTGTTGTTGTTATTACTTGTTGTTGTTACTCTGTTTGCTTAAGCTTTTTGCTTATTTGAGCTCTTTGGCTTATTTGTTGGGTTGTGTGGTTTTTGCAAAAAGTTTTGAACAAAAAAAAATCAAGTTTCTTTGAATCTGTGATTAATTTGGATCTTGCACAAAGCTGAATTTGATCCTTTCAGAAATTTTGTCTTTTCAAAAAGTTATCAAGGTTGTTGTTTGAGTTTGTTTGAAAACCAAAAAAAAAAAAAAAAAAAAAAAAAAAAAAAAAAAAAAAATTAATTAATTTGACAAAAAGTCTTGGATGAGATTTGAACCCCAGACCTTCTGCTTATACCAGACACAACACCACACCACACAAACCAACTTGCCCTTTGGAATTTTACATTATATACTTCCACATTTAATCTTTTATATAGCTTTTAGCTTTGTTTATGCTTATTTGCTTATTTATGCTTTTCCAGCTTATTTAGGAAACTTTTTCCAAACTTTTTATTTTTCTTAAATTTGTTTTAACTTAATTTAATTCCCAGAAAAAAAAATAGATTTATTTAATTAGTTTTAGTATTTAATTTGAATTAATTAGTGTTTATTAGAAATTAAATCATATTTAATAGAATTTTTGTTAAATTTTTAATTTTCTTTTTTTCAAAATTTTCTTTTATCATTAGAATCGTAGGAAAATTGTGTTCATGCCCGTAGGACTAGTGTAGCTTAGATTTCACATTTTAATTTGTGCGTTGACGTTTATTTTTACTAAATGTCACGTTTGTGATTTGGATTGCGTTTTAGGATTTCCCGCTTTGCCTATCATGTTTTTCGTAGTATTTTAGGTAGATTTAGGATTTACCTAGTATTCCCTTTGCTTATTTTCCCTTTTAGGTTGCGTTATTTCAATTTTCGTTTGTTAAAATAACAAATTTCTGTAATTTTAACGTACCACAACACCAAACAATCTTTCACAATCTATCATACAAGTATTTTAATCTCGATCCTTTCACGTTACTTTCCATTCACACCTCGTTGGGATACGACCCGGGGAATCACTTTTCCAGTCTTAAAAATATCACATTCACGAGATTACGAGGTAATCCTTTTCCTAAAGGGTTTACTTGTCATTCTCCACGTCTTGTTGTCTTCACGATAACATTGACCTCACTTTGTTGGTATTTTTGATATAACGTTTTGCAAAAAAAAAAAAAAAAAACACAACGAATCAGAAGGCTAAGGCGATTTGGGTGTACAATTGGGGTGGATTGTACACAAATTCTTCCTTTAAGTAAAATGCTTAAAGTTTGAAATGAAAAAGATAGGCTCGGAGGGGTGTACTAGGGGTATCGTGTACTAAAATGAGTACAACGCAAAGGTGTGGGAAAATTAATTTACTTTGCTAGTCAAGTGATTATGACTTCATTGGTCAAGTAATTATGATACGGGTTTAACACAAGGGTGATCCTAATGCCTCTTATCATGTAGTAAATCCTACTACACGAATGTAGTCTCACTAGCGGTCTCGGGATGCATCACTAACGCACGTTCTAGAATCTAAGTATTACCGGAACATCCATAAGCATCTTTTCCTAACAAATATAGGGGCGAACCTCACATATTTGGGGTGGAAAAATTGAGTGGTACATTTTTTCGTGCTAGTCATACAACTCCTATCCATGAGACGCTCATTAAGATTAAAGCTTCACTCCTAAATGTTGTAAAAAATTTTAAATTTGGCGCTAAAATTGCCCTAACAAGTATTTCTCTTAGTTTTATTACACACTATTAAACGAACAAACTCAAGTGCAATTGTATTCTCTAAGGTATCATTATTTACCCTCCCCTTAAACTTAGGCTGAACATTGTCCCCAATGTTCAATAAAAATGATGTAAAAGTAATGAAGGTAAAAGAATGAACCAAATACTCCCCTGATTCATTCGGTGTGGATAATGTGATAACATGGTTAGATCCTCCTCCAAGAAAATCAACGTTGAAAGCTTCCCTCCAGAAATATAAATCATCTTCTTGTCCAATATAACATGTTAAACCTGAGAAAAATTTAAGAATCTTGTGGAATGAATGTTTGCAGATTTCCTGGAGTTTATAAAACTAAAGAATTAACAAAAAATTTAAGAATCTGGTAGAAAAACAAAACTCGCAAAATTTTTCAGAATTTTACACCTGACGCCGTCAGGTTATAATCCTGACGCCGTCAGAGTGCTCTGATAGAAATCTTATGTTAAGTTTCCGGAAAATTTCTAGAAAAACTCACGCCTTAATTCCTGGAATTCCTGCAAAACATCATTATGCCTCGATACAAGCAATTGACTCAAACAAATACTAATATGCATGTTCGTTTAATATCGTCGTGATTCATGTTCAATATCGTTCTTAGAAACAAATTTAGATTTCCCTTACACTTATCTTTTGCGAAATACCTTTATATGTAGTTAAGACGAAGTTAAACAACAAGGTAAAACATTTTCCCAATTTATTTTGAAACATGATCCACAAACAATAAAAATAAAGCAAGCATACGGAAATAAATAAAATCAAACAAATAAAGCAAATAAAACTTGAGTTGCCTCCCAAGAAGCGTTTTTCTTTATTTACGAGTCTTGTAGCTAGACTCAAGGTCACGGGCCATTACGTGACCTCATCATTAGTCACGGTTTCTAGGTCATCCTCAATCTTAGTTTTGTATTCCGGACTGAGTTGCAAGCATTCCTTGTAAAAACCAAATATTCTATTCATAACATAGTCTACTCCTCTACGTCTATCCTCATCATTCCTATAGTAGACCGCTTGCTTGTGTTCCTTTTCGATGTTTGATAAAAGACAGAATTGTTCAATATTATAGGGCATTTGGTAGGCTATCTCATCATTCTCATCCTTGAACCTAACTATCACTAGAGATGGGTCATAATTCATCTTAGAGGTCTCAACAAACGGCTTTCCGAACACTACTTGACTTAGGCAACCATTTATTACCTGACGAATATCTTCTACAATCACAAATTCGGTAACGTAAGTGAAGTTTCCTACAAAGATGTGTAATCCTTTAACTCCTCCTACAAAATTTCTTATCCAACCCGTGTTGGGAATCATCCTAGTTCCCAGTTGCTTCTTTATTACCCAATTGCAATGGGTCCTAGTCATAATGTTTATGGGAGATCTAAGATCGATGTAGGCTTTCCACACATGCACATGCCCAATGTTGCATGGTATTTTGATATTAGAAGGATCACCTGCCATGATGATTGGTGAACCTAGGACGTAGGGTGTCTCGGGGTCATCGAATAAATCCTTATGGTATTCCCGTTCTGCCTTGGTAGGTGACTCCTCCCTAAGAGTCAGTCCAAATTAACCAAGGATGGTCAACAGGTCAAACCTGAGGGAGAGGAGTGCAAGATATTAAATCCGTTGAAGTACAAGGAAATCCCAGGGTCGTTAAGTCCCAACAAGATTGAAATTGTGTTTTTGGAACGTTTAAGGGATACAGTGATTGAGAATAGTAACAAATAATGATTGGGAGTTTATTACACTACTGATTGCTTGATATTAAAATAATGAAACAGTATAAATAATTACAGGATTACAGATATAAACAAACGTAAACCAAATAAAAATCAGATATAATTGCAGATAGATAAAAAGGTGAGATTTTAGCAAAATAAAACTAGAGGGGGGTGAAAATGAAATTTTTACAAACTTAATATTAAAAGAAAATTTAATTAAAAAGAAAATTATTTTTTTTTGATTAATTTTATTATTTAATATTAATTAAAAACTATTTAAACTAATTAATAATTAATTAAAACTAATTTAAATCAAATTTAAATTTTAGAAAATTACCAAACTAACTTAGAAAATTATGAAATTTTTTATAAAACTAATCAACCATTACAGGAATCCTAAAAAAATTATAAAAAGTTTATAAAAATTATTTTTAAACTAATTTACTAATTAATTTACTTATTTAATAATTAAAATCTACTTTAACTGATTTAATTATTAAAAATACTAAATGAACAGTAAAAATTCTGAAATTTTTTCTAAAAATACTTTACTTTTTATAAAACCTGGGAAAAATATAAAAAGCTACTATTGCTTATTAATAAGCAGAAAGTAAATTGGTTTTTTTATTTTTTAATTAAAACTAATTAAACTTAATTTAATTATTATAAATACCAAATTAACTCAGAAAATTATGAAAACTTTTATTAGACTATTTTAATATATTAGAAACTTAAGAAAATTATAAAAATGAAAATTGCTTTTTGAAAAAGCAGAGCAATAAGCCAAATGGCTTAAATAAAAGCTATCACTATTTTTAAATTTGGCTTTTTCTGGATTTTCTTTTACAAAACTATTTTACCACTAAAAATAAGCAACTTTTACAAAGGCAACTTATTTTGAGCTTAAAAATAAGCACTATGAAAACCAAAGAGTATGACAGAAGCTTATTAAGCTTTGAAGTTGGATTTTTTTATGCAAAAAGCTACTAATAAGCTACATGTGACTGAATAAGCTATAATCTACTGAGATTTATGTTAAATAAGCCAAAACCACAGAATAAGCACGCTGATTAAGCCAATAATCACAAATAAGCAATCCGCAATAACACACAGGTCAAAGAGCCAAATAGGACAAACTTGCAGCCCTTATGGGGCCCACAGGGTGATCAGGGATCCAAAGTGAAGCTCAATCTAAAAAGCCAGCTAGAAGGGCTTTTCAAAAAGCCAAGGCACAAGCCCTGGGTCCCACTAATAAACACTAGGGGGGCCTTTGAACTTTGGTGAGTTACACTAATGACTCAGTGTATATCATGGAATGGGGCAAACTAAAAGCTCTATGCGCCCTATCAAATAAGCTAGAATGCATCTAATAAGCCTTGGACCTTAAAGATCAGCTTATGGAATTTCCAAAAATCAAGGGTTCAAGTCTTGGGACCCACAAATAAGCACAGGGTGATCCTATGTAGTTTGGTGTCTATGCTGAGTCACTCAGTATACTCAGTGGTTTGGGGGTGACTTGTGGAGTTGATTAAACTATGGTCTAGACTACTGAGATCCAAAATAAGCTTTGGAATGTGGAGTTGGGCTAATAAGCTACCTAAAAAGCTAATGGTGAGGTCTGGGTCCCACAAATAAGCTCAGAATGAGCTTATGAAAAATGGCCAAATACCCTGGTGCAGGGGAGGGTGTTATCCCTGCTAGTCCAAATAAGCACTTGTACAAGCTACAGAAAAATCCTAAAAATAAGCCAATGGCGGATTCCTATAGTTAAGCTGGTAAACTTTAACTGGTAAAGAGCTTGGAGCTTAATTGTGAGCACAAAAATCAGGAAAATTCTTGGAAAAAGTGGTTTTCTGCCTAACTATGCAATTTTGACTTTTTTACTTTGAACCTAGATTTAACTTTTATGAGATTTGATTGGTTCCTATTGACTGATTTGGTTATATTAAACTATAAGGAGACTAAAATAAGCTAATCTACCAACTATTACACTAATGGGAGTGATTTAAGGCTCTAAATCCTATCATTGATTACCTATGGTGAGATTGAAGGTGATTTTGACTTTTCACTGAATGAGGGTTGGTTTTTATGGTTGCAATGAGTTATGATGACCTAATGTGACTTATGTAGACCAGAAACAACCATGCTAACAAGCCTGAACACAGAGAATCAAGCAAATCCAAACAACCTGAGATTACTTTGATTTTTAAGTTTTTAATGCAAATGGACACTAGGGGTTTTGGAACTGCTTAAACTTGATGTATTATGACTTAATAACCTAAAATAAGCACAGGGACAAGATCTGAAACCAGAAATGCTTATAATACTAGATTACACTAAAAATGACAGTTGAAATGAGTTTTTAAGAAAAATGAGTTTTAATGAACTAGGACCTGTTTTTAAGTTATAGACTGACTTAATTATATCTAATAAACACAAATATGCACAAATAAGCAGATAATAAGCAAAGGAACAGTAAAACTTGAAATTTTAAAAAAAAAATCCTTAGAAAATGCAATCCTGCTAAGTATCCTGAACCAAGGACCAAGTAACCAATCTTATAGGCTTCCACAAGCCACTAAACCATAGCCATCCATGATTCACTATGCTCCAGCCATCATCATCTTCAAACCTGCAATTTTTGATTTTTTTTTATCTATATTTTTTTTTTTTTTTTTTTTTTTTTTTTTGATTTTTATAAGCTAAACTGGTTTTAAGGTTTCTAATAGCTTTTAGAAGCTATGTAGGGATCTTACATGAGCTTATGAGTCTCTAAACAACAACTATGAATCAACAGAGCTTTAATTTGAAATTTCAAAATAAAAATGCAAATTTGAAAGGTGGAACAGAAAACTTGAAATTGATTGTAAAACTAGTTGATATTACACTTGAGAATACTGAATACAATGTTTGAAAGCTTAGAATTACACTAGATTTGGAGAACTAATAAAAACGACATAAGCAAACTATTATTAATCTACACTACTCTCTTCCTTGCTCCTTCTTCCTTTTATAGGCCTGAATTAGGGTTCCTTGCTCCTTGTGCACAAATCCCATCAATAATATGGTCCATTGGATGTCTGAAACTCATCCTAGCCCTCTAAACCATTTTGGCAGGAAAAACTATTGAGGCTAATTGGTCGGTTTTATGATGCAAAGGGGGAGGGTGCATTAATTGGGGTTGTCCTGTTAGGTTGATAGTGGGTTTGGGCGGTGGATGTGATGGTGATGGCGGGAGAGGTGAGGTGATGTTGTTGCAGGTCGCAAGTGGGACGAAGGGGGGAAAGGGAGTGTTTGTTTGACTTATTTGTCCGGGAGGGGGGGAGTATTAAAAGGGGATGGGCCTGGTGTGTGTTGGGCTTGGATGTTGGATTGGGTTTGGGTGGATCAGGGATGGGGTGTTGGTTGTGTTTGTATTTGGATTGGACTTGTAATAAAAAGGGTCCGTTTGGTTTGTAATAGAAATAACACAAGGACCAAATTTGTAATTTTCAGAAACTTGAGGGGTAAAATTGGTACTACTCCAAAGTTATTCCAAGGTTAAGACTTGCCAAGTTCCAATAATTCAAGGATTATTTTGCAATTTTCCACATATGATTTATATAGGGACCATTCATGTCAATACTTGAAACTTGAAGGACTAAATGTGTAATTTCTTCAAATATTTCACCCAGGGACTAAGCTTGGAAATTTGTGAACTCCAAGGACCAGTGTTGACTTTTTCTTCCAAAATCTGCTTAGGGGCTATTTCTGCCAAATTCCAAACATGAGGGACCATTTTTGCCAATTTTGCAAACTTTTGCTCCAAGGACTATTTTTGGCATTTGGTGATTCTCCAAGTTGTGTTTTGACATTCTGAGCTCAAAAATTATAATTTACTTCCCTGGCTCTGGCTTTTGACATGATTTCAAAACTCGTGCTCGTTTTTGTCCTTTTTGGCCTGATTTGTGACAATTTCTGAAATATCCATTCCTGCATGATCACAAACACCAAAACACAATATCTTTGGCATTTATGGTTAGTTTGTGTCTGTTTTGGTCTTAAAATGGACAGAAAAAGGTGTGTGAATAAGCACACACCAAATCCCCCCAGACTAAGGTATTGTCGTATCCTCACGCAATGGGATCAATTCATGCTCTCTAAGATAAATGACTTTCATAACTCTTTCTACTAATGTTGAAGAAGTAGCAAAATGTTCAAAAGAGAGTACAAAATCATTTATTTCAGAGAACGCTCCGTTTTCCAGCTTTATTTCCTACACTAATATTTACGTACTTTTTACACTTTTTATGTGACGGGATGTTTTGACTTTCATTATTTTGAAATAACGTTTAGGGTCACAGAGTAGGAAACACAGCTCAGAGAGAAGTGTCTATACGGATAGAATTCATCATTCCTGATTTTTCACCAGTTCCTATGCTAAACGTAAAAACGAAGTCATAGTTTGAATTACAAGGTAGATGCTAACACTACTCATGGAAGTTACTTGTGTAATAACTTCTGTCTCCCATTTTCCTATTTTCCTCTATTTATTTTATTTTTGGTGAGAGATGAATTTCTTCATATTTTCTCGTTTCGATAATTTTTATTCTGATAAAGATACCATATTAAGACGCTAAGTAGTTTTCTATCTTTTCTCGAGAATCACTGCTTTAAAAATGAGGTCCACATCAAAGATTTTGGATTCATACAGACTCATAGATGTTAGTTGAGGAGAAATACACGTGCACCTCATGTATCTGGGCTAGGACCCTGCACATGCACCTCACGCGCCATCAACTTTTGTCTAACACTTAAGCACATAACTCACTCTTATTCATCATTATCATATTTTTTAAATGTTGACTCACATAACATAAGGTATTTCCACTCTAGACGTTCCTGAAATGAGGACCCAAAGGTTTTAGGTCAAGACCTCACATATTTCCGAAAAGAGGTTCAAAAGTCCCGTTTTTAGAATTGAAGCTCATAGAATGACCTTGATGTGTACCCAACTTTTTTAAAACAAGGATTCTCTTAAGAGGATAAAGAACAAAGTTTCGGTAGAACATAATGCCTTTAATTATTATTTTTACAAATATATAAGGTGAGATAATTTTGTGGGAGCAAAAAGCCACAAGTACCTACGATGAGCTCTAAAGAGAACCAACTACTCCATGTTTAGCATCTAACTTCTAAAAAAACTCTATATTAATAGCTCATTGGCACGAATATTTCGACGCTTCAACTAACGGATGATCACTAGTGCATTTCTTGGCTCGCTGGCACGTTATTTGCATAACGGATGGTCACCAAGTCATACACTAGCTCACTGGCGCGATTAGTCAATTAATCTAATAATCGGATGGTCACTACCTCAAGAAATGAAATTCATGGACGCTTAGGCTCACAGAGTTAAGGGAACAGCTAGGGCTCAATGTGCCCAGTCAGGTCAAAATTTCTATTTCTACTCTACCCAGCGGAAAGTCAAACAAAGTGTCAAAACTTATTATATTTTTGCAGAAAATTTTCAAATTTTTTCAATTTTTTGGTGATTTTTGATGAAAATTTTTCAATTTTTTGGATTTTTCGAGAAAAACAGAGTTGCATGAGTAAACGGCACATGAAAGGTGCAAGTCAAATCGAAGATACCCCCCCCCCCCCCAGACTAAAATTAAACATTGTCCTCAGTGTTTCAAAGGCGAGGGTCATCCTACGTTGTATCTAAGGCCGTTTATTAATTATGCCAAAAGATAACCTTAGTAAAGGATATCAGATTTCTTGAATAATGAAGCTTTTATGAAGTAAGGACAAAAACACAAGCACGAGAGCCTTCATGCTTTGGGAACAATTACTTGTACAAACACAACAACCACAAGACAAAAGATGTAGAAGATGTTGCCCTCTTCCCGTTACTTTTATTATAAAGAAGAGAGAAGTCAGAAACATGGGTGAAAACCCATGTGCATGCTAATGTTTTTGTTCCCGAGTCACCAGCTTGACTCGATCGCCGAATTTATTGGTTCGTGGGGAAAGTTTGGAGATCCGGGATAACCATAGGTGGTATGTCCCTTCCAAAGTAGTGTTTCAACCTATGACCATTCCCTTTCAAGTTGGGACCGTCGGGTTGAGATAACTCAACAGTTCTATATGGAAACACTTTGGTGATAGTGAAAGGCCCAGACCAACGGGTTTTTAATTTCCCCGAGAAAATCTTTAATCTTGAGTTGAAAAGAAGGACTTGATCACCAACGTTGAAAATGTGGTTCTTAATCTTTGAGTCGTGGATCTTCTTTGTCTTTTCTTTGTAGATCAAAGACTTCTCGTAAGCCTGATCATGAAGTTCGTTTAATTCATTTAATTGAACCTTGCGGTGATCACCCGCTATCTGGAGGTCGAAGTTGGCATGTTTCAAGGCCTAGTAGGCTTTGTGCTCTAGCTCAATCGGTAGATGACACGCCTTTTCGTATACCAGCTTATATGGAGTGCACCTTATGGGTGTTTTGTAAGCTGTACGGAAAGCCCAGAGAGCATCATCTAGCTTATCCGACCAAGAGGCACGATTTTCTCCTACTTCCCTCTCCAGAATTCTTTTTAATGCCATGATTTGAAACCTCCACCTGCCCACTTGTTTGGGGGTGATGCGCAGTGGAAAGACGGTGAGTGACACCGTACTTCTGCATTACTGTTGGGATATGAAGATGAAAGTACTTCTGGAAGTTCAAAGTACTGTTGTGTCAAAGTGCTGCTCAAAGATCAAAGTGCTGTTCAAGGTTAAAGTACTGCTCGTGCATGAAGATTATTTAAAGTACTTCTAAGATAAAGGACTGAGATGCAATATTGTGTAAAGGATTGTTATGTAATATTATCAGAATATTCTAGAATTAGTTAGGGATATAGTTTACTTGTCGTTCAAGTATTGTAAACCGACTTAAGGTTTTCCTTATGCCTATAAAAGGAGCCTTAGTATGGTATTAGACATATGCATTCAAGAAAACGAATACTAGAATACGATATTAGAAAAGTTAGGGATTGTTAGTGAATCTGTGTTTAGAGAAGCAGGTTCAAAGTTGGTTTTAATATAATTCAAAGTTCTTCTTAGCTTTGTGTTAGTAGATTCCGCATACTTTACAAAGTAACATCAGTGTTTCATTATTAGTAGTTTTAAGTTATTCTAAGATTACTAAAACCTTACAAGCTACAAAGTAGTTTGATCAGAGTATATCGATCCAACAAGTGGTATCAGAGCTTGTGTGGAAACTCTGATTAAGAAGAAACCCTTAAAACCGATTTTACAACAAACCCGTAAAGATGTTGACAGAAGTTGTACGAGTTCCTTCCATCACCTTAGTCAGAATTCCTATTGTCAAGAAGGGAGATTATGATCTATGGAGCATGAAGATGAGGCGGTACATTGCTATCACTGACCATGCACAATAGGATGTGATTATCAATGGTAATGTTTTCATTGATGAACCTGTATCCATTGAAGGACAACCTACACCACCTAAGCCAACCTTGCTAGTTGCCACCAAAAGAAATCAAGATAAGGCTCTTAACATACTGCTTTCTGCCATTCCTGATGGTCACCTATTGAAGTTTCATGATGCTAAGGATGCAAAACAACTATGGGCTGCTATTAAGACTAGATTTGGAGGTAATGATGCTTCCAAGAAGATGCATAGAAACCTATTAAAACAACAGTTTGAAACATTCACTATTGGTGAAAGAGAAGGCCTTGACTCTGCCTATGACAGATATCTAAATCTACTCAGTATGCTAGAGTTATATGGAGCAGAGGTATCTGTTGAAGATGCAAATTTGAAGTTCTTGAGGAGTTTGCCATCTTCATGGCATGTGGTTGCTACTATGATAAGAGGACAACCTGGTTTAGACAATATGGACTTTGATGATCTCTACAACAATTTAAAGGTGTATGAGTATGAGATGAAGGGTAACAAAGGCTCAAGTTCTCATAGTATTGCTTTTGTATCTTCTGAAAACAGAGGTAGTACTTCCACTAAAAGTACTGCTTACCCTGTCCAAAGTACTGTTGAAGAGAAACAGCATCCATGTACAACCATGGTCACTACCACTTCATTACCATCAAATACCACCAACTCAGATGATGTTCTATATTCATTCTTTGCTCAACAAACCACTCTACCTGTTACTTATCAAGAAGATGTCTTGCAAATTGATGATGATGCTCTAGAAGAAATTGACATAAGATGGCAGGTTGCCATGATCACTACAAGGATCAAGAAGTTTATGAACAAGACAGGGAGAGGTATTGATTTCAAAGCTAAGCAAGGTATAGCATTTGATAAGTTTAAGATTGAATGCTTCAATTGTCAAAAGACTGGTCACTTTGCAAGGGAATGCTAATTTGCAAAGTATCAGGAAAACAGAATGATTAAAAAACCCAATGTTGAAAGAAAGGAGGTTCCTATTGCTGAGCCAAAGTCACAAGCTTTGGTGGCTCAAGAAAATCTATCAGAAGTTAACTGGAGTAATGAATTTGATGATGAACCAGTAACCTACTCTATGGTTGCATTGGAAGAGGTTGATTGGAGCACAACTTTTGATGAGGAACCAGGATATGCAGCTTTGAAATCAGGAGATGGTCTAGGAAGCTTTGATTGGAGCATGGAAAGTGAAGAAGAACCTGTTCAGCTTGCTATGATGGCTGCTTCACCAAGTTCATCCACTATCTCTGAGGTATGTTCTAAATGTAGTAACTCTTATCAAAAGATGCTTAAAGAATATGAAACTGAAAGAGATAACTATTGAAGGGCTAGGTCTGAGATAGCTGGTTACCAATTGACTTTAGAGTCAATGGAAGCCAAGATAATCACACATGAAAATAATGAAGTAGCTTGGGCAGAAAAATATGAGCAACAGGATTATCAATTAAAGTTAAGTGAGTGGAAGTTAGGATGTAAGGTTTCTGAACTAGAAAAGATCACTATAGAAAGAGATAAGTTGTTAGCAAAACTTGCTGTTTGGAAAGAATCAGGTCTGTCACATGTAAGTTTTGTTGAAAAACAAAGAACTGCAAACATTAAGACTGGCCTAGGTTATGATGATAGTAGTTTAGAAGAGATCCCAACTAGGAACATGGAACTAAGTCTTTCACAGGAGACCTCAACTAGTGATGAAGAATTCATAAGCTTAGAAGAAAACACATATAGTGATGAGGAATCACCTTGTTCAATACCTCCTGTATTTAAGAAAGACAAGGGATACAATGAAATTCCTCCACCCACAGGTAGTTTTCAACCACCTAGGACAGATGTTTCTTGTTTTTGAGTAGACAATTTAGAATTCAGGAAAAAGCATAAAGGTCAATCTACTTCAAGTCAATCTAGTCCTGAGTCCTTAAGAGAAACTGTTGAGAAACCTAGGGATGATAACAAGGGATCTGGGAGTGAAAAAGTCTTTTCAAAACAAGCAGTACTTCCAAAAACTTCTCAAAGTACTGTTGATCATTCAGCAGTACCTACAAGGAAATCTTTTCAAAATACTGCTTATTGTAGAAAACCTTTTAGGAGTGGATTTGGGAATATGGGACCAAAGTTATGTTATGTATGTTATAGTCCTCATCACTTGATTAAGGACTGTGATTATCATTCAGAATACTTAAGCAAATTCCTAAAGACTACATCTGCAAACCATAAGCACAGGGAGAATAAACCAGTTTGGAATCATTCACATAGGTTTAACCATAGTAATTTCTCCAATGATTATAGGTACCCTCACCATAAAAGACCATTCTCTAAACCCCCAGTACCTTCAAGAAATACTTTTCAAAGTACTTGTAAAATAGTACCTTCTCAAAGTACTGTTAGGAATTCCCCCAACCAAGGTACTGCTAGCAATAACTCTAATGTAAGACCTAGGAGATTTAATTCTTGCAAACCTAGAAGGCCTTACAACTCAAGAAAAGTACCTAGATCAAAGAACCCAACACCAACTGTTACAACTAAATGGGTTAATAAAGAAAGTACTATTGAGGGTGAAACATTACTTTCAGAATATAAGGGTGTAAAAAGGAGTGTTAATAAGAATCAGTCATAGGTTTTTGAAACAAAGACACTAATTCTTGATAGTGCTTTCAAAAATAGTGGTGATTACATACTCAAAGAATTTGAGTATGTTACTCCACAATGGGAACACAAGTTAGTAATGGCTTGGGTTCCTAAAAGAAACTAACCTTTTTCATCTTTATGCAAGGCAACCCAGAAGAGGAGCTTAAAGATCATCTTATTGTTGATAGTGGTTGCTCTGGAAGCATGACAGGAGCAAAAGAGCTCTTGTCAGATTTTAAAGCTTATTTTGGAGGAAGAGTTGCATTTGGGAATGATCCTGATGGAGGGAGAATCACTGGGAAAGGAACCATCAAGGCTGGATCCATTGATTTTGAGAATGTTAGATATGTGAAGGAGCTTAAATTCAATCTTTTGTCAGTTTCTCAGATCTGTGACAAGAAATATCTGTGTTATTCCTTGACACTGAATGTCTTATTCTCTCCCCTGATTTTAAGTTAGAAGATGAAAACTTGGTGATGCTGAGAGCACCAAGAACCAATGATGTGTACAGCATAGATTTGAAGAATATCAATTCTACTTAAAGAGCAACATGTTTCGTTGCAAGGGCAACAATGGAAGAAGCACATCAATGGCCCAGAAGATTAGGGCATGTAAATTTCAAAAACATCAACAAATTGGTCAAAGGCAATTTAGTTAGAGGTTTACCTCCTAAAACATACAGGAATGATCACTCATGTCTGGCTTGCAAGAAGGGTAAACAACACAAGGCTTCATGCAAAAAAATTGAAGAAAGAATCATTAGAGAGCCTTTGGAATTGCTGCATATGGATCTGTTTGGACCTGTTTCTGTTGCAAGTTTAAACAAGAAGAAGTACTGTTTGGTTATAACAGATGATTGTAGCAGATTTAGCTGGGTCTTTTTCTTGGGATTTAAAGATGAAACCTTTGATGCTATTCATAATCTTATTATAGCACTTGATAATCAGTTAAGACTCAAGGTTAGATCTATTAGATGTGATAATGGGACTGAATTCAAGAATCAGCTTATGGATGAATTTTGTGCCAAGAAAGGAATTAAGAGAGACTTTAGTATTGCAAGAACTCCTCAGCAGAATGGAGTTGCAGAAAGGAAGAATAGAACTTTGATTGAAGTAGCAAGGACAATGCTTGCAGATTCTCAATTACCTGTTCCATTTTGGGCTAAAGCTGTAAGTGCTGCTTGTTATGTGTTGAATAGAGTATCTGTGACAAAACCTCAGATGAAGACACCTTATGAGTTACTTATGGGAACGAAACCAAACATTAATGTTGGGTTTTGAGTTATGCCACTAAGTTAAACTACTGCTTGGTGAAACTGCTGCTAAGGTGAGAATGCTGCTAAGGTTAAAGATTCTGCTGCTGTCATTCAAAGTGCTGCTATGGAAAATACTGCTAGTGGAATCTACTGCTAAAGATATATGCATGTATACGTAACAGATAATTATAGAATAGATTATGTGTATATCTTATGTATCTAGAATATTCTTATCTTGTGTAGAAAGGTATTGTAAACCTAGTAGGACTCCTTGGCCTATAAAAGGAGGATCCTAGGGTTAGATTGAGTACGTTTTATTGTTTTAGCTTCGTTTACACTTCAAGGTTGTAAAACCCTAGCATTGTCTAGTGCTCGTATTAATATATTGAAGTGTTGATTGTGAATAATTGTTCTTCTTAAATTAAGCTTTAATATTCCGCGTTTTAGCTGAAGCGTTAAACTCAAGTCAACTTCTATATAAGATCGCTTGCTCAACTGGGATCAACAAGTGGTATCAGAGCTTGTGATCTAGAAGTTGAAATCAAGAAGAATTTATTCCTTGCAAGTTTACTGTTCCAAAACAATTGCTGAAGATGGGTGATGACACACATATGGTGACTGCTTTGAAGGTTCCCATGCTCAACCCTGGAGAGTATGAGCTATGGAAGATGCGAATAAGATAGTACATTCGCATGATTGACTTTAACATGTGGAATGTAATTATCAATGGTGATTCTTTACCAAAGAAGGGTGCTGATGGAAAAGAGATACCAATAAAGTCTGCTGAAGAGAACTCAGTAAGGAAGATGGAGATCAAGGCACACAATATTCTCTTAATGGGAATAACTAATGAATTTCAATTGGACTTTTATGGATGTGAGACTGCTAAAGACTTGATGGATGTTGTTGAGTTTAGGTTTGGAAGGAATGATGCTACTAAGAAGTCAAGGAAAAATATGTTGAAGCATCAGTTTAAGAACTTTACTACTGAAGGTGGAGAAAAGATCAATGGCACATACAACAGGCTTAATCAACTAGTCAGTCACTTAAAGCTTGTTGGCTATATGGTTCCACAAGAAGATGTAAACCTCAAGTTCCTTAGAAGTCTTGCACCTAAATGGAGTATGCACACAGTTGTTTGGAGGAATAAGCCTGACTTTGAAACTATGAAGCTGGAAAGCCTCTGCAACAATTTGAGAGTATATGAACCAGAATTGAATTCTACATCTACATCTTCCTCTGGTACTCAAAATCTTGCCTTTGTATCTTCAAAGTCAAAAGGATCTCGAGAATCTCACTCTACTGCTTATGGAGTATCTGCTGCTGATGGATCTGCTGCTAGTTCTAATGATAATATTTCCATCAGTGATATTGGTTTATGTGCATTCTTGGCTGATCTAACATCAAGTATAAGGTCACAGGTTATGAATCAAGATTTGGATCATATTGATCCTGATGATCTTGAAGAAATTGATCTTAAATGGCAAATGGCCATGTTGACCTTAAGTGTAAGAAAATTCTTGAAGAGAACTGGAAGAGAAGTCAAGTACAGGGCATAAGAAAATGTAGGATTTGACAAGTCAAAGATAGAGTGCTATAATTGAAACAGGAAGGGTCACTTTGCCAGGGAATGTAGAGCTCCAGAGAAGAATGCTGAAGCTCCAAAGAAGACTACTGAAGAACCAAAGAATACCACTACTGCATTGGTATCTTGTGATGGATTGGGAGATTATGATTGGAGTGATATGGCTGATGAAGAACCAAACTATTTTCTAGTGGCTTAAGTTAGACCTAAAGTGCATAACTTTGCACTTATGGCTTATGCATCATCATCTTTTGGCTCTGACTCTGAGGTATCCAATGATTCTGTTCTATCTGTGTGTTCTTTTAAGGCCTGTGCTGACACTGTAGAAGAACTTAAGTCTAGGAATGAGAGTTTAATTAGAGAAGTTGAACACCTAAAACTTGATAACTTAGGTTACAAAGTAGGTATTCAAAATGTTGAAAGAAGACTAGAGTATCTAAAACAGTGTGAGCTAGAGTATGTAGATAGAATTAAGCAACAGGATGTTGAGATTTTTAAGAAAAATAATGAAATTGAATTTCTTAAGAATAAATTAGAAGAAGCAGAAAGAGATAGAGATGCAGCTCTTGCTGATAAGGAAAAACATATAGTGAGAGTAAATAAACAACAATATGCTTCTGATTTGGTTAATAAATCAATTGAGAGTACCTTGATGAGGAAAGGAAGTGGAATATGCTACAATGAGGTTGCTCCTCCTGTTAAGAGTGCCTATGCTCCACCAGGAAAAGAATTGTCTTTCATTAATGAGCTAGAAAAACCTGTAGGTGAATCTAGTACAAGTGTCTAAGAAACATCTAAGGTTGAGGTTAGAAAATTTCCTGAGGCTCCTATTATTGAAGACTGGCATTCAGATAGTGATGAGGAACAGGTTGACCTTGAACAAATTGAGAAAAAGGAAGAAATTCCTACAAAAGTTGAACCTAAAATTGAACAGGTTAAGTTTTTAAGACCTGTGTTAAGTAAGGGCATCTCTAGGAAAATGGTAGAATATAATGAGGTTCCTTGATGAGGCGAAAAATGATCCACTTTTAGGGGGTCATTTAAGCCGGAATTGGAATTTATTTGATCAAATATTGCCCTAAATCGTTCCTTTTGTGAATTTAGGTACTTGGGAGTGAATTCTGGAAAAGGAAGCATTTTGGACGTTTTTGGAGCATAAAAGTGAAGAAAACGGCAAAGTCTTGATTTTCCTTGCTAGGAACAGTACCTGACGGCGTCAAGAGGAATTTGATGACGGCGTGAAGAGCAATTTTGGTGACGGCCCATAGAAAACGTGATGGCGTCAGAACATGGCCGTCAAGAGTAAAAGTGGTGACGGCCCAGAGCAGCAATACACATGACGGTGTCAGATCTGGATCTAGGCAATCCGAGAATATTTTTGGCGGCGGGTTGACGGCGTCAGAACTTTCTTCTTGACGCCGTCACCTTAGGAAATCTATATTAGTTTTTGTAATTTTCATTCTAAAGAGAGGAGAATTTTAGGGTCAAACTTAATAAACCCTAACACGACTTTTACAATATTTTCAAGGGTTTTTACCCCTTAAAACCCTTCATGTTCAATTGAGATAAGTATCCTTTCAATTCATTCAATATGTCTATGTGTTGTTTGAATATATCTTACGCTTGTCTTAATTTTAACATGATAGGCTAGATCTCTTGTGTGTTTTCTTAGATGTAATGAAACCTAGATGTTGATTATAGGTTGATTGCTTGTTTATAGTTGTAATGGATGAATGATTTCGATGTTAGGCTTAAGAAAACTGGCAGACTTCCATTGTGTAACATGCTTGAACGTCTTAAGAAACATGAACCAACGCGTATTAAAGTTTTTATGGTTGTATTTAATGCATGAGCGAATTCTAGTGATCCCATGTTAGGAGCTTCTTGCAGGCTCGACATAGGAGTGAAGTAGGAGCTTCATAGAGTTGGGGAAGTACGTACGCCACCCCACGACTGGTATTAAGGAATATAACCCGTCATCCACGCAACTGTAACAAACAATTAACTTGTAAAAGATATCTAGGGAGTAGTGAAATCTAAGTAAACACAATTCTCCTATTTATTGTTCACATCACTAGTTTAATTAGTTTATTTTCATTTTTGTTCTTTTATTTTGGTTGCATCTTAGTTATTGGGTTAGTTGATTAGCAACTAATTCCGCCCACTCCTCTAAAAACCGAGATTTTTAATTGCTTTTCATAAAACATAAAAATACAAAAAGAATCTTCCCTCACCTCTATACCTAGTTTTTAGGCTTTCTAATCCTAGCGACACTACTCCTGAGTTGAACGATCAATCCCCCGGTACTTGTCACTATACTATACTACAACGATCAGGTACACTGCCTGGTGGGGGTTGTAAGCTTCTCGAGATCCCTTGAGAGGTAAAGCCTAGTGCAATTCACACGCATCAAGTTTTTGGCGCCGCAGCCTGGGGAATAGTTATTGTCTAGGTTAGAATTTCTTTTTATTAGGTCTACTTGCTAGATTCCTTTCTAGTACGATTTTATTTTTATTTTTAGGTTTTTTTTAGTCTATCTTATTTCTTTGTTTCCTTTGTTCGTAAACTATCTCGATGGATAACAATAACATTGATCGTTTGATTCCTGTTATTCATGTTCTTCGTGCAGGATTTTCCAAATGCCCGCCCCAATCCCTTCAGTGGAAAATGAAAACCCACCTAACCTCTCGCCTAACCACCACTTTGACAATAATTCTGAATGGAGGAGTCTGACCATGATGATGACCATAGGGCTAGTCCTTTTTACTATTCAGACTCCGATGAGGATCTAGACTATGGTGATGTGATTAATGAGGATAGGATGGAAGATGAAGTGAACCCTCTTAGGCATGTTGACCCTAGAACAAGGATTGAGTGTGATAGATCATTCAATATGCAATTTCCTTGTAAGATTGGATTTAGGAGCTTTAATGCCTACCTTAACTCATCTCTCCCAATGAACATAATCTCGCGTAGTGAATATAATAAAATCATGGTAGATGAGTTAGAATACAAAGGAGATAATGTTATTGCTAGGACAATGCCATTGCATGTGTTTGTAGGAAGCTTTGTTTATCTTGTTGAGTTCATGGTTATGGAGAATCTAGGAGAATTTATCGATAGTAAGTTAACCCAAGTTGTGTTTGGGAAACCTTTCAAAAGGTTGACCAATCTTGATGAAAAACTTATGGATGGGTTAATTACATTCTCGGATGGGGATGAAGATTTTGTCTACCAGATGCCCCGTGCACACCCTAGGTTCAAGGATTTTTCCATGGAGAAGTGTTGTAGGTATCCGCCCCTAGAAATGCTAAGTGAGAATGATAAAAGAAAAGGGCTTAAATATACTCATGAAAAGAATAAAAGATATTATCGTGGATGTTTAGAGTTAAGTGATGATTATAAGAAAGATGAGGCGACTATTAGATGGCTTACCCTTGGTTATGTGAGCATAAGCGACACACGATAACCCATGACCTTGAGTCTAGCTACAAGACTCGTAAATAAAGAAAAGCGCTTCTTGGGTGGCAACCCATGATTTGTGTGATTTTTAATTGTTTGATTGTTATTTGTTTTCGTATGCATGCTTTATTTTTATTGTTGGTAGATCATGTTTCAAAACTAAAATGGTGAAAATACTTTATTTTGTCGTTTGGCTTAGTCTTAACTTCATCCAAAGGTATTTCGCAAAAGATAAGTGTAAGGGGAAACCCCAAATATGTTTTTAAGAAACAAAATTGATCATGATTCTCCACAATATTAAATGAACATGTATATTCGTATTTGTTAGAGTCAAATGCTTGTATCGAGTCATAATGATGTTTTGAAGGATTTTTCAGGAAGTAGGACAAAGTTTTTCTAGAAATTTTCCGGAAACTTAACGTAAGAATTTCTGCAGGTCACTTCTGACGGCGTCAGGAAGAAATTCCTGACCGCGTCACGTGTAAAAATCTGGAAATTTTGCTAGTTTTGTTTTTCTAACGGAGTCTTAAAGTTTTTGTTGAATCTTTAGTTTTATAAACTCCAGGGAATCTGCAAACATCATTCCACAAGCATTATATCTTACTTTGCTTTCTAGGATTTGTTATCATATATAGATTGCCGCCGATTTTACGCGAGGTTACCTTGTTTGTTTTCTCAGGTTTAACAGGTTATGTATGACAAGAAGATGATTTATATTTCTGGAAGGGAAGCTTTGATTGTTCATTTTCTTGGAGGAAGATTTAACCGTGTTACCACACTATCCATACCGAGTGAATCAGGGGAGTATTTGATTTCATTCTTTTACCTATTCCACTTTTACAATCTTTAATTGAACATTGGGGACAATATTCATCCTAAGTGTAAGGGGAGGGTAAATGATGATACCTTATAGTATACACTTTCACTTGAGTTTGTTTGTTTGATGGTAGGTGTGTAATAAAACTATGAGAAATACTTGTTAGTGTAATTTTAGCGCCAAATTTAAATTTTTTTACAACATTTAGGAGTGAAACTTTAGCCTTAGCAAGCGTCTCATGGATAGGAGTAATATGACTAGCACAAAACCGTACAATTCAGAAAAATTTTCCACCCAAATATGTGAGGTTCGCCTTTAGATTTGATAGGAAAAGCATTTACTATTAGTGCTTATGAGTGTACCGGTAGCATTTAGATTCTAGAACTTGCGTTAGTGATGCATCCCAAGACCGCTAGTGAGACTACATTCGTGTAGTTGGATTTACTACATGATAAGCGGCATTAGGATCACCCTTGTGTTAAACCCGTATCATAATTACTTGACCATTTAAGTCATATTACTTGGCTAGTTAAGTCAATTAATTTTTCCCACACCTTAGCGTTGTACTCATTTTTAGTGCACGAAACCCCTAGTACACCCCTCCGAGCCTATCTTTTCGTTTCTAACTTTAAGCATCCTACTTAAAGGAAGAATTTGTTACACCCCACTTAAATTTACAACCAAATCGCCTTAGCCTTCCGTGTATGCACTCATCTTTAGTGCATTATTGTTATTTGTTTAAACCCTTAGTTAATTATCTAATTGATTACATGGTTGCTAAGTCGAGTCATATCCTTGTACATATTGTTTTGGGACGATTGGGATGATTGGGTAAAGTACTAATGTTATGGAGTAATGGGGAAGAACATCTATTATTACCCCATATGTACGTTAATCTTAAAAAGTACTCCAAGTGTTTTGATAATCTTTATTCGAATCATTAGATTAGTTTATTGTAAAGTATGTAAAAATTCAAGTGTAAGGGGAATGTTCATTCCCTATGATGTATTATTTTGGATGGTAGGGTAAGAGTGTATGCAAAAAAAAAATAAATAAATAAAAAAAAATAAAAAAAGAGAAAAAACATACGGACTACCATCCCCGTTTCATTCTATGTTTATTTTATGTTTTTGTTATTTTTCATTTATTAGCTTAAGTCGAGTCTAGTCTTGGCTTAGCAACGCCATAATTGTACATGTAATTAACCAAGATTATTAACTCGCCACCAGTAAAGATTGCCTTTATCCAACAAAACCGTGTATTCCATATCCCTACACCTAACGTTATAACCCTTTAAAAGGCTTCTTTGATAGTTTATCCTAGGTGCTTACGCCATGTGGTGGAGGTTTGATCCTTTCCCAAGACTATGGTAATCTTTTTTGCTATGACAGGCAGTGAGAGATGTTTTCCATTTCCATATTGTGATATTTACTTTATTACACCCGAGAGATGTGAGTATCTAAACACTATTTGTGAGGTGCTAGTATATGATCTCCGTGCTTGTCTTTGGTCTTTAGTGGAACGATTATTTGTTGTAATTACTTTTATATTAGTGTTAAATGACCCCTAACTTGTATTTTGAATAGAATAAAAGCGCATTTGCTTGAGGACAAGAAAATATCAAGTGTAAGGGTATATGATGAGGCAAAAAATGATCCGTAGAGGGTCATTTAAGCCGGAATTGGAATTTATTTGATCAAATATTGCCCTAAATCGTTCCTTTTGTGATTTTAGGTACTTTGGGAGTGAATTCTGGAAAAGGAAGCATTTTGGACGTTTTTGGAGCATAAAAGTGAAGAAAACGGCAAAGTCTTGATTTTCCTTGCTGGGAACAGTACCTGATGGCGTCAAGAGGAATTTGATGACGGCGTCAAGAGCAATTTTGGTGACGGCCCAGAGAAAACGTGACGGCGTCAGAACAGGGCCGTCAAGAGTAAAAGTGGTGACGGCCCAGAGCAACAATACACATGACGGCGTCAGATCTGGATCTAGGCAATCCGAGAATACTTTTGGCGGCGGGTTGACGGCGTCAGAACTTTCTTCTTGACGCCGTCACCTTAGGAAATCTATATATAGTTTTTGTAATTTTCATTCTAAAGAGAGGAGAATTTTAGGGTCGAACTTAATAAACCCTAACACGACTTTTACAGTATTTTCAAGGGTTTTTACCCCTTGAAACCCTTCATGTTCAATTGAGATAAGTGTCCTTTCAATTCATTCAATATGTCTATGTGTTGTTTGAATATATCTTACGCTTGTCTTGATTTTAACATGCTAGGCTAGATCTCTTGTGTGTTTACTTAGATGTAATGAAACCTAGATGTTGATTATAGGTTGATTGCTTGTTTATAGTTTTAATGGATGAATGATTTCGATGTTAGGCTTAAGAAAACTGGCAGACTTCCATTGTGTAACATGCTTGAACGTCTTAAGAAACATGAACCAATGCGTACTAAGGTTTTTATGGTTGTATTTAATGCATGAGCGAATTCTAGTGATCCCATATTAGGAGCTTCTTGCAGGCTCGACATAGGAGTGAAGTAGGAGCTTCATAGAGTTGGGGAAGTACGTACACCGCCCAACGACTGGTATTATGGAATATAACCCGTCATCCACACAACTGTAACAAACAATTAACCTGTAAAAGATATCTAGGGAGTAGTGAAATCTAAGTAAACACAATTCTCCCATTTATTGTTCACATCACTAGTTTAATTAGTTTATTTTCATTTTTGTTCTTTTATTTTGATTGCATCTTAGTTATTGGGTTAGTTGATTAGCAACTAATTCCGCCCACTCCTCTAAAAACCGATATTTTTAATTGCTTTTCATAAAACATAAAAATACAAAAAGAATCATCCCTCACCTCTAGACCTAGTTTTTAAGCTTTCTAATCCTAGCGACACTATTCCTGAGTTGAACGATCAATCCTGGTACTTGTCACTATACTATACTACAACGATCAGGTACACTGCCTGGTGGGGGTTGTAAGCTTCTCGAGATCCCTCGAGAGGTAAAGCCTGGTGCAATTCCCACGCATCATTCCTAGAGGTCAACTGAATGGATTCTATAATAAGCCTAGGGGAAATCAGAGAAACTTTAATAACCTAGTTTCAAACAAATTAGGTAGTGAGTTTCAATTAAAGAAAAAGGCTTGTTATATATGTGGTAGCTTTGAACATTTGATAAATAGTTGTACTGACCACACAAAGCCTGTTTGGAATCAATATTCAAGGGTGAATCATAAATATGTTTCTAAAAATACTCACCCTCATCCCAATAAAAACATGATTCCAAGGGCTGTGTTGTTAAGATCTCGTGCAACTAGATCTATTTATGCTGCTAAATCAAATGGTGCTTTTAAAACCACAACTGGTTTTGTTGCTGGCTCTACTGCTAGTAAGCAATCTGCTACTAGCATGCACTCTGCTGCTAGTAAGCAATCTGCTACTAGTACAAAACTTTCTACTTCCGGGCCAAAAGTTTTATCAAATGCAGTTGTTGGAAATCATTTTTATGCTGTTAAGGCCTTAGCTTACTGGGTTTGGAAACCTAAATCATCTGTTTCAAACACTGTTTCCAAAAACAGCAGTGCTTCAAGTGATTTAAAGAAATTTAACTATGTTGATGCACAAGGCAGATCCAAGCCAGTAATGGCTTGGGTCCCCAAGAGAAACTAATTTCTCTATTTTCATGTGCAGGGTAATCTACTGGATGATCTAAAAGATATGGTTATAGTTGATAGTGGATGCTCTGGACATATGACAGGAGATGAGTCTCAACTTGATGACTTTGAGGCTTTTGAAGGTGGTTATGTTGCTTTTGGGAATGATCCAAAAGGTGGAAAGATTGTTGGTAGAGGAACTCTAAGGACAGGAAATTTGGATTTTGAGAAGGTGTTTCTTGTGAAAGGGCTAAAGTTTAACTTCTTTAGTGTCTCACAAATGTGTGACAAAACGAACTTTTTTCTCTTTACAAATACTGAATGTATGATCCTTTCTCCTGATTTTCACTTTCCAGATGATAAATTTATGCTATTGAAGGTCCCTAGAAATGAAAATATATACAGTGACCATATTAAGAACATTGTTTCCAAAAGAGCTTTAACTTGTCTAATTGCAAAAGCCACTATTGATGAGTCTAAATTATGGCATAGAAGACTTGGGCACCTGAACTACAAGACAATGAACAAGTTGGTGAAAGGAAATCTTGTGAGAGGAATGCCCACAAAGCCGTTTGAAAATTGTGAGACTTGTGTTGCTTGTCAAAAGGGTAAATAGCACAGAGTTTCATTCAAGTCAAAGACAGTGAACACAATTACTAAGCCCTTGCATTTACTACACATGGACTTATTTGGGCCTGTTTTTGTAAACAGTTTGAACAAGAAGTCATATTGCCTAGTTGTCACAAATGACTTTAGTAGGTTTACTTGGGTATTCTTTCTAGCCACTAAAGATGAAACTCCAGAGATACTCAAGGCATTCATTACAAGAGTTGAAAACCTGCACAACCACAAAGTGAAAATAATCCGATGTGACAATGGTACTGAGTTCAAGAATAGTGTGATGAATCAATTCTGTGTGGGAAAAGGAATTCTAAGACAGTATAGTGTTGCAAGAACTCCACAACAGAATGGTGTTGCAGAGAGAAGAAACAGGACACTGATTGAGGCTGCAAGAATAATGTTATCTGATTCTAAACTACCTATACCTTTTTGGGCTGAAGCTGTGAACACTGCATGTTTTGTGCAAAACAGAAGTAAGGTAATTAAGCCTGACAACAAGACTCCATATGAGTTATTTCATGGAAAGAAACCACTGATTGATTTTCTCAAGCCATTTGGATGTCTTGTCACTATTTTAAACACTAAGGATCAGTTAGGCAAATTTGAAGAAAAAGCTGATGAAGGGTACTTGGTTGGTTACTCTGTGAATAGTAAAGCTTTCAGGGTATACAATAAGAGAACCGAACATGTAGAGGAGAATTTGCATATCAAGTTTAGTGATAACACATCAAATGTTGAAGGGAAAGGACCAGAATGGTTGTTTAATGTTGATATTCTTGCCAAAACAATGAATTATGTACTAGTGATTGCAAATGTTGATACAAACAAATCACAAGAAGAATTTGTTTTGGTTGAAAAAGTGAAGGTTGGTCCAACTTTACTACCCTTTCAGAAAGATCAAGATACACAAGAAGATGTTGTTTCTCAAGAGAAACCTAAGGAAACTAAAGAAGATATTGAAATATCTGTTGAGGCAGAAAAGGTAACCAATGAAGCTCCCAAAGTGGTTGTTGATATCTCTCCTACAAGGCCAGAAGACTCTACTGCTGACTCAGAAGACTCTAATGCTAGGCCAAAACAAGCAACTGCTGCTTCAACCAATTCTGCTGCCAAGCCTACTAAGTTTGCTTCTTTACCAAAGTTTCCTTCTTTGGACACTTAGGGTAGATCTTTTGCTGATCCAAACTATCCTGATGATCCAAATATGCCTCCTCTAGAGAATATCGATGATGATACAGATGATGAAGCCCTTGATGGTAAGCTATTTGGAGCTGAAACAAGGGTTCATAAGGATCATCCTAAAGAACAAATTCTAAGTGATCCAACATCATCTGTTCAAACAAAAAGAATGACTAAAGAGCTGAAGGATCTACAACATTAAAGTTTCTTTGCAAGATCTCTACATCAAAGAAACAGTCATAAAGATCTTCAAAATTGCTTATTTGTCTGTTTTCTATCTCAAATTGAACCCAAGAATACTTACAAAGCCTTACAAGAACCAAGTTGGGTGGAAGCAATTCAAGATGAGCTTCTGCAATTCAAACTACAAGAAGTATGGACTTTGGTTGATTTGCCAAATGGAAAAAGGGTGATTGGCACTAAATGGGTTTTCAGATGTAAAAGAGATGAAAGGGGCATAGTCATCAGAAATAAAGCAAGGTTAGTAGCACAAGGATACACATAACAAGAAGGCCTTGACTATGATGAAGTATTTGCACCAGTGGCAAGAATAGAAGCAATTAGACTGTTCTTGGCTTATGCTTCATATAAAGATTTTGTGGTGTATCAGATGGATGTAAAGAGTGCTTTTCTATATGGGACTATTAATGAAGAAGTTTATGTGTCTCAACCACCTGGTTTTGAGGACCTTGATTATCCTGACAAAGTTTACAAGGTGAATAGAGCAATGTATGGTTTACATCAAGCTCCCAGAGCTTGGTATGATACCTTGTCAACATACTTGTTAGATTCTGGGTTTAGTAGAGGAAAGATTGACAAGACTTTGTTTCTTAAAAGACAAAAGGATGATATATTGCTGGTTGAAATATATGTTGATGACATCACCTTTGGTTCTACAAACAAAGCTATGTGTGTTGAGTTTGAGAAACTTATGAAGGATAAGTTTGCTATGAGTTCAATAGGAGAACTTACCTTCTTCTTGGGTCTACAAGTTGTACAGAAAACAGATGGCATATTTATTAGTCAGGATAAGTATGTGTATGAGATTTTGAAGAAGTTTGGATTTGAAGATGCTAAGCCTGCTAAGACAACCATGGAGTCCAACAAACCTTTGTTGAAAGATGAGAATGGAAAAGAAGTAGATGTTCACTTATACAGATCAATGATTGGTTCTTTGATGTACCTTACAGCATCAAGGCCTGATATTATGTTTGTTGTATGTCCCTGTGCAAGATTCCAAGTATGTCCTAAAGAATCACATCTCAATGCTGTGAAGAGGATTTTTAGGTATCTAAGGCATCAACCTAAAATGGTATCCTAAGGATTCACCTTTTGATTTGGTGGCATATTCACACAGTGACTATGCTGGAGCTTGCTTGGATAGAAAGTCTACAACTAGAGGGTGTCAATTTCTTGGAAACCGATTTGTGTCATGGCAATGCAAGAAACAGACAGTGGTTGCAAATTCTACAACTGAAGCTGAGTATGTGGCTGCTTCAAGTTGCTGTGGACAAGTGCTTTGGATACAAAATCAACTGCTGGATTATGGGTACAATTTTATGAACACCAAAATTCATATTGATAACAACAGCACACTTTGCATAATTAAAAATGTTGTTTTTCATTCTAAAACAAAACATATTGAGATAAGACATCATTTTATAAGAGATTGTTATGAAAAGAAGTTAATTCAAATTGTTAAGATTCATACTAATAACAATGTTGCTGATCTTCTCACTAAACATTTTGATGTGGGGAGGTTTCAATTTTTAATTGCAAACATTGGTATGATAAATCTTTGAAAAACTTATCTCTTTTTGTTTTTGTAAAGTGTGTAAACGTATTGTGCTGTTTGTTACTCTGTTTCTGCTGCTTCTCAAGAAGCATGTTGTTAAGTTGGAATGTACTCTGCTGCTATTTGACTCTACTGCTAGTACATATGTTGGTATGTTTTGTGGTATTTGGACTAACATTTTGCAGGAAAAGTTTCAATGATGATTGTTGATGTTATGCAAGAATTTAAAACAGAAATGGATCATTCATCATTCATTAACATCACAAGATTACATATTCAAGAGTTACAAACACAAATCACTTCCATGGAACACAAAAGACTGCTACATCAAAAGACTACAACCTACACCTACATCAATGTCTTGGGCATGGAAGCCCAAGCACAACTTCTCTATCCTTGGGAAGAGGGGGGTTTGACTTCCTTGTTCTGGATGATGGTCTTGGTCTTAGCCTTGAAGACTGTGGTCTTTCAGGAGTAGCAGGAGGATTGTTCTGAGGCTCATCCTCATCTGAAGAAGTACAAATAAAGGGGGAAACAAGTTCCCTTGGAGATGGAGGTCTGTTGGGGATTCAAGCTGGGTCTTCTGATGATTTTGAAAAAGTTGGAGATTTAGGGGACATCACCTCTTTACCCCTGGATGTGCTTGGGGTCTGATTCAAGTTCAACAGATCCTTAAACACAGGAAGATCGTGTTTTCTTTTACGTGCTTGCACTTTTGTCCTACATCCATTGCGGGAAGGACGGAATGGTGGTACATATGTGGGGAGTGGTGCTTCACCATCGGAGGATGAATCAGAGGATATGTTTATTATTTCGGGAGTGGATTTCACTGTTATTGCGATTTGATTTGGTTGATTGGCGTTTTTGATTGCGATTAGGGTTTGATTGTGCTAAATTAGGGGAAGATTAGTTCTGTTTTTATAGGGATCACGGCGTATCAAGTGCATTTATTGTTGAGGGTCCTTTGACTTTTTGACCAAGTTTGATTAGTCAACTCTGCTGTTGGCCAAAATCAACTCTGCTGCTAGTTGTTTCATTCTGCTGCTAGTTATGTTGATACTCTGGTTGTGCTGCTACGGTTGTAAGTGTGAGGGCGGAATGTGTAACTTCTCAAAATCAGTTTAAAACCTAATTGACATCCATAATTGGTTTTTACACGCTCCAAATTAAAGTTTTCTAAAACCCAAACACCCCATTACTCTCAAAGTCAATAATCCTCAATTTCTCAAAACCCTAATTAATGGATTGCACACGTACCTGGGCAGAGCATCACAATAATGTTGCTATTTTGGATGAAGAGTTGGTCCTTGAAGGTTTCACAGACATGGTAAAATTCTTAAATGCTACTTCTCTTAGGTATGCATTAACTGTGAATCCTACTATATATGTTTCCTACATCAAACAGTTTTGGCTTACTGCTAAAGCTAAAACTAGGAATGGGGAAAAATATGTTAAAGCGATGGTAGATGGTCAACAAGTTCGTGTAACTGAATCTTCTATAAGGGAAACTCTTCTCTTAGATGATGAAACAGAGACTACGTGTCTTGTTAATTCTGCTATTTTTCAAGGTTTAAATGATTTGGGATATGAGGGAAGACATACTAATTTAAAATTTCAAAAGGCTCTCCTCTGTCCTCAATACAAATTTTTGGTACACAATCTCCTTCATTGTTTGAGTCCTAAAACTTCTGGGTGGAATGAGTTTAGTGCTACTATTGCTTCTACTATGGTATGCCTAAGCAAAGGACATCCATTTAATTTTTCAAATATGATCTTGGAGGGGATTTCAAAAAGTGTCAAAGAGTCTGGTTCTTATTTACTTTATCCAAGATTTATCCAGCTCTTTGTTGAAAATCAAATTTCCAAAGAAAGGACACATCATGCCACTTATGATGCTCCTAAAATTGTTTCAAAAATGTTTACATTCTTGATTAAAAATGGAAAAGGTTTTTCAGGCACACATACAGCTCTTACACCTTATATGGTGCAACTTGTGCAAATATTCAGGGTGAAGAATCAGGAACTCCCACTGATTCCCATCACATACCCAATTTTACTGTCTCTGTCACACAACCCAAAATACACTACACCCGTAGGAAAACCAATAAGAACACTGATCTACCTTAGGATAGTGTTAGTATGGCTGTACCAGATGAGGCTGTCCTAGGTGATGAAGGGGATATGTTGGCAAGGGCTGTCACTACTGCTTCTAGCTTAGCAGCAGAGCAGGACAGTGTTGGGAACATACTTTAGTATTTAGTCAAGTCTCGGTCATTACATTTTGTAATAGGTTGCTTTGTTAGTTATTTTATTATGTCTATGATAACATGTAAGGCCTTAAGGCCCAAAAGGCTTTAGTAAAGCCCACGTTAGAAAAGAAAGGGAGAAGGGTATGTTGCCCTAGCTCATTCTCCTATAAATACAAGGCTTATGATGCCTTAAACTTTGTTGGTTATTTTGATATTCTAATGAAACTCTTGCTTTTATAATTCTCCCATATCTTGTAATCAACCAATCCTTATATCTATCTCATTCTTTACTTGTGTGATATTAATATGGGCACCTAACAAGTGGTATCATTCGCCCAATAGAGATTGAAGTGTTGTTTATTTGGTTAACGTGGGGTTTAGGTGTGTATTTCTTTATATTTTTGCTTTTTCTTTGTTTCTTTCACTTAATCTTGAAGCTTGGACAAGTTTCAAGGTTGATATAGTGATTAGAAGCTTAGATTTTGCATAAAGTTTTGATCTTTTATAGTTTTTAGTACTTTTTCTCTTTGTTTCTTAAGTTTTGCAGCTTCTTTGATATTAGAAAACTAGTCTTTGGTACCTAAAACTTTCATATTTAGTGTTTTCTAAGTGTTGGGGAAGTTATTTGATCAAAAGAAACTCATTTCTAAGCAATTTTCTTCAAAAAGTAGTGATTTTTACTTGTTTCTGGTCACTCTACGCATAAGTTAGTGGAACAGTACAATCTGAAAGCTGTCAACAGTACTATTTGGTCTCCCTACGCAGAAGTTTACTGTTTACACGTTAGTTTTGGTGAAAAACCCCATTTCTACGCGTAAGAGAGGATTCTACCCCTAAGTTCTACGCTGAAGCTATTTTCTACGCCAAAGATCTTCGCAGAAGTCATATCCTACGCATAAGATTTTCTTACACGTAAGTTACTGAAATCTACGCAAAAGTTTCTTCAAAGGTCTTCTCTTCCAGCAAAGGTGACTCAGTACTTCCCTAGCTTGGACAAGTTAGTGGAATACTTCGACTAAGGATATCTTTCAAGCTTGGACAAGTTTGAAAGATTTGTTTGGTTTTAACCTTACGCTAAACTTAATTCTTGAGCAAAAGATTTAATCTTACGCGTAAAAAGGGAAATCTTACGCACAAACCTTGTGTTTACGCATAACATCACCTTTCTAGGCATAACTTTAAGTCTACGCATAAGTTGATTATTACGCGTAAGATTCTTAACTTTGCCCAAGGATTCTTAATCTTAACCAAAGGAACATACATTTCAATCTTCTACAAGATCCAACATTAAACAAGTGTTCTAAGATGTCTCAACCACCAAATTACTACTTCTCTCATCCTCAGCAATAGCAACATCAGCAGTATCAGCCACAGCAGTACTATCAGCAACAACCGTATCAACAACAATCACAGTCACATTTTCAGCAACAACCGTTTCAGCCAAAACAACAATATCTCATGATGCAACAACATCAAATCATTCCTCAACAACAACCATATCAAATGTCACAACAACCCACTCAGAATTTGTCCAGACAACCTCACTCGTTTGATAGAATGTGTGAAGTTATTACGACTCAACAATCCAGACACGAGGCAGGATCACTTGAAACACCTCCAATGCTAACACCTGGGAACTATGTTCAGTGGTCAAGTCGATTCTTACGATTCCTTGAACTTAAGAAACCCCATGGGAAATTCTTGAAACAAGTGATACTTGAAGGACCATTTGAGTGGACAACTAGACTTGAAGGTGGAGATCCATCTGCTAATCCTCCTCGGGCTCCAGAAGAGAAACCACTTCCAGAATCTCTACTAACTGAAGAGCAGAAACTACATCGTGAAGCTGAGGAATATGCCATGGCCTACATACTTCAAGGAATACCTAATCCAATTTATCGAAGTGTTGATGCACAGAAAATGGGTAAAGCAATGTGGGAACATGTTCATCTCCTAATGGAAGGCACTCAGTTAAACAAAGATGATATGGAATCCAAACTCTATATGGAATACACTAACATCTCAATTGAACCAGGGGAGTCACTTGAATCCTACTATCATCATTTCACTAATGTGGTAAATGATTTGGAAAGACACAAAATTACAGTACCAAGGATTGCAGTGAACTCCAAATTTGTTGGTAGTCTTGGTCCGGATTGGAAAAAGTATGTGACATTCGTTCGTCAAACCAAAAATCTTCATGATGCACCGTATGGCTTGTTGTATGATTTTCTGAAACATCATGAACCTGAAGTGGAGAAAGATTGTGCTCTTCGAGGAGGTTACATACCACCACCAACACCTAATTCTTTGGCACTCGTAGCTCAATCTCAGTACATTCCACCTCCAATGTCAAATCATGCTTATGTTCAAGAACATAATTACTTCAGCTACCCACAACCTACAACCCCAAATCAGATGATCCTATATGATTCTACTCAGCAATTTAATCAACCAGTTCCCTATGAAAACAGTGAGTCAATGTACTACTCTAACTCAAATGACGATGAAGATGATGACTTCAATACGTTGAATCAAGGACTTGCTCTCATTGCTCGTGCCTTCGGCAAATTCTCTAACAAGACTAACAACTGTCTTTGTTCTTCATCAAACACTAAGAATCAAGCTGTCATTCAAGATGGAAGGGTTGAGATACAGAATCGATATAATGGACGATCAGGTGGTTATTCAGGAAATTCTGGAAATGAACAAAGATTCAACAACAATGGAGGGTTCAGAAACAACTTTGGTGTTACTCAGCAAAGGAATGAAAATGTTGCAACTGGGAACTCTAACTCTGGGAATCCAGTATGGTGCTAAAACTGCAATGAGAAAGGTCATATTGCAACTGCATGTCCAAAACCGAGAACTCGGGGCAGTAAGTTTCACAAGCAGGCATTACTCATGGCTCTCAAAGATGAAAAGGAAGGACATTTCACTGAGCAGGAGAACAGCTTCATGGCAAATGCGTACAATGATGATGACATGGAAGATCTGGAAGCAAATGCAGCTGTGATGCTTATGGCCAACATGCAGGAACTTCATATGAATGATTCAGGCCCAGTGTATGACACTGATGGCTTGTCTCAGGTACATGATCTTAATACATGCCTAATACATGAAATAGCATCACCCTTTCAAGTTGTTCCATCTGACTCATCTTTATCATCTCAAGACGATGAACAAATGAACATAGTTGTTACATTTGATGACGACATAGTTGTTTCATTTGATGATCCTATTGAGAATGATAAACATGATTCTTTAGAACAACATGAACCATTGTATGATCCAGACCCTGACCTTATCTTGTTGTCTAAACAACTGAATGCTCAACAAGTGCATGTATTGAAATGCAATGAGATTAATAATGCTTTAAAAGAGACAAATAAGTCACTTACCAGAGACATTGAGTGTTACAAAATACAACTTTCAAATCTGGAACACAAGGTTAAACATGAAAAAAGTTTTGAAAAAGCTTTTCAAGAATATTACAATAAATAACAAGATCTTCAACACAAAATGCAAGATTTAATCGAGTCAAATGGAAAGTTGGTTTCAAAACTTGAAAGTGACAAATGTGAACTTCAAAGACAGGTTGAACAACTTAAAAAGGAACTTTCAAAAACAGAAATAGAGTTGTCAATTTGCAAAAAGGATTTTTGTGAACATAAGATACGAAAAAGGAAATATATAGATAATTTACTTGGTGACATTGTTGATCTTGAAAAACAACTCAAAGAGTTTCGTAATATTGTTTACAAAACCGGGGGCTCTGTCACTACAATTCAGAAGTTTACTTTAAAACCGAGACCCGATAAAGGTTTTGCAATTGGTGATTACAAATCAATGTTTCTTCACAAAGCGTTCAAATAAAATCCTAAACTTTACAGTATGGAATGTATGCGTGATGACATGATTGTGCGTACTATTGTTTATGATACTGAGGAAGAGGAAGAACTTGAAGAAGAGAGTCGATCCAAAATGAGTCAAGTTGAAAATTGGACAACATATGATTATTTAAAAGCTCCTCACATTTCTGAATCTTTTGTTCCTCAAAAGGAAATTCCTGAAATATCTTGGTTTGTCACTGAGTCATATGCTTCATCTTCTAATGTGGCTCTGGTCCAAACTGTGGCACAAGTAAATGGTCCTTTACCATCTTCTGGTGAAGTAATACCTTTACCAAAAAGTTCTCGTGTTTTAAATTATTTCAAAACTTTGATGGAGGACATAGAAATTTTGGAGGAAACAATTGAACGTAATTCAGAAATAAAAATTGAAACTTTTCAATCCACTTACGAGCGTGAAAAGAGAGATATTTTTCAAAAACAATTGTTGCCAACTGTTCAACACCTCCGTCTTTGAGCTATAAGTTGGGAACAACATCTGCAGAAAGAAGTTAAATCTATGATAGATGTTTTCAAATCAAATGAAAATGCAATTTTGGTTCAAAAGCATAGGAACAGAGTTTTGAAAAATGATGCCGATCGACTCTTGGAAGAAGTTCTCAATGCTGATATTATGTCTATTATCATGAATGATTTCTATAAATCTGGTGCTTCTATGCTTGTGGAAGATCACTGTGCTGATAATGATTTGCTGAACACCGAAATTGAGACATTAAAACAAGAAAATGATATACTGAGGAAAAACAATGATGATGTGACAAAACGTTTTTCAAAAGAAAATTTTCAACTCAAACAACGACTTGAATGGTGTCAAGCTCAAAGTCTTGAAACGGAATTACAACTTCAGAGTCAAAATGTTTCAAAGTCTTGTCAAAATTGTAAAAATACTGAGTCTTTTAAAAGTTTGTGTCTCAAATATGAGAAAGAAATTGCGGAATTAAAAATTGAAAACGCTGAATGGCAACAAAACAGCGATGACATTAAGTATTGCAATGGTTTACTTGAGTCTGATATTCAAGATAAAAATCACATCATCATTGACTTAAAAGAGAAAATTAAGCTACTTCAAAAAGGAAAGTTTGTTGACACCACTGTGATAGTACCAGAATTGTACCAAGTAGACAAAACTGATAAGGGAAATGATATTCAAAACACTAATGTTGACCCTTCCACTTCAACAGGACTAGTCACCACTAATAGCGTTAGCAGACCCAAGCGAAAAAGTAACAAGAAGAATAGGATCTTGCAACGTAAAAGAGGAACACTAGAAGCTCAAGAAGTAGAAGATCAACTTAGGAATTCGAATAAAACTCATGTTGCATCTGATTTAGATTCTAATCTGGCAAATTGTAATCAAAATCTCAATGTAACGAATGATGAACCTTTGAATGTTTTGAATATTAATGCATCTTGTGTGTTTTGTCGTAAAAGTGTATCATCTGGTGATCATGCAAAATGTGTAGCTAACTCTCTCTTACATCGTCATAAGAAACGTAGGATAGGCATTCCTTTTAGGCCTATTATTGCCTCTAAATCTATATTAGGAAAACCGCCATCTACGGCTTCTAATGATGTTGTAGTTACCCCCATAATTGAAAAGAACAATTCTAGGAACAAGCCCAAAACCAGTGAATTCACCAAAAAGAAAGCGAGAACTAGTTGGAATTGGCAACGTTGGTTACAATATAAACCGGAATTTAAATGGATTCCTAAATTATTGAATACATGTGCTTCTAACCAACAGGAACCCGCATTTTCTTTGGGTTCCACCCTTACTTCTGTTCCATCCTCGTCGTGTTCTTGTGATGCAGGTGGTGCAGATTGTTCTCTGGATTGTTGATAGCGGATGCACCCGACATATGACAGGCAACCTCAAACTGTTAGTCAACTTTGTTTCAAAGTTTAACGGAACTGTCAGATTCAGGAATGATCATTATGCTTTAATCATGGGATACAGTGACTATGTCAGTGGGAACATTGAAATCAGTCATGTTTATTATGTGGAAGGCTTAGGTCACAACCTCTTTTCAGTCGGTCAATTTTGTGATGGGGATTTAGATGTAGCATTTCGTCACAAAACTTTTTTCGTCCGTGACTTACAAGGAAATGATCTAATGTCCGGCTCACGTGGATCAAATCTTTATACTATATCGATGTCTGACATGATTGCAACATCTCCGATATGTCTTCTCTCCAAAGCAGAATCAACTAAATCCTGGTTATGGCATAAACGTCTTTCGCACTTGAATTTCAAAACTATGACTGAACTTACTCGTCATAAACTTGTTGATGGTTTTCCAAGATTCTGTTTTACCAAAGATCACTTATGTTCGGCCTGTGAACAAGGAAAAAGTACTCGCGCTCATTTTCCTTCTAAAACCGAGCATAGCACGAATCATGTTTTACAATTGCTTCATATGGATTTGTGTAGCCCGATGCGTGTTCAAAGTATCAACGGTAAATGCTACATACTCGTAATTGTTGATGACTACTCCAGATGGACTTGGGTTTATTTTCTTCGAAGTAAAGATCAAGCTCCTTCAATGATCATCACCTTTCTCACTAAAATTCAAGTTTAGTTACGTAACATGGTACGAATGGTAAGAACTGACAATGGAACTGAATTTAAGAATCAGACACTTAGGTCATATTTTGAGAAAGTGGGAATTGAACATCAAATTCCACGAAGCCCAGAACAGAATGGAGTTGTTGAAAGATGCAACAGGACGTTAGTGGAAGCTGCAAGAACCATGTTGATTAATGCTCAATTACCAGATTACTTATGGGCGGAAGCTGTTTCAACTGCATGTTACACCCAAAACCGTTCTATGATCACAAAATGCCATCGGAAAACACCCTATCAACTTGTTCACAAAAGAAAATCAAACATCGATTACTTTCATGTATTTGGAGCACTTTGTTATCCAAAAAATGATCGTGATGATTTAGGTAAACTTAAAGCAAAGGCTGACATCGGAGTGTTCATAGGATATTGTGAAAATTTCAAAGGCTTTCGGATATGGAATCGTCGAACAAGAGAAAGTCAATTCATGCTAATTTTGATGAACTCACTCAAATGGCTTCTGAGCAAAACAGCTGAGGACCCGAAACAAACCGTCTTAACTTTCCGGACTTTTCGGCTAAAACATTACCTCTAAACCGCAAAGAATTGGAAACTCTGTTTGCTCCACTGTTTGATGATACAATTGAATACTGTTCTTCTGAGGTCTCACCAAATTCCGCTTCACAACCTGATAATATTCAAGTACCAGACTCACCTCAACAAACTACTACAACTATTGAGAAAGATGGTCCTCCAATTGCATCTCCCATAACAGCAGAACAAACCACATCCAACTCACGACTATCAGCTGAAGATCCTACGCCACAATCAGTTCCACAACCCACAGAGTATGATCCAAATGCGTTCTTTAACCCGTTTGCACCGGCTCCAACATTTCCTGAAGAAGCTGAGTCCTCCACACGAAATTTGGATCCTGCTAACATGCGAGATACCTATCAACTTCACCCTTTGACACACAAATGGACTCGAGATCATCCCTTAGTTCAAATTATTGGCCATCCAGATGCACCTATTATGACGAGACAACGAATTCACACAGATGGTGAAACTTGTATCTATGCACTCACAGTCTGTCAAGAAGAACCTAAGAACATTAAAGAAGCAATGACTTATGACAACTGGATTGAATCTATGCAAGAGGAATTTCAGCAATTCAAAAGATTAGAAGTCTGGGAATTAGTTGAAAGACCTGACGGAGTCTTTGTCATTGGGCTAAAATGGATTTGGAAAAACAAACTGGATGCAGAGGGCACTGTCATACGTAACAAATCACGCTTGGTAGCTAAAGGATACTTCCAAGAAGAAGGAATTGATTTTGAGGAATCTTTTGCTCTAGTTGCTAGACTTGAAGCTGTTCGGATCTTTCTGGCATATGCTGCTCATAGGAATATGGTTGTTTATCAAATGGATGTGAAAACAACATTTCTGAATGGTGAACTCCGTGAAGTTGTCTATGTCAGCCAACTAGAAGGCTTCGTTGGTCCTGAGCGTCCTAATCTGTTTATCGACTCAAAAAGGCTATTTATGGACTCAAGCAAGCCCCAAGGGTGTGGTATGACAAATTATCTGCTTTCCTGCTGGCCAATAAATTTTTTAAAGGTTCAGTGGATCCAACCTTATTTACAAAAACATACGGAGTGGACTTACTAATTGTTCAAATATATGTCGATGACATTATTTTTGCTTCAACAAACAGAAGTTACTCCAATGATTTTGCAAACTTAATGAAAGATAATTTTGAAATGTCCATGATGGGTGAACTTTCGTTCTTTTTAGGACTACAAGTTCATCAATCACCCCGTGGAATTTTTCTAAATCAGTCCAAATATGCTTTGGAAATTTTAAAGAAACATGGAATGATGAGCTGTGATACTTATAATACACCAATGGCTTTTGGCACAAAACTAGATGCTGATATACATGGGACTCTAGTTGACCCTACAAAATACCAAAGTATTATTGGGTCCCTCATGTATCTCATAGCTAGTAGACCTGATATAGTATTTGTTGTCTTTATGTGTTCTCGTTATCAGTCTAAACCGACTGAAAGGCACCTCAATGAGGTAAAAAGAATCCTTCGATACATAAAGGGAACCATTAACTTGGGAATCTGGTATCTGAAGGATTCTGGTTTTGAACTAATTGATTTTTCAGACGCTGACCATGCAGGATGCTTAGACACACGTAAAAGTACATCTGGTGGATTACAGTTTCTCGGAGATAAACTTGTGTCTTGGCAATCTAAGAAGCAGGACTGCACATCACTGTCGTCAACAGAATCTGAATATGTAGCTATGTCTGCTTGTTGTGCTCAAGTCATTTGGATGAGATCACAACTTAAGGAGTATGGCTACCTATTCAATAAGATTCCGATCTACTGTGACTCCAAAAGTGCCATTGCCATTTCCTGCAACACTGTTCATCATTGCAAATCCAAACACATTGATCTCCGCTATCATTTCATCAAGGAGCATGTTGAAAAGGGTAAAATTGAATTATATTTTGTTGGAACTGAGTACCAGTTGGCAGACTTACTCACAAAAGCATTACCTCCAACAAGGTTTGCTGATTTAGTCCACCAAATTGGTATGCGATGTTTGACTCCAGAAGATCTGGAAAAGTTTTTAAAACATAAATGATCGTCAAACATCAAAACTATCACTGTAAATATTTTTCCAAAAACAAAAATACAAAAATATAAAACCAACAAAAACACAAAAAGATTTTATTTTTATTTTTTTTTTTGCTTTTAAAAAAAATGCAAGTACACACCACTCTTTTCAACACTAATTTTTTACAAAATGTCTAAAATTATTACAAAAACAAGTGTTGAGGGGGAGGTAAAGTATTTTTAAAATTTTCAAAATGTTTACTTCGTACTTGCATTTTACCAAAAATATTTTCTATTTGTTTTAGTAAAAGTGATGCTTAAAAGGCTTTTCGGGTTACTCTCTTTGACTAATTGAAACCAATTTTTTCAAAATTACAAGACATCGGTCTAAGGTCAAGGGGGAGTAAATTTATCCAAAGTTGTTCTCTTATAATGCTTGGTGGAGTTAAGTATTGTTATAATGTGAGATAGTTTGGTATTATGCTTGATAAGTATTTTAAGGTCAAGGGACCAAAGTTGTCAAAATGTAAAACATGCTTTAACCTTTGGTCAAAACATAGCATTTACTCCACCTGCATTTTTCAGAAATCACATTTACTACATCCACCAAACCTTATCAACGGCTCAAAATTATTCTGCAAATCTAAACGCTATACATCAAATCTGTAAGTGCATACATGTTTTGATCATGTTTTTATACAATGGTTTTTAATTTTATCATGATCTAACGGATAAATTTTCCTAAATCAAGGAAAAACAAGTTAGGGTTTGCGTAGAATTTAACCCAGGATTTTGATGTGTTTGTGTTTGAATAAGTTGATGGGATTTGCTCCTTATACGATACTAAACATGTCCATTAACTCTAATTAAGCCCAGAATCACTAATCATTCAATTCTCTAATTAGGGTTCTTCGTATGATTTGGGTAATTTTGATCTGAGAAGAATTGGTTCAATTAAGAGATTAGGATTATGTTTATATGTGGTAAGGAACATTTCTTGGTAGTTTAATTGTTTTAAAAACATGTGTGGATCTTGAATTGATGAGTTAGGGTTCTTACGCACTAGCAGTTGTGATTATACATTTTTGTGGTTAATAATTGTTATAAATTGGTCTATGTGTTCCTGAGTATGTATTGAACACTCTCCTAATTCCTCTGTCAACCCAGAATCATGCGTTTAGGAGTTATTATTTGGTGTTCTTACGTTCCTACGCAAAAGATTGCATGTTGCTTGTTTACACATTAGACCGTGTATTAAAGAGTATTGGGATGCATTTGGATGTAATATTGATCAGTGGTTGTTGTTTAAAACTTTCAGGAATCTAAGTAACAAAAATTTCGAAGGTGATTTTTCATTAAGACGATCCTACGCAAAAGTTGAACTCATCTTACGCGTAAGATGAAATCTTACGCGTAAGATTCGACCATTTTGAAAAACTTGTCTTGGATAAGACAATGTTTACGCAAAAGAATATTTCTTACGCATAAGTTTTTTTCTTAAGCATAAGTAATTATCTTACGCATAAGTCAAAACTTATGCATAAGTTATATCTTACGCATAAGGTTCAAACCTTTGCATAAGCTCCAATCTTACGCATCAGATTTATTCCTACGCATAAGATTTAGCCTACGCAAAAGCTTGAACTTACGCGTAAAATATAAGTTAAGCGTAGTTTCTTTGATCTTACGCCTAAAATGATTCCTTACGCATAAGAAATGTTATGCATAGGATTTCAAATCCTACGCGTAACATTGTCTATTTTCTTGAAAATTGTCTAAGTGATGTAAACTTTCAATTGTGTAATCTCTTGTATTTGTTAACACATATTGTAACTTGATTGTTATCAGTTTCTACTAAGTTTTAACATCAAATATACAAGTTTACAATAGAACAACACTTTGAACACAAAAACACCCACTGATCAATCCATTCATGCATAAACAAGTATATTAACAAATGTGCTAACAAATGATATTATTGCAATGTCTATGTTTGTGTATGATCATCTAGATGGCCCAACCAGCTAACATCCCACAAGCACCTGTACCTGAACCTAAGCTCACATGGGAAGAAACCTTTCCTGAAGACTACTCCAGAAAGATTGGAAAGAACAACTTAAGGGTGAACTTCAACAAATTCACATGCAATGAATCATCTTGCATTGTTGCTGTGGATGCTTTAGTCTATCACCCGTACAAAATCCTGCTCACCAAATCAGCATCAGTTGCCTGTTTCTACATTCACCAGTTTTGGCATACTATTCAACTGGACCTTGGAGAAGAATTCTTCACATGCATGCTTCATAAGAGACAAGTCACGGTAGACAAAGATACTCTTCGTAGCGTTCTAGGTTTACCTGAACTTGGTCCAGATGAACAGTATGACCCAGTTCCTAATGAAAAAGTGTTGATTGAATGGTTACGGGATATTGGATACGATGAGTCAGACGAAGTAGTGACTAGACACTCAAAGGTTAACACAAGGAATCTTCCACAAAGGTTTGAACCTTTTCTGGCAGAGATACTGGTCATGAGCACCCCAAACTCCAACATCTCAAACTTTTCTGGGCTATGGCAAATGTCAAGAAGGTGGACTTTGCTAGCATTATCTCGGAAGATATAGTGTGGCACATTCAACATAAGACTACACACATTCCATTTTTCCGCTACAGAAAGCTACTCATTGAAAGCTTCCTTCGTGAGTATGACGACATTCCTCAAAGACTGGATGATGAAGACAAGAACACATTCAGAAATGAGTCTACTCTTAGGCAAATTAAAAGACTTGATACTAGTACACGTAAGCAAGGAAAGATACTTCCCGAGTGCCTCCTGAATGATAAGGTAAAGAAATGCTCGAACTACAAGTACTATGTCCAAGCTCTCAAAGAAGAGAAAGTAAGGTTCTTGGACGAAATCCCTCTACCGTCGTTCATGCAGAAAAATGGAAAGAAAGGTAGTAAGTCTGGCAGCTCCGAAAGCTCTACAAAGACTACCAAAAAGCCTCACAAGAGAACTCTCAAGATAAGATTACCAGTCGAGAAACCGATCCCTGAACCAGTTCCTGAACCCACACCACCATCTTCTCCAAAACCATCCGACTTAGAGACCGAATCTGATAGTGGTCCAATTTACAACGAAGCTTATAACAAACCGGATAATAATCTTGATGATTTGGACATGTCTCTAGAAGATTGGGACAAAAACATTGATGAATTTGTTGACCAAATTGAAAAAGAAACAATTCAAAGACCATTAATTGAAGAGGATGCTAAGTTGGAAGAAGAACAACTAAGGGGTGAAAAGTTGAAGGAACCTATGACTGCCGAACAGGTACAACAAGAAGAGGCTCACACAAACCTTGGTCTATCTGTGGAAGAAGAAAATGAACAAGCATTCAAGTTAGGTCTCCTCCACAGCAGAATCGACTCCTTACAAGCTGATCTACCTCCGCCTCCTTTGTTTTCTCAAACAACCGAGGCTGGAGGATCTGGTAGTATTCCTGAAGCAGGCGGGTCTAGCAGTATCCCTGAGTCCACTCCAGTTGATCAAACTCAAGAAACGGGAACCACTGCTGATATGATAGTCTACGAATCTCCCACTGTTACACCTGAAGACGTAGAGATGCATAATGCTTCAGAAAGAGGAGACGATGATGTGGAAGACCATATGGACACAGATATTCCACATCTTATGTCTTTGAAAGAGATGGAGGCTAGAGAAAAGGCTCAAGAGGAAGAGCTCAAAAGAAAAGAAGAAGCTGAAGAGGCAAGGCTTGAGGCTATAGAACAGGCTAAACTGGAAGAAGCCATTAGAATGGAGGAAAGTAGGAAAGCTGAAGAGGCAGCTAAACTTGCTGATGAATTAAAGCTTCAAGAGGAAACAAAGAAAAGAAAAGAAGCAGAAGCTAGAATAGCAGAAGAATTAAGACAAAAGGCAGAAGCTGACCTATTGGCTGAAGAGCAGAGACTAAGGACTGAAGAAGCTACAGCTGCAGAAAAGAAAGAAGTGCCTAAGGATAAACCCGAATCACCTAAAGGAGATGATAAAGACACAACCACTAACATTGAATCTTCACAATCATCACCTCCTGCATCACAACCAACACATGACGAATCAGTCAAGAAACCTTCCAGAATTGAAGCCTCAGCTGCATCTAAGTTGATTAAGAGGACAGTTAAGAGAGTTCGTGAAAAGAAGAAAAGCAAGTTAGAAAGTCAAGTTGAATCATTGGCAAGTCAAGTTGCTGAATTGACGAAGCAAATGACGAATGTTCAGGAAATGCATGAAAAAGTTGACACCTTTTTAGCCAAAGATGTACAAGAAGATATGGAAGCTACATTGGCTGCTCAAGCAACTCAGTACATGGAACAACACTTAGTTACAGAGTTGAAAGAATTGCTTAAACCAATGAAGGATGAACTTACTAAAATTGCTGAACAAGCAGTAAAGAAAGTGATCAGAACTACTTCTTTCACTCTCCGAGCTGACAAGACACCTCTACCACAACAAGAAATGACAGCAAATAAGTTAGAGGCTCAGCTCTTCAACATATTGGCAAGTAAAACCACCATGACACCTGAAGAAATTAAAGTGTGGGAAGCTTTACAAGCCAAGATGTCTAAAGAATCTAGCAACACTGAGGCCGATAAACTGAAACGTCAGAGAGATGATGAAGACAAAGATCCTAACTCGCAGGCTAAGAAACAAAAGCAAGCCGAAGGACCCTCATCTCAACACAAACAACCGGTCATACCTTCAACAATCACGACATCAACTCAACAACCAAAGGTATCAGGTGCAGGTCCTAAAGCCCATGATCACTTTGAGTACACCGGCGGAGACGATTTCCCTCAGCTAGACGAAATACCAGAACCTTCATCAACAAAGAAGAAAGAAAGGAAAAGAAAACATAATCAGCACAAACCGGAAACCTCTTTGAAAAGCACCGAACCTAAGAAACCGAAAAAGATTCTTAAGTGGCTGGACGAAGACAAAAAGGCTGAGTACTCTTGGTTTGATGAAATGGTTAAAGCCCAACCACATCTTGCAGATAATCAATCACCACAAGATGGCCACACAATGGAATATGTACAACTTCTGCAGAGGGACTTCGGTTTAAAGAACATGAGCAAGAAAGAGGTGAGAAGGGTAAAGAATGCCGCATTCAACCTGTTGAAAGACCGCTCGGCCAACTCTGTTGAACTCGAATATCACCTGGAGAACATTGCCCGCGCAATGTCTAACGACATTGACTGGCTAAACCCCAAGTCCAACATTGACTACTACTCAAAGAACAAAGGGCCTTACTACACTGACTGGACCAAACCTCTACCCTTGGTTGGAAAGCCGAAACAAGAGAATATCCCCTACAAATTCTTCTTCAACAATGACTTGAAATTTTTACAGCACGGTAGCAAGATTGAAACGAAGTATGCCATATCACTTACCTTCTCAATCCCTGCAGCTAGATACCTCAACAACGCCATCGAAGAAGAAGCCTCCGACTTATTCATCGACAAAGTTGTTGACTATGACCGGAACGCACTCTATGGAATACACCATTGGCCAGAAAACTGGGCACAGTATTATCGAAGCAGCAGACTTAATCAGACTATGGGTAATGTGACGAGTGAGTTAAAGATTGTCTCCATTTAGTTTATTTCGACAGTCACTCACTTTGGGTACTCCTTTTTCAACAAAATCGTACTCAAAAGACTTGATGAACAAGAGTACGTGATTTCCGAGTCAGACTTTCCACGATTGCTCCTCAATGACATAGAAGATATGTATCTGCTCAAAGTTCAAGGAAAGCTTTGCAACTTACCCAAGCAAATGCAGCTTGCCTTTATCACAGCTCTCCTAATTTTCATACGACAAATAGTCATCAGAGAGCGAGTAGAAGATCTTCAACTTGGAGTGGAAAGTTACCAGAAGAAGCTGAATCTCACAAAACCTAATCTTTACAACATCCTCAACCTTCAACACGAATCTCAATACACCTTGATCAAGCATCCAGCATTTGGGTTCACATACCGCAGTGTCAACCGTCGAAACTGCTTCATGGCATATGATGAGATCCACAAGTTCTGTGATGAAACCCTTAAGTTCGTCAGAGATGGAATCAAAGGCAGATTAGATGATGTTGCACTGTACAAATCCAAAAGGTGGAATACCAATGAGGCCAGACAAGCTCGCAGATTCATTACAAGGATTGAGAACCGGTTAAAGCGTAGGGATCAGATAAGGAGATTGGAAAACTATGTGGGAGGCAGACCAGGATTTCCAGTGTTGACGTTTCAGAGACCGGAATGGTAGAAGTGTTGTAAGATGTTGATTTGATTTATCAATACTATTATTCATTATGGCTTGAGCGCGCATTACAGTGTACAACCCGAACTTGTAAAGAATGGACCCTGAGGTACGCATCAGTGCCTCAATCCTAATATAAGGAGTGAAGGCTTGTTACTTTTGAGTAGAATTAATCAAATATTTTATAATTTTTCATAATTTTGCTCAAAAGGACAAGTATTTCACCTCAATAAGACCTAATCACTTGTTGAGGGGGAGCACTTGTCAAAACAAAAATACTTTGTTCTAAAATCAAAAGTTCTTGGTGAATCTCCCCATAAGACTCAAAAAGGCATATTTTAATCTAAAAGATTATCAAAAACATCATTTTATATGCTATTTTTGAGGGGGAGAAAATGAAAAGGTGATTAAAATATAAGTGGTCAAAAAGGCTAAAAGTTGTATCTTGTGCGAGCTAGACTCAAAATTGACCCAGGAATTGACGAAACAATAAAAGTTAGTAATCTCGAAAAGACTTATCCTCGGTGGGTAATAACATCAAGTTCGTTACTAGAGCTAGCTGTCACCTAAAAGCTGACAATGGATCTCTTTAACTAACCACGTAAGCGTGTCTCGAAAAGGATTTGTCTTAGTAGAAACGTATCATCTCGAGAAACTTTCTGTGGACTTGACCAGGCCGGGTAATAATTTCAAGCCAGTCTAACTAGTGATGTAAGCGTGTCTCGAATCGGTCTTGTTCACTGAAAGTGGATCAATTCAAAAATGCTTGCTCCTCTCGCATGTGCAAATTTATTAAATACTTATGAGCACATGTGAAGGGGGAGCCATTCAAAAGTGTACACAAAACTCTCAAAGTGTTAACCAAAATATTTGATAATCACAAAAACTTTGAGAGATTTTCAATCAAAGGTTTCTTGGCTTCTGTCGGCTAATCAAGGAGTTATAAGGTGATTAAGATAGGAAAAACCGTCCTATGATCTGCCAGAGCCGGAGGGATCTACCCAAGGACATCTCCCATAGTTAGAATTAGAAGTCCTTAGGTATAATATGAAAAAAGGAGAAAAGAATGAAAGGGAAAGAAGGAGTTGAAGAATTATAAAGAAATGTAAAAGAAAAGGGTGAAAAGAAATAGCCCTCCATATGTTTAACCTTAGGGCAGACACCGGGTTCAACTCGTATGCTATTGGTTGTTGCTAAGGCAACACCGGTATTGAAGATAAAGTCGTCATGGACCCAGTGACGCAATGCACTAAACCTTCTTAACCACTCAAGCTCTCTTAAAAGAGCTTGTTTCATTCTCACGGGGAACCAGTGTAATCTATCGACCTATCTCTTAGAGCTGGTTGATATTGAAGCAGGAGACCCCTCCCTAGTCTCCGCATAGGAAACCTAAGAGTGCACTTATAGAGTCTAGAGCCATGAGATACATCAAAGATCTCTTAGAAACACTTAGTATTTCTACAACTGGTGTTCTACATCAATGGACACCAGCTGTAAATCATCGAGTCCTTCACAGATCTTAGCAATCTGCCGAGAATATTTATGAGAGAATTACATAAGTATTTCTCAAATGATTGAACGGAAATTCCTGCCAGGGTTAACATCAAACAGCCCTGACAGCAGGTCACTTCGGTAACCCCACAAGGGTTACGCTTAGTGTTCGCGGTGGTTCTTTAGCAGTCTACAGTCGTGGAGTGATCCCCAGCGACTCACCCAGTCATTGAGCTACTTTGTAGGTCTCGTAAGCTCCTTTGGGAGCATCTGATATGGAAACGGCCTGGATAAGGATTAGAAGAAGTCTTCACAATATGCTGTTGACAAGCTCTAATTCCTTATCTGTAAGTACCGGTTGATTATTGCTAACTGTTTATATGCAGGTACATTACCTCCATGATGGTAGATTCCAGCATGCTCATACATACATCTTGAAGCAAATGAAAGCTCCCCCAAAGATCTATGCACCACAAAGTTCAAAGAAAGATTCTACACCAAAAAGAAGAATCTGCAAAGTATAAAGACCAAAGATCTTAGAGAATGAAAAGGAACTTCGTGCACGTGAAAGACTAAGTCCAAAGATGTATGAGCATGTTGGAATGGCGAACAACCACCACAGACGCAGGAGTGACGAACGGCAGACTACTTCATAACACAATCACAACATCATCACTAAAGAACAAAGACTTAGAGCAAAGTACATTCATTTTACAACATTTTTGAAGACGTCAAAAGTATTACATGTCACAAGTTATAGACAAAGATGAAGACGTCCAGCAACCGTGATGACCGACCTTTAGGGAGAGATTATTGGGAACATACTTTAGTATTTAGTCAAGTCTCGGTCATTACATTTTGTAATAGGTTGCTTTGTTAGTTATTTTATTATGTCTATGATAACATGTAAGGCCTTAAGGCCCAAAAGGCTTTAGTAAAGCCCACGTTAGAAAAGAAAGGGAGAAGGGTATGTTGCCCTAGCTCATTCTCCTATAAATACAAGGCTTATGATGCCTTAAACTTTGTTGGTTATTTTGATATTCTAATGAAACTCTTGCTTTTATAATTCTCTCATATCTTGTAATCAACCAATCCTTATATCTATCTCATTCTTTACTTGTGTGATATCAATATGGGCACCAAACATACAGTGATAACATAACTAAGACCCAAACCAAGGCAACATCTAGTGAAGAGGGTTCTGATGAATCTAATTCCAATGATGGTAACCCTAGACAAATGGAAAACATAGGGGGCTCAGATGATCAAACTAGGTTTGATACTAAGTTTATGTCCAAAGATTCACCTCTCGGACCAGGTAACACAGGTCGAAGTGATGAGGACAGAACAGTGAGAAATGAATTGATGGATAATATTGTACATGATGACAATGTCAGTGATTCACCTCTCGGACCAGGTCACACAGGTCGAAGTGATGAGACTAGGATGGAACTTATTAAGAAATTGATGGTTACTTGTATAAATTTGGAGCTGAAGTGTGATACATTGGAGGAGAAAGTTCTTGGTCTTTCTACTACTATTGATGGACAAGCCAAACAGATTACAAAATTGCAAAAGAAGATCAAGAACTTAAGGAAATCAAGATCTTCAACCTCCTAAAGAAGATTGAAGAAAGTGGGCACTTCTCATATTGTAAGTTCACCTGAACACTCTGTTCCTTTGGAAGAGGATGCTTCCAAATAGGGGAGGAATGAGGAGCAGAAAGATGAAATGGGTTCAGGGGAGGCAAATCTGATGAAAGTTGACAGTGCTCAAGATGTGGGTGCTAGAATAGTTTCAGGGGAGGCTCCAGAAGTTGGTGATATGGAGGTGGAAAGTCCTCAAGATTTGGATAGTTTTGTGGTTGCTGATAAATTGGGTAATGAGGTTGTAATGGAAGAAGTGATTGCTACTCAAGAAAAAGTGGTGGAGAAACTTAAGACTTTGGGGCCTGAGCAATTAGTGAAGGCAACAGGGTTGATGGGTGAAGCATTGATGAAATTGGGTGACTCTGTGGCAAAAGAAGTGAATGATGCTGCTATTACTAACAAGACTAATGACTCTGCTGCTGCTAAAGACTCTACTGCTAAGGATTTTGCTGATCCTGTTGCTAGTCAAAAGGTCAATTCTGCTGATGCACAAAACTCTGCTGTTAGGTCTAGTGACAATGCTGCTGCTGGGGCTATGGTTTTGTTAAGTAAGAAGACAACAGAGGTTCCATCTGAATCATCTTCACAACTTACATCACAATCAACTCAACCACTACCACAACTACAATTACCTTTTCTGCACCAAGAATACCTTAGAAAGGAGTAGTAATCAGAGAACCTGCTGCTCAACAAAAGAAGATTGTTGCATCATCTTCTACTGACAAAGGAAAAGGCAAGCTGGTAGAAGATCCAAAGATAATGCACAAAGGAATAGATTACTCTCAGATACCTTTTCATTATTGGCCCAAAGAATTACAAATTGAACATGACTCAATTGTTGCAATGAAAGAACAAGAACTAATTGATCAGGAAAAGCAACAGTTGATTCAGGAAGAAAAGGAAAAGGTGGAAAAAGAAACTGAACATTTGAAGAGGTATGAGGAGTGGGTGGAAGAAAAGATAAGAATGGATGCTGACATAGAACTCTCCAAGTTGGTTAAAATTGAAGAAAAAGAAGCTCCAACTTTTGATGTTCAAGCTTGGATGAGAGAGTTCTCAGCAAAGAAAAGAAAAGAAGATGCTGCTGTTAGGAGAAAGAAGAAAGTTCTCAGGGGTCCAACACCATTGCAACAAAGAAGAGAGCAAGAAAGATACCTAAAGAATATGAAGGGATGGAAATTGGTACAGTTGAAGCCTAAGTCTGATCAAGAGGTTTTGAACTTGTATCAACAAGCTAAGAAAGAGATGGATACCTTCTATCCTATGGGTTGTGCTGAAGATTTAGAACGTATTGCTCAAATGAATAAGAAGTTGGTACCTGATGAAGTAGTTAAGGCAGAGCATGTACAGGAAATAGAAGCTGAAATTCCTCCTAGTCAAAAGATTAAAAGAAAAACTATTGGTCACAAGACCTTTACCAGAAAGAAGCTAAAGATCTCTGAAGAAAGCAGTAGTGGATGGATAAAGCAGAAGAGGTTGAAAAAGAAAAAGAGACAACTCTGGTTGTGTTAGAAGAATCAGAGAAACCCTTAGCAGAAAAACATCCTATCATCTCATATACGTTTAAGATAAGAGGTGGAAGTGAAGGATATTGGGAATTCATGAGATCAAATCATGAAGTTCAAGGTTTTAAGGAAACTTCACAGATCTTTGATAAGATGGATAGAGATGATATTATTGCTATATAGGGATTATACAGAGAGAAATATGATGGAAAGAAGATGGATACTGTTCTTGATATTAATCTAGCATTTGAAAGTGTTATGTATCGCATCTTGAAGAATATGTTTGATCCTCAGCCTGGTGATAGTGAATGGAATGAAATTAGTTGCAGCAAGGTACATAAATGGTTTTTGTATCAATCTTGTGGGGTTCATGAGTTGAGGACTGGTGCAGTTACTTTGTTTTTCTTGGTAGAGAAAGACTATCCTAGTCTAAATAAGTGTCCAGAGATACTTAGACAAATGTTAAGACCTGGATTTCTCAACTGTCAAAAACAGCCTGTGTCAGATAATCAAGCTTATACATTGATACAAAAGTATGAAAAGATATTAAATCCAACTGTTTGAAGAAGCTTTCAATGAATTTTAGAAGAATTGAGTGTTTAGAAGCATCCTCCTAGTGTTTAGTTGAGCTTTGAAGAAACTTAATTATTTAAGAATAAATATTAAGTTTAAGGGAGGATTGTTGGGTTTTGAGTTATACTGCTAAGTTAAACTGCTGCTTGGTGAAACTGCTGCTAAGGTGAGAATGCTGCTAAGGTTAAAGATTCTGCTGCTGTCATTCAAAGTGCTGCTATGGAAAATACTGCTAGTGGAATCTACTGCTAAAGAGATATGCATGTATACGTAACAAATAATTATAGAATAGATTGTGTGTATATCTTATGTATCTAGAATATTCTTATCTTGTGTAGAAAGGTATTGTAAACCTAGTAGGACTCCTTGGCCTATAAAAGGAGGATCATAGGGTTAGATTGAGTACGTTTTATTGTTTTAGCTTCGTTTACACTTCAAGGTTGTAAAACCCTAGCATTGTCGAGTGCTCGTATTAATATATTGAAGTGTTGATTGTGAATAATTGTTCTTCTTAAGTTAAGCTTTAATATTCCGCATTTTAGCTTAAGTGTTAAACTCAAGTCAACTTCTATATAAGATCGTTTGCTCAACTGGGATCAACAATTAAGTTTATGAAACCTTTTGGATGTCCCCTGACTATTTTAAACATTGTTGATACTCTGGGAAAGTTTGATGGCAAGTCAGATGAAGGATACTTATTGGGTTATTGTACCAATAGCAAAGGATTCAGAGTGTACAACAGGGCTACCAAGAAGGTTCAAGAATGTCTTCATGTTGAGTTTCTAGAAGATCAAGGAAATCAAAATGGTAAAGGTCCTGATTGGATGTTTGATCTTGATATTTTGGCCTGTTAGAGAAGAAAATCAAGTTGTTCACAATGAAGAAGATATACAATACATTGTTCATGGGGTCAATATGAGATCTGAAGATGTTCCTGATGAAGAACCCATTGATAAGAAGAAAAGTACTTTTCAACCTCAAAGTACTGTTGAACCTCAAAGTACTGTTGAACCACAAAGTACTGTTCAACCAAAGTCCACAGTATCTGATGAAGACCAAGCTATCCAAGATGAACTTAATAGGATGCTTCTTCAAGAAACTATTGCAAAATCCTATGAAGATGATCAAAGGAGAGCTTATGAAGCAGAAAAAAAGAAGGCTAAAGGCACAAACAGTACTTTATATCAAAGTACTGTTGATCCATTTGAAAGTACTTCAAATGTCTTAGATACATCAAATTGGATCAATACTGATGAATTGACTGATCCAACCATGCCTGCCTTAGAAGATACTGATGATGAATTGGAGAAAGAAGGTATTTTCTCAGATTCCAATAAAGATCCTAATTTCACAAATTTGGAAGATAACCTTCAAGTTTCACCAACTCCTACACTGAGAATTCATAAAGATCATCCTGTCAGTAAGATTATTGGACCTTCTACTTCAGGAGTGCTCACAAGAACAAAAGCTAAGAATCTATCAAGGCAACATACTTCTTTACTTACCTTTGTTTATAAACAAAACAGGGTGAATCACAAGGATCAGCAATTGTGCTTATTTGCTTGCTTTCTGTCTCAAGAGGAACCTAAGACAGTAGCTCAAGCATTAGCTAAAGAGAGTTGGGTTGAAGCTATGCAAGAAGAACTCTTACAATTTAAACTTCAGGAAGTATGGGTATTATGTGATTTACCTGATGGTAAGTGGCTACTTGGTACAAAATGGGTCTTCAGAGTTAAAAGAGATGAAAGAGGGAATGTCATCAAGAATAAGGCAAATTTAGTTGCTCAAGGTTACAGACAAGAAGAAGGGGTAGACTATGATGAATTATTTGCTCCTGTGGCTAGAATTGAAGCCATAAGGTTGTTTCTGGATTTTGCATCATATATGGGCTTTCCTGTATATCAGATGGATGTTAAAAATGCTTTTCTCTACGGCACTATCACAGAGGAAGTTTATGTCAAACAACCTCCTGGTTTTGAAGATCCTGCGCATCCAAACAAAGTCTACAAGGTTATTAAGGCTCTGTATGGCCTTCATCAAGCCCCTAGAGCTTGGTATGAAAGACTCTCCACTTTTCTATTGCAACATGGTTACAGGAGAGGTGCTATTGATAAGACTTTGTTTATCAAGAGAGACAAAAAGGATATTATGCTTGTCCAAGTGTATGTGGATGACATTATTTTTGGAGCTTCAAAATAGTCATTGGTGAAAGAGTTTGAGGAGCTTATGCAAAAAGAGTTTCTAATGAGTTCTATGGGTAAATTAACATTCTTTTTGGGGATTCAAGTTCAACAATCAAGCAGTGGAATTTTCATTAGTCAAGATAAGTATGTTACAGACATTCTTAAGAGGTTTAACTTCACCACTGTCAAGCCAGCATCCACACCCATTGATGTTAACAAACCATTGGAAAAAGATGAAGATGGGGAAGATGTTGATGTTAAGCTATATAGATCTATGATTGGATGTCTAATGTATTTGACTGCATCTAGACCTGATATTACATTTGCTGTGTGTTTATGTGCAAGACATCAGGTCAAACCCAAAGTTTCACATTTGAATGCAGTCAAGAGAATTTTTAGGTATCTTAGGCAACAACCTAAGCTAGGATTGTGGTATCCTAGGGAGTCTCATTTTCATTTGGAAGCTTTTTCAGACAGTGATTATGCTGGAGACAATTATGACAGAAGATCAACCACTGGAGGATGTCAATATCTTGGAAGAAGATTAGTTTCATAGCAATGCAAAAAGCAAACAATTGCAGCAACATCTTCCATTGAAGCTGAATATGTGGCTGCTGCAAGTAGTTGTGCACAACTACTTTGGTTGCAAAATCAACTTTTGGACTATGGATTCAACTTCAAGAATACTCCTATCAACATAGATAATGAGAGTACCATCTGTATTGTGAAGAATACTGTCTATCATTCTAAGACAAAGCATATTCAAATTAGGCATCATTTTATCAGAGATTGTTATGAGCACAGACTCATAAATGTGGTTAAAGTTCACACAGTAATGTAGCCGATTTACTCACAAAGAGCTTTGATATTTCAAAATTTACTTTCTTAGTGGTGAGTATTGGAATGATAAATAATTAAGCTACATTTGATGGGAGGCATTAGTAGCTATTCATTATTTGAGGGGAGGCTACATTTATGATTAAACAGAAAGAGTACTTTTATTCATGTTCATCAAGTGAGTTACATTCTGAATTTAAAGAAAGACAGACACATCAGAAAACATCATCAATACAACACAAAACAAAACCTAAACAACCTACATCCTACACCAACTACTCCATAGGTCTCTTTCCCTTTCCCTGATAATCATGCTTTGCCTCCTGAGCAATCTTTCTCTTGTCATTAAAAGATGATTGCTTCCTTGGGCAAGCCAGACCAAGCACTTGCTTTGGAGGTCTTTCTAGTCCTGCAGGCTTCTTTTGGGTAGGCCACTTCATGTTCTTCAAAGCAGATTCCAAAGCCAGTGTCAAAGCTTGTGGCAACTCACTGGATAGAGATGGAGCAGGAGCAGGAGTAGAAACCTTTTTATTAGGCTTCAAGTTGGTTGAGCTTGATGCACTTGGAGGAAAATAGCCACTCCATCCTGAATCACAGTCTGAGTAGTAGCTAATCTCTGAGTCAGAAGAGTCATCTGATGAGATGTAAATTAATGGAAAATGGCTCATGATGTTGCTAGGGTTTCTGTGATGGAAGAAACAAGGTTTTGATGAAGTTATGTGTTGCTAAAAGTTCTTTTTATAGGCAAGTTAATCTCAAGGGTTATTTATGAAGGATATTAACTTCTACTTGTTTTGGCAGCTTTGTGGAGTAAATATGGAAAGTATTTATTATCTCGGGTTGACTTTCAGAAGATATTTTGGTCAAAAAGTCAACATTGTTAGATATTTTGGTGGAAAGTACTTTTGCCAAAGTACTGCTTCATAAGGAATGAAGGTACTGCTCCATGTTATATGGCAAAGTACTGCTTGGCGCTTCTTGGGATGTACTGACGTGTCAAGGTACTGTTCCAACGGTCAGAAATACGGGGTAACAACTTTACGAAAGATATGGGGAAGATAAATTCCAAAAATAACGGTAAAATCATTTATTAACCGTGATTTTTTGTATATTATCCTTCCTTGTGCATATCTTTTCCATCTTTACATACCCTCATCCTTATTACTATTCATCCATCAAACACTAACACATTCATCATCGATCATCATCGCTCATCATCTTCTTTCACAAACACTAACAATGGCAAACTGTCCAACAATTTCCAAACACACCATGATTGCCAACTTGGAGAAGACGCAAAAGAATGTGGATTTTCATGGAATTATTGATTTTATTACTGGGTCATCCATCAGTTACTCACTTTTGGTAAATCCAGAAATTATTGGTCCCTGGATTCAAGAGTTTTAGACTACGGCTAGATCTGATTTGGAAGAAGGAGAAGATGTCATTCATGCTACGGTTGTAGGGAGGCCTATTCATATCACTGAAGCAACAATCAGGGAGATCTTATTGTTTGATGATGAAGAAGGTGCTATTCTATTTGACAAGCATGTTATTTGGGATGAACTTAGAGAGATAGGCTATGAAGGTGCTCTAAACAAGCTTACTTTTCAAAAGGCACTGGTAAGTCCTCATTGGAAGTACCTTATCCATGTTTTGCTTCATTGTCTAAGTCCAAAAATACTGCTTGGGATCAATTTGGCCATACCATAGCCTCTACTTTAGTTGGGTTAGATACCAATCAACTATTCAACTTTTCCTATATGATTCTTGATGGTATGCTTGCACACATCAAAGCTAGTTCACCATTTTTGATGTATCCTCGGTTTGTTCAGTTCTTCTTAGCCAAACCACTTGAGGGTGTTCCAAAACCTTAAGATTATATACCTACTCTTGTACTTCCACACAAGGTGTTCACTTTTATGTCTCACAAGAGTGTTAAGTTCTCTGGCCAAAATACACCTTTGTCAGCTCACATATTGGAAGTAGCATAAGCAGTTAAGGATGCTGCTCATGATGAAGAAAGTGATTCTGCAAATTCTGAGCACTCTGCATCAGAACATACTTCAACACCACCTCTTGTATCACTTCAGCAAGTAGCTTCAAGTGAAAGAACTGCTTCTATGACTGTTCCTGTTCAAGTATCAAGGGAGAAGACTGTTTCTATTGAAAGTACTTCTCAACATCCTGTTTCCAAGGAAAGTACTTTTCTACAAGGTACTACTTCAGAGCATGATACACCACCATCTCCTAATGATTATACTTCCACAGGTGGGTTTCAAACACCTGGAGGAGATGAGGGAGGTGAGGGACATCTGGACACTTATTCTTTGACTAGGGACTTCAGAAGGATGAAGAAGGTCATTAATGCACAAGCTGATGAGATCAAGAGATTAAGGAATAAGTTCAGGAGATTGAAGAGATTTGTTTGTCCACTTGTTCAGAATCGCAGATTATGGGTCAAGCAAAAGATGAGAAGTGCTAAGAAATCCAAGAAGGCTTCTAAATCCAAGAAGAGCAAGAAGAGGTCATCATCATTCATATTGGGGAGGAATCAGCATGATAATCTGAATGAAGATGAAGCTGTACCTCAAAATCTAAATGAAGAAGGTACTGCTATGGATTTTGAAGACATTGTTCATGAAATTGCTGAAAGAAAAAGTGATGAAACTGAGCAAGTCAATTTTGAAGATGAGAATGTTGGTATTAAAAGTGGAGTTACAGAAGAAGTAGACTTGAAAGAGACTGATTCTCAAAGTACTGATATTCAAAGTACTTTGCAAGGTATTGCTTTGGATTTTGATGAACAAGTTGGACCTTCAACAAGAATTTTTTATAATGAAGCTGGTCCTTCCAATCCAATATTATGGTTAATATGTCAACACCAAGAGGGATAAGTATTCCTGGTATTGAACAAGTTCAAGTCTCACAAGCTTCTTCTGAATCTGAAGAGTTAGATCCCAAGGATAAAGGAACAGGGATTATGCAAGAATCAAAGAAGAAGAAGAAGAAGAAGAAGAAGAAGAAGAAGAAGAAGAAGAAGAAGAAGAAGAAGAAGAAGTTCACTCTGGCACAGCTAAGAGCTTTTGAGGAAGCTAGGAATGAAGAAGCTGCAAGAAAGTATCAAGCTGATTTAGATGCTGATTACTTAAGGGAATCAAGAATGGCAGTTGTTGAAACAAGAAGGCCACTGTCTAAAGCTCAAGAGAGAAATTCAATGATAAGTTTTTTGAGAGGCAGAGGATATAAGAATTTATAAAGATTGAGATATCCACACGTAAAAGAACTATATGACAGTGTACTAGAGTCAATCAAAAGAGAGTTGGATAGTTTTGTGCCTATGGATTCTAAGAAAGAAAAGAAGTTAGAAGATATTATGAAAGAACAAGCTGAGAAGAGAAAGCTAAAGAGGAAGGAGCAACTCAAGATGATCAGTTATCAAAGAGACTCAAGATGCTAAAAGCAGATACTGTTGATGAGCTGAGGAAGTATCTTAGATTTGTGGATTTTGAAGATTCAAAGAAGACAGAGAATGCTGAAAAGAAGTCCAAGATTTCTACATTTTCTGTGGTAGAAGCATCTGATGGAGATTATCTCATTTTTCATAGAGAAGATGGAAGCTTTACAGTATTCAGCATGTTATGGGATATACTACACAAGATAGACAGAGAAGATTTATACTATTTGTATCTACAAGTGCAGGATTACTTTGAGAATACTGAGCCAAAAGGAGTGGGACTAATCTTATTGGGTGATTTATTAACCATTTGGGAGACAAATGAAACAAGTAGTGATGCTCTGTGGAATGATCAAGAGAATTGGGAAATAACAATATGGAGATTCTTTGAGTCATCAGGAGTACACTCACTTGAAATGGAAGATGGAGCCATGATTCATATGTTTGCAGAGAGAAGATATCCTCTGATAAGGGAGATTATGGTCAGAATGTTTGATCATGGTATGGAAGTTAAGAATGAGACTAAAGTAGCATTAATGGTGATTGAATTGTTCATATAATGGACTACTTCAGATGAATGCTATTGCATAAGTACTGGTATGATTTGTATTATATAAATATTTTTTGAATAATAAAGTATTTTATTCAAAGTACTGCTAGACAAACAGTACTTTCTCAAAGTACTGCTTGCTGCATAAAACCGGTAAAGTTTTTTGATATTGATTAAGTTTTAAAAGAAACTTTGTAAAGCATAAGATGATATCAATAAAGGTTTTGAAAAGTTACACATGGTGTTAGTACTTGTACTACATAGCAAATGGTAATCAACTAACCATGTTTAACAGACAAGAAAGAGTTTGACTCATCATGAGGGTACGGCTCTGATGTGATAATCAAATCCGTTTTTAGTTGATAATTTACTAAAAATTGTATGGTTTTCAACTCACCATATCTGTAAAAGTGAAGAGTTGGCTAGCCCACAAGAAAATGGCTTGTGGTAAAGGCTATGGAAAAATCAATTTTTTGGTAATTAGTTCACCATGGTTGTGATAAAAGAACTAACTAGTCCAAAAGCAAACGGCTCTTGGTAAAGACTAATCAAATCCGTTGATAGCTGATGATTTGCTAAAAATCATATGGTTATCAATGTACCAGGGTTGTTCTAACCTAAACATTGGCTACTCCAGAGTTAATGGCTTTGGTAAAGAGACATCAAAATCCATTAAAATTCAATGATTCACATCTGGAAGTGCTGAGAATAGTATGAAACTTTAAAGATTTGATGTACACTTTGTCAAATTATTGCTGAGTTTCTGAAAAGATTGGTTGCTGTGAAGATATCATCTGAAGCTGATAAAAAGTACTTTGACACACAAGTCAGATAAGAGTTAAAGAATACAATTTTCCTTGAAGATAGAGATGCTGAAGATAAAAAAGATAACAAAGAAACTTGAAATCAAGCAAGTAGAATTCAAGTTAGGGGAGGATTGTTGGGATATGAAGATAAAAGTACTTCTGGAAGTTCAAAGTACTGCTATGTCAAAGTGTTGCTCAAAGATCAAAGTGTTGTTCAAGGTTAAAGTACTGCTCGTGCATGAAGATTATTTAAAGTACTTCTAAGATAAAGGACTGAGATGCAATATTGTTTAAAGGATTGTTATGTAATATTATCATAATATTCTAGAATTAGTTAGGGATAGTTTACTTGTCGTTCAAGTATTGTAAACCGACTTAAGGTTTTCCTTATGCCTATAAATGGAGCCTTAGGATGGTATTAGACATATGCATTCAAGAAAACGAATACTAGAATATGATATTAGAAAAGTTAGGGATTGTTAGTGAATCTGTGTTTAGAGAAGCAGGTTCAAAGTTGGTTTTAATATAATTCAAAGTTCTTCTTAGCTTTGTTGTTAGTAGATTCCACATACTTTACAAAGAAACATCAGTGTTTCATTATTAGTAGTTTTGAGTTATTCTAAGATTACTAAAACCTTACAAGCTACAAAGTAGTTTGATCAGAATATATCGATCCAACAATTACTCTTGCAAATTGGTCATTGCAAAAGTGTGTACCATGATCACTGATTATGGCACGTGGAGTTCCGAATCTGGCAAAAAGAGCTTTTAAAAATTTTACAACAACTCGGGCATCATTGGTGGGTAAAGCTTTGGCTTCAACCCATTTGGACAAATAATCGACAGCCACGAGTATATACTTATTCCCTCGTGAAGATGGGAATGGACCCATAAAATCAATGCCCCATATGTCAAATCTTTCAAAGACTTGGATGGTGTTTTGAGGCATCTCATCCTTCTTAGAAATATTATCGTGATGCTGACAAGCATCACAGGTTTTGACAAACTCATGGGTGTCTTTGTAGATCATGGGCCAGTAGAATCCGGAATTAAACACCTTTTTGGCGGTGTAATTAGGACTATGATGTCCCCCCGTGGGTCCATCATGACAAGCTTTGAGGATATCCATGGCTTCTTGGCCTTGGACACACCGCCGGATGACTTGATCCGCACAGATTTTGAACAGATAGGGATCGTCCCAGAAGTAGTGATTAACATCTTTGAAGAACTTTTTCTTCTGTTGGGACGACATCCCTTTAACAATGAAGTTACCCGCATGGTAATTTGCAAAGTCTGCAAACCATCGGGTAGTGGAATCACCACGAGTAGAGATCACAATGAGTGTCTCGAGGGAAAAGGTTTCATTTATTTCCTTTTTCTCGAGGACATCTTGGTGAGGGTTCTCTAGTCGAGATAGATGATCAACCGCTAGGTTCTCAGCTCCTTTTTTTTTTATCACGGATGATGATATCAAATTCTTGTAGGAGTAGAACCCATCAGAGCAATTGATGAGGCAAAAAATGAACCGTTTTTAGGGGGTCATTTAAGCCCGGAATTGAATTTATTTGAACAAATATTGCTCTAAATCATTCCTTTTGTGATTTTAGGTACTTTGGCAGTGAAATCTGGAAAAGGAAGCATTTTGGACGTTTTTGGAGCATAAAAGTGAAGAAAACGGCAAAGACTTAATTTTCCATGCTGAGAACAGTACCTGACGGCGTAAAGAAAGAAATTGTGACGGCGTCAGGAGTAAAATCCATGACGACTCAGTGAAAACCTGAAGGCATCAAGAGAAGGGCGTCAAGAGTAATTTTGGTGACGGCCTGAAGATGGATTACACGTGACGGCGTCAAACCTAGATCTAGGCAGTCCGAGGAGTTTATTGGCGGCGAGATAACGGCGTCAGACATTTACTCTTGACGCCGTCACCTCAAAAATCTATATATACTTTTCTATTTTTCATTCATTAAAGGAGGAACTTGTGTGGAGAATACTAGGGTCGAACCTAATAAACCCTAGGTCGTTTGTAACAGTATTTTCAAGGGTTTTCACCCCTTGAAACCTTTCAGGTTCAATTAAGATAAGTCCTCTTTCAATTCATTCAATATGTCTATGTGTTGTTTGAATATATCTTATACTTGTCTTGATTTTAACATGCTAGGCTCGATCTCTCATGTGTTTGCTTAGATGTAATGAAACCTAGATGTTAATTATTGGTTGATTGCTTGTTTATAGTTGTAATCGATGAATGATTTCAATGTTAGGCTTAAGAAAACTGGCAGATCTCCATTGTGTAACTTGCTTGAACGTCTTAAGAAACATGAACCAATGTGTACTAGGTTTTTATGGTTGTATTTAATGCATAAGCAAATTCTAGTGATCCCATGTTAGGAGCTTCTTAGCTGGCTCGACATAGGAGTGAAGTAGGCGCTTATAGGATTGGGGAAGTAAGTACGCCACCCCATGAATGGTATTAAGGAATACAATCCGTCATCCACGCAACTGTAACAAGTAATTAACCTGTAAAAGATATCTAGGGAGTAGTGAAATCTAAGTAAACACAATTCTCCCATATATTGCTCACACCTCTAGTTAAATTAGTTTATTTTCATTTTTGTTATTTTATTTTGATTGCATCTTTAGTTACTGGGTTAGTTGACTAGCAACTAATTCCGCCCACTCTTTAAAAACCGAGATTTTTATTTGCTTTCATAAAAACATAAAAATACAAAAAGAATCATCCCTCATCTCTAGACCTAGTTCTTAGGTTTTCTAACCCTAGCGACACTATTCCTAAGTTGAACGATCAATCCCCCGGTACTTGTCACTATACTATACTACAACGATCAGGTACACTGCCTGGTGGGGGTTGTAAGCTTCTCGAGATCCCTCGAGAGGTAAAGCCTGGTGCAATTCCCACGCATCAAGTTTTTGGTGCCGTTGCCGGGGAATAGTTTTTGTCTAGGTTAGAATTTCTTTTTATTAGGTCTACTTGCTAGATTCCTTTCTAGTAAGATTTTTTTTTTATTTGTAGGTTCTCTTTAGTCTATCTTTTCTTTGTGTCTTTGTTTGTAAAAAACCTTTCCATTGACTATTTCATTAGCCATTATGGAGAACGCGAATCCACCATACTACCAACCACGAAATTCACCCACTCCAAATGACATCTTGATGTTTAAACAACATGAGGATGAACCTATCTATGATGCATGGTGATTGGCCCTAAACCGTCAACTTATATTGACCAAAGAATGGATAACAAAGTCAAATAGCCTAGAGACAATCTCTGGGTAATATAAGGTATCACCAGGTCGTTAAGTCCCGACAAGGTGTGAATTGTAACTGAGCGTGCTTTGTGATCGGGTGATTATTCACAAAAAAGGGTTGTTATGAGAATTCTTTGGAATTATTAACAGAAATAGCTTAGGAAAGCTATCTGATTGATTACGGGAATTAAGATTAAGAAGATGTGGTCTAAAACTTAAAAACGTACGTTTTAATCAAAAACACACACTGAAAAACGTGAAAGAAAGTACAACTGATGAACAGAAAGGGCTATAAGTGTGAAATTTTTATTTTTACAATCCTAATAAATAAAGAAAATTTTAAGAAAAAGAAAAATTATTTTTACACTATTTAATTATTAATTATTAATTAATTACTAATTATTTGCTATTTAACTAATTATATTAATTTAAATTGTTACAAATTACTGAAAAGACTTAGATAATTAAGAAAATTTTTATTAATCTACTTAACCATCATAGGAATCCTAAAAAATTATAAAAAGTTGATTTTATGTATTTTTAAACTAATTTACTAATTATTATTCTAATTATTGATTAATTACCAATTAAACTACTTATATTATAAAAAATAGAAAATGAACAATATAAATTCCAGAAAAATTTATAAAAATGTTTTAACTTATATAAAAACTAAAAAATTATAAAAACTTGGTATTACTTAATAAAATCTAATTATGCTATTTAATTATTTAATATTAATTAATAATTAATTAAACTAAAATTAATTCACAAAAACCACTAAAAGACAAAAGAAAATTCTGGAAAAATTTATAAAATTACTTTACTATAAAAGAGATTTAATAAAAATATAAAAATGCTAAAGTGCTTATAAATAAGCTAAAAAGAAAATTAAAAAGATAATTTCTATTAAATAGAAGCTATCACTAAAATAAAATTTGGTTTTTTGAGTTTTTTCTTTTTCCAAACTAATTTACTGCTAAAATCTAAAAACTTTTACAAACACACATTTTTTGGAGCTCAGAAATAAGCACTTTGAGTGCTTATTTGTTCAACAGTTGACTTTGGTTGACTGAAAAGAGAAATAAGCACAAATGGCCTAGTGTGGGGTCCACAATGGTTAAAACTTGTTTACTTGAGTTACTTGAACAATGTTGAGCAAGATTCAATCAATTAAGTTGGCTAAATAAGCCAAAAGACCACAATAAGCACATGCTTATTTGGTTTCTGAGACAGAAAATGGGACAACCTTTTGAGGCAATTCCAAGTGGGGTCCACAGGTTCCAAGGTCAAATAAATGGTCAAAACCTCAAGCCTGCCAGGAGGGGGTTGAATGAACCAAGATTGGGTCAGTGGGACCCACTGAGATGGCCACAATGAGCCACTAAAGATGGGGGTGTTGCTGAGTGGTCTGTGCACAGGGCAAGGGCCTTGCCCTGCAGCCTACTTTGAGGGGTAAAAAGGTCCACAAATAAAATTCACAAAATTGCAACAATGGTGAGAACCTCAAGTTCTAATGGTAGACTATACCCCCAACAAGTTTCAAACCCTAGAATTAAGCACAAAAATCAGGAAAATTCATGCCATATTTGAAATTTCTGCACAATGCAACTTTTGACTTTTTGGAAAAATTTGAGATTTTGACTTTTATGACTTTTGATTGCTGATTACTGATTAAGAAACATGTAATAAGCACTATTACAACTATTTTAAACTAAATGTACTAATTATAAGCCAATTAGGAAGGTTTGTGAACCTCAATTCCCTCACAGTTAATTGTGAGGGGGAGTTGAGTTTGATTTTGACTTTTGGGTTCAAAAGGGACCAAACCAATGGCCAATCTAACTTTATATGATCCTATGTAACTTACTTAAACCAAGTTTTACACTAACAAACAAATAGAACATAACAAGATGTCATGATCCAAACACCCATTACTAAAACTGTTTTAAAGTTTTGTGAAGCAAAATGAGATTCAAACCTACAAAACCATTACCTACTAACTTATTATGTTTTAATAAGTTATTATAAACTAACAAACACAGTTATACACTACAAACACCTAGAATTACTACTATGACTAAAATGACAGTCAACTTGAAATTTTAAAACACAAAACAATTTAAAACACAACCAACAAGTACTTACCTTAATTACTCTAAACTATGCTTATTGTACACACTCAAGACAGAAATAAGCTGTTATTAGCAGTTAAAGAGAAAAAAGAAGGAAATGGTACAAGAAACTCACAAGGTGCAATCCAAGCTCAGTTCAAGAACCAAGGACCAAAGAAACCAACCTAATGACCTCCCATGAGGTCTCTAACCCACTGCCATCCAAGATAAATAGTGCTCCATGCATTCCTCAATATGTCACACTTTTTTTTATTTTATTTTTATTTTTCTTATATTTTTGATATTATTTTCTGAAAACTTGCTTGTGATTGGTTTAGAAGCTTATAAAGCTTTTAAATGTTTTCCATTTGAACTTGTGAGATTGTGCAAACACTGAGAACCAATGAGTAAGCTTGAATAAGTACTTGAAATTATTTAATGAAACTTGGAAATTTGCAAATGAAAAATAACTTAAAACATAAACTTCATTAATTGAAAAACAGATTACAAAGGTGAAATTAGAAACTATATTATCTAAATTACAATACTACACACTAAAAAAGGCTCATATGAGCTACAATATATACGAGATACATCTTGACCCTCTCTTCTTCACATGGTTTTTTTTTTTTTTTTTTGAATATTTTATGTCCCAGTGGGTTCCTTGTTGACCAAAGACCAAATTCCATCCATTCAATTATAACTTGATGCATCCCAACCCTTGATTGATATTTTCCCGCCAAAAAACAAATGGTGCAATACTAGTGGAACTGGTGGGAGGTATTAATTATGGTGGTGGGGGTTGGTTTGGTTGGTGAAGCACATTAATTGTGGGGGGCTATAGGTGAAAAAGGTGAGGAGGGGGGGAACATGGAACCTGGTTTTGCATTGGTATGTTGGGGGGGAAGAAGATAGGTCAAAGGGTGGGTTGACCCCTTTGACCGTTTGACCCTGTGTTATTATAAAAAGGGAGACGGGCCTGGTTTTGGGCTTGGGATGGCTTTGGGCTAGGGTTGGGGTGGATTTGGTTTTGGATTGGTTTTGGTGTTAATAATAGAAAGGGTCTGTTTGGTTAAGTATAGCACAAGGACCAATTTTGTAATTTTGCCAAGGATGAGGACTAAACTTGTAATTTTTCCAAATTGCTTCCAAGGACCAAAAATGCCAATCACCAACAAACCAAGAACCAATTTTGCATTTTTTCACATTTCAAAATTCCCAGGGACCTATTTTGCCATTTCTGAAATCTCAGGGACCAAACATGTAATTTTGGAAATTTATGACCCAAGTATAATATTTTGTGATGTTTGACTTTCAAAACCTTGGGTTGACTTTTCCTTTCAGAATAAATGCATAGGGACTATTTTTGACAAATTTTGAAACTTGGGGGACTGAAACTGCCAATATTGCAAACTTTGATCATTTTTCATTTGTTCTTGCTCATTTTGCATTTAAAACACATAAAACACAATCCCTGGGATAATTTAAGTATTTTGATAACTTTTTGATTGTTTTTGTATGTTTTGGCAGTTTAAATACGACAAAAATGATGAGTATTTGAGCACTCATCAATCCCCCACACTAAACTATTGCTAGTCCCTAGCAATCTTTTTAGAAAACTTGATGGATTTGAAAAATTCTTTACCAAAAGCCATCACTTCTGGAGTAGCCAAATGTTTCGATTCAATTAAGAACTATGGTCCACTTGATAACCATGCGATTTTTAGCAAACCACCAGCTTTCAACAGTTTTGATTAGTCTTTACCAAGAGCCGTTTGCTCCTGGACTAGCCAACTCTTGATGGACACAGTCGACATCTTGGTGAGCTGATTACCAATTATGGTTTTTCCACTGCCTTTACCACAAGCCATAATCTTGCGGGCTAGCCAACTCATTCACTTTATGGGATATGGCGAGTTGATTTACCATACAATTTTGGGCAAATTGCAAGCCGTCAACGGATTTGAGTTATCTTTACCAAGAGCCGTTTGCTCCTGGATTAGCCAATCCCTTTGTCGGTTAGACATGGCGGACTAATTACCACAAAAATTTTGAAATAAAGTGAAAAAATTTTGAAAATTTTGGCCAAAAACGGGGGTACTAGATGATATATTTTGATAAAATTCGCTAGAATTCCCCCCCCCCCCCCCCCCCCCACACTTAGAAATGAATATTGTCCTCAATATTCAAAGTCCCGGCTATTATGCCGACTCTTTGAACGGAAAAAGCTAATATTCGAATCTAACTGTGGAAACACCATATTTCACTTTATTTCTATATATACACACATTTTTTTTTTGGAACTTATATACATATATACATTTTTCAAACAGCGGGGGGTTGGCCATTCCCCCACACTAGGTGGTAGAAAGTAGAAAGAAATCAGAGATACGGGTGAAAACCCATATTGTGCTATTGTTTTTGTTCATCGAGTCGCTAGCTTGACTCGATCCCCGAATTCAATTGTCCTTGGAGAAAGTTTGGAGATCCGAGACAACCATGGATGGTATGTCCTCTCCAAAGTAATGTTTTAAACAATGTCCATTCATTTTGAAATTTGGACCGTCATTTTGAGATAATTCGACGGTGCCATAAGGATAAACTTTTGCGATAGTGAATGGACCAGTCCAGCGGGTTTTTAGCTTTCCCGAGAAGATCTTGAGTCTAGAGTTGAAAAGAAGGACTCGATCACCGATGTTGAAAACGCGGTTCTTGATTTTTGTGTCATGAATCTTCTTTGTCTTTTCTTTGTAGATCAAAGAGTTCTCGTAAGCTTGATCACGAAGTTCGTTTAATTCATTCAGTTGAACTTTTCTATGATCACCCGCAGTTTTGAGGTCAAAATTGGCATGCTTGAGAGCCCAATAGGCTTTGTGCTCAAGCTCGATCAGAAGATGGCACGCTTTCCCGTACACAAGTTTGTAAGGCGTACACCCAATGGGTATTTTGTAAGCCGTACGGAAAGCCCAAAGTGCATCATCTAATTTATCCGACCACGATGCACGATTTTCACCTACGGTTCTTTCTAACATTCTTTTAATGCCCCGATTGGAAACTTCTACTTGTCCACTTGTTTGAGGGTGGTACGCACTAGAAAGACGGTGAGTTACACCGTACTTTTGCATGACTTTGTCGAATTTGTCATTACAGAAGTGCGTACCACGATCACTAATAATAGCACGTGGAGTTCCGAAATCGGGCAAAAAGAGCTTTTAAGAATTTCACAACTACTTGGGCGTCATTTGTGGGTAAAGCTTTTGCTTCAACCCATTTTGACAAGTAGTCAACAGCCACGAGTATGTATTTGTTGCCATGAGAAGACGGAAATGGCCCCATAAATTCGATGCCCCAGATGTCAAAAATTTCACAAACTTGAATTGCATTTTGAGGCATTTCATTCTTTTGTGAAATATTCCCATGACGTTGACAAGCGTCACAGGACTTGACCAGTTCTTGGGCATACTTGTAGATTGTGGGCCAATAAAAGCCGGAGTCAAACACCTTTTTAGCGGTGTAGTTGTGATTGTGGTGGCCCCCTGTGGGACCAGCATGGCAAGTCTTTAAAATTGCAGTGGCTTCCTGACCATACACACACCGCCGGATGACTTGATCCGCGCAAATTTTGAACAGGTAGGGGTCGTCCCAGAAGTAATGCTTTACATCTTTGAATAATTTATTTTTTTGTTGGGACGACATCCCTTTCACAACAAAGTTACCCGCGAGGTAGTTTGCAAAGTCGGCAAACCGTGGGGTAATCGAGTCTCCACGAAATGAAACCGCATTGAGGGTTTCGAGAGGAAATGTTTCGTTTATTTCCTTTTTCTCGAAAGCATCTTGGTGAGGGTTTTCAAGACGGGAGAGATGATTAGCAGCTAGGTTCTCAGCTCCTTTTTTATCACGAATTATGATATCAAATTCCTGTAGGAGGTGAACCCAACGGAGGAGTCTCGGCTTTGCATCTTGTTTTGCAAAGAGGTACTTCAAAGCCGAGTGATCCGTATACACTATGCTTTTGGTCAGTATCAAGTATGGCCGGAATTTTTCGAAAGCATACATCACAGCTAATAATTCTTTTTCAGTGGTGGTGTAATGACTTTGAACCTCGGTCATAGTTTTGCTGGCACAGTGTATAGGCTGAAAATGTTTTGTTTTTCGTTGCCCCAAGACTGCCCCTATCACATAATCACTAGCATCACACATGAGCTCGAAGGGCAAGTCCCAATCGGGTGCAACAAGAATCGGTGCCTCGGTAAGCTTTTTCTTTAATGTTTCAAAAGCTTCGATGCACTCGGGGGAGAAGATAAAAGGAGCATCCTTTTCGAGGAGATGGGTCATAGACCGGGCGATTTTAGAAAAATCTTGAATAAACCTACGATAGAAACCGGCATGAACCAAAAAGCTCCTAACACCTTTTACAGTTGTGGGATGAGGCAATTTTGCAATGACGTCCACTTTGGCTCTGTCAACCTCAATCCTGTTTTTTGAAATGTTATGGCCGAGGACAATGCCCTCTTTGACCATAAAGTGACTCTTCTCCCAATTTAGACATAACTTTGTGTCTTCACAACGTTTTAGCATGCTGTCTAAATGGGAGAGACATGATTGGAACGAATTCCCAATGACCGAAAAATCGTCCATAAAGACCTCCATAGTTTTCCCGATCATGTCGCAAAATATGGCCATCATACATCTTTGAAACGTGCCCGGAGCATTACATAAGCCAAATGGCATACGTTTATATGCAAAAGTTCCATAGCGGCACGTAAAAGTGGTATTTCCTGATCTTGCGGATCAATGGGAATCTGGAAGTAACCCGAGAAACCATCGAGGAAGCAATAGTACTCATTCCCCGCTAATCTCTCGAGCATTTGATCCATAAAGGGCAGAGGAAAATGATCTTTACGGGTGGCGTCATTTAACTTACGATAGTCAATGCAGACGTGCCAACCCGTAACCAAACGAGTTGGAATCAACTCATTCTCCTCATTTGTGACAACAGTAATGCCACCCTTTTTTGGAACACAATGAATTGAGCTAACCCAAGGACTGTCCGAGATAGGGTAAATCAATCCGGCATCAAGAATTTTTAAAACCTCTTGTTTGATAACCTCGTGAATTTTTGGATTCACCCTTCTTTGTTGTTGGACTGCTGGTTTGAAGTCGTCCTCCATTAAAATCTTGTGAGTACAAAATTCAGGGTCAATGCCCTTGATGTCGGAGAGTCGCCAAGCAATTGCTTGTTTATGAGACTTCAAAACCTTTATGAGAGCAGCCGTTTCCTCAACACTTAAGTCTTTAGCAATTATGACGGGCAATTTATCATCACCCTCTAGAAATGCATATTCAAGATGAGGCTGCAAGTCCTTAAGTTCAACCTCGGGGAAGTCATCAATTTTCTCAACATTTTTGACTTCCTCCTTATGAAGTGTTTGTTGTAGAACAGGAAGAGGAGAGTGATCTTCGTTTAATAACTTCTCAAGCAGGAGAATATCCCTCTCGGGGTCAATCTCTTGGTTATCGATTCCATCGGGAATCGAATCACTTTTGAGAAAGGCCTCAATTTCTTCTAAGATGAAGTCACTTCCCTCAAACGGAGTGAGAGAAGGAGAAGAATTGGCAATGATGGGATGAGAAGATTGAGTGAGGTTTTCACTCGAAGAATTATCAATGAAACCTAAAATCTCTTGAGCATACTCCTCAGCAGCAATATCGATGACATCTATTTGGTTCACCGATTCACAGTCATAATTAGAGGAGTATCTCAAAGTTTGATTTAGGTTGAAGGTGATGGCTTCTGTTCCAACACGTAATGTGGTCTCATGCTCAAATACATCGATAAGAGCGCGTCCAGTTCTAAGGAATCCCCTTCCAAGAATGAGAGGGACCCTAGAATCGGCATCAAAGTCAACAATCACAAAATCTTCCGGAAAATGGAACATTCCCACTTTAACGAATACGTCCTCGGCAATGCCAAGGGGACGAGAAATCGAACGATCGGCAAGCTCTAAAGTCATGCACGTGGGAGTGAGTTCGGGAAGAGAAAGTTTCTTCCACACAGAATATGGCATCAGGTTAATGCTAGCACCTAGATCGGCTAAGGCGAAGCATTCAACCATACCCGGGAAAGTACAAGGAATGAGAAATTTCCCGGGGTCTCCAAGCTCTTCAGGAAGCTTTTTCAAGAGAACTGCTGAGCAGTGCTCATTCAGAGGAGTTCTTGCCATCTCAAAGAGTTTTTCTTTATTACTCAACAGATTTTTGATTGTCGATGCAAACTTGGGCATCAAGAGAATAGCGTCCGCGAAGCTAATATCAAAGTGCAAATCTTGGAAGATTTGGAAAAATTTATCCATTTGGTGATTAGCTTTTTTGCGGAGCTTTTGTTCATTGAGACGTGATGGATAAGGAATAGAAGTTTTGGATTTGTCCACTGGAGTTTCTGGTGGTTCAAAGACAACTCTAGGCTTACATCTGGTTTCAGGATTAACCTGAGGTTGGACGTGTGCTGTACTTCGTGGGCTAGGAGTTTGCACCTTGTCCTTTGTCACCTCAGGTTCACGTTCCACTACCTTTGGAGGAGAAGGAGAAGAGGTAGTAGGAATCGCGGGTTCATCATATGAAGCACCACTTCATGTTGTGATCGCCTTAGCATCGCCCCTCAGGTTAGCGATCGTGTTGCTCGGTAAAGTAGTACCTGAGCCCGAGGGTCGATCATTTAAAGACTTCTTGATATCAGAAATCTGGCTGACCAGCAACTTGTTCAACTCTTCTTGGGACTTCATGAAATGCTTTAATAACTCATCAGATGAAGGCCCGGTTGGAACAATGGCTTGATTCGGATTAGGAAGATTTTGAGCTCGATTGTTCGGATTGGGACCTTGGTTGAAATTTCCTTGGTTTTGATGATGGAAATTCCCTTGATTCTGGTGATTGTTTCCTTGAAAGTTCCCGGGATTGAAATTACCCTGACCTTGGTTCCGGTTAAAGTTTCCTTGATTTTGATGTTGGAAACCTTGATTTTGGAACCCTTGGTTTTGATTTTGGAAACCGTGACCCTGATTAAAGTTACCTTGGTTTTGATAACCTTGGTTCACTCTATTTTGATTTTGGCCACGGTTTTGGACATTTTGGTTTTGATTAAAACCGGGAGGTCCAGGATAATGGTGAGGACGATAGTTCAGGTCCATAGGAGGGCGGTACTGATTACCTCCTTGATTTCGGGACCCGACAACAGCATGAGCTTCATATGGAGTACCATCAGTAGCTGTGCAATTGTAGTAGGCATGCGGCCCACCACAAGTCACACAGACTTCCACTTTTTTAACCTCAGCAGGGGGAGGATGTTGTGGAAATGAAACTTTCTTTGTTTGGGCGAGAACCAAAGCTTGGATCGCTTCAGTGAGCTTGTCAATCTTAGCATCCGTGCTAAATTGACCCACAGAAGATGAAGTAGAAGGACCCGCATTGATTTGAGAAACAATCGGTTTGCTTCGTATAGAGCGGACCTTGGACTTGTTTTCTATGATCTGTAAAGCTTCTTTTGTGGTTCTACTCAAGAAATTACCTCCCGCGGAGGCATTGAGAGAATCCTGATCAGCTTGGCTCACGCCATTGTAGAAAGTATCGAGTTGCATCAACTCGGAGAAACCATGATGTGGACACTTACGAAGTAATTCTTTGAAACGATCGCACGCTTCACCAAAAGATTCATCATATTTCTGAGTGAATTTGGTGATTTTGTTCTTAAGACTCGTGGTCTTTGAAAGTGGGAAGAATTCATTCACAAATTTTTTCACAAGATCTTCCCATGTCTCAATAGATCTAGGAGGTTATTTTTCAAGCCAAATCTGGGCTTGTCCCTCCAGGGAGAATGGGAAGAGAAGTTTGATTGCTTCACAAGGGACATTCTTGTACTTGATGGTCGAAGTGATTTTATTGAACCATCGAATGTGAGCATGAGGATCGTCCCTCTCAAAACCGTAGAATTGACTTGAGGTTACAAGATTGAGTAACCCGGTTTTGAGCTCGAAATTATTAGCCACGATGGCTGGAACAACAATGGCATCTCCATAACCCTTGATGGGTGCATGGAGAAGCTCACACATGGGGCGGTCTTCCACCATGGTGACAGTGGGTGTGACAACAGTACGGATCTCAGATCCGACTATTGGTGCTGAACGTCTACGAGGTCTTCGAGGTTTCCGTACAAGCTCACGTAATGGGCTAGTGGACCTTGAAGAACGAGTGCGCATGCACTAGGGATAAAAACCAATCAAAACAAAATCGAGACAAATCCACAGTGAACTTAAACCAATAATCACAAGCAGGTTGCTTCTTTAAGAAAGGTACACCACTCACAAGCAAGTGGCCCTAAACCGTCAACTTATATTGACCAAAGAATGGTCAACAAAGTCAAATAGCCTAGAGACAATCTCCGGGTAATATAAGGTATCACCAGGTCGTTAAGTCCCGACAAGGTGTGAATTGTAACTGAGCGTGCTTTGTGATCGGGTGATTATTCAGAAAAAAGGGTTGTTATGAGAATTATTTGGAATTATAAACAGAAATAGCTTAGGAAGGCTATGTGATTGATTACGGGAATTAAGATTAAGAAGATGTGGTCTAAAACTTAAAAACGTACGTTTTAATAAAAAACGTACACTGAAAAACGTGAAAGAAAGTACAACTGATGAACAGAAAGGGCTATAAGTGTGAAATTTTTATTTTTACAATCCTAATAAATAAAAAAAAAATTTAAGAAAAAGAAAAATTATTTTTACACTATTTAATTATTAATTATTAATTATTAATTATTAATTAATTACTAATTATTTGTTATTTAACTAATTATATTAATTTAAATTGTTACAAATTACTGAAAAGACTTAGATAATTAAGAAATTTTTTAAAAATCTACTTAACCATCATTGGAATCCTAAAAAATTATAAAAAGTTGATTTTATGTATTTTTAAACTAATTTACTAATTATTATTCTAATTATTTATTAATTACCAATTAAACTACTTATATTATAAAAAATAGAAAATGAACAATATAAATTCCAGAAAAATTTATAAAATTGTTTTAACTTATATAAAAACTAGAAAAATTATAAAAACTTGGTATTACTTAATAAAATCTAATTATGCTATTTAATTATTTAATATTAATTAATAATTAATTAAACTAAAATTAATTCTAAAAACCACTAAAAGACAAAAGAAAATTCTGGAAAATTTTATAAAATTACTTTACTATAAAAGAGATTTAATAAAAATATAAAAATGCTAAAGTGCATATAAATAAGCTAAAAAGAAAATTAAAAAGATAATTTCTATTAAATAAAAGCTATCACTAAAATTAAATTTGGTTTTCTGAGTTTTTTCTTTTTCCAAACTAATTTACTACTAAAATCTAAAAACTGTTACAAACACACCTTTTATGGAGCTCAGAAATAAGCACTTTGAGTGCTTATTTGTTCAACAGTTGACTTTGGTTGACTGAGAAGAGAAATAAGCACAAATGGCCTAGTGTGGGGTCCACAATGGTTAAAACTTGTTTACTTGATTACTTGAACAATGTTGAGCAAGATTCAATCAATTAAGTTGGCTGAATAAGCCAAAAGACCACAATAAGCACTTGCTTATTTGGTTTCTGAGACAGAAAATGGGACAACCTTTTGAAGCAATTCCAAGTGGGGTCCACAGGTTCCAAGGTCAAATAAATGGTCAAAACCTCAAGCCTGCCAGGAGGGGGGTTGAATGAACCAAGATTAGGTCAGTGGGACCCACTGAGATGGCCACAATGAGGCACCAAAGGTAGGGGTGTTGCTGAGTGGTCTGTGCACAGGGTAAGGGCCTTGCCCTGCAGCCTACTTTGAGGGGTAAAAAGGTCCACAAATAAAATTCACAAAATTGCAACAATGGTGAGAACCTCAAGTTATACTTGTAGACTATACCCCCAACAAATTTCAAACCATAGAATTAAGCACAAAAATCAGGAAAATTCATGCCATATTTGAAATTTCTGCACAATGCAACATTTGACTTTTTGGAAAAATTTGAGATTTTGACTTTTATGACTTCTGATTGCTGATTACTGATTAAGAAACATGTAATAAGCACTATTACAACTATTTTAAACTAAATGTACTAATTATAAGCCAATTAAGAAGGTTTGTGAACCTCAATTCCCTCACAGTTAACTGTGAGGGGGAGTTGAGTTTGATTTTGACTTTTGGGTTCAAAAGGGACCAAACCAATGGCCAATCTGACTTTATATGATCCTATGTAACTTACTTAAACCAAGTTTTACACTAACAAACAAATAGAACATAACAAGATGTCATGATCCAAACACCCCTTACTAAAACTATTTTTGAAGTTTTGTGAAGCAAAATGAGATTCAAACCAACAAAACCATTACCTACTAACTTATTATGTTTTAATAAGTTATTATAAACTTACAAACACAGTTATACACTACAAACACTTAGAATTACTACTAAGACTAAAATGACAGTCAACTTGAAATTTTAAAACACAACACAATTTAAAACACAACCAGCAAGTACTCACCTTAATTACTCTAAACTATGCTTATTGTACACACTCAAGACAGAAATAAGCTGTTATAAGCAGTTAAAGAGAAAAAAGAAGGAAATGGTACAAGAAACTCACAAGGTGCAATCCAAGCTCAGTTCAAGAACCAAGGACCAAAGAAACCAACCTAATGACCTCCCATGAGGTCTCTAACCCACTGTCATCCAAGATAAACAGTGCTCCATGCATTCCTCAATATGTCACACTTTTTTTTATTTTATTTTTATTTTTCTTATATTTTTGATATTATTTTCTGAAAACTTGCTTGTGATTGGTTTAGAAGCTTATAAAGCTTTTAAATGTTTTCCATTTGAACTTGTGAGATTGTGCAAACACTGAGAACCAATGAGTAAGCTTGAATAAGTACTTGAAATTCTTAAATGAAACTTGGAAATTTGCAAATGAAAAATAACTTAAAACATAAACTTCATTAATTGAAAAACAGATTACAAAGGTGAAATTAGAAACTATATTATCTAAATCACAATACTACACACTAAAAAAGGCTCATATGAGCTACAATATATATAACGAGATACATCTTGACCCTCTCTTCTACACATGGCTTTTTTTTTTTTGAATTTTTTATGTCCCAGTGGGTTCCTTGTTGACCAGTGACCAAATCCCATCCATTCAATTATAACTTGATACATCCCAACCCTTGATTGATGTTTTCCCGCCAAAAAACAAATGATGCAATACTAGTGGAACTGGTGGGAGGTATTAATTGTGGTGGTGGGGGTTGGTTTGGTTGGTGACGCACATTAATTGTGGGGGGCTATAGGTGAAAAAGGTGAGGAGGGGGGGAACATGGAACCTGATTTTGCGTTGGGGGGGGGGGGGGAAGAAGACGGGTCAAAGGGTGGGTTGACCCCTTTGACCGTTTGACCCTGTGTTATTATAAAAAGGGAGACAGGCCTGGTTTTGGGCTTGGGATGGCTTTGGGCCAGGGTTGGGGTGGATTTGGTTTTGGATTGGTTTTGGTGTTAATAATAGAAAGGGTCCGTTTGGTTAAGTATAACACAAGGACCAATTTTGTAATTTTGCCAAGGATGAGGACTGAACTTGTAATTTTTCCAAATTGCTTCCAAGGACCAAAAATGCCAATCACCAACAAACCAAGAGCCAATTTTGCATTTTTTCACATTTCAAAATTCCCAGGGACCTATTTTGCCATTTTTGAAATCTCAGGGACCAAACATGTAATTTTGGAAATTTATGACCCAAGTATAATATTTTGTGATGTTTGACTTTCAAAACATTGGGTTGACTTTTCCTTTCAAAATAAATGCATATGGACTATTTTTGACAAGTTTTGAAACTTGGGGGACTGAAACTGCCAATATTGCAAACTTTGATCGTTTTTCATTTGTTTTTGCTCATTTTGCATTTAAAACACATAAAACACAATCCCTGGGATAATTTAAGTATTTTGATAAATTTTTGATTGTTTTTGTATGTTTTGGCAGTTTAAATACGACAAAAATGATGAGTGTTTGAGCACTCATCACATGGGCTCGTTTTAAATATTTACTCCGAAAAGTCCCTCATCGTAATTTTGATCTGTGGTCCCAAATTGAAATATTTTACCATCGTGTCGACCACTATACCAAAATGGACATTGAGCATGCCGCAGATGGGGACCTTTGGGGATTAAGTGTTGATGAAGCATGGGAAACCATAGAGAATTGTGCCAAACTTGCCAAAAAAATGGACAACCCAACAAACGTTGTTACGGATCAATTGATAGCAAGTTTAAGGGAACAAGCAAGAAGATTGTTTGGGGATAAATCTATAGATGAGATAACTGGGTGCACGGGGTGGTTTGATTTCACCACAATACAAGCTGAGCACATTGGTAATCTTGATGTGATGGGGGATGTAGCCGAACATGATCACATTGATCAAAAAGACCTAGGTTTTATGATCGATGATGATGAATCTCAAGAAACACATGATGAATCTTTTGGGCAATGTTAAGATGCCTAGAGAAGTACGTGAGATACTTGGGAAAATGTTAAGGTTAGGTTATAATGAAACACATGTTGAGGATATAAGTGATCTTAACACAAGGAATGGTGAAGTAAATAACATAAGCCCACAAAGTACCCCAAAAGTCCTACCATCATTTGATGCGTACACACCTCCCTTGACTTACCCGGAAAAAGTAGAAGAGACTATAGGAACCCCAATAGAGGTAGAACCTTTGAACCAAACACAACTAGAGGATATAGGTTTGAATACTTATAATGATAACCTTTCTCTTAGTTCTAGGGAAGTTCCTAGTTTTGATGAACCGAAGCCTCAGCCAAAACCGTTACCTAATCTTCCATCCTTGGATGAAAATTTGGGTTGAAATAGGTTCCGATCCACCCATCAAACCATATAGACCGGGTAGTCTTAGGACAAAGGTAATGGACTCTAAGCCTTGTAGAGAGGAAGCCAATATAGGAGTGGAAAATGACCTTACATGCTTACATCACCCATTTATGATTGATCACAAGAAACATTATGGGTTTAAATCGGGTTTATTAGGTCAAGATGGATCCCCAACTAGGAGTCTTTCGAAGTTGATAGAAAATGATCCCTTTCTAGGAGAAAATCTTAATCCATCCATTAACCCGATTGAATTAGGTAAGGTTATGATGATAGGAGCACAACCCTTTAAGCATATAATTCATCCACCACTCTTTCCTCACGTGGCATACTTTCACCGAGAAGGTGTGTATCGCTACTATCACCCGCACTTAATCCTAAGTGTAGGGAAAACTTCTCTTATTTCTGTTAAATAAGGGTAGAGTCAGGCTCGTGACTCGAACAAAAACAAGCGCTTCTTGGGAGGCAACCCAAGCTTTATTTATTTGTTTGTTTGATTTTATCTGTTTCCGTATGCATGCTTTATTTTTATTGTTTGTGGTTCATGTTTCAAAGTAAATTGTGAAAATGCTTTATTTTATTTTTAACTTCGTCTTAATTACATATAAAGGTATTTTGCAAAAGCTAAGTGTAAGGGGAAACCCCAAATATGTTTTTAAGAAACAAACTCGATCATGATTCTCCACAATATTAAGTGAACATGTATATTCGTATTTGTTAGAGTCAAATGCTTGTATCGAGTCATAATTATGTTTTGCAGGATTTTCCAGTAAGTAGGACGAAGTTTTTTCCAGAAATTTTCCGGAAACTTAACATAAGAATTTCTGTAGGTCACTTCTGACGGCGTCAGGAAGTAACCCCTGACGGCGTCACGTGTAAAATTCTGGAAATTTTACCGGTTTTGTTTTTCTAACGGAATCTTAAAGTTTTTGTTAAATATTTAGTTTTATAATCTCCAGGAGATCTGCAAACATCATTCCACAAGTTATATCTTACTTTGTTTTCTAGGATTTGTTAGGATATATAGATTGCCGCTGATTTTACGCGTGGTTGCCTTGTCTGTTTTCTCAGGTTTTACAGGTTATGTATGACAAGAAGATGATTTATATTCTGGAAGGGAAGTTTTGATTGTTCATTTTCTTGGAGGAAGATCTAACCTGGCCACCTTATTATCCATACCGAGCGAATCAGGGGAGTATTTGATTTCATTCTTTTTACTTATTTCACTTTTACATTCTTTACTTGAACATTGGGGACAATGTTCATCCTAAGTGTAAGGGGAGGGTAAAATGATGATACGTTACAGATATACTTTCGCTTGAGTTTGTTTGTTTGATAGTAGATGTGTAATAAAACTATGAGAAATACTTGTTAGTGCAATTTTAGTGCCAAATTTAAAGTTTTTTACAACATTTAGGAGTGAAACTTTAGCCATAGCAAGTGTCTCATGGATAGGAGATTGAATGACTAGCACAAAACCGTACCATTCAGAAAAATTTTCCACCCAAATATGTGACGTTCGCCTTTAGATTTGATAGGAAAAGCATTTACTATTAGTGCTTATGAGTGTACCGGTAGCATTTAGATTCTAGAACTTGCGTTAGTGATGCATCCCGAGACCGCTAGTGAGACTACATTCGTGTAGTAGGATTTACTACATGATAAGAGGCATTAGGATCACCCATGTGTTAAACCCATATCATAATTACTTGACCATTTAAGTCATATTACTTGGCTAGTTAAGTCAATTAATTTTTCCCACACCTTAGCGTTGTACTCTTTTTTAGTACACGAAACCCCTATTACACCCCTCCGAGCCTATCTTTTCGTTTCTAACTTTAAGCATCTTACTTAAAGGAAGAATTTGTTACACCCCACTTAAATGTACACCCAAATCGCCTTAGCCTTCCGTGTATGCACTCATCTTTAGTGCATTATTGTTATTTGTTAAACCCTTAGTTAATTATCTAATTGATTACATGGTTGCTAAGTCGAGTCATATCCTTGTACATATTGTTTTGGGATGATTGGGACTCATGGGTAAAGTACTTATTTTATGGAGTAATGGGGAAGAACATCATTTATTACCCCCATATGTGCATTAATCTTAAAAAGTACTCCAAGTGTTTTGATTATCTTAATACGAGTCATTAGATTAGTTTATTGTAAAGTATGTAAAAATTCAAGTGTAAGGGGAATATTCATTCCCTATGATGTATTATTTTGGATGGTAGGGTAAGAGTGTATGCAAAAAAAAAAATAAAAAAATAAAAAATAAAAAAAAAAAAAAAAAAACATACGGACTACCATCCCGTTTCATTCTATGTTTATTTTATGTTTTTGTTATTTTTGATTTATTAGCTTAAGTCGAGTCTAGTCTTGGCTTAGCAACGCCATATTGTACATGTAATTAACCAAGATTATTAACTCGCCACCAGTAAAGACTGCCTATATCCAACAAAACCGTGTATTCCATATCCCTACACCTAATGTTATAACCCTTTAAAAAGACCTCTTTGATAGTTTATCCTAGGTGCTTACGCCATGTGGTGGAGGTTTGATCCTTTCCCAAGCCTATGGTAATCTATTTTGCTATGACAGGTAGTGAGATGTTTTCCATTTCCATATTGTGATATTACTTTATTACACCCGAGAGATGTATCTAAACACTATTTGAGAGGTGCTAGTCTATGACCTCCGTGCTTGTCTTTGGTCTTTAGTGGAACGATTATTTGTTGTAATTACTTTTATATTAGTGTTAAATGACCCCTAACTTGTATTTTGATTAGAATAAAAGCGCATTTGCTTGAGGACAAGCAAATCTCAAGTGTAAGGGTATATGATGAGGCGAAAAATGAACCATTTTTAAGGGGTCATTTAAGCCCGGAATTGAATTTATTTGATCAAATATTGCCCTAAATCGTTCCTTTTGTGATTTTAGGTACTTTGGGAGTGAAATCTGGAAAAGGAAGCATTTTGGACATTTTTGGAGCATGAAAGTGAAGAAAACGGCAAAGACTTAATTTTCCATGCTGAGAACAGTACTTGACAGCGTCAAGAAGGAAATTGTGACGGCGTCAGGAGTAAAATCCATGATGACCCAGTGAAAACCTGAAGGCGTCAAGAGAATGGCGTCAAGAGTAATTTTTGTGACGGCCTGAAGATGGATTACACGTGACGGCGTCAAACCTAGATCTAGGCAATCCAAGGAGTTTATTGGCGGCGAGATGACGGCGTCAGACATTTACTCTTGATGCCGTCACCTCACAAAATCTATATATACTTTTCTATTTTTCATTCATTAAAGGAGGAACTTGTGTGGAGAATACTAGGGTCGAACCAAATAAACCCTAGGTCGTTTGTAACAGTATTTTCAAGGGTTTTCACCCCATGAAACCTTTCATGTTCAATTAAGATAAGTCCTCTTTCAATTCATTCAATATGTTTATGTGTTGTTTGAATATATCTTATACTTGTCTTGATTTTAACATGCTAGGCTAGATCTCTCACGTGTTTGCTTAGATGTAATGAAACCTAGATGTTAATTATAGGTTGATTGCTTGTTTATAGTTGTAATGGATGAATGATTTCAACGTTAGGCTTAAGAAAACTGGCAGATCTCCATTGTGTAACTTGCTTGAACATCTTAAGAAACATGAACCGATGTGTACTAGGTTTTTATGGTTGTATTTAATGCATAAGCAAATTCTAGTGATCCCATGTTAGGAGCTTCTTAGCCGGCTCGACATAGGAGTGAAGTAGGCGCTTATAGGATTGGGGAAGTAAGTATGCCACCCCATGAATGGTATTAAGGAATACAATTCGTCATCCACGCAACTGTAACAAGTAATTAACCTGTAAAAGATATCTAGGGAGTAGTGAAATCTAAGTAAACACAATTCTCCCACATATTGCTCACACCTCTAGTTAAATTAGTTTATTTTCAATTTTGTTATTTTATTTTGATTGCATCTCTAGGTATTGGGTTAGTTGACTAGCAACTAATTCCGCCCACTCTTCATAAACCGAGATTTTTACTTGCTTTCATAAAAACATAAAAATACAAAAAGAATCATCCCTCATCTCTAGACCTAGTTCTTAGGTTTTCTAACCCTAGCAACACTATTCCCAAGTTGAACGATCAATCCCCCGGTACTTGTCACTATACTATACTACAACGATCAGGTACACTGCCTGGTGGGGGTTGTAAGTTTCTCGAGATCCCTCGAGAGGTAAAGCCTGGTGCAATTCCCACGCATCAGCAATCTCGGCTTTGCATCTTGTTTAGCAAAGAGATATTTCAGAGCCGAGTGATCCTTATACAATATGCACTTGGTCAGGATTAGGTATGGCCGAAACTTCTCGAAAGCATACACCACAGCTAAGAGTTCTTTTTCCGTAGTGGTATAGTGAGTTTGAGCTTCAGTCATAGTTTTACTGGCATAATGTATAGGCTGGAAGTGTTTGGTTTTACGTTGCCCCAGGACTGTACATATAGTAAAGTCACTAGCATCGCACATAAGTTCAAAGGGCAAGTCCCAATCGGGGGCAACAAGAATAGGTGCCTCAGTAAGCTTTTTGTTTAAGGTTTGAAAAGCTTCGATGCACTCGGGTGAAAAGATAAAAGGAGCATCTTTTTCAAGAAGATGGGTCATAGGCCGGGCGATTTTAGAAAAATCTTGAATGAGTCTACGATAAAATCTGGCATGACCAAGGAAACTCCTGACACCTTTGACAGTAGTGGGAGGAGGTAGCTTAGTTATAACATCAACTTAGGCTCTATCCACCTCAATCCCACTTTTGGAAATCTTATGGCCAAGGACAATGCCCTCTTTGACCATAAAATGGCTCTTCTCCTAATTTAGACACAGGTTTGTTTCTTTACATCGTTTAATCATGTTTTCTAAATGGGAGAGACAAGATTGGAATGAATCCCCAATGACCGAGAAGTCATCCATAAAGACCTCCATAGTTTTCCCAATCATGTCGTGGAATATGGCCATCATGCAACTTTAGAACGTGCCTGGAGCATTACATAAGCTGAAAGGCATACGTCTATAGGCAAAAGTTCCGTAGGGGAACGTGAAGGTGGTCTTTTCTTGATCCTGTGGATCAATGGGAATCTGAAAGTAACCCGAGAAACCATCGAGGAAACAATAGTATTCGTTTCCTTCTAATCTCTCTAGCATCTGGTCCATGAAGGGTAGAGGAAAGTGGTCCTTTCAGGTGGCGTCATTTAACTTACGATAGTTAATCGGCCTGAAACAGTCAGACAATATCAACCACTGATGTGGTCAACAAGGTCAAACAGCCTAGGCCAATGCTCCTTGGAATATAGTATTTCCCCGGGTCGTTAAATCCCAACGAGGCGTGCAATTGTAAAAAGACGAATCTGTGATCGAGTGATTTTGAACAGGAAAAGGGTGTGAGTGTTTAAACTAAGGTTTTATAAAATAAAATATCTTAAACAAGCTATAAGAACATTTACTGGAAACCAAATTATTTAAAAACGTATTTAAAACCAAAAACGTAAGTTTAAATTAAAAACTACGTCGATGCGCAAAATAAAAAGTGAAATTTTAACTACGCTAGTCCTACGGATATGAAAATTCTATTTCTAAGATCCTAATGATAAAAGAAAATTATTGGAAAAATAAAATTATTTTTTAGACTATTTATGTAATTATTATTAATTAAAAACTAATTATTAATTATTTTAAACTAATTTAAATTATACTAAAATACAATTAAATATTATTTTAAGCTAGAAAAATAAAAATTAAATCTTGAAAATTCTAAAATAATTTAAAACTAATTTTAAAACTGAAATTATTATTTTTTTTGGTTTTTATTTAATTTTTATGAATTTAAAATGATTTAAAAATACTTAAAAACTAATATTATTAAAAAAAAGTACTAAATAAGCTTAGAAAAATATGAAAATTTTATGGAAATTCTAAAATAATATACTAAACCTAGAAAAAATATAAAAAGTTAAATAAGCCCACTAATTAGCTGATTTGAGCAAATAAGCACTTTAAATAAGCACTTAGAATAAGCACTTATGCACCAAATCATACCAAAAGCTTAGGAAAGGTTCAACTAACTTAAATATACACAAATAAACCATAAAAACAAAAATAAGCCCACAGAATAAGCTAAAAGGCAATAAGCAGCTTAAATAAGCACTTAGAATAAGCACTTCTACACCAAATTGCACCAAAAGCTCAGGTATGGTGTAATATACTAAAACAAACTCAACTCAACTGAAAAAACTCAAATAAGCCCTGGCCGCAAGCCAAAACAAGTGCTCAGGCACATTGAACTATTTAGAAAGAAACAAGGCTAAATGGCATACTTCGGGGCTGCAAACGGCTAATAAGAAAAAAATCCTAAAAATAAGCTGAGAATGGATTTCGAAAGATTAGCTGCGGGACTATAACATGTAAAAAGATCAAGGCCTAACTCTATACACAAAATTCATGAAAATTCTTGGAATTTTTGGATTTCTACCTACTTATGCAAATTTGACTTTTTTCAATTTATGAACTAGTTGACTTATATAAGACTTGATTGATTCCTACTGACTTAATATGATGTATTAAGCTAATATAAGGCTAGTTTAGGATAAGTTAACAACTTATGAACAAAAATGGGTGATCAAGGAACTTAAATTCCTTAATAGTTAACTAATATGAGGTGATTAAGTGCATTTTGACTTTTAACCAAACAACTACTGGATTTTATGGTTTGAATGTCCTACATAGTCCTAATATAATATGTCTAAACCGAAAACAACAACAAAAACACACTATGAGTACTTTGAACAAACTTTGCCAAACACCCCTTAATAGACAAACTACATTACAATTATGAGTTTTAAAACTACAACTACTAATTTTTAAGCTTTAAACAGGTTAAGCACATTAAATAGAAGCTAAATGATCACTAAAAAACCACAAATAACAACAAGAACAAGAATATGCAAATCAAGCTAATCTAGGCAGTGTAATCAAAAAAATGAGCAATTATGAAAATTAGTGAGCAAGCATTAGATTTTAAGCAATATCTAAACTAATAAACACCAAACAAGCACATAGTACCAAGAATTATTAATGATAAGCATTTGAACAGTATAATGCAAAAATTTAAGAAAATTCTTACAAAAATGATTCTGTGAGATTCACAACCAAGAACCATGAACCAAGGTACAACAACTATCCTAACACCTCTCCTGAGGTTCTAAAACCATGGCCATCCAAATTTCACCATGCTCTATGCATCTTCTCATCATATAAACTGATTTTTTATTTTTTTTACTATTTAATTGGTATTTTTGTGATTTTTGAATTTATAAACTAAAACTGATATAACAGCTTTGAAAACTTTTAAAACCTTATAAATAAGATTAAAGAAACTTAATGGAACTGTATTAAACAATTTTTAACAAGATTGAGTAAGATTGTCAATTTTACTTAAAATTGAAAAATTTGAATTTTTAAAAGAAAACTGGAATTGAAAGTTAAATAAGGATCATATTGCATTAATAAAACTGATTACAACTAATTTTAACAAAGAATTACAACTAATACTTGAAATTACACTAATACGAAGTTTACACTACACTATTCTACTCTACAACTAAAAAATTCTTCTCTTCTACTTTTTCTTCTATTTATAGGCTTCCTTTAGGGTTTCCTGGACCTTGTGCACATATCCCACCAATAAAATTGGCCATTGGATGAGTAGAATCAATCTTAGCCATTTCTTTGGTTTTGGCGGGAAAAACGGTTTGACCAATTGGGGGTTTGTGAGGGTGTTACAAGTGGGCTAGGTGAGGTGTAGGGGATAGGGAATGGGTATAGTGAGCAAAGGTGGTGGAGTTGTAGTGTTGGCAGGGTATTGTAGGTGTAGGTGATGGAGGTGGAAGTTAGCAGTGATATGTGGCATCCCCTGGGGTAAACCAAAGGGGTGGGGTTTTGTTGAGAGGGTGACAGGTATGGTAGTAGGGTAGTAGAAGGTGGCAGGGTATGGTGAAGGAGGAGGTGGCAGGGTAGTAGGAGGTGGTGAGGTTGAAGATGGTTGTGTTTGACCGGGGGATTGACCCCGTAATATTAAAGGGGTGGGATTGGGCTTTGTGTTTTGGGCCTGGACAAAAAGGGATTGGGTTATTTTAGTGGGTAGGCTAGGAAGTGGTAGTGGGTTTTATATTTTGGGATAGTTTTGGTTTATTAGTGAAATAAAACCACAAGGACAACTTTTATGATTTGCTGATTCTCAAGGGACTAAAAATGCAAACTTCCCAACGTTGTTACAAGGACCAGTACTGCCAAGCTTTCATAACCCAAGGACCATAAATTTTATTTTTCCAAATTTAAACTTCCAAGGACTTGTTTTGCCAAATTTCAAACTAGAGGGACCTAACTTGCCAATTATGCAAACTTTGCTCATTTTTCATCTGTTTTCAATCCTTTTGCACCTGAAACATTTAAAAACACAAGACAAGGATATTTGCAGTATTATGTGGTGTTTCTGTGTTTTTTAAATGTTTTCGTAGTTTAAACGGGACAGAAATGATGAGTATTTATAGACTCATCAATCCCCCACACTAAACTATTGCTAGTCCCTAGCAATATAGAATCCAATAACAACCCATTTTGAAAATTTAATGGATTTGATGTCTCTTTACCAGATAGCCATTACTTCTGGAGTAGCCAATGTTTTAGTATGATACTAAGGTACATTGATAACCAAATGATTTTGAGCAAACCATCAACTTTCAACGGATTTGATTTGTCTTTACTAAAAGTCGTTTGCTTCTGGACTAGCCAACTCTTTGATACAGTTATTATCATCTTGATGAGTTGATTACCAATTATGGTTTTTCACTGCCTTTACCACAAGCCATAACCTTGCGGGCTAGCCAACTCTTTACTGTTTAAGATATGGTGAGTTGAATACCATACAATTTTTGGCAAATTTTCAGCCATAAACGGATTTGAGATATCATTACCAAGAGCCGTTTGCTCTCGGATTAGCCAGTCCTTATGTGGTTTAGACATGGTGGACTGATAACTATTTGTTGTGTTAGTGCAAAGCACTTCCACCAAATGAAAAAAAATTTAAATTTTGGCCAAAAACGGGGGTACTAGAAGGTATAATGTGATCAAATTCACTAGAATTCCCCCCCCCCCCCCCCACCAAACTTAGAATTGAATATTGTCCTCAATATTCAAAGTCCCGGCTATTATACCGACTCTTTGAACGTAAAAAGGCAACATTACTAGCTAAATGTGGGAACACCATTTTTCATTTTCATATTTTCATTCATTTTTTATTTTATTTTATTTACATGGTAAAGAACAGCAGGGGCAACTCCCCCACACTTAGGTGTTAGAATAAAGAAAGAAGACAGAAGCATGGGTGAGAACCCATGTCATGCTAATGTTTTTGTTTACCGAGTCACTAGCTTGACTCGACCCCGTATTCATTGGTTCATGGGGAAGTAAGTGGAATAGACAATCTCCATCGGACTTTTATCAAGATGTTTGGCAAGCATTAAAGTGTGTGAAAGTTCCACACCGATGAGATACAACTGGCTTAATAGAATGGTACATGAAAATTCCGGGGTCAAAGATAGTGTCTTCATTCCCGAAGGAGTGAAGAACAGGAGAAGCCACAGGATAGGTGAAGAAGAGAAAGAAAGTCATGATAAAAATCATGACTAACTCATCATCACCCAAAGGAGAATTCATAATTTCCACATCATGAATCTCATCATTTAAGCTCATTTGATCAAGACATATTTCGGGTGTGTCTAGATCAAAGTAGAAGTTATCATACTCCGGTGGAGATATGATATGATTGAGTTCACAGAAGAACTCATCGAAGGTGAATGAATCATATTCGGGTTTGATGTGAGTGAGTTCATAGGAGAATTCATCGAATGTAAATGATTCATAATCGGGGAGAGAATTATGAGAATGAGAAGTGGTCCTACCACTAATCTTCTCTCCCGCACGATCAAAATGGAAGGTTTCAAATTCCGGTATAGAATCATAGGAAAGAATGTCACTACCCTTAATAGGGATAGGAGATGAAATAGGTTTCTTATTGAAAGCCTCGATTTTAGAAATGAGGAGATTGACATTTAATAATGTTGCACAAAGTACTTCATCTTTGATTTCAGTGTCAGTTTCATCATTCTCTTCTTCTAAGCTTACTGGCTTAGAAGGTAGTTCCTCTACATAACTTATGTCTCCACAAGATAAAGAATAGTCCTCATCAGAATCAGAGAACATCTCAATATGATCATTTGGAAAGACAAAAGGAGGAGGGATATCACACATTTGACCAGGAATTCCCTGGAACTCACTTGGGATTTGGACAAGGCTCTCAACACTATACTTTATTAATTCGTCAGATTCCTTTTCAGGAATAGTGTCAAGATGCTCGTCCCCCATACTCAGAGAGTTAATAGGAATTTTGGGTGTGATATCAGCAGATTGAGGAAGTTGAGAAGGACTAGCAGTTATGGATTCTACAAGTTCCATTATTTCTACTGCAAGTGATTCAGTCATATTCTTTTCTCCCTGTATTGCTACTGCTGTTGTTTCAACTGAATTCGAATCAAAAGGTTTCTCAAATACCTTTGGGATTGGAACAAGGTCATCTATTTCCTCAAGAGGATTGACTTTGACCTCTTTGTCCCCCATTATCAAGATATCTGAAGGGTCCCTTGAGTTTTCTTCTTCAAATGGATCATCCTCATCACTTTCATCCTTAAGATAAAATGAGTTAACAGGAGGATTTTGTTTCCAAAGAATTAGATCCTTAAGACAGTTCATTTCATCTTGAAGGTTCATGTTGAATTGTTTTTGAGCAATAATCATTTTAGTAATCAATTCAACTCTAGTTAACTCGTTCTGAGGAAGTGGTTGAGGGTTTGTGTATTGTGAGGGCTTGTTAAAACCAAATTCATGATTGTTACAAGGAACCTGTTCATAGACAAACTGATTCCTAGTTTGACAATCAGAGTTGTAGTGGGGGCCTCCACAAAACTCACAACGGTAAAACTGCTGAGTTTCATAGTGTGGTAGCTGATGGAATAATTCAGTCGTGTCATGGTAGGAATATGGATTCTAGTTATAGACAGACCCGTTTCCTGACTCTACCATGCCACAACTGGGGAAATTACCAACATTATAAGGACTACCACACCATTGACAAATAAGAAGGTGAGGATAAGACATAGAAAGAATCAAACGGTTTTGGAGGATAAGGAATAGAGAATTAAAAAGATAAGAGGGTAAAGGTGGTATTTTTTATTTTTATATAAACAAGGATGGAAAATATACAAAGAGCGATTATTCAGAATCACTGACGCTTCAAATCGTTTAGATACGTAGCACAGCCTCCCCGGCAACGGCGCCAAAATTTGATCGGCCTGAAACAGTCAGATAATATCAACCACTGATGTGGTCAACAAGGTCAAACAGCCTAGGCCAATGCTCCATGGAATATAGTGTTTCCCCCGGTCGTTAAATCCCAACGAGGCGTGCAATTGTAAAAAGAGGAATCTGTGATCGAGTGATTTTGAACAGGAAAAGGGTGTGAGTGTTTAAACTAAGGTTTTATAAAAAAAATATCTTAAACAAGCTATAAGAACATTTACTGGAAACCAAATTATTTAAAAACGTATTTAAAACCAAAAACGTAAGTTTAAATTAAAAACTACGTCGATGCGCAAAATAAAAAGTGAAATTTTAACTACGCTAATCCTGCGGATATGAAAATTCTATTTCTAAGATCCTAATGATAAAAGAAAATTATTGGAAAAAGAAAATTATTTTTTAGACTATTTAGGTAATTGTTATTAATTAAAAACTAATTATTAATTATTTTAAACTAATTTAAATTATACTAAAATACAATTAAATATTATTTTAAGCTAGAAAAATAAAAATTAAATCTTGAAAATTCTAAAATAACTTAAAACTAATTTTAAAACTGAAATTAATTTTTTTTTGGGTTTTTATTTAATTTTTATATATTTAAAATGATTTAAAAATACTTAAAAACTAATATTAATTAAAAAAAAAAGTACTAAATCAGCTTAGAAAAATCTGAAAATTTTATGGAAATTCTAAAATAATATACTAAACCTAGAAAAAATATAAAAAGTTAAATAAGCCCACTAATTAGCTGATTTGAACAAATAAGCACTTTAAATAAGCACTTATGCACTAAATCACACCAAAAGCTTAGGGAAGGTTAAAATAGCTTAAATATGCACAACTAAACCATAAAAACAAAAATAAGCCCACAGAATAAGCTAGAAAGGCAATAAGCAACTTAAATAAGCACTTAGAATAAGCACTTCTACAACAAATTACACCAAAAGCTCAGGTAAGGTGTAATATACTAAAACAAACTCAACTCAACTGAAAAAACTCAGATAAGCCCGGGCCGCAAGCCAAAACAAGTGCTCAGACACATTGAACTATTTAGAAAGAAACAAGGCTAAATGGCATACTTCGGGGCTGCAAATGGCTAATAAGAAAAAATCCTAAAAATAAGCTTAGAATCGATTTCGAAAGATTAGCTGGGGGACTATAACATGTAAAAAAATCAAGGCCTAACTCTAAACACAAAATTCAAGAAAATTCTTGGAATTTTTGGATTTCTACCTACTTATGCAAATTCGACTTTTTTCAATTTATGAACTAGTTGACTTATATGAGACTTGATTGATTCCTACTGACTTAATATGATGTATTAAACTAATATAAGACTAGTTTAGGAACTGAATGAGGTGATTAAGTGCATTTTGACTTTTAACCAAACAACTACTGGATTTTATGGTTTGAATGTCCTACATAGTCTTAATATAATATGTCTAAACTGAAAACAACAACAAAAACACACTATGAGTACTTTGAACAAACTTTGCCAAACACCCCTTAATAGACAAATTACACTACAATTATGAGTTTTAAAACTACAACTACTAATTTTTAAGCTTTAAACAGGTTAAGCACACTAAATAGGAGCTAAATGACCACTAAAATACCACAAATAACAACAAGAACAAGAATATGCAAATCAAGCTAATCTAGGCAGTGTAATAAAAAAAAATGAGCAATTATGGAAACTAGTGAGCAAGCATTAGATTAATATCTAAACTAATAAACACCAAACAAGCACAGAGTACCAAGAATTATCAATGATAAGCAGTTGAACACTATAATGCAAAAATTTAAGAAAATTCTTACAAAAATGATTCTGTGAGATTCATGATGAGTGCTCAAACACTCATCATTTTTGTCGTATTTAAACTGCCAGAACATACAAAAACAATCAAAAAGTCATCAAAATACTGAAATTATCCCAGGGATTGTGTTTTATGTGTTTTAAATGCAAAATGAGCAAAAACAAATGAAAAATGATCAAAGTTTGCAATATTGGCAGTTTCAGTCCCCTAAGTTTCAAAACTTGTCAAAAATAGTCCCTATGCATTTATTTTGAAAGAAAAGTCAACCCAAGTCATTCAAAAATCAAAAGTTTTCAAAAATGGACTTTGGGTGAAAAGTTTTGAAAACCTACATGTTTGGTCCCTGGAGTTTGAAAATTTACAAAAATGGTCCCTAGAAATTTTGGAAAATAGAAAATTGAAATTTGGTCTTTGGAATTAGAAAACTTGGCAACATTGGTCCTTGGTGATACTTTAGGAGAATTACATTTTTAGTCCCTCAGGTTTTGGAAAATTACAAAAATGGTCCTTGTGATAACTCTTAGCTGAACCAGACCCTTAATAAACATAAACCAAAACCAATCCAAACTAAACCCAACACCAAACCAGGCCCACTCCACTCCTAGGCCCAAACATCCACCAGCCCACCTCCCATAAAAATATACCACTCACCCGTTTTATATTATCCTCCCCAAGGTCAAACCTTTGACCTCTCCCTCCCACGTGAACCTGTGAAACTCACCAAATACTCCACCCCCTCCTCCACCTCAGCATCCCATTCCCTGCCTCCCCCAACTCCCACAAACATCCAAGAGGCATTTATTGATATCATAAGCCCCCAAGTAATCCCAAAGTGGGTAAAGACTTTTTTGGCGCCAAATGGGTATTCAAAGGCTGAGATTAATTTTGGTAATCCAATGGCTGTGGATTCAAGTGGGAATGGCTCAGAAGCTTCAACAAACCCTAATGGCCCCATATAAATAGAAAAAGAAGCAGTGGAAAAAGCATCTAGTGTAACTTAGTGTAAAATTAGTCGATTAGTAATTTTTATAAATCTTATTGTATTTTAAGCTTTCCAGCAGTTGTTTAAATCTTATCATTGTAATTTGAATCTTTCTAAGTAATGAATTTCAATATTTCAGTTTGATTTCCACTTTGTACAATGTTTCATTTAAAATCTCAATTATGGTCTAAATGCTAGTTTAGTTGTTACTGTGGACTCAATTAGGACATATAAGCTCCCAGGAAGCTTGTAAAAGCTTCTAGTTACATTAAAACTCAGCTTAGTTCAAAAAATTCATAAATACAAAAATGGTCAAACAAAGTCAACTGTGTAAGTGTGGATTTGATTTCTGGATTCAGAGGTGAATTGGAGCAAGGAAGCTTTGGATATTGGGTTTAGATCCTCAAGGGAGGAGTTAGGAGTCCTTTGGTTCTTGGTTTTTGATGCTCACAGTCCCTAAATTGTAAGCCATTCATTCATTTTAAGCTCATTGTCTATAAACATAGTTGTTGTTGCTTGATCCTGTTTTGTTTGTGTTTATTTAAAGTTTTTTAATGATAATATAACTTAAAATATAATAGTTGTTCATTAGATTTAATAGTTGCTTAACATTTCCATTTTCAGTCAATTTTTAGCATATTAGTGATAATTGAATTGTTGTTGTTATTGTTGATATGTTTGTGCTCAAATAGGTTCATTTAATCATAATACATGCTTCTGGGTCAGTTGTTTGGTTTAAATCCTTTGTTTACTTTGAAAATCTTCACATCAATCAAATATAGGGGTGTTTGGATCATGGCATCTTGCTATGTTCTATTTGTTTGTTAGTGTAACACTTGGTTTAAGTAAGCTACTTAGGATCATATAAAGTCAGATTGACCATCAGTTTGGTCCCTTTTGAACCAAAAGTCAAAATCACAAAGATCTCACCGTCACAGTTAACTGTGGAGTCATTTAGGTTCATAACCCTTCATATTATTGCATAAGTGATAGTTTTAACTTATTTTGGTCTTATTTTAACATAATGCATCTTTTTCAGTCACTAAATTGAGATTAAAGTTCATAATAGTCAACATAAATCATTTTCTTAAAAAGTCAAAAAGTGTATTGGTCAAAAATTCCAATTCTTGCATGAATTTTATGGATTTTTGTGTTTGATTTTAGGCTTTGAAACTTCTTGGGTGGTTAATCTACCAGGTAAACTTAAGATTCCCATACTTGTTGTATTTTTTTGAATTTTTCTTGTGGATCAATTTGCCCCTCAAAGTAACCTGCAGGGGAAGTAAGTCCCCTGTGCAGCAGACCATTAAGCTACCACCACCACTTTGGTGGCTCATTGTGGGCACCTCAGTGGGTCCCAATGGTCCATTTTGGATTCTCTCAACCCCCCTCCTGGCAACCTTGAAGTTTTGACCAAAAGTTTGACCTTAGACTGTCACACCCCGCCACAGCGGAAACGCGCGGGTGTAACTTCATGGATATCATCACAACACCTGGTGTCTACATAGAGAACAACTACATGCACATAAATAGAGCAATGTACAAACACAAAGTGTTGTAACAATACCCCAAAATAAAATAACCAAAACAAAACATAAATCCAAACATAGATGATAAACCACTTCCAATGCAACTAAGGTCTCGTATATCCACATCCTTCTATCTTATCCTTAGAAAGCTCACCTGAAAATAATGCTTAAAACGTCAACATAATGTTGGTGAGATTCATAGGTTTAAGACTCAACACACAAGGCAACCGAATTTACTGTGATTACAAAATATGGCTGGACAAATAAATATAGTTATCATAAAGCTACATGCATTTGCAAGTCAATATCCACACATCAGGCAACAACACTCATAAGGCAACCATTAGGACGGCTCGTGTCCTCCGACCCCATAATTAGTATCCATCAACATATTATCAATTAGGTCGCATGCGCGAGCAACAGGGTAAGCACCCTCCCAATTGAATCCCAAAAACCAGTAACGAGTAGGAGTATTACTCTCCAATTGGATACTCCCCCCCCCCCCAATTGGACCACACAGCATTATCATCACATTATCCAATCCACATAATTTGGTACGAGTAGGAGTATTACTCTCCAATTGGATACTCCCCCCCCCAATTGGACCAAACATATATATTCACACAAGCAAATAATCACACATAGCATACATACGACAACATTATAAGTCCAAGCTCTTTAATACCACACACATAATCACAGTAAATCAAATCATTTAAGACAAGCATCATTCCCATCCCAAGTTTAAAACAAAGTAAAAATATGGGACTATGAACTCACCTTAAACTCCGCAGCTTCCACAAAAACAATACACAATCTATAACACACAAAAATAATCCACATTACACAAGGTCAAGCTAAAAGCTACAACCCATGTGTCACAACCCACAATTTCAGGTCATTCTTCCAAACTTCGACATTTTACTATTCACAAGTTACTATTCATCGATCACTATTCATCGTTTTACTATTCATCGTTTTTGAGGTCAATTTGACATTCCGAGACATATTCAGAAAATTTACTATTCACTTGACACTATTCATTTCCGAGAGGAAACCACTATTCACGTGCATTATTCATGTCATCGTAAATTTAGTTTACGTGTGTTCAAATTCGCGTAACCGTATTGGTTCAGGAGCGAACTCATGCATTATTATCAGGGACACTTCATACGGACTAGAAATAGTCTGCATATCATCATTAGGGCACTTGCATGCTATTCCACTCGTAGGATAACTAAATTTATACTTTTGGTATAATTAACGATTTACGTACGTTTATTTCAAATAAACACTAATACGCGAACGATAAGTGTCTAACATGTCCGACACTCCCGACTATGATCCTAATACCTTTTTATACTCATTTCTATAATATAAAAACTATAATATTAATTTACCCGGTATTTTGGAAATTAACTATTACGTATCGTACGTTTAACTTAATAACGCCAGGTTTTCACCAAAATTAAACGATAATCACCCAAACTCTCCGTACTTGTACCCGACATATTTTTACAACTTTTATAACTTTATTATGACCCGAATAACTTCAACAAAATTTATTTCTAACAAACCCGGTACTCGATTAAACCTTAAACCTAAACCTAACCTAACTACACTTTATTACTAACACTAATTTTTACTAACTAACTACCCAACATCTTCCCCTTTTCCCTCCCCAAAACCGGCCAACCCCCCCCCCCCCCCTAAAGGTCTTCCAACTTTAATAACCTCACCAAACTTATTAATTGTCCACCTAACAATTGTCTCAAGTATATATTAAACTTTTTTTTACTCTTTCATCACAAAATCACTTTTTACTTACACTTAGCAACTTTTCTCTTCATTTTCTTTGAGCTTGGTTCGATTTGGGATAAACAAGGAGCAAGGAGGAAAAATTTTACAAGATCATATCATAAACTAGTTAGTATAATCATCCTTGTTAGAGTTTTGAAATAAAAACTCAAGGATTAGTAAGCTTTTTATCATCTAAACTCTCTAAACCATCAAGTAAGTTTACAAACTCATTTTTATGATTTTTACAAGTTATTATTATGTCTATATATTTTTCTTACAAGATCTTACACATGCATCAACTTGTACCACTTCATTTTTGTATATATTAACTTTCAAGCCCTAGAAATGGAAACATATGAAACTCTTGCTAGACCTAGTGGTTTGATGATATTTTAGGACCCATGACACCCTAAGAAGGTGTATGGTAGGTTTAGACTAGCTTTGTGGTGTTTGAAAGTGGATTGATGGAGGATGGAACTAGTTTAGAGACTTGAAAATGGTTTTTGAAACTTTTGAAATACCTACTGTCCCTATTTTAATTTCGTGGGAAAATCAGTAGATGATGACCAAGTTTTGACCAAAGATTTAGAAAATACATTCAAAAATGAAACTTTAGGCGAAAGAATCAATTAAAACGAGTTTATAACGAAGGAGTTATGATTTTTGCAAACTTAACGACGAAAACTACTTTTCAGAAAACTGCTTGCTGTTTGGCAGAATACGACGGGTATTTTGAAGTAGTAAACGTAACTTTAAGGAGCCGAGTTGTCTAAAATATACTAGTATACACAAAGACGAATCCGTGGACATAAAGAACAAGGAAAACGAGCTTGAAACGACAAAGTTATACCCATTCTAACATCGTCAAACTATATATATATATTTTTTTGGTCACAAATAAAAATAATAACGTACGTACTAAACGGTAAATTTTCTAGAAAACATTACTAAGGACGATTTCTTATCAAATGAATACGTATGACCCGAGAGAATACTTATACGACGTAACGACGTATTTCAAGGTTTTGATACAAGGATTATAACGTTAACTTTTTCGTACAAGTTATATACTCCTATATATGGAATATATTTTCCTAAGTATGGAAACTATTTTTCTATGACGATAACTAGTGTTTCTAAATTACGAGTGGTATGAGTATCATGTGCATGTGCATTCATTTCATTACGGCTTGATCTAAGTTAGATCATGGTTATTCATTTAGGTTGCGGCTAGTACTCGCGCCTCATTGTCCCGACTACTTTCACCTCATTGCACCATCTTTGTACCATTACTTCGAGGTGAGTTTTCATAGCCCCGTTTTAATTCTATATTTTGATTTCAAATCCCACGGGGGAGAATACATTGCATTACTTATTTTTGTGTACATGCCTAAGTATAAAATTCATACATTGCTTAAGTTGCCTATTTACCACGTCTTGACAAGTCCCCTTTTATTATCATGGACCGTTAATTTCTAGTACTAAGCGAGAGTGAGTGGATAGATCTATTGGGGGTGACGCCTCCATTCGTGTTTGGGTTGCTCCAAATGGAACGAATGCATTTCATGTCTTTATTATTAGAGTGCCTGGTAAACACTCATTGGGGCCAAGTATCGTCTAGCTTCGGGGTCATGAGCTTAAGAGCCAATGTATATACTTTCCGGACATCCTAATTCATGGCATTACTTATGGCATTTGTACACTAGATTTTATTTATAAACCTATGATTATTCACCAACTTTATGTTGACCGTTTTTCGCAATGTATTTCTCAGGTAACTAAGGCATTTCTCATGGCATTGCATGGAGTCACTTTGTGTATCAAGGCTGACGCGTCACTTTTGGATTTCATGCACTTTGAACTATCGTTTGATTGTACTAAACTTGTTTCCGTAAACCTTTTCTAACTTTTGGGACCTATGTCTTTATAACTCTGAATATTTTGAATGAATCAAACGATGTATTTTCTAAACGACACTTTAGGTCGTTCAATATATCCTGGTTGTGTGCTATGATCCGTTACACCCTCAGGTATTCCATTCCGCTGCCATTCAGGTATTTCGGGGGTGTTACAGATTGGTATCAGAGCTAAGGTTATAGCGAACTAGGTTGCATCATTGACCCTAGACTATAACCACACTATCATAGCATATCATCACTTCATCATAAGTGCATATTTACTTATTTGTAGGCGATGCCATTATGCGAGTTATTTATTTTATTTCACCTTGATTATCACAGAGTCATGTCTTCGTATCCCGACACTGTTGTACTTTACACTATATCCGATTCTGATGATGAGGGTTCTGTGTCCTCTACTGCTGTTTCACCACTTGTTTCTCCTACACCTGAGTTGCCACTCTTGGCATCTGATGGTGACACCGAGCCTTTCGAGGAGGAGGAGACGGCTCCTACTCCCCATGTCCATCCTACTATACCTACTGACATACCATCATCACCTACTACTACTATCCATTCAGAGCCGAGACTTATGTTTCCTAGGGAGAAGACTGTTCAGGGCCCTAGGAAGAGAGTTCGTTATGCTACATGTACTTATAGGAGTCTCCCTAGTCCTACTATGCCTACACCACCACCACCAGCCTTACCCACTACTACCCCTATGCCTACCTCACTCTTGCCGCTTCGGAAGCGCGCAAGGCTTACCACTCCAGATTCACCCATTACCGAGACTGATGACTTTTCACCACCACCCGTGTACCACATAGGTGAGAGTTCTAGAGCGGCTGCAGCTAGGGATCCTACAGCCGTTACACTAGAGGATCAGTTTGATGCTCAGCAGGAGCAAGTTGACAGGTTGGGGCATAGAGTTGATGAGATTATCACCCCTCGACTTGAGATTGTTGAGGAGCAGGTTGAGGATTTGATTCAGGGCAGGGTTAGTATTGATGTGTCTTACCATGGACTCGAGGCACGACAGTTGAGGCATCAGGAGGAGATTGAGCTACTTAGGGATGAGTTACCTGAGATTCGAGATAGAGCTCAGGCGACACAGGAGACCCAGTGGGAGCAGGTAGACCAGTTGACATTGCTTCGAGAGAGGGTAGTTGTTTTGGAGCGTAGGGATGCTTCTTCTCAGTTACGACTTGAGCATCTTGAGGAGATCGTGGTTATGATGGATCGTGAGATTCGCCGCTTGAGGGGAGAGCCTGGACCATCTAGAGCACCGAGAGGAGCCTAGACGTAGACTGGTATTATATTAGCTTGTATTATTTTCCTAGTCCCGGGATGTGGGACATAGTTCAAGAACTTGTTGTCTTTTGGTTGTTGTACAAACAAATATATCAAGTGCGACTCTACTATGTTGGAAATGTTGTGCTATATATATATATCGGCCTACATCGACCGAAATTTTCATGTATTATATTCATGTGTTGTGATTATATTTATGATGTTTCGTGGTTGCTCTTTATTATTGTCGCATTTATACATGTTGTGGTTGTATCGACACAGGTTGGGGTTATATATATACGTGACGTGGTTGTTGTGGTTGTATATATACGCTTATCGTGGTGAGGTCTAGACAGATTGTGGTTGTACTCGTACATATCGTGGTTGTATTTATACTTGGTTATGGTTGTATAATTATATACGTGTTGTGGGTGTATATCTTTGGTACGATGACTATTTCTATTATGATTTTTCTCATGGTTATTTCCATTGTGATTTATCAGAAGTATGGCACCAAGGAAGAGTAAGACTGCACCAGAAACACCCGCCATGACTCAAGCCGCTATCCGCAAGTTGGTCAGGGATAGTATTGCAGAAGCTCTAGTGATTGAGAGAGCTGAGGTTGCTGCAAGGGCTGCTGAGACTGCTTCTAATACAGGGACGGTTGAACCACCCACTAATAAGAGGGAATGTACATGGAAAGATTTCAAGATTAGCGATCCTATCAAATTTAAGGGCACTGAAGGAGCGGTTGCTTTAATCCGCTGGTTCGAAAAGACTGAGAACGTATTTCTCATGTGCGGATGCCCGGATGTCAGCAAGGTGAAGTTTGCTACAGGTATGCTTCTTGATGAAGCTATGTCTTGGTGGAATTCGTATGCTCAGCCGATTGGTATGGAAAATGCTTACAAGCTTACTTGGGAGGAATTCAAGAAACTAATGACAAAGAAGTTTTGCCCTCGTACCGAGGTGCAAAAGATGGAAACGGAATTTTATGAGCTTGTGACTAAGGGTGATGACATTGAGACTTATTTCAGGAGATTTCAGGAGTTGGCTGCACTATGTCCAACTATGGTTCCCGATGATGAGAAAAAGATGGAAAACTTTGTTGGTGGATTGCCTGAAAGTATTCGAGGAGATGTGATTTCTTTTGATCCACAATCAATGGAAGAAGCTATTCGTATAACTCAGAAACTCATGGTTCAAGTGGTCAAAGGGAAAGCTGCTGTCAACAGCAATAACCGTTCAAACAACACCAACTACACCAACACTCGGAACAACAACAACTATAACAACAATCGGAACCGCAATTATCCCAATAACCGGAACAACAATTCAAACAATAACAATAACAACAACAACAACAAGAGGAGGTTTGATTACAACCAAGGTGGAAACGCTGTTCAGCCGCCACCTAAGAGACAGGAAGTAACAAAGGTTTATGCTGCAGGACCAAATGACAGAAAAGGTTACACTGGTAACCTACCTAAGTGCGAAAGGTGTCAGAAGCATCATAACCCAGGTCGTTGTCCAGATATTTGTGGCAATTGCAAGAAGGTTGGTCACCACATCAAAGATTGTAGACTTCCAATCGTGGGTGACAATCAGAAACCACCGGTAACGTGTTTTGGGATGTGGAGAACTTGGACACTTTAAGAATGAGTGCCCAAAGAAGAAGAATCAAGGAACTGGAAATCAAAATGGAATGGCTCGAGGAAGAGCTTATGTCATGGGAGGAGACGATGTCAAAGAAGACCCGAATGTTGTTGCGGGTACGTTCCTCGTTAATAATCGTTATGCATCCATTTTATTTGATTCAGGAGCGGATAGAAGTTTTGTTTCTATTGCATTTGCACCTTTGCTTAACATAGAACCGACCCCATTAGACATTTCTTATATCGTCGAATTAGCCGATGGGTCTTTAGTTAACACCAACACCATTGTTCGTGGTTGCACCATAAATTTTCTAAACCATCCATTCAATATAGACCTTATGCCCGTAGAACTTGGAAGTTTCGACGTTGTGATCGGTATGGATTGGTTATCTCGGCATCGAGCGAGAATTATTTGTGATGAGAAAGTTGTTCACCTTCCTTTTAACGGTGAAACTTTGGTTGTTCGCGGAGAGCGAAGTGGGACTAGACTCAGTATTATATCGTGCATTAAAACCGAGAAGTACATAAAGAAGGGTTGTTATGCATTCTTGGCTCACATCACGGAGAAGAAGTCGGATGAGAAATGACTTGAAGATGTGCCAATTGTTAAGGAATTTCAGGAAGTTTTTCCGGAAGAATTGCCAGGACTTCCGCCTACACGACAAGTTGAGTTTCAAATTGAATTAGTGCCAGGAGCTGCACCGATTGCACGAGCACCGTATAGACTTGCACCTTCGGAAATGCAAGAATTGTCGAATCAACTGCAAGAACTTTTGGACAAAGGATTCATTAGACCGAGTTCCTCGCCTTGGGGAGCGCCGGTTTTGTTTGTGAAGAAGAAAGACGGAACTTTCAGAATGTGCATCGACTATCGTGAACTGAACAAGTTAACGGTTAAGAACCGTTATCCACTCCCAAGAATTGACGACTTGTTCGACCAGTTACAAGGTTCTAGTTTTTATTCCAAGATTGATTTAAGATCCGGTTACCATCAACTTAAAGTTCGGGAAGAGGATATCCCGAAGACGGCGTTTAGAACACGCTATGGTCATTATGAATTTCAAGTGATGCCTTTTGGATTAACTAACGCACCTGCGGTATTTATGGATCTCATGAATAGGGTGTGCAAACCGTATCTTGATAAGTTCGTGATCGTATTCATTGACGATATCTTGATTTATTCCAAGAGTAAGGAAGATCACGAAGAACACCTCAGAACAATACTGGAACTACTCAAGAAGGAGCAATTGTATGCCAAATTTTCTAAGTGTGATTTTTGGATACGTAGAGTTCAATTTCTTGGCCATGTTATTGATAGCCAAGGTTTACAAGTCGACCCGGCAAAGATCGAGGCAGTTAAGGATTGGGCTACGCCCAAGTCTCCTACGGAAATTCGTCAATTTCTAGGACTTGCCGGATATTACAGAAGGTTTATTGAAGGGTTTTCTAAGATAGCGAAGTCGTTGACAAAACTGACACAAAAGAATGAGAAGTACGAGTGGGGAGAAAAACAAGAGTCCGCATTTCAATTATTGAAACAAAAGCTTTGTAGCGCACCGATTTTGTCACTACCGGAAGGTATTGAGAACTTTGTGGTATATTGCGATGCTTCGCATAAAGGACTTGGAGCTGTGCTAATGCAAAACGAGAAGGTGATAGCTTATGCATCTAGACAGCTTAAGATACACGAGAAAAATTACACTACTCACGACTTGGAATTGGGTGCAGTAGTTTTTGCACTCAAGATTTGGAGACACTACCTTTATGGTACTAAGTGTGTAATTTTTACCGACCACAAGAGCTTACAACATATACTCGATCAGAAGGAACTTAATATGAGACAACGTCGTTGGCTAGAGTTGTTGAGTGATTACGATTGTGAAATTCGATATCACCCAGGGAAAGCGAATGTTGTAGCAGATGCACTTAGCCGAAAAGAACGACTCAAACCTTTGAGAGTCAAGTCATTGGGAATGACTATCATTTCGCCATTACCATCGAAGATCTTAGAAGCTCAGATTGAGGCTCTCAAAGAAGAAAATCGACCACATGAGAAACTTTATGGTATGACAGAAAGCGAAAATGGCTTTGTAAAGAGATCGGGTGGAGTGTTATGCTTCAAGGACCGAAGTTGGATACCACTCTATGGTGGAGTGCGAGAATTGATTATGCATGAATCACACAAGTCGAAGTACTCTATTCATCCAGGTTCTGATAAGATGTATCAGGATCTCAAAAAGCTTTACTGGTGGCCGAACATGAAAGCAGAGATTTCTACGTACGTCAGTAAATGTCTTACTTGTGCTAAAGTGAAAGCCGAACACCAGAAACCGTCAGGACTACTTCAACAACCAGAAATTCCACAATGGAAGTGGGAACGTATTGCTATGGATTTTGTCACCAAACTTCCAAAGACGTCAGGAGGTTTCGATGCTATTTGGGTAATCATTGATCGACTTACCAAATCAGCTCATTTCATACCTATTAGAGAGACTTATTCAATGGAACAACTTGCTAGACTTTATGTCAAGGAAATAGTCTCAAGACACGGTGCACCAGTTTCCATCATTTCCGACAGAGATAGTCGTTTTACTTCAAACTTTTGGCGGTCATTACAAGATTCTTTTGGATCTCAATTAGACATGAGCACTGCTTACCATCCTCAGACCGATGGTCAGAGTGAGAGAACTATACAAACACTTGAGGACATGCTTAGAGCATGTGTGATTGACTTTGGAAATGGTTGGGCTAACCATTTGCCATTAATCGAGTTTTCTTACAACAACAGTTACCATTCGAGCATTAAGGTTGCACCATTCGAGGCACTTTATGGTCGCAAGTGTCGATCTCCAGTTTGTTGGGCCGAAGTCGGTGAAGTACAATGTACTGGCCCGGAGATGGTACAAGAAACGACAGAAAAGATAATTCAAATTCGAGAGAGACTCGAAGCTGCTAGAAGTCGACAGAAAAGCTACGCAGATGTTCGACGCAAACCATTGGAATTTCAGGTCGGAGACAAAGTTATGTTGAAAGTCTCGCCTTGGAAAGGCGTGATACGATTTGGAAAACGCGGGAAATTGAACCCGAGATACATTGGACCATTCAAGATCCTGGAAAGGATTGGTCCGGTTGCTTACAAACTTGAACTTCCGTCAGAACTTAGCAACGTACATAACACGTTTCATGTTTCGAACCTCAAGAAATGTCTTTCGGACGAGTCTGCCATTATACCATTAGAAGAAATACAACTCGATGACAAGCTTAACTTTGTGGAAGAACCCGTTGAAATAATGGATCGCGAGATCAAACAGTTGAAACAAAGTCGAATTCCGATCGTGAAGGTTCGCTGGAATTCTCGAAGAGGACCCGAGTTTACTTGGGAACGAGAAGACCAAATGCGACGCAAGTATCCACAACTTTTCACTGAGCCTATTACCGAGACCAACACTAACTGAATTCAGGGACTGAATTCCTTTTTGGATGGGCGACTGTCACAACCCACAATTTCAGGTCATTCTTCCAAACTTCGACATTTTACTATTCACAAGTTACTATTCATCGATCACTATTCATCGTTTTACTATTCATCGTTTTTGAGGTCAATTTGACATTCCGAGACATATTCAGAAAATTTACTATTCACTTGACACTATTCATTTCCGAGAGGAAACCACTATTCACGTGCATTATTCATGTCATCGTAAATTTAGTTTACGTGTGTTCAAATTCGCGTAACCGTATTGGTTCAGGAGCGAACTCATGCATTATTATCAGGGACACTTCATACGGACTAGAAATAGTCTGCATATCATCATTAGGGCACTTGCATGCTATTCCACTCGTAGGATAACTAAATTTATACTTTTGGTATAATTAACGATTTACGTACGTTTATTTCAAATAAACACTAATACGCGAACGATAAGTGTCTAACATGTCCGACACTCCCGACTATGATCCTAATACCTTTTTATACTCATTTCTATAATATAAAAACTATAATATTAATTTACCCGGTATTTTGGAAATTAACTATTACGTATCGTACGTTTAACTTAATAACGCCAGGTTTTCACCAAAATTAAACGATAATCACCCAAACTCTCCGTACTTGTACCCGACATATTTTTACAACTTTTATAACTTTATTATGACCCGAATAACTTCAACAAAATTTATTTCTAACAAACCCGGTACTCGATTAAACCTTAAACCTAAACCTAACCTAACTACACTTTATTACTAACACTAATTTTTACTAACTAACTACCCAACATCTTCCCCTTTTCCCTCCCCAAAACCGGCCAACCCCCCCCCCCCCCCCTAAAGGTCTTCCAACTTTAATAACCTCACCAAACTTATTAATTGTCCACCTAACAATTGTCTCAAGTATATATTAAACTTTTTTTTACTCTTTCATCACAAAATCACTTTTTACTTACACTTACCAACTTTTCTCTTCATTTTCTTTGAGCTTGGTTCGATTTGGGATAAACAAGGAGCAAGGAGGAAAAATTTTACAAGATCATATCATAAACTAGTTAGTATAATCATCCTTGTTAGAGTTTTGAAATAAAAACTCAAGGATTAGTAAGCTTTTTATCATCTAAACTCTCTAAACCATCAAGTAAGTTTACAAACTCATTTTTATGATTTTTACAAGTTATTATTATGTCTATATATTTTTCTTACAAGATCTTACACATGCATCAACTTGTACCACTTCATTTTTGTATATATTAACTTTCAAGCCCTAGAAATGGGAACATATGAAACTCTTGCTAGACCTAGTGGTTTGATGATATTTTAGGACCCATGACACCCTAAGAAGGTGTATGGTAGGTTTAGACTAGCTTTGTGGTGTTTGAAAGTGGATTGATGGAGGATGGAACTAGTTTAGAGACTTGAAAATGGTTTTTGAAACTTTTGAAATACCTACTGTCCCTATTTTAATTTCGTGGGAAAATCAGTAGATGATGACCAAGTTTTGACCAAATATTTAGAAAATACATTCAAAAACGAAACTTTAGGCGAAAGAATCAATTAAAACGAGTTTATAACGAAGGAGTTATGATTTTTGCAAACTTAACGACGAAAACTACTTTTCAGAAAACTGCTTGCTGTTTGGCAGAATACGACGGGTATTTTGAAGTAGTAAACGTAACTTTAAGGAGCCGAGTTGTCTAAAATATACTAGTATACACAAAGACGAATCCGTGGACATAAAGAACAAGGAAAACGAGCTTGAAACGACAAAGTTATACCCATTCTAACATCGTCAAACTATATATATATATTTTTTTGGTCACAAATAAAAATAATAACGTACGTACTAAACGGTAAATTTTCTAGAAAACATTACTAAGGACGATTTCTTATCAAATGAATACGTATGACCCGAGAGAATACTTATACGACGTAACGACGTATTTCAAGGTTTTGATACAAGGATTATAACGTTAACTTTTTCGTACAAGTTATATACTCCTATATATGGAATATATTTTCCTAAGTATGGAAACTATTTTTCTATGACGATAACTAGTGTTTCTAAATTACGAGTGGTATGAGTATCATGTGCATGTGCATTCATTTCATTACGGCTTGATCTAAGTTAGATCATGGTTATTCATTTAGGTTGCGGCTAGTACTCGCGCCTCATTGTCCCGACTACTTTCACCTCATTGCACCATCTTTGTACCATTACTTCGAGGTGAGTTTTCATAGCCCCGTTTTAATTCTATATTTTGATTTCAAATCCCACGGGGGAGAATACATTGCATTACTTATTTTTGTGTACATGCCTAAGTATAAAATTCATACATTGCTTAAGTTGCCTATTTACCACGTCTTGACAAGTCCCCTTTTATTATCATGGACCGTTAATTTCTAGTACTAAGCGAGAGTGAGTGGATAGATCTATCGGGGGTGACGCCTCCATTCGTGTTTGGGTTGCTCCAAATGGAATGAATGCATTTCATGTCTTTATTATTAGAGTGCCTGGTAAACACTCATTGGGGCCAAGTATCGTCTAGCTTCGGGGTCATGAGCTTAAGAGCCAATGTATATACTTTCCGGACATCCTAATTCATGGCATTACTTATGGCATTTGTACACTAGATTTTATTTATAAACCTATGATTATTCACCAACTTTATGTTGACCGTTTTTCGCAATGTATTTCTCAGGTAACTAAGGCATTTCTCATGGCATTGCATGGAGTCACTTTGTGTATCAAGGCTGACGCGTCACTTTTGGATTTCATGCACTTTGAACTATCGTTTGATTGTACTAAACTTGTTTCCGTAAACCTTTTCTAACTTTTGGGACCTATGTCTTTATAACTCTGAATATTTTGAATGAATCAAACGATGTATTTTCTAAACGACACTTTAGGTCGTTCAATATATCCTGGTTGTGTGCTATGATCCGTTACACCCTCAGGTATTCCATTCCGCTGCCATTCAGGTATTTCGGGGGTGTTACACCATGTAATACTCATATGATGGATGTCTAAGACTCATATGACCCACCATGGATCTCCTAGACACCATACTAACCACCACCATAACTTAACACTCACTAAATCCCTTGCACTCTAAAACTCAGAAAACGCAGAATTTTTGAGTACATTCACTCACATGAAATCACAACAAATAAAGCTTAAAAACTCACACCAAAATTTTACCATGGTCTCTCATAAGCATAGAAGCTAATCCCATAAGGCCATGGACCAATAACACACACAAGTACTCACAAGAAATTTAAACTTGACAACTACTCAAATTCGGATCTGAACGCACACCAAAAAGTTTTGATTTTTAATAATTACTTCCACAAGTTTTTATCGCGAATCCTCTTCGTGGTAGTCTAATATAACCTAAAACTTAACTATTCCAGAAGAACAAGTCAAAATACCACTTTTACAACCACATGCCAACCTCAAACTTTTACCCAAAATCTGTCCCGGTTTGACACCTTAACAAAGAAAAATCAAAAGACCGACTTCCCGACCTCAAAATTGATCGTGGCTGGACTTTTTGGAAATCTCTTTCATTATACTACAATTTAGACTTAAAATTCGTGACTTAACTCATCACCATCTGTTATGTACACTCACATCTTTACAGCCTTACAAATCTGTCCAAACCCTAACTCAATAACTAGCATGTTTTACGCTCAATTCTCTTAACCAATCATCATACTATTATCATTAATTGATCCCAACATATTTAATAACATTAATTTACAGAAGTTAACAAACCCTAGATCCATCATAATTAATATTACATGAATTCCAATAATTAATCAAACAATTTAACATAGGGTTTAAAGATTTTACCTTGATTATTGATTATTACTTCCAAATTACAAACCCTAATTTTTCTTCCTCTTTTTCTCACTTGGATCGACTTCTAATTGCAGGAAAAAGGGATATGTGGTCGTTGGTTTTGATATATATGGGTAGGGGTTGGGCTTCTTTGGGTTGAACTAGGATTCCTTGGGCCTAAGAGTCATATTTGGACTCAAATTGGGTTTCCTTTTTCCCCCTTATCCCTTAAATCCGAATTTTACATATATAAAATATATATATATATATATATATATATATATTTTTTATTAAATTTATTTATTACACTCAAAACCTCATACTTTTCATATTTTATAAATACGCATAGCTAATCCTAACGTCTTACACGATAAACCTCAACTTTTACGACAACCGGAAAAATATCATTTTCAAAAATAAAGTTTCCAAAAATAGAATTCCGCACTCTTTTGAAACATAACTCATAAAAACAAATCCCACGTAACTTACTAACACTCAATTACTTGAACGAAGCCTCGTTACGCAAAAACACAAAAACTACACAAGTCATAAGGTGATCAAAATGAACTTTCCCAAATTCCAAACCTTCCAAATCACAATAAAACCACTTACGCAAAGGGATTTAGTGCTAAAACTCACCTATATCACTCATATATCACTTCAAACACCTAATACACACCAAACAAACGTCAACCGAGTCAAGACTATTAGTCAAACTAACCCGCCAAAACCACGGTTGTTACATCATCCCCCACTTAGGGAAATCGCGTCCCGAGATTTCAACTACTATATTCACCACTCACAACAACAAAAGGAAATTTATGGATTTTTAAGCGGATAAACACTACACCATAAACTCACAGAGAAAAAAAATCACAAAAATGTGAACCGACTAAATACCCGAATTCACACGATAGAAAACATATCGATACTCCAACAATAGGCGCAAATAGATACACTCCCCGATCAATAACACCAACAATCCAAACGACTTCTCACAGGTAGGTACGATACCCCCAAAGCAAATGAAAAGCCAAATGGTAACCGCAAGACGCACTCATAAATGACAGATATCCATAAAACAAACATTTATGGATACCCCACATCTAACTTTCACGATCTAAAATCCAACTACAAACGATCTACTTCACCAACCACATCAGCAAACAAAATTTGGGTACTTAAATTTCATCGGATCCTCACGTTCCCAAGTAAACTCAGGACCACGCTTAGAATCCCACCATACCTTTACCAACGCTATCTCACCATACTCCAACCTTTAACATCTCGATCTATAATCTTAACAGGTTTCTCGACAAAACGAAGAGTTTTGTCAACCCCTACTTTCATCTATTGGCACGTGCAGACTAGCATCCGCCAAACACTTCTTTTAATTAGATACATGGAACGTATCATGTACACCACTCAATTCCTCAGCTAACTTCAACCGGTATGCCACAAATCCAATCCTTTCCGTAAATCCCAAATGGTCCTACGTATCTCGGTACTAGCTTGCCTTTCTTACCAAAACGCACAACACCTTTCCAAGGAGATACTTTTAACCTCACAATATCACCAACACCAAACTCTAAGGCTTACGGAAATAATCCGCATAACTCTTTTGGCGATCTCTTGCTGCCTTAAGTCTTTCCTTAATCCGAAAACCTTATTCATAGTCTCTCGTTCTAGTTCAGGACCAATTAGTTGGCTTGTTCCAACCTTTGCCCACAGAACAGGTGACCTACATTACCTTCCATACAACTTTTCACACGACACATACTCAATACTAGAATGATAATTGTTGATATAGGAGAACTCAGCTAAGGGCAAATGTATACCTCGGCTTCGTCCAAAATCAAACACACCCATGCTCTCAGCTCACCGTCCAACACCTGACTTGTATGCTTACTTAGTCCACTCCCGCTTAGTGCTCTTACCACGATGTCCTCTCTTCCTTGACGATAGTGAATCAGACAATCGTAGTCACTGAGAAATTCCACACCCAACTTCTCTTCAACATATATTAACCTCTTGTCAAATATATGCTAAAGATTCTTATGATCTGGGTAGACCACACTCTCTGCTCCATACAAATATCACCTCCAAGTTCTACTCCCCAACTTTAAATCATGTATCACACAGTTCCTCTTATGGATCTTCCACCTCCGCGATGCCCACGCAATCTGAAGAACGTACATCTTGAAGCTAACCCTCTCACTTGAACAACTTGGCAAACACCCTCTTCTTCTTCAACGAACAAATCTATAATCAAAACGAAAATCTATCCTGAGTAGACTACGCGAACCATGAAACCGGTCGAACAAAAACATATATCAACGAACTCAAAAGGGGTACAAATTACCGACCAACGAAGTAACGAACATCAAAATCAAAGCTAAAAAAAACATAACAAGAAATTTGCCACCAATAAAAATAGACACGGATAAAATGTTAATGAAAACTCATACAAAGAAAATATAAAATACACGTACCAATAAAACATCCACAAGCGCACCACAACGAAAGAAACACTCGATGAACCAAATACATAACAAGTTTGGTAAATGAGAACCATAGACAGTTCTTATTCCCATACTCGACCTTCCCAAAAACAAATGAACACCGTTTTTTTTTTACACATCATTTTCACCATAAAAAATATTAGTTTCCATCAAACAACCTTCAAATACCCAAAACGAATTTGTAAAATGCCATAAAGACTCTAACACAACCTCTTAATTGAACGCGAAAGACATTGAAGAATTCCGTAATCAAAATAATCCTCAAACAAACTCATACCAGTGAACACTCATGCAAATACATTGCAAACCAAGCGAAGAATGCAAAGACTCATTCGTACAATAATCAAACCAAAATCATAGAAAAACACCGATACTAACAGGTCACAAAACATGTCACGAAATTCAATTGGTGTGTGTAAATGAGGGATTAAATATCCACACCAACTTGTCACGAACCAACAATACTTGAAGAATAGCATAACATTCATCCGAGGAATGAATGTATGGAGTAACCAAAGAAACGAACCAGTATCCAACAAAACGAATTCGATTACCCATCACCTATCACGACGTCGAATAAAAAGAATATGGCATATGTACCATCATGGTACGAATAGGAATGCCAACCAAAGAATTAGGTATAAAAACGGAGCGTCTAGCAAACGAATCAACTTAAATACCACAACATAAGTACCCATCGATAATTGAGGTATTAACGTATGATAGGTAGGATGGAATCTTACCACCTACACACCCCAACATATAACGACTGCCCAAACGGTTAAGAGAATACTTCTCTAACCATACAACCATCACCAACATGATATCACATACCATCTTCCACAACATAAATCAACAAACATCAATTAATGCAATAATGGTCACAAGTCCACGTGTGTGATACCCTTATAATTATGTTCGCGACCATAGTTATAAGTCTATTCCACACGCATTCTTACTTCCAAAACCACACATCTCAATGATAACGCACATATACCACATAGCACCTAATACACCATGCAATCCATGCTATCATACTTGCAAGTCCACTTGTGTCGTGACGCATGTATAATTATGTTGGCCACCATAATTATCTATGCCCCCTTTCATAAGTGTACTCCCTCCTATGACAACACATCATGCAAACAATCACGCAACCAAAAACAAAAGACGTTGCAAACAATCATCTCACATGGAACAATTCCATCGATCACGTAAACTCTATAATCAAAATCACTTGGATAAGGTCGATCCAATATCCAAGAGTAATCACGCTCCAACATGGCTCCAGACGGTAAAAGACAATATACAAATTCCAAAACATGACACAAAACAAAAGACGTCACATAATGGCTCAACTCCACTCTCACACTTATCTCCCCACTCAGATCAATTCAACTTATTACTCGCTGTGGACTCTAGATCCGAATCCACACCATTCCATCCTAACTCCCTTTCATCTTTACTCAACCACCCATTCCGTTTCCTACATGTTGAGGTAGTCGACAACATGCAAAAACCATCTCTATTATTTTCTTCCAATTTTACATAATTCACAAGCGCATACAAATCACGAGGTTTAAACTAAACCACATCTCCTTCCTAGGTGAAGTGATGACACTACCAATGGTATTCGGTAATGGCTCCATCTCCAGAAGTCGTCGTGGTTCCAAACCTCTCCACTTCTTCTCCACCAACGTTTCCCATAAACGTCCTCTCCTTGCACCGAACATAGATACATGCTATCGGGAACTCAGATTCTGCGGTTAGTCCGTTTCATCCTACCACCTCTCTCGCATCCGATAGCGACAACGGTTGTCCAATGAAGCATCTTACGCGTGGAAGACGATATAATAAAGTCGATATATATAATAATACGTATAGGAGATAAAATAGACGTCCGAAACACAATAAAACATCTCATAAATATAGGAAAATAGACATATAAAATACAATACTTACACATAGATCTTAGTGCAACTATATGAAGGACTCCTAGGCTATAGTCTAGGATAAACCACCTAATTCTCTATAACCAAGTCTCTGATACCAATCTGTCACACCCCGCCACGGCGAAAATGCGCGGGTGTAACTTCATGGATATCATCACAACACCTGGTGTCTACATAGAGAACAACTACATGCACATAAATAGAGCAATGTACAAACACAAAGTGTTGTAACAATACCCCAAAATAAAATAACCAAAACAAAACATAAATCCAAACATAGATGATAAACCACTTCCAATGCAACTAAGGTCTCGTATATCCACATCCTTCTATCTTATCCTTAGAAATCTCACCTGAAAATGATGCTTAAAACGTCAACATAATGTTGGTGAGATTCATAGGTTTAAGACTCAACACACAAGGCAACCGAATTTACTGTGATTACAAAATATAGTTGGACAAATAAATATAGTTATCATAAAGCTACATGCATTTGCAAGTCAATATCCACACATAAGGCAACAACACTCATAAGGCAACCATTAGGACGGCTCGTGTCCTCCGACCCCATAATTAGTACCCATCAACATATCATCAATTAGGTCGCATGCGCGAGCAACAGGGTAAGCACCCTCCCAATTGAATCCCAAAAACCAGTAACGAGTAGGAGTATTACTCTCCAATTGGATACTCCCCCCCAATTGGACCACACAGCATTATCATCACATTATCCAATCCACATAATTTGGTACGAGTAGGAGTATTACTCTCCAATTGGATACTCCCCCCCAATTGGGCCAAACATATATATCCACACAAGCAAATAATCACACATAGCATACATACGACAACATTATAAGTCCAAGCTCTTTAATACCACACACATAATCACAGTAAATCAAATCATTTAAGACAAGCATCATTCCCATCCCAAGTTTAAAACAAAGTAAAAATATGGGACTATGAACTCACCTAAAACTCCGCAGCTTCCACAAAAACAATACACAATCTATAACACACAAAAATAATCCACATTACACAAGGTCAAGCTAAAAGCTACAACCCATGTAATACTCATATGATGGATGTCTAAGACTCATATGACCCACCATGGATCTCCTAGACACCATACTAACCACCACCATAACTTAACACTCACAAAATCCCTTGCACTCTAAAACTCAGAAAACGCAGAATTTTTGAGTACATTCACTCACATGAAATCACGACAAATAAAGCTTAACAACTCACACCAAAATTTTACCATGGTCTCTCATAAGCATAGAAGCTAATCCCAGAAGGCCATGGACTAATAACACACACAAGTACTCACAAGAAATTCAAACTTGACAACTACTCAAATTCGGATCTGAACGCACACCAAAAACTTTTGATTTTTAATAATTACTTCCACAAGTTTTTATCGTGAATCCTCTTCTTGGTAGTCTAATATAACCTAAAACTTAACTATTCCAGAAGAACAAGTCAAAATACCACTTTTACAACCACATGCCAACCTCAAACTTTTACCCAAAATCTGTCCCGGTTTGACAGCTTTGACACCTTAACAAAGAAAAATCAAAAGACCGACTTCCCGACCTCAAAATTGATCGTGGCTGGACTTTTTGGAAAGCTCTTTCATTATACTACAATTTAGACTTAAAATTCGTGACTTAACTCATCACCATCTGTTATGTACACTCACATCTTTACAGCCTTACAAATCTGTCAAAACCCTAACTCAATAACTAGCATGTTTTACGCTCAATTCTCTTAACCAATCATCATACTATTATCATTAATTGATCCTAACATGTTTAATAACATTAATTTACAGAAGTTAACAAACCCTAGATCCATCATAATTAATTTTACATGAATTCCAATAATTAATCAAACAATTTAACATAGGGTTTAAAGATTTTACCTTGATTATTGATTATTGCTTCCAAATTACAAACCCTAATTTTTCTTCCTCTTTTTCTCACTTGGATCGACTTCTAATTGCAGGAAAAAGGGATATGTGGTCGTTGGTTTTGATATATATGGGTAGGGGTTGGCTTGTTTGGGTTGAACTAGGATTCCTTGGGCCTAAGAGTCATATTTGTACTTAAATTGGGTTTCCTTTTTCCCCCTTATCCCTTAAATCCGAATTTTACATATATAAAATATATATTTTTATTTTTTTAATTAAATTTATTTATTACACTCAAAACCTCATACTTTTCATATTTTATAAATACCCATAGCTAATCCTAACGTCTTACACGATAAACCTCAACTTTTACGACAACCGGAAAAATATCATTTTCAAAAATAAAGTTTCCAAAAATAGAATTCCACACTCTTTTGAAACATAACTCATAAAAACAAATCCCACGTAACTTACTAACACTCAATTACTTGAACGAAGCCTCGTTACGCAAAAACACAAAAACACCAAAACTACACAAGTCATTTCTACACCACAAAGGTGATCAAAATGAACTTTCCCAAATTCCAAACTTTTCAAATCACAATAAAACCACTTACGCAAAGGGATTTAGTGCTAAAACTCACCTATATCACTCATATATCACTTCAAACACCTAATACACACCAAACAAACGTCAACCGAGTCAAGACTTTTAGTCAAACTAACCCGCCAAAACCACGGTTGTTACATAGACCCTGTGGACCCCACTTGAAATCACTTCCCAAGTGTGTCCCATCTCTGTCTCAGTTTCCAAATAAGCAAGTGCTTATTGTGGTTTTTTGGCTTATTCAGCCAGCTTATTTGATTGAATCTTGCTCAAACTTGTTCATATAACTTAATTGAACCAAAATCCACCATTGTGGACCCCACATAATTCCATTTGAGATTAATTCCTTTCCTAGTCAAAGAAAGTCAACTGTGGAACAAATAAGCACTCAAAGTGCTTATTTCTGAGTTTCATAAAAAGTGTTTTTATAAAAGTTGTTAGTTTTTAGTGTAAAAATAGTTTGGAAAAAGAAAAAAAACACAAAAAACCAAATTTAATTTTAGTGATAGCTTCTATTTAATAGAAATTATCTTTTTAATTTTCTTTTTAGCTTATTTATAAGCACTCTAGCATTTTTATATTTTTATTAAATCTCTTTTATATTAAAGTAATTTTAGAAATTTTTCTAGATTTTTCTTTTGTCATTTAGTGGTTTTTAGAATTAATTTTAGTTTAATTAATTATTAATTAATAATTAAGAATTAAATAGCATAATTAGATTTTATTAAGTAACACCAAGTTTTTATAATTTTCCTAGCTTTTATATAAGTAAAAACATTTTTAGGAATTCTTCTAGAATTTCTACTGTTCATTTTCTATTTTTTATAAAATAATTAGTTTAATTGGTAATTAATAAATAATTATAATAATAATTAGTAAATTAGTTTAAAATACATAAAACCAACTTTTTATAATTTTTTAGGATTCCTGTGATGGTTAATTAGATTTATAAAAATCTTCTTAATTATCTAAGTCTTTTTAGTAATTTTTAGTAATTTAAATCAATATAATTAGTTAAATAATAAATAATTAGTAATTAATTAATAATAAATAATTAAATAGTGTAATAATAATTTTTCTTTTTCTAAAAATTTTCTTTATTTATTAGGATTGTAAAAATAATAATTTCACACTCGTAGCCTTTTCAGTTCATTAGTTGTACTTTCTTTCACGTTCGTCAGTGTACATTTTTAATTAAAACGTACGTTTTTAGGTTTTAAATCAATTCTTCTTAATCTTAATTCCAGTAATTAATCACATAGCTTTCCTAAGATATTTCATTTCATAATTCTCAAATAATTCTTATCACAACCCTTTTCTGTGAATAATCACCCGATCACAAGCACGCTAAAGCACAATCCACACCTCGTCGGGACATAACGACCTGGTGATACTCTATATTACCCGGAAGCATTGGCCTAAGTAGTTTGACCTTGTTGACCACATCTGTGGTTGATTTTAGTTGACTACTTCTGAGCCAATCAAAATTTGGCACCGCTGCCGGGGAGGTGTGCGCGTTTCTATAGCGTCATTTGAGATTAGTGTTATTTCACCACAATCACTGTACAAAAACCACCACTTTTGTAAATTTTAAATCAAAACATAAAAAAAGTCATTAACACTTTTCCTAAAGTGTTAAAACACCAAAAAAATAAAAAAACAACAAAACAGATCGTTACGTTTTCTATATAGTGTTTCTTTTAAGGTGATTCTTAAAGAAATACGATTTTGGTAAATGAAACAATACCAAAAATATTGTCCAAAAGTTTTTAACCCATACACAAAACCCAAAAACATCCGTCTTTTCTTGTGAATAATAATAAATACATAAAAACCAACCGTCGCAAACCAAGACAGAACACCTACCAACTGGGGGTGTGAACATAATAAGTTCCCAAACCAAAGATTTAAAACTTGCCTTTGTATCCCTGTGAGTGGTGTACCTTTCTTAAAGAAGCCACTTGCTTGTGATTATTGGTTTAAGTTGACTGTGGATTTGCCTCGATTTTGTTTTGATTGGTTTTTATCTCTAGTGCATGCGCACTCGTTCTTCAAGGTCCACGAGCCCATTACGTGAGCTTGTCAGGAAACCTCGAAGACCTCGTAGACGTTCAGCACCAACAGTCGGATCTGAGATCCGTACTGTTGCCACACCCACTGTCACCATGGCGGAAGACCGCCCTATGCGGAAGACCGGTTACGGAGATGCCATTGTTGTTTCAGCCATCGTGGCTGATAATTTTGAGCTCAAAACCGGGTTACTCAATCTTGTAACCTCAAGTCAATTCTACGGTTTTGAGAGGGACGATCCTCATGCTCACATCCGATGGTTCAGTAAAATCACATCGACCATCAAGTACAAGAATGTCCCTTGTGAAGCAATAAAACTTCTTCTCTTCCCATTCTCACTGGAGGGACAAGCCCGGATTTGGCTTGAAAAACAACCTCCTCGATCTATTGAGACATGGGAAGATCTTGTCAAAAAATTTGTGAATGAATTCTTCCCACTTTCCAAGACCACGAGTCTTAAGAACGAAATCACCAAGTTCACTCAGAAATATGATGAATCTTTTGGTGAAGCGTGGGATCGTTTCAAAGAATTACTTCGCAAGTGTCCACATCATGGTTTCTCAGAGTTGATGCAACTCGATACTTTTTATAATGGCGTGAGCCAAGCTGATCAGGATTCTCTCAATGCCTCCGCGGGAGGTAATTTCTTGAGTAGAACCACAAAAGAAGCTTTACAGATCATAGAAAACAAGTCCAAGGTCCGCTCTACACGAAGCAAACCGATTGTTTCTCAAATCAATGCGGGTCCTTCCACTTCATCTTCTGTTAGTCAATCTAGCAAGGATGCTAAGATTGACAAGCTCACTGAAGCTATTCAAGCTTTGGTTCTCGCCCAAACAAAGAAAGTTTCATTTCCACAACATTCTCCACCTGCTGAGGTTAAAAAAGTGAAAGTCTGTGTTACTTGTGGTGGGCCACATGCCTACTACAATTGCACAGCTACTGATGGTACTCCATATGAAGCTCATGCTGTAGCCGGGTCCCAAAATCAAGGAGGCAATCAATATCGCCCTCCTATGGACCTGAACTATCGTCCTCATCATCACTACCCTGGACCTCCTGGTTTTAATCAAAACCAAAATGTCCAAAACCGTGGCCAAAATCAAAATAGAGCGAACCAAGGTTTTCAAAACCAAGGTAACTTCAATCAGGGTCATGGTTTTCACAATCAAAACCAAGGTTTCCAAAATCAAGGTTTCCAACATCAAGGAAACTTTAATCGAAACCAAGGTCAGGGTAATTTCAATCCGGGATATTTTCATGGAAACAACAACCCTAATTAGGGTAATTTTCAAAATCAAGGTCCCAATCCGAACAATCGAGCTCCAAATATTCCTAATCCGAATCAAGCCATTGTTCCAACCGGGCCTTCATCTGATGAGTTGTTAAAACAATTCATGAAGTCCCAAGAAGAGTTTAACAAGTTTCTGGTCAGCCAGATTTCTGATATCAAGAAGTCTTTAAATGATCGACCCTCGGGCTCAGGTACTACCTTACCGAGCAACACGATCGCTGACCCGATGGGCGATGCTAAGGCGATCACAACACGAAGTGGTGCTTCATATGATGAACCCGCGATTCCTACTACCCCTTCTCCCTCTCCTCCAAAGGTAGTGGAACGTGAACCTGAGGTAACAAAGGACAAGGTGCAACCTACTTGCTCACGAAGTACAGCACACGTCCAACCTCAGGTTATTCCTGAAACCAGATGTAAGCCTGGGGTTGTCTTTGAACCACCAGAAACTCTAGTGGACAACCCTTCCAAAACTTCTATTCCTTACCCATCACGTCTCAGTGAACAAAAGCTCCGCAAAAAGGCTAATCACCAAATGGATAAATTTTTCCAAATCTTTCAAGATTTGCACTTTGATATCAGTTTCGCGGACGCTATTCTCTTGATGCCCAAGTTTGCATCGACAATCAAAAATCTGTTAAGTAACAAAGAAAAACTCTTTGAGATGGCAAGAACTCCTCTGAATGAGAACTGTTCAGCAGTTCTTTTGAAAAAGCTTCCTGAAAAGCTTGGAGACCCCGGGAAATTTCTCATTCCTTGTACTTTTCCGGGTATGGTTGAATGCTTCGCCTTGGCCGATCTAGGTGCTAGCATTAACCTAATGCCATATTCTGTGTGGATGAAACTCTCTCTTCCCAAACTTACTCCCACGTGCATGACTTTTGAGCTTGTCGATCGTTCGATTTCTTGTCCTCTTGGCATTGCCGAGGACATATTCGTTAAAGTGGGAAAGTTCCATTTTCTGGCAGATTTTGTGATTGTTGACTTTGATGCCGATTCTAGGGTCCCTCTCATTCTTGGAAGGGGGTTTCTTAGAACTGGGTGTGCTCTTATCGATGTATTTAAGCATGAGATCACATTATGTGTTGGAACGGAAGCCATTACCTTCAACCTAAATCAAACCTCGAGATACTCCTCCAACTATGACTCAGAATCGGTGAATCAAATAGATGTCATCGATGTTGCTGCTCAGGAGTATGCTCAAGAGATTTTAGGTTTCATTGATGATTCTTCGAGTGAAAACCTCACTCAATCTTCTCATCCCATCATAGCCAATTCTTCTCCTTCCCTCACTCCGTTTGAGGGAAGTGACTTCATCTTAGAAAAAATTGAGGCCTTTCTCAAAAGTGACTCGATTTCCGATGGAATCGATAACCAAAAGATTGACCCCGAGAGGGATATTCTCCTACTTGAGAAATTATTAAACGAAGATCCCTCTCTTGTTCCTGTTCTACCACAAACACTTCATAAAGAGGAGGTCAAAAATGTTGAGAAAACTGATGACTTCCCTGAGGTTGAACTTAAGGACTTGCCGCCTCATCTTGAATATGCATTTCTGGAGGGTGATGATAAATTACCCGTCATAATTGCTAAAGACTTAAGTGTTGAGGAAAAGGCTGCTCTAATAAAGGTTTTGAAGTCACATAAACAAGCAATTACTTGGGGACTCTTCGACATCAAGGGCATTGACCCTGAATTTTGTACTCACAAGATTTTAATGGAAGACGACTTCAAACCTGCAGTCCAACAACAAAGAAGGGTGAATCCAAAAATTCATGAGGTAATCAAACAAGAAGTTTTAAAACTTCTTAATGCCGGATTGATTTACCCTATCTCGGACAGTCCTTGGGTTAGCCCAATTCATTGTGTTCCAAAAAAGGGTGGCATTAATGTTGTCACAAACGAGGAAAATGAGTTGATTCCAACTCGATTGGTTACAGGTTGGCGTGTCTGCATTGACTATCGCAAGTTAAATGACGCCACCCGCAAAGATCATTTTCTCTGCCCTTTATGGATCAGATGCTCGAGAGATTAGCGGGGAATGAGTATTATTGCTTCCTCGATGGCTTCTCGGGTTACTTTCAAATTCCCATTGATCCGCAAGTTCAGGAAAAGACCACTTTCACGTGCCCCTATGGAACTTTTGCATATAAATGTATGCCATTTGGTTTATGTAATGCTCCGGGCACGTTTCAAAGATGTATGATGGCCATATTTTCCGACATGATCTGGAAAACTATGGAGGTCTTTATGGACGATTTTTCAGTCATTGGTGATTCATTTCAATCATGTCTCTCCCATTTAGACAGCATGCTAAAATGTTGTGAAGACACAAAGTTATGTCTAAATTGGGAGAAGAGTCGCTTTATGGTCAAAGACGGCATTGTCCTCAACCATAAAATTTCAAAGAACGGGATTGAGGTTGACAAAGCCAAAGTGGATGTCATTGCAAAATTACCTCATCCCACAACCGTAAAATGTGTTAGGAGTTTTTTGGGTCATGCCGGTTTCTATCGTAGGTTTATTCAAGATTTTTCTAAAATCGCCCGGCCTATGACCCATCTCCTCGAGAAGGATGCTCCTTTCATCTTCTCCCCCGAGTGCATCGAAGCTTTTGAAACATTAAAGAAAAAGCTTACTGAGGCACCGATTCTTGTTGCCCCCGATTGGGACTTGCTCTTCTAGCTCATGTGTGATGCTAGTGATTATGCGATAGGGGCAGTCTTGGGGCAATGAAAAACAAAACATTTTCAGCCTATACACTATGCCAGCAAAACTATGACCGAGGCTCAAAGCCATTACACCACCACCGAAAAAGAATTATTAGCTGTGGTGTATGCTTTTGAAAAATTCCAGCCATACTTGATACTGACCAAAAGCATAGTGTATACGGATCACTTGGCTTTGAAGTACCTCTTTGCAAAACAAGATGCAAAGCCGAGACTACTCCGTTGGGTTCTCCTCCTACAGGAATTTGATATCATTATTCGTGACAAAAAAGGAGCTGAGAACCTAGCTGCTGATCATCTCTCCCGATTGGAAAACCCCCACCAAGATGTCTTCGAGAGGAAAGAAATTAATGAAACATTCCCTCTCAAGACACTCAATGCGGTTACCTTTCGTGGAGACTCTATTACCCCATGGTTTGCCGACTTTGCAAACTACATTGCGGGTAACTTTGTGGTGAAAGGTATGTTGTCCCAACAGAAAAATAAATTCTTCAAAGATGTAAAACATTACTTCTGGGACGACCCCTATCTTTTTAAAATATGTGCAGATCAAGTCATCCGGCGGTGTGTTTATGGCCAAGAAGCCGCTAAAATTCTTAAGGCTTGCCATGCTGGTCCCAGGGGGCCACCACAATCCAAACTACACCGCCAAAAAGGTGTTTGACTCTGGTTTCTTTTGGCCTTCGATTTACAAGGATGCCCAGGAATTAGTCAAGTCCTGTGATGCTTGTCAACGTCACGGGAATATTTCACACAAGAATGAAATGCCTCAAAATGCAATTCAAGTTTGTGAAATCTTTGACGTTTGGGGCATCGATTTTATGGGGCCATTTCCATCATCTCATGGAAACAAATACATACTCGTGGCTGTTGACTACTTGTCAAAATGGGTCGAAGCGAAAGCTTTACCCACTAATGATGCCCGAGTAGTTGTGAAATTTTTGAAAGCTCTTTTTGCCCGATTTGGAACTCCACGTGCTATTATTAGTGATCGTGGTACGCACTTCTGTAATGACAAATTCGATAAAGTCATGCAAAAGTACGGTGTCACTCACCGTCTTTCTACTGCGTACCACCCTCAAACGAGTGGACAAGTAGAAGTTTCTAATCGAGGAATTAAGAGAATTTTAGAAAGAACTGTAGGTGAAAATCGTGCATCGTGGTCAGATAAATTAGATGATGCACTTTGGGCTTTCCGTACGACTTACAAAACACCCATTGGGTGTACGCCTTGCAAACTTGTGTACGGGAAAGCGTGCCATCTTCCGATCGAGCTTGAGCACAAAGCCTATTGGGCTCTCAAGCATGCAAATTTTGACCTGAAAACTGCGGGTGATCATCGAAAAGTTCAACTGAATGAATTAAATGAACTTCGTGATCAAGCTTACAAGAACTCTTTGATCTACAAAGAAAAGACAAAGAAGATTCATGACTCAAAAATCAAGAACCGCGTTTTTAACGTTGGTGATCGAGTCCTTCTTTTCAACTCTAGACTCAAGATCTTCTCGGGAAAGCTTAAGACCCGATGGACTGGCCCATTCACTATCGCTAAGGTTTATCCTTATGGCACCGTCGAATTATCTCAAAATGACGGTCCTAATTTCAAAGTGAATGGACATCGTTTGAAACATTATTTTGGAGAGGACATACCATCCATGGTTGTCCCGGATCTCCAAACTTTCCCCAAGGACAATTGAATTCGGGGATCGAGTCAAGCTAGCGACTCGATGAACAAAAACAATAGCACAATACGGGTTTTCACCCGTATCTCTGATTTCTTTCTACTTTCTACCATCTTAGTGTGGGGGAATGGCCAACCCCCCGCTGTTTGAAAATGTATATATGTATATAAGTTCAAAAAAAAATGTATATATGTAGAAATAAAGTGAAATATGGTGTTTCCACAGTTAGATTCGAATATTGGCTTTTTACGTTCAAAGAGTCGGCATAACAGTCGGGACTTTGAATATTAAGGACAATATTCATTTCGAAGTGTGTGGGGGGGGGGGGGGGAATTCTAGCGAATTTTATCAAAATATATCTTCTAATACCCCCGTTTTTTGCTAAAATTTTCAAAAATTTTTCACTTTATTTCAAAATTTTTGTGGTTATCAGTCCGCCATGTCTAAAAGACAAAAGGATTGGCTAATACATGTGCAAACGGCTCTTGGTAAAGATATCTCAAATCCGTTGACGGCTTGCAATTTGCCCAAAATTGTATGGTACCTCAACTTGCCATATCCTAAAAAGTGAATGAGTTGACTAGCCCGCAAGATTATGGCTTGTGGTAAAGGCAGTGGAAAAACCATAATTGGTAATCAACTCACCAAGATGTTGACTAGGTCCATTAAGAGTTGGCTAGTCCAGGAGCAAACGGCTCTTGGTAAAGACAAATCAAAACCGTTGAAAGCTGGTGGTTTGCTAAAAATCACATGGTTATCAAGTGGACCATAGTTCTTATTTGAATCGAAACATTTGGCTACTCCAGAAGTGATGGCTTTTAGTAAAGAGATTTCAAATCCATCAAGTTTTCTAAAAAGATTGCTAGGGACTAGCAATAGTTTAGTGTGGGGGATTGATGAGTGCTCAAACACTCATCATTTTTGTCGTATTTAAACTGCCAAAACATACAAAAACAATCAAAAAGTCATCAAAATACTGAAATTATCCCAGGGATTGTGTTTTATGTGTTTTAAATGCAAAATGAGCAAAAACAAATGAAAAATGATCAAAGTTTGCAATATTGGCAGTTTCAGTCCCCCAAGTTTCAAAACTTGTCAAAAATAGTCCCTATGCATTTATTTTGAAAGAAAAGTCAACCCAAGTCCTTCAAAAATCAAAAGTTTTCAAAAATGGACTTTGGGTGAAAAGTTTTGAAAACCTACATGTTTGGTCCATGGAGTTTGAAAATTTACAAAAATGGTCCCTGGAAATTTTGGAAAATAGAAAATTAAAATTTGGTCTTTGGAAGTAGAAAACTTGGCAACATTGGTCCTTGGTGATACTTTGGGAGAATTACATTTTCAGTCCCTCAGGTTTTAGCTAATTACAAAAATGGTCCTTGTGATAACTCTTAGCCAAACCGGACCCTTAATAAACATAAACCAAAACCAATCCAAACTAAACCCAACACCAAACCCGGCCCACTCCACTCCTAGGCCCAAACATCCACCAGCCCACCTCCCATAAAAATATATCACTCCCCCGTTTTATATTATCCTCCCCAAGGTCAAACCTTTGACCTCTCCCTCCTACGTGAACCTGTGAAACTCACCAAATACTTCACCCCCCCCTCCTCCACCTCAGCATCCCATTCCCTGCCTCCCCCAACTCCCACAAACATCCAAGAGGCATTTATTGATATCATAAGCCCCCAAGTAATCCCAAAGTGGGTAAAGACTTTTTTGGCGCCAAATGGGCATTCAAAGGCTGAGATTAATTTTGGTAATCCAATGGTTGTAGATTCAAGTGGGAATGGCTCAGAAGCTTCAACAAACCCTAATGGCCCCATATAAATAGAAAAAGAAGCAGTGGAAAAAGCATCTAGTGTAACTTAGTGTAAAATTAGTCGATTAGTAATTTTTATAAATCTTATTGTATTTTTAAGCTTTCCAGCAGTTGTTTAAATCTTATCATTGTAATTTGAATCTTTCTAAGTAATGAATTTCAATATTTCAGTTTGATTTCCACTTTGTACAATTTTTCATTTAAAATCTCAATTATGGTCTAAATGCTAGTTTAGTTGTTACTGTGGACTCAATTAGGACATATAAGCTCCCAGGAAGCTTGTAAAAGCTTCTAGTTACATTTAAACTCAGCTTAGTTCAAAAAATTCATAAATACAAAAATGGTCAAACAAAGTCAACTGTGTAATTGTGGATTTGATTTCTGGGTTCAGAGGTGAATTGGAGCAAGGAAGCTTTGGATATTGGGTTTAGATCCTCAAGGGAGGAGTTAGGAGTCCTTTGGTTCCTTTGGTTCTTGGTTTTTGATGCTCACGGTCCCTAAATTGTAAGCCATTCATTCATTTTAAGCTCATTGTCTATAAACATAGTTGTTGTTGCTTGATCCTGTTTTGTTTGTGTTTATTTAAAGTTTTTTAATGATAATATAACTTAAAATATAATAGTTGTTCATTAGATTTAATAGTTGCTTAACATTTCCATTTTCAGTCAATTTTTAGCATATTAGTGATAATTGATAACATTTCCATCAGTTTGGTCCCTTTTGAACCAAAAGTCAAAATCACAAAGATCTCACCATCACAGTTAACTGTGGAGTCATTTAGGTTCATAACCCTTCATATTATTGCATAAGTGATAGTTTTAACCTATTTTGGTCTTATTTTAACATAATGCATCTTTTTCAGTCACTTAATTGAGATTAAAGTTCATAATACTCAACATAAATCATTTTCTTAAAAAGTCAAAAAGTGTATTGGTCAAAAATTCCAATTCTTGCATGAATTTTATGGATTTTTGTGTTTGATTTTAGGCCTTGAAACTTCTTGGGTGGTTAATCTACCAGCTAAACTTAAGATTCCCATACTTGTTGTATTTTTGTGATTTTTTCATGTGGATCAATTTGCCCCTCAAAGTAACCTGCAGGGGATGTAAGTTCCCCGTGCAGCAAACCATTAAGCTACCACCACCACTTTGGTGGCTCATTGTGGGCACCTCAGTGGGTTCCACTGGTCCATTTTGGTTTCTCTCAACCCCCCTCCTGGCAACCTTGAAGTTTTGACCAAAAGTTTGACCTTAGACCCTGTGAACCCCACTTGAAATCACTTCCCAAGTGTGTCCCATTTCTGTCTCAGTTTCCAAATAAGCAAGTGCTTATTGTTGTCTTTTGGCTTATTCAGCCAGCTTATTTGATTGAATCTTGCTCAAACTTGTTCATATAACTTAAGTGAACCAAAATCCACCATTGTGGACCCCACATAATTCCATTTGAGCTTAATTCCTTTCTCAGTCAAAGAAAGACAACTGTGGAACAAATAAGCACTCAAAGTGCTTATTTCTGAGTTTCATAAAAAGTGTTTTTATAAAAGTTGTTAGTTTTTAGTGCAAAAATAGTTTGGAAAAAGAAAAAAACACAAAAAACCAAATTTAATTTTAGTGATAGCTTCTATTTAATAGAAATTATCTTTTTAATTTTCTTTTTAGCTTATTTATAAACACTCTAGCATTTTTATATTTTTATTAAATCTCTTTTATATAAAAGTAATTTTAGAAATTTTTCTAGATTTTTCTTTTGTCATTTAGTGGATTTTAGAATTAATTTTAGTTTAATTAATTATTAATTAATAATTAAGAATTAAATAGCATAATTAGATTTTATTAAGTAACACCAAGTTTTTATAATTTTCCTAGCTTTTATATAAGTAAAAACATTTTTAGGAATTTTTCTAGAATTTCTACTGTTCATTTTCTATTTTTTATAAAATAATTAGTTTAATTGGTAATTAACAAATAATTATAATAATAATTAGTAAATTAGTTTAAAAATACATAAAACCAACTTTTTATAATTTTTTAGGATTCCTGTGATGGTTAATTAGATTTATAAAAATCTTCTTAATTATCTAAGTCTTTTTAGTAATTTTTAGTAATTTAAATCAATATAATTAGTTAAATAATAAATAATTAGTAATTAATTAATAATAAATAATTAAATAGTGTAAAAATAATTTTTCTTTTTTCTAAAAATTTTCTTTATTTATTAGGATTGTAAAAATAATAATTTGACACTCGTAGCCTTTTCAGTTCATCAGTTGTACTTTCTTTCACGTTCGTCAGTGTACGTTTTTAATTAAAACGTACGTTTTTAGGTTTTAAATCAATTCTTCTTAATCTAAATTCCAGTAATTAATCACATAGCTTTCCTAAGCTATTTCATTTCATAATTCTCAAATAATTCTAATCACAACCCTTTTCTGTGAATAATCACCCGATCACAAGCACGCTAAAGCACAATCCACACCTCGTCGGGACATAACGACCCGGTGATACTCTATATTACCCGGAAGCATTGGTCTAGGTAGTTTGACCTTGTTGACCACATCCGTGGTTGATTTTAGTTGACTACTTCTGAGCCAATCAATTCACAACCAAGAACCATGAACCAATGTACAACAACTATCCTAACGCCTCTCATGAGGTTCTAAAACCATGGTCATCCAAATTTCACCATGCTCCATGCATCTTCTCATCATATAAATTGATTTTTTATTTTTTTACTATTTAATTGGTATTTTTGTGATTTTTGAATTTATAAACTAAAACTGATATAAAAGCTTTGAAAACTTTTTAAAAACTTATAAATAAGATTAAAGAAACTTAATGGAACAGTATTAAACAATTTTTAACAAGATTAAGTAAGATTGTCAATTTTACTTCAAATTGCAAAATTTGAATTTTTAAAAGAAAACTGGAATTGAAAGTTAAATAAGGACCATATTACATTAATAAAACTGATTACAACTAATTTTAACTAAGAATTACAACTAATACTTGAAATTACACTAATACGAATTTTACACGACATTACTCTACTCTACAACTAAAAAATTCTTTTCTTTTGCTTCTTCTTCTATTTATAGGCTTCCTTTAGGGTTTCCTGGACCTTGTGCACATATCCCACCAATAAAATTGGCCATTGGATGAGTAGAATCAATCTTAGCCGTTTCTTTGGTTTTGGCGGGAAAAATGGTTTGACCAATTGGGGGTCCGTGAGGATGTTACAAGTGGGCTAGGTGAGGTGTAGGGGACAGGGAATGGGTCTAGTGAGTAGAGGTGGTGGAGTTGGAGTGTTGGCAGGGTATTGCAGGTGTAGGTGATGGAGGTGGAAGGTAGCAGCGATATGTGGCATCCCCTGGGGTAAACCAAAGGGGTGGGGTTTTGTTGAGAGGGTGACAGGTATGGTAGTAGGGTAGCAGAAGGTGGCAAGGTATGGTGAAGGAGGAGGTGGCAGGGTAGTAGGAGGTGGTGAGGTTGAAGATGGTTGTGTTTGACCGGGGGATTGACCCCGTAATATTAAAGGGATGGGATTGGGCTTTGTATTTTGGGCCTGGACAAAAAGGGATTGGGTTATTTTAGTAGGTAGGCTAGGAAGTGGAAGTGGGTTTTATATTTTGGGATAGTTTTGGTTTATAAGTGAAATAAAACCACAAGGACCACTTTTGTGATTTGCTGATTCTCAAGGGACTAAAAATGCAAACTTCCCAAAGTTGTTACAAGGACCAATATTGCCAAACTTTCATAACCCAAGGACCATAAATGTTATTTTTCTAAATTTAAACTTCCAAGGACTTGTTTTGCCAAATTTCAAACTAGAGGGACCTAACTTGCCAATTGTGCAAACTTTGCTCGTTTTTCATCTGTTTTCAATCCTTTTGCACCTGAAACATATTAAAACACAATCCAAGGATATTTGCAGTATTATGTGGTGTTTATGTGTTTTTTAAATGTTTTCGTAGTTTAAAAGGGACAGAAATAATGAGTATTTAGAGACTCATCAATAGGCAATGCACACACTGGATTAGGCTAACCAGTTAAGTTGGAATCAACTCATTTTCTTTATTTGTGACAACAGTTATGCCACCCTTTATTGGAACACAATGGATTAGGCTAACCTAAGGACGATTAGAGATAGGGTAAATCAATCTGGCATCAAGAAGTTTAAGAACCTCTTGTTTGATAACCTCATGAATTTTGGAATTAACCCATCTCTGCTGTTGAACTGCCGGTTTGAAATCATCCTCCATTAAGATTTTATGAGTACAGAATTCCGGGTTAATACCCTTGATATCGGAGAGTTTCCATGCAATTACTTGCTTGTGAGATTTCAAGACCTTTATAAGAGCAGTTTTCTCCTCATCTTTTAAATCTTTAGCAATTATGACGGGTAATTTATCATCACCCTCCATAAATGCATATTCAAGATGGGGAGGCAAGTCCTTAAGCTCGACCTCATGGAAATCATCAGTTTTCTCAACATTTTTTATTTCCTCTTTATGAAGTGTATGTGAAAGAACGGGAGGGGGAGGGTTCTTGATTGAGTAACTTCTCAAGGAGAAGAATATCCCTTTCCGGGCCAATCTCTTGGTTATCAATCCCCTAGGGAATTGAGTCACTTCGAAGAAAGGCCTCTATTTCTTCTAAGACGAAGTCACTTCCCTCAAACGGAGTGAGGGAAGGAGAAGAATTAGCAATTATGGGATGAGAGGAGGGCGTGGGATTGCCACTCAAAGAATCATCAGCGAAACCAAGAATTTCTAGAGAGTACTCCTCGGTTGCAACATCGATGACATCGATGCGGTTAACATATTTAGAATCATAATTCGAGGAGTATCTCGAGGTTTGATCAAGGTTAAAAGTTATAGATTCAGAACCAACACGTAATGTGATTTCCTCATTGAATACATCGATCAAAGCACGACCCGTCCTAAGAAATCCTCTTCCAAGAATGAGAGAAACCCTTGGATCCGCATCAAAATCAACAATCACAAAGTCATCCGGAAAATGGTACTTCCCACTTTGATAAATACGTCCTCGGCATTACCGAGGGATGAGATATTGAACAATATGCAAGCTAAAGAGTCATGCAGGTGAGAGTGAGTTCTGGAAGAGAGAGTTTCTTCCATACTGAATGAGGCATTAAGTTGATGCTGGCACCAAGATCGGCCAAGGCATAGCATTCAACCATTCCCGGGAATATACATGGAATGAGAAATTTTCTGGGATCTCCCAGCTTCTCGGGAAGCTGTTTCAACATAACTGTAGAGCAATTTTCATTGAGAGGAGTTTTTTCCATCTCGAACAGTTTTTCCTTATTGCTCAATAGCTTTTTGATTGTGGATGCAAATTTGGGCATCAAGAGGATAGCATCCGCGAAGCTGATATCAAAATGAAGATCTTGAAAGATTTGGAAGAATTTTTCCATTTGATGATTTGCTTTTTCGTGGAGCTTTTGATCTTGTAAACATGTGGGATAAGGAATTGAAGGTTTTGGGTTGGGTTTCGGATTTTCAACTGGAGCCTCGGGAGGTTCAAATACGACCCTTGTTTCGCGGATCGGGACCGGGATAACTGGAGGAGGGACATCATTGGTATCTTCGTTGTTAGTAGGAAGTACCGTGTTCGTTGTAGCCTCAGTTTCACGTTCCTCTACCAGGATAGGAGAAGAGGTAGACGGAGCCGTGGGTCCTTTATAAGAAACTCCACTTCGGGTTATGATCGCCTTAACATCGCCCCTCGGGTTAGCGATCGTGTTGTTCGTGTTGGCATGAATATTACGATATGTAATCTAAACATTCTCTTCATGTTTTGATGATGACAAAGATGTAAGTTATAACATATAACGTAAAGTGCTTAAGTTACTTGTGATCACAATTCATCTATGCATTTATACATCAACAAGCCTCGACATCTCAACGTCTCAAGTATGCTTCAACAATCACTTAAGGTATGTACAAACAAATGTCTAATACATTTTATGATCAAAGGGATGTTTATTTAAATAATACAAAGTTTATAAAATTAAATAAACTCATTATATATTTAGAAAAACACTTTTGGTAATTAGAGGAAAATGTTTAATTCATAATAAATATATGAATTCAAATTTTTAACCAACATCAGTTAGTTTTTCACCAAATAAACTTTCCCCAGAAAAAGACAAGAAAACTGCCGTTTTCGTTTGGGTGGCCCCCTTAATTTTAAGGGGGCCGGCACACAATTAAAGGGGCCCGCTACGCTCCCATGTCAGATTCTGTCAGAAATTTTTCCATATAAATACAACCTCAAACCTGGTATTTTTACCACCTTTTGCACGAAAATTTTCAGTCCCAAACCTTTCCAAACACACTTCTAAATCCTTTGATCATAAGTTTATTAGTCTTTGTTTCAAGTGATTCAATCCCTCATCACTCAAACTGCAAGAGAAGAATCCTCCCTATCATAAAGCCAAAGATGTATTAGAGTCTATTTAGTGTTTATGTGAAGTTGTGAGTTATGTTTATGTAATAAGTAGATCAAGATGATCTTACTTAGTAGTGAGTCAATGAGTGAGTAAGAAGTAGTGGGAAGTAGTAGTAGTGTGGAGAAGTCATGTAGTTGTGAAGAAGTAGGTGTGTGAATAAGTAGTGGAGTATAGAAGAAGTTGTGAAGTAGTCGTGAAGTCATGAAGTCGTGAAGAAGTCATGAAGCCGTGTAGAAGTCATGTTGTGAGATTGGTTCTAGCTACTATTAGAACTCGACATTTAGCTTAGTGTCGTTAAATGGTGTAAGCAAAAGTTGTGTAAGGTTTTCTCCGCCAAAAGGGAGCTTGTTGAGTAGTGAAGAAAACTCTCGAGTAGGTGACTCGAGGAGTGGAGTAGGGCAAGGAAGGTGTCCTTGTAGCCGAACCACTATAAATCATCGTGTCTGGTTTACATCCTCTTTCTCTTGCCTTTCACATTTATTCTTGCATTTATCGCTTTATATCTATGCTTGCAAATATGTGTTGACTGTTGCTTATATTGTCATGATGATTGATTGTGGTGTAGTTACAAGTTAATATTGTGATAGGATATATAATTGTATGATATGGTCTAATGGACTTATATATATTATTAACACTTCTCATGTTGAGTTTAACTTAATCGATAATTTGATACAAAACGTTTTAAAAATTTAAAAGGAAAACGTATTCACATAAAGATCGACCAAAGCTTCATTCATAAAACTAAGTTTTGAAAACTAATCCAAAAGCTCACATATATAATTGATCATATTGATTATATGTTGTTTTCATACTAAACTCTAATTGAAGGCTTTTCAAACAAACAATTGAATAAATTTGAATCAACATTTTGAAACCATGTTTTATAAAATCAAAAAGAGGGAAAAACTAGTCAACCCCCCCCCCCCCCTTCTAGTTTTCCACAGTTCGGTAATGTACCTGAGCCCGAGGGTCAATCATTTAAAGACTTCTTGAGTTATGAGATTTGGCTGACCAACAATTTGTTCATTTCTTCTTGGGATTTCATAAACTGTTTCAACAACTCATCAGATGATGGTCTAGTTGGAACAACGGCTTGATTTTGGTTATGAACATTGTGAGCTCGGTTGTTTTGAAAATTCCCTTGATTTTGATTGTTATGACCATGAAAATTGTTTCCTTATTGAAAATTACCCTGTTGGAAATTATTACCTTGATTAAAATGACCTTGATTACGGTTAAAATTTCCTTGGTTTTGATTTTGAAAAGCCTGGTTGTGACCGGAATGGAAATTCCCTTGGTTCATTCGGTTTTGATTTTGATTTTGATTAAAATTTTGATTCCGGTTTTGAACATTCTGATTCTGAGCTTGATTAAACCCGGGTGGTCCAAGGTAATTATTAGAACGATAGCTCAAAAGGTTACAGTCCCCTTGTGGTTGGTAGGAATTACCTCCCGCGTTATAGGAACCTTGAGCTGCATACACGTTAATGAGCGAAGCCACTGGAGGCTGGGCACTCAGTGTGCGGGTCTGGACCACCACAAGTTTCACAACTTGGGTTGACAACTTTGGCTTGTTGATTTTGGATTGTGTGGTTCATCCTCAACAAATCCGTAGAGAAATCATCCATCTTTTTAGTCAGAGCTGCTATTTTAGAAGATGCTGGAGTGATAGACTTACATGACTCATCCCTCTCAGCCGAGGAATCCCAAAAGTTATGGTGGGCAGTCATGTTTTCAATTAGATCGCAACACTCCTCGGGACGCCTTTCCATAAAGGTCCCGCCAGCAGCAGCATTGAGTATATCTCGGTGTCTTAATGTCAAACCATTATAGAAAGTATCTATTATGGTAACTTGTAACATATTGTGGTTAGGACACCGATCAATAGCAAGCTTATAACGTTCCCATGCCTCAAATAAGGACTCGTTAGGACGCTGTCTGAAGTTGCTGATGTCATTTCTCTGCTTAGTTACCATGAATGGTGGAAAGTATTTTGCTAAGAATTTGGTAACCATCTCATCAAAAGTGCGGATCGAATTCTTTAGAAGACGATCGAACCAGGCAGTAGCATGATGAGTGAGAGAATAGGGGAAGAGATACAAATGAAGGCCTTCTTCAGTGACGCCATTTTGTTTCATGCTCTCGGTGACGGTTAAAAATTTATCGAGATGCTTGTTAGCATCATCACCCGGAAATCCGTGGAACTGGCACGAATTCTGGACTTGTTGGATCATGTGATGCTTGAGTTCAAAGTCCGTGGCCTCAATAGTGAGTGGTGCAATGGGTCCACCTCTCCCGTGCATGGTAGGCTGACACAACTCCTCCATCGTTCGGAGATCAGGAGCTGTCTCATCCTTAGGAGGGTCAGGTGGGGGTGGTGGGGGCACGTCCATTTTTATTTTGGGTTCTTCAATAACTGTACGTAACTCGGGTACGTCTTTCTGATGATTATGCCTTGATTGTGAATGAGTGCGCATGCACTAAAAACAATGTCAATTAAAACAAGACCGAGGCAAAACAACAGGTAACTTAAACCAATAATCACAGTATGACTGGCTTCTTTGAAAAAGGTACACCAACCACAAGGATACAAAGGCAAGTTTTAATCTTTAGTTTGGGAACTTATTAATGTTCATACCCCCAGTTGGTAGGTATTCAGCGTTGGTTTTCGACAATGTATTTTATGTAATTATTATTAACATTAAACAAAATGTTTTTTGCTTTTTGGGTGTGTGTGCAAAAAACTTTTGGAAATATTTTTTGTATCGATTCGTTAACCGAAATCTTTTTGTTTAAAATTACTCGCAGGGTGGCGGGAGAGAAGAATGTATCTCTCTTCAGTTCGCAATTTAATGTCAGAACTTCCGTTTACCACCTGTGTAGGTTGTAATCTTAAAGAAATCGAAGTAATTTAACTTCACGATTTGTTTTGTTGTTTATGATTTTGTTTTTGTGTTGATAACACTTTAGGAAAAGTGTTAATGAACTTTTTCTGATATGATTAAGATTTTTACAAAAATTTACAAAGTGGTGAAATTTGTACAAGGACGGTTTTGAAAATCACTAAATCTAAAAACATTTTGAAATACGCAACAACCTCCCCGGCAGTGGCGCCAAAATTTGACTCCTCCCTTAGAGTCAATCCAAATTAACCAAGGATGGTCAATAGGTCAAACCTGAGGGAGAGGAGTGCTAGATATTAAATCCGTGGAAGTACAGGGAAATCCCCGGGTCGTTAAGTCCCAACGAGATTGAAATTGTGTTTTTAGAACGTTTAAGGGATACAGTGATTGGGAATAGTAACAGATAACGATTGGGAGTTTATTACACTACTGATTGCCTGATATTAAGATAATGAAACAGTATAAATAATTATAGGATTACAGATATAAACAAACGTAAACCAAATAAAAATCAGATATAATTGCAGACAGATAAAAAGGTGAGATTTAAGCAAAATAAAACTAGAGGGAGTGAAAATGAAATTTTTACAAACTTAATATTAAAAGAAAATTTAATTAAAAAGAAAATTATTTTTTTTTGATTATTTTATAATTTAATATTAATTAAAAACTAGTTAAACTAATTAATAATTAATTAAAACTAATTTAAATCTAATTTAAATTTAAGAAAATTACCAAACTAACTTAGAAAATTATAAGAGTTATTTTTAAACTAATTTACTAATTATTTACTTATTTAATTATTAAAATCTACTTTAACTAATTTAATTATTAAAAATACTAAATGAACAGTAAAAATTCTGAAAATTTTTCTAGAAATACTTTACTATTTATAAAACCTGAGAAAAATATAGAAAACTACTATTGCTTATTAGTAAGCAGAAAGTAAATTGGTTTTTTGAGTTTTTAATTAAAACTAATTAAACTTAATTTAATTATTATAAATACTAAATTAACTCAGAAAATTATGAAAATTTTTCTTAGACTATTTTAATATATTAGAAACTTAAGAAAATTATAAAAATGAAAATTGATTTTTGAAAAAGCTGAGCAATAAGCCAAATGGCTTAAATAGAAGCTATCACTATTTTTAAATTTGGATTTTTCTGGATTTTCTTTTACAAAACTATTTTACCACTAAAAATAAGCAACTTTTACAAAGGAAACTTATTTTGAGCTTAAAAATAAGCACTATGAAAACAAAAGAGTATGACAGAAGCTTATTAAGCTTTGAAGTTGGATTTTTTTATGCAAAAAGCTACTAATAAGCTACAAGTGACTGAATAAGCTATAATCTACTGAGATTTATGTGAAATAAGCCAAAACCACAGAATAAGCACACTGAATAAGCCAATAATCACAAATAAGCAATCCACAATAACACACAGGCCAAAGGGCCAAATAGCAGAAACTTGCAGCCCTTGTAGGGCCCACAAGGGTGATCATGGATCCAAAGTGAAGCTCAATCTAAAAAGCCAGCTAGAAGGGCTTTTCAAAAAGCCAAGGCACAAGCCCTGGGTCCTACTAATAAACACTAGGGGGGCCTTTGAACTTGGGTGAGTTACATTGATGACTCAGTGTATATCATGGAATGGGGCAAACTAAAAGCTCTATGCAGCCATATCAAATAAGCTAGAAAGCAGCTAATAAGCCCTGAACCTTAAAGATGAGCTTATGGGCTTTCCAAAAATCCAGGGGTTCAAGTCTTGGGACCCACAAATAAGCACAGGGTGATCCTATGTAGTTGGGTGTCTGTGCTGAGTCACTCAGTATACTGAGTGGTTTGGGAGTGACTTGTGGGGTTGATTAAGCTATGGTCTAGACTACTGAGATCCAAAATAAGCTTTGGAATGTGGAGTTGGGCTAATAAGCTGCCTAAAAAGCTAATGGTGAGGTCTGAGTCCCACAAATAAGCTCAGAATGAGCTTATGAAAAATGGCCAAATACCCTGGTGCAGGGGAGGGTGTTATCCCTGCTAGTCCAAATAAGCACTTGCACAAGCTACAGAAAAAATCCTAAAAATAAGCCAATGGTGGATTCCTATAGTTAAGCTGGGAAACTTTAATTGGTAAAGAGCTTGGAGCTTAATTGTGAGCACAAAAATCAGGAAAATTCCTGGAAAAAGTGGTTTTCTGCCTAACTATGCAATTTTGACTTTTTTACTTTGAACCTAGATTTGACGTTTATGAGATTTGATTGGTTCCTATTGACTGATTTGGTTATATTAAACTATATGGAGACTAAAATAACCTAATCTACCAACTATTACACTAATGGGAGTGATTTAAGGCTCTAAATCTTATCAGTGATTACCTGTGGTGAGATTGAAGGTGATTTTGACTTTTCACTGAATGAGGGTTGGTTTTTATGGTTGCACTGAGTTATGATGACCTAATGTGACTTATTGTAGACCAGAAACAACCATGCTAACAAGCCTGAACACAGAGAATCAAGCAAATCCAAACAACCTGAGATTACTTTGATTTTTAAGTTTTTAATGCAAATGGACACTGGGGTTTTGGAACTGCTTAAACTTGATGTATTATGACTTAATAACCTAAAATAAGCACAGGGACAAGATCTGAAACCACAAATGCTTATAATACTAGATTACACTAAAAATGACAGTTGAAATGAGTTTTTAAGAAAAATGAGTTTTGATGAACTAGGACCTGTTTTTAAGCTATAGACTGACTTAATTATATCTAATAAACACAAATAAGCACAATGATTGGCTCTGAACGGTCAACCTAAATTGACCAGGTGATGGTCAACTAGGTCAAACTGCCTAGAGTCAATCTCCGCGGAGTATAGGGTTTCCCCGGGTCGTTATGTCCCGACGAGGTGTGGATTGTATTCAAACGGGTTTGTGATTGAGTGAATTTGGACAGAAAGGGGTTTGTTATTGATTACACTACTGATTTATACAAGCAAATAGCTTAAGTAAGCTATATTAACAAGACTGTAAAGTTGGAAAACCCAGAAACGTTTTAAACCTAAAAACGTGTACGTTCAGTTTAAATTTGCATGAACGTACAAAATAAAACGCGAGTTTTGGTGAAGTAAAATACTTACAAAGATGAAAATCACATTTTTACAATCCTAATAATATAAGAAAATTTTTGGAAAATTAAAATTAATTTTTACACTACTATATTAATTATTATTAATTAAATACTATTTTCTAATTACTTATTAATTATTTAAATTAACCTAAATTATAACTAATTATGAAATTATACTTAAAATATGAAAAATAAATTTGGAAAAATCTAAAATATTATAAAACTAATTTTAAAATTAAAATTATATTTTTAAGACTTTTTATCTAATTATTATTAATTAAAAATTAATTTAAACTATTTAATAATACACTAATAAATAAGAAAATGTAAAATAAGCCTAGAAAAATAAAATAATGACTTAGAAAAATCTAAAATATTATAAAACTTATTTTAAAACTGGAATTATATTTTTAACACTATTTATCTAATTATTATTAATTAATTGCTATTTAATTATTTATTAAATACTTTTAAAACTAAATAAATTGCTAATAAATACTAAATTTATTAAATACTTTTAAAACTAAATAAATTGCTAATAAATACTAAATAAGCTAAGAAAAATCTGAAACTTTTTCTATAAATATACTAAGGTGACAAGAAAATAAGAAAAATATAAAAATGATAAGTGCTTAATTAAAAAGATGAAAAATAAGCTAATAAGCTCAAGCTTCTTAAATAGAAGCTATCACTTTAATTAAAATGATGTTTTTGTGATTTTTCTTTTATGAAACTATTTAACAACTGAAATTAACCAACTTTTGTGAAAACAAATTGAGAGGAACTCAAAAATAAGCTGGAAGCAAGCTTAATGAGCCAACAGTTGGCTTATTGGCTTGAAAAGGAGGTTTAGAGCTTGAATAAGCACATAACAAGCCACACAGAGTACAAAAGCTAGAAAATAAGGTACAAACAACTGAAAGGAACAAGAATGAAGCTAAATTAACAAGCCAAGTGCACTGAATAAGCAATTTTTAAACAAATAAGCAATTCCAAATGCACACAGATCCAACAGGCCTGCAGCCTTCTTTAAGGGCTAAATAAGCTTATGAGATAAGCTAATAAGCACAAATAAATTACTAAAGTGGCAAGCTGAGCTGGTGGACTTTCTAAAAAGCCTCAGCTCACCCTCTGGGACCCATTAATAAGCCCTAGGGAGCTTATTGGATATGGCTGGTTTGGAGAGTTATGTTGGTGCAGGGGAGATGCTTCCCCTGCAGACCACTTTAAGCAATCCCATAAGCCACAATAAAAATTACAAAAATAAGCTATTGGTGGGGTTCAAAAGCTAAAGTGGTAGACTTTAACATCTGAAAATAACAAGTGCTAATATGGAACAGAAAAATCATGAAAATTCTTAGGAAATTGGGTTTTCTGCAAAATGGGGCAATTTTGACTTTTAAAACAAACTTGAAACTTTGACTATTTTGAACTTTGGGCTTAATCTACTGATTGTTTGTGATGTTTTAAGCTAAAATGAAACTAATTTAAGCTACATTAGCTACTTTGTAACTGAAATGGTGAGATTAACTTACCTAAATCCTAACAGCGAAGTATTAAGGTTGGATTGGAAGTAATTTTGATTTTTTTTTTCTCAAATGACCGTGAGTCTACCAGGTTTGACTATCCTAATGAGACTTAAAGGGATATATCTCAGCTGAAAATAACAACAAAAACACTTTTGGATGCCTTGAACCAGCAATTGCCAAACACCCCTTAATCCTAACTTAATACTACAACTTAGGAATTTAAAACTACAAGTACTGAGTTTTAAGCTTTAAACAGATTACTTAGGCTAAAGAGAAGCTAAATAAGCAAGAGTAACACAATAAGCACAACAAGAACAGGCAGCTGCAATCCTAAGCTATTTCAAGGCAATTGAGGTGCAATAATGAGCTGAGACACAGACAAGCTAATAAAAGGTATGCAAATAACTACAATAAGCAGTAACTAGTAAAAATAAGCTAAAAACTACAATATATAAGCTGATTTAAAAAGAATGCAGAATATTATTAGGTCACTCACTTGAAACTGAGGCAATGGCAGTGGAAATGAGCTAGGACATGAGATAAGCTCAGGAAAGTTATCAAGGAACTTTCTAAGCTTATCAAGAGGTGGTTTGAGCTTATACAAGCTTATAACCTCAGCTTATTGCTACCTTTTTTTATTTTTGACTATTTTTTATTTATTTTTATGATTTTTTCAGATTTTGAAACAAGACTGTTTAAAAAACTTTGAAAGCTTTAGAAAGCTTAAGATTAAGCTTAGGTGAGCTTACACAAACACTAAACAAGAACAGTTAATGCTTTAACAATAATTTGGAATTAAGAGAAATGCAAATTTGGAATTTAAAACTGAGAGATTGAAATTGAAGGGTGAAATGAGTTCTTAATACACTGAGAGTGTTAAATACAACACTTTTAAACTAAAAATTACAATAAAAATAGATGATTAAGCTAATTCGACATGAACTAAACTATTCTAACTATACTACTCTAATTAATTCTTCATACTCTTTCTTTCTTCACTTTTATAGCCCAAGGATGGTTCCTCTGACTTTCCCACCTCCTTTCTTTGCCATTGGATGCCCTGTTTTAATCCTAGCAGTTGAAATCTTTTTTGGCGGGAAAACAGGTTTTGGCAGTTGGGATGGTTTGGTGAGGGAATTGAATGGGTTTTGGTTATTAGTAGAAGTGGAGGGAACATGAGTGGTGGAAGGTGAGGGTTTAGTGGGAAAGGTGAGGAGGGGGCATGGGGACATGGAAGCAGGAATTAAGGAAGGTAGGGGATGGGTGAATAGTGGTGGTGTTGGGTTTGACTGGGAGAGTTGACTGGGGTAATATTAAATGGGTAGTGGGAGTTAGGCCAGGTTAGTGTTGGGCTTGGGTTGTTTTTATTTTGGGATGGATTGGATTTTGGTAATAAAAGTCCATTTTGTTTGTAACTAGAATATCACAAGGACCAAATTGTAATTAGTTGAAACATGAGGGCTGAATTTGTGATATTCCCAAAGTAGTCCAAGGGATGTAATTTGCCAAGTATAAATAGTACAAGGATTTTATTTGATAATTTCTATGTTTTAAAATTCCAAGGACTATTTTTGCCAAATTTGAAACTTTAGGGACCAATTTTGTAAATTCCTCAAACTTTTCATCCAGGGATCAAATGTGATAACTTTTGAGTTTCTAAGGACCAAAAATGACTTTTCTTCCAAAATTTTCCACCAGGGACCAAATCTGCCAAAATTTGAAACTCCAAGAACTAAACTTGTAATTTCTCAAAACTTTCAAATTTTTCACCAAAGGACTAAATATGACAATTTATGATTTCAAAATGACCTTTGGTGACTTTTCTTTTAAAATAAGTGCTCAGGGACTATTTTTGCCAATTTTTGAAAGTTGGAGGACTGAAACTGCCAATTATGCAAACTTTGTGTGTTTTTCATCAGTTTTTACTCATTTTGCATCTGAAACATATAAAACACAATTTTGGAATATTTTCAGTATTTTGATGCATATTGAATGTTTTTGTATGTTTTGCAGTTCAGATTTGACCAAAAATGATGAGTGTTTAAGCACTCATCACACAAATAAGCAAATAATAAGCAAAGGAATAGTAAAACTTGAAATTAAAAAAAAAATCCTTACAAAATGCAATCCTGCTAAGTATCATGAACCAAGGACCAAGTAACCAATCCTATAGGCTTCCACAAGCCACTAAACCATAGCCATCCATGATTCACTATGCTCCAGCTATCATCATCTTTATACCTGCAATTTTTGATTTTCTATCTATTTTTCTTACTTTTTTTTTGGTATTTTTGATTTTTATAAGCTAAACTGGTTTTAAGGTTTCTAATAGCTTTTAGAAGCTATGTAGGGAGCTTACATGAGCTTATGAGTCTCTAAACAACAACTATGAATCAACAGAGCTTTAATTTGAAATTTCAAAATAAAAATGCAAATTTAAAAGTTGGAACAGAAAACTTGAAATTGTTTATAAAACTAGTTGATATTACACTTGAGAATACTGAATACAATGTTTGAAAGCTTAGAATTACACTAGATTTGGAGAACTAATAAAAACGACATAAGCAAACTATTATTAATCTACATTACTCTCTTACTTGCTCCTTCTTCCTTTTATAGGCATGAATTAGGGTTCCCTGCTCCTTGTGCACAAATCCTATCAATAATATGGTCCATTGGATGTCTGAAACTCATCCTAGCCCTCTAAACCATTTTGGCGGGAAAAACTGTTGAGGCCAATTGGTCTGTTTTATGATGCAAAGGGGGTGGTGCATTAATTGGGGTTGTCCTATTAGGTGGATAGTGGGTTTGGGCTGTGGATGTGATGGTGATGGTGGGAGAGGTGAGGTGATGTTGTTGCAGGTTGCAAGTGGGACGAAGGGGGGAAAGGGAGTGTTTGTTTGACTTATTTGACCGGGGGGAGTATTAAAAGGGGATGGGCCTGGTGTGTGTTGGGCTTGGATGTTGGATTGGGTTTGGGTGGATCAGGGATGGGGTGTTGGTTGTGTTTGTATTTGGATTGGACTTGTAATAAAAAGGGTTCGTTTGGTTTGTAATAGAAATAACACAAGGACCGAATTTGTAATTTTCAGAAACTTGAGGGGTAAAATTGGTACTACTCCAAAGTTATTCCAAGGGTAAGACTTGCCAAGTTCCAATAATTCAAGGATCATTTTGCAATTTTCAACATATGATTTGTACAGGGACCATTCATGTCAATACTTGAAACTTGAAGGACTAAATGTATAATTTCTTCAAATCTTTAACCCAGAGACTAAACTTGGCAATTTGTGAACTCCAAGGACCAGTGTTGACTTTTTCTTCCAAAATCTAATGCTCAGGGGCTATTTCTGCCAAATTCCAAACTTGCGAGACCATTTCTGCCAATTTTGCAAACTTTTGCCTCAAGGACTATTTTTGGCATTTGGTGATTCTCCAATGTGTGTTTTGACATTCTGAGCTCAAAAATGATAATTTGCTTCCCAGGCTCTGGCTTTTGACGTGATTTCCAAACTCGTGCTCGTCTTTGTCCTTTTTGGCCTGATTTATGCTAATTTCTGAAATATCCGTTCCTGCGATATCAAACACAAAAACACAATATGTTTGGCATTTACGGTTAGTTTGTGTCTGTTTTGGTATTAAAATGGACAGAAAAAGGTGTGTGAATAAGCACACACCAGTAGGTAACCTATCGAAGTATTCTTCTATATTTTCTGCTTCCTCAACCTTCCCTTCATTATCCTCCTTCTTGGATTCACTACCAATTCCAACCCTATCTATATTATCTTCTTCCCTATCCTTATCGATTGGCTTAATAGTGACGACATTAACAAAGTGGACATGCTTGGATGATGAAGGATCCTTAACTTGGGTTCCACTATTAGTGTTCCTAGTGTCCTTATTTGGTGTAGTTAGCACTTGGTTGTTGAGGGCTTTTAACAAGTTGTCGATTTTATTGCTCATCTTCGTTTGTTGTTGATTGAATTCGGATTCAAACTTAGCTATGCGAGCTTCTTGAGATGCCATAAATTTGGACATCAATCCTTCAAGATTATTGATACTACCATAGTTGTTGGAAGGATTGTTGTTGAAAGTACGGTTAGAAGGTGGACCGTTTGATTGGTAACGATTAGGTGGATTGGAAGAATTGTTTTAGGGTGCGTTTTGGCTTTGTTTCCACCTAAGGTTCGGGTGATTTTTCCAAGAGGGGTTGTATGAATCACCGTAAGGATTTGGCTCGGATTTGAAAGTGTACCACTAGTCTCCCGCTCCGTCGGTACACGAGGATGCGTAATCCGCAAAAGCTTGTTCGGGGAGTTCCATGCAATCACGAGTGTCGTGGGGACCACTACATAATTCGCACGAAGAAGTGATTTTGTTCACTTGGCTTGAAGGTGTAGGAGCTTCGTAGGATTTCATAAGAAACTTGACTTGGTCTTCAAGTTCCATGATCCTACGGTCGGGAGTGCTTGAACTGTTCGAGGGCAAAGGTATTGCCTTGACCGTTTTGTTCAAATCACGGGGATCATTCCAACTTTCATTGTCATAGAGAGCAAGATCTTCTATGAGTTCCCATGATTCTTCCGCACTTAGATCACGTAGCTTGCCACCGGCCACTTGGTCAATGGTTCGCCTTGTAGAGAGATCGATATGGTCATAGAAAATTTGGACTTCGAGCCAAAGATCTATGCCGTGATGAGGGACTTTTAGGAGTAAGTCCTTGAAACGAGTCCATGCTTCATAGAGAGTTTCACCTTGACGTTGTTGGAACATCAAGATGTCATTTCTAAGCTTAGTAGTTCTCCCCAGTGGGAAAAATTGAGCAAGGAAACGAGTGGTGAGATCATCCCAATAGGTGATGCATCCCGCGGGCAAACGCTCAAGCCATTGACTAGCTTGGTCACGTAGAGAGAATTGGAAGAGACGCAATCGGGTCATCTCTTGAGTTTCAACATCAAGATCTATGGAATCTATGATTTTTAGGAAATCCTTGAGATGTTGATTAGGATATTCGGAACGAAGTCCATGGAATGCACATCCACTTTGCACCAACCAGATGGTGTCGGATCGCAAGGGAGACACATTGGCTCCTTGAGTGAGCTCAATGGTGTTTCGATAGCCTTGGTGGCTAGTACAGGAGTACTCTCCTAAAGTTCGGGGTCTAGGAGGTTGGTTTTGTTGTGGTGGGTTTTGTGGATAGTTTTTTTGTGGTGGGTTGATGGGGTCAAAGAGATTACCACCTTCCATGATGGCGGATGGTAATGGTTACGAACAAAGGAACGAAGAAAAAGATAGACTAAAGAACACCTATAAAAATAAAAATAAAAATCTTACTAGAAAGGAATCTAGCAAGTAGATCTAATAAAAAGAGATTTCAACCTAGACAATAACTATTCCCTAGGCTGCGGCGCCAAAAACTTGATGTGTGGTTTTGCAACCTTTCAAAAGGTTTTACCTCTCAAGGGATCTTGAGAAGCTTGCAATCCCCACCAGGCAGTGTACCCGACCGTTGTAGTATAGTATAGTGACAAGTACCGGGAGATTGATCGTTCAACTCAAAGAATAGTGTTCGCTAGGGTTAAAACTCAATTAAACTAGGTCTAGATGTGAGGGATGATTCTTTTTGTATTTTTATATTCTAAGGAAAGCAAGTAAAAATCTCGGGTTTTGGAAGAGTGGGCAAAATTAGTTTTTAGTCAACTAACCCAATTAACTACAAATGCAAATAAAACAAAATGACACTAAAGTAAATGTGGAGACAAACAATAATGAGAGAAAATGTGTTTAATTAGATTTCACTACTCTCTAGCTATCTTTTACTAGTTGATTAGTTTGTTACAATTGCATGGATGACGGGTTATATTCCTTAATACCATTCGTAGGGCCGTGTAAGATCTTCCCTAAATCTATAAGCTTCTACCTCTTCCTATGTCGAGCCGACCACTAGCTCCTAACATGGCCTCCTTAGTAGTTACTTATGCCTTAAATATAACCAATTTATCGTAGTACACATCTGATCATGTTTCTTAAGACGTTCAAGCAAGTTATCAATTTGAAGTCTGCCAGTTTTCTTAAGCCTAACATCTAAATCATTCATCCACAACAATTATAAACAAACATCCAAACAATAATCAATAACTAAGTTTCATTACATCTAAGCAAACACAAAGAAAACCTAGCCTAGCATGTTAAAGTAAAGACAAGCATAAGATATAATCAAACAATACATAGACATATTGAATGATTGTTGGAAAACTTATCTTCAATTGAACATGGATGAAACAAGGGTTTGGAACCCTTAAAAATAAGGTAAAATTCATACTAGGATTTCTCCCAAAATTCTCCTCTCAAAGTTGCTCTCCTAATGAATGAAACATCAAAAACTATATATAGAGTTTTGAGTCTGACGGCGTCAAGAGGAAATTCTGACGTCGTCAACTCGCCGCCATAAGAATACTCGTATTGCCTAGATCCAATTCTGACGCCGTCATGTGTAAACTCCTTCTTGGCCGTCTCTTGCATTTTGTACGTGACGGCCTTTGTGACGCCGTCACGTGTAAATTCTCCAAAAACATTCTGGCGCGTCACGTGTAACTTGATTATCCACCTCTTGATCAATGAATGACGGCGTCACGTGTAAAATCCTGACGCTGTCAGGTACTATTCCCAGCATGATTTGGAGACTTTGTCGTTTTCTTCACTTTTTCGCTCAAAAAACGTCCAAAATGCTTCATTTTCCAGATTTCTTCTCAAAAGTACCTAAAATGACAAAAGGAACGATTTAGGGCAATATTTGATCAAATAATCTCGACTTTGGGCTTAAATGACCCCCTAAAAGCGGCACATTTTTCTTCTCATCAGACGCACTGCACTAAACCTTCTAGCCACTCAAGTTCTCTTAAAAGGACTTGTTTAATTCTCACGGGGAACCTTGCTTAATCTATCGACCGCTCATTACGAGTCATGTTGATATTGAAACAGGAGACACCCCTCCAGCCTCCGATTATTAAATCAAAATGCACTATTGAGTCTAGAGCCAAGAGATCATCCATAAATCTGAGTAGGACACACCTCTAATATGCTTGTTGTTTCATACACCATGAAAAGCAAGAAAATATTCATTAAGAGTCCTACGCATTATCCTCGTGGTATTGCCAGAACATCCGAGTGATACGAAAGTAGGCACAACGATGATGGAACTCCTTCTAGAGCCAGCATCAAACAAGCTCTTAGTAGGTGACATGTGAGATCCTTCATGGATCAAACTTGTGGCAACTAGAAAACAATGATGGAGCGATTAGTATTTGAATCTAACTTGTTCCAGTATATGAATTGACGGATTCTTTTGGAAAACCCTTCAATGTGCTCAACAATTGTTTTTGAGCACATTGACTGCGCATAAATTTTCAAAACAAAAGTATTTGTAATTGAAACTTGATGTTGATCATAAACCTTTCGTCGTATTACAAAAACTCTTTATCCAGTAATGCGCGAATGTTTTTCAAAATCAATTTCTCATTAATAAGTGAATCCTAATTCGCTGGTTCACTCACTCCGTGCTTTGTCTACTTTGAGACACTCCGGTTTTAGAACGGCTAGTACAGCTGCGAAACCCTGTCAGGGATATTCTTCAGAATTCTACCTGATCACAGGCAGTATTTATAATGATCAACGGGGAACCGTGGTTCTTGCAACCATATTCAATGAAAGTGAACAAAGACACTTTCGTTTGTTTATTGCTAACTGTTGTTCGCATGAATCCCCGACGGTTGTAGCTGATGGCTAATGAGATGTCAATTCATAACCTAATGCTCACACTTCACACTTACAATCAAAGAAATCATGATAGCGGAATGACCTACAATACTGCTTCCATAACTCTGAAGCTAAATATCATGATCCAGAAAGGTGTAAGCATGCCGGTCCGATGGTCACAACATTACATGGAGGCGATACTACAAATGATGATTTGGAGATTTACGGTGGATGATGATCTCGAAGAATGCTCAAAGATCACACAAGCCAAAGGAACATTAATCAAAAGATCACTGCTGAAAGTACAAAGTGTGCTGACTGTGAAGAATCCAAGTCTACGAGCTATGAAATTAAATTCATGTAATAGAATGCTAGGACTAAAATTGTAATTTCTGGTGTGACCTCCCTTAGGGGGATATTGTTAGGATTATGAAAATCCAAGTTGAAGACTCGGTCACCCTAAGTAATGTCTAGCATAGGTTAGCTCGTAAGCTTAATTGTAAACGTTTAGTTATTGTATTATCCCTGGAGTTGGGTCAGGTCTTTACCTACTGAATGCCCTCTCCATAGCCCATCTTAGAGGGCGTTTTATGTACCACTATAAATACCCTTTCCCACACAAGGAAAGGGTTGGAGCTTCTTTCAATCAAAACACAAGCATTTCTATTTCTCTCTCTAAGAACTCCCACTCTCTCTCTTTCTTTATCTAGAATTCGGCCAAACCATTCGATTCGGGTGTGTTATGATTTTGAATATATGACGTCCACATCGTTTATCATGCCTGGGAAGTAGCTGATGAGTCTAATAGGCGGGAAAATGAGTTGACGAAATTACCCTCTCGTACAAGTTACAACACACGTGAGGACTAACTAACGAGATTTAGTAACGAACGTTTGCCAAAATCGTGAATATGCAACTACAGTAGCAGTTAACGGGCCATTATTGCACAAAACGCAAAGGTTTGGGACGTTTCTTGTAATTATTTGAAAATGAAGACATTTCTTGCAAAAATTGCAAAGTTTAAGTACATTTTTTGCAGTTATAATATGTTAATGCTAAGTTTACTCTTGTCATTCTATAATTCTTCATCATCAGTTTTACTGGAATTGCTATAAATGAAACAATATATTGCCACATTATAATATAAGATTTTGTTCTATTAGCTTAGTTATGAAAGATTGTGAGGAATGGAATAGTGAAATTTCTTTTTACAATAATCTTGATTTCATTTCTAATATCCACATTGGCTCGCCGTGAACACGTGAATGTCATCAAGTGTTTTATTTATTTATTTATTTATTTTAAAGTAATCAAAGAAACAAAAGTCATGAAATATTGGGGCATTACCTTATTGTATCACTTTCTCACTATAACGTTTTAAAAAATATGTTATGAGTTCAATCCAAACTTCTGACCAAATATCACTTAAACAGTTGTCTGTTAGTTGGAGTTAACGTGATCTGCCAATTAAAGCCGTTTTTGGAGAAATCAAAATTCATGAGAGAGTGAATGGTCATCAACAGACAACATTGGAAAGTAATTGTAGTATATCAATAATCAATTTAACAAAACGTATCTTTGATGGGCTTTATTTTATTGGCTGAAAATGTAGCCAGATTATGACTGGTAGGCTCAATTGTTAGATAGTTTGATTGAAGTCTTCCAGGCTTCAAGCATATTTTTTGCGAGTGCCTAATATCATTTTCAGTTGGGTTACTGTTATATGTTAAATTAAATTAAACACTTAATTTTGGCAGATATTGGATCTTAAACCTATGCGCTTAGAAAAAAAATAGTGAATCAACTAATTTAATCGGTATATGGTTTGTGGTTTAATAAACATTAATCTGTTTAAATGTCGCACAACAAATTGGTCGGATACCAAATGGGGACATCCCTTGATGTGCTGGTAGGACTTTAATACTTCGGTCTGAACAAAGTAGCAACATGCTAATCTCACCTATTAAAATACCATGGGAGGGCATATGTTCTCACACGGTGTACAATTAGCGAGCTAGATTACTCGGTCTACTAACATGTTCTAAGAAAACAATTACTTGGCCTGATGTACGTATATAGTATATTCTATCTCATACATGTGTCAATGTTAACCATATAACCGGAACAAGGAAACAACTCGTTAGATAGGTTTTTAAGGTCGATGCCTCAGGATTGACGATTCACTCTCTGAAGCTCTCAAGCTAGTACAAGATCGATATGGATGATTATCACATAGTAAACGTTATAAATTAATCTATACAATTGCATATTGGCATATCGCAACTTACAAGATAAAAGTAGGTGATTTGTCATATGACAAGAAGACCCTCCACTTCATTCTCTCTTTTAAGACAAGTGCCATTTTTTTTTATCCTTTACAAAGACCATGGAGTAAGAAAAGCAAGACATTCAAAAGGTGTTTCTTTGCTAAAGATAAAGCCAACTGGTGTGATAAAAGGAATTGCTTCTATAGAATAGGGAAGTGACTTCACACACAGCAAAATTATGTGATCTAACTTTTCTACCCTCACAACGATGAACGCAATTTTTTTTCGTTTGACTGCCAAATGCCGTTATTGGAGCCTTCCTTCTCTTTATGTCCATCTTCTTTTCTATCATTCGCAACTCCACCGTGTCCACCATCATCAGGGAGGGACAAAACTTAAAAGTGACCAGGGATTGTGGCCCTTCCAATTTTTTTTTACCCTATGCACATTTTATACGATTTTGTATATAGTTTTAATTATTTTTAATATAAAAAATTCAAAGTAGTGTATATCGGCTCACTTAAAATAAATATTTTTTTATGTCGGCCCCTTCACCAACAACGTTCAAGTTCGGATTGCATACTAAAAAACGAGTGCTTGCACTCACGATCTCCAATCTCCTAGCCGATTTAAAGCACGTGATTGTAATATTTAATTAACACACATGAGAAAAAGAGGAACAAATCAGAAACCCAAACATGAAACGTGAAATTCATGATGATGAAAATGTAAAGTGTTGTATTCCTTGATGATAGAATTACATTGAATATTTTATATATAATACACAATGGGCCAATACATGGACAACGTAAAGCCTATAAGCCCATGCTACATATCATACGCTAACACCCCCCCCCCCCCCCCCCCCCAGTTAGAGCAGGAGAGGAACGAACGCTCAAGCTGGACCGAAATTCATCAAATAAGGTCGTGGGTAATCCTTTGGTGAAGATATCCGCATATTGATAACGAGACGGAACATGTAGAACCCGTATATGACCAGTGGCAACCAAATCCCGAACAAAGTGAATATCAATCTCAATGTTTTTCGTGCGCTGATGTTGCACGGGATTGGAAGAAAGATATACCGCACTAACATTATCACAATAAACAAACGTAGCTGTAGATAATGGCATATGAAGCTCACGTAAAAGATTACATAGCCAACAGGTTTCAGCAACCGCATTGGCAACACCCTCATATTCAGCCTCAGCACTAGATCGAGATAAAGTAACATGTCGTTTTGAAGACCAAGGTAGAAGATTGTTGCCAAGAACAACACAATATCCAGAGGTACACCGTCGCGTAGTGGGACAACCAGCCCAATCAGCATCCGAATAAGCAACTAAAGAAGATGTCGTAGAAGAATAAAGTTGTAAACCATAAGACAATGTTCCACGAACATAGCGCAAGATGTGCTTGAGAGCAGAGAAATGAGGCTCTCGAGGATCATGCATAAAGAGACAAACATGTTGTACCACATAAGATATATCAGGGCGTGTAAATGTCAAATATTGAAGAGCTCCGGCAAGACTACGATACAAGGTAGGGTCAGAAACAACATCACCATCAGGAAAAAGTTTAGAATCCGTGTCAACAGGCGCACGACAAGGATTACAAGTAAGCATACCTGCACGCTCAAGAACCTCATATGCGTACTTCTGTTGAGATAAAAACATCCCAAAAGAAGTACGAGTCACCGATACACCCAAAAAATAATTCAGTGGTCCCCGGTGTTAAAAGGGGATTGTTGGGAATATGTGGGGCATTTGTGGACGATGAGTGGGTAGTCATGGTTGAGCTAGATGTTATGGTGGGTTGAGTTGGGGGAGCCCCGATGTTAAAAGGGGATTGTTAGGTCGTGGGAGTTGGGTTTGGTTGAGGAGTTTGCGGGGCCATATGGGTACGAGGCGATATTGGTGAGGGAGGGGGTGCAATGAGTAACAACAGGGGCTGGTGTATGTGTAGTTAATATGTGTTGTTGAATGATATTCGGTGAGGAGTCCAAGAAGGTGTATGGTGGTGGTGTATTTTGAGTCATAGACCCATACGGAAAGACGGGCTCATCAAACGTCACATGATGAGATAAGATGATCTTATCCGTGTTTAAGTCTAGGCACCGATAACCACGATGACTAGTAGGATACCTAAGGAATATGGAGGGGGTAGCACGTGGTTCAAGTTTATGATTGGTGTGTAGATGTGGATAACAAAGACAACCAAAGACACGGAGGTCCACATAATTAGGTATAGTCTTAAAAAGGCGAGTGTGAGGTATTTCGTTATTAATAGCGGTGGAGGGTAGAATGTTCAAAAGGTGAGCGGTCATATGAAGTGCCTCAACCCAAAAGGTGGGTGGGAGGTGTGCTTGAAATAAAAGGGTGCGAATAAGGTTATTGACTGTGCGTATCATTCATTCAGATTTGCCATTTTGTTGTGACATTTTTGGACAAGAGAAACGAATGGTAATGCCATTTTTGGTAAATAGTTAGTGAAGAGCATTGTTGTCAAATTCACCCCATGGTCGCATTGCAAAGATTTAATATCACATTTAAACTGATTTATAACAAAAGCACGGAAATGAATAAATTTAGACAACGCATTTGACTTATTTCGTAAAGGATACACCCACAAATAATGAGAATAATGATTTAAAAACAAAACATAATATTTAATGCCCGAAACACTCGAGAGTGGAGAAGTCCCCAAATCTAAATGAACAATGTCAAATGGAGACTCAACAATAGTTTCAGAAAGCGAAAAAGGAAGTCGCATGTAGGGGTGTTCATCAGTTCGGTTCTCGGTTAATCGGTTTATTCGGTTTGGGTTGTCCGGTTAAAAAAAATTTTTGGGTCATAACCGAAAACCGAACCGAACCAAAAATATTTATAACCGAACCGAGAACCGAATCGAAGTTCGGTTCGGTTATGGGTCAAAACCGAAAACCGAAATTTATACTTGAATTACACTATTTATATATATATATATATATATATATTTAATTTAATTATATATATTTTTTGGAAAAAAAATATTTTAAGAATAAAAAAGTGTTTTTTATATTAGTATAAAATTTTAATGGATATTTTTTATATATAAAATAATATAAATATATAAAAAAATATATATATTTATATAAATTCGGTTTTCGGTTCGGATAGCCAAACCCATATCCAAACCGAAAACCGAATTTTTAATTCGGTTCGGTTCGGTTATATGTTCGGTTCGGTTCGGTTTTTGGTTTATTCGGTTTATTACCCGACCCGTGAACACCCCTAGTCGCATGTGCTTGCCAATTTGACATGCATAGCAAAGCACAGGAGACTTAGTCTTGTTATATGATATTAAATTACTAGAAACCAAATTACGTAACACTTCACTTCTCGGATGATCAAGTAAATTGTTGTATTCCTTGATGATAGAAGTACAATGAATAGTTTATATATAATACACAATGGGCCAATACATGGACAAGTATAAATAAAGCCTATAAGCTCATGCTACATATCATACGCTATCACCACAATTGATGTTTATATGAAAGTGACACACCCGATGATATGATCATATAATGTGATTAAATTCAACATTTTGTGGTCAAACTGAAATAACTCACATCACTAAAAGTAGTACTCCGTAATATATTCCGAGTGATACTTTTAGGTAAGTTTAGTACTATATTTTTAGGTAATTTTCCTTTTACTTTTATTACTCTCACGTAATTTGAAACACTATTCTAATCTAAATATAATACAACATACAGATCGATATTATTCTTTACTAACTAACTTATTTAATAGAATATAGACTATTTTGTTAAAAAGAGGAACATAAAAAAGTAATATTTCTAACAAATACATAGCTACGTGGAGCTGGCAAGGTGGTAAGAGAATTGACATTTGCGAGGGTATATCGGTAAATATTTCATACGGAAAGAAATTGCGTTTCCAAGAGCTCCCTTGCTGCTTTTGGAAAAGAGGTGTGCTACACCCACTCATAGTTTACAAAAACAAAACCCACTCGCTGACGTGTCAGCGAGCTGATTGGTTGGTTTTTTGTGGCCCACAAAAAACCAACCAATCAGCTCCCTGACACGTCAGCGAGTGGGTTTTTTTTTTATAAACTATGAGTGGATCTAGAAATATTCTTTGGAAAACCATGTTTTGAAAAATTCAAATTTTAGATAATCACTTGGCGGAGATAGGGGAGAGATACAAGGGGCATGTGCCCCTTCTGCGAAAAAAATTATAGTGTAAAATTTTAAAAATATTAAGTTTTTTTTTGTAATTTGCCCCCCTTAAGAACCAATTTGTAGTGTAGTTTCTAAAAATTATCAAAATGTGCCCCTCAAAAAAAAAAATTCCTGTCTCCGCCCCTTTCACTTATTCACTTATATCATTTTATTTGCCAAACATCAAAAGTAAATTATTTACGTTTTCAAATCGCAATAATCTAATACTAATCTACTGCAAAGCCAAACATTCTCTCATATGGTTTTTTTTAACCATCCTATTAACATCGAGAGGTACAATTGTCAATATACATTAACAAAATACAAATAAAGATGAAAATTCAAAAGTTTGGGTATATATTAAGGGGAAATGATGCCTACTTTTAAATGTAGGCAATTGCATACATTCTTTTTGAAAAATATTTACAAAATGTACAGTTCAGTCCTTACAGTAAGCCACTGATACAGTTTAGGTCCTTGTCCATACCCTTTTTTACAAATGAAAGTATGTAACTTGGCTACTTTATAAAGTAAGCATCATATCCCCATATATTAAAAAAAAAAAAAAAAAAAAAAAAAAAAAAAAAAAAAAAAAAAAAGTTGGCTGCGCAACACTAAAAAATGTGAGAAATTAGTTTTACTTTTAAATAAGTATCCCAAAACTGAACTGCGAGAATTGTAATCAAAGAAATTAGTTACACTTTTAAATAAGTATCCCAAAACATCAAAAGTAAATTATTTAAGATTTCACTTATGGCGAAAGATCGAATTCCTTTTCCGATTTACATCTTATGCAATAAAACATGTAAGATTTTTCTTAGATCAAAGAAATGTGACCAGTTCAGTTAAAGGTGCATGCCAAAATGATCCCATAATGGCACAATCTTCCGATATTTGCATGAGAAATCATTTATGAAGTTCCACTTGGAAAGCTTTTAACTAGTAAAATACCGCTTTTGAATTCACTTTACATGTTTATGACAAGGACCACAATTAACACACAACAAACCTACTTCAATGGGTTACCATTTGCTTATTTCTCTAATTAAGTATTTAGCCTGAACATCTTAATCAAGGTCCATTATATGACTTATAAAATGCCAAAGCGCAGGTATCCTGTAATTAAAAATTTTGACATGCAATATTCTTCAATTATTTGTTTCATGGCGATAACTTTACATATGGTGAGACCTGTAGGGTATTACAGTCCACGTTTCGCTGCGGATTAATACTTTGCATTCACTTATATATATTGTTGATATAAAAGTTGGGCGCTCCTAGTTTGGGGTCTTGCTCTCGTACCAATTAGCTCTTAATGCTTGAAACCTGCGCACTAAGAAAACAAACAAACACCGTTAGACTTATCGTGGAATTGTCTCCCACGATTATCCTCCGGCGTGAGAGTAAGTAATCGGTTTTAGGGTTCTCGTAAAGAGTTAGGGTTTGTGAATCGTACCTTTAATGAGAATTATGTCATTCCTTTTATAGGCGCAGAACCCTTGCAGGTTTCGTGCTCCTTATGTTTCGCACGCATGGTGCTTATCCGGTCCAAGGATCTTTATCCATAGATAGAAGATCCTTATCTAAACCATAAATAGTTTGTTTGGGCTTTGGGTCTTATGTGAGCCCAATCCCGTTAACAATGCGGCCCAAGTTATAATAGCCCACTCATGGTGGGTTTGGGCCTTAGTGATGTTTATCATTTGGGCTCGTGGCCGAATATAGACTATACGTCATCATGTCCCCCCAGTCTAGTGTGCGCGGCTTGCTAGCCGCGGATACTAGACTTCTTGAAGCAACGGTAAGTGTGGCGGGAAAAATTACCGCCCAATATGGTAAACAATGTATCTAGTCACCAATATTATCAAAAAATACCTAGGGAAGTGGGGAGAGTGTCCACGTGTTTATCCGGAAATGGGAAAAAGTGCATGTACCCGATCGTCTTCTAGCCACACGATTAGGATAGTGGGTTCCACGTGGCTCACATGCTAGGGTTTTTGTAACCCTATATAAACATCGCCTCCCATTTACTGAAGGACACACAGTAAAAAACACACTTCCGCCATTTTCACATTTCTTCAAAGCATTTTGCAAAGACAACAATTGTTTTATTAGGTAACCGCGAAAACATGCCTTTATTATTCTCTTAGAAATGGTTCGTAAATTACATGAATTTCCATCTGAAATGGACGAGGACGAACTGCGTCAGTTCTCCTCGGATTATTTCATTCCTTTTGACGTGCATCCGGTTGTACTGGAGGCCAACGCGTGCATCGCGGATTTCCCTGAGGAAAAAATAGGGTTATATACACGCTTCTTCGAGTATGCGAACCAGCGCGTACCCATATCCATATTTTTGAGCAATGTGCTCAACCACTACCGCCTTCATATTTCCCAGCTGCACTATATAGGTGCGGCAAAAGTATCCAATTTTGAAATAAACTATCGGTTGCTTGCTGTCAACCCGACTGTTGACTTATTCCGTGCGTTTTACCGCACAACGTGGTCGCATGGATGGGTATCTTTCACGAAGCGGGGTGGACGCCTTCAGTGTTATACGGAGAAGGTGAATTCTCTTAGGGATTGGAGGGAAAAAATTTTCTGGGTAGATGATAGAGTATTTCCTTCGCCTTTTGAGTTTTATACTCAAGAGACGCTGCCAAGGGATGGTCGCCCCTCACCCGGTTCGTATAGCGTAGCGGATGCGGATACGATTGATGCCAACCGCATCCCCATTAACCCTTACCCTGAGGAGTTTTTGGTTCACATGGGGCTGAGTCGCAACTATTTTCATGGTTCAGACGAGGTGCCAACCTTCATTGATGAGAGCGGCCGGGGTGGGTGCTTGTCCCTTTTATTTGTTCGCTTCAAATAATGTAAGTGTTCCTGTATACGTACCTTCAATAACTAATCTATTTTTTGTTATTTGCTCATGTGTTGCGCAGAGATGGATTTGTTCGCCGTGGTGAAACTTGAGAAGCCGAAGCAGGTGACGGTTGGTGTGCGTCCTCTGAGGGAAAATGAGGAGCCACTTCTGGATGCGACCGCTGGGCATCTAACTGTGTTGGGACAAGCTGGGCCTGAAGATTCACCTCCTCTGTTTGTGACGCCTGTGCAGAGCGTGCCTCCTACTGGGGAGCCTGCTCATGTGGAGAAGTTGCAGGCTGAGTCTTCTAACAGCGTAGAGGTGCTGGAGCCTGAGATTGTAGCGCAGAGTCTAAAGCGCAAGGGAGAGGTTGATGGCGCTGGCACTTCCAAGAGGAGGCGCCATCTTATCGCGGATGAAGAGTCATCCGCAGAAGATGACACATCCGCCACTGGCACGGATAAGGGGATGACAAAGGCTTCGCCCCTTCTATAAGTGAAATCCATGTCTTTCCTGTCTTCTTACCTTTTTTTTTTTTTTTTCTTTTTTTTTTTTTTTTTCGGTAGATGCTCTAACCTTCTACTTATGCTTTGTAGTGACCAAGCTGCAGAGGGTGATAAGGCTTTTGTGGAAAGCATAGTCCCTCCTCAGAATGCAAACGTAGAGGAGACAGTGAAGGTGGCGGGATAGGTGTCTGCTCAACAGTTATTAGAGGAGCTAGCTGCTGCTGCTGGGCGTCAGACTGAGTTGGTCTCTCAGTTCAAGACGCGGTATGTTGGGGAGAGCAGCAGTCTCGCGCAGAAGGATGGGGAGATTACCCTGCTCCGCGCGCAGTTAGCTGATGCACGAGCGGAGGTAGGGTCCGTCAAGGCGCATGCGGACAAGGTCACTGATGGAAAGTTGACCATGATAGCTGAGCTCCAACATGCCCGCGGGGAACTGCATCAGTTCAAGGCGAACCGTACCTGGGGGGTAAGGTATCTTGAGGAGAAAAAGGCCGAGCACTTTGGCCATATTGGCGAATTTCGCCTTCGCGTGGAGAAGATGCTGAAGGAGCAGGAGGAGAAGCTGGGCGGCCTTAGTATAGAATATTATGAGGAATTATATCTGTCACACCCCGCCACGGCGGAAACGCGCGGGTGTAACTTCATGGATATCATCACAACACCTGGTGTCTACACAGAGAACAACTACATGCACATAAATAGAGCAATGTACAAACACAAAGTGTTGTAACAATACCCCAAAATAAAATAACCAAAACAAAACATAAACCCAAACATAGATGATAAACCACTTCCAATGCAACTAAGGTCTCGTCTATCCACCTCCTTCTATCTTATCCTTAGAAAGCTCACCTGAAAATGATGCTTAAAACGTCAACATAATGTTGGTGAGATTCATAGGTTTGAGACTCAACACACAAGGCAACCAAATTCACTGTGATTACAAAATATAGCTGGATAAATAATTATAGTTATCATATAACTACATGCATTTGCAAGTTAATATCACACACAAAGGCAACAACACTCATAAGGCAGCCAATAGGATGGCTTGTGTCCTTCGACCCCAAAATAATTACAACAGGACGGCTCGTGTCCTCCGACCCCACAATGATTACATTAGGACAACTCGTGTCCCCCGACCCCAATAAACATCAATTAGGTCGCATGCGCGAGCAACAGGATAAGCATCCTCCTAATTGGATCCCATATATACATTAAACATCAATTAGGTCGCATGCGCGAGCAACAGGATAAGCATCCTCCTAATTGGATCCCATATATATCCACACAAGCAAATAATCACACATAGCATGCATACGATAACATTATAGGTCCAAACTCTTTAACACCACACACATAATCACAGTAAATCAAATCATTTAAGACAAGCATCATTCCCATCCCAAATTTAAAACAAAGTAAAAATATGGGACTATGAACTCACTTTAAACTCCGCAACTTCCACAAAACAACTCACAATCTATAGCACACAAAAATAATCCACATTACACAAGGTCAAGCTAAAAGCTACAACCCATGTAATACACATATGATGGATGTCTAAGACTCATATAACCCACCATGGATCTCCTAGACACCACACTAACCACTACCATAACTTAATACTCACTAAATCCCTTGCACTCTAAAACTCAGAAAACGCAGAATTTTTGAGTACATTCACTCACATGAAATCACGACAAATAAAGCTCAACAACTCACACCAAAAATTTACCATGGTCTCTCATAAGCATAGAAGCTAATACCAGAAGGCCATGGACCAATAACACACACAAATACTCATAAGAAATTCAAACTTGTCAACTACTCAAATTCGGATCTGAACGCACACCAAAAAGTTTTGATTTTTAATAATTACTTCCACAAGTTTTTATCGCGAATCCTCTTCGTGGTAGTCTAATATAACCTAAAACTTAACTATTCCAGAAGGCCAAGGCAAAATACCACTTTTACCACCACATGACACCCTCAAACTTTTACCCAAAATCTGTCCCGGTTTGACAGCTTTGACGCCTTAACAAAGAAAAATCAAAAGACCGACTTCCCGACCTCAAAATTGATCGTGGCTGAACTTTTGGGAAAGCTCTTTCATTATACTTCAATTTAGACCAAAAATTCGTGACCTAACTCATCACCATCTGTTATTTACACTCACATCTTTACAGCTATAATTTTCTATCCAAACCCTAACACGTAATCTAACGCGTTTTACACTCAATTCTAACCAATTACCATATTATTAACAACTAATGATCCCAACATGTTTTACTCTATTAATTTACAGAAACTTACAAACCCTAGATCCATCATACTTAATATTACATGAATACCAATAATTAATCAATTAATTGAACATAGGTTTTAAGGATTTTACCTTGATTCTTGATTTTGGCTTCAAAACTATAAACCCTAATTTTCCCCCTCTTCTCTTGCCCTTGTGATCGACCCAAATTGCAGAAAATAAGGGTTATGGGTCGTTTGTTATGTTTATATGGGTAAGGGTTGGGCTTGTTTGGGTTGAACTAGGATTCCTTGGGCATAAGAGTCATATTTGGACTCAAATTGGGTTTCCCTTTCCTTCTTTTTTTTTCGTAGCCGATTTTTATACTACATATATATATTTTTTTTATTAATTTATTTATTACACTCAAAACCTCATATTTTTCATATTTTATGTATTCCCATAACAAAACCTAACGTCTTACGCGATAAACCTTAATTTTACGATAAACCGGAAAATAATCATTTTCAAAATAAAGTTTCCAAAAATAGATTTTCACACACTCCATAAGCATTTCTTTACAAAAACAACATTCCCGTAACTTACTAACACTCAATAACTTGAACGAAGACTCGTTACGCAAAAACACAAAAACACAAAAACACCAAAACTACGCAAGTCATTTCTACACCACAAAGGTGATCAAAATGAATTTTCCCAAATTCCAAACTTTCCAAATCACAATAAAACCACTCACGCAAAGGGATTTAGTGCTAAAACTCACCTACATCACACTTATATCACTTCTAACACCTAGGACACGCCAAACAAACGTCAACCGAGTCATGACTATCAGTCAAACTGACCTGCCAAAACCACGGTTGTTACAATATCCTCATCTTATGTCTACAATAGCTGAGCGCAGGTATGTTTTTTGTATATTCCGCAATGTTGCCTTACTATATGTATTAATTTGTCTCGTTGCTTCTAATGCATCCTTTTTCTGTGTGTGTAGGTGGTTGATCTGTCATGGCTTGTGCCTGGCTGCGATGGGTACCTTAGAGTCCCCGGAGGTAGTGGAGACCTTTGGAAGGTCGTTCAGTGCGCCGTGGAGCGTGGTAGGGCGCAAGCTATGGAGGAGCTCCATGAGGCGAAGTTGCTGACCGTGGCACTTGCTGAGGTACCCGGTTATAATGCTGATGCCTATGACGAGCTGATGAAGGCTATGGAGGGGATGAAGCTGCTTGAGCTTCCCCATATTGCGCGGCTGGAGCACGACCAGGATTACCCCATAAGGTTAATTATGGAGGGGTTAACCCTAGGGCGACACATTTTGGAGGATGCAGAGGCGCAGCCAGACTTTTTTCTAAAGCCTGACGAGTCGCAGCTGCAAGTTCCCGTTTTTGCGCAACCGCGGGATATATTGAACCCCTTCGTTCTTGAGAAGGAGGTTCCTCTTAAGGAGGTCTTGGAACTGCACGCGGAGAGAGCAGCCAAGAAAAAGGGTGTTAAGGGTAAGGCCATCCTATGTGGTGAGGGCGCTGCGCATATTCCCAGATCAGATGGAGTTGCAGTCAGCGTAACGACCGTATCGCCTAAGGATGCGTTACTTTTGAGAAAGCTCCAAGAGGCAGGAAGCTCCGCTGCCCCAGAAAATAACCCTGAGCACCGTCATAGTGTGTAGATATAAGCTTTTGTAACTTGTAAGTATATAGCCTTGTATAAATAACAAATTATGTCTTTTGTTTGCGTGTTATGGTATCCGTTCTTAAATTGTTATCCTGCATGTAAAAAGATCAATTAAGATACTCTTTTTGGAACCTATGTTTAAATTAAGTGCGTGACTTAAAATAAATCATAAGTATGAAAATAGACTTGCATCATTTTGACCATGAGTCTTGGCTCCTAATATGCTAAGCTCGTACAGTGTACATGATATTGCGCATCCTTCGTGGACTGGGCAAGGAAATCTTACTTCAACGTCTTGAAGGTAAGGCGCTTAGCAAGGATGCGTGATTCAATGTTGATGGGTTTGCAACCCTCTTACTCAACAAGTTAGTTAGTAGGTTTACTCATCCTTTCTGCCATCGTAGGTCTTAATTAGTGCATGCACGCCACGTAGGCAAAATATAACAATATTGAAACATATAAGAATGTGCACAATAAAGTAAAAATGTGTTATGGAGTTAGCTAGAAACCACAACCTTTTATTAATACTTGCAAGTTTTTGGAAATTAAAAACAATTCCTAATAAAGAAAAGAAAATTCAATGACAAACAATTATTAGGCACATACTAAAGTGCAAAGTTGTCTGTTTGTGGGCCGTAGCCTTTCCTAAAGATAGCATCTTTTGAGGTTGCAGATATTCCAAGTGCGTGCCAGCTCGTGACCTTCCATATCGCGCAACCTGTATGGACCATTACCTAGCGCATCGGTGACCTCATAGGGTCCTTCCCATTTAGGTCCAAGCTTGCCTGTGTCTTCTGCGTGGCTTGCATCATTAGCGCGGTATACAAAGTCTCCTGGCCTGCAAGAAGTGTGTTTAACCTTTGAATCATAATACTTCTTCATTTTTGCTTTAGCCTTTGCTTCGCGTATAGCTGCGCGTTCGCGCCTTTCTTTCAGCAAGTCCAAGTCTATGCGCCGCTCCTCGTCATTTGTTGTGAGGTTTATCTCTGCTGTGCGTATAGTTTCCATTCCAATTTCAGCTGGTATGACGGCTTCTATTCCATAGACAAGAGAAAATGTTGTGTCTCCGGTACTGGTTTTGATTGTGGTGCGATGCGCCCATAAAACATGTGATAACTTGTCCACCCATTTTCCCTTGTGTCTGTCAAGGCGCACTTTTATCCCTTCGCCTAAACTGCGATTCGCGCATTCAACCAAGCCATTAGTTTGTGGGTGTTTCACTGAAGCAAAGTGTTGTGTGATATTATCCCAGAGATTGTGTTTTATGTGTTTTAAATGCTCAAACACTCATCATTTTTGTCGTATTTAAACTGCCAAAACATACAAAAACAATCAAAAAGTTATCAAAATACTTAAATTATCCCAGGGATTGTGTTTTATGTGTTTTAAATGCAAAATGAGCAAAAACAAATGAAAAACGTACAAAGTTTGCAATATTGGCAGTTTCAGTCCCCCAAGTTTCAAAACTTGTCAAAATTAGTCCCTATGCATTTATTTTGAAAGGAAAAGTCAACCCAAGGTTTTGAAAGTCAAAAATCACAAAATTTTATACTTGGGTCATAAGTTTTCCAAAATTACATGTTTGGTCCATGAGATTTCAAAAATGGCAAAATAGGTCCCTGGGAATTTTGAAAATTGAAAAAATGCAAAATTGGTTCTTGGAATTATGGTACTTGGCATATTTGGTCCTTGGAAGCAATGTGGGAAAATTACAAGTTCAGCCCTCACATTCTTGCAAAATTACAAAATTGGTCCTTGTGATTCAAGATATACCAAACAGACCCTTTTCATTATTTTCCAAAAACAATACCAAACCCCAATCTACCCCAAGTCCAAAACCATTCCCAAGCCCATCACCTATCCAGCCCACCCCATTTTATAATAAAACCACGCAGGGTCAAACACCCCAGTCAACTTCTTCTTTCCCCCAACCGTATCCCACAAAACCAGGCTCCATGTCCCCCCATCCTCCTCACCTTTTCACCAATAGCCCCCCCACAATAAATGCCTCTCACCAACCTAACCAACCCCCACCACCACAATTAATACCCCCAACCATAACACTCAGAATTGCCCCATTGTTCTTTTGGCGGGAAAACATCAATCAATGGCTAGGATGGCTCAAATTACAATTGGATGGATGGGATTTGGTCTCTGGTCAACAAGGAACCCAGTGGGACATAAAAAATTCAAAAAGAAAGCCATGTGAAGAAAGGAGGGTCAAGTTTTATCTCGTTATATATAGAAATGCTCATTTGAGCCCTAGAATGTATGTAGGTGTGTAATTTAGCTAAATTCAGTCATTATATCACTATTGTAATCTTTTTTAGTTAATGAAAAGTTTGATTTGAAGTTTAATTACAGTTTTCACTTTTCAAGTGTATTTAAGAATTTAAATTTCTTGCACAAGGATCCTTAGTAGTGATTACCTGTTTGTATACCTCTATAACACCAAATGAATCTGTTTTACTAAGTTTTCCAAGTGTGTGGAATGGTTTTCACCTAAGTTTTAGAAAAATATAAAAAATAATAGAAAAATAAAAATAAAATAAAAAAATTGAGAAAAAGAAGGAGACAAGCTTGGAGCACAGTGTATAATGGATGGCTGTGGTTTAGAGGTTCATGGGAACCATTAGGTGGTGTATGGTTCAGGGTTCAATTGGTTTGAGCAGGAAACACTTTGTGAGTTTATTGATCCCAGTTTTACTTTTCATCATTTAAATGCTTGTCTTAGTTTAGTTATGAGTTAAGTGTTCTTATTAAGTTCAAATTAGAGTAACTAGTGATTGAAATCAGTTGGTTAATTGTTGGAATCATTTGTTCTCTAATTTTCTTATTTGACTGTCAAACTTGAATCTTAGTCATCTTGGTTAATTTTTGTTTTTGTTGTTGTTTATTTGTGTAATTTAGCATAATATGTTGATATATGTTCCTGTGATTCAGTAGTTTAGGATTAGTTAGAGTTTTGGGTTATTAATCTCTTTTGCAAATCTGTTAAAGGGGTGTTTGGTTTTAGCTTGTCTGTGGTGTCCTTGTTGATTTATAGTATAACTCTTGGTCTCATTGAGTTACTTGGGTTGATATAAGCCCAGGGTAACTATTTTCTTAGTCACAAACATAGCAAAAGTCAAAATCACAATCAAACTCACCCATACAGTTAACTGTGTGGGATTTTAAGTCCACAAGCCTTCTCAACTTAGCATAAAGTGTTGTTTGAACTAAAATCAGTCTTATTCTATCTTATTAACATGTTTTCAGATCATTAGAATCAACCAAAGTTCATAAAAGTCAACATAACTCATTTTCTTGAAAAGTCAAAAAGTGCATCATCTCAGAAAAACCAAAAATGGCATGACTTTTCTAGATTTTTGTGTGTTGTTTTAGACTTTGAAATTTGTTGTGGGTATAATCTACCAGCTGAGCTCTTGATTCATACACTTGTTTGATTTTTGTGATTTTTTCTTGAAGACCTTATTGCCCCTCAAAGTTACCTGCAGGGCAAGGCTTTGCCCTGTGCATCAGCAGACCCAGTCACCACCACCACTTTGGTGGCTCATTGTGGCCACTCTATTGGGTCCCACTGACCCATTTTGGGTTCATTCAACCCCCCTCCTGGTAGACTTCATGTTTTGACCTTTAGTTTGACCATAGGACCTGTGGACCCCACCTGAAACCTTTCGCAAAGGTTGTCTCCTTTTCTGTCTCAGAACCACAATAAGCAAGTGCTTATTGTGGATTTTTAGCTTATTCAGTTGTCTTAATTGATTGAAACTTGCTTATAATTGTTCATATAACTCAAGTGAATCAGATTTAACCATTGTGGACCCCACACTAGGCCATTTGTGCTTATTTCTCTTCTCAGTCAAAGAAAGTCAACTGGCAAGGCAATAAGCACTTGAAGTGCTTAGTCACTTGGTCTCAGCCAAACTTCCTTTACAAAAGTTGTTTAAAATTGGTTAATACTCAGTTGTGAAAAAGAAAATTCCAAAAAAGTCCAACTTATTAGAAGTGATATCTTCTATTTAAGCCAATTGGCTTATTCTTCAGCTTATTAATAAGCAATTTTCATTTTTATATTTTTCCTAGGCTTCTGGTATATAAAAATAATTTCTGTAATTTTTTCAAATATTTCTTGCATCATTTAGTATTTTTCTTAATTTAAATTAGTTTTTAATAATTATTAAATAGTTAATAATTAATAATAATTAATTAGAAAATCAGAAAAATATAAATTAAATTTTAAAATTAGTTTTTACTTATTTTTAATTTTTCCAAATTTTATTTTCAATTTTCTAGTGTAATTTAATAATTAATTAGAATTTAGGATAATTTAATTAATAATTAGTTAATAATTAGTAATAATTAATTAAAAAGTCTTAAAAATATATTTTCATTTCTAAAATTAATTTTATAGTATTTTAGATTTTTCTAAGTATAAATTTTATTTTTCCAAGTTAATTTCATATTTATTTGTAATTTAGGTTAATTTATTTAATTAAAAGTAATTAGGAAATTAGTATTTAATTAATAGTAATTATAAAATTAGTGTAAAAATTAATTTTAAATTTCCAAAAATTTTCTTTAATCATTAGGTTTGTAAAAATACCATTTTCATACCAGTAGCTTTTTCAGATCACCTCATTTACTTTTATTTTCACGTATGTTTGTTCACGTTTTCAGCAAACGTACGGTTTTTAGGTTTTAAGTAATTCCTTCTCAATCTAAGTTCCAGTAATCAATCACATAGCTTTCCTAAGCTATTTCTGTTAATCATTTCCAAATAATTCTCATAACAACCCTTTTCTGTGAATAATCACCCGATCACAAAGCATGCTCAGTCACAATTCACACCTAGTTGGGATTTAACGACCTGGTGATACCTTATATTACCCAGAGCATTGGTCTAGGTAGTTTGACTTTGTTGACCATTTACTTGGTCAATTTAAGTTGACTGTTTAGTACCAATCAAATTTTGGCGCCGCTGCCGGAGAGGTGTGCGCGTTTCTGCAGCGTCTTTTGAGATTAGTATTATCTCACCATCATCACTGTACAAATACCACCACTTTTGTAAATTTTAAATCAAAACATAAAAAAGTCATTAAGACTTTTCCTAAAGTGTTAAAACACCAAAAAAATTAAAAAACAACAAAACAGATCGTTACGTTTTCTGAATCGGTTTTCTTTTAAGGTGATTCTTAAAGAGAAACGGTTTTAGATTACGAGACGATACCAAAAATATTGTCCAAAAATTTTTCACCCATACACAAAACACAAAAACATCCGTCTTTTCTTGTGAATAATAATCATACATAAAAACTAACCGACGCAAACCAAGACAGAACACCTACCAACTGGGGGTGTGAACATAATAAGTTCCCAAACCAAAGATTTAAAACTTGCCTTTGTATCCCTGTGAGTGGTGTACCTTTCTTAAAGAAGCCACTTGCTTGTGATTATTGGTTTAAGTTCACTGTGGATTTGCCTCGATTTTGTTTTGATTGGTTTTTATCCCTAGTGCATGCGCACTCGTTCTTCAAGGTCCACTAGCCCATTACGTGAGCTTGTAAGGAAACCTAGAAGACCTCGTAGACGTTCTGCACCAACAGTCGGATCTGAGATCCGTACTGTTGTCACACCCACTGTCACCATGACAGAAGACCGCCCCATGTGTGAGCTTCTCCAAGCACCCATCGAGGGTTACGGAGATGCCATTGTTGTTCCAGCCATCGTGGCTGATAATTTCGAGCTCAAAACCGGGTTACTCAATCTTGTAACCTTAAGTCAATTCTACGGTTTTGAGAGGGACGATCCTCATGCTCACATTCGATGGTTCAATAAAATCACATCGACCATCAAGTACAAGAATGTCCCTTGTGAAGCAATCAAACTTCTTCTCTTCCCATTCTCCCTAGAGGGACAAGCCCGGATTTGGCTTGAAAAACAACCTCCACGATCTATTGAGACATGGGAAGATCTTGTCAAAAAATTTGTGAATGAATTCTTCCCACCTTCCAAGACCACGAGTCTTAAGAACGAAATCACCAAGTTCACTCAGAAATATGATGAATCTTTTGGTGAAGCGTGGGATCGTTTCAAAGAATTACTTCGCAAGTGTCCACATCATGGTTTCTCAGAGTTGATGCAACTCGATACTTTCTACAATGGCGTGAGCCAAGCTGATCAGGATTCTCTCAATGCCTCCGCGGGAGGTAATTTCTTGAGTAGAACCACAAAAGAAGCTTTACAAATCATAGAAAACAAGTCCAAGGTCCGCTCTACACGAAGCAAACCGATTGTTTCTCAAATCAATGCGGGGCCTTCTACTTCATCTTCTGTGGGTCAATCTAGCACGGATGCTAAGATTGACAAGCTCACTGAAGTGATCCAAGCTTTGGTTCTCGCCCAAACAAAAAAAGTTTCATTTCCACAAAATCCTCCCCCTGCTGAGGTTAAAAAAGTGGAAGTCTGTGTGACTTGTGGTGGGCCGCATGCCTACTACAATTGCACAGCTACTGATGGTACTCCATATGAAGCTCATGCTGTTGTCGGGTCCCAAAATCAAGGAGGCAATCAATACCGCCCTCCTATGGACCCGAACTATCGTCCTCACCATTATCCTGGACCTCCCGGTTTTAATCAAAACCAAAATGTCCAAAACCGTGGCCAAAATCAAAATAGAGTGAACCAAGGTTATCAAAACCAAGGTAACTTCAATCAGGGTAACGGTTTCCAAAATCAAAACCAAGGTTTCCAAAATCAAGGTTTCCAACACCAAAATCAAGGAAACTTTAACCGGAACCAAGGTCAGGGTAATTTCAATCCCGGGAACTTTCATGGAAACAATCACCAGAATCAAGAGAATTTCCATCATCAAAACCAAGGAAATTTCAACCAGGGTCCCAATCCGAACAATCGAGCTCAAAATCTTCCTAATCCGAATCAAGCCATTGTTCTAACCGGGCCTTCATCTGATGAGTTGTTAAAGCAATTCATGAAGTCCCAAGAAGAGTTGAACAAGTTGTTGGTCAGCCAAATTTCTGATATCAAGAAGTCTTTAAATGATCGACCCTCGGGCTCAGGTACTACTTTACCGAGCAACACGATCGCTAACCCGAGGGGCGATGCTAAGGCGATCACAACACGAAGTGGTGCTTCATATGATGAACCCGCGATTCCTACTACCTCTTCTCCTTCTACTCCAAAGGTAGTGGAACGTGAACCTGAGGTGACAAATGACAAGGTGCAAACTCCTAGCCCACAAAGTACAGCACACGTCCAACCTCTGAAACCAGATGTAAGCCTGAAGTTTTCTTTGAACCACCAGAAACTCCAGTGGACAACCCAAAATTCAAAACTTCTATTCCTTATCCATCACGTCTCAATGAACAAAAGCTCCGCGAAAAAGCTAATCACCAAATGGATAAATTTTTCCAAATCTTCCAAGATTTGCACTTTGATATTAGCTTCACGGATGCTATTCTCTTGATGCCCAAGTTTGCATCAACAATCAAAAATCTGTTGAGTAATAAAGAAAAACTCTTTGAGATGGCAAGAACTCCTCTGAATGAGCACTGCTTAGCAGTTCTCTTGAAAATGCTTCCTGAAAAGCTTGGAGACCCCGGGAAATTTCTCATTCCTTGTACTTTCCCGGGTATGGTTGAATGCTTCGCCTTAGCTGATTTACGTACTAGCATTAACCTGATGCCATATTCTATGTGGAAGAAACTTTCTCTTCCCGAACTCACTCCCACGTGCAGGAATTTAGAGCTTGCCGATCGTTCGATTTCTCGTCCTCTTAGCATTGCCGAGGACGTATTCGTTAAAGTGGGAAAGTTCCATTTTCTGGCAGATTTTGTGATTGTTGACTTTGATGCCGATTCTAGGGTCCCTCTCATTCTTGGAAGGGGATTCCTTAGAACTGGGCGTGCTCTTATCGATGTATTTGAGCATGAGATCACATTGCGTGTTGGAACGGAAGCTATTACCTTCAACCTAAATCAAACTTCGAGATACTCCTCCAATTATGACTGTGAATCGGTGAACCAAATAGATGTCATCTTTGTTGCTGCTGAGGAGTATGCTCAAGAGATTTTAGGTTTCATTGATGATTCTTCGAGTGAAAACCTCACTCATTCTTCTCATCCCATCATTGCCAATTCTTCTCCTTCCCTCACTCCGTTTGAGGGAAGTGACTTCATCTTAGAAGAAATTGAGGCCTTTCTCAAAAGTGATTCGATTCCCGATGGAATCGATAACCAAGAGATTGACCCCGAGAGGGATATTCTCCTGCTTGAGAAGTTATTAAACGAAGATCCCTCTCCTCTTCTTGTTCTACCACAAACACTTAATAAGGAGGAAGTCAAAAATGTTGAGAAAACTGATGACTTTCCCGAGGTTGAACTTAAGGACTTGCTGCCTCAGTTTGAATATGCATTTCTGGAGGGTGATGATAAGTTACCCATCATAATTGCTAAAGACTTAAGCGTTGAGGAAAAGGCTGCTCTTATAAAGGTTTTGAAGTCTCATAAACAAGCAATTGCTTGGTGACTCTCTGACATCAAGGGCATTGACCCTGAATTTTGTACTCACAAGATTTTAATGGAGGACGACTTCAAACCTGCAGTCCAACAACAAAGAAGGGTGAATCGAAAAATTCATGAGGTAATCAGACAAGAAGTCTTAAAACTTCTTAATGCCGGATTGATTTACCCTATCTCGGACAGTCCTTGGGTTAGCCCAATTCATTGTGTTCCAAAAAAGGGTGGCATTACTGTTGTCACAAATGAGGAGAATGAGTTGATTCCAACTCATTTGGTTACAGGTTGGCGCATCTGCATTGACTATCGTAAGTTAAATGACGCCACCCGTAAAGATCATTTTCCTCTGCCCTTTATGGATCAGATGCTCGAGAGATTAGCGGGGAATGAGTACTATTGCTTCCTCGATGGTTTCTCGGGTTACTTTCAGATTCCCATTGATCCGCAAGATCAGGAAAAGACCACTTTTACGTGCCCCTATGGAACTTTTGCATATAAACGTATGCCATTTGGCTTATGTAATGCTCCGGGCACGTTTCAAAGATGTATGATGGCCATATTTTCCGACATGATCGGGAAAACTATGGAGGTCTTTATGGACGATTTTTCGGTCATTGGGGATTCATTCCAATCATGTCTTTCCCATTTAGACAGCATGCTAAAACGTTGTGAAGACACAAAGTTATGTCTTAATTGGGAGAAGAGTCACTTTATGGTCAAAGAGGGCATTGTCCTCGGCCATAAAATTTCAGAGAACGGGATTGAGGTTGACAAAGCCAAAGTGGATGTCATTGCAAAATTACCTCATCCCACAACCGTAAAAGGTGTTAGGAGCTTTTTGGGTCATGCCGGTTTCTATCGTAGGATTATTCAAGATTTTTCTAAAATCGCCCGGCCTATGACCCATCTTCTCGAAAAGGATGCTCCTTTTATCTTCTCCCCCGAGTGCATCGAAGCCTTTAAAACATTAAAGAAAAGGCTTACCGAGGCACCGATTCTTGTTGCCCCCGATTGGGACTTACCCTTCGAGCTCATGTGTGATGCTAGTGATTATGCGATAGGGGCAGTCTTGGGGCAACGAAAAACAAAACATTTTCAGCCTATACACTATGCCAGCAAAACTATGACCAAGGCTCAAAGCCATTACACCACCACTGAAAAAGAATTATTAGCTGTGGTGTATGCTTTTGAAAAATTCCGGCCATACTTGATATCGACCAAAAGCATAGTGTATACGGATCATTCGGCTTTTAAGTACCTCTTTGCAAAACAAGATGCAAAGCCGAGACTCCTCCGTTGGGTTCTCCTCCTACAGGAATTTGATATCATTATTCGTAATAAAAAAGGAGCTGAGAACCTAGCTGCTGATCATCTCTCCCATCTTGAAAACCCTCACCAAGATGCTTTCGAGAAAAAGGAAATAAATGAAACATTTCCTCTCGAAACCCTCAATGCGGTTTCATTTCGTGGAGACTCGATTACCCCATGGTTTGCCGATTTCGCAAACTACCTTGCGGGTAACTTTGTTGTGAAAGAGATGTCGTCCCAACAAAAAAATAAATTCTTCAAAGATGTAAAACATTACTTCTGGGACGACCCCTACCTGTTCAAAATTTGCGCGGATCAAGTCATCCGGCGGTGTGTGTATGGTCAGGAAGCCACTGAAATTTTAAAGGCTTGCCATGCTGGTCCCACGGGGGGCCACCACAATCCCAACTACACCGCCAAAAAGGTGTTTGATTTCGGCTTTTATTGGCCCACAATCTATAAGGATGCCCAAGAATTGGTCAAGTCCTGTGACGCTTGTCAACGTCACGGGAACATTTCACAAAAGAACGAAATGCCTCAAAATGTAATTCAAGTTTGTGAAATTTTTGACATCTGGGGCATCGACTTTATGGGGCCATTTCCGTCTTCTCATGGCAACAAATACATACTCGTGGCAGTTGACTACTTGTCAAAATGGGTTGAAGCGAAAGCTTTACCCATAAATGATGCCCGAGTAGTTGTGAAATTTTTTAAAGCTCTTTTTGCCCGATTCAGAACTCCACGTGCTATTATTAGTGACCGTGGTACGCACTTCTGTAATGACAAATTCGACAAAGTCATCCAAAAGTACGGTGTGACTCACCGTCTTTCTACTGCGTACCACCTTCAAACAAGTGGACAAGTAGAAGTTTCCAATCGGGGCATTAAAAGAATTTTAGAAAGAACCGTAGGTGAAAATCGTGCATCGTGGTCGGATAAATTAGGTGATGCACTTTGGGCTTTCCGTACGGCTTACAAAACACCCATTGGGTGTACGCCTTACAAACTTGTGTACGGGAAACCGTGCCATTCTTCCGATCGAGCTTAAGCACAAAGCCTATTGGGCCCTCAAGCATGCCAATTTTGACCTCAAAACTGCGGGTGATCATAGAAAAGTTCAACTGAATGAATTAAATGAACTTCGTGATCAAGCTTCTGAGAACTCTTTGATCTATAAAGAAAAGACAAAGAAGATTCACGACTCAAAAATCAAGAACCGCATTTTCAACGTCGGTGATCGAGTCCTTCTTTTCAACTCTAGACTCAAGATCTTCTCGGGAAAGCTCAAAACCCGATGGACTGGTCCATTCATGTTAGGAATACAAATATTCCTGTAAAAGTCTCGGTCACCTAATGATTGTAACAGCATTAAGTTAGCTCGTAGTTAGTTTGTTTATTAGTTAATTAGTATTAGTCTTAGTAACACCGTGGAAGAAGGACGGGTCTTCACCCACTGTATGCCAGATCCACAGCCCCGGAGTGGGCGTTATGTTGTAAGTATAAATACCCCTCTCCACATGTGGAGAGGGTTGGACCTTCACTCTACTCAATCTAATATTTCTCTTTTTCTCTCAAGGTTCCATTCTTTCTTTCTTTCTTCTTCCCTCCTTCATTTTCTACGCCTCACATATCACCACTTGAACATGTTTCCTACATAGTTAGTATTCTACAATTGGTATCAAGAGCCAAGGTTTCATCTTTGGGCCTTGTAGAATCAAATTTGATGATGTTTTGAGTGGTTTTGTGAGTTTGGAGTCACTTTCTTGGAAAACATCTTGGTTTAGTCTCTCTAGTGTTGTTATACATGTTTGTGGTGTACGTTTATGTTCACTAGTGTTTGTAGAACATTGTAGTTTAGTTTGTGTTACCATATCATTAAGCTATTTGAAGTTTGGAGTTGATTATGGGCGGTTTTCTTGGTTGCGTTTAAGTCCACTGTTTCATTGCTTGGTTGCGGTTAAGTTCTGTTATCTGCGGTTAACTTGCTGCGTTTACTATTTCGGGAATACAAACAAAACGCAACGATAGTGACACTTTTGGACCATTATCACTGCGATTAGTTATCTGCCTGCATTTAGTTATCTGCGGTTAATCATTTGCGGTTAACTATTCTGCGGTTGGGTGATTTCTGCGGTTTGTTTCCTGCGGTTATTATCCTTGTTTTGCGGTTTACTTAAGTTGCAATTAGATCTGTCTGCGGTTGGGATTTTTTCTGCGATTTGGTAGTTTCTGCGGTTAGTGTTCTGCGGTTAGAATCTTTGGTTTGCAGTTCACTTGGATTGCGGTTAGATCATTTTGAGACTGGATTTCTTTTCTGCGGTTTGGTATATTTTGAGGTTAGTGTTCGGCGGTTAGGTCAAGTTGTGGTTAAATTGTCCTGAGACTAGTACCTTACATTGCGAGTATCTTCCACGTGTGGTTTGGTAATTTCTAATTTGTAATGTCGACATCTTCCGATGGCATTCAAGCTGCGGGGTCTGACACCCGACCTCCGATGTTGGATAGAACTGACTATGAATCATGGGCTCAAAGGATACGGCTGTACTGTCTGGGTAAATATAATGGGGTTAACATCTTGAAATCCATCGATGAGGGACCCTTTTAAGTGGGTACTACTAGAGACACGATTTCAGAAGCAACTGATCAACTACCGGCCGTATTTGGTCCTGATAGACCTCGCACTTACAATGAGTTGTCTGAAGAAGAAAAGAAACGCTATGATGCAGACATCAGAGCATCAAACATCATCATTCAAGGCCTTCCCAAAGATTTCTACAAACTGATCAACTTCAACACTGAAGCAAAGGCGGTCTGGGATAATGTCAAAATGCTTCTTGCAGGGTCTGAGTTAACTAAAGAAGATCGTGAGTCACAGCTATACGATGAATTTGAGCATTTTAAAATGAATCCAAGTGAAAGCATCACTGACTATTACGTCAGATTTCACAAGCTAGTCAATGATATGAGAGCCATCAAGATGACAATGCCCAACATACAGCTCAATTCCAAATTCGTGAATAACATGGCACCTGAATGGGATAGGTTTGTCACAGCTGTTAAGCTCAACAAAGGCCTCAGGCATACCAATCATGAACAGCTTTATGCATATCTCCAACAACATGAGAAACATGCTGCTTATGATCGGCTAATGCGAGAAAAACTCAATCCGTCTGCAACAAATGAATCTCTTGCTTTTGTCTCCAATGTTCAAAAACCAAATCAAACCTCAAATGATCAACCTCAACCATCACAATCATCCTCCAGGACTACTCCAACAAATAGTCAATCATCAACTCCCTCACTATCTGCTTTGAATACACAACTTGATTCTGGGTATTCTCACACTGACATGATGATTGACAATCTCTCCAACCAAGTTTCTCTACTGGTCCAACAGTTCAGGGCTGCACTTCTATCTACTAACAACCAACTCAGAATCTCATCAAATCCACGTAATCAGGCAGTCATTGAAGATGGTCGGGTGGTGGTGCAGAATGTGCAGGGAAGACAGAATTTCAACCAAAGAAATGCTGGTAGAGAGAATGGGCAATACAGAGTTGGGAATGCTCTTCAAGCACAAGCTAAGCAGCCGAAATACTATAACTGCGGAGGGTTGGGCCATATTGCTAGGAATTGCACTCTCCCAAAACGTCCCCAAAATTCTGAGTACTTCAAAGACAAGATGTTGCTGATGCAGGCACAAGAAAATGGGACTGTGTTGGATGAAGAAGCTTTGCTCTTTCTGGCTGGTAATGATGGGAACACTTTTGATGCTGATGTGGATGATCAACCTGTTCAGGACATGGCTCTTAATGACCCAAATATCTTTCAAGTTGAAGAGTGTGATGCATTTGACTCAGACGTGGATGATGAACCAACTGCTCAAACAATTTTCATGGCTAATCTGTCTGCAGCAGCATCCTCTTCACAGCATCCTGATTTATCCGTCACGTCTGCTATCTCTAAGGTACCAACAACTCCTAATCATAATTTGAATAATCCTACACCTGTACAGGGGGCATGTGACTCTATACAACTCAAGAATATTGTCAACACAAACGTCACTGATATGGGTAATACCAATAATATCCCATATGAAATGTATATGAATGAAAATGGACCCCTAGTTGTACCAAGTGACATGCCGTCTATTGATTATAGTAAACATGAGGTATATCAGCACTAGATTTACAACCCTGATGATTCCCTGATCACTAGAATTAACACCCTTAAGGACCAAGTAAACATTTATGAGCAGCGTGCTAAGTTTGAGCTGAATGAACGTGAGCAGAAAATGGAATGGCAACTGCGTACTTACATATCTGAAAACAATTCCAAACAAGAATCATTAAAAAGGGAACTAGTTTCTTTAAAGAACCAATTGGATCAAACCATCAAACAAAAACTAGAGGTTCAAAAAGGTTTGACTACAATCAAACAAGAATTCAAAGATAAAGAAACTAAACTTCTAAATGATTTCTCAAAATTAAAATTGTTGAAAAATAAATTGGAAGATAAGTTGTACACACAGGGCCAAACCATTCAATCTGCTCAAATGATGGAAAGCCACAGGAAGTTAAGTGATGAATTTAGTGAACATGATACCTCCAAACCCAAAGCAAGATTCCTTAGAATAGGTCTAGGTGCACAACCTGCATTATATGATGCAAACACTATGCTTGAACCTAACCATGCCCCTCCTGATACACGATCCTATGACCACATCAATGAGGCAGAGGATAGAACTAGGGCAAAACTTGCTGAACGGTTAAAGGATCCTAAATGCATTACTAAGAATATCGTGTTTTACTATGATTATGCAAATGACAATCATACTGCAAGTTTTGTTCCTCAAAAGAGAATTTTTCCTGAAAAAGTGTTTTGGAATATTGACATTGAGAAAATGCAAGCTGAAAGAGTTGTAGGTAACACACGCACTATGTTTAGAATTGCTCACCCAACTGCCTATCCCCTGAACACCCCTAGGCACCTTGTACCCCTCACTCTTCCCACACAATGTAATACTCTAATTAGGCTGTATGTGCTAGGTCAATTGTTCAATGACTTTGAGAAAACCTGTAAAATAAGAATTACACCTACAGGGATTACTGAAGGGGAACGGGGTTTTGAGCAAACAAAACAGTGTTACCTAACTGAAGTTATGCCATTTTTTAAACTTCTAAAAGAACATTTTGAGGGACTTAAAAACACCATTAATGATGATGTGACTCAAATGAAAAAGGCTTTTGATGAAGTGGAAAGTGAGCGTAACCAACTAGCTATTGATCTCAAACACAGTGAAATTGATAGGAAAAACATTCTCATCATGAATGAAAATTTGATTGCTAACTGCATTGCTAAAGACGTGTTTTATACTGTTACCGACTCTGCGCTATCTGCTCGCCAATTTCATGAAATGTCGGTTACTTTGAATGTCTTCCAAAATCGTGTGATTGAGCTTGAGGGGGAGAATTACAAACTTACTGAAAAAATTCAAAACGATGATCATGATAACATGGTCAGGAATTTCTCAAAACTAGAAGTTGATAATCTGAATCTACAATTAAAATATCAACATCTAGAAGAAAGCATAAAAATATCAAATGCCAATATATCTTCGGATACTCCTGAGTTTGATACATGTTTTGAATTATCCAAAAAGGATGAAGTAATTCAAGCTCATTCAAACACGATTTGGAAGTTGAAGGTCCAAATTGCACAATTAAAATCGAACAGAAGCGATGTGACCAATACCAATTACCAGAAGTCGATAGATTCTCAAAACTTTCAAAAACAGGGCATTATCAATGAACTACAACATGAAAATGAGTGGCTTCGTGCTGAAATGTCTAACGCTAAACAACGTTATAAAGAATTGTTTGAGTCTATTAAAACAACACGTGACCAAAACAATGAAAGAGTCACTTCTTTGTTAAATGAAATTGAGAATCTAAAGACCATGGTGAAGGGTAAATTACCTGCTGTTTCATGTGATCATGCAATTTCCAATGTACATGCTTGTAATAAATATGCGTGCGATGCTGTGAGTGTTTATCTTCCCCTTAGGAACAATAAGTTAGTTCATAACAACTATCTTAGAATTCTTAAGGACTGTCTAGCAATACTTAGAGAAACCATTGAAGATGAGAGGATTTCTAAACCACTTGATGATGTTATTATTGGTGCGTGCTTCCTCACTAATAGGGCCCAGGAATTATTAGAATATGCCATAGGATCATGCCCCAAGAATGACACCAGGTCGGATAGGACAATTGCATTGCACCCTCTCAGTGGCAACAAGCATGTCACAGTTGACTTTCCCCAAACCAAGTCACAATCCTCCATCTTGATCACCAGTAAACAAGTAGCAACTAATCAGACTAATGTTCCAATCATTGCTTCTACAGGAGTAAAAGGTGTAGCTAATGCTAGCAAGTCACAGCCTAAGTGCAATACAAAGAATGATAGGACTTTGCCGGCTAAGAGCTCACTTATGAAGAAAGTAGAAGAATCATCTAGGAACAATAAAGCGTGGCTTAATGAAAGGAATCGAGTTGATTCAAACATTTGTGTTAACAATGATGTAATTAATTCGAATTCTGATGCTACTTGTAAGACGTGTAACAAATGCTTAATTTATGGTAATCATGATGCATGTGTTGTGTCCTATCATAAATCCACTATGAAATCTCCAGTTATGAATGTTTCTAGTGTTAAACGGGCAAAACAAGTATGGAATAAAACAGGAAAAGTTTTCACTAATGTTGGTTATCAATGGAGACCTACTGGAAAGAAATTCACTCTGAAAGAAAAGTGCCCAGTGACTAGGAATACTAACTCTAGAGTTGTGCCTATTAGGAAGTGGAGACCTACCGGTAGACTATTTCCTATAGGAGCAATGAATACCACTCCTAGTTCTAGTACATCAAAATGTGAATACTCCAGTGAGACATCTGTTACGTATGATAATCCAATATTTGTGTGTTCTAACCAAACGGACCCCAATGGTGTGTGGGGCTCCAGCTTTTTCAGTTATCCACGATTGTCTGGTTTCAAATGCAGGTCGTACAAATCGTCCTTTGGTATTTGGACTCAGGCTGCTCAAAACATATGACTGGAGATCGCTCACGGCTCAAGAATTTTGTGGAAAAGTTTATTGGTACGGTCAGATTTGGGAATGACCACTTTGGATCTATAATGGGTTATGGTGATTACATCTTTGGAGACGGTGTTATATCTAGAGTTTACTACGTGGAAGGACTTGGGCACAATCTATTTTCTGTTGGTCAATTCTGTGACTCAGATCTTGAAGTCGCCTTCAGAAAGCACACCTGTCTTGTTAGAGAATTAGATGGTGTTGATCTTCTCAAGGGGAGTCGGGGCACTAATCTTTACACCATCTCCATCGAAGATATGCTACGGTCCTCTCCAATTTGTCTGCTCTCTAAAGCATCCAAGAACAAGTCATGGTTGTGGCATCGTCGTTTAAACCATTTGAACTTCGGCACCATCAATGAACTTACACGTAAGGATCTTGTTCAAGGCTTGCCCAGACTTAAATATGAAAAAGACCATCTGTGTTCTGCATGTCAAATGGGCAAGAGCAAAAAGCATACCCATAAACCCAAAACTGTCAATTCAATCATGGAAGTTCTTCATACTCTCCACATGGATCTTTCTGGACCAATGAGGATTCAAAGTATCAATGGAAAGAAATATGTGCTGGTTATTGTTGATGATTACTCTCGATTCACATAGGTGAAGTTTCTACGATCAAAAGATGAAACTCCGGAAACCATCATCAAACTCATCAAGATGTTGCAAGTCCGCCTCAACAAAACAGTTAGAGTCATTCGTACTGATAATGGAACAGAATTTGTGAACAGACAACTTACTCTTTTTTATGAAGGTGTCGGGATTAGTCATCAAAAGAGCATTCCACGAACTCCTCAACAAAATGGAGTTGTTGAAAGACGCAATCGCACCTTAGTTGAAGCTGCAAGGACTATGCTCATCTTTTCCAAAGCTCCTCTATTTCTTTGGGCTGAGGCCATTGCCACCGCATGTTACACACAGAACCGATCCTTGATACATCCTCTCCACTACAAGACTCCCTACGAACTGGTTCATGGCAGAAAACCCGATCTTTCATTCTTTCGAGTTTTTGGTGCACTTTGCTATCCAACCAATGACAGTGAAGACCTAGGGAAACTCAAGGCCAAGGTCGACATTGGTTTCTTTGTTGGCTATGCTCCAGAGCGAAAGGCGTACCGAATCTACAACAAACGTACCAGAGATATAATGGAAACAATCCACGTTACTTTCGATGAGCTGACTGAGCAACCGGTTCCTGGACAATCAAGTTCTGGACCCGTACCTAACTTTTTGTCTCCTGGACCAATTAGTTCCAGGCTTGTACAGAATCCCAAACCTGCTGCTCCTTTTGTACCTCCCACAAGTGAAGATTGGAAGAAACTGTTTGACCCAATGTTTGATGAATACTTTGAACCTCAACGGATGAATGCTCCTGAAGCTACAATCGTTCAACCACCAGATGGGGTGGCGAATGATCAAGATGACAATAACGGTCCATCCACTTCATTGTCATGGGATTCTGAAGCTCCCGCCATCAGTCAATCGGTTAGCACGTCTAATGTCCAGTCTTCACATGTACAGCGAGCGGCAAATGTCGATAATACATCTGAAGTTAATCCTTTTGCTCGACCAGGTAATGAGCCGTTTATTAACATCTTTGCCCCTGAATCATCAAATGATGTAACATCCTCTGACGAATCTAACACGGCTACCTCAGTTCCACATTCTCAACCCCATGAATACCTTCAAAAATGGACCACTGATCATCCTATTGACAACATTATTGGAAACCCTTCACGTCCAGTATTAACCCGCAAGCAACTTGCAACCGACGCATTGTGGTGCTTCTTCAATTCTGTTCTTTCTAAAGCTGAACCAAAAAGCGTCAAGGATGCAATGTCCAAACACTCATGGTTCACTGCAATGGTGGACGAAATTCATGAATTTGACCGACTGGATGTCTGGGAACTAGTACCACCTCCCGAGTGTGCAATGATCATTGCTCTAAAATGGATATTCAAGGTTAAGCTTGATGAGCATGGTGATGTATTGAAAAACAAAGCTAGGCTTGTGGCAAAAGGATATCAACAAGAAGAAGGTATTGACTTTGAAGAATCCTTCGCCCCGGTTGCTAGAATAGAAGCCATAAGGATCTTTCTCGCAAATGCTGCAAGTCAAAACATGGTGGTTTATCAAATGGATGTCAAGACCGCATTCTTAAATGGGGATTTGAAAGAGGTGGTGTACGTATCTCAACCCGAAGGTTTTGTGGATCCAGAACGCCCTAATCACGTGTATCGATTAAAGAAGGCTCTCTATGGGCTTAAACAAGCACCCAGGGCGTGGTACGACACCTTGTCTAAATTTCTTCTGGCCAACAAATTCTCCAAAGGTGTCGTTGATCCTACACTCTTTACCAGAAAAACGGGCAAAAACCTCCTACATGTACAAATCTATGTTGATGACATCATCTTTGCCTCATCTGATCCCACAGAATGTGATCGTTTCTCCCAAAAGATGAGTTCCGAATTCCAAATGTCTATGATGGGTCAAATGTCATTCTTTCTAGGACTGCAAATCTCTCAAAACCCCAATGGCATATTCATCAGTCAATCCAAATACGCCAATGAAATTTTGAAGAAATTTGGATTCGACTCCAGTGATTCAGCTGATACTCCTATGATTGAACGACCAAAACTTGACGAAGATGATGTGGGAATTCCGGTCGACCAAACCATGTATTGAAGCATGATTGGCTCCTTAATGTACCTCACTGCAAGCAGACCCGACCTTCTATTTGCAGTTTGCATTTGTGCTCGGTATCAATCCAAACCCACCAAGAAACATCTGGAAGCTGTCAAAAGAGTCTTTCGATACCTTAAAGAAACAATCCACATGGGCCTTTGGTACCCTAAAGAAACTTCTATGGCTCTCACAGCATATTCGGATGCTGATCATGCGGGATGTCAAGACACTCGTCGCAGTACATCTGGGGGTGCACAGTTTTTAGGGAATAAGCTAGTCAGTTGGTCTTCAAAGAAACAAATGAGTACATCTATCTCCTCCACTGAAGCTGAATACATTGCTATGTCATCATGCTGTGCTCAGATCCTCTGGATGCGCTCTCAACTTTCTGACTATGGCTTTATATGCAATAAGATTCCCATGTACTGTGACAACAAAAGTGCAATTGCACTCTGCTGCAACAATGTCCAGCATTCAAGAACTAAGCATATTGACATTCGACATCACTTCATCAGGGAGCAAGTTGAGAAAGGAATTGTGGAACTTTACTTTGTGAGGACTGAGTTCCAACTAGCCAATATCTTCACCAAAGCACTTTCTAGGGAACGGTTTCACTTCATCCTCCCACGCCTTGGCATGAAGAGTCTCACACCTGAGGATCTCAGTTGTCTTCAGGAAGATTAAGAGGAGTAAAGGGGTTGCTTCACATATCCTTGTATAGTTTCAAAAATATATATATATATATATATATATATATATATATATATATATATATATATATATATATATATATATATATATATATATATATATATATATATATATAAAACCTATAAAAACCATAAAAATCTGAAAAATCATATAAAAAGTCAAAAATATTCTTCTCACGACATGTCTCTTGTGTAATCAATATTATGTACGTTTCTAGAAATGTCATTCAATAATGACACGGAATCATACATATGCTTGAGCAAGAGTTTTTCGGTTTCAAATAAAGTTCTTTTCAAAAACATGTCGTATCTCAAAACATTCTTCAAAAATTATGACTTGTAGTCATTTCAGGCTACAACCCGGACTTCAAAAATATGGCTTGCTATTACTTCAGATAGCAACCCGGTTTTCAAAATAAGGAAAACACGTCGCCAAAAAGACGGTTGTTCCTAGCAAAGGGTGCCGTTCATCCGAGCGTGAATTAGTTTATATTCATGCACTCTCGATCTAATGTACGCTTCAGTGCATTATTTCTTGATAAAGAAGAGAAATCTTCTTTTTATCGCCAAATACTGTCCCTTCCATGATTTTTCCGGAGAGTATTTGTGCAAAACTTGGTGGTACCATGAAATTTTGAATGAAAATCAAATTGAACTCAAAAGTTTGATAAAATTTTCACTCAATCAATGACGTTTATGAAAATATTTATGCTTTAACATCCGTCATTGATTGAGGGGGAGAGTGATTTCTCAAAATTTTATGTATCATCAAAACTCCCCACACTTCGTACATAAAACCTTGCAACAAAAAGATTTGTGATAGTTATGTGTCAGAATGAGTAAACATTCAAAGAGTTTTCGTTATAACTTCGAATATTTTGATAACTCTTCAAATCTGACACATAACAACCTCCCTCACAGTTTGAGGGGGAGCAAGAAAAAAAGTTCCTTTTTATCAGAAAATATTAAAATTGACCGCATTTCTCTCCCAAAACGCTTTCTAAATTATTTAAATCAATTGAGATCAAAAATCTCGAAAGATTTGAAATTTTTGATCGGAGGAGAGAATGTGATTTAAATATGCAATCTGATATCAAAAGTGATCGACTCAATAAATGTGCTCCCACATATGTGCTAAACTCTTTCGAATATCGATGCACATATTGAGGGGGAGCAAAAGGCGTTTGTGGAAGTTATACCAAAGACCGACCATTTATCTTTATGCATGGAGTTATAAGGTTGGTTAAGGTTAGGTATAAGTTCCCATGATCCACCAGAACTGGAAGGATCTTCCCAGGGACAATCCATAGATAGATTAGAAGTCCTTAGGAATGATTAAAAAAAAATAATAAAAAAAAAATAAAAAAAAGAAAAGAAAAAAAAAGGAGAAAAGTGAGAAAGGGAAGAGTGCGGACTGAGATAGAGCTAGGACTGGAACAAACCCAACATGGTTCTAGTGGTGAAGTCTCGGTAAGCACTGAAGGGGTTGAAGAATGAAAAAGAAATGAAATGAGAAAGGGTGAAAAGAAATAGCCCTCCAAATATTCAACCTTAGGGCAGAAACCGGGTTCAATTCATAATCTACTAGTGGTTACTAAAGTAACACTGGTATTGAAGACAAGACGTCATGGACCCAGTGACGCACTGCACTAAACTTCCCAACCACTCAAGTTCTCTTAAAAGAGCTTGTTTCATTCTCACGGGGAACCCTGTGCAATGTATCGACCGCTCATTGCGAGCTATGTTGATACCTAAAACATGAGACGCCTCCCCAGTCTCCAGGAGCGGATCAAAATGCACTATTGAGTCTAGAGCCATGAGATCATCCATAAATCTCGATAGGACACATTCCAAATATACATATTGTTTCACACAATGTGGAAAATAAGATAAAATATTTAGAGTCCTACGCATTATCCTTGTGGTATTGCCAGAACATCCGAGTGATATGAAAATACTCACAATGAAGATGGAAAACCTTCTAGAGCGAACATCACTCAAGCTCTTGGTAGGTGACATGTGAGATCCATCTTGGATCAATAATCAAGTGACAACTGGAAAGCAACGATGGTGCGATTCAAAATTGAATCAAACTTGTTCCCGGATATGGATTGACGGATACTTTTGCTAAAACCTTTCAATGTGCTCACAAACTAATTTTTTCGAGCACATTGATTGTGTAATATCTTTCAAACAAAAGTATTTTTGATGGAAATGTGATTCAAAGTATAAAACTCTCGTCGTGTCTCAAAATGTTTATCATAGGACACGCGAGTGATTTCTATAAATCTATTTCTCATCAATCCGTGAATGTTTATTCACCGATTCACTCTATCGTGTTGTCTGCTTTGAGACGTTCCGGTATGAGAACATGCTAAGTGTGAAGATTCCAAAGTGGATTCTTTGGAAAATTCATTACTACAAGTTGGAAATTCCTGTCAAGGAGAGTCTTCTTTAAAAGAGACTCTACCTGATCACAGGTCGGTTTTCACAAAACCGGAGGGTAGTCTGTCCTCGCAGAATGAATGACAAAGCCATATTCATTCTCTATCTTTATTGCTAACTGTTTTATTTCAGGGACACATATAAAGATGGCGTTGATGGCTCCAGTTTCCAGCTGAATCGGGTCAATCCATACCTCATGCTCACACATCCTCCACACTTTCAATGAAGATGAGAGACTTGCTACAACAAAATGTTGAGAGACTACCAACAACGTTTCCGCAACTCTGATGAAAAAAAGTCTCCTGATCCACAACTCTAATGCAGAGTCTCCAGATACAGAAGGGTGTGAGCATGATGGTCCTTTGTCACTACATCACATGAAGGCAATACAACTATGGATGAGCTTGGAGATTTATTTTGGCTGATGATCTCAAAGACGCTCAAAGATCACACATCACAAAGGAACTCTAATCACAAGTTCGCTTGCTTGAAGTACGAAGTGTGTTGAAAAGAGAAGAATCAGATCCTACGAGCTACAAAGACTAAAGAATGCTTGAAGACCAAAGATCTTAATTTCAAAGGTGACCTCGCTTAGGGGGAGATTGTTAGGAATACAAATATTCCTGTAAAAGTCTCGGTCACCTAATGATTGTAATAGCATTAAGTTAGCTCGTAGTTAGTTTGTTTATTAGTTAATTAGTATTAGTCTTGGTAACACCGTGGAAGAAGGACGGGTCTTCACCCACTGTATGCCTGATCCACAGCCCGGGAGTGGGCGTTATGTTGTAAGTATAAATACCCCTCTTCACATGTGGAGAGGGTTGGACCTTCACTCTACTCAATCTAATATTTCTCTTTTTCTCTCAAGGTTCCCTTCTGTCTTTCTTTCTTCTTCTCTCCTTCATTTTCTACGCCTCACATATCACCACTTGAACATGTTTCCTACATAGTTAGTATTCTACAATTCACTATCGCAAAAGTTTATCCTTATGGCACCGTCGAATTATCTCAAAATGACGATCCAAATTTCAAAGTGAATGGACATCGGTTGAAACATTACTTTGGAGAGGACATACCATCCATGGTTGTCCCGGATCTCCAAACTTTCCCCAAGGACAATTGAATTCGGGGATCGAGTCAAGCTAGCGACTCGATGAACAAAAACAATAGCACAATACGGGTTTTCACTCGTATCTCTGATTTCTTTCTACTTTCTACCACCTAGTGTGGGGGAATGGCCAACCCCCCACTGTTTGAAAAATGTATATATGTATATAAGTTCCCAAAAAAAAATGTGTGTATATATATAGAAATAAAGTGAAATATGGTGTTTCCACAGTTAGATTCGAATATTAGCTTCTTCCGTTCAAAGAGTCGGCATAATAGCCGGGACTTTGAATATTAAGGACAATATTCATTTCTAAGTGTGGGGGGAAATTCTAGCGAATTTTATCAAAATATATCTTCTAGTACCCCCGTTTTTGGCCAAAATTTTCAAAAATTTTTCACTTTATTTCAAAATTTTTGTGGTAATCAGTCTGCCATGTCTAACCGACAAAGGGATTGGCTAATCCAGGAGCAAACGGCTCTTGGTAAAGATAACTCAAATCCGTTGACGGCTTGCAATTTGCCCAAAATTGTATGGTAAATCAACTCGCCATATCCCATAAAGTGAATGAGTTGGCTAGCCCGCAAGATTATGGCTTGTGGTAAAGGCAGTGGAAAAACCATAATTGGTAATCAGCTCACCAAGATGTCGACTAGGTCCATCAAGAGTTGGCTAGTCCAGGAGCAAACGGCTCTTGGTAAATACTAATCAAAACCGTTGAAAGCTGGTGGTTTGCTAAAAATCACATGGTTATCAGGTGGACCATAGTTCTTACTTGAATCGATACATCTGGCTACTCCAGAAGTGATGGCTTTTGGTAAAGAGTTTTTCAAATCCATCAAGTTTTATAAAAAGATTGCTAGGGACTAGCAATAGTTTAGTGTGGGGGATTGATGAGTGCTCAAACACTCATCATTTTTGTTGTATTTAAACTGCCAAAACATACAAAAACAATCAAAAAGTTATCAAAATACTTAAATTATCCCAGGGATTGTGTTTTATGTGTTTTAAATGCAAAATGAGCAAAAACAAATGAAAAACGTACAAAGTTTGCAATATTGGCAGTTTCAGTCCCCCAAGTTTCAAAACTTGTCAAAATTAGTCCTTATGCATTTATTTTGAAAGGAAAAGTCAACCCAAGGTTTTGAAAGTCAAAAATCACAAAATATTATACTTGGGTCATAAGTTTTCCAAAATTACATGTTTGGTCCCTGAGATTTCAAAAATGGCAAAATAGGTCCCTGGGAATTTTGAAAATTGAAAGAATGCAAAATTGGTTCTTAGAATTATGGTACTTGGCATACTTGGTCCTTGGAAGTAATGTGGGAAAATTACAAGTTCAGCCCTCACACTCTTGCAAAATTACAAAATTGGTCCTTGTGATTCAAGATATACCAAACGGACCCTTTTCATTATTTTCCAAAAACAATACCAAACCCCAATCTACCCCAAGCCCAAAACCATTCCCAAGCCCATCACCTATCCAGCCCACTCCATTTTATAATAAAACCACGCAGGGTCAAACACCCCGGTCAACTTCTTCTTCCCTCCAACCGTATCCCACAAAACCAGGCTCTATGTCCCCCCTTCCTCCTCACCTTTTCACCAATAGCCCCCCACAATAAATACCTCTCACCAACCTAACCAACCCCCACCACCATAATTAATACCCCCAACCATAACACTCTGAATTGCCCCATTGTTCTTTTGGCGGGAAAACATCAATCAATGGCTAGGATGGCTCAAATTACAATTGGATGGATGGGATTTGGTCTCTGGTCAACAAGGAACCCAGTGGGACATAAAAAATTCAAAAAGAAAGCCATGTGAAGAAAGGAGGGTCAAGTTTTATCTCGTTATATATAGAAATGCTCATTTGAGCCCTAGAATGTATGTAGGTGTGTAATTTAGCTAAATTCAGTCATTATATCACTATTGTAATCTTTTTTAGTTAATGAAAAGTTTGATTTGAAGTTTAATTACCGTTTTCACTTTTCAAGTGTATTTAAGAATTTAAATTTCTTGCACAAGGATCCTTAGTAGTGATTACCTGTTTGTATACCTCTATAACACCAAATGAATCTGTTTTACTAAGTTTTCCAAGTGTGTGGAATGGTTTTCACCTAAGTTTCAGAAAAATATAAAAAATAATAGAAAAATAAAAATAAAATAAAAAAATTGAGTAAAAGAAGGAGACAAGCTTGGAGCACAGTGTATAATGGATGGCTGTGGTTTAGAGGTTCATGGGAACCATTAGGTGGTGTATGGTTCAGGGTTCAATTGGTTTGAGCAGGAAACACTTTGTGAGTTTATTGATCCCAATTTTACTTTTCATCAAATGCTTGTCTTAGTTTAGTTATGAGTTAAGTGTTCTTATTAAGTTCAAATTAGAGTAACTAGTGATTGAAATCAGTTGGTTAATTGTTGGAATCATTTGTTCTCTAATTTTCTTATTTGGCTGTCAAACTTGAATCTTAGTCATCTTGGTTAATTTTTGTTTTTGTTGTTGTTTATTTGTGTAACTTAGCATAATTTTTGTTTTTGTTGCTGTTTAATTTTTGTTTTTGTTGTTGTTAAAGGGGTGTTTGCTTTTAGCTTGTCTGTGGTGTCCTTGTTGATTTATAGTATAACTCTTGGTCTCATTGAGTTACTTGGGTTGATATAAGCCCAGGGTAACTATTTTCTTAGTCACAAACATAGCAAAAGTCAAAATCACAATCAAACTCACCCACACAGTTAACTGTGTGGGATTTTAAGTCCAAAAGCCTTCTCAACTTAGCATAAAGTGTTGTTTGAACTAAAATCAGTCTTATTCTATCTTATTAACATGTTTTCAGATCATTAGAATCAACCAAAGTTCATAAAAGTCAACATAACTCATTTTCTTGAAAAGTCAAAAAGTGCATCATCTCAGAAAAACCAAAAATGGCATGACTTTTCTAGATTTTTGTGTGTTGTTTTAGACTTTGAAATTTGTTGTGGGTATAATCTACCAGTTGAGCTCTTGATTCATACACTTGTTTGATTTTTGTGATTTTTTCTTGAAGACCTTATTGCGCCTCAAAGTTACCTGCAGGGCAAGGCTTTGCCCTATACATCAGCAGACCCAGTCACCACCACCACTTTGGTGGCTCATTGTGGCCACTCCAGTGGGTCCCACTGACCCATTTTGGGTTCATTCAACCCCCCTCCTGGTAGACTTCATGTTTTGACCTTTAGTTTGACCATAGGACCTGTGGACCCCACCTGAAACCTTTCCCAAAGGTTGTCCCCTTTTCTGTCTCAGAACCACAATAAGCAAGTGCTTATTGTGGATTTTTAGCTTATTCAGTTGTCTTAATTGATTGAAACTTGCTTATAATTGTTCATATAACTCAAGTGAATCAGATTTAACCATTATGGACCCCACACTAGGCCATTTGTGCTTATTTCTCTTCTCAGTCAAAGAAAGTCAACTGCCAAGGCAATAAGCACTTGAAGTGCTTATTCACTTTGTCTCAGCTAAACTTCCTTCACAAAAGTTGTTTAAAATTGGTTAATACTCAGTTGTGAAAAAGAAAATTCCAAAAAAATCCAACTTATTAGAAGTGATAGCTTCTATTTAAGCCAATTGGCTTATTCTTCAGCTTATTAATAAGCAATTTTCATTTTTATATTTTTCCTAGGCTTCTGGTATATAAAAATAATTTCTGTAATTTTTTCAGATTTTTCTTGCATCATTTAGTATTTTTCTTAATTTAAATTAGTTTTTAATAATTATTATATAGTTAATAATTAATAATAATTAATTAGAAAATCAGAAAAATATAAATTAAATTTTAAAATTAGTTTTTAGTTATTTTTAATTTTTCCAAATTTTATTTTCAATTTTCTAGTGTAATTTAATAATTAATTAGAATTTAGGATAATTTAATTAATAATTAGTTAATAATTAGTAATAATTAATTAAAAAGTCTTAAAAATATATTTTCATTTCTAAAATTAGTTTTATAGTATTTTAGATTTTTCTAAGTATAAATTTTATTTTTCCAAGTTAATTTCATATTTATTTGTAATTTAGGTTAATTTATTTAATTAAAAGTAATTAGGAAATTAGTATTTAATTAATAGTAATTATAAAATTAGTGTAAAAATTAATTTTAAATTTCCAAAAATTTTCTTTAATCATTAGGTTTGTAAAAATACCATTTTCATACCAGTAGCCTTTTCAGATCACCTCATTCACTTTTATTTTCACGTACGTTTGTTCACGTTTTCAGCAAACGTACGGTTTTTAGGTTTTAAGTAATTCCTTCTCAATCTAAGTTCCAGTAATCAATCACATAGCTTTCCTAAGCTATTTCTGTTAATCATTTCTAAATAATTCTCATAACAACCCTTTTCTGTGAATAATCACCCGATCACAAAGCACGCTCAGTCACAATTCACACCTTGTCGGGATTTAACGACCTGGTGATACCTTATATTACCCGGAGCATTGGTCTAGGTAGTTTGACTTTGTTGACCATTTACTTGGTCAATTTAAGTTGACTGTTTAGTACCAATCAAAGCGCTTTACCTGGTTGCCAGTGATGCTCACCACTGCTTTTGCCTCAATCCACTTTGTAAAGTAGTCTATGGCTACTATGAGGAATTTTAGCCCTCCCGCGGCAACTGGGAAAGGGCCTGCGATGTTAATGCCCCATTTATAGAATGTCCATGGTGAGATGATGGGGGTTAACTCTTGTTGTGGTTGGCGCGGAATTGGCCTGTGTACTTGGCAATTGTGCATTTTTTTATCATATCTCGCGCGTCGCGGTGCATAGTAGGCCAATAATATCCTGATCGTAGGGCGCGCGCCACAACGGACCGTGGTCCCGAGTGCATGCTACATGATCCAGCGTGGATTTCTCGGAGTACATAATCCGCTTGAAGAGGTCCAACACATCGGAGCCAAGGTTGTAGGAATGAACGTCGATATAGGATGCCATCTCTTAGTTCAAATCTTTGCGCTGTGCGCCGCACTCTTCGAACATCCTGTTGATCTTGTGGTAAGATTCCTTTGCTAATAAATTTGATGATAGGTGTCATACACGTGGGATCATGTTCTTCTATCACTGTGGATACGTCCATCTCCAAGATTGATTTGTTTTTTAGAGTTTCTACTAGTACCTGTTTTGACAGGTGCGCGAAGCTTGTAGATGCGATCTTGCTAAGCGCGTCAGCTTTCCTATTGTCCCCTCTAGGTACTTGTTTGATTGTGAACCTATCAAAGTTCTGAATTAAGGACTTTGTTTTTTCCAGGTATTGGACCATGTGTTCATCTTTGGCTTCATACTCACCTAACACACGGTTAGCTACTAGCCTAGAATCCACGTTTGCCTCTAGGTTGCGTACACCCATTTGAATTGCAATACGCACTCCAGCGAGTAGGGCTTCGTATTCTACCTCATTGTTTGTGGCTGTGAATTCGAAACGCAGTGCATAGGTGAACTTTATTCCTTCTGGATTGGTAAGGATGAGGCATGCGCCTGATCCATCCACGCATGAGGATCCGTTTGTGAATAGGATCCACAGTTCATGTAACTCTGTCTTGCTTATTCAAGTTGGAGTATCGGTATCTGGCTTTTCAATAATAAAGTCAGCTAATATCTGCCCCTTGATTGAAGTGCGTGGTCTATACGAGACGTTATATTCGCTCAATACCACACTCCACTTTTGTAGCCGCCCTGATGCGTCAGGTTTAGAGATAACTTGTTTGATTGGCTGGTCTGTGATCACAGCTATTGGGTGCGCCTGAAAGTATCTGCACAGTCTTTTAGCTGCAAATACTAGAGCTAAGACCAGTTTTTCCATGGCGCTGTAGTTAGTTTCTGTTTTCTTCAATGCCTTGCTTACAAAATATATGGGAGTTTGGACAGAGTTCCTATCTGTCAATAGTACTGCGCTGACTGTAACAATTCGCATTTTCAGGTTAATTTCTAATCCCGATTTTTTACTATTCATTTTTACTATTCACTTTCACTATTCACTCTCAAAATTTTTATTTCATATTCTCATAAGTTAAACTATTTTAATGATAATCCGAGAGTTTGACACTCGTCGGATCATTTCTGCAAAAATCACGAAACCGTGTCTGAGATTTACTTTTAGGTTTAAACGTCATTCAAGCATCCCGATATGTCCATAAAACACTATAAACAATAGAAATATGAATTTCTCTTATTTTACGACAATTCCAAAAGTTTTGGAATTTTACGTTTTCCAGTTCAGCGTTTTACGCGAATTACGCGCTTTAGAACAGCGTTTCCAGTTTTAACAGCATTTAAGAAACCCGATAGAACTTATCACTTATTAAATATGCTAAGATAGGTTATATTAATAAGTTCTAACATATTTATAAGTTTCATATTTTTAGGATACCCGATTTTAAGTTTCATGACTTAACCACTTACCATTAGCGAGTACCGGGACCAAAACTCACTCCGTAAGCTAGATAATACCAAGTTTATGTATCCAGTCACTCCCCCATCATTATGGCCGACCTAAGGGGTGATTCACCATGCCTTGGTGGCTTGAGATAAGTCTTGAACTTTTGGAATACATGTATGTGTCCAAACTTCCTAAGAAAGCTTCCTAAATATCCTAAATACTTGCACCTCCTTAAGGAAACTTCCTAGGCACCTTCCTAACATCCTCAACTCACTATAAAACCCCTTGACCCCTCTTCTTAGTCGTTCATACCATCAAAAACACCAAACACACTTCATTTGATTTCCAACTTCAAGTATTAATTCAAGTTTCAAGCTCCAAGTTCACCACATCAAGTCCTTTGCATTCTTTAGTGATTCCATGGTAAATTTACTAGCTACACAAGGTGGTTAGGGGCTGAACACATAAGGTTCTTACAAGGTTAGACCAAGCCTAGCAAGGTTTAGCAAGGGTAGTGTTGAAGGATTGGAAGCTAGGGTTTTCGATTGAAGGATTTAGATCTTTTCTTAGTTCATGAGTTCCCTTTTCATTAAGGCCAAAAGTTGTAAGAAACCCTAATACACTTTCTTGCTCAATATCATTTTCATACTTATTATGTTTCATTCATTCTATATTTTTTTTTTTTGAATCTAATTCATTCATTCTATATATGGTCTTTGTGTTATGTTCATGATGTATAAAAACTATTAAAACAAGTTTTGGAAACTATATATTAACTTATGTTAAGTAAACAAGAAAACTAGTGACTTATATTGAGAATCACGATCAAAATAGAGTAACCATGATATGAAACACTTACTTACTGTTATAGAGGACTTAAAAAGGAAAACATAGCAATTTGAATCACCTAAAACGAGTACACGAGTCAAAAGTTTTGGCCATAAGAAGTTAGCGAAACCAAAACGCCAAACTGCCTAGAAACAACCTGTTAGCATTCTGACCTTTTTGAAAGTGGCACTTCTGGTCCGATTCATCAAAAAGTTAAAACCTGAAAGTTGTCTGAAACGACATTTTCGTTCAGGAACGAAGAAGCTCGAGCCATGAAAACGCTTTACGAGTGAGAGTTTTCTTCAAATTCTTAACAACCCATTTTTATACCAAATGACAATGTAATAGTTATGATTAAATGAAACCAAGAGGTCTAATGACCTAAAGCCAAGACCACAACCATGGCTAAGGCCAAGGTTGAGTCTCAAGACCATGGAACAATGACCAAGGTCACGGCAATGCCATGACTAAAGACCATATAAACTTACCTAGGCGAAAACATGAACTAAAGAGTTAATGACAATTTAAACATCCAATTTGGATCTACTCCATCAAAATAACCATGAGACTCATTGTAATAACAATCTTCATCCGAAAGTAAACTTTCCTAAGTTTATTCAAATATTGGACATGTAACTTTTCGGATCAAAACTATATATATATATATATATATATATATATATATATATATATATATATATATATATATATATATATATATATATACACATACATACATACATACATATTACATAGTCGTTCATACCATCAAAAACACCAAACACACTTCATTTGATTTCCAACTTCAAGTATTAATTCAAGTTTCAAGCTCCAAGTTCACCACATCAAGTCCTTTGCATTCTTTAGTGATTCCATGGTAAATTTACTAGCTACACAAGGTGGTTAGGGGCTGAACACATAAGGTTCTTACAAGGTTAGACCAAGCCTAGCAAGGGTTAGCAAGGGTAGTGTTGAAGGATTGGAAGCTAGGGTTTTCGATTGAAGGATTTAGATCTTGTCTTAGTTCATGAGTTCCCTTTTCATTAAGGCCAAAAGTTGTAAGAAACCCTAATACACTTTCTTGCTCAATATCACTTTCATGCTTATTACGTTTCATTCATTCTATATATGGTCTTTGTGTTATGTTCATGATGTATAAAAACTATTAAAACAAGTTTTGGAAACTATGTATTAACTTATGTTAAGTAAACAAGAAAACTAGTGACTTATATTGAGAACCACGACCAAAATAGAGTAACCATGAAACACTTACTTACTATTATAGAGGACTTAAAAAGGAAAACATAACAATTTGAATCACCTAAAATGAGTACACGAGTCAAAAGTTATGGCCATAAGAAGTTAGCGAAACCAAAACGCCAAACTGCCTAGAAACAACCTGTTAGCATTCTGACCTTTTTGAAAGTCGAGTGAGATTTTTCTTCAAATTCTTAACAGCCCATTATTATACCAAATGACAATGTAATATTTATGATTAAATGAAACCAAGAGGTCTAATGACCTAAAGCCAAGACCACAACCATGGCTAAGGCCAAGGTTGAGTCTCAAGACCATGGAACAATGACCAAGGTCACGGCAATGCCATGACTAAAGACCATATAAACTTACCTAGGCGAAAACATGAACTAAAGAGTTAATGACAATTTAAACATCCAATTTGGATCTACTCCATCAAAATAACCATGAGACTCATTGTAATAACAATCTTCATCCGAAAGTAAACTTTCCTAAGTTTATTCAAATATTGGACATGTAACTTTTCGGATCAAAACTATATATATATATATATATATATATATATATATATATATATATATATATATATATATATATATATATATATATATATATATATATATACACATACATACATACATAATACATAGTCGTTCATACCATCAAAAACACCAAACACACTTCATTTGATTTCCAACTTCAAGTATTAATTCAAGTTTCAAGCTCCAAGTTCACCACATCAAGTCCTTTGCATTCTTTAGTGATTCCATGGTAAATTTACTAGCTACACAAGGTGGTTAGGGGCTGAACACATAAGGTTCTTACAAGGTTAGACCAAGCCTAGCAAGGGTTAGCAAGGGTAGTGTTTAAGGATTGGAAGCTAGGGTTTTCGATTGAAGGATTTAGATCTTGTCTTAGTTCATGAGTTCCCTTTTCATTAAGGCCAAAAGTTGTAAGAAACCCTAATACACTTTCTTGCTCAATATCACTTTCATGCTTATTACGTTTCATTCATTCTATATATGGTCTTTGTGTTATGTTCATGATGTATAAAAACTATTAAAACAAGTTTTGGAAACTATGTATTAACTTATGTTAAGTAAACAAGAAAACTAGTGACTTATATTGAGAACCACGACCAAAATAGAGTAACCATGAAACACTTACTTACTATTATAGAGGACTTAAAAAGGAAAACATAACAATTTGAATCACCTAAAATGAGTACACGAGTCAAAAGTTATGGCCATAAGAAGTTAGCGAAACCAAAACGCCAAACTGCCTAGAAACAACCTGTTAGCATTCTGACCTTTTTGAAAGTCGAGTGAGATTTTTCTTCAAATTCTTAACAGCCCATTATTATACCAAATGACAATGTAATATTTATGATTAAATGAAACCAAGAGGTCTAATGACCTAAAGCCAAGACCACAACCATGGCTAAGGCCAAGGTTGAGTCTCAAGACCATGGAACAATGACCAAGGTCACGGCAAGGCCATGACTAAAGACCATATAAACTTACCTAGGCGAAAACATGAACTAAAGAGTTAATGACAATTTAAACATCCAATTTGGATCTACTCCATCAAAATAACCATGAGACTCATTGTAATAACAATCTTCATCCGAAAGTAAACTTTCCTAAGTTTATTCAAATATTGGACATGTAACTTTTCGGATCAAAACTATATATATATATATATATATATATATATATATATATATATATATATATATATATATATATATATATATATATATATATATATATATATATATATACACATACATACATACATAATACATAGTCGTTCATACCATCAAAAACACCAAACACACTTCATTTGATTTCCAACTTCAAGTATTAATTCAAGTTTCAAGCTCCAAGTTCACCGCATCAAGTCCTTTGCATTCTTTAGTGATTCCATGGTAAATTTACTAGCTACACAAGGTGGTTAGGGGCTGAACACATAAGGTTCTTACAAGGTTAGACCAAGCCTAGCAAGGGTTAGCAAGGGTAGTGTTGAAGGATTGGAAGCTAGGGTTTTCGATTGAAGGATTTAGATCTTGTCTTAGTTCATGAGTTCCCTTTTCATTAAGGCCAAAAGTTGTAAGAAACCCTAATACACTTTCTTGCTCAATATCACTTTCATGCTTATTACGTTTCATTCATTCTATATATGGTCTTTGTGTTATGTTCATGATGTATAAAAACTATTAAAACAAGTTTTGGAAACTATGTATTAACTTATGTTAAGTAAACAAGAAAACTAGTGACTTATATTGAGAACCACGACCAAAATAGAGTAACCATGAAACACTTACTTACTATTATAGAGGACTTAAAAAGGAAAACATAACAATTTGAATCACCTAAAATGAGTACACGAGTCAAAAGTTATGGCCATAAGAAGTTAGCGAAACCAAAACGCCAAACTGCCTAGAAACAACCTGTTAGCATTCTGACCTTTTTGAAAGTCGAGTGAGATTTTTCTTCAAATTCTTAACAGCCCATTATTATACCAAATGACAATGTAATATTTATGATTAAATGAAACCAAGAGGTCTAATGACCTAAAGCCAAGACCACAACCATGGCTAAGGCCAAGGTTGAGTCTCAAGACCATGGAACAATGACTAAGGTCACGGCAAGGCCATGACTAAAGACCATATAAACTTACCTAGGCGTAAACATGAACTAAAGAGTTAATGACAATATAAACATCCAATTTGGATCTACTCCATCAAAATAGCCATGAGACTCATTGTAATAACAATCTTCATCCAAAAGTAAACTTTCCTAAGTTTATTCAAATATTGGACATGTAACTTTTCGGATCAAAACTTCTATATATATATATATATATATATATATATATATATATATATATATATATATATATATATATATATATATATATATATATATATATTATCAAATACTACAATAGTAGGGAGCCTCATGTGAGGGGTTCATTAAGTAAGCCGTCGAGATGAGTTGTGGATTTACGAATTAAAGTGTCCTGGCTCCTCGAACGTTTACTACATGACCTCTGAATTATGTCGGCCTGAACGGTAGTAAGCGATATATAAAGTATACATGTTTCATAAACCAATTCTTTTCGAAGACTTGCACTATACTAAGTACTACATCATGGACTAAACGCAAGACATATATAGGCTATTCTTCATATTCTTTACTCCAATCCTAAGTCGCAACATTCTATTATAGGTTGCTCGTAGAAACCTTCGCGATTCGACCATCACATTCACTACTTGCTATATAACTTAAGGTGAGTTCATAGCCCCACTTTCCATTACTTAATTGTTTTACAAACCCTTGGGGGGAATAATGCTATTTTAAACCGAACACAATGCTTTGAAATTGTATGCTACCTGATTGTTTTATTATTACTAAGTACCATCCTTGCTAAATCCAATATCCCTTATTATGAACCTTTTAATCACTAGTAATAGTGAGCGCGAATATTGTGATTAGGCCTATTGGGATTGACGAATCCCATTTGTATTGACTAAGTTCAAACAAATGCATTAATATTTGAAACATAGGTATGACAGCAAAGTACCTACCGGGATAACTCCGCTGATTGATATTGGTACCCGTTAACGTTTTAGTGTCAAGAGCTTAGTATAATAATAACTGTTTTGTTTTCCAACCATGAGTATGAGTCTAATTAACTCATACTACCAACATATTGTGTTCCACTACTTAACAAACTCTATGAATATCACTCAACCTTTGTGTTGACCTCTTAAGCATGTATTTCAGGTCCATGATGATCAAGGATGGCACGGAAGGGCACAGATATTCAAGAGGGCTATAAATTTTATTATCATTCGAAAATTCATTTAATGTAAATTGTAAACATGGAACCATCTGGGACCTCATTTTGTAATCTCTGATATTTATATAATTTGAATGATAAATCTTTTAAAACGACTCTATTAGAGATCGTTTTCTATTATTATGATTGTTGTGCCGTCGAGTAACACCCAGTTTGAATTCCGCTGCATTCATGAATTGGGGGTGTTACAGATTGGTACCAGAGCCATGGTTATAGAGAAACGGGTCAAATTGAGACCTAAACTATAACCACACTTACAAGCAAAAAAATTTTATAGCCTTCCGCTCTCCGTGCCTTCCATCCTCTAGACGATTATGGACTTATTAAGCATTTTATATTACACAAACATAATTGCATATTGATATATATACCCTTAACATAAGTGAGCACTTCCCCGTAAGCATTTTACACTACACGAACATATATAAGTATATTGATATATACACTCGATTTATTTTCAATCATTTTATCTAAACAATGGAATAAACATATCTGCACATGCCTATTCTAGGGCATTTCGGCACAACCACATTCTCCGAATCATGTTCCTACTCTAACATTTTATGTCTAAGACATTGTAAGTAATTGCAATGGTCTTTCTTGTTTCTCAGACATTGAATGATACAATGGTCCTTATCATTTCTCAAATGTTTTGAGTCACACAATGGTCTAATCTACTTCCGAGACATTGTGATTTGCGCAATGGTCTCTGGAATTATTCCATCACGACACCAATATCATTTCATATGATATCAAAAACCCATCACAATCTATCGATTTCCAAATAGAAATATGAGATTTCTAAAGGATAAACTAATCCATCATCTACAAAAGCTGAACTTTCTGTACATTCATCAAAGTTTTCTTCTGAAACCCTCATTATTAAAAGTTTGTGATCCTGGCCAAGTATGGATTGTTTTAGAATTACTTAAAACTTCCTTTCCACACGTATCTACCCGTACTATCTTCTATGCAATGGAATGTGAAAACATAGGTTACAAGTCTTGTATGGGCGGGACTTGCAACTGAATGGTTTGACATCGCCTTTGTTTAGTGGACAGTTTCTCAAAAGCAACGGACATATCACAAGTATACCTAATTTAGGTATTTGAAAATTTTATCAAACCTTGGCTAAATATAGACTAGTCACCTATATTTAACCTAGGGACAGTGGAACATAGTCTGACTAACTATGTTCGACTTAAAATTTTCAAATACCGAGAATAGTTGTACTAGGGTTATGTTCAGATTGATTTCCTACTAGAACTCAATAAACCACCAGAATTCTTTAAAATGATCTAGAGACACGATAGTGTCTTACCACTCAGCAAGATCTTAACACCTTATTTGTACTACCTAATTTCATTCTTGAAAGTTTTCATTTATAATATAATCTGAACTACTATCTTGGGATAGTTATCAATTCTTCTCTTCATCCCGTAGAAGTACTATCCTGTTTAGGTCCTAAGGATACCACTCCATCATAAACCTTTAAAATCTCTTAAAATTTTAAAGCAAACTTGACATCTCTACCAATATTAATGTTAAGCATACACTACACACTTTTGTTCATCAACATATCACATCATTATCTTCACAACCGTTGGAACCACAAGCTCATTAACAGATCTTGATGCATTTTTAAAGCTCAAATCATCCTTAGTTACACCACAAGCACCCTCATCAGATTTACAAGATTGAATATTCATTTTGTACTTTTGGAACACCAGTATCATCTCGTAATACACTACCTTGTAACTCACCGGCTAAGTATGAATGTTGTGTCAGGAATTCTTAGGTAGGATGATTTATAATGTCCTTATTTGAAATGGATTGGGATGCCTTTTCATTTAAATAAAGAAATTGTAAATCACCGAACCATAAGTTTATATTCCTCTATTTACATTGTTTGGGATGCCTCTCTATGTAAATAAAGAATTATAAACAAGTGGGCTTATTTGTATCCAAAAGAACATAAGTATAAAGTCAATAAACACTAGGTACAACAACAGATTACCTACTAGGCTATGATTGCAACTACTATCCCAATTTTCATTTATTCGATTCCTATATCAATTGCTATTGATACTTGACAAGTATATCAATTTCTATTTGATATTCAACTATATCAATTTCTGTACAACTACTATATTAATTTCTATTAATATTCGACTGCTATATCAATTTCCTTTGATATTCGACTATTATTTGAATCTCTAGTAATATTCAACTATGTTATCAATCTCTATTGACACACCATATTCTGAGACAAATCAAACTACATCACTGGTAATCACAGACTCTAGTCCTCATAAGTAACCACACCTCTTCATCGACACCACTCCAACATATAAAACACATAGATCTTCGGGACGAATGATAACGCTCAAAGTTAACATGTTTTTATAAGCGTTATTAGTGTTTTTGTGTATGTTATTTGGTTGTTTTTATATGCTTTTTCCACCAAATCGTATCAAAGTATGTTTTTTTAGCATATGTAGCCAAATGCAGGAAAAATTGAGAAAAAGTGAAGAAAATGAAGTATACGCAATTACAGAAAGATTCCCGAGCTCAAAAGTCCAATCTATGAAGTAATTCATATGAGAACCTAAGTTTTGTCATCTCAAAGTTCCAAGTTCAGAAGTTAATCAAGCTTGGATAGTACATAAAGAACTACACAAGGAAAAGTCAAAGTCCAAAACTGCCAGGAATTACCATCCGATCGGTTGGAGTGAAACCGATCGGATTGCCATAATAACTTTTCTCCATCCGATCGGTACCAACCCGCAACCGATCGGATGGCCACTACTGCATGTTTTTGCCAACTTTTGTGCACGAATCTTGGTCTTTTGTCCATGGTTCTAGGCCCTTTTTAGTGTCTTATTGTCCAAGTTCAAGCACTGAAGTCCTTATTTATTACCAAGAGTGTTGGACAAGCCTATAAGGACCTCAAAAGTGCATAACTCAACACACGATTGAAGATACCATTTACTCTCATTACTACACACAATTATTATCGTCTTCTAGCTCTCTAAGGAGGAAAATTCATGCAGAAAGAACCAGGAACTTTGGAGGACCAAGGAAGCAACATTTGGAGTCCGAAAATCTCAAGAAATCATCACCAACTCTTAGGTCATCAATACCTTGTCATTTGTTATCAATTTCAAAGCATTGTAAGACTTATAACCATGGATTCTTATGTTAAATATTCTGAGTTTATTTGCATGTTTGTTATGAGTGGCTAGTAATCTTTTTACACTTGTTTTGATGATGTTTTATACTTAGTGATAGTGATGATTGTGATAACATGTTTTAATTCAATTTCAAGTCAATCCTAAGAACCAATTGTACCTTAAGTTTCATCGTGACATTTGTTTAGCCAAGGTTAACTAATTGATAATAGCTTCAAAGGTCGAAAGATTTGTTATTACTCAACTAGTTATAATCATTTGTCTATGAATGATTGTTTTTCACCATAATTATTCTTGACTAAACAAAGAAACAAGAAGTATGATTGTAATGAGAATTCTTTTATAACATCAAATCGGATTGTTTGTAAACCTTTAGTAGGACGAAAGTTTAAATGTTTATAAACGATTGTGACCTTTTTATCTATGAAGAGGTTACCTTTTGTATTGACCATTTCCTAAGAGTATTTGATTGGTAATAAAAGTTTGTCTTGTGTTTAAGATATCCACCATACCTTATGAACCTTGGATAGATCTTGAATTGATTGGTTTACACCTAAAGCTTGTTTTTATGAACTAAAATCTTGACGAAGGTTTAACTTGAAGAAACAATAGATTAGATCACCATCTAATTATCTCAACCAACATGTTATCAAAAGTTATCACAATCATGTGTGTCATTAAGTAGAAAACTAGTCTAAACAAGTGTAGTTTTTAATTTATTGAATTTGCTTATTATCATATTTGCGTACATTAGAGATTTACTTTTAGACTTATATTTCGATTCACTCACAAATCCCTGCGAACGATCCCGACTTACCATCATATCTTGCTATAACGGACGAGTACACTTGCTCGTATGTGTTGTTTCTAGATTTGGTAACTCATCCTTATAAATTTAAAACTTGCACTAACAAATAGCACATCAAGTTTTTGGCGCCGCTGCCGGGGATTTTGATCGTGTTTCTTTAAGTTTTAAAAGTCCGTTTCTTTTCGTGTTCGTTTTCTAAAAAAAAAAAAATCCGTAGCAACCAACCGATCGGATTCACTTCCAACCGATCGGTTTCCCACATTTTTATTTTTATCCGTAGCGTCCATCCGATCGGTTTGGTTCCCAACCGATTCGGATTGATTTTTCTGTTTTTTTTTTTTTCTTGTTCTTTTGTTTAGGTAATTGACTCGATTCTCTTGATAGTTGTATGAACACTCGTTCTACTACTAAAAAGCTTAGTACACCTTTATCCGATCCCGAAAGTTTGTTTCGTAAGAAGAGATCTTCAACTATTCTTAATTGGTTTGATAATCTTTTCGAAGAACACCCAATTTCTAATCTTTTTGAACCAATACCCATGGCTGACGATTTACCCATGTGGTCCGCCCATAGAACCGTAGCACCCACTCCTGGAGCTGCTATTGTTGTCGCCGACCTTGGTGAAAACTTTACCGTTAAAGGTCCCCATCTTTCTATGATCATAGACCGTCAATTCGATGGTCGTTCGCGGGCCGATCCGCATAAACACATTGCCGAATTCATTGAAATTTGTGGCATGTTTCGTTATGGAGACACTAATGTCGATGCTATCAAGCTCAAACTTTTTCCATCATCACTCGCCGGAGATGCCAAAGTATGGTATAACGAATTAACCCCAGGAACTATTAATACTTGGGAGGAGATGAGGCAAGCTTTTGTAAGCCGATTCTTTCCACCTGCCATGTATGATAGACTAATGGGAGAAATCCGTGCTTTTTCACAAAATCCTAATGAATCTCTTGTTGAAGCTTGGCTTCGCATGAAAGATTTGCTTCAAAGTTGTCATTGTCATAATTTAGGACGAGGAACAATAATCCAAATCTTTTATCATGGTCTTGATGAAGCATCTCAAGCAATCCTTGATGCCGGAGGAATTTTCCATTACAAAACACCAAATGAGGCATATCAACTTCTTGAAGATCGAGTACTTCTTAAACTCGATTGGTCAAAAGATTCCAAAACCAAACCCTTACGGAAAACCGTTGCTTTTGCCGAAAGTTCAGATAATTCAAAACTCATGGACAAAATAGAAGCCTTGTCTTCTAAAATGGACTCGCAATACAAAGATATAAAAGGAGAAATGAAAGAAATGCGAGATGGCTGTAATAATTGTGGAGGAAATCACACATCATCCGAGTGTGATGACCAACCTATGAATAGACCCAACGAAGGGGAAGCCAATTATATCCAAGGAGGATATCGTGGAGGAGGTTTTCGTGGTAATTATTACGGAAGAAGTTCTGGAAATTGGCAAGATCACCAACAAAGGGATAACAACCGTGATTTTCAACCTCGAACAGAAAATTCAAACCCAACAAATTCAGATAAAAAGGAAGAATCTGATTTCGAAAAAATGATGCGAGAATTCGTAAATGCTCAAAGAACTACAAATGAGTTTGTAAAAACTCAATTTTTCAATCTCAAAACCAAAGTTGAGCAAGGTCAGAAAAATCATCAAGCTTCTATTCAGGATCTTGAACAAAAATTTGGTAGACTTTCTGATCAATTTTCTTCTCGAATTCCTGGTACATTACCAAGTAACACCCAATCCAATCCAAAACCATCTGGATCAAACGATAAGAATTATCGTCCACCACAAAGCAGAAATGAGCATATCAATGTTGTATTCACTCGAAGTGGTCTCTCATATGATCCACCACCCATTCCTACCGATAATACTCTTATTCAAGATGAGGAGGAAGAAGCTGAGGAAGAAGCAGTTAAAGAAGAACCAATCAAAAAACCAACCGTTCCACCAATAAAGCCTTATACACCAAAAATACCATATTCACAAGCCCTAAGAAAAGAGAAAAGAGAGGAGCGAAATAAGAAGTTTTTAGAGATGATCAAAGAAGTTAGAATTAACATACCCCTCGTTGATGTTCTAGCTGGAATGCCCAATTATGAGAAATTTTTGAAAGAACTTCTTAATAATCGAAACAAGTTAGAACAAATTTCCGCTACTGTTCTTAATGAAGAATGCTCTGCTATAATTCAAAACAAAATTCCACCAAAACTTGTAGATCCCGGAAGTTTTCTTATACCATGTACATTAGGAAACAACATCACATGTGATGCTTTAGCCGATTTAGGTGCAAGTATCAATTTGATGCCCTATTCGTTGTATTCTAAACTTTCCATCAATACATTGAAACCTACTAAGATGAGTAGACGATTAGCCAACCATACATACCAATATCCTGTTGGGGTTGCTGAAAATATGCTTGTTCAAGTTGGTAAATTTGTTTTTCTTGTGGATTTTGTTATCTTAGAAATGGAAGAAGATAGTTGAGTACCCATAATCTTAGGAAGACCTTTCTTAAATACTGCTGATGCAATGATTAAAGTTAAAGGTAAAGAACTTAATCTTGGAGTAGGAGAAGATCGAATTACTTTCTTAATCGATAAAGCAATGAAATATCCAAATTCCAGTGATGACACGTGTTATAACATCGATGTAATTGATGAAGTCACTGAAGAAGAATTGGATGCATTACTTGACGATTCGAAACCATTCATGACTACTTCAGAAAAGATTAGTGAAACAGATTCTGATAAAGAATTTGAGGAATTCATGGAAATTAAATTAAAAGAAGAGGAAGAAGAGAAATTTGAAGATATCACTGAGAAAGATCAGTTGAAAATCAAATCATCTCTAGAAGAACCACCCACTGATTTGGAACTCAAAACACTTCCCAATAATCTCGAATATGCTTACTTAGAAGAAAATTCACTTCTTCCAGTAGTCATATCGTCGTTGCTCGAAACAAATCAAAAAGAAAGACTCGTTTCTGTTCTTAGGAAGCATAAACGCGCTTTTGCGTGGAAAACTTCTGATATTCCAGGAATTAGTCCTGATTTTTGCAAACACAAAATCAATTGTGAAGAAGGTACTAAACTCGTTGTAGAAAGACAACGTCGACTCAACCCAAATATGAAAGAGGTTGTTAAGAAGGAAATCATTAAACTTCTTGACGCAGGAATTATTTATCCTATCGAGGATAGCCTATGGGTGAGTCCAGTTCATTGTGTTCCAAAGAAAGGAGGAATGACTGTAGTGACAAACGAAAGGAATGAGTTAGTTCCTACTAGAACTGTCACTGGATGGCGAGTATGTATTGATTACAGAAAACTTAACAAAGCCACCAGGAAAGATCATTTTCCTTTACCCTTCATGGATCGGATGCTCGAAAGATTAGCAGGAAACAAATACTTTTGCTTCCTAGATGGTTTTTCGGGATATTTCCAAATTCCTATCGATCCAGCCAATCAAGAGAAAACTACATTTACATGTCCTTTTGGAACCTACGCTTACCGGCGTATGCCTTTTGGTCTATGTAATGCACCTGCAACTTTTCAAAGGTGTATGATCGCAATATTTCAAGACATGCTTGAAACATCTATGGAAGTTTTCATGGATGACTTTTCAGTTTTTGGTGATTCTTTTGAAACTTTTCTTTCCAATCTCGATAAAATGCTTGAAAGATGTGAAGCTGCACATCTAGTTCTTAATTGGGAAAAATGTCATTTCATGGTAACTGAAGGAATTGTGTTAGGACACAAGATATCAAGTTCAGGGATGGAAGTAGACAAAGCTAAAATAGATGTTATCACCAAATTACCACCACCAACTAACGTTAAAGCCGTTAGAAGTTTTCTAGGACATGCCGGTTTTTACCGCCGTTTTATCAAAGATTTTTCAAAAATATCACGTCCTATGACTAAACTTTTAGAAAAGGATTCTGTATTTGATTTCAATGCTGACTGCATTAAAGCTTTCGAAACATTGAAAAGTCAATTGACTAGTGCCCCAATTATGGTTGCACCTAATTGGTCACTACCATTTGAAATCATGTGTGATGCAAGCGATTTCGCTGTTGGAGCTGTTTTAGGACAACGTGAAGGAAAACATTTTTGTCCTATTTACTTTGCTAGTAAAACACTCAACAATGCTCAACAAAACTATACGGTTACGGAGAAAGAATTATTAGCCGTAGTTTTTGCATTCGACAAATTCAGATCTTATCTTGTGCTTTCAAAAACGATAGTTTTTACCGATCATTCCGCACTCAAATATTTGTTTAACAAACAAGATGTAAAACCACGTCTTATCAGATGGATTTTATTACTGCAAGAATTGGATATCGAAATAAAAGACAAGAAAGGAGCAGAAAATCTTGTAGCTGATCATTTATCACGTCTCGAGAATCCAAATTTGGAAGAATTAAAAGAAAATGATTATTTTCCAGAAGAAACTCTCATGACGATAGATAAAGATGATGATGAGGAAATACCATGGTTTGCAAATTACGCAAATTATCTTGCAGGAGATGTTCTTAAAAAAGGGATGAGTCACTACCAACGTAGTAAGTTCTTTTCAGAACTAAAACACTATTATTGGGAGAAACCTTACCTTTTTAAGATGTGTAAGGATGGAATGATACGAAGATGTGTTTCGGGTGCCGAAACAAGAAAAATTCTTGATGAATGTCATCATGGCCCAACTGGGGGACATTATGGTCCTTCCACTACAGCTAGAAAAGTTTTTGATGCTGGATTCTATTGGCCTACAATTTTCAAAGAAGCGTATACTCTTGTTCAAAACTGTGATGCGTGCCAAAAATCCGGTAACCTTTCTCGAAGAGACGAAATGCCTCAAAAGAGCATTCAAGTCTGTGAAATATTCGACATTTGGGGAATTGATTTTATGGGACCCTTCCCTAAATCACACAAATACGAATATATCCTCGTTGCAATCGATTATGTTTCCAAATGGGTTGAAGCTGAAGCTCTTCCTACTAACGATGCACGAGTTGTTGTCAACTTTCTCAAAAAGCTTTTTGCTCATTATGGAATTCCTAAAGCTTTAATTAGTGATAGAGGATCCCATTTCTGTAATAAACAAATGGAGAAAGTAATGAAACGATATGGAGTTCATCATCGTTTTGCTACAGCTTATCATCCACAAACTAGTCGTCAAGTCGAAAATACCAATAGAGCTATAAAAAGAATACTTGAAAAAACGGTTAAAGACAATCCTCCGTTTGGTCAAGGAAATTAGATGACGCTCTATGGGCATTTCGTACGGCATATAAGACACCAATTGGTACGACACCATACAGACTCTTGTATGGGAAAACATGTCATCTACCGTTCGAACTTGAACACCGTGCTTACTGGGCGTTAAGAAGCTGTAATCCTGATTATAAAATAGCTGGAGAAAAGAAATTTTTGCAATTACATGAACTTGATGAGTTAAGACTTCAAGCTTATGAAAACTCCATGCTATATAAAGCAAGAATCAAAGCATATCACGATAGAAAGCTGAGAATTCGAAAACAATTCAAAGCTGGAGATAAAGTTCTGCTTTTTAATATGAAATACAAGTTTAAAGCTCCGAAACTCAAGCCAAAATGGTTTGGACCATATGTAGGGAAACATGGGTTTCCATCAGGTTATGTTGAACTTTATGACAAACATGGAGGAAGTTTCATTGTAAATGGGCATCGAATTAAACTCTATTATAATAAGGAGCAATTAAACGTGATTTCTAATGAAGAAATTTCATCTGACTTTGAATATGAAGCTATCACATTCATGGCTCCACACAAGGAAATGGTTCCTTGGGCACACAGTAATGGTTTTATTTATGATGCTCTTCCTATAGCATGGGAAAATGTTAAATTGGAAAACATAGATGAAACAGGATAGGGAATTGTGATAGGAAATGTGTTGTATATCCCTAAAAGGAAACATAACACTAAAACTTCATAATCTATTTCGAAGTTTGAGTCCGGCTGAGGACTCGTTAATAAAACAAGCGCTTCTCGGGAGGCGACCCGTGTGCTTTATTTTATTTTTGTTTTTGATTTTCAGTGTTTATACCCCAAAGTTTTACTACTTAGTCGAACTTAAGTGTGGGGGTGTGCCACTAATTTGAATAAAACTGCAATGTTTTTTGTTTGTTTGTTTTTGTTTCTAATAATGCAGGTGTTGACTACAAGAAACAGAAGATTGGATAACACCGGATATCATGGTTTATTTTCTCATTTTCCCTACTTTCATGCTTTTTCGTTTATCACATTGAGGACAATGTTTAACTGAAGTGTGGGGGGGGGGGTGAGTAGGTAAAATAAGAAATTAAGTCTAATATCGATTTAACTTTTAAATTTTCTTTGTCCTTGTGATCTAGTTGTTTTCACGCTTTTAGGAATAATTTATTAGAATAACTGGATCTATCCACTAGTAAAAGTAGTAATTTTTGAAAAATTTGAGATGTGTCCCGATTAATATTGCAATCCATTTCTGAGATTGATAACATTTGCTAGCACATATTATAACCATTTCCACTGGATTTGAGCCTATTTCATATCTAGCATACATCTTTTATGCTTGAATCTTTTGTTATGAGTGTGCCGGTGATTTTATTTATTCTAGAACTTGTACTTGTAAATCATTACGAGACCGTTGTGAGATTACATTTTTGTAATATAAGTATACATACGTGATAAGAGGCAACCTTAGGATTTTAACCAAATAGCCTTCATTATTGATTTTTAGCTAGTCACATTGATTAGTTAATTTTCAATTTTTAACCCTTTTGTTAGCGTTCATTTCTAACGCTAGATACCCTTAGTTACACCCGTCGAGCCATCCTTTTCGTTTTTGATAAATCCAGAAAAATACAAAAATATTTTACACTTTAAACCTTAGCCTAACCCTTGTCAAAGTCCAAATTGTGGGTTGCTAGTTGCTTGGTTGTTGGATAGTTTCTGATGATTATTAGTTAGCCACACTTCACCAATTATGTGTGTGCCATTCCGACAAAGACGGAGACTGCAGCTTCTTATTTATATTGTTGTGGTGATGCTTATACGAAGTGTGGGAGAGTTTTATTTGTAAAAAAAATAATAAATAATAATAATAATAATAATAATAATAATAATAATAATAATAATAATAATAATAATAATAATAATAATAATAATAATAATAATAAGTCATCGTAACTATAAGGTGACAATTATAGCAAATGTGCTATATATGTGAATAAAGGAAATTTTGTGATATGTTGTTAGCCAATGTGCTACGTATGAAAAATATTATTATGGCGAATCGATGTCTCGTTATTTGAAGAAGAGGAAGATTGTAACTATAATCATTTACGGGTTCGAGGTTAGTTTCGTGACTAGCAACAATGGGACTTAGACTTTATTTTATTTTTCTTTAAAACCAATTTCATAAATATTTCCCATGCCTTATCCCTACTCTTACCAAATTACTTTATCTATCCGGATATTTTAATGGCTTTGTGAGAATGTCAAGTGCAAGAATATTGTAGTGACCATCCGGTTTTTGAGTAATCAAGAACTCGCGCCAGTAATCTATTGTGTTTTCTGTATGAGATGTTTGAACATAAGCCTGGTACAACCCAAAGCCTTACATTAAAACCCGAATAAAAGACCTCTTTGATATGTAGACTTGGTGCTTACGCCATTGCGGTGTAGTTTTGTTTCTTGTACAAGCCTATGGTAATAATTAGATCATGACTGAGCAATGAGTGTGATTTCTCTTATATATACTCCACTTCTTAAATAAATGAGTGATTGAGTGAATTATACTTCGTTCCTTTTTCGTGAGGTGTTTAGAAATGTTAATCAAGCAAGAAAATCATTGGGTATTGTCAAACATCTCGATTTTTCACCATTCAAGCTTAAAAAAGGATGAATCTTATCTTGTACTTGTACTTGGTGGATTTGCATCACATTTTTCTAATCATTTTTGGTTACCATGTGGAAATTTAGTTTTCTTCTAGATTTGCTTGAGGACAAGCAAAGCTTAAGTGTGGGGGATTTGATAACGCTCAAAGTTAACATGTTTTTATAAGCGTTATTAGTGTTTTTGTGTATGTTATTTGGTTGTTTTTATATGCTTTTGCCACTAAATCGTATCAAAGTATGTTTTTGTAGCATATGTAGCCAAATGCAGGAAAAATTGAGAAAAAGTGAAGAAAATGAAGTATACGCGATTACACGAAGATTCCCGAGCTCAAAAGTCCAATATATGAAGTAATTCATATGAGAACCTAAGTTTTGTCATCTCAAAGTTCCAAGTTCAGAAGTTAATCAAGTTTGGATAGTACATAAAGAACTACACAAGGAAAAGTCAAAGTCCAAAACAGCCAGGAATTACCATCCGATCGGTTGGAGTGAAACCGATCGGATTGCCATAATAACTTTTCTCCATTCGATCGGTACCAACCCGCAACCGATCGGATGGCCACTACTGCATGTTCTTGCCAACTTTTGTGCACGAATCTTGGTCTTTTGTCCCATGGTTCTAGGCCCTTTTTAGTGTCTTATTATCCAAGTTCAAGCATTTAAGTCCTTATTTATTACCAAGAGTGTTGGACAAGCCTATAAGGACCTCAAAAGTGCATAACTCAACACACCATTGAAGATACCATTTACTCTCATTACTACACACAATTATTATCATCTTCTAGCTCTCTAAGGAGGAAAATTCGTGCAGAAAGAACCAGGAACTTTGGAGGACCAAGGAAGCAACATTTGGAGTCTGAAAATCTCAAGAAATCATCACCAACTCTTAGGTCATCAATACCTTGTCATTTGTTATCAATTTCAAGGCATTGAAAGACTTATAACCATGGATTCTTATGTTAAATATTCTAAGTTTATTTGCATGTTTGCTATGAGTGGCTAGTAATCTTTTTACACTTGTTTTGATGATGTTTTATACTTAGTGATAGTGATGATTGTGATAACATGTTTTAATTCAATTTCAAGTCAATCCTAAGAACCAATTGTACCTTAAGTTTCATCGTGACATTTGTTTAGCCAAGGTTAACTAATTGATAATAGTTTCAAAAGTCGAAAGATTTGTTATTACTCAACTAGTTATAATCATTTGTCTATGAATGATTGTTTTTCACCATAATTATTCTTGACTAAATAAAGAAACAAGAAGTATGATTGTAATGAGAATTCTTTTATAACATCAAATCGGATTGTTTGTAAACCTTTAGTAGGACGAAAGTTTAAATGTTTATAAACGATTGTGACCTTTTTGTCTATGAAGAGGTTACCTTTTGTATTGACCATTTCCTAAGAGTATTTGATTGGTAATAAAAGTTTGTCTTGTGTTTAAGATATCCACCATACCTTATGAACCTTGGATAGATCTTAAATTGATTGGTTTACACATAAAGCTTGTTTTTATGAACTAAAATCTTGACGAAGGTTTAACTTGTAGAAACAATAGATTAGATCACCATCTAATTATCTCAACCAACATGTTATCAAAAGTTATCACAATCATGTGTGTCACTAAGTAGAAAACTAGTCTAAACAAGTGTAGTTTTTAATTTATTGAATTTGCTTATTATCATATTTGCGTACATTAGAGATTTACTTTTAGACTTATATTTCAATTCACTCACAAATCCCTGCGAATGATCCCGACTTACCATCATATCTTGCTATAACGGACGAGTACACTTGCTCGTATGTGTTGTTTCTAGATTTGGTAACTCATCCTTATAAATTTAAAACTTGCACTAACAAATAGCACATCAACGAAGTTCCCTTAAAGGGTAGAGACTGTAACAATTCGCATTTTCAGGTTATTTTCTAATCTCGAAGTTTTACTATTCATTTTTACTATTCACTTTCACTATTCACTCCCGAAATTTTTATTTCATATTCTCATAAGTTAAACTATTTTAATGATAATCCGAGAGTTTGACACTCGTCAGATCATTTCTGCAAAAATCACGAAACCGTGTCTGAGATTTACTTTTAGGTTTAAACGTCATTCAAGCATCCCGATATGTCCATAAAACACTATCAACAATAGAAATATGAATTTCTCTCATTTTACGACAATTCCAAAACTTTTGGAATTTTACGTTTTCCAGTTCAGCGTTTTACGCGAATTACGCGTTTTAGAACAGCGTTTCCAGTTTTAACAGCGTTTAAGCAACCCGATATAACTTATCACTTATTAAATATGCTAAGATAGGTTATATTAATAAGTTCTAACATATTTATAAGTTTCATATTTTTAGGATATCCGATTTTAAGTTTCATGACTTAACCACTTACCATTAGCGATTACCAGGACCAAAACTCACTCTGTAAGCTAGATAATACCAAGTTTATGTATCTAGTCACTCCCCCATCATTATGGCCGACCTAAGGGGTGATTCACCATGCCTTGGTGGCTTGAGATAAGTCTTGAACTTTTGGAATACATGTATGTGTCCAAACTTCCTAAGAAAGCTTCCTAAATATCCTAAATACTTGCACCTCCTCAAGGAAACTTCCTAGGCACCTTCTTAACCCCCTCAACTCACTATAAAACCCCTTGACCCCTCTTCTTAGTCGTTCATACCATCAAAAACACCAAACACACTTCATTTGATTTCCAACTTCAAGTATTAATTCAAGTTTCAAGCTCCAAGTTCACCACATCAAGTCCTTTGCATTCTTTAGTGATTCCATGGTAAATTTACTAGCTACACAAGGTGGTTAGGGACTGAACACATAAGGTTCTTACAAGGTTAGACCAAGCCTAGCAAGGGTTAGCAAGGGTAGTGTTGAAGGATTGGAAGCTAGGGTTTTCGATTGAAGGATTTAGATCTTGTCTTAGTTCATGAGTTCCCTTTTCATTAAGGCCAAAAGTTGTAAGAAACCCTAATACACTTTCTTGCTCAATATCATTTTCATGCTTATTATGTTTCATTCATTCTATATATGGTCTTTGTGTTATGTTCATGATGTATAAAAACTATTAAAACAAGTTTTGGAAACTATATATTAACTTATGTTAAGTAAACAAGAAAACTATTGACTTATATTGAGAACCACGACCAAAATAGAGTAACCATGATATGAAACACTTACTTACTGTTATAGAGGACTTAAAAAGGAAAACATAGCAATTTGAATCACCTAAAACGAGTACACGAGTCAAAAGTTATGGCCATAAGAAGTTAGAGAAACCAAAACGCCAGTCAAAAGTTGTCCGGAACGACGTTTTCGTTTAGAAAAAAGAAGCTCGAGCCCTGAAAATGCTTTACGAGTGAGATTTTTCTTCAAATTCTTAACAGCCCATTTTTATACCAAATGACAATATAATAGTTATGATTAAATGAAACCAAGAGGTCTAATGACCTAAAGCCAAGACCACAACCATGGCTAAGGCCAAGGTTGAGTCTCAAGACCATGGAACAATGACCAAGGTCACGGCAAGGCCATGACTAAAGACCATATAAACTTACCTAGGCGAAAACATGAACTAAAGAGTTAATGGCAATATCAATATCCAATTTGGATCCTCCATCAAAATAACCATGAGACTCATTGTAATAACAATCTTCATCCAAAAGTAAACTTTCCTAAGTTTATTCAAATATTGGACATGTAACTTTTCGGATCAAAACTTATATATATATATTTTATCAAATACTACAATAGTAGGGAGCCTCATGTGAGGGGTTCATTAAGTAAGCCGTCGAGATGAGTTGTGGATTTACGAATTAAAGTGTCTTGGCTCCTCGAACGTTTACTACATGACCTCTGAATTATGTCGGCCCGAACGGTAGTAAGCGATATATAAACTATACATGTTTCATAAACCATTTCTTTTCAAAGACTTACACTATACTAAGTACTACATCATGGACTAAATGCAAGACATATATAGGCAATTCTTCATATTCTTTACTCCAATCCTAAGTCGCAACATTCTATTATAGGTTGCTCGTAGAAACCTTCGCGATTCGACCATCACATTCACTACTTGCTATATAACTTAAGGTGAGTTCATAGCCCCACTTTCCATTACTTAATTGTTTTACAAACCCTTGGGGGGAATAATGCTATTTTAAACCGAACACAATGCTTTGAAATTGTATGCTACCTGATTGTTTTATTATTACTAAGTACCATCCTTGCTAAATCCAATATCCCTTATTATGAACCTTTTAATCACTAGTAATAGTGAGCGCGAATATTGTGATTAGGCCTATTGGGATTGACGAATCCCATTTGTATTGACTAAGTTCAAACAAATGCATTAATATTTGAAACATAGGTATGACAGCAAAGTACCTACCGGGATAACTCCGCTGATTGATATTGGTACCCGTTAACGTTTTAGTGTCAAGAGCTTAGTATAATAATAACTGTTTTGTTTTCCAACCATGAGTATGAGTCTAATTAACTCATACTACCAACATATTGTGTTCCACTACTTAACAAACTCTATGAATATCACTCAACCTTTGTGTTGACCTCTTAAGCATGTATTTCAGGTCCATGATGATCAAGGATGGCACGGAAGGGCACAGATATTCAAGAGGGCTATAAATTTTATTATCATTCGAAAATTCATTTAATGTAAATTGTAAACATGGAACCATCTGGGACCTCATTTTGTAATCTCTGATATTTATATAATTTGAATGATAAATCTTTTAAACGACTCTATTAGAGATCGTTTTCTATTATTATGATTGTTGTGCCGTCGAGTAACACCCAGTTTGAATTCCGCTGCATTCATGAATTGGGGGTGTTACACTGACTGCTCCATGGGTTGCAGATAAGTACATTATTAACTCTTCCCCTGGTCGCGGTGCGACAAGTTTAGGGAGTGATGCCAAGTGTTGTTTTAGCTGTTGGAAGGCTTCTTCTGCTTCCTTAGTCCAACGAAAGTCTCCCTTTTTTGTGCACTGCATGAGTGTTTTAAAGAGAGGGAGTGATTTGTCTGCTGACTTAGATAAAAAACGGTTTAGCCCAGCTAGCTTTCCGTTTAATGACTGGACTTCTTTCAGTGTGCGCGGTGAAGGGAGATCAATAACAGCTTTTGTTTTTTCTGGGCAACGCTTGATACCATCAGGTTCTATTAAGTACCCAAGGAACATGCCTTATGTCGCGCCAAAGGTGCACTTCTTGGGATTTAACTTCATGTTTATTTTTTCCAATGTTTTGAACGTCTCCTCGATGTCGCGCACCAATTCTTCCTCTGTGTGGCTCTTGATGACAAGGTCATCAACGTAGACTTCCAAGTTTCGACCTACTTGTTTTTCAAAAGCCATGTCCACCAATCGTTGGTATGTTGCGCCTGCGTTTTTAAGGCCAAAAGGCATTTTTGTGTAGTAGTAGACCCCTTGACTTTTCTTCATCCTCCACTGCTATCTGGATTTGATGGTACCCTTTGTATGCGTCTAGGAAGCATTTAAAAGGATATCTGCACAGGGATTCTATTTTCCAGTCTATCTCCGGGAGTGGGTAGCAGTCCTGTGGACATGCTTTATTGAGGTCTGTGAAGTCCGCGCACATCCTCCAACTGCCATCGCTCTTCTTTACCATCACTGGATTAGAGAGCCAGTCGTGATAGTATACTTCGCGCATAATGCCTGCGTCTACAAGTTTGTGTACTTCTTCCAGGATAGCTTTTGCACGATCTGGGGCCTGGCCGCGCTTCTTCTGTCGTATTGGGGGATATCGTTGTCGGATTTGTAGCTTGTGCTCCATAATAGAGCGTGGCACTCCGGTCATGTGCTTTGGTTCCCACACAAAGATACTCAGGTTCTTCTGCAAGAGTGCGCACACAGTTGCTTTACCTTTGTCAGATAAAGATCCTCCTATCGATATTTGTTGATCTGGGTAATCAGGATGAATAACGACTTTTAAGTTTGGCATCTTTTTTGCGCGCTGTTCTAGAATATTCTCCACCTCACTGGTTAGTGCGTTGCACTCTTTTGGTGGTACTGTGGTGTTGTAGAGGGTGACAATCCCTCCTTCTACTGGAAATTTGAGCATCCCATGTGCTGTGGATGCTACAGCGCGCATGGATGATATTCCAGGTCTCCCAATGATGCCGTTGTACGGTGAAGGAGACTTGATTACCATGGAATTTATCCACGTTGCTGTTGAGTGTTGTTCATCGCCCACAACTACAAGTAAGCGTAATTGCCCCATAGGCCATAACTTTTCTCCTGTGAACCCAGTCAGCGACATTGTAGCTGGTATCAATTAACTTTGTATCTCAGGTCGCAGCCTTTTAAAGCAATGTTCATACAGAATATCTGCGGATGCTCCTCCATTGATATATATGCGGCGGATGTCATGTCCCCCAGTATGTATCTCAATGGTCAGTGGCTCTATTACTGCGTTGTCCGCAGCTAGAGTGGGGAAGGATATCTCCTTTTCTGAAGAGAACTTTTGGCTGACTCTTTGCTTTGTCTTGCGCTGCCATGACTGTATCATGTAGATGATGTCCGCTTTATCTTTGGGAGGCTCTTTCTTGCCTCCATTCCTTTGTCTGTCCTTCCCTTCTTTAATGTTCTTTACGAGTTGATCCATTTTACCCTCCTTTACTAATTTTTCAATTAGTTGTCGTAGCTGGACACACTCGTTGGTGGTATGGCCTTTTTGGCCATGGTATTCGCAGTATCCATTCCCTATGCGCTTGTCTTCTAGGGTGTGCATTGGTGGAGGTTTTGGGAAGTTTGCGCCTTCTGTTACAAATATTTCCCTCAGAGTCTTTATGAGAGGGGTATACTTGTCATTATCTCGTCCACTCCCCTGACTGCGACAATTCTTGCTGCGGTTGCTGCTCTGATCATTGGATTGTCTCCTAGGCTGTTCTTGTTGCCTATAATTTGAGTAACCTTTTTTACTGTCCGCAGTAGCTACTTCTCTTTGGATGAAGGATCTTGTGTGCTTCATTAGTTCATCGAAGGTTTGGGGAACCTTGTCGTTTAACTTCCTAATGATTTCTGGGTTGTTGATCCCATTGATGTGCGTAGGGTTGCACCAAGCTTTACCTCTCAAGGGATCTTGAGAAGCTTACAACCCCCACCAGACAGTGTACCTGATCGACGTAGTATAGTATAATGACAAGTACCGGGGGATTGATCGTTCAGCGAGGAATAGTGTCGCTAGGATTAGAAAACCTAAAGATTAAGTCTAGAGATGAGGGGTGATTCTTTTTGTATTTTTATATTTTTTAGAAAGCAAGTAAAAATCTCGGGTTTGAAGGATTTGGGCGGAATTAGTTGCTAGTCAACTAACCCAATACTAAGATGCAATCAAAATAAAATACTAAAAATGAAATTAAACTATATTAAACTAAAGTTGTGAGCAATAAGTGGAGAAATGTGTTTACTTAGATTTCACTACTCCCTAGATATCTTTTACACGTTAATTACTTTTTATAGTTGCGTGGATGACGGATTGTATTCCTTAATACCATTCATGGGGTGGCGTACTTAACTCTCCAATCCTATGAGTGCCTACTTCACTCCTATGTCGAGCCGGCTAAGAAGCTCCTAACATGGGATCATTAGAATTTACTCATGCATTAAATACAACCAATAAAACCTAGTACACATTGGTTCATGTTTCCTAAGACGTTCAAGCATGTTACCAATTAGAGATCTGCCAGTTTTCTTAAGCCTAACATTGAAATCATTCATCCATTACGACCATAAACAAGTAATCAACACATAATTAACATCTAGGTTTCATTAGATCAAAGCAAACACAAGATAGATCTAGCCTAACATGGTGGAATCAAGACAAGCACAAGATATAGACAACCAACACATAGACATATTGATTGAATTAAAAGAACACTTATCTCAATAGCACATGTAAGGGTTCAAGGGCTGAAAACCCTTGAAAAACCTGTAAAATTCGTATATGGTTCGGCCTTAGGGTTTATCCAAACTTGTTCCTCTTAATGAATGAAAATTAGAAAACTATATATAGATATTAGAGGCTGACGGCGTCAAGAACAAACTTGTGACGCCGTCATCTCGCCGCCAAATAAATCTTCGGACTGCCTTGATCTACATTTGACGCCATCATGTAGTCCCTTTTTGCAGGCCGTCACGACTTTAACTCTTGACGCTCTACTTGTGACGCCTTCATGTTTCTTCTGGGTCGTCATGGTTTTTACTCTTGACGCCATCAGGATTGCCTTCTTGACGCCGTCAAACACTGTTCCCAGCTTGGAAAATTAAGTCTTTGGCGTTTTCTTCACTTTTATGCTCCAAAAACGTCCGAATTGCTTCCTTTTCCAGATTTCACTCCCAAAGTACCAAAAATCACAAAAGGAACGATTTAGGGCAATATTTGATCAAATAAATTCAATTTCGGGCTTAAATGACCCCCTAAAGGTGGTTCATTTTTCGCCTCATCACATACCCTTACACTTGAGATTTGCTTGTCCTCAAGCAAATGCGCTTTTATTCTAATCAAAATACAAGTTAGGGGTCATTTAACACTAATATAAAAGTAATTACAACAAATAATCGTTCCACTAAAGACCAAAGACAAGCACGGAGGTCATATACTAGCACCTCACAAATAGTGTTTAGATACTCACATCTCTCGGGTGTAATAAAGTATAAATTACAATATAGAAACGGAAGATATCTCTCACTACCTGTCATAGCAAAATAGATTACCGTAGGCTTGGGAAAGGATCAAACCTCCACCACATGGCGTAAGCACCTAGGATAAACTATCAAAGAGGTCTTTTAAAGGGTTGTAACGTTAGGTGTAGGGATATGAAATACACGGTTTTGTTGGATATAGGTAGTCTTTACTGGTGGCGAGTTAACAATCTTGGTTAATTACATGTACAATATGGCGTTGCTAAGCCAAGACTAGACTCGACTTAAGCTAATAAATGAAAAATAACAAAAACATAAAATGAACATAGAATGAAAAGGGATGGTAGTCCGTATGTTTTTCTCTTTTTCTTTTTCTATATATATTTTTTTTCTTTTTCTTGCTTTTTTTTTTTTTTTTTTTTTTTGCATACACTCTTACCCTACCATCCAAAATAATACATCATAGGGAATGAACATTCCCCTTACACTTGAATCTTTACATACTTTACAATAAACTAATCTAATGACTCGAATTAAGAAAATCAAAACACTTGGAGTACTTTTAAGATTAACGCACATATGGGGTAATAAATGATGTTCTTCCCCATTACTACATAAAATAAGTACTTTACCCATGAGTCCCAATCGTCCTAAAACAATATGTACAAGGATATGACTCGACTTAGCAACCATGTAATCAATTAGATAGTTAACTTAGGGTTTAATAAATAACAATAATGCACTAAAGATGAGTGCATACACGGAAGGCTAAGGCGATTTGGGTGTACATTTAAGTGGGGTGTAACAAATTCTTCCTTTAAGTAAAATGCTTAAAGTTAGAAATGAAAAGATAGGCTCGGAGGGGTGTACTAGGGGTTTCATGTACTAAAAATGAGTACAACGCTAAGGGTGTGGGAAAAATTAGTTGACTTAACTAGCCAAGTAATATGACTTAAATGGTCAAGTAATTATAATACGGGTTTAACACAAGGGTGATCCTAATGCCTCTTATCATGTAGTAAATCCTACTACACGAATGTAGTCTCACTAGCGGTCTCGGGATGCATCACTAACGCAAGTTCTAGAATCTAAATGCTACCGGTACACTCATAAGCACTAATAGTAAATGCTTTTCCTATCAAATCTAAAGGCGAACCTCACATATTTGGGTGGAAAATTTTTCTGAATGGTACGGTTTTGTGCTAGTCATACAATCTCCTATCCATGAGACGCTTGCTATGGCTAAAGTTTCACTCCTAAATGTTGTAAAAAAATTTAAATTTGGTGCTAAAATTGCACTAACAAGTATTTCTCATAGTTTTATTACACACCTACTATCAAACAAACAAACTCAAGCGAAAGTGTATTTGTAAGGTATCATCATTTTACCCTCCCCTTACACTTAAGATGAACATTGTCCCCAATGTTCAAGTAAAGAATGTAAAAGTGATATAAGTAAAACAAATGAAATCAAATACTCCCCTGATTCGCTCGGTATGGATAATAAGATGGCCAGGTTAGATCTTCCTCCAAGAAAATGAACAATCAAAGCTTCCCTTCCAGAAAAATAATCATCTTCTTGTCATACATAACCTGTTAAACCTGAGAAAATAGACAAGGCAACCTCGCATAAAATCGGCGGCAATCTACATAAGTTACTAAATCCGAAAGATCTTTTAGATGCACATATCCCTCCGGGAGGTCGATTGGGACGTGGGCATAAGGGCCTTTATGACACAATTAATAATTCGATTCATTTTCAATTCGGCCTTGCTCTAGCTTCTTTAGGGGTTATTACTTCTTTGGTAGTTCTCGAAGGCTTCTTTCCTTTACTGAAGAAGGAATAGCGAGACCGCTGGCCTGGCATGGCAGTGTGGGGTGCTCGTCGATCTCTCCGAACCATTATACCCCAAGCCACGGCGAAACAGCCCAAGCGCAAGTAAGCTTGGCCGCCCAGCGTCCTCAAATCATTCAATGTCATCAGTTGAGAATGTATGAAGTTTACAGATTTCCTGGAGATTATAAAACTTAACAATTCAACAAAAACTTTAAGACTCCGTTAGAAAAACAAAACCGGTAAAATTTCCAGATTTTTACACGTGACGCCGTCAAGAGCAAGCTCATGACGCCGTCAGAAGTGACCTGCAGAAATTATTATGTTAAGTTTCTGGAAAATTTCTGGAAAAACTTGGTCCTACTTCCTGGAAAATCCTGCAAAACTTCATTATGACTCGATACAAGCATTTGACTCTAACAATTACGAATATACATGTTCACTTAATATTGTAGAGAGTCATGATTGGTTTGTTTCTTAAAAACATATTTGGGGTTTCCCCTTACACTTATCTTTTGCAAAAATACCTTTTGTTGAAGTTAAGACTAGGCCAAAACAACAAAGTAAAGTATTTCCACTTTTTAGTTTAGAAACATGATCTACCAACAATAAAAATAAAGCATGCATACGGAAGCAAATAACAAACAAACAAAATAAAAATCACACAAAAGCATGGGTTGCCTCCCAAGAAGCGCTTTTCTTTATTTACGAGTCTTGTAGCTAGACTCAAGGTCATGGGTTACTACGTGATACGGGTGAGTTCCTCATTGAGGACATCTTTGGGATCAAACTTAGGTTTCAACTTCCTATCAGTTTTCTTAGTACGGTATGACCTTTCAAACTTCTCTCCATCTGGATCATACAAAGTCATCTTCATATGCCATGATCCGTCACCTTCTTTAGGTGGCTTATCCCACCTCCATTTACACTTATCTCCATCACTTTTCCACTTGTTCATCTCTATGTTAATAGGCATTACGCTCAAGAATTCAATCATCTTCCTAAAGACTAAGGGGTCCTCAAAAGGATCTAGCTCTTCATCTCTAGCTATGAGTGGTTCCACCGAATGTGTCTTTTCGATGAAGTCTTTTTCTAGATAGAATGGGCGTTGAGGTCCTATAAAGTTCCTTTCTATCCAAGGTTCATATCTAGATGGTCTCCTATTCATTTCTACCCAATGTGGTGTCGGTTCATCATCACAATCATAGCTATGTTTCTTAACATCGTACACCGACCAAGTGTCGCCTTCACCTACCGCTATCTTAGACTCCTTACAATCTATCATGGCGCTAGCGGTTGCTAAAAATCCTCTTCCTACCAACAATGGGCATATAGTGTCACTAACCATGTCTAGGACGTGAAAATCCGCTAAGATAGTTAACCTTCCTACGTGAACTACTACATCCTTAATCATTCCAACCGGGTGGGCAATACTTCCATCCGCTAGTCCTATCAATACCTCCATCTCTTCTAACTTTCCTAGCTTAAGAGTGGTGAATAGGGATAAGGGAATCAAGTTGAGGCTTGACCCTAAATCGGCTAGTGTGTCGAAAGCTTCGGATCTTCCTATCTTACAAGGCAAAACAAATATACCCGGGTCATCAAGCTTTTTAGGCAACTTGTTTTGAACGAAGGCGGTCCCATTTTTACCTAGTTTAAACTTCTCATACTTTTCTAGGAGGGCACTATAGTAGGGAGCACGAGCTAAGACATCAATGACGGGGCGTTCAAGGTGAAGTTCCTTGAATTCATCTTCAAGGTCTTGCGTAGGAGGTGTTTCAACTATACTTTTGACCGGTTTTTTATCGGGTGTCTTATTTAATTGGTCCTTTTGAAGAATTTGGTTTTGTTTGAAACACGTGCTCGTTGATTTAACCGAGTAGTATTGTGGACACGAAGTGGGTGACGAAACTGATGATATGGAATTAACGTTTAGTTTCGGATTCTTGACCGTGTCGCTTGGGAGTGCTCCCATTTCTCGGTCATTGAGAACTTTCAACAATGCATCAATTTTGGTGGTCATCTCGCTTTGCTTTTGTTTGAAATCGGCTTCAAACTTAGCTATGCGAGCTTCTTGAGATGCCATGAACTTAGACATCAATCCTTCAAGATTGTTGGTACTACCATAGTTGTTAGAGGGATTGTTGTTGAAAGTACAGTTAGAGGGTGGACCGTTTGGTTGGTAACGATTAGGTGGATTGGAAGAATTGGCTTGATTTTGTTTCCACCTAAGGTTTGGGTGATTTTTCCAAGAGGGGTTGTACGAATCACCATAAGGGTTTGGCTCGGGTTTGAAAGTGTACCACTTATCTCCCGCTTCGTCGGTACGCAAGGATGCGTAATCCGCAAAAGCTGTTTCGGGGAGTTCCACACAATCACGAGTGTCATGGGGACCACCACATAATTCGCATGAAGAAGTGATTTTGTTCACTTGGCTTGAAGGCTTAGGAGCTTCGTAAGATTTCATGAGAAACTTGACTTGGTCCTCAAGTTTCATGATCCTACGGTCGGGAGTGCTAGAGTTGTTCGAAGGCAAAGATATTGCCTTGACCGTTTTGTGCAAATCACGGGGATCATTCCAACTTTCGTTGTCATAGAGAGCAAGATCTTCTATGAGTTCTCATGATTGTTCCGCACTTAGATCACGTAGCTTACCACCGGCCGATTGGTCAATGGCTCGCCTCGTGGAGAGATCGATATGGTCATAGAAGATTTGGACTTGGAGCCAAAGATCTATGCCATGATGAGGGAATTTTTGGAGTAAGTCCTTGAAACGAGTCCATGCTCATAAAGAGATTCATTTTGATGTTGTTGGAACATCAAGATGTCATTTCTAAGCTTAGTAGTTCTCCCCGGTGGGAAAAATTGAGCAAGGAAACGAGTGGTGAGATCATCCCATGTGGTGATGGATCCCGCGGGTAAACGCTCAAGCCATTGACTAGCTTGATCACGTAGAGAGAATTGGAATAGGCGTAATCGGGTTGTTTCTCTAGTTGTAACATCTAGGTCTATGGAATCTACGATTTTAAGGAAATCCTTAAGATGTTGATTTGGATCTTCGGAACGAAGTCCATGGAATGCACATCCGCTTTGCACCAACCGGATGGTGTCGGATCGCAAGGGGGTCACATTGGCTCCGGTGAGCTCAATGGTGTTTCGGTAGCCTTGGTGGCTAGGTCGGGAATACTCTCCTAAGGTTCGGGGCCTAAGAGGTTCTAGTGGTGGGTTTTATTGTGGTGGGATGACGGGTTCAAAGATGTTCCCATCGTCCATGATGTCGGGTGGTGAAGAGTTACGAACAAAAACACAGAGAAATAAGATAGACTAAAGAGAACCTAAAAATAAAAATAAAATCTTACACGAAAGGAATCTAGCAAGTAGACCTAATAAAAAGAGATTCTAACCTAGCAATAACTATTACCCGGGCTGCGGCGCCAAAAACTTGCTGTGCGTAGGGTTGCACCAAGCTTTACCTCTCAAGGGATCTTGAGAAGCTTACAACCCCCACCAGGCAGTGTACCTGATCGATGTAGTATAGTATAATGACAAGTACCGGGGGATTGATCGTTCAGCTAGGAATAGTGTCGCTAGGATTAGAAAACCTAAAGATTAAGTCTAGAGATGAGGGATGATTCTTTTTGTATTTTTATATTTTTTAGAAAGCAAGTAAAAATCTCAGGTTTGAAGGATTTGGGCGGAATTAGTTGCTAGTAAACTAACCCAATACTAAGATGCAATCAAAATAAAATACTAAAAATGAAATTAAACTATATTAAACTAAAGTTGTGAGCAATAAGTGGAGAAATGTGTTTACTTAGATTTCACTACTCCCTAGATATCTTTTACACGTTAATTACTTGTTATAGTTGCGTGGATGACGGATTGTATTCCTTAATACCATTCATGGGGTGGCGTACTTAACTCCCCAATCCTATGAGTGCCTACTTCACTCCTATGTCGAGCCGGCTAAGAAGCTCCTAACATGGGATCATTAGAATTTACTCATGCATTAAATACAACCAATAAAACCTAGTACACATCGGTTCATGTTTCCTAAGACGTTCAAGCATGTTACCAATTGGAGATCTGCCAGTTTTCTTAAGCCTAACATTGAAATCATTCATCCATTACAACCATAAACAAGTAATCAACACATAATTAACATCGAGGTTTCATTAGATCTAAGCAAATACAAGATAGATCTAGCCTAACATGGTGGAATCAAGACAAGCACAAGATATAGACAACCAACACATAGACATATTGATTGAATTAAAAGAACACTTATCTCAATAGCACATGTAAGGGTTCAAGGGCTGAAAACCCTTGAAAAACCTGTAAAATTCGTATATGATTCGGCCTTAGGGTTTCTCCAAACTTGTTCCTTTTAATCAATAAAAATTAGAAAACTATATATAGATATTAGAGGCTGACGGCGTCAAGAACAAACTTGTGACGCCGTCATCTCGCCGCCAAATAAATCTTCGGACTGCCTTGATCTACATTTGACGCTGTCATGTAGTCCCTTTTTGCAGGCCGTCATGACTTTAACTCTTGACGCTCTACTTGTGACGCCTTCATTTTTCTTCTGGGTCGTCATGGTTTTTACTCTTGACGCCGTCAGGATTGCCTTCTTGACGCCGTCAAACACTGTTCCCAGCTTGGAAAATTAAGTCTTTGGCGTTTTCTTCACTTTTATGCTCCAAAAACGTCCGAATTGCTTCCTTTTCCAGATTTCACTCCCAAAGTACCTAAAATCACAAAAGGAACGATTTAGGGCAATATTTGATCAAATAAATTCAATTCCGGGCTTAAATGACCCCCTAAAAGTGGTTCATTTTTCGCCTCATCACCCATTCATGAACCCTGAGATTTTTAGGACTTCGGGACACGCTTTTACGTATATACACTCATCTTTAAAGCGTTCCATATAAGTGCTGGTTGATTCCCCTTGACGCTGTTTTACTCTGGCTAGTTCAACTGGGTTTTTAGCGCACTTCTTTCTTTGGGTGAAGTTTAAACGGAATACTTTTAACAACTCTTCAAACCCGCCAATGCTTCTTCGTGGAAGCTTGCTAAACCACGTGTGCGCATTCCCTACTAAGGTGGAGTTAAACATATGGCACCACACAGGTTGTGGCCAATTTTCGATAGTAGCAGCGGATTCGAAAATTTTTAGGTGGTCTTCCAGATCACCTGTTCCATCATATGTTTTAACATTAGTGGGCATGCGCCTTCTCTTATGATCGGAGTAATCGCTGATGCGTCGTGTAAATGCATCAACTTTCTGGCGACGCCACGGAAGAGACATGTCTTCGTCTTCTTCCTCGAGACGTTTTCCTCTAGACTTCCAGTGTCCTGTTTCCTTATCCTCGTTGTCCGAGGAGTCACTGGAGGAAGAGTAATCTCTTTTGCGGCGCTTGCGCCGGCTTCCTTCAGGGGAAGAGCTTGAGGGGCTTTCACTTGGGGATGTTCTCCTCCTTAATCTGTCGTGAATTCTCCTGCTCCCAGACCTGGAGGAACCTTCGCTTGGTGAATGTTGACGTCCTAATCGGTCTTGTATCCTTCGACTGCCAAGTCTGGAATGAACATTAGTGCGCCTCTCGCCATCTTCATATTCCTCTGAATATTGCGAGTCAGATATCGTACCAAGCCTATCATGGATAGTGGTACGTCTTTCGCTATTTTCGTGTCTTCCTCTTTGGTGGCGCGGTGATGATACTTCGCGTTCAGGGCCAAAGTTGAGCCGGGCTTGCAGGCTCGTACTTGACCTTCTCTTGGCTTCTTCTTGCTTGAGGGCGGTTAGGGTTTCATAATTTTGGGATACAAAATTACTTAATGTTAGATCAGGTGCGTCCTCGTCAGCTGCAAGAATATCTGCCTCAGTATTGGGCACCCTATCTCGGTTAGGTGCGCCAGGTGGCACAATGTTGTCCACTATAGGTGCCGTTTGGTGGGGAGTATTGAAGAGGGTGCTCTGAAGTTCTTCAACGTTTGGGACCACTGTAGTGGCTTGGGTAGTCCTTATAGGTAATTCTACCGCTGGTAGAGGTAGGGTTGGTCCTGTTTCTTGGTGACCAGGCGCACTGGTTGTTGCAGAAGCCTGCCTAGGGGTCGAATCTTGATGGTTCTTCCTCAGGGGGTCACGTGTTTTTTCCAACTGCGGAGTCCGCTGGCTTGAGTTTTTGTTCTTCGACATTCTAGTTCTTAGTTCTTAGTGTGGGTCCCACGGATGGCGCCACTTGTTGATACAAAAGTTGGGCGCTCCTAGTTTGGGCTTTTGCTCTCGTACCAATTAGCTCTTAATGCTTGAAACCAGCGCACTAAGAAAACAAACAAACACCGTTAGGCTTATCGTGGGATTGTCTCCCACGATTATCCTCCGGCGTGAGAGTAAGTAATCGGTTTTAGGGTTCTCGTAAAGAGTTAGGGTTTGTGAATCGTACCTTTAATGAGAATTATGTCATTCCTTTTATAGGCGCAGAACCCTTGCAGGTTTCGTGCTCCTTACGTTTCGCACGCATGGTGCTTATCCGGTCCAAGGATCTTTATCCATAGATAGAAGATCCTTATCTAAACCATAAATAGTTTGTTTGGGCTTTGGGTCTTATGTGAGCCCAATCCCGTTAACAATGCAGCCCAAGTATAATAGCCCATTCATGGTGGGTTTGGGCCTTAGTGATGTTTATCATTTGAGCTCGTGGCCGAATATAGGCTATACGTCATCATATATATATATATATATATATATATATATATATATATATATATATATATATATATATATATATATATATATATATATGGAAAATATTAGCTACAATTAATTGTAGCTAACTCCCTACATTTTTGTGCTATATTCTGTGGGTCTCTGAGTCCATTTGTGGGTCCCTGATTTATTTTTGTGGGTCCTGAATCTTTTCTAATGTAATTTTAATGAAGGATTTTAGCTAGTTGGCTACAATAATTGTAGCCAACATATCCTCATATATATATATATATATATATATATATATATATATATATATATATATATATATATATATATATATATATATATATATATATATATATATATATATATATATATATATATATAGTGAGGATCACGTGCGGATACAATTTTTTAGTGCGGACGTGCGGATGGATCTGGACCGCCCATTCCAGATCTGATCTTGACTTTTTGTAAAAAAGTCAAGATCTGACGCTAATATCACGGTACCAATTGATCATGAAAACGATTTTTTTGATTTTTTTCCTTCTCAGCGATCCTTACTCTAGTTGTGTTCTTTTGTTTTTTTTTATTTTTTCAGATTTTTCTGAGCACTTTTTTCTTTTTTGATTATGAGTGCTAATGTGATATTAACGATATTATGAGTGGTACCGTGATATTAAGCTTTTTTACATATAAAAATGAACCGTGATATTACGATATTAAGAAAAAGTTAAAGTGATATTAAAAAAAATTAACTTTGATATTAAGAAAGCATGATAGTTATGGCGATATTAACAATTTTTATTAAGAAAAAGTTTTTACGATATTAAAAAAGTTATTGTGATATTAAATTTTTTATTAAAAAAAAAGTTTTCAGAATCTGATTTTGACTTTTTTACAAAAGTCAAGATAAAGCATGATAGTTACAGCGATATTAACAATTTTTATTAAGAAAAAGTTTTTACGATATTAAAAAAGTTATTGTGATATTAAATTTTTTATTAAAAAAAAAGTTTTCAGAATCTGATTTTGACTTTTTTACAAAAGTCAAAATCAGATTCTGATATCACAATACATTTAACGATGAAAACGATTTTTTTTTTAAATTTTTTTCAGCGATTCTTAATTATTTGTTGTCCTCTTTATTTTTTTAATTTTTTCAGATTTTTTTGAATTTTTTTCAGAAAAAAAGCTAATACGATAGTAACGATCTTAAAAAAAGACGGGATATTTACGATATTGCCACTCCGCCTTTTTCAGATGGTTGACTAGATGGAAGGCTGAGATTCGTCCGTACCATCCGCACTAAAAGACAAAAACGTACCTGATCCTCACCCTATATATATATATATATATATATATATATATATATATATATATATATATATATATATATATATATATATATATATATATATATATATATATATATATATATAAAAGTGGGCTACGATGGACATCCATAAAAGGCTACTCCTATACACAAAAGAAAAGGAGATTTGATGGTGAATCTTGAATAAGGTTTCCACTTTGCATAGGCAATATTCATTTTGATATTATATTTTGGTTCGTAGTTCTTTATTGAAGAATGATGATGCACTTATTAACCTTTAATGTGTCATCATATGTAATATCTCCTATCGTGCATAGATTTTTAATCGATCTGTGTAACATCACAACGCAATGACATGTAATTTATACTACATTATGATGATTGATGTATTTGAGATTATTCTATAATTAGAAAAGCTTAAAATTCAGACTTTTTTCTTGCTTATTATGGAAAGATTTCAAATTAATTTGTTAGAAAGCAAGTTGGTTAGGAAGCGGCGTGTTGTTCAAACTAAAGTTATCCGGCTTAACCATCGCGAATATCTCTACTTATAAAACATGAAGACAACTAAATGTACAATCAAATAACACAAAATATAATCGCACAGTACCCGCTGCCGCATTGCGCGGGTACCGTTCAAGTTACATATAAACCATGCAAGTATTTTACATTCATTGGCCCAAGAACTGAAGAAAGGCAGAACATATATACGTTGATTTTCAAAAATAACTAAATAAGCATGAAGAATTCTCTACGCCTAGTACACGTAAACTACAATACGGGACCTACAATGATGTCGTTATTTAAAACACGTCTACCTTAAATAATACCAATAAATTTAAGGGATTTGTAACGGGAATAAATGTGATTGTTCTAAAGAGCTTTTTTAACCTTAATCTATAGCGACACGCAAGTAACTGATTTTTAATGTTATATATCTATTGAAATTCTTATCAAAATTAACACATTTATAATCGTCTTGTAACGAATATGTTATACGAACTTCTTGTTTTAAACAGATTATACGAGTATACGACTCCTCAGTTCCTGTTCCTCTCTAAATTTCACGCTCTCCTTCTTTAAGAATTGGCCGTTGTTCGGTCATTGTTTTGGCCTTAGTAAAAGCTAAGCTGTTATTTTGGTGTTCTTTTTTATCACATTAAGTTGTGTTTGGTTGTTATTTTAGCACAATGTAAGATGCTTTTTCATGCAATATTTATTGGGTTTAAAAAAATTACTGTTGAACGAATTTATGAAGATAATATATTTTTGCCCTTAATACGCTAATTTTCTAGCTCCATCACTAGTAATAGAGATCATATGTGATAATTATCAGATGTGATAGAGATCACATGTGGTTTCTGTGTTTTGTCAAACTTTAGCAAATTCATTGCTTTAATCCATAAGTCGAAACATATTGTGTTATCGGAAAGTAATAAATGTCTTGTTTCTACAAAAAACGGTGACGTTTTTGAAATTTTGTACAAAGGTTATGTTCATTTTATTTTACTACACGTTTTAAATGTTCGAACATTAAAATTAGCGTTAAACCATATGTAATATCTAATGCAAGTTTCAACAATGATAAACAAAATGACAAAAAAAAAATGAGAGAAGCAACAAAACAAAGTTTATCAAAAGCATATCAAAATGACATTTTATTGAAAGATAATTAAATGTTTGTCGTAATAATATAATTTTTACGCTTAACGTTAACAATTAAAAAATATTATTTTATTATTAAAAGTTGGGAGTGGGTTTGTTCATTGATAAAAAAATAAATTGCTAGAATTGATCTTTAGTTATGTAGATTATTATTATTATTGTAGATTATTATTATTATTATTATTATTATTATTATTATTATTATTGGAATCTCTTCCTTTTACTAAAAATATAAAAAGAAAATGGTCTAACTATAATTTACTTAAAACTCTTACAATGAGAAAACTATACTTACTATTATGCCGTTAAGTATTATTATTCTACTAAATTAAACACATAATTTTCTCTAAACTTGACAATATCAATAAGATGAAAATGCATGACAACAATGTACTAACTATTTAAATGTACGACAAATTTTTGAAATCCATGTTACTATTCTACTAATTAAACTATTTAAATGCATGTTCCTCATAACTATTTGAATGGATACCAACTTAACCAAAACACTTACGCTGTGTTCTTCAGTTTGAGGGAAGGGAAACAGAAAAAGAAAAGGAAAGGGAAGAGAAACAGAAAAGAAAAGGAAAGGGAAGATCGAATACAGTGATATGTTCTTGAGTTATGCTGTAAACCAAATGAAAAGGAAAATAGCTAGGCTAAATTACAATCTTGCCCATTGTTTCCTGGGTCAATCTTTCAAAAAAAGGGGGTATTTAGTCTTTTCACCAACTACAATAATGTAGTGGTCCCTTTCCGCCCAAATTTGGCCGGAAGATTATAGCCCAAAAAAATCCGCCCCTTTCCTCTCTAATTCCATTTCCTTTCATGAGTTTTCTTCCATAAAAAACTAGAGAACACAAAATATAGTAAGAATCCTTTCCTTTCTCCCCAAATTACAACTCAAGAACACAGCGTTAGTCACAATATTGCAACTTTTGCCGGTATAACATTATGTCGATAATCACGCTACTTAGTAGTATTAGATTGTTCTTCTAAAACTCAACAACAACAAACAATACTCAATCTCGTCGAAACGAAGTATGAGGGAGGTGAAAGATAGACAGCCACACCCCTACCCGAATATTGTTCTTCTAAAATTAAAAATACTAAAGAACGTTTGTACGTTACTATAGAAATAAAACGTATCGTTTTCTGTAGAATTCATATAACACTATAACATTTTTTTTTTTATTATTTTATAACTCGGATTTATAATACTTAAGAAAAACCATGGTTGTCAGAATCCCGATCATGATCTTAGGATCTTACCATTTTACGATACTGTAAAGTAAAAACGATCCGGATCTACATAAGATTTTTGAAAGCTTAAGATCTTATAGGATCTTGATCTTGACCAAAGGATCTTAAGATCTAGATCCGATCCTACTTTTCTCAGATAGCAAACTAAAAAACTGTTAATTTCTGGATTATTTTTTGTAGAATTTAAAAAACAACATGTTAATCTTATTAAATATTTCATAATCATAATTTAGGAAAACATTCCGATGAAATATTCATATAAATATGTGTTTATGATATACAATAATTTGTAAATTTGTATAATATTACAAAAACTATTAAGAAAATGACATTATAGTAAGATTTTAATATCTCGATCCGATCTTACAATCACCATATTGCAAAGACGAAAACGATCCTGGGTAAGATCCCGATCTTGAAAACCTTGAGAAAAACTACGTTAAATTGCTTGTAATGCACCACTTTGTAATCAACTACAGAAATTAGCCTTTCATATTGATAATAAGCTTTATTGATTATTCGCTGATTGTACTTTAAATTAACTTTATTAGGATTATCTTCTAGATTTACTATATTAGTTTAAGACATTTAACTTTACAAAGGAATTACTACCTCTGTCTCATAATTATAGTTCACTGTTGACTTTTTAAGTCTTCGTTTTATAACTTTGACATTATATATTTTTATTGGTGTTATATAATACTTGATAAAGACTATACAAATAGAAAATACATTCAAAACTTAATTCTTTCATATATTTTGCATTAAGTAATATATAACACAAATAAAAATATTTAATGTCAAAGTTAAAAACTAAAAACAAAGTCAACAGTGGACTATAATTATGGGACAGAGGGAGTATAATAAATACCAGGTTGCTCATAAAAGATTCTTCTTTTCAAAATAGATTCAACATTCTACAATATTATTACTTTATCAAAGACATAAAACACGTACAATCAATAGTAAAACCACTTTTACTAATTTACGGACCTATACATGAACCGCTCCTACTAATGTTTTTAAGATCGAGATTCTACCTTGTATCATTTTCGTTTTTCAAGATCGTGATCGTAAGATCGGATCGAGATCGTAAGATATTATCATTTTTTAATGATCTTTGTAATATTATTTAAATCTACAAATTATTATATATCATAAACACGAAATTACATGAATGTTTCATGAAAATGTTATCCTATATTACAAATATGAAATATTTAAGAAGAATCACATGTTGTATTTTAAATTATATAAAAACATTAACCATAAATTTGTAGTTTTTAAGTTTGCGGTTCGAGAAAAGTAATATCGGATCAGGGTAGATCCTAAGATCCTATGGCCAGGCCGTCAGGATCAGGATCCTATAAGATCTTAAGCTTGTTAAAATCCTACGTAGAATCCGGATCGTTTTTGCTTTGTAGAATCATAAAATCGTAAGATCTTAAGATCAGGATCGGGATCTTAACAGCTCCTACTATTTCACAATCAACATCACCAACCAAGTATTTCTCTTAAAATGACCCACAAATACCAATATCATCAACGCACAAAACCCACACATGTAAAGGCTTAACAGACACCCTAACTTTAAATGACAAAAACGCGATCTTTGATTCATGAATAAAAAGATGGATATGTATTGATCCAATGTGTTGTCTCAAAAGTTCATGGAGCTCATATGGACATCTTGCAACTTTCCCAGACATTTATCTTAAACTAACTGCCTTCTTTTCTAGACGTGTAAAGGCTTTAATATGTCCTTTTTAAGGTAGTTATGATATCATAGATGATTAACAACCTTAAAGTCGCGATGTAAAGATTCCGTCTTATCTATGTCATTAAGGAAACCACCACTCATTTTACATTCGATCATAGTATCATCATCATGCGTGTCAGATAAACATCACAAAACAAATATTTAATATACACATATTTTGTGTTTTCCATAATTTATGGAACAAATCCGGCATGCAACACAGTGTATCATTAGGGTAGTTATAGTAGTAGTTATCACTTATATATCATATCTTCAATATAGAGCTAAACCACTGCAACACCTTTGTCAATATGCTTTGCTCTTTCTACATATCTTGATAGTCTCTAGATGATTTTACGTAGCTTGTATGTAAAATGTATCCCAATAATGGACGAATAAATGAAAACCAGCATGTTCCTAGCTAGTGTACTTAGAGATCCACTGAACAATTTATTTTAAGTGTGACCGATACAAGCACGAGTGCACGACAGATTCAAAATTTTAAGACGTAGAAATTACTTAGCCACCCGATGTCATAAGTTACCTACATATGTATGTTAGATTATGGACATTATTTTAGTAGTCGTATGTTAGGATCGAACTCGAGATCACGGGATTGCACACAATACGTATCAAGAGAAAAAGAAATAATTATTTATAAATGTTATACGTAATTATTAATAAACACAAAACTAGTAACGACCGTTAGACGAAGATTAGGAAAGTAATACTAATGAATATTTGGAAACAAGGGAAGGTTCTAGAATCCCTTGGGGATTCTCCAAACCGATCGGCCAAGGAGGTTTCCACACCTCCTTTGTGCCTTGAGCTCCAAGTTTCAATTAGTATATATACAAACCCAAGATGTATTATTTTTATATAACTTGTACACACACATCTTGGTGTTTTCTCTCCTTCTCTTTGTCCCATTGTCGATCCATCAAACAATCCCATAAGGGATTTGATTTTATTGATCAAACTAAGTTTTGTGTTTAATTTACTTGCACAAACTTTTTCTTGAATTAGTACGTGTGTACAAGAACGTGATTCAAACACATTATTGTTTGATTCTTGGATTGAATTACAAAAGAGGTAAGGGATAATTCTTATAATCCACATAAACCCTAATTAGGGTTCTTGATTGAAAATTGCAATTTGATTCTTGTTCGGGCTGGAATCACAAAGGTATATTTACTATTTAATATTGATTAATTAATTACATGTTATATGATCTTGTTATAATTGTTTCCGCTATGCTCACTTGATGTGTTTGGTTTATTTTATATGATTGTCATGATATTATAATTCCAACAGTGGTATCTAGAGCCGTTATAATATGTAATTAATTATCGAAACGCATAAAAAATTGGATCTTGATTCGTTTAGTTACATGTTTTTAGAGTTTTTAGATTCCTAACCCTAATTTTTTTTTATGGATCGATTTAGACCTTAAAGGGTTTTAGGGTTTTGGTTTTGATTTTTAATATGATTAGAAACCCTAGGATGTCATGTAATTTGTTATGCGTTTTAGTAAACGATCTTGGTGCAATATGTTAATTGTTAAGCTTAATCCATGAAAAAATGCATATTTGCATGGATTTTATTGTGTGATAATTTAAATGATTTAAATTAGATATATAAATATAATTAATTGTTAAGTTATATCAAAACATGTAAATTTATTAATAGATGTCGAATTGGGGAAGACTCCAATATTAAGTAATCAATTATGTGCTATGTGGTATTTGTTTAGTTTTGGCTTACGCAATTGATTTATCGATGTATGTGGCTCTTTTTTCTTAGAAGAAGAAAGCCTTAATTGAATAAATACATTATACACCTAGACTTGATTATTAATAGGACTATTGAATAATATTTGCATGTGGCTACAAGTTTATACATATTTAATTGTTATGATTATGTATATATTTATTTGGTTATTTTATTTTTTTTATTATGTATTACTTGTTTTTTGTTTATTATTATGTTAGACATGTTTATAAACGAAAAAGGGTAATTTTTGAATGGAAAAATAATATGGACTAAATAAATGGCGAAATTATTTTGGTTTTAAGAGTTTAAATTTTAAAGGATTGGTTGATTGATGTTTTTGTACATAGTGTGCGAAAGGCGGACTGAAGGTTGCCATACAATGTGCTTGTAGAGAGGGGTTATTAAAGTCCATGCACCTACCGGTTCTCTACAACCGCTTGTGTGCCGACTCTAGACTTACCTATATCACTATATTACGTACATTGTCATCTTAAGGGTGAATTCACCACAATTCCACAATGATTATCCGAAACACTAAGCCTTAGGGCTTATGCAAAAGTACGATATAGTGGACGATAATTGTTGGTAATTCTTTAATTGGTGAACCCGATACCTCAATCAAAACTTTGTGATTTTACTCTTAGCAAATTGGTAATAAAAATGTTTTGTAAAACCAATGTTATGAAGTTGTATGCATGCTTCTTCATACATTATTTTGATCACATTAAAATTAATACCCTTATAAAATTAAGTCAAATGTCATCTAATTAAGAACACTTGAAGTTGTAATTTACGTCATGTGAGAACTTGGCGAGATTACAATTGAGAGGTAAATTTCATAAATTCATTGCTAGCAGATCAACTGATGTGATGGATTTATGAGTTTGCAGTTTTTAAGTTAGACGACTTAAATTGAGTAGGAAGTGAGATCTTGGACTCAAGGCATTAAGATGGGGATCAAACATGCTTACATTACAAAAGTTTTGTGATTGTAAATCCCATAAATCTAGGAATTGCAATATGATATTGGCAATTATTGTTCGACAATTATCTTGTTGAATACTATCATTACTAGCAGATCAACTGATGTAATGGTACTATGCCAATTAGGATCCTAGCTTTAAGGAAATACTATGGTTTATATGAATATTTACCAATGGGTATTTTATTTTCTTAAACATTTAATTATCGAAAATAGTGAAATTGAATTTTATAATTCGTTTTAATGTATTAATGCAACGTTCAAACCGTAAACGTATTTTGGCTTTGGTAAATTGATCTAGTTCTGTTTTCAAACAAATGTTTGATTAAGAAATAATTACTTAAAAGACAAAAGAAGTCTCCTTTCTATGAAGGAAGAGTGAGACACAATCCTATTCCTTTTCATGAATGAGAAAGGATAATAGGAATATGAGATATGTCTAAATTCTAATATAACTCATAGCAAATTTTTAATAGTTAAGAAAATTGCGAATATTTTTCATAGGGATTTTATCATCCTCATTCGGTGATCAAGTTCTTAGTAACAAATATGATATTTGGTTAACAGAAAATTATGTATGACATTTTATGAGTTATTAGAATTAGAAGCTAGACTAATTATTGCAAAGTGTTTTAAGACAAACTGGTTGTTTTGACTATTTTAAAGGTGCTACACACATTGTAGGATGGTAGACCTGTTAAGAAAGAAATTGCATGCCCAATTTTTCAAGTTAATAGCATTTGGTGGATATTCCATCATTTACGTAGTAGAATACACTCTTTAGTGCATAAGTAATTGTTACGCATGGACATTTAAAAGTGTAGGAAAGTTAAAGTCACAATATTTGTTTTCACTGGATATGAAACATTTACAATGTTGTCAAATTCAGTGGGAGTATTATGTACTTATCACTGAATAAGGAATTATTGTAATGATCTTTAATTCAGTGGGAGTTACAAGCTTTGACATCTTGGTAGCTAAAGATAATTACTTTCCAAGTGTAGACACTCATACTTTTTAGGATAGTCTTGTACGTTTCCTTACTAGACATTGTTTTTTTACATATACTTGTTATGCTAAAATCTATGACACAATCATATTGAACACATAAACAAATGCATGGCTTGTTGTTTATCAACTATATGAGGTTGTTCCATGCACAAGTGGGAGAAATGTTATCTTTAATGTGCAAGAAACAACTCATAAAGATATGATTTAATGGATTCTCTTGACTACAAGGTAAGAGAATAATGTTCTATTATTAATTCTAGAAACACTTGGTGTTACAATTTATGTTATGTGAGAGCTTAGCTAGATTGCAACAACAAGGTGAATTTCATATTTCATTACTAGCAGATCAACTGATGTAATTGAACTATGAGTATTTGCAGTTTCTAAATTAGAATAATGTTCTAATATGAATTATACTAGGCTAATTCAAGAAACACTTGGTGTTACAATTTATGTTATGTGAGAGCTTAACTAGATTGCAACAACAAGGTGAATTTCATATTTTCATTACTAGCAGATCAACTGATGTAATTGAACTATGAGAATTTGCAGTTTCTAAATTAGATACCTATTAGAACATGTGTCAATATGATATCAAGACTACTTTAATTTATAGATTTATGAATTCATGGAATGACATAAATTAATTAAGTAATCTAATGCTACTTCAATCTGAATATTTATGTGTTCTTGGAATGACATAAATAAATGAAGAAATAATGTTATTTACATTATTATGAAGTAATAAATTAACTTGAAATTACTATTGAAACCAAAAGATGGTGTTCATAATTACTTTAGTTAAACATGTTTATGTTTCATTGTAAAGATATAAACATAAAGTCTTTTAATTGTTACAAGACTTATAATAAAGTAAGACGTTATCTTGTTGTGTTTTTTAAATTAAGACATATACATGAAGTTATTAAATTGTTAAATGACTTATAACGTGTAGTGAAATTATAACAGTTTATGTTTTCTTGTAAAGACATGGACATGAAGTAACTTTGTAAAAAGTACTTGTGTTATAAAGCATGTAATTGGCTTGAAAATTATTATACCATTAAAATGCATTAGTTGGTAAATAGACAAGTCAAAAGGAAATATGGTTATCTTAAATATTGTTAGATTGTCTTACAATATCAGTACTAATGAAATACCAAATGTTTATGGTATGTTCAGTTAGGAAAATCAAACTCTTGTTATATTGTTTGATTAAAGATAACTATGAATTCTTTTCTTCTAAAAGTTATCAAGGTTAGAATGTTGAGTATGACTTGGACATATTTAATAAAACTCCAACATAGAAGGTTTATAAGACATTATAATGTGATGATTGTGATGAATTACATTAAGTCTTAAATTGAAGTCCTAAATTTGTTTAACTGCTTATGAAGAGGTTATTAACAAAGTAAAGTCAGGAACTGTCAATATGTATTTGTAATATCCCAAAAGAGAATATTGTATTGTTGCTTTATTTGCTAAGTATTTAAAGATAGTCTTTAAATTGCTAAAAGCAAGTGGGAGTGTTGATCTTTAAAAGATAAAATTACAAGATGCATAATCTTCTAAAATACACTAGTAAATATCATGATGAAGTTTGACATTTGAATGTTAAATCTCAACATGATAATAAAGTTTGACATTTAAATGTTAAATCTCAAAATGATGGAATTATCATTCATAGAATAGTAATATATCTCAGATATTTGATTAATATGCTGAGGGCTATGATTTACAGGATTATTGTAAACCTGATAATCATTATGATACATTACCAAATATGAAATTAGGTAAAGTATACATGATATGAATGGTTAAGATGCTGTCCATAAAGATAATCAATTTTAGAAATATGATTTATCTTAATAGTTAGACTAGAAAATGAAGATGAGTTTCTTCAAAGATTAGGTAACCCTTGTGGTTTAAATCTTTATATAGAAATCATAATATGGACAATATTGTGCACGTATTTAATGCATGTCTTATGACAAGATTATTAATCACACTTAAGCAATTAACTGTGATTGAATATTATTTTCTAAATACATTAAATATATAAAGATTATGATTGTCATATTTATGAAATTGATAATAGAATGTCAAAACTTTTTATTGAGTGATTACTTGAGCAAGGACGATAAGTAATCAAAAGGAGTTTATGAATTCAAATAAATCTTTGAAAGTGTACAAAGTGCAATAATCCATGGATGGATAAATGCATGCATCTAGAAGATTACTCTTATGTTTAATTATTAAATTCATGTTTTGATTTATAATTGAAATAAGATAATTTCTAAGTATTCCTAAAAGCTAGTGGGAGTATTATGTTTAATTTCTTAAATCATATATGTTGTAGAACATATAAAAGGTAACATTCCATATAAGTTAAAAGTTAAGTCTTAGTTTGGAATGAAACTTTACTTGAAAGATTTAAAAAATAAGACATACAACCTTGGAATGAATGTTTATTGTTGAAACATGTGCGGTAAATGAATCTAACATGATATATCATTTAGAAAATCTAAATGGATATGAATAACATGAATAAAATCTAAGTATGACTCAATGATTTTTCATGAACATCATGTTTTGTTGTACCATGCTTGATTACAAGATAATTTGGCAATATTGATATCTAATTAAAAAGTTATTAGATAACTTGTGTAATATTCTAAAAAGAATATGTTTGATTATAGAATCACATCCTAAATCTGGAACAGCTTCCAAATTCTATAGATGAACAATTTTCAATTGTTGTGAAAATTGTCATAGCCAACAAACTTGAAAGTTTGAAGGGCATCAAACATTACATAATAGATATTAAGGTTTACGGGAAGTTTTAATAACATATTGTTGTTGCATGCAATGATGTTATTGAAATTGAGATGACACTCAATACTAGTTATGGTAAGGATTTCGTTCTTTGCTATATGTACTAGTTGTGCTTACTAAAAGCATAAGTTGCATTATACATTAAGAGAATAAGAATACTTTAAACTTTAAAATGTTTGAAAGTTTAATTATCATAAATTGGTGGTTAAGGATGTTACACATTTTTATGAAATATGACATTATCAAAATAGTTGACTATGCACATATAAGAATTTCAATAGTTGAATTCTTGAAATAAGTATTCTTAAAATTCCGATAGATCAAAGTTAGATGATTTATGTCTTGTCAACAAGTATGAATGTCATTGCTTGAGACATAATTCATCAACAAGAGTTGTCATGCATTGATCTATTTAGTATTTGAATAAGGGATGTTAAACAATTATTATGAAAAATTGAAATACATGGTATGTTTAATTTATAATATATTGTATCCTATATTTGTATGTTTAATCAATGAATAAATGTTATTCTAAATTGTCCGTTGTCAGTTAATAATATGGGAATATTATTAAATCAAGACAAATATGAAGGTTGGTATAATATACTTAAAGTATATTGATGCATAGACATGCCATTTCAGATGATATTCAATGATACCGAATATAGGACTTATCCCAACTACATGATGTTACTTTATGGATTTTGTTATTAAGTAAATCATGAGAAGTTATCCTCAGACTTGAGATGCAAGATAAGTGTCATGAATGTAGTACATTTTTGTGGAACAACTTAACGCTATACGTAACTGGTAGTCATAAGGGTTGTTTTCGAAAGTGTTACAAAGTTTGTAGGTTTTGCTTGTAGTAAAGATAGAATTTGTTCCTTCAAATTTAGTTTTGGAGTTTAATACTGCTGTCGTAGGGTTGTCAAGATGTTTGCATGGCCGTGCCCAAGATCTTCCCTGAATATGTTCAGATGATTTGGTAATCTTGATCAATCACTAACAACGAGAAACAGAATGGTTAATTAAGGAATGACTTTGATCCATATCCTTATTAACAAGGTATTAGAAACAAAAGGATAATAATAATGAGAAATCATTAAAAGGTTTTTCCAGGAGCCTTACTCGAGATCGTACTAGAGGCATCGGCGTGTTGCAAGACGCTAACCGATGTGATTACACTATTAAAATATGTCCAAGTGGGAGCTGTTAGATTATGGACATTATTTTAGTAGTCGTATGTTAGGATCGAACTCGAGATCACGGGATTGCACACAATACGTATGAAGAGAAAAAGAAATAATTATTTATAAATGTTATACGTAATTATTAATAAACACAAAACTAGTAACGATCGTTAGTATTTAACGGATAATGACTAACGACCGTTAGACGAAGATTAGGAAAGTAATACTAATGAATATTTAGAAACAAGGGAAGGTTCTAGAATCCGTTGGGGATTCTCCAAACCGATCGGCCAAGGAGGTTTCCACACCTCCTTTGTGCCTTGAGCTCCAAGTTTCAATTAGTATATATACAAACCCAAGATGTATTGTTTTCATATAACTTGTACACACACATCTTGATGTTTTCTCTCATTCTCTTTGTCCCATTGTCGATCCATCAAACAATCCCATAAGGGATTTGATTTTATTGATCAAACTAAGTTTTGTGTTTAATTTACTTGCATAAACTTTTTCTTGAATTAGTACGTGTGTACAAGAACGTGATTCAAACACATTATTGTTTGATCCTTGGATTGAATTACAAAAGAGGTAAGGGGTAATTCTTATAATCCACATAAACCCTAATTAGGGTTCTTGATTGAAGATTGCAATTTGATTCTTGTTCGGGCTAGAATCACAAAGGTATGTTTACTATTTAATATTGATTAATTAATTACATGTTATATGATCTTGTTATAATTACTTCCGCTATGCTCACTTGATGTGCTTGGTTTATTTTATATGATTGTCATGATATTATAATTCCAACAATGTATGCATATAGTGTGAGACGAGAAAATTTTGCAATCTGCATTTAGCATGTGGAGACTTTGTCATAAGCTACATGTATATATACTCCATATATATATGGATAAAGATGTCGTGGATCATAAAGGTTATTTTAAATTCGAAGTTTATGGACTGGTAGAAGCTTAAAATTGGTACATGTAGTTTTCTATACATCAAGTTTCACCTAAAATAAGACAAAGAAATGACCATCATCTTGTTCTACTTCAATTCATGCACCAATTATTGCAATAAAGTCTAAAAAATAGTGGTCCTTCCATATCTTTTGGAACCGATCGATGTTGAAGATTCAACCAAAAAACTTTGTTAGGTTTTACAATTGACGCATATGAACTTCTTATACTCCATGTGTTATTCCTTCACCTCAAAGTAATTCATGCTGCGACATAATGACGCGTATGGAATCTTTTACATTATCCAAATGAGTCATGCATGTGTGTTTTATATGACAATTTTCCAGAGGTAATAACAAGAATTTATACATCTCTCATTCTATTTGGGACTGGGAAAATGATCGAAGAGAATACGTATTTGACTTTTAAGATTTTACAATTTGCAAGACTTAATTTCTACCCAAAAAGCTTGAAGCATAGTTGTTCATACGTTCCGACGAGCTTGAACAAGACTTAACTCCGCTTATTAGACTAAATAGAAGAAAAATATGCATCAAATTGTAAAAGAAGGACATTATGCATATCAACATCCCATTTATTATATAAATAAAATGAAGTTTCATGCAGTTCACTTAACCATGTGTTTCATTTGTGTTTGGCGAAGAGACAAATGCTGATATATTATGTTAAAAAAAAAAAAAAAAAAAAAAAAAAAAAAAAAAAAAAAAAAAAAATGCTGATATATGGGATATGGAATAGCGCTATAGCATGTACCCAAAAGGTTGGACATGTTTTCAAATATTGTAAAATATTGTAACCATATTCAAAACATGCAAAAGCTTCAACATGTTTTAATATCACAAGACCTTTACTTATTTAGTTTTTTGTCCAAGCTTGCTGTTTAAGTAACATGTCCAATTCAAGAAATTAAAGGCTCTATTTATTTTGGAGTGCGTGTAAGAACCAACATGTTCATGATTGCTTAACCTGCGTCACTAAACTGATAACAAATTGAATGTTACGTCTCATGTAAAACAAAGGTACGCACAAGCTAGTGCCATCAAGCAGTCAAGTTCATGCACTAATTAGTGCAATAAAGTGCAAAAATGGTTGGTCCATACATTATCCATTTGTATGAACGTCGTTTAAAATACTATAGTTCGAGACTTTGTTTTCATGGTTTCACGGTTGGCATATAGTACTCTTAATACTCCATGCATTATTGCTTCTCGCATGTGTCCAAGTTTTCATGTCACAACATAACATTTTCATTTATAACATTTATAATATGCATGAAAAATTAGAAGGGGTTGAATAGTTTACCACTTTTTAACTTGTTAATCTTTAAAAGGTTTTACGTATAATTAACGAATCTAACTAATTAACAATAATTAATATACAAGTATAAAGAAAGAAACGATCAAACCACAACACGATTGTTTATCGTGGTTCGGCTACAAAAACTCTTTTTCCTTGCCCTACTCCACGCCTCGAGTTTCCAACTCGAGAGTTTCAACCACTAGTCAATAAGCTCCTTTCAGCGGTGGAGAAACCCTTACAATCGTCGCTTACACTTTATCCGGTACAAAGCTAAATACCGGGTTCTAGTTCAAGGTAGAACCACCCTAACGTCGCCTATCCACTATTTCCGACACTAAAATAAATGTCGAGTTCTTTTACAATGGTACAACCACTCCCGTCACACTATGTATTTTAAGGCCTAAAATACTAACCGATCACTTCAATACAAGATACAAATGAAGTATAAACTATAAAAGTTTATACAATACAAAGCTAACAAGTCTTGCAACGTTGAGTTGAAACTTGTAACTTCTCGGATGAACTTGTGAACTTCTTAGCTACAAAAGAGAATCACACAAGTGAGTTGCTACTCAGTTAGATAAAAGTATTGAGAGTATGTATGTAATGTATAGCTCAAAGTGATGAGAGATTTCTTTCAAATGGCTTGGTATTTATAGCCAACCAAACCAGCAGACTGGCGGATCCGACGGAACCAAAACAAGGGTTTCGCCGTTGTACCCCCAGGGTTCTGCCAGGTCTGACAGTCAAAAACTACAAGAAATCTTTCTATATCTAGCAATGTCAAATCAAGATTCTACAAGTCAACACACAATACTTTGAGTGAGAATCCTTCAAAGATGTGTAAGAGATCTTATGGAAAGTCACCATCAAGATTTAGAAGCCTTTCCATAAATGCTCATGATGGCATGTTACATTTTCTATATTAAGAAATATAACGATGTTTATGTTTAATATGAAATGTAAAGTCTAGTTATACAAGACTAAAACTAAAATCATGTTTTACTAAAAACTAAAGTTTACACTTTTTCGTTAACAAAACTTAGCAAAGATCATAAAATATAAATAACGTTTTTAGGCGATATTTGTATTAACAATCTCCCCCTTTTTGTTGATGACAAAACATAAATTTTATGTTAGGAATACGTTAATTCATATGAAGACTCGGTCACCCCAAGTGTAGTTTAGCATATTGTAGCTCGTAGTATTTATCATATTAGTTAGAACGTAGTTTAGTATTAGTTAGTATTTGTGGAGTCGAGTCGGGTCTTTACCCACTGTCAGCTCGCTCCATAGCCCGTTTCAGGGGCGTTTGTTTGTACGTATAAATACCCCTTCCCTAGCTTGGAAAGGGTTGGACCTTTCACTTCAATCTTACATTTCACTAGTTTCTTTCAAAGGCTCCCAACTTCATCTCTTTCTCTCTCTAACTTCTCACTAGAAAACATTACCTAAAATCATCCTAAACACTAAACCATTCATGTTCTTACATTAGAGTATACTACACTTTATTTTTAAGTAAATCACTAATTCTAGTGTTAGGTCTTTAAAAGTTTTTATTTAAACTTAATTTACTTAATTGATGAAAATCATTTTAAGTTTGTAAGTTTAAATATATTTTCTCCCCCTTTTTGTCGAAACAAAAAGAAGAGTTGCAAAGCGGAATAATGCAAATGCTCCCCCTTGCCAAGTTAGGAAACATGGATTTTGAACCTACAACAAAAGAAGTTAGTTGGCGATAATGACACACAATAAATCGTCTAGCCACACCACAATATAAGAATATAAGCAATCATATCACAATCACAACTCATATATGATCAACCAACAATGCAAACAAAATAGTAAAAAAGATGTCATTCCTAGTAAAATTTGACTTTATAAAAGTCAAAGACAAGAAATGAAAAATTCCATCCTACTTCTGGAAAAAAAATAACATAAAATAGGAAAAATAACTAAGAAAATAAAAGTCCTGCTTCTATAAATGGAAGTATCCCAACAAATTCTTAAATGAGGCAAAGCCTCCATAGAAAGCTCTAAACTTGAGGTGGATGAGAGATGGTATTTAGACGCTCCAAAATGTGGTTTAGGATTAACCTCATTTCGTATGTTAGCTCACGAATGTCCTTTTAACACCGTTCACTTATATGAGCGGTTCTCTCACAATGTTCGCAATTATGGCTGGGAAAGTTGGGTGGAAGAGGAATTTCATTTGTTGTTGGTGGATCATTGGTGGTTGATGGAGTAAATGTGGATGGTTAAGAGGTGTTTTTATTACCTACAATAGATGAGTATTGTGCCGTTTGGGAATCTATGACATGGTTGAGATGAGAGTCAACCATTTGCTTGAAAGCATAAAGGTGGTTCAAACGAGTTTTGAGTTCTTCGTGAGCGTTTGGAGATTTGGTCCACATGGATGCTTCTATTTCCTCATAAGAAGGAAATAGGGAATCAAAGTGTTGGGAATGCTCTTGAGGTGGTTTTGTTGTTGATCATGATGGTGGAAGCTTGATCCTCTGTAAGAAGGTCCATGAATGTCTTTGTAAATGGGGTGGAACAACAAAGGTTGTGGTTGTGTTTGATCTTGTGGAAAAATTGAGGGTCTAGCATATCGGTAAGCCAAACGCTCTACCAATGATGGTTTACGAGGTTCATAATCTAATGGCTCACTTGGTTGAAACCTTGGTTGTTATTGGGTTTCCATTTGAGCAATGGTGTCAAAGAGTGGCAATGGTGGTGGTTTTAATGATCTAGGTGGTAGGTCTTCTTAAGTTTCCAAAAATGGATGTGGTGATGTTGGTGGTGTTTGGAAAAGTTCCATTGGTGTTAATTTTGGTGATTGAGGTGATGGACTTTTTGATGGTTGTGTTGGTCCCGAAGGTGGTGTTGGATCACTTGGTGTTATAATTGGTGGCGGAGTAGTAATTTCATTGGTATTGCAAGGTTTTGGAGATGGTGTTGGAGTAGCAAGGTTGAGGAAGTTTGCATCTTGGATGGGTGAGGAGATGTTGAGTGATGAATCACTTGATGATGATGAGCTTAGTTGTATGTTTTTGTTGAAGCAACATGGTTTTACACTAATCCTATCGGTTTTTCTAAAAGATCTTGATGATTCGGATGAGGTGTTGGATTTAGTCATCTCAAGACATTGGTTAGCTAGAATTATAAGATTAAAAGAAGTGATGGTGATGGTGTGAATTGGAAGTATGAATGTTGGTCAATTTATAGGAAGAACATGTTATAGAAAGGAGTGTTTGGATTTGATGTTGTTCCATACAAATTTGGAGGTTCCTAATCATTTGGAAGAGTTCCAAGAACTTGTCAAGTCATTGGAAGCCAATCCAATGGAGTTGGGTGGAGTGAAAGACTAACTTATGCACTAAATGCTATGTGATCATAGAAAGTGATTTGGTTAGGAAGCTCCACAGATTACAAGGAACCTTATGGAGGGTTCCTTGCTTGATGAGGAAGGGTTCCTTGGATTGATATTGTTCTAATTGGAATTTTGGCGGGAAGAGGCTTCCTAATTGTTCTAGTGAGTAAGAATGATCCTAATGTGTTTATTGGAAGTTAGGGAAGATGTTTCTTACTATTAAAAATGATTTTGTCTTAAAGAAAGTTTAAATTTAAGGAAATAACAAAACATTCTGTAGGTGATTTGACGGAACCTAACGCATACACGGGCGGAACCCTGTTTTGGGTTCCGTCTGGTCCATTGGGACAAAACTGGGTTACCCAGAAAAATACACTGGCGGAACCCTGTTTTTGGTTCTGCCAGTTCCGCCAAGTCACATAATCGAGACAAAACAGGTGTACGGGAGTCGAGACGAAATCCAAATTTTTTGAAAAATTTGGAACATAAAATTTAAGGTATAACTGATTAGGTAATGCAAAAAATGGATGTAGAAACACTCTTACCGTTAGACTTTAATCAGGGGCTAGCAAATCTCACTATACTAAGTGAAATTTTCATAAACTAGAAAATTTGACAACATTCCAAATGTCGTCATCCTGCATAAATAGTTAAACCAATACATTGTCCAACAATACTAATAGAGCATAGAAGTACAAAACAACATAAACCACATAGTTTAACGACTACAAAGTTCTAAAACTTAATTATCTCAAACGCCCCTTAAACACTAATCTCACAAGCGGTCCAACTTCTTTTTCATCTTTCCAATGTACCTTCCAATGCACTTCCACATTCCTTTCGTTTGCTTGAATTCTTCGGACTCATTTTTAATGGTGGGAAGTTCTTGACGGTATTCGAGAGGAGCTAGCTTAGAGTTAGGAAGACCATCGTCTTCGCTCATTGGTGAGGATGAGGATGAAGGTGAAGGAGAACAAAGACATTTCCATTGAGTCTTAAAGACTCTCTTACCACTAAGAGGAACAAAGGTGTGAGGAATGAGGGAATAATCAAGACGTATGCCCTTGTCATTTGGTGGAATAGGCGAGACAGCTCTAAAGAGGCAGGTAAGAAGCATCCCATATGGGAGAGCGGTTTTTCCATTTAGAGGTATATCGGCCATTCTTTTAGCCATGTAGTAAGCCAAATTGAAGGGTTGTCTAGTAGAGATACTATAGAGCATATAACTTAGACACGTATTCACATGATCTCTATTTGCTACAGAACTTAAGACATTAGCCCTAAGAACCTCTTCCCACTTCCTAAATTGAGGTTTAAGTTCATTAAGTTCCATTCCAAATGGGTCTTTGTTCACTTCACTTCCCAAACGATTTTTCCTAGTGTCGGATGTTCTTACGAAGAGATGGTCACGAAGTACTTCCTTACTAACAAGAAGAGTGTCATAAGAGGGATCCCGTTCAACGGTGTCTAGAGTAGAGAGTGGCCATTTGTCCGTGTAAAGACAAGTGCCATTGTTTGGAATACCAAGAATTCTAGCAAATACATCTAGAGGTAAGATAGTTTCGTGTTGATTGATAGAAAATTCCACGGATATATGACCATCTTCATCACTAGAGAGATCTACGGTAGCATAGAATTCTAGAATGAACCTAGGACAAATCGGCTCATCAATATCTAGGAGACAATCAAAGTTGATGGTAGCTAAGTCTTGGCGAATGGAGTTTCCTTCTAGGAAGGATGGATCAATGGTTCTCCCCTCATGAACATAACGCTTCTTTAACCCCTTAAAGACATTGACTCGGTGTGGAGTAAGACCTTTGGTCATATAGTGTTTGGGTAGATACTTGAGGGTGCCTTTGTGATCGGAGAATATTGAGGGAGGCATGTTGATTCCTAGAAAGCATAAAATTTTACATTTTAGTTGAGATCAATGACTTTTATAATGAGAATGATCTAGTGTGTATCTTTATGCAAGCAATATGAAGATGTGGTTATCTTTGATACATTTTGATGCTCAAAACGTTTTTATGATACAAATTTTGTCTTGAAACACATGATGACCCAAACGCTTATAATTTAATGTAGTTTTAATTTAAATGTACCCAAAAATGCATATAGGTTATGCATTCTCTTTATCATTCAAGAGTTTTGCGCAAATGATGTTTACCTAATGTTTTTCATTTGTTTTAACAATGTGATGAAGTGTTATGTCCTAATGGTGAAAGTGATTTTTTCAAAACGGTTTTATGAGGGATGTTTGGCTAATTATGATGTTGCTTAAAGGATGTAAGAACATAATCAAGGGAAAGCATAATTAGTTTTGTTTCTAACTAAGGTTTTACAAACTTTCACAAATGGTAGCATAAACCCTAAGATTTTAGATATTGTGTGTAAATGAAAATGTTATACTTAGATCGGGAATGTAATTATGTTAGTAATACTTACAATTTTGCTTGGACTGAAGAATGATTGAAGAAGAGCCTTAATTTTCGTGTGTGGTGATATTTTGGTCGTGAATAGTGGTAGTGAATGAGTTATAGTTGTGGGTTAGGGAGTGTTTGGTTTAATCCTAGAAATAAATTGATCTGCAGAGTTGGCGGACCCGGCGGAACCAAAAAGAGGGTTCCGCCCATTCAGTCTCAGGGTTCCGCCACATCAGCAGAGATGAAAAATGTTTTGATTTGTTTTGATTTTTGTGATTTTATTCTAATGTTCCAAACTATAATGTAGGTTCCATATGTCTTAAGCTGTAACACCCCCAATTTTGAAAACATGCAGCGGAAATTAGATTGGGTGTTACTTCAAAGCGCACAGTTTATTAGTAGAAAATGATTGTCATTTTAGTCTATTTAAAGATCTATCATTCGAATATAAACACCAGAGTTTTAAAAGAGGTCCTCGTTTGTCCCAAAGTTTATTAAGTCAGTTTTCAAATGATAGGAAAAATTTATAGCCTTTATAAGTATCCGTACTCCTCAGTGCCATCCTTGCTCATTATGGACCTGAGATAAACACATGCTAAAAGTGTCAACACTAAGGTTGGTGAGTTCATAGAGTTTATAGTTTCAAATATCGATTTCCAAAATCAAAGAGTTTGTGAGTCCATAGTAGTTATAATAACAGTTGATTATCAAATTTAAGTGTGAGTAAATCCATAATGTTCATAGCTTAAATCGTTGATTTATCAAAATTAGAAAATGAGTGATTTCCTTATCAATTTAATATGAATTAATCCATTGGTTTGCCCTTCACCGGGCCAACACCAACATAGTAGTTTGTTTGACCTAACCGGGTCAACACCAAAATATTAGTTTGTTTGCCAATTATTAGTAGTTTTTCCTGCTATATAGTGAGCACAATCTCGGGGTTTGATAAAACAATGGGCTACAGCATTGTACGCCCTAAACATCAGTCATTGTAGTACTGTATCATGACTACAGTACTACCGTTCTATTGCTCTAAGCTCATGACACGCAACGATTAACAGGCATCAAAATTATCCATAATAATGATGTAAAACAGTGGCCCTCAGGATATGTATTTACCAATAACCTATGAAATCAAATAGAGTGCATTTGGTGGCTTTCCTCTAGCGACCAAATGGGGATTGTCAATCCCAAATAGATCTATCTACAACTACTTACACTCACCCTATGAGTGATTAAGGTGCATGAACGAGGGACTTTTGGTAATAGGTAACTTAGGCAATAGAGATCAAATATAGCATACCATTGAAAAATCACTTGTAATCATGTCTATAGCAGGTATCTCCTCATGAGATATAGAAATGTGTAAACTGGTAAAGTTTATATGAAATATAGTCATGTATTTAGTTAATGAATACTTGTAAAAGTAAAAGCAGTAGTTAAGCATGTATCTCCCCCAAAAACGTTTATAAACCATTGTAAAACAAGTAAGAGTAGGGGCTATGACTCACCTGAGGATTATGATAGGCATAGATAACGTAAAGTTAGAGGTAGAATGGAAATGACTTCAAGGATAACCTGAATGATACGTAAGTCTGAGATAAGTTCGACTTATCGAGAATCGTGATTCGAATAGTGTTAGATGACAAAATGACTTTTGTGGCAGAGGTGGCTTGCGTGGGAAAACGCTTAATAGTTCAAGAGCAAGTTATATACAATATAACTTGTCTATAAGTATTGTTTATTATTTATATTTCTCGTCATGAATCAATGATATGTATCAAAAGTTGATAAATGATAAATTATAGTAATTGTCAATTACCCTTAATTAAATGAATGGATGAGTTTTGAGAAATAATCATTTTCCTAACGTGTATTCAAGTTATTGATAATAACGTTAAATCATTTGGTTTAATATATATTTTCATTATAGTCTCAGAATGTAGATTTCTATATATACGTTATTATGATGGCGTCGTAAAACATTACTTTGTCCAATTATATTTATTAGATTGTTAGGTCTCGAGGCGTGAGAATATATGAAGTATATAATTATTAGATTCGTGATAATATATTAGGACAAATATATAGCTTATTGTTTACGCCGATGTGGTTGCCAATTAAAATTAGTGTTAAACATATTTATTTACACGGAAGGTGATAAAATAACATAGGTTCGTTAGCTTATAAAAGTATTTAGAAAAATGTCAAGTGAGTTAAGGTTGGAGGTTTTAAATGTAAAAATTTATATAATTTATGAAACTTATGAATGTTCTTAATTTAAATGGCATGTGATATAATTTAGAGGGGCTGAAACTGTCAAAAGGTGAATGTTGTAAAAATAACAAAAATAGTAAAACTGCCATACGCAGGATTCGAACCGAAGACCTTTCGTTTGACACACCAACGCCTCAACCACATGAGCTAAAGGCTCTTTGTTGTTACAGGTTACTAGTTAAGGTATTTAAGGGGCTTTCGACTGTTTATTAGTATTTGTATATACATGAATCGTACTGAGGTCGTAGGTAATATGCAAACGTTCTACTTCTTTCACCAAAATGAGCTTGTGAATGTGCATGTCTAAGTAGCTTTTGCTTGTTAAATTGTATCTCGTTTAGTGTTTACTTGCGACCCAACGAAATACAAGAACTTGGTACTCAGCCCATTTAAACTAAAACTAAAACTTCTTAGTTCGACTCGTATATGTTTTCATCAATTTCTTTTAAGCTTAAGAGCTTGTTTTTCCAGCTTATCACATCAGCTCATATCTTGGGCTTATGGAGAAACGGTTTGGGTTTATGACCCCAATAATGGTTCGCATTTAGATAAGAAAACAAGGCTCGGTTCTTAGTAAGTTTATATGAACAAGTTTTTATAATTTTTATGCATGATAGTTGGTTTTTAGTTCGAGAGTTTATTATGGTTTTACAACTGTTTATATCTCATTCAATAGCTTATTACATGTTAACACGTTGTTAACTTGTTGATGTAACTTTGTTGCATTGCCACACAAGGATTGAGGATGCCATACTTGATACGAAATAATTAACGAAAGTACCATAAAATAAAGGTTTAGCCATGGTGCGATGGAAGATTAAATGTGAAACGTAATAACAAAGATGGCGTACGAGACTTACTACACCACAAAGGGTGGGGAAAGAAGCTAACGAAACGGAATGGAAAATGGGACGTGCGTGCAGCGATAACGCCAATGGTTTGTGCTTGTCACGTAGCTACCCAAATGTCTTAGAACTTATAAGAATGATCACTTGCACCTCCTGGTTCTTCTCCTCTCCTTCTCTCTCTTGTCGCATGGCAGAAACAATCAAAGAAAGTGAAGTGTTTTGATGTGTTTGTGTGTGAGTAACCTGCCGATTTGCATGAAGTCTTTTTATACATGAGTTTGGCATGTGAAAACAAGCAAGAGGTCATAAGAGGTTGTGTGTTGGATTAGAAACAATGTATGCCACCTCTCACCATGCCCAATCGAGACTTTTAATTAAGAATATAGGCAAGGAATATGTGAGATTATTCCTGACAGTTTCTAAGATGTCTATAGCTGGTTTTGTTGTCATTGGGGAACAAGGGAGGTTGATAGAGAGCTTGTGACACGTTATGCTATTTACTCAAAGATGGTTTTCATGGTTTACTTAGGTTGATTCTGAGGCAGCAAATAAGTGAGGGAGGTCAAAAAATTTGTACTCCTCCATTCTTTGTAACAGGGCCATTCGATTTGTGTATAAACATGTATATGTTGTCTGTCGAATTTGAGAGAAAACAAGGGTGATTTGGTGCTCAGTCGCGACAGGAAACAAAGAAAACAAAGAAATTAAAATATACCCCGCTGGGCTTGGCCTGGTGGACTCGCTGTTGCTCAGGCCCAAAGAAAAAAGAAAATTAAAGGTCCGTTTTGGTTTTTGCTAGTCTACTTGTATAACACCAACAAGGAATCAATTTAGTTTTGTAGTATGCTGAAGATGTGGTACGTACGTGGGATATTAGGAGCCTATGTAATATTTTGACACTAGTGGTCATATGAAATGTGATAGCCACAGAGATGAGACTAGTAGCTTACTAAGAGCTAGGTGGTGATTGGATTTGTTTTATATTGCAATATATCAAGTGGTAAATATGATTGATATACATGTGAGGTATGAGGGGAAGTCAAATGAGCATGGTAAAAGATTACAATGAGTATGTTTACTAGTTTCATGTTATTCGCGAGTTGAGACTATGAAGGTACGTACAATGAGTGTAACACAAAGTATGTGAGAACATGTTATGATATTTAGGTTTTTAAAGCACAAATGAATATTCTTTTTAAGGTAAATGGTGAAAATGTTGTGATCGTCAAAAGTGTATATATAAAAAAATTGTCACGGGTAAAAATGGTTACTTTTATGTTATAATAATGTATTAATCATAGGAAAATTTTACGAGATGTTATATTACCTACCTGTTAAACTGAATCCCGTCCCGGGATTCCAGGCTAAGGTAGTTGTCGGAAGACTTGTAATAAAACAGTAAAGGTGAGTGTAATGGGTGAACAGATAGTCATTCCTAACGATCTAACCCTTGAGCGGTTTTAATTGTTCTTTCCAGCTTAACGTATCTGCTACTACATTAGCTTTTTCCTTGATGATAGCGGATCTCATAGTCATAATTGCTGAGTAGTTCTAACGAGTGACGTTGTCTTATGTTCAATTCCTTTTGATTAATCTTGACTTAAGAAAAAATTCCATTTTTGAATGAAGATTTTTATTTTAACATGTCTTGAAGATAAACATGGTTCACAATATCTTGTTTTGTGGACATCAAGATCTTCACGGGTAACCTACCCGTTAAACAAGTTGGTTATTAACGGATTTTTAATAATAAGAGTTTTCAAGTGGAAACTTGTTGAATGAAGAGAAAGTTGCTGAACTTCAGCTTTTATATAGTTTTAAGTAACAACACGGTATTTGGTTCCAACCTTTTGTAGATGATGAATCTGTTTGTTCCTTAGCAATCCCATATCTTGTATTTCTATTAGAGGAATTTATAGATTTTGATGGATTTCAGGTGAAACAACGTAAAGTTGTGAAAGGTTCGGAGATCACTATATCACTCATAGTGTTGGAGATGTAAAAGAGACCATTGTTATCACATACAATGTCTTGAAATTTAAGAGAGACCATCGTGCAACTCGCGATGTCTGAGAAATATAGATAAGACCATTGTGCAGCTCACAATGTCTGAATAGTGGATGAGACCATTGTAATCACATACAATGTCTTGAAAAGGTTTCATAAATCGCCAGAATGTAAAAGTAAGTACATGATTGAAGAAATATGGTTGTGTCGTAATGCCTTAGAATTAGGCATACGCAGAAGAAAATCGTGAGTCTTTGGCTGAAGTTTTAGTGCTTCTCATACCACTCATGGTCCTAGCCATTTGTGTGGATGACAATACGGAGATGAAAGCTAGTATGGCAATAAAATAAAAGTTATGCTTTATGAACTTTAATGATCCTCGATTTCATACGCATGCCATTTCAGATACTATTAAGCCAACTTATTTATAATTCGTTATTTACATAGAGAAGCGTCCCAAACGATGTAAATAACGAAATATAAACTTATGGTTCGGCGGTTTACAATTTCTTAATTTAAATAAAAAGGCGTCCCAATCCATTCAAATAAAGACATTGTAAATCATCCTACTTAAGAATTTCTGACTCAACATTCATACTAGTCGACAAGTAATCCAATGCGCGGATTTTTCCAAGAGTACGAAAAGAGTATGTCATATGCATCTATAATGATTAGAGTGAGATAATTAAGGAGGATTAGTATAGTACTCAAAGTAGTTTGGGAGTGATGAGGCGAAAAATGAACCATTTTTAGGGGGTCATTTAAGCCCGAATTCGAATTTATTTGATCAAATATTGCCCTAAATCGTTTCTTTTGTCATTTTAGGTACTTTTAGAGTGAAATCTGGAAAAGGAAGCATTTTGGACGTTTTTGGAGCATAAAAGTGAGGAAAACGGCAAAGTTTTAATTTTCCTTGCTGGGAAAAGTACCTGACGGCGTCACAAGATTCTACATGATGGCGTCAAGAGCAATATAAGAGGTGGAAGTGGATGATACACGTGACAATCCAGAAAGTTTTGTACTAAGGAGATGACGGCGTCACCATAGGCCGTCATGGTCCAAATGTTAGTGACGGCCCATAACAAAATTACACATGACGGCATCAAAAGTGGATCTAGGCAATCCGATTTCATTATGGGCGGCGAGTTGACGGCGTCAGAATTTCCTTCTTGACGCCATCACCCGGTAAAATCTATATATAGTTTTCCAAATTTCATTCATTAGTGTGCAACTTTGAGGGAGAAACCCTAGGTCGAATTTTTCCAGCTTTTTCAAGGGTTTCAACCCTTTGAACTTTTCATGTCAATTTGAGATAAGTATTCTTTCAATTCAATCAATATGTCTATGTGTTTCTTGAATATATCTTACACTTGTCTTCAATTTAACATGCTCGGCTAGATCTCCTTTGTGTTTGCTTAGATGTAGAGAAACCTAGATGTTAATTATGGGTTGATTGTTTGTTTATAGTTGTTACGGATGATTGTATTCGATGTTAGGCTTAAGAAAACTGGCAGACTTCCATTGGTAACATGCTTGAACGTCTTAAGAAACATGATCAGAGGTGTACTATGATTTTTGGTTGAATTTAATGCGTAGGAGAATTCTAATGATCCCATGTTAGGAGCTTCTAACGGGTCGACATACGAGTGAAGTAGGATCCTATAGAGTTAGGGAATATTGTACATGGCCCTACGACTAGTATTAAGGAATACGACCTATCATCCATGCAATTGTAACAAACTATCAACCTGTAAAAGATATCTAGGGAGTAATGAAACCTAAGTAAACACAACTTTCCCCATTATTGTTACACCACACTAGTTTAATTAGCTTCATTTCATTTTTGTTATTTTATTTTGATTACATCTTAGTCATTTGGGTTAGTTGGCTAGCAACTAATTCCGCCCACTCTTCCAAAACCCGAGATTTTAATTGGTTTTATAAAAATATAAAAATACAAAAAGAATCATCCCTCACCTCTAGACCTAGTTTTTAGGCTTTCTAATCCTAGCGACACTATTCCTGAGTTGAACGATCAATCCCCCGGTACTTGTCACTATACTATACTACAACGATTAGGTACACTGCCTGGTGGGGGTTGTAAGCTTCTCGAGATCCCTCGAGAGGTAAAGCCTGGTGCGATTCCCACGTATCAAGTGTTTGGCACCGCAGCCCGAGGAATAGTTATTGTCTAGGTTAGGATTTCTTTTTATTAGGTCTACTTGCTAGATTCCTTTCTAGCAAGATTTTATTTTTATTTCTAGGTTTTCTTTAGTCTATCTTATTTCTTCGTGTCTTTATTCGTAACCATCCGCCATCATGGCAAATGAAGATCTCTCTAACCTTAGAGTCACTAGGAGTCATAGTTCCGTTAGAAACCTCGTTTTGCCTTATGCAGAACCTGAAAGGGAAATATGTAAGCTAAGGCAATCTCTCTCAACACCCGAACCATCCATCATAGCTATCAACTTTGATGAGGCCCTTTCTGAAGAAGATTCAGATAATCACCTCACACCCTCTAGCCCCTAATCCAACAACGATATGAGTATCCCTGAAACTCCCACTCCTAATCGCCTTAAGGACTACTCCTCCCCGACTCCTCGTGGCTTCTCAAATGCCATTGTTTTCCCAAACGAACACACCGATGAGGTCTTGCGTGCAAGCGATGTTTGGCTTGTCCAAAGTGTGTGCAAGTTTCGCTGATTACATAACGATGACCCAATTCAACACCTCAGGGACTTCTTAAAGATAGTGGACACCGTCCATACGGATGGGGCCACCAGAAACACGTCCCGATTACGATTTTTCCCTTTCACTCTTTATGAAAAAGCAAAAGAGTGGTATGATAGACTTCCCTCTGAGTCTATCTTTATATGGGAGCAGCTTATATCCAAGTTTTATGAGAAGTTCTTCCCAGCAGGGAAAACCTCAATATTTATGTAACAACTCGCATTTTCGGATTACTATTCACTTTTTACTATTCACTTTACTATTCACTCCCGAAATTTTTATTTCATATTCTCGTAAGTTAAACTATTTTAATGATAATCCGAGAATTTGACACTCGTCGGATCATTTCTGTAAAAATCACAAAACCGTGTCCGAGATTTACTTTTAAGTTTAAACGTCATTCCAGCATCTCGATATGTCCATAAAACACTATAAACAATAGAAATATGATTTTCTCTCATTTTAGGACAATTCTAAAAGTTTTGGAATTTTACGTTTTCCAGTTCAGCGTTTTACGCGAATTACGCGTTTTAGACCCGCGTTTTCAGTTTTAGCAGCGTTTAAGCAACCCGATAGAACTTGCCACTCATTAAATATGCTAAGATAGGTTATATTAATAAGTTTTAACATATTTATAAGTTTCATATTTTTAGGATACCCGATTTTAAGTTTCATGACTTAACGACTTACCGTTAGCGATTACCGGGACCAAAACTCACTCCGTAAGCTAGATAATACCAAAACTATGTACCTAGTCACCCTAACCATCATATGAACGTGTATAGGAAGCTTCACCATGCCTTGGTGGCTTATGATAAGCCTTGGACTTTTGGATACATGTATATTAAGTAAACTTGGTCACCAAGTTTTAGGAAAATATCCTAAACTTGCACCTCCTCAAGGAAACTTCCTAGGCACCTTCCTAACCTCCTCTTCATGCTATAAATACAAGCCTAATCCTTTCCTTTCTCTTCATTCCAAACAACACACACATAATCCATAAACCTTGATCCTTTGGTTTCTAAGTTATAAGTTACACTACAAAGTTAAAGGCCTAGTTATTCTCTACATGAAACTAGTGTTTATTTGTTGATTCCATGGTTGAATTAGGAGCTACACAAGGGTACTAGGGCTGAGCTAAGAAGGTTTTCAAAAGGATTATAGCAAGGGTTTGCAAGAGTTGTGGTGAAGGGTTTGCAAGCATAGGTTTAGTGTCCTAGTTCATACTTGACTTCCTTTCTTTAGAAAGCCAAAAGTTGTAAGAAACCCTATTATACTTTCTTGCTAAATATAATTTCCATGCTATTTATATTTCATTCATACTATATATTGTCTTGTTATTATGTTCATGATGTATAAAAATTGGTAAAACAAGTTGTGGTATATATATGGTAACTTATATTAAGTAAACAACTAAACTAGTGACTTATATTGAGAATCACGACCAAAATAGAGTAACCATTATATGAAACACTTACCTACTGTTATAGAGGGTTTTAAAAGGAAAACATAGCAATTTGAATCACCTAAAACGAGTACACGAGTCAAAAGTTATGGCTATTAGAAGTTACTAAAATCTTTACGGCAAAATTGTCTCAAACTTTCTGTGACAGAACCTTAAACACGCAAAAAGAGGCTTTTCTGGTCCGTTTTATCAAAAAGTTAAAACACGAAAGTTGTCAGGAATGATGTTTTCTTCGAAAACTCAGGTGCACGAGCCCAGAAAACCAATAATGAATGATATTTTCTTCAATTTCTTAACAGTTATTTTAAATATCCAAGTGACTATATAATAGTTATGGTTAAATATAACCAAGAGGTCTAATGACCTAAAGCCAAGACCACAACCATGGCTAAGGCCAAGGTTGAGTCTCAAGACCATGGTAACAATGACCAAGGTCACGGCAAAGCCACGGCTAAAGACCATGTAACTTTTCGAATCAAAAACTTATATATATTTTATCAAATACTACAATAGTAGGGAGCCTCATGTGAGGAGTTCATTAAGTAAGCCGTCGAGATGAGTTGTGGATTTACGAATTAAAGTGTCCTGGCTCCTCGAACGTTTACTCCATGACTTCTGAATTATGTCGGCCCAAACGGTAGTAAGCGATATGAAAACTATACATGTTTCATAGACCACTTATATTCAACAACTTACACTATATACTAAGTACTACATCATGAACTATATGCAAGACATATATAGGCAATTCTTCGTATTCTTAGACGTTACTCCAAACCTAAGTCACAACGTTCTATTATAGGCTACTCTTAGAGACTTTCGCGATTCAACTACCACTTTCATTTCTCATTACATAAGCTTAAGGTGAGTCATAGCCCATACTCTTTTTATACTTGTTTTAACTCTTTGGGGGAGATACATGCTCAACTACTTGCTTACTTGGACAAATACTCAAAACATTTATACTTGATTATTTTATACTTGATTGCATACATACATGACTGTGTTATACTTAATTGCGTTATTCTATTTAGTGGCAAGTAGTTATCTTTGGGAATTGGCTCCCAGTTGTCTTTGGGAATTGGCTCCCAGTTGTCTTTGGGAATTGGCTCCCAAGTGAGGTCTTCGGAGATGAAGTGTAGACTCACGACTAATTGCTTAACTGTTGTGATGAACTTATACATGTTTTAATCATACTATATTTTAGCAGTGGGTTGTGAACACACAGGTTGCAAGTGTTGTTATAGGCTGGACTTGCAACTGAGTGGATTCACAATGCCTTTGCTATGTGAACATTCTTTATAGGCTTTTCAACTATTTTAAGACAAACTCTATGAACTCACCAACCATTGTGTTGACACTTTAGCATGTTTATCTCAGGTTAGTAACGCGATAGCTAGTGCGTGGAACATAGAGTCAAGCTGCATATTCTGAAGACTTACGCTTTTATCATTTACCATTCAAAACATTTTGTATACATTTATGTATCATACTTTGGAATCTCATGTTTGTAACTTTGAATTCATTAATCGAATGGTAACATTTCAAAACGTCTCATTTAGAGGTCATTTTCTATAACTTGTACTTTGTATTATGAAGTAGCACCTTAGTGACACAGTCTTCCGCTGAGATATTTTGGGGGTGTTACAATTTAGGGATAGGATCCTCCGCTTCTGAAAGGGAAAGGACGAACCCATCCATAAATTGTGGATTAGATTCACGGATTCAATAAGACAAGTTCCCCATCATGGCATCGAACTCTGGCTTCTGGTCCAAATCTTCTACGACAATGTCTCCTCAAACGACCAGAACGGAATCAACAATTCTAGAAAAGGGAAAATAGCCAATCCTAGCGCCGAGGAAGGGTAGAATAGGATTGAGGAATATGCTCAAGACCAGGATGATACTTGGGATGAACCTGAGTCGACTGTGAGCATGTCCGAAATCACACAAACACCCTCAGATCGGATAAGAAAAATTCACGAAAGGATGGAATACCTTGCGGGGTCGCGAACAACCAAACAACTTTCAAATCCTTACTTGATCGGCGACTACTGTGGGGGCCCGCATGAGGTAGAGGAATGCGGAGGAGAAACCATGACCGAACATGCGTTTTTGTCAGGACATAACATCTACGCTGACCCCTCCCTTTTGCCTTTTTACCAAAATGATGATTATACCGTTTGTGGAAATCTAGTGAAAAGAAAAGAAGGGGAGGAAGGCCCTGAATACAAAATCAGGAGCACTTTTGAAGATGACCTCGGTCACTTCACTCAAGAAAAAGGCTTACAATTAAAAGGTCTTGATGAACTCATTGCTGAGCAACAGAATGACATGGAAGAATGGTTCAACAAGCTTAGTGCCACCCTTGATGGCCATGACAGGCCGCAAGTAAGCAAAAAAGATCCCCTGCTCGCGGTAACTACTCGAGCTGGAACAACAACCAAGGTATCCAAACTCACACCCTGACACCATTGATCCAAACGAGCCCTACGAGGAGGAAGGTAATGTGAGCAACGAGGTTCCTGAACAACCTCCCCTGGTGACCCCATCCCCATCAACTCCACCTAACCAACCTGTGAGAATCTCATTCCCATCCCGCCTAAAAAACCAGAAAATTGAGAACGATAATAAGAGATTCTTGTCATATATAAAGGATTAGTGGTCACCATACCTCTCTTTGATGCTTGCTATCACATGCCAAAGTATAGCTCATACTTCAAAAGATTACTTGCCAACCGAAAGAAACTCGAGGGTCTCGTAACTCTGGGGGAAGAATGTTCGGTGGTGACCTAACGAGGGCTACCAAAAAAAGTAAACGATCCAGGCAGCTTCACCTTACCCTGTTCCATAGGATCTCTATCAATAAAGAATGCTCTTGCCGATTTAGGGGCGAGCATCAACCTCATGCCCACTCCATGTTCCTCAAACTAGGATATTCCGGACTAAAGCCTACCCGTATGAACATCCAACTAGCCGATAGATTGGTCAAATATCCCCTAGGGATATGCGAGAATGTGCTAGTCAAAGTTGGGAAGTTCAAATTTCTGGTTGACTTCGTGATCTTGGAGATGGAGGAGGATGACTTGGTGCCCATCATCTTAGGGAGACCATTTCTTGCTACCGCTCATGCAGTCACTGATGTTCACGATGGCAAGTTAACCTTACGAATAGGAACCGATAGCTTGACATTCAATATTAAAGACACTATGAATCTGTCTCTTGAAGCAGCTAACCGGCTCTATTTCATCAGAGAGGTCGATGAACTAACTGATGTCATTGACAACTATGTTGATGAATAAATCGAAGAAGGCTGCTTACGAGATGAGAGTTTCCTCCCCATAATGGAGAAGAAGAAGATGGAAGGCGTTAGCGCAGTCTCCTTCTATCCCAGACAAGAGCCTACTGAATAGCTCGAACTCCGTAAGCCCAAAAACAAGCTAAAGCCCTCCATTATTGAACCACCTAAGCCAGAGCTTAAAGAACTCTCGAACCACCGGAGTATGCCTTCCTCCAGGGAGAGGATCAGCTGCCAGTAATCATAAACTCTTACCTTGAGCATGAACAAAAAGATAGGCTCCTTGGAGTCCTAAAGAAATATAAGGGAGTCCTTGCATGGAGTGTAGCCGACATTAAGGGGATTCACTACCTCCTTGATGCAGGGCTGATTTACCCAATTTCGGATAGCCCATGGGTTAGTCCTGTACAGGTTGTACCAAAGAAATGAGGAATGACTGTGGTGAAAAATGACAACGGTGAGATGGTGCCCCAGAGAACAGTTACTGGTTGGCGGGTATGCAACAATTATAGAAAGCTCAATGATGCCACCAGGAAAGATCACTTTCCCCTCCCATTGATTGACCAAATATTGGAAAGACTATCCGGGCATGAGTACTACTGTTTCTTGGATGGATTCTCAGGATATTTCCAAATCCCCATAGCACCTGAGGACCAAGAAAAAACCACGTTTACTTGCCCTTATGGAACATTCACCTATAAAAGGATGCCTTTTAGGCTGTGTAACGCTCCCGCCACTTTTCAGCGATGCATGACTGCGATCTTTCACGAATTAATGGAAGACAGCATGGAAGTTTTCATGGATGACTTTTCGGTCTTCGGGAACTCTTTCGACCGCTGTCTTGCTAACCTCGAAAAAATGCTCAAACGTTGCGAGAAAACCAACTTGGTCTTAAATTGGGAGAAATGCCATTTTATGGTAAAAGAAGGGATTGTGCTAGGACATAAGGTCTCTGGGAATGGGATTGAGGTGGACCAAGCAAAGGTTGAAGCTATATCTAAATTACCTTATCCCGTGACTGTTAAGGCAATACGCAGCTTTTTGGGCCACGCCGGGTTCTACCGGAGATTCATTAAAGATATCTCTAAAATAGCTCGGCCAATGACTCAATTGCTGGTAAAAGATGCCCCTTTCGATTTCTCTCAAGAATGCAAGGATGCACTCGATCTCCTGAAAAAGGAACTCACGCAAGCCCCAATTATGGTTACACCCAACTGGGAGTTACCTTTCGAGATCATGTGCGATGCTAGCGACTATGCTGTTGGGGCAGTATTAGGCCAAAGGCGTGACAAACAATTCCAACCTATATACTACGCTAGCAAAACTATGAATCCCGCTCAAGAGAATTACTCTACCACCGAAAAAGAATTATTAGGCGTGGTGTTCGCTTTCAACAAATTCCGTCAATATCTTGTCCTTTCTAAGACGGTTGTTTTCACTGATCATTCGGCTCTCCGATATCTTTTTGCTAAGCAAGACGCCAAACCACGATTAATTCGGTGGATCTTGTTGTTACAAGAGTTTGATGTTGAAATTCGTGATAAAAGAGGGGCAGAGAATTTGGCTGTTGATCACCTCTCTCGTCTTGAAAATCCCCTTAATAAGCTTGATAAAAGCGAGATTCGGGATTCATTCCCTGACGAACAGCTCATGTCAATGACAGATTCTGAACCTTGGTACACTGATTATGCTAATTATCTTGCAAGCAGGCTCATTCCGGAACATATGACTAGATACGAAAAGAAAAGGTTCTTTGCCCAACTAAAATACTACTTCTGGGATGAACCATTCTTATTCCGAAGATGTCCTGATCAAATAATTAGGCACTGTGTTTCAGGAAATGAAGCAATAAAGATTATGAAACAATGTCATTCGGGCCCTTTTGGGAGCCATCATGGGATAAACACCACCGCAAGAAAGATTTTCGATGCGGGATTCTATTGGCCCACGATATTTCATGATGTAAAAGAAATGATACAGGCATGCGATGCATGTCAACGGGCCGGGAATATATCGAGCAGAGATGAAGCACCTCAGACTTTTATACAGGTTTGTGAGGTTTTCGATGTTTGGGGAATTGATTTCATGGGACCCTTTCCGTCTTCAGCGGGGAATGAATACATTTTAGTCGCCATCGGTTATGTTTCAAAATGGGTAGAGGCACAAGCCCTTAGGACCAACGATGCTAGGGTAGTTATTCATTTTCTGAAAAAGCTGTTCGCTAGGTTCGGCATTCCTAAAGCTCTCATTAGTGATAGGGGGACCCACTTTTGCAATGCGCAAATGGAAAAGGTCATGAAGAGATATGGAGTTTCCCACCGGTTCTCCACCGCCTATCACCCACAAACCAATGGTCAAGTCGAAAACACCAATAGGGCAATTAAAAGAATATTAGAAAAGACGGTTAATCAAAACAGAAAGGATTTGTCATTTAAACTCGATGAGGCCTTATGGGCATTTCGAACAGCCTACAAGATACCTATTAGAACAACTCCGTTTCGCAATGTTTATGGCAAGGCGTGTCACCTTCCGGTGGAACTCGAACACAAGGCTTATTGGGCACTTAAGGCGTGTAATTTGGATTATACGGTCGCTGGAACGAATAGGTTCTTGCAACTCCATGAGCTCGATGAGTTAAGGCTAGAAGCGTATGAATCCTCCGTTACATATAAAGAACGGGCAAAAAGATGGCATGACCAGCGAATTAAAAAACCTAAGGAATTCTCAGAAGGAGACAAAGTTCTATTGTATAACTCTCGGTTAAGGTTATTTCCCGGGAAACTCAAGTCTAGATGGTATGGGCCCTTTACGGTGAAAAGTTCCTCTAAAACCGGAGCTGTTGTGTTAATAGACGATGAAAATAGAGTGTTCACTGTCAACATACAATGCGTAAAACATTATCAAGAAAGTAGTAATGAGATGATTAATGAGGAGGATGTAACATTTGAAGATAAGGCACGTAATAGCCCATGACCTTGAGTCTAGCTACAAGACTCGTAAATAAAGAAAATCGCTTCTTGGGAGGCAACCCATGTTTTGTTTGATTTTTAATTGTTTGATTGTTATTTGCTTCAGTATGCATGCTTTATTTTTATTGTTGGTAGATCATGTTTCAAAACTAAATTGTGAAAATGCTTTATTTTGTTGTTTAACTTCGTCTTAAATATAAAGGTATTTTGCAAAAGATAAGTGTAAGGGGAAACCCCAAATATGTTTTTAAGAACAAAAATTGATCAAGATTCTCCACAATATTAAATGAACATGTGTATTAGTATTTGTTAGAGTCAAATGCTTGTATCGAGTCATAATGAAGTTTTGCAGGATTTTCCAGGAAGTAGGACATAAGTTTTTCTAGAAATTTTCCGGAAACTTAACATAAAAATTTCTACAGGTCACTTCTGACGGTGTCAGGAATTAATTCCTGACGGCGTCATGTGTAAAATTCTGGAAATTTTGCGAGTTTTGTTTTTCTAATGGAGTCTTAAAGTTTTTGTTAATTCTTTAGTTTTATAAACTCCAGGAAATCTGCAAACATTCATTCCACAAGCATTATATCTTAATTTGTTTTCTAGGATTTGTTAGTATATATAGATTGCCGCCGATTTTACGCGAGGTTGCCTTGTTTGTTTTCTCAGGTTTAACAGGTTATGTATGACAAGAAGATGATTTATTTTTCTGGAAGGGAAGCTTTGAATGTTCATTTTCTTGGAGGAAGATCTAACCTTGTTACCACACTATCCACATCGAACGAATCAGGGGAGTATTTGCTTTCATTATTTTGCCTATTTCACTTTTACATTCTTTAATTAAACATTGGGGACAATGTTAATCCTAAGTGTAAGGGGAGGGTAAATGATTATACCTTATAGGATACAATTGCACTTGAGTTTGTTTGTTTGATGGTAGGTGTGTAATAAAACTAAGAGAAATACTTGTTAGTGTAATTTTAGCGCCAAATTTAAAATTCTTTACAACATTTAGGAGTGAAAATTTAGCCTTAGCAAGCGTCTCATGGATAGGAGTCGTATGACTAGCACAAAACTGTACCATTCAGAAAAATTTTCCACCCAAATATGTGAGGTTCGCCTTTAGATGTGATAGGAAAAGCATTCATTATTAGTGCTTATGAGTGTACCGGTAGCATTTAGATTCTAGAACTTGCGTTAGTGATGCATCCCGAGACCGCTAGTGAGACTACATTCGTGTAGTAGGATTTACTACATGATAAGAGGCATTAGGATCACCCTTGTATTAAACCCGTATTAATATTACTTGACCATTTAAGTCATATTATTTGGCTAGTAAAGTCAACTAATTTTTCCCACACCTTAGCGTTGTACTCATTTTTAGTACACGAAACCCCTAGTACACTCCTCCGAGCCTATCTTTTCGTTTCTAACTTTAAGCATCTTACTTAAAGGAAGAATTTGTTACAACCCACTTAAATGTACACCCAAATCGCCTTAGCCTTCTGTGTATGCACTCATATTTAGTGCATTATTGTTATTTGTTTAAACCATTAGTTAATTATCTAATTGATTACATGGTTGCTAAGTCGAGTCATATCTTGTACATATTGTTTTGGGACGATTGGGACTCATGGGTAAAGTACTTGTGTTATGGAGTAATGGGGAAGAACACCATTTATTACCCCCATATGTGCGTTAATCTTAAAAGTACTCCAAGTGTTTTGATTATCTTAATTCGAGTCATTACAGTAGTCTATTGTAAAGTATGTAAAAATTCAAGTGTAAGGGGAATGTACATTCCCTATGATGTATTATTTTGAATGGTAGGGTAAAAGTGTATGCGGAAAAAAAAATTAAGAAAAAAATATATATATAAAAAAAAAAAAAAAAAAAGAGAAAAAAAAAAACATACGGACTACCATCTATATTCATTCTATGTTTATTTTATGTTTTTGTTATTTTTCATTTATTAAGCTTAAGTCGAGTCTAGTCTTGGCTTAGCAACGCCATATTGTACATGTAATTAACCAAGATGATTAACTCGCCACCAGTAAATATTGCCTTTTTCCAACAAAACCGTGTATTCTATATCCCTACACCTAACGTTATAACACTTTAAAAGACCTTTTTGATAGTTTATCCTAGGTGCTTACGCCATGTGGTGGAGGTTTGATCCTTTCCCAAGCCTATGGTAATCTATTTTGTTATGACAGGTAGTGAGAGATGTTTTCCATTTCCTTATTGTGATATATACTTTATTACATCCGAGAGATGTGAGTATCTAAACACTATTTGTGAGGTGCTAGTGTATGACCTCCGTGCTTGTCCTTGGTTTTTAGTGGAACGATTATTTGTTGTAATTACTTTTATATTAGTGTTAAATGACCCATAACGTGTATTTTGATTAGAATAGAAGCGCATTTGCTTGAGGACAAGCAAATCTCAAGTGTAAGGGTATTTGATGAGGCGAAAAATGAACCATTTTTAGGGGGTCATTTAAGCCCGAATTCGAATTTATTTCATCAAATATTGCCCTAAATCGTTCCTTTTGTCATTTTAGGTACTTTTGGAGTGAAATCTGGAAAAGGAAGCATTTTGGACGTTTTTGGAGCATAAAAGTGAAGAAAACAGCAAAGTCTTAATTTTCTTTGCTGGGAACAGTACCTGACGGCGTCACAAGATTCTACATGACGGCGTCAAGAGCAATACAAGAAGTGGAAGTGGATGATACACGTGACAATCCAGAAAGTTTTGTACTAAGGAGATGACGGCGTCACCATAGGCCGTCATGGTCCAAATGTTTGTGACGGCTCAGAACAAAATTACACATGACGGCGTCAAAAGTAGATCTAGGCAATCCGATTTCGTTATGGGCGGCGAGTTGACGGCGTCAGAATTTCCTTCTTGACGCCGTCACCCTGTGAAATCTATATATTGTTTTCCAAATTTCATTCATTAGTGTGCAACTTTGAGGGAGAAACCCTAGGTCGAATTTTTCCAGCTTTTTCAAGGGTTTCAACCCTTTGAACTTTTCACGTCAATTTGAGATAAGTATTCTTTCAATTCAATCAATATGTCTATGTGTTGCATGAATATATCTTACACTTGTCTTCAATTTAACATGCGCGGCTAGATCTCCTTTGTGTTTGCTTAGATGTAGTGAAACCTAGATGTTAATTATGGGTTGATTGTTTGTTTATAATTGTTACGGATGATTGTATTCGATGTTAGGCTTAAGAAAACTGGCAGACTTCTATTGGTAACATGCTTGAACGTCTTCAGAAACATGATCAGAGGTGCACTATGATTTTTGGTTGTATTTAATGCGTAGGAGAATTCATGTTAGGAGCTTCTAACGGCTCGACATAGGAGTGAAGTAGGATCCTATAGAGTTTGGGAATATTGTATACGGCCCTACGACTAGTATTAAGGAATACGACCCGTCATCCATGCAATTGTAATAAACTATCAACCTGTAAAAGATATCTAGGGAGTAATGAAACCTAAGTAAACACAACTTTCCCCATTATTGTTACACCACACTAGTTTAATTAGCTTGATTTCATTTTTGTTATTTTATTTTGATTGCATCTTAGTCATTTGGGTTAGTTGGCTAGCAACTAATTCCGCCCACTCTTCCAAAATCCGAGATTTTAATTGGTTTTATAAAAATATAAAAATACAAAAAGAATCATTGATGAGGCGAAAAATGATCCGTTTTTAGGGGGTCATTTAAGCCGGAATTTGAATTTATTTGATGAAATATTGCCCTAAATCGTTCCTTTTGTGATTTTAAGTACTTTGGGAGTGAATTCTGGAAAAGGAAGCATTTTGGACGTTTTTGGAGCATAAAAGTGAACGGCAAAGTCTTAATTTTCCTTGCTGGGAACAGTACCTGACAGCGTCAAGAACAATTTTATGACGGCGTCAAGAGCAATTTTGGTGATGGCCCAGAGAAAACGTGACGGCGTCAAGGCAAGGGCGCCACGAGTAAAAATGGTGATGGCCCAGAGCAACATTACACATGACGGCATCAGATCTGGATCTAGGCAATCCGATTATATTTTTGGCGGCGGGTTGACGGCGTCAGAAGTTTCTTCTTGACGCCGTCACCTTAGTAAATCTATATATAGTCTTTGTAATTTTCATTCTAAAGGGAGGAGAATTTTAGGGTCGAACTTAATAAACCCTAGCACGACTTTTACAATATTTTCAAGGGTTTTCACCCCTTGAAACCCTTCATGTTCAATTGAGATAAGTATCCTTTCAATTCATTCAATATGTCTATGTGTTGTTTGAATATATCTTACGCTTGTCTTGATTTTAACATTCTAGGCTAGATCTCTTGTGTGTTTGCTTAGATGTAATGAAACGTAGATGTTGATTATAGGTTGATTGCTTGTTTATAGTTGTAATGGATGAATGATTTCGATGTTAGGCTTAAGAAAACTGGCAGATCTCCATTGTGTAACTTGCTTGAACGTCTTAAGAAACATGAACCAATGCGTACTAAGGTTTTTATGGTTGTATTTAATGCATGAGCGAATTCTAGTGATCCCATGTTAGGAGCTTCTTGCAGGCTCGACATAGGAGCGAAGTAGGAGCTTATAGAGTTGGGGAAGTACGTACGCCACCCCACGAATGGTATTAAGGAATATAACCAGTCATCCACGCAACTGTAACAAACAATTAACCTGTAAAAGATATCGAGGGAGTAGTGAAATCTAAGTAAACACAATTCTCCCATTTATTGTTCACACCATATTAGTAATTAGTTTTATTTTCATTTTTGTTATTTTATTTTGATTGCGTCTTAGTTATTGGGTTAGTTGAATAGCAACTAATTCCGCCCACTCCTCTAAAAACCGAGATTTTTAATTGCTTTCATGAAAATATAAAAATATAAAAAAGAATCATCTCTCACCTCTAGACCTAGTTTTTAGGCTTTCTAATCCTAGCGACACTATTCCTGAGTTGAACGATCAATACCCCAGTACTTGTCACTATACTATACTACAACGATCAGGTACACTGCCTGGTGGGGGTTGTAAGCTTCTCGAGATCTCTCGAGATGTAAAGCCTGGTGCAATTCCCACGCATCAAGTTTTTGGCGCCACAGCCCGGGGAATAGTTATTGTCTAGGTTAGAATTTCTTTTTATTAGGTCTACTTGCTAGATTCCTTTCTAGTAAGATTTTATTTTTATTTTCTAGGTTTTCTTTAGTCTATCTATTTCTTCGTGCCTTTGTTAGTAAAATAAATTCATTGACTATTCCGTGGATCATTATGGAAAACGCGAATCCACCCCTTTCCCCTAGAGAAGTGGCTTTGTTACGTGAACAAATTGAGAGTGAGATTAGGGAACTTAGGGAGCTTAATAGGTTGATTAATGTTGAGATCAACCATGCATTTAGTGACCTAGCGACCGCCTTGTATTCAAATAAGGACCTAGGAACTAAAGATTTTGAGGATGTTGTTGGGGAACTTGAAGAAGAGGAGATTGATCCAAAGCTAGATGACTATTTTAATCTATACACCACTAAGGAGGAGATTGCGTACTATAATAATCTTATTGATAATCCTCGACCTCCTTTCACTATAATTGAACCTAAGATAAAGAGACGCGATCCTAAGAATGCTAAGATACCATGTATGATTGGGTATAAACACATTGACAATGCTTACATCAATTTTAAATCCCCAATCAACATTATGTCCTCTAGTGTCTATAATGATATTGTGAAAACAAGACTTGGACCTAGAAGAGATCCCAGATACCCCGGTGGAGTTTTTAACTTTGTCAGGAGAATTAAAGGTCTCCATGTCTTCGTTGGGAACTTTACTTATATCACTGACTTTATGGTTGTTGAAGACTTAGCTAGTGTTATTGATTGTCGCTTATCCCATGTTGTGTTTGGTAAACCATTTGTGGAAGAGTCCAAGTTAGAATATGATGAGATAGAAGGGACAATCCAATTTGCTAGTGACACCGATAGGATCACTTATAGGATGCCTAATAGAATGAAAGAATTTCTTTTTGTGCCCCAATTTGACATAGATAACATTGGTGCTTTCGAGGACATCAATGAAGAGGATAAGAAAAAGGGCATGAATTATGTATGAGAAAGGAAGAGTCTTTTCTACAAAGATTGCTTGACTCTAGGACCGAGGTATAAAGTCGATAAGAAATTTGCCAATAGGACTATAGGAGCAATTGGAAAAAAGGTGGTTCGTCTCAATAAAGAACATTTACAATCAGAGAGTGAGACCAACGATGAGGTCACGTAGTAACCCATGACCTTGAGTCTAGCTACAAGACTCGTAAATAAAGAAAAGCGCTTCTTGGGAGGCAACCCATGTTTTGTTTGATTTTTATTTTGTTTGATTTTTACTTGTTTCCGTATGCATGCTTTATTTTTATTGTTGGTAGATCATGTTTCAAAATAAAATGGTGAAAATACTTTATTTTGTCGTTTGGCTTAGTCTTAACTTCATCCAAAGGTATTTCGCAAAAGATAAGTGTAAGGGGAAACCCCAAATATGTTTTTAAGAAACAAAACCAATCATGATTATCCACAATATTAAATGGACATGTATATTCGTATTTGTTAGAGTCAAATGTTTGTATCGAGTCATAATGATGTTTTGCAGGATTTTCCAGGAAGTAGGACAAAGTTTTTTCAGAAATTTTCTGGAAACTTAACATAAAGATTTCTACAGGTCACTTCTGACGGCGTCAGGAAGAAATTCCTGACGGCGTCATGTGTAAAAATATGGAAATTTTGCTAGTTTTGTTTTTCTAACGGAGTCTTAAAGTTTTTGTTGAATCTTTAGTTTTATAAACTCCAGGAAATCTGCAAACATCATTCCACAAGCATTATTTCTTACTTTGCTTTCTAGGATTTATTAGTATATATAGATTCCCGCCGATTTTACGCGAGGTTGCCTTGTTTGTTTTCTCAGGTTTACCAGGTTATGTATGATAAGAAGATGATTTATTTTTCTGGAAGGGAAGCTTTGATGGTTCATTTTCTTGGAGGAAGATCTATGTCACACCCCGCCACGGCGGAAACGCGCGGGTGTAACTTCATGGATATCATCACAACACCTGGTGTCTACATAGAGAACAACTACATGCATATAAATAGAGCAACGTACAAACACAAAGTGTTGTAACAATACCCCAAAATAAAATAACCAAAACAAAACATAAACCCAAACATAGATGATAAATCACTTCAAATGCAACTAAGGTCTCGTCTATCCACATCCTGCTATCTTATCCTTAGAAAGCTCACCTGAAAATGATGCTTAAAACGTCAACATAATGTTGGTGAGATTCATAGGTTTAAGACTCAACATACAAGGCAACCGAATTCACTGTGATTACAAAATATAGCTGGACAAATAATTATAGTTATCATATAGCAACGTGCATTTACAAGTTAATATCCACACATAAAGGCAACAACACTCATAAGGCAACCATTAGGACGGCTCGTGTCCTCCGACCCCATAATTAGTACCACATCAGGACGGCTCTTGTCCTCCGACCCCATAATTAGTGCCACATCATCAATTAGGTCGCATGCGCGAGCAACAGGGTAAGCACCCTCCCAATTGAATCCCAAAATATATCATCAATTAGGTCGTTATCCTAATTGAATCCCAAAACATCCACGCAAGCAAATAATCACACATAGCATACATACAATAACATTATAAGTCCAAGCTCTTTAATACCACACACATAATCACAGTAAACCAAAACATTTAAGACAAGCATCATTCCCATCCCAAGTTTAAAACAAAGTAAAAATATGGGACTATGAACTCACCTTAAACTCCGCAGCTTCCACAAAAACAACTCACAATCTATAGCACACAAAAATAATCCACATTACACAAGGTCAAGCTAAAAGCTACAACCCATGTAATACTCATATGATGGATGTCTAAGACTCATATGACCACCATGGATCTCCTAGACACCATACTAACCATCACCATAACCTAACACTCACTAAATTCCTTGCACACTAAAACTCATAAAATGCAGAATTTTTGAGTACATTCACTCACATGAAATCACGACAAATAAAGCTTAAAAACTCACACCAAAAATTTACCATGGTCTCTCATAAGCATAGAAGCTAATCCCAGAAGACCATGGACCAATAACACACACAAGTACTCATAGAAAATTCAAACTTGTCAACTACTCAAATTCGGATCTGAACGCACACCAAAAAGTTTTGATTTTTAATAGTTACTTCCACAAGTTTTTATCGCGAATCCTCTTCGTGGTAGTCTAATATAACCTAAAACTTAACTATTCCAGAAGACCAAGTCAAAATACCACTTTTACAACCACATGCCACCCTCAAACTTTCACCCAAAATCTGTCCCGGTTTGACAGCTTTGACACCTTAACAAAGAAAAATCAAAAGACCGACTTCCCGACCTCAAAATTGATCGTGGCTGGACTTTTTGGAAAGATCTTTCATTATACTTCAATTTAGACTTAAAATTCGTGACTTGACTCATCACCATCTGTTATGTATACTCACATCTTTACAGCCTTACAAATCTGTCCAAACCCTAACTCAATAACTAGCATGTTTTACGCTCAATTCTCTTAGCCAATCATCATACTATTATCATTAATTGATCCCAACATGTTTAATAACATTAATTTACAGAAGTTAACACAAACCCTAATCCACCATACTTAATATTACATGAATTAGATTAATTAATCAATTAATTGAACATAAGGTTTAAAGATTTTACCTTGATTATTGATTATTGCTCCCAAATTACAAACCCTAATTTTTCTTCTTCTTTTCTCTCTTGAATCAACCCATAATTGCAGAAAAAACATTTTAGGGGTGTTTGGTTTGGTATATATATTAATTAGGGATAATCCTTGGGCCTAAGAGTCATATTTGGACTCAAATTGAGTTTCCTTTTTCCCCTTATCCCTTAAATCCGAATTTTACATATATAAAATATATATTTTTATTTTTTTTTATTAAATTTATTTATTACACTCAAAACCTCATACTTTTCATATTTTATAAATACTCATAGCTAATCCTAACGTCTTACGCGATAAACCTCAACTTTTACGACAACCAGAAAAATATCATTTTCAAAAATAAAGTTTCCAAAAATAGAATTCCATACTCTTTTGAAACTTAACACATAAAAACAAATCCCACGTAACTTACTAACACTCAATTACTTGAACGAAACCTCGTTACGCAAAAACACAAAAACACCAAAACTACACAAGTCATTTCTACACCACAAAGGTGATCAAAATGAACTTTTCCAAATTCCAAACTTTCCAAATCACAATAAAACCATTTACGCAAAGGGATTTAGTGCTAAAACTCACCTATATCACTCATATATCACTTCACATACCTAATACACACCAAACAACCGTCAACCGAGTCAAGACTATCAGTCAAACTGACCTGCTAAAACCACGGTTGTTACATCATCCCCCACTTTGGGAAATCGCGTCCCGAGATTTCAACTACTATAGTCACCACTCACAACAACAAAAGGAAATTTATGGATTTTTAAGCGGATAAATACCACACCATAAACTCACAGAGAAAGAATCACAAAAATGTGAACCGACTAAATACTCGAATTCACACAATAGAAAACATTCCGTCACTCCAACAATAGACGCAAATAGATACACTCCCTGAACAATAACACCAATGATCAAACGACTTCCCACACGTAGGTACGATACTCTCGAACCAAATGAAAATACAAATGGTAACCGCAGGAAACACCACATATAATGGTTACACACAAAACAAACATTAATTACATCTGATTTCTCACGCTCCCAAGTAAACTCAGGACCACGCTTAGAATCCCACCATGCCTTTACCAACGCTATCTCACCACACTTCAAACTCTTAACATCTCAATTCCATAATCTCAACAGGTTTCTCGACAAAACGAAGAGTCTTGTCAACCTTACTCTCATCTAATGGCACATGCAGACTAGCATCCGCCAAACACTTCTTTCAATTAGATACGTGAAACATATCATGTACACCACTCAATACCTCAGCTAACTTCAACCGGTATGCCACAAATCAAATCCTTTCCAAAATCTCAAATGGTCCTACGTATCTCGGTGCTAACTTGCCTTTCTTACCAAAACGCACAACACCCTTCCAAGGAGATACTTTTAACCACACAATATCACCAACACCAAACTTTAAGGCTTACAGCAATTATTCGCATAACTCTTTTTGGCGATCTTTTGCTGCCTTAAGTCTTTTCCTCAGCCAGAAAACCTTATTCGTAGTCTCTCGTTCTAGTTCAGGACCAATTAGTTGGCTTGTCCCAACCTTTGCCCACAGAACATGTGACCGACATTACCTCCCATACAACTTTTCACACGACACATACTTCATACTAGAATGATAATTGTTGATATAGAAAAACTCAGCTAAGGGTAAATGCATACCTCAGCTTCCTCCAAACTCAAATACACCCATGCTCTCATCATACCATCCAACGCCTGATTTGTACGCTCACTTAGTCCATTCATTTATGAACGATAAGTCGTACTCATCTTCATACGCGTTCTCAAGACTCCATAACACGTTTACCACTATCGCGAAGTAAGTATTTCATCATGTTTCTTGATGATCAACGCGACACCCCAAGGTTCTTTCCCAACTCACCGAGCGAAAAAAAAAATCTCGCCTACTCCTCTATTCATCTCTTGCTAAGGAAATAATACGTCTTATCCATTCTCGGATGTATCAAATACCTTGCATGATTGATGTCCTTATGCTTCCTCTCAATGGAACCAATAGCTGGAACGCAAAGTACATTCCTCCATCTTTGTTCCTATCCATTTACTGGTCTAAACCAAGTAATCATTCTTCTTTCATGTTCTCAACCTTGAGCCTCTCTCTCTAGGCTGACAGTATCATCCTCTTAACTCCGAACCGAATTATCAAAACCATTGCTCACAAACATCCAAGTTTCACTCGTTCACTCCCGCTCAGCGCTCTTACCATGATGTCCTCCCTTCCTTGACGATAGCGGATCAGACAATTGTAGTCACTGAGAAACTCCACACCCAACTTCTCTTCAACATATATTAACCTCTTGTCAAATATATGCTAAAGATTCTCATGATCTGGGTAGACCACACTTTCTGCTCCATACAAATATCATCTCCAAGTTCTACTCCTCAACTTTAAATCACGTATCACACAGTTCCTCTTATGGATCTTCCACCTCCGCGATGACTACGCAATCTATAGAAAGATACAAATGAATCGTCAATAGTACCTGCCAATCCTGAGGACAATCGTCTCTCAGATGGTGTCTCAGGTACTTTCCACGCTTCACTACTTTTATCTTACTAGTGTCCACGAACACTCGCTATCGTTGACCACCTTCCTGAAGAACGTACATCTTAAAGCTACACCTCTCACTTGAACAACTTGGCAAACATCCTCTTCTTCAACGAACAAATTGATAATCAACACGACAATCTATCCTAAGCAAACGACGTGAACCATCAAACCAGTCGAACTAAAACGCATATCAACGAACTCAGAAGGGGTACGAATTATCGACTAGCGAAGTAACGAACATCAAAATCAAAACTAGAAAAACACAATGAGAAATTTTCCCCCAATAAAAATAGACACAGATAAAATGTTCATGAAAACCCATACAAAGAAAATATAAGATACACGCACCCATATAACGTCCACAAGCGTACTTCAACGAAAGAAACACTCAATGAACCAAATACATAACAAGTTTGATAAATGAGAACCATAGACAGTTCTTATTCCCGTACTCGACCTTCCCAAAAACAAATGAATACCATTTATTTATTTATTTATTTATTTATTTATTTATTTTACAAGACATATCTTAAACTTATACTTTTTTTTTATAAAATATATATAAGTCATTTTATGTAAGACATCAACATAACCATTTTTTTTTTACACTTCATTCCCCATAAAAATATTAATTTCCATCAAACGACCTAGAAATACCCAAAACAAATTTGTAAAATGCCATAAAGACTCTATTACAACCTCTTAATCAAATGCAAATGACATTGAAGAATTTCGTAATCAAAATAATCCTTAAACGAACTCATACCAGGGAACTCTCACACAAAAACATTGCAAACCAAACGATGAACTTACAGACTCATTCGTACAATGATCAAACCAAAATCATAGAAAAACACCGATACTAACAGATCACGAAACATGTCACAAATTTCAATTGGTGTGTGTAAATGAGGGATCAAATATCCACACCAACTCGTCACGAACCAACAATACTTGAAGAATAGCATAACATTCATCCGAGGAATGAATGTAAGGAATAACCAAAGAAACGAACCAGTATCCAACAATAACAAATTCGATTACCCAACACCTATCACGACGTCAAAGAGAAAGAATATGGCATTTGTATCATCATGGTACGAATAGGAATGCCAACCAAAGAATTTGGTATACAAACGGAGTGTCTAGCAAACGAATCAATCTTAAATACCACAACATAAGTACCCACCGATAATTGAGGTATCAACATATGATAGGTAGGATGGAATCTTACCACCTACACACCCCAACATATAACAACTAACATCAATCAATGCAATATTGGTCACAAATCCACATGTGTAATACCCTTATAATTATGTTCGCGACCATAGTTATAAGCCTATTCCACACGCATACTTACTTCCAAAACCACACATCTCAATGATAACACACATATTCCACATAGCACCTAATACACCATGCAATCCATGCCATCATACTTGCAAGTCCACTTGTGTCGTGACGCATGTATAATTATGTTGGCCACCATAATTATCTATGCCCACTTTCACAAATGTACTCCCTCCTATGACAACACATCATGCAAACCATCACGCAAACAAAAACAAAAGGCGTCGCAACAATCATCTCACATGGAACAATTCCAACGATAACGTAAACTCGATAATCAGAATCACTTGGATAAGGTCGATCCAATATCCAAGAGTAATCACGCTCCAACATGGCTCCTGACGGCAAAAGAAAATATACAAATTCCAAAACATAACACAAAACAAAAGATGTCGCATAATGGCTCAACTCCACTCTCGCACTTATCTCCCCACTCAGATCAATTCAACTTACTACTCGCTGTGGACTCTAGATCCGAATCCACACCATACCATCCTAACTCCCTTTCATCTTTACTCAACCACCCATTTATGTTTCCTACATGTTGAGGTAGTCGCCAACATGCAAAACCATCTATATTCTTTTCTTCTAATTCCACATGATTCACAAGCGCATACAAATCACGAGGTTTAGACTAAACCACATCTCCTTCCTATGTGAAGTGAGGACACTACCAAGGGTATTTGGTAATGGCTCCATCTCCAGAAGTCATCATGGTTCCAAACCTCTCCACTTCTTCTCCACCAACGTTTCCCATAAACGTCCTCTCCTTGTCCGAACATAGATACATGCTATCGGGAACTCAGATTCTGCGGTTAGTCCGCTTAATCCTACCACTTCGCTCGCATCCAATAGCGATAACGGTTTTCCAACGAAGCATCTTACACGAGGAAGACGATATAATAAAGTCGATATATATACAATACTACGTACAAAGGATAAAATAGACGTCCGAAACTCAATAAAACATCTCATAAATATAGGTAAAAAAATAAACATATAAAATACTATACTTACACAGAGATCCTAAATGCAAATATATGAAGGACTCCTAGGCTATAGTCTAGGTTAAACCACCTAATTCTCTATAACCTGGCTCTGATACCAAACTGTCACACCCCGCCACGGCGGAAAAGCGCGGGTGTAACTTCATGGATATCATCAAAACACCTGGTGTCTACATAGAGAACAACTACATGCATATAAATAGAGCAACGTACAAACACAAAGTGTTGTAACAATACCCCAAAATAAAATAACCAAAACAAAACATAAACCCAAACATAGATGATAAACCTCTTCAAATGCAACTAAGGTCTCGTCTATCCACATCCTGCTATCTTATCCTTAGAAAGCTCACCTGAAAATGATGCTTAAAACGTCAACATAATGTTGGTGAGATTCATAGGTTTAAGACTCAACATACAAGGCAACCGAATTCACTGTGATTACAAAATATAGTCGGACAAATAATTATAGTTATCATATAGCTACGTGCATTTGCAAGTTAATATCCACACATGAAGGCAACAACACTCATAAGGCAACCATTAGGACGGCTCATGTCCTCTGACCCCATAATTAGTACCACATCAGGACGGCTCGTGTCCTCCGACCCCATAATTAGTGCCACATCATCAATTAGGTCGCATGCGCAAGCAACATGGTAAGCACCCTCCCAATTGAATCCCAAAATACATCATCAATTAGGTCGTTATCCTAATTGAATCCCAAAACATCTACGCAAGCAAATAATCACACATAGCATACATACAATAACATTATAAGTCCAAGCTCTTTAATACCACATACATAATCACAGTAAACCAAAACATTTAAGACAAGCATCATTCCCATCCCAAGTTTAAAACAAAGTAAAAATATGGGACTATGAACTCACCTTAAACTCTGCAGCTTCCACAAAAATAACTCACAATCTATAGCACACAAAAATAATCCACATTACACAAGGTCAAGCTAAAAGCTACAACCCATGTAATGCTCATATGATGGATGTCTAAGACTCATATGACCACCATGGATCTCCTAGACACCATACTAACCACCACCATAACCTAACACTCACTAAATTCCTTGCACTCTAAAACTCAGAAAACGCAGAATTTTTGAGTACATTCACTCACATGAAATCACGACAAATAAAGCTTAACAACTCACACCAAAAATTTACCATGGTCTCTCATAAGCATAGAAGCTAATCCCAGAAGACCATGGACCAATAACACACACAAGTACTCATAGAAAATTCAAACTTGTTAACTACTCAAATTCGGATCTGAACGCACACCAAAAAGTTTTGATTTTTAATAGTTACTTCCACAAGTTTTTATCGCGAATCCTCTTCGTGGTAGTCTAATATAACCTAAAACTTAACTATTCCAGAAGACCAAGTCAAAATACCACTTTTACAACCACATGCCACCCTCAAACTTTCACCCAAAATCTGTCCCGGTTTGACAGCTTTGACACCTTAACAAAGAAAAATCAAAAGACCGACTTCCCGACCTCAAAATTGATCGTGGCTGGACTTTTTGGAAAGATCTTTCATTATACTTCAATTTAGACTTAAAATTCGTGACTTGACTCATCACCATCTGTTATGTACACTCACATCTTTACAACCTTACAAATCTGTCCAAACCCTAACTCAATAACTAGCATGTTTTACGCTCAATTCTCTTAGCCAATCATCATACTATTATCATTAATTGATCCCAACATGTTTAATAACATTAATTTACAGAAGTTAACACAAACCCTAATCCACCATACTTAATATTACATGAATTAGATTAATTAATCAATTAATTGAACATAAGGTTTAAAGATTTTACCTTGATTATTGATTATTGCTCCCAAATTACAAACCCTAATTTTTCTTCTTCTTTTCTCTATTGAATCGACCCATAATTGCAGAAAAAACGTTTTAGGGGTGTTTGGTTTGGTATATATATTAATTAGGGATAATCCTTGGGCCTAAGAGTCATATTTGGACTCAAATTGGGTTTCCTTTTTCCCCCTTATCCCTTAAATCCGAATTTTACATATATAAAATATACATTTTTATTTTTTTTATTAAATTTATTTATTACACTCAAAACCTCATACTTTTCATATTTTATAAATACCCATAGCTAATCCTAACGTCTTACGCGATAAACCTCAACTTTTACGACAACCAGAAAAATATCATTTTCAAAAATAAAGTTTCCAAAAATAGAATTCCACACTCTTTTGAAACATAACTCATAAAAACAAATCCCACGTAACTTACTAACACTCAATTACATGAACGAAACCTCGTTACGCAAAAACACAAAAACACCAAAACTACACAAGTCATTTCTACACCACAAAGGTGATCAAAATGAACTTTTCCAAATTCCAAACTTTCCAAATCACAATAAAACCATTTACGCAAAGGGATTTAGTGCTAAAACTCACCTATATCACTCATATATCACTTCACATACCCAATACACACCATACAACCGTCAACCGAGTCAAGACTATCAGTCAAACTGACCTGCTAAAACCACGGTTGTTACAATCTAACCTTGTTAACACACTATCCACACCGAGCGAATCAGGGGAGTATTTGATTTCATTCTTTTACCTGCTTTACTTTTACAATCTTTAATTGAACATTGGGGACAATGTTCATCCTAAGTGTAAAGGGAGGGTAAATGATGATACCTTATAGGATACACTTTCACTTGAGTTAGTTTGTTTGATGGTAGGTGTGTAATAAAACTATTAGAAATACTTGTCAGTGTAATTTTAGCGCCAAATTTAAATTTTTTTACAATATTTAGGAGTGAAACTTTAGCCATAGCAAGCGTCTCATGGATAGGAGATTGTATGACTAGCACAAAACCGTATCATTCAGAAAAAATTTTCCACCCAAATATGTGAGGTTCGCCTTTAAATTTGATAGGAAAAGCATTTACTATTAGTGCTTATGAGTGTACCGGTAGCATTTAGATTCTAGAACTTGCGTTAGTGATGCATCCCGAGATCGCTAGTGAGACTACATTCGTGTAGTAGGATTTACTACATGATAAGAGGCATTAGTATCACCCTTGTGTTAAACCCGTATCATAATTACTTGACCATTTAAGTCATATTACTTGGCTAGTAAAGTCAATTAATTTTTCTCACACCATTAGCGTTGTACTCATTTTTAGTACACGAAACCCCTAGTACACCCCTCCGAGCCTATCTTTTCGTTTCTAACTTTAAGCATCTTACTTAAAGGAAGAATTTGTTACACCCCACTTAAATGTATACCCAAATCGCCTTAGCCTTCCGTGTATGCACTCATCTTTAGTGCATTATTGTTACATGTTTAAACCCTTAGTTAATTATCTAATTGATTACATGGTTGCTAAGTCAACTCATATCCTTGTACATATTGTTTTGGGACGATTGAGACTCATGGGTAAAGTACTAATGTTATGGAGTAATGGGGAAGAACATCATATATTACCCCCATATGTGCGTTAATCTTAAAAGTACTCCAAGTGTTTTGATTATATTAATTCGAGTCATTAGATTAGTTTATTGTAAAGTATGTAAAAATTCAAGTGTAAGGGGAATGTTCATTCCCTATGATGTATTATTTTGGATGGTAAGGTAAGAGTGTATACAAAAAAAAAAAAAAAAAAAAAAAAAAAAAAAAAAAAAAAAAACGGACTACCATCCCATTTCATTCTATGATTATTTTATGTAACAACCGTGGTTTTAGCAGGTTAGTTAGACTTTTAGACTCGAGTTAATCTAACTTTGTTTGGTGTGGTTTGAGTAGTTATATGTGTGTGTTTGTGTGTTATAGTGTGATTAGTAATTGGTTTAGCACTAAATCCCTTCGCGTTGTGGTTGTTATTGTGATTTTTGATGATGTTGATTTTGGGAAAGTTCATTTTGATCACCCATGTGGTGTAGAAATGACTTGTGTATATTTGGCGTTTTGAGGTTTTGCGTAACGAGTCTTCGTTCAAGTTATTGAGCGTTAGTAAGTTACGGGAATGTTGTTTTTGTGAAGAAATGCTTATGAAGTGTGTGAAAATCTATTTTTGGAAACTTTATTTTGAAAATGAATATTTTTCGATTTGTCGTAAAATTAAGGTTTATCGCGAAAGACATTAGGTTTTGTTATGGGAATACATAAAATATGAAAAGTATGAGGTTTTGAGTGTAATAAATAAATTAATAAAAAAAATAAAAATATATATATATAAATAAAATGGGCGGCCGAATATTAGGATAATGGGGAAAAAGGAAACCAAATTTGATACCAAATACAACTCTAAGCCTTAAGGGTTATTCACTAATAATATAAATACAAAATCAAGACTCTCAAATCCCTTTTTCCTGCATATTGAAGTCGACCACAAGGAGAACAAGAAGAAAAAATTAGGGTTTTTATTATTGAAGCTAAAATCAAGATCAAGGTATATTTTCGATACTAGTTTTCATTCAATTAATTAGTTATTGATCTAATTCATGTAATATAAAGTATGATAGATTAGGGTATGTGTTAACTTCTGTAAATTAATGTTATTAAACATGTTGGGATCAATTAATGATAATAGTATGATGATTGGTTAAGAGAATTGAGCGTAAAACATGCTAGTTATTGAGTTAGGGTTTGGACAGAAAACTATGGCTGTAAAGATGTGAGTGTAAATAACAGATGGTGAAGAGTTAAGTCACGAATTTTAGGTCTAAATTGAATTTTAATGAAAGATCTTTCCAAAAAGTCCAGCCACGATTGATTTCAAGGTCGGGAAGTTGGTCTTTTGATTTTTCTTCGTTAAGGTGTCAAAGCTGTCAAACCGGGACAGATTTTGGGTAAAAGTTTGAGGGTGTCATGTGGTTTTAAAAGTGGTATTTTGACTAGGTCCTCTGGAATAGTTAAGTATTAGGTTATATTAGACTACCACGAATAGGATTCGCAATAAAAACTTGTGGAAGTATTTTATGGAAATCAAAACTTTTTGGTGTGCGTTCAGATCCGAATTTGAGTAGTTGACAAGTTTAAATTTATTATGAGTATTTGTGTGTGTTATTGGTCCATGGCCTTCTGGGATTAGCTTCTATGCTTATGAGAGACCGTGGTGAATTTTTGGTGTGAGTTTTTAAGCGTTATTTATCGTGATTTTATGTGGGCGAATGTACCCAAAAATTCTGCGTTTTCTGATTTTAAGAGTGCAAGGGATTTAGTGAGTTTTAAGTTATGGTAGTGGTTAGTGTGGTGTCTAGGAGATCCATGGTGGGTCATATGAGTCTTAGACATCCATCATATATGTATTACATGGGTTGTAGCTTTTAGCTTGACCTTTTGTAATGTGGATTATTTTTGTGTGCTTTAGATTGTGAGTTGTTTTTGTGGAAGCTGCGAAGTTTAAGGTGAGTTCATAGTCCCATGTTTTTACTTTGTTTTTAAACTTGGGATGGGAATGATGCTTGTCTTAAATGATTTGAGTTACTGTGATTATGTGTGGTTTAAAAGCTTGGACTTATAATGTTATCGTAATAATGCTATGTGGTACATGAAAGTGTGATTCCGATTAGGTTAGCGACCTAATTGATGCTGTGTGATATGTGATTCCGATTAGGTTAGCGACCTAATTGATGCTGTGTGATATGTGATTTCGATTAGGTTAACGACCTAATTGATGTTGTGTGATTTCCAATTGGGAGGATGCTTATCCTGTTGCTCGCGCATGCGACCCAATTGATGATGTGTTTTGGAGCGGGGGTCACGTTCCGGCCCGATGGTTGCCTTTTGTGTGATGATTGGTTTATGAATACATGTAGCTTGTATGATAACTATATTTATTTGTCCAGCTATGTTTTTATAATCACAGTGAACTGGTTGCCTTGAGAGTGTAAGTGTATCTAAACCTATGAATCTCACCAACGTAATGTTGACATTTTAAGCATCATTTTCAGGTGAGCTTTCTAAGAAAAAGATAGAAGGATGTGGATAGACGAGACCTTTGTTGCATTTGAGGTGGTTTAGCATCTATGTTTGAATTTATGTATTATTTCGGATTTTGTTTTGGGGTATTGTTATAACACTTTGTGTTTGTACTTTGCTCTATTTTTGTGCATGTAGTTATTCTCTATATAGACACCAGGTGTTGTGATGATATCCATGAAGTTACACCCTCGCGTTTCCGCGGTGGCGGGGTGTGACAGATTGGTATCAGAGCCTTGGTTATAGAGAATTAGGCGGTTGGACCTAGACTATAACTTAGGAGTCCCTCATATAGTTGCATTTAGGATCTATGTGTAAGTATAATATTTTATATGTCTATTTTCCTATATTTATGAGATTTTTATTGAGTTTCGGACGTCTATTCTATCCCCTACACGTAGTATTGTATATATATTGACTTATTATATCGTCTTCCACGCGTAAGATGCTTCGTTGGACTACCGTTGTCGCTATCGGATGCGAGAGAAGTGGTCGGATGAAACGGATTAACTGCAGAATCTGAGTTCCCGTAGCATGTATCTATGTTCGGACAAGGAGAGGACGTTTATGGGAAACGTTTGTGGGGAAGAAGTGGAGAGGTTTGGAACCACGATGACTTCTGGAGATGGAGCCATTACCAAATACCCTTGGTAGTATTCTCACTTCACATAGGAAGGAGATGTGGTTTAGTCTAAACCTCGTGATTTGTATGCGCTTGTGAATCATGTGGAATTGGAAGAAAAGAATAGAGATGGTTTTTGCATGTTGTCGACTACCTCAACATGTAGAAAACATGAATGGGTGGTTGAGTAAAGATGAAAGGGAGTTAGTATAGAATGGTATGGGTTCGGATCTAGAGTCCACAGCAAGTAGTAAGTTGAATTGATCTGAGTGGGGAGATAAGTGTGAGAGTGGAGTTAAGCCATTATGCGACGTCTTTTGTTTTGTGTTATGTTTAGGAATTTGTATATTGTCTTTTGCCGTCTGGAGCCATGTTGGAGCGTGATTACTCTTGGATATTGGATCGACCTTATCCAAGTAATTTTGATTATAGAGTTTACGTGATCGTTGGAATTGTTCCATGAGAGATGATTGTTTGCGACGTCTTTTGTTTTTGTTTGCATGATGTGTTGTCATAGGAGGGAGTACACTCATGAAAGGGGGCATAGATAATTATGGTGGCCAACATAATTATACATGCGTCACGACACAAATGGACTTGCAAGTATGATAGCATGGATTGCATGGTGTATTAGGTGCTATGTGGTATATGTGCGTTATCATCAAGATGTGTGGTTTTGGAAGTAAGTGTGCGTGTGGAATAGGCTTATAACTATGGTCACGAACATAATTATAAGAGTATCACACACGTGGACTTGTGACCATTATCGCATTGATTGATGTCTATTGTTATATGTTGTGGTAGATGGTATGTGATATCATGTTGGTGATAGCTGTATGGTTAGAGAAATATTCTCTTAACCGTTTGGGCAGTCGTTATATGTTGGGGTGCTTAGGTGGTAAGATTCCACTCTACCTATCATATTATTGATACCTCAAATATCTGTTGGGATTAATATTGTGTTATTTAAGTTGATTCGTTTGCTAGACGCTCCATTTGTATACCTAATTCTTTGGTTGGCATTCCCATTCGTACCATGATGGTACAGATGCCATATTCTTTCCCTTTGACGTCGTGATAGGTGTTGGGTAATCAAATTCGTTTTGTTGGATACTGGTTCATTTCTTTGGTTATTCCATACATTCATTCCTCGGATGAATGTTATGCTATTCTTCAAGTATTGTTGGTTCGTGACGAGTTGGTGTGGATATTTGATCCCTCATTTACACACACCAATTGAATTTTGTGACATGTTTTGTGACCTGTTAGTATCGGTGTTTTTCTATGATTTTGGTTTCATCATTGTACGAATGAGTCTGTAAGTTCATCGTTTGGTTTGCAATGTATTTGCGTGAGTGTTCACTGGTATGAGTTCGTTTGAGGATTATTTTGATTACGGAATTCTTCAATGTCTTTTGCGTTCAATTAAGAGGTTGTGTTAGAGTCTTTATGGCATTTTACAAATTCGTTTTGGGTATTTCAAGGTCGTTTGTTGGAAACTATTACTTTTGTGGTGAAAATGAAGTGTGGAAAAAAATGGTTATGTTGATGTCCTACATAAAATGGTTATTATATATTTAAAAAAAATGTATAAGTTTAAGATATGTCTTGTGAAAAACGATGTTCATTTGTTTTTGGGAGGGTCGAGTACGGGAATAAGAACTGTCTTTGGTTCTCATTTACCAAACTTGTTATGTATTTGGTTCATCGAGTGTTTCTTTCGTTGAGATACGCTTGTGGATGTTTTATGGGTACGTGTATTTTATATAATTTTTTTGTATGGGTTTTCATGAATATTTTATCCGTGTCTACTTTTAGTGGGGGAAATTTCTCATTGTATTTTTCTAGCTTTGATTTTGATGTCCGTTACTTCGGTAGTCGGTAATTCGTACCCCTTTTGAGTTCGTTGATATATGTTTTTGTTCGAACGGTTTCATGGTTCGCGTCATTTACTTAGGATAGATTGTCGTGTTGATTATCAATTTGTTCGTTGAAGAGGAAGGGGGTGTTTGCTAAGTTGTTCAAGTGAGAGGTGTAGCTTTAAGATGTACGTCCTTCAGGAAGGTGGTCAACGATACCGAGTGTTCGTGGACATTAGTAAGATAAAAGTGGTGAAGAGTACCTAAGACACCATCTGAGAGATGATTGTCCTTAGGATTGGCAGGTACTATTGACGATTCATTTCTATCTTTCTATAGATTGCGTGGGCATCGCAGAGGTGGAAGATCCATAAGAGGAACTGTGTGATACATGATTTGAAGTTGGGAATTAGAACTTAGAGATGATATTTGTATGGAGCAGAAAGTGTTATCTACACAAATCATAAGAATCTTTAGCATATATTTGACAAGAGGCTAATATATGTCGAAGAGAAGTTGGGTGTGGAATTTCTCAGTGACTACGATTGTCTGATTCGCCACCGTCAAGGAAGGGCGAACATCGTGATAAGAGCGCTGAGCGGGAGCGAACGAGTGAAACTTAGATGTTTGTGAGCAATGATTATGATAATTCAATTCGGAGTTAAGAGGATGATATTGACAGCCTAGAGAGAGAGGTTCAAGGATGAGAACATGTAAGAAGAATGATTACTTGGTTTAGACCAGTGAATGGAAAAGAATGAAGATGGACGATTGTACTTTGCGGACCCGCTAATGATTTCATGGAGAGGAAGCTTAAGGACATCGATCATGCAAGGTATAAGATACATCCGAGAATGGATAAGACGAATTATTACCTTAGCAAGTGGTTGATACGCTTGAAGGTGAGTGTTGATGTCAACGATTATTATGGTGATGCAACGGTTAGAGATACTTGGAGATTTTGTTGAGAAGGAATTGGTGAGACATTTCATTTGATGAGTTGGTAGAGAGACATGGGGTGTCACGTCAATCAGCTTATATCAAGATGAAATACTTACTCTTCGATTGTGGTAAATGTTTATGGAGCCTTGAGATAGCGTATGAAGATGAGTACGACTTATCGTTCTTAAATGAGTGAACTAAGAGAGCGTACAAATCAGGCGTTTGATGGTGAGCTGAGAGCATGGGTGTGTTTGATTTTGGAGGAAGCCAGGGTATACATTTACCCTTAGCTGAGTTCTCCTATGTCAGCAATTATAATTCTATTATTGAGTATGTGTCGTGTGAAAAGTTGTATGGAAGGTAATGTAGGTCACCTGTTCTGTGGGCAAAGGTTGGAACAAGCCAACTAATTGGTCCTGAACTAGAACGAGAGTCTACGAATAAGGTTTTCTGACTAAAGAAAGACTTAAGGCTGCGAGAGATCGTCAAAAGAGTTATGCGGATAATCGCCGCAAACCTTTGGAGTTTAGTGTTGGAGATTGTGTTCAAGGTGTCACCATGGAAGGGTGTTGTGTGTTTCGGTAAGAAAGGCAAGTTAGCACCTAGATATGTTGGGCCATTTGAGATTACGGAGAGGATTGGACTTGTGGCATATCGTTTGAGATTGCCTAAGGAATTAAGTGTTGTGCATGATATGTTTCACGTGTCTAATTTGAAGAAGTGTTTGGCGGATGCTAGTTTGCATGTGCCCCTAGATGAGATTAAGGTTGATAGAACACTTCACTTTGTGGAGGAACCGGTTGAGATTATGGACCGAGAAGTTAAGAATATGAAGCGTAGTAAGATTGCATTGGTAAAGGTACGTTGGAACTCCAAACGTGGTCCTGAGTTTACTTGGGAGCGTGAGGATCAAATGAGAGCTAACTATCCTAAGTTGTTTGCTGAGAAGTCTGATGATACGAGCTGTTAAATCTTGGGTCGAGCTTTCCCTAAGTGGGGGATGATGTAACAACCGTGGTTTTAGCAGGTTAGTTAGACTTATAGCCTCGAGTTAATCTAACTTTGTTTGGTGTGGTTTGAGAAGTTATATGTGTGTGTTTGTGTGTTATAGTGTGATTAGTAATTGGTTTAGCACTAAATCCCTTCGCGTTGTGGTTGTTATTGTGATTTTTGATGATGTTGATTTTGGGAAAGTTCATTTTGATCACCCATGTGGTGTAGAAATGACTTGTGTATATTTGGCGTTTTGAGGTTTTGCGTAACGAGTCTTCATTCAAGTTATTGAGCGTTAGTAAGTTACGGGAATGTTGTTTTTGTGAAGAAATGCTTATGAAGTGTGTGAAAATCTATTTTTAAAAACTTTATTTTGAAAATGAATATTTTCCGGTTTGTCGTAAAATTAAGGTTTATCGCGAAAGACGTTAGGTTTTGTTATGGGAATACATAAAATATGAAAAGTATGAGGTTTTGCGTGTAATAAATTAATTAATAAAAAAATAAAAATATATATATAAATAAAAGGGGCGGCCGAATATTAGGATAATGAGGAAAAGGAAACCAAATTTGATACCAAATACAACTCTAAGCCTTAAGGGTTATCCACTAATAATATAAATACAAAATCAAGACTTCCAAATCCCTTTTTCCTGCATATTGAAGTCAACCACAAGGAGAACAAGAAGAAAAAATTGGGGTTTTTATTATTGAAGCTAAAATCAAGATCAAGGTATATTTTCGATACTAGTTTTCATTCAATTAATTAGTTATTGATCTAATTCATGTAATATAAAGTATGATGGATTAGGGTTTGTGTTAACTTCTGTAAATTAATGTTATTAAACATGTTGGGATCAATTAATGATAATAGTATGATGATTGGTTAAGAGAATTGAGCGTAAAACATGCTAGTTATTGAGTTAGGGTTTGGACAGAAAACTATGGCTGTAAAGATGTGAGTGTAAATAACAGATGGTGAAGAGTTAAGTCACGAATTTTAGGTCTAAATTGAATTTTAATGAAAGAGCTTTCCAAAAAGTCCAGCCACGATTGATTTCAAGGTCGGGAAGTTGGTCTTTTGATTTTTCTTTATTAAGGTGTCAAAGCTGTCAAACTGGGACAGATTTTGGGTAAAAATTTGAGGGTGTCATGTGGTTGTAAAAGTGGTATTTTGACTAGGTCTTCTGGAATAGTTAAGTATTAGGTTATATTAGACTACCACGAAGAGGATTCGTGATAAAAACTTGTGAAAGTATTTTATGGAAATCAAAACTTTTTGGTGTGCGTTCAGATCCGAATTTGAGTAGTTGAAAAGTTTGAATTTATTATGAGTATTTGTATGTGTTATTGGTCCATGGCCTTCTGGGATTAGCTTCTATGCTTATGAGAGACCATGGTGAATTTTTGGTGTGAGTTTTTAAGCTTTATTTGTCATGATTTTATGTGGGCGAATGTACCCAAAAATTCTGCGTTTTCTGATTTTAAAAGTGCAAGGGATTTAGTGAGTTTTAAGTTATGGTAGTGGTTAGTGTGGTGTCTAGGAGATCCATGGTGGGTCATATGAGTCTTAGACATCCATCATATGTGTATTACATGGGTTGTAGCTTTTAGCTTGACCTTTTGTAATGTGGATTATTTTTGTGTGCTTTAGATTGTGAGTTGTTTTTGTGGAAGCTGCGGAGTATAAGGTGAGTTCATAGTCCCATATTTTTACTTTGTTTTTAAACTTGGGATGTGAATGATGCTTGTCTTAAATGATTTGAGTTACTGTGATTATGTGTGGTTTAAAAGCTTGGACTTATAATGTTATCGTAATAATGCTATGTGGTACATGAAAGTGTGATTCTGATTAGGTTAGCGACCTTATTGATGTTGTGTGATATGTGATTCCGATTAGGTTAGCGACCTAATTGATGCTGTTTGATATGTGATTTCGATTAGGTTAGCGACCTAATTGATGTTGTGTGATTTCCAATTGGGAGGATGCTTATCCTGTTGCTCGCGCATGCGACCCAATTGATGATGTGTTTTGGAGCGGGGGTCACGTTCCGGCCCGATGGTTGCCTTTTGTGTGATGATTGGTTTATGGATACATGTAGCTTGTATGATAACTATATTTATTTGTCCAGCTATGTTTTTATAATCACAGTGAACTGGTTGCCTTGAGAGTGTAAGTGTGTCTAAACCTATGAATCTCACTAACATAATGTTGACATTTTAAGCATCATTTTCAGGTGAGCTTTCTAAGGATAAGATAGAATGATGTGGATAGACGAGACCTTAGTTGCATTGGAAGTGGTTTAGCATCTATGTTTGAATTTATGTATTGTTCCGGATTTTGTTTTGGTTATTTTGTTTTGGGGTATTGTTACAACACTTTGTGTTTGTACTTTGCTCTATTTTTGTGCATGTAGTTGTTCTCTATATAGACACCAAGTGTTGTGATGATATCCATGAAGTTACACCCTCGCGTTTCCGCCGTGGCGGGGTGTGACATTTTATGTTTTTGTTATTTCTGATTTATTAGCTTAAGTCGAGTCTAGTCTTGGCTTAGCAACGCCATATTGTACATGTAATTAACTAAGATGATTAACTCACCACCAGTAAAGATTGCCTATATCCAACAAAATCGTGTATTCCATATCCCTACACCTAACGTTATAACCCTTTAAAAGACCTCTTTGATAGTTTATCCTAGGTGCTTACGCCATGTGGTGGAGGTTCGATCCTTTCCCAAGCCTATGGTAATCTATTTTGCTATGACAGGTAGTGAGAGATATTTTCCATTTCCATATTGTGATATATACTTTATTACACCCGAGAGATGTGAGTATCTAAACACTATTTGTGAGGTGCTAGTGTATGACCTCCGTGCTTGTCTTTGGTCTTTAGTGGAATGATTATTTGTTGTAATTACTTTTATATTAGTGTTAAATGACCCCTAACTTGTATTTTGATTAGAATAAAAGCGTGTTTGCTTGAGGACAAGCAAATCTCAAGTGTAAGGGTATATGATGAGGCGAAAAATGGTCCGTTTTTAGGGGGTCATTTAAGCCGGAATTTGAATTTATTCGATCAAATATTGCCCTAAATCGTTCCTTTTGTGATTTCAAGTACTTTGGGAGTGAATTCTAGAAAAGGAAGCATTTTGAACGTTTTTGGAGCATAAAAGTGAAGAAAACGGCAAAGTCTTAATTTTCCTTGCTGGGAACAGTACCTTACGGCGTCAAGAACAATTTTATGACGGCGTCAAGAGCAATTTTGGTGACGGCCCAGAGAAAACGTGACGGCGTCAAGGCAAGGGCGTCAAGAGTAAAAGTGGTGACGGCCCAGAGCAACATTACACATGACGGCGTCAGATCTGGATCTAGGCAATCCGATTATATTTTTTGCGGCGGGTTGATGGCGTCAGAAGTTTCTTCTTGACGCCGTCACCTTAGTAAATCTATATATAGTCTTTGTAATTTTCATTCTAAAGGGAGAAGAGTTTTAGGGTCGAACTTAATAAACCCTAGCACGACTTTTACAGTATTTTCAAGGGTTTTCACCCCTTGAAACCCTTCATGTTCAATTGAGATAAGTATCCTTTCAATTCATTAAATATGTCTATGTGTTGTGTGAATATATCTTACGCTTGTCTTGATTTTAACATGCTAGGCTAGATCTCTTGTGTGTTTGCTTAGATGTAATGAAACCTGGATATTGATTATAGGTTGATTACTTGTTTATAGTTGTAATGGATGAATGATTTCGATGTTAGGCTTAAGAAAACTGGCAGATCTCCATTGTGTAACTTGCTTGAACGTCTTAAGAAACCTGAACCAATGCGTACTAAGGTTTTTATGGTTGTATTTAATGCATGAGCGAATTCTAGTGATCCCATGTTAGGAGCATCTTGCAGGCTCGACATAAGAGTGAAGTAGGAGCTTATAGAGTTGGGGAAGTACGTACGCCACCCCACGAATGGTATTAAGGAATATAACCCGTCATCCATGCAACTGTAACAAACAATTAACCTGTAAAATATATCTAGGGAGTAGTGAAATCTAAGTAAACACAATTCTCCCATTTATTGTTCACACCATATTAGTAATTAGTTTTATTTTCATTTTTGTTATTTTATTTTGATTGCGTCTTAGTTATTGGGTTAGTTGAATAGCAACTAATTCCGCCCACTCCTCTAAAAACCGAGATTTTTAATTGCTTTCATAAAAATATAAAAATACTAAAAAGAATCATCCCTCACCTTTAGACCTAGTTTTTAGGCTTTCTAATCCTAGTGACACTATTCCTGAGTTGAACGATCAATCCCCCGGTACTTGTCACTATACTATACTACAACGATCAGGTACACTGCCTGGTGGGGGTTGTAAGCTTCTCAAGATCTCTCGAGAGGTAAAGCCTGGTGCAATTCCCACGCATCAATCATCCCTCACCTCTAGACCTAGTTTTTAGGCTTTTTAATCCTAGTGACACTATTCCTGAGTTGAACGATCAATCCCCTGGTACTTGTCACTATACTATACTACAACGATCAGGTACACTGCCTGGTGGGGGTTATAAGCTTCTCGAGATCCCTCGAGAGGTAAAGCCTGGTGCGATTCCCATGTATCAGGGAGCATATATATATAAATCAATATACTAGAGCGTTGGTGTAGCATAAACTATCTAGAAGTCACATAATCGTCTAGCGGATGGAAAGCACGGAGAGCGTAAGGCTATAAAATGTTTCGTTTTGTAAAAACGGTTATAGTTCGGATCTAACTTAGACCCGTTTCGCTATAACCAAGGCTCTGATACCACTATGTAACACACCCAATTTTGAAAACATGCAGCGAAAATTAGATTGGGTGTTACTTCAAAGCGCACAGTTTATTAGTAGAAAATGATTGTCATTTTAGTCATTTTAAAGATCTATCATTCGAATATAAACACCAGAGTTTTAAAAGAGGTCCCCATTTGTCCCAAAGTTTATTAAGTCAGTTTTCGAATGATAGGAAAAATTTATAGCCTTTATAAGTATTCGTGCTCCTCCGTGCCATCCTTGCTCATTATGGACCTGAGATAAACACATGCTAAAAGTGTCAACACTAAGGTTGGTGAGTTCATAGAGTTTATAGTTTCAAATATCGATTTCCAAAATCAAAGAGTTTGTGAGTCCACAGTAGTTATAATAACAGTTGATTATCAAATTTAAGTGTGAGTAAATCCATAATGTTCATAGCTTAAATCGTTGATTTATCAAAATCAGAAAATGAGTGATTTCCTTATCAATTTAATATGAATTAATCCATTGGTTTGCCCTTCACCGGGCCAACACCAACATAGTAGTTTGTTTGACCTAACCGGGTCAACACTAAAATATTAGTTCGTTTGCCAATTATTAGTAGTTTTTCCTGCTATATAGTGAGCACAATCTCGAGGTTTGATAAAACAGCGGGCTACAGCATTGTACACCCCAAACATTAGTCATTGTAGTACTGTATCATGACTACAGTACTACCGTTCTATTGCTCTAAGCTCATGTCACACAACAATTAACAAGCATCAAAATTATCCATAATAATGATGTAAAACAGTGGCCCTCAGGATAGGTATTTACCAATAACCTATGAAATCAAATAGAGTGCATTTGGTGGCTTTCCTCTAGCGACCAAATGGGGATTGTTAATCCCTAATAGATCAATCCACAACTACTTACGCTCACCCTACGAGTGATTAAGGTGCATGAACGAGGGACTTTTGGTAATAGGTAACTTAGGCAATAGAGATAAAATATAGCATACCATTGAAAAATCACTTGTAATCATGTCTATAGCAGGTATCTCCTCATGAGATATAGAAATGTGTAAACTAGTAAAGTTTATATGAAATATAGTCATGTATTTAGTTAACGAATACTTGTAAAAGAAAAAGCAGTAGTTAAGCATGTATCTCCCCCAAAAACGTTTATAAACCATTGTAAAACAAGTAAGAGTAGGGGCTATAACTCACCTGAGGATTATGATAGGCATAGATAACGTAAAGTTAGAGGTAGAATGGAAATGACTTCAAGGATAACCTAAATGATACGTAAGTCTGAGATAAGTTAGACTTATCGAGAATCGTGATTCGAATAGTGTTAGATGACAAAATGACTTTTGTGGCAGAGGTGGCTTGCGTGGAAAAACGCTTAATAGTTCAAGAGCAAGTTATATACAATATAACTTGTCTATAAGTATCGTTTATTATTTATATTTTTCGTCATGAATCAATGATATGTATCAAAAGTTGATAAATGATAAATTATATTATTTGTCAATTACCCTTAATTAAATGAATGGATGAGTTTTGAGAAATAACCATTTTCCTAACGTGTATTCAAGTTACGGATAATAACGTTAAATCATTAGGTTTAATATATATTTTCATTATAGTCTCAAAATGTAGATTTCTATATATACGTTATTATGATGGCGTCGTAAAACATTACTTTGTCCAATTATATTTATTAGATTGCTAGGTCTCGAGGCGTGAGAATATATGAAGTATATACTTACTAGATTCGTGATAATATATTAGGACAAATATATAGCTTATTGTTTACGCCGATGTGGTTGCCAATTAAAATAAGTGTTAAACATATTTATTTACACGGAAGGTGATAAAATAACGTAGGTTCGTTAGCTTATAAAAGTATTTAGAAAAATGTCAAGTGAGTTAAGGTTGGAGGTTTTAAATGTAAAAATTTATATAAGTTATGAAACTTATAAAAGTTCTCAATTTAAATGGCATGTGATATAATTTAGAGGGGCTGAAACTGTCAAAAGGTGAATGTTGTAAAAATAACAAAAATAGTAAAACTGCCATACGCAGGATTCGAACAAAAGTCCTTTCGTTTGACATACCAACGCCTCAACCACCTGAGCTAAAGGCTCATTGTTGTTACAGATTACTAGTTAAGGTATTTAAGGGGCTTTCGACTGTTTATTAGTATTTGTATATACATGAATCGTACTGAGGTCGTAGGTAATATGCAAACATTCTTCTTCTTTAACCAAAATGAGCTTGTGAATGTGCATGTCTAAGTAGCTTTGGCTTGTTAAATTGTAACTCGTTTAGTGTTTACTTGCGACCCAACGAAATACAAGAACTTGGTACTCAATCCATTTAAAATAAAACTAAAACTTCTTAGTTCGATTCGTATATGTTTTCATCAGTTTCTTTTACGCTTAAGAGCTTATTTTTCCATCTTATCACATCAGCTCATATCTTGGGCTTATGGAGAAACGGTTTGGGTTTATGACCCCAATAATCGTTCACGTTTAGATAAGAAAACAAGGCCCGGTTCTTAGTAAGTTTATATGAACAAGTTTTTATAATTTTTATGCATGATAGTTGGTTTTTAGTTCGAGAGTTTAGTATGGTTTTACAACTGTTTATATCTCGTTCAATAGCTTATTACATGTTCACACGTTGTTAACTTTTTGATGTAACTTTGTTGCATTGCCACACAAGGATTGAGGATGCCATACTTGATACGAAATAATTAACGAAAGTACCATAAAATAAAGGTTTAGCCATGGTGCGATGGAAGATTAAATGTGAAACGTAATAACAAAGATGGTGTACGAGACTTACTACACCACAAAGGGTGGGGGAAGAAGCTAACGAAATGGAATGGAAAAAGGGACGAGCGTGCAGCGATAACGCCAATAGTTTGTGCTTGTCACGTAGCTACCCAAACATCTTATAACTTGTAAGAATGATCACCTGCACCTCCTGGTTCTTCTCCTCTCCTTCTCTCTCTTGTCACATGGCAAAAACAATCAAAGAAAGTGAAGTGTTTTGATGTGTTTGTGTGTGAGTAACCTTTCGATTTGCATGAAATCTTTTTATACATGAGTTTAGCGTGTGAAAACAAGCAAGAGGTCATAAGAGGTTGTGTGTTGGATTAGAACGAATGTATGCCACCTCTCACCATGCCCAATCGAGACTTTTGAGTAAGAATATAGGCAAGGAATATGTGAGATTATTCCTGACAGTTTCTAAGATGTCTATAGCTGGTTTTGTTGTCATTGGGGAACAAGGGAGGTTGATAGAGAGCTTGTGACACGTTATGCTATTTTACCCAAAGATGATTTTCATGGTTTACTTAGGTTGATTCTGAGGCAGCAAGTAAGTGAGGGAGGTCACAAAATTTGTACTCCTCCATTCTTTGTAACATGGCCATTCGATTTGTGTATAAACTTGTATATGTTGTGTGTCGAATTTGAGAGAAAACAAGGGTGATTTGGTGCTCAGTCGCGACAGGAAACAAATAAAACAAAGAAATTAAAATATACCCCGCTGGCCTTGGCCTGGTGGACTCGCTGTTGCTCAGGCCCAAAGGAAAAAGAAAATTAAAGGTCCGTTTTGGTTTTTGCTAGTCTGCTCGTATAACACCAACAAGGAATCAATTTAGTTTTGTAGTATGGTGAAGATGTGGTACGTACGTGGGATATTAGGAGCCTATGTAATATTTTGACACTAGCGGTCATATGAAATGTGATAGCCACAGAGATGAGACTAGTAGCTTACTAAGAGCTAGGTGGTGATAGGATTTGATTTATATTGCAATATATCAAGTGGTAAATATGATTGATATACATGTGAGGTATGAGGGGAAGTCAAATGAGCATGGTAAATGATTACAATGAGTATGTTTACTAATTTCATGTTATTCGCGAGTTGAGACTATGAAGGTACGTACAATGAGTGTGACAAAAAGTATGTGAGAACGTGTTATGATATTTAGGTTTTTAAAGCACGAATGAATATTCTTTTCAAGGTAAATGGTGAAAATATTGTGATCGTCAAAAGTGTATATAAAAAAAAATTTCATGGGTAAAAATGGTTACTTTTATGTTATAATAATGTATTAATCGTAGGAAAATTTTACGGGATGTTATATAAGCCAAGCCTAAGAAGGTTGAATGGTTCTCATTTAAGATGTTTCGAGAAAGTGTTGACGATGTGGTTTTAGTATTAAACTTTCTTAGTTGAGATGTCCCTCAATGAACATTTTTGTCAAAGTGATGATGATGAATTCCAATATATTTAGTAAAAGCACATTGGATTGGATTATTACTGAGGTCGATGCTTCCTTTTTGTCGCTTAAATGACGAAGATGACATCAAGTAAGAATATGATGTTGACGGGAGCCTTCTTGATCTTAAGGAACTTGTTGACATGATTTTCAGCCCGACATGGCTTTAGTATGTTGAGGTAGCATGAGTCGTTTGTTTCTTAGAGAACTATGAGGTGAGACAATGTCAAAATAAAAGTACAAATACCATTTGTGCTTTTTCTATTAACATAGTCACAGACAAAATCCAAGTAGGCATACACTATGGTGTCTACTCCCGTTCCTTTGGGATACCATAATTCTAAATGTGCAGTAATCTAAAAGTTCGTTTAACGACTTCAAGGTGGCTTAGAATCTTCTTAAAAACGATCACATAGACAAATACTAAACATAATTTCGGGTCTTCTAGCCGTGAGGTAAAGTAGACTTCAATCATATCACTTTATTTAGTGTTATCTACGGATTCACTTTTCTCATCCTTGGTGAGACATAGAACACGTAATTCATTGTGTACTTGTGAGAAACTAGGAATATCTTCTAAGTGATTATTCCTTGCTTTTTGGAGCTTGCGAAAAGTCTTTCATAGTATTTTTATCTTGACTTTGTGTATTTTCTTTCTAACATCTTTATTTATTTCGTAAGATCCAATTATGATTTTATTTTTCAATTGAGACGCTAAGGTCAAAACTTCATTTTTATCAGATTTGTTTATTTACACCCAAGATGCTTGTTTTAAACTAATGTTCGACATGAGACAACATATGTTAATTTCAGTTTCAGCTTATGTCATTATGGTTCCTTTTATTAATGTTCCTAATGACACTAATCTACTAAATGACTCTAAAATCTTTTAGTAAATTCTCTATTTAATATTTCATCTTCCTTGTCATTTCCTAAGCTCTCTTATCTTACCATTATTCGATTTTTCACTAAGTCATCATCTATCGAAGGTGATGTTTTAAAGGAAGATAGTCATTAGTTGAGTGTTAAGTTTAACGATTTCTCGATTCATTAGGTTTCTTTGTTTAAAATAACATAACCTTTGTTATTATAAAATCATCCAAGAGTTATGTCTCCATAAAACTTGGAGTTGAATTTTTATGTGCAAAACTTTGATGTTTAAGAATACAATGTTTCCTTCAAACATATTAAACTAATTCGATGTGCTCTATTAATTTTTGTATGCTTCATGTGAAGATTTATTAACGATAGTTTAAGATATGATTTGAATATTCAAGTCTTTGAGTTTAGATGATATTATCTCATAAACTATTTTGGAGCATTTTATTTATTGAATTTGCAAGCATCATAAAAGTGTTTGTCATCTTATCATTTAGAGGATTCTTAGTTACCTCACTTATAAACAAGCATTAAGTGAGACTCATTCAAGAGTTCCAATTTTCTATGTCCGAGGGCAAAATAAAAGGAAGCACCTTATGTCTCCCATTCATTGTTATGTGGAAATCCTTTGACCACAGAGGATCTAATCCTCGTTATAACTTACTAAAGAAAGAACAACTTAATGTATGAACTACTAATACTACACACCTTAAATCTTAAGCAAAAAGCATGAGACAACAATAAGTAAGTAGAAATAAGGCGTACCTTTTGAGTTCCATAGAGAAGCTACCAAGAAGATAATCATTAAGCGTTTTGACTTGTAGGCAAGCTTGGAAACTCAAATACTTATGAATCCAAGGAGGTTAGACAAACATATAAGAGCATAGAACATGATATCCTTAATCCTTTTATCATAAGTTTCTATTAGAGATTGAGTTACTTCTAAATCTCTCTCCTAGGCTTAACAAACTTTACTTGCTTTGTTTTACTTGTTGATGGTGCATTCAAGTTACTCTAAATGACTTTTGACTTTTCAACAATCTTTCAAGAGATTTTGAACTTTTTTCAAATTTAACTAACATTTTTCCTTTTTCATTTTGTCTTTTAATTTCATGTTTGTAATCTTGACATATTTTGCATTCTAAATCAATTTCAACATTACTCTTAAGCCTAGACATTTTATCTTCCAACATGATTTCCATTTCAAAATTGTTCTTGAGAGATTTTGAATGTTCGTTGTTAAAGATTGTTTTTAGGTTCATGTTACATAAATGTTTAGACTAATTTTCTAGTTTAGTGAATTCTAAGATGAATGTGCAAAGCAAAAGTGTTTAGTTTCAAGTTGTACCTTGTTTGTAGTTTTATCAAATTCATAACTACAAACCGGATGGTCGTCTTCATCTTCATCTGTGTCACTCCATGATTCGTAATCAAGTCCTCTTTGAGCTTGACACAAGTTTTCATCTTCACTTATACCTTCACTTAAAACATTTAGACTCGTAGCACATGTATTTATTTCAACTAAATGTCTATCTATTAGTTTTTCTAAGACTACTAACTCATTTGTAAGATCAAGTTGATCATCTTTGACTTGACATATTTCTTGATGAAAATTTAATATATTTTTCCAAATGTCATTAGCCGTTTGGCAAAAAATACACTCTTTCATATTCAATCCTTGGTAAAGCTTTATAAATCATTATCTTAGCTTTAGTGTTTTTATCAAATTTAGGATAATCATCTTGATTTTCAAAACTTGTTTTTTGTTGGTTTAAAATCACCAATGGAAATAATACGCCAAAGATCTTGATCAATTGATCTCATATAGTTTTCAAATTTACTTTTCCATTCAAGGAAAATTTTTTTTCAAATAGCGGTGGCCTTTGAATAGATTGTCCTTCTTTGAGATTTTCAAAATCCATGGATCGATCCAAGTTTTAAAATAAAATATATTTTAAATATCTTGAGTAACGTAGCTCTTGATGCCAATTGTGGAAAACTAGAAGGGGTGTTGAATAGTTTCCCGCTTTTTAACTTATTAATCTTTGAAAAGCTTTACGTGTAATCAACGAATCTAACTAATTAACAATAATTAATATGAAAGTATAAAGAAAAAAATGTTAAAACCCAACACAATTGTTTATCGTGGTTCGGCTACAAGGACTCTTTTTCCTTACCCTACTCCACGCGTCGAGTTTTCAACTCGAGAGTTTCAAGCACTAGTCAATAAGCTCCTTTCACCGATGGAGAAACCCTTACAATCGTCGCTTACACTTTATCCGGTACAAAGCTAAATACCGGGTTCTAGTTCAAGGTAGAACCACCCTAACGTCGCCTATCCACTATTTTCGACACTAAGATAGATGTCGAGTTCTTTTACAAGGGTACAACCACTCCCGTCACACTATGTATTTTAAGGCCTAAAATACTAACTGATCACTTCAATACAAGATACAAATGAAGTATAAACTAAAAGAGTTTATACAATACAAAGCTAACAAGTCTTGCAACGTTGAGTTGAAACTTGTAACTTCTCGGATGAACTTGTGAACTACTTAGCTACAAAAGAGAATCACACAAGTGAGTTGCTACTCAGTTAGAGAAGAGTATTGAGAGTATGTATGTAATGTATAGCTAAAAGTGATGAGAGATTTCTTGCAAATGGCTTGGTATTTATAGCCAACCAAACCAGCAGACTGGCGGATCTGGCGGAACCAAAACAAGGGTTCCGCCGTTGTACCCCCAGGGTTCCGCTAGGTCTGACAGTCAAAGACTACAAGAAATCTTTCCATATCTAGCAATGTCAAATCAAGATTCTACAAGTCAACACACAATAGTTTGAGTAAGAATCCTTCCAGGATGTGTAAGAGATCTTATGGAAAGTCACCATCAAAATTTAGAAGCCTTTCCATAAATGCTCATGATGCATGCCATGATGTCATGTTACATTTTCTATATTAGGAAATATAACAATGTTTATGTTTAATATAAAATGTAAAGTCTAGTTATACAAGACTAAAACTAAAATCATATTTTACTAAAAACTAAAGTATACACTTTCTCGTTAATAAAAACTTAGCAAAAATCGTAAAATAAAAATAACGTTTTTAGGCGATATTTGTATTAACAATATGTTCCCATTGTTTGTTTAATAAAGCCCAAACCCCGAAGGCTTGAGCCCATTTAGCACTTAGGGTTAGGTCGATCTAAATCAGGTTAGTTTATTTTCTATTTAATGTTACTATAGAAGTTAAAGTTTCTTGAAAGCTTTAAAGTTCTCGAAATTTTAGATTTTAGGTTGTTAGGTTTCTTTTCCACAAAAATCAATAATTACTCGAAATTCTAGATTACTTGAAAGTTTGGAGATTTCTCGAAAGTGCCAAATTACTTGAAAGGTTTTTTTCTTTTTTTTTTTTTTTTTTTTTTTTTTTTTTTTTTTTTTTTTTAACGACGGAATTATATAAAAGGCTAGCAAGAAGCTAGAAGAAACAATTACAAGATTGACTTAAGAAAGTTACATGGGCCACTAAACCATTTGAGCCAACTAAAAGAAATGTTTTTACTTCTACTTGAGATCCAGTTATACGTCGAAAGCTTGATGTCGTTTAGAATGAGATCTTTTTGAGGCGGCTTTAGATTAAAGAGGACCTTGTTCCTATAGTTCCAAAGGGACCGCATGGTTGTGTTGATCGTAACATCAAAGAGGCTCCTTAGGTGTTTCTCCAAGGGTGCTCGATCAGCCAAGGAAAAGACATCCTCAAGAACACAGACTTGAGAATATGAAAGCTTCCACCAATTAAAAATGTCTTTCCATACGGATTGGGCAACTGGATATGAGACCAAAACATGGCTTTCCATTTCGATGTTGTTGCCATACATGGGGCATAGAACAGAATCGAGGTCGGTCCCACGCTTATCGAGATTGACCCTGGTCGGGAGTCTTTTGTTTGCGATATGCCATGCAAGAATGTTTACTTTAGAGGGGAGGAGCTTATTCCATCTTGTTTGTTGAGAAGTAGGATCAACCACTCTTTTGGAAATGGTCTTCCGCATAGACTTAACTGAGAAAATTCTTGTTGGGTCTTGGGTGAATTCCCACGTATTTTGATCCATAATGAGGTGGAGATTGGTTAAAAGGTTTTGAAGATCAGTGAACTCCAATCTTTCTGCCTGGGAGCGAAGTCTTCTTCTCCAAGCCCAAGGATTGACAACCCGATCATTTATTCTTGAAGATGTGGCCTGCGATATTGTGCCTAAAACAGGTGCTGGAACATGCGGTTGTTTTGTAAGATAGGCTCATGTCGTTCAAACACACAACAGTTCTTCTTAGTTTCGAGCTCATATAAGAGCAGGAAGGCTTCACGAAGGGTGTTACCACCTAACCAATTATCATGCCAAAAGCTTGTACTCTTACCATCTCCTATTTTCTTCTTGAAAAGCAACGGAAGGTGTATTCCAGTAGAAGTAAGATCATCTTTTAGTTTTACTATTTGTGACCAAGTACCTGATGATTGCTTAATATCATAGGGGTTTAGCATACCACCCGTAGGATTGGTTACTTGAAAAGTTTCTAAGTTACTCGAAATTGGTCTAAGATGATGAAAATTTCTCGAAAAGGTTGAAAAGGACTCTGCCTAAAAATCATGAAAGTTACTCGAAATTTCCCAAAATTAATCAAAATTGTGAAATTACTCGAAACTTAGAATTACTCGATACTGCCATGTCACTAAGTTAGTGGATCTCAACTACTATAAAGTTCTCGAAACTTACACACAGCATAACTCGAAACTAATTTTCTCGAAAGAACTAAATTACTCGAAAGTCCTAAGTTTCTCGAAACGGCCACGTCATTAAGTTAATGAACCTCAACTATCAAGTAATGCCATGTAGATTTCGAGAAATATAGAAAATAACAATTTTTGGGTGGAAAAAAAACCCTCAAACAATGAACTTCGAAAAATCCTAAAAAGACACTACTTTTGTGATTGTTTTTGAGTTTTTCTTACATAAATGACTAGGTAAACACTTGTACTATGATAAAAATCCAACCTTTAACAAAACTAACCGTTAAATCTGAGATTTGACCTATGAAGTTTCTCGAAGTGTTCCCCGATGATGTACTACCTTCGAAAACTTACCTAGAAACAAAATCTAACCTAACTAATCTAACCAACAACTATTATATGACTCTGATGCCACTTGTAAGTACCCATATATGGTCAACTTAAATACTAAACATTGTGACTTGATGATGGTAGTAGTGGTGTTCGTGATATAGAAAAGAGAGTAGAGAAAGAGAGAAAAGGTAAGGGTTTCTATTATCACACTAGCTTCACCTACAAGCATACACACAAGTGAAGTCACTTGTGTAGTTGTGTGTTTTATACAATCCCAAAGCCTAACCTTCTTGGGTTTGGTTCATGGACTAGCTTATAATACTTACACTAGTATATTAAAACGTATAGCCTATTAGTTTATATTCTTTATTCCGTTACTAGAATATTACATGTTCTACAACGTTATAGGTTTCTAACGGTAAAATGACCATCACTTCTATCACTATAAGTAATGCTAACAAAAATTTTGAGCTCTTTTGTTTTTACTTTTCAGCTTTTAAGTTTATGAGTTTTAAAAATTTAAGCTCAAATATATTAAGTATCTAAAATATTATATCATATTGATTCTCAAAAACTAATCAAAGATTTCACATAAAAAAAAGTATATCTTATATAAACGATTTTTTTAGTATATAACTTAAAAAAAAAAAAAAAAAAAAAAAAAAAAAAAAAAAAAAAAACTCATTTAAAAGCTTCGTTATAAGCTCCGTGAGGATTGATGTATGTTTGGCAAAAATAACTGTTTGTGAAACTGGAGATGGTGTTGGAGATGAAGATTACAAAAAGAGATTATTTTTATAAACTATATGAAATAATTATTGGTTAAAAGAGATAATGGATTTTATTTATTTATTTATTTATTTATTTATTTATTTTTTTAATCTGTTATAAGTTACATCTGCCAAACTAAGATTATTTTTTAAGTAGTTTATTTTTTGAAAAAATAAACATAATCTCTCAAAAATCTTATATGCCAAACATACCCTGAGTCACCCCTAAATCTATAAATTGGGAGAAAACTACTAAAAGGGTACAACAATCCACCATTGATCCACTATATAGTCATTTCAACACATTTTTTCTATAATGGTCATGCTCAACTGATCAACTGCTCAACTGCCTGACTCCACTCAATTTTTGACACGAGTCATTCATTTATATATACTTTTTCTGGTATAAAAAGTACAATTTTTTGACTGCTCAACTGCTCGACTTCATCTAATTTTTGGCACGTGTCATTCTTTTATATTTTTTCTGGTATATGTACAAAAAAAGTACAAAGAAATGACACGTGTCAAAAATTGAATTAAGTTGAGCAGTCGAGCATGACCATTTTAAAGAAAATGTGTGGAAAATAATTATATAGTTAATCTATGATGGATTTTTTTTTTTAACCTTTTGATAATTTTCTCATAAATCGGACTTTTTTAAGTATTAAACTGTTTGACTATAAAAGTCAAATGTTTCAACCGACTTCTCTCAGCGATGAATTTTACACGTGATTAGTATATACTCCTCAAAAAAAATCTAAGAATTGGGTTTTTTATTACACGTGCATGCAATTTGACTATAAAACCTTATATTACAATACTAACCGAAATCCCATATTTGCTTGAGTTTTTTCATCCGGTTAGTTTACGGCTTTCTAGGTTTGAATTTTGAAAAATGTTGTACCCAATTTCATGGTTCGGTCATGTTCGAATATTGCTTTATACCAAACAACCATTATTGAAATAATAAGCTATTTATTTCATATCCGCTAAAAAAAGATGAAGTTCATGAAAATATAGAAGACTACAAAGTCAAAAAAAAAACGTTTAAAAAAAAAAAAAAAAAAAAAAAAAAAAAAAAAAAAAGAAAAAAAGTTGAAAGACTTTAGATTGGAAAAAATAAAACATAATCTAGGTTGTCTAACATGCCAGTAGTTCATTTCTCGAATGAGCTTGAGATTTTCAATAGTTCACTAAGTTGTATATGGTTCATTAATTCGGAAATAGTTCGTGCCATACAGTGAAATTTTCCCAATAGAACGAATCAGTGAGATGATCCGTTGAATAAAGCGAATTCCCATTCATTTTACATGGATTTGTCCATTTAAAATCTCCCTAATTTTAACAGCATACATAATTTTCTTAAAACAAAATTCAAGTAAAATATTGTGATCTGTCTATGTGGACAAAACGAAATAACATAAATACGAAGACAAATGTACAGGTATAACATCTGAAAGAACAAAAGATTGAAAAAAAACGTTGTAGGTGCATTCAATTTGATGATGTTTTGATAATGGAAATGTAGCTTTTCTTCCATTAGGCTTTTTAAAAAGCTTGGATAATAAGATCACACCCAAAAGTGACGAGACCCTGAAATTGAAAATTACAAAAATATCTAACGTTATCATAAGCTTTTATTTATTTATTTTTTTAACGGTGGAATTTTATTAAGTAAAATACTACTAGCAAGGCGCTAGAAGCCAAAGAGAACAATTGCATATCTAAAAATAAGCAACATATTTTAAAATCTTCACGAAGCTTTAACTGCAAGCGCTACAAAAAGATTGAAAAAACTCTTGTCAATTATGTAAAACCACAAGAGCAAAATCACCACTCACTAAGCTACTACCTCCATCCCAAATTTATTGTCACCTATTGACTTTTTCGGTCTTTATTTTTCAACTTTGACCTTAAATATTTTTGTTTATATTACATAATACTTGATACAAAATATATGAATGAATTGAGTTTAAAATGTATTTTCATTTGGTATAATTTTTATCAAAAATTATATTACACAAACAAAAATATTTATAGTCAAAGTTTAGAAAGAAATACCGAAAGAGTTAATAGGAGACAATTAAATTTGAGATGGAGGGAGTATTAATTTTTAACCTCTTATATAAACGAAACTGTTAAATAAATCTTTTCTACAAAATTATGTAAAATACTTTGTACTTATATAACTATAATATGTGTATACGTGAGAGTTTCTACATAAATTTTTTATTATACATTAATATCGATAAAAATATTTTATATATATTTTTTTGGATAAAATATTTGATTTTATTTAATTGACACAGTGCTAAATTTGATGTTATTTAAATTTGACTATTAATATATTGTTATAGACATTATGCGTGTTTAGTAACACTTAATTACTCTTGAAAACAAAATGTTTTTTCGAATATTTTTACTTAAACTTAAAAAAGAAATTGAATGCTTCATTGTCATATGTAAAATCTCGTGTATTTTTTTTTTCCTATCTCACGGTAACCCGTGAGTCATGTCTTTAATTTGATATTTATATTCTTGTTAATAACTATTTTGGCCGCATTTAATTTAAACCTGTGCGCACGCCGGTTCTTATCAAGAGGAATAATGTGAGTCGTTAATGAATCCCAACTGTAAAAATTAAAAATACTTTTGTGAATCTTTTTACTTAATCTCATAAATAGAAATAACATAAGTGGCTCGTATATGTACAATAATGTGTATTCATTTACATATTACAATAGCACGAGCTTTTATTTTGATATTTATAGTTACGTGGATATACATTAATTTAAAGGGTGTTTGAGAATGCGTTTGAATGTAAATTATCTAATTATATCATTTTGATATTTATAGTTATGTGGATATACTTTTTGGAAATGCAATTCACATCTCTTTGGAAAATTACAAACTATCCCTCAAATATCACTTCCCGTTTTACCCACAACCTTCGCCGATGCTTTTTGGATGGAAGAATTTTATCAAATAACATACGAAAAGTACTTTTTGATTGTAATTCATAAAACTATTGTTTTATGTATATGTATATTCTTCAGCGATTCGCTCCGACGAGTGTGCATGTTTATGTAAGTTAACAGCCGGGATGAACAAAAAGGTGAGGTCGGGGATGATCGCTAGGGGGTCTGGATGCTGTGTAGACGAGCTGTGGCAGAAAGTTTGTGCATGTTTTTTTGTTTAGAGAAAATAAACTTGTTTCGGTAAATAGAGATAAAATTTAATGATTAATAGCCTAGAGTTTTCTTGGGTAAATAAAACTTGTTTAATGTTTAAAATTTGGAATAGCGATAGTTCACTAGTATACATGCTAAACTTATTTTACATATACTAGCAGGATCCTCGCGCGATACAGCTGCGGGCACCCTATAATTTAATTTTTTCGATTAATAATTTATTTTATTTGTACGTTTTTTGGCAATAGCTTTACTGATTAATTTTTTATAGCAAAAGTTTGATGAAATTTTGCTTTTTTGTATTATTTTATTTATTATTTATTTTATGTTTTTGTTTAGTAGTTTACTTGGTTTGTACAATATGTGAACATATTTTAGTCTATTATATTCTTTTTGATAATAAATTTACGGATATCAAAAATTTCGTTTAGCTCGTGTCCGTTCGAGCTCGAGCCCGTTGACCTGTGGCCGTTCGGGCTTGAGCCCATTGCCCATTCGGGCTTAAAAATTTTTATAATATGTTTTATTATTTGTATTAGTGATATTTAATGCAGGAATTGTGTTTAAGTTGTTTGTACAATATGCTTGATAATTTGTATTTCTTATGTAAGGGTGTTTTAATAAGTGTATTAATTGTATTTATTGACTATTTAATTAATTGAATTTAATATACATAATGATCAATTTTAAATCATTAATTTTTAATTTTAAGTCATTAATTTTAAATTTTAATGGCAAAAACAAAGTGGTGTGTACTTTAAGCTTCTAAACTTGTAAATGTCTAATTATATTTCATTTACGGTATTAATTGTCTAATTGTGTTTGAATAACTTGTACTTTAAGCTTTTAAACTTGTAAGACTTAATTTTAAGTATTCTAATTATAGTAATCTTTTATGTATTATAAGATAGTTAGATAACAAGAGACTCATTCATACCATTCATTTAAAATAAAATAAAACATTTCAATATTATCTATATATACTATTAGGTGGGATGTCAAGACAAAAATTTTGCACAACTATATTGCTTTTATTATTTTTTATTTCCAGCTACAGTAACTAACGACCGTTAGTTACTGTAGCGTTATAACTAACGGTCGTTAGATATTTAACGGCTGTTAGCTAATGACCGTTATCTTTAACATTTTCTTTAAAAATCTGTACGAAATAGGTCCTTCATCTCAGAAGTTCCTTGCATATTTAGTCCTCTCATAATTTACATAATTGGTCCTTCATGTTATACGTCCATTGCAAAGTCAGTCCTTAGTCACTAAATTGACGTTAAGTAGCTACCGGCCGTTATTACACTTTACCTATTCAGAAAACACCCCGCGGCAACGCGCGGTTTTCCAACTAGTTTCATCTACTTTTATAATTTAAATATTTTTAAATCGTTAATCGTTAAACGAAAATAATTACACCATCGCGACGAACATTTAATTATCTTTCTATAAACGGGCACTTTGATATACTTTCGGGGAAAAAAATCATTTTTTTCATGTTTCTCCGGTGTTTTTTTTTTTTTTTTAATTATTAAAATTTGCATGAAAAATCACATGTGATATTAGTGTTAAATCACATATATTATATAATATCACATGTGATATTAGTATTAAATCACATATGATATGTAATATCTCATGTGATATTAGTGTTAAATCACATATGATTTTTTAATGCAAAGTTCAGTAACGTAATAAAAAAAACGAAAAAAAGGTGAAAAACACGAAAAAAATAATTTTATCGAAAGTATATCGACGTGCCCATCTATAGAAAGATAATTAAATGTTCGTCGTAACGATACATTTTTTTCACTTAACGATTAACGGTTTGAAAGATATTAATACTTGAAAGAAACAAGTGGGTTTTTTAAATTGTTGTGATTAATCTCATCTATTAGATAAAATAAAAATAGGTGGTGAAGATTAATCCCGTAATATGTAAAAAAAGTTTGGCTATCAAATGATCTTAAATCATACTTTAATGTGTATACTCTTCTAAGTTATGCAAATATTAGCATGTCTTATTTGGTCATTTTACATGTTAAGTTATTATATTCTCTACTAAGGTTATGTTTGGCAAAAGTAGCAACGAGCAGTAGCAGTGAGCAGTAACTGTGAGCTGTAGCCACAGCTCACTGCTCACCGCTCACAGCTTCTTAAAGAAGCATTGAAAAAATAAACTTTCTTAAAAAATAGCAAAGCTCACCGCTCTTTTACCAAACGAATACTAAAAATCAAAAAGCTCATTACTCACCGCTAATCGCCCCAAAAAAGCTTCAAAAAGCTATGCGCCAAACATAGCCTAAAAACTGATTATCTAATTATTGTGACATCAAACAGTATAATCAAATTTAAATATCACATTTCAGAATCACGTTTTGATATAGGTGATTATCTGATTATGTGATATTAAAACACATAATCTGCTTTCATTAAGCAATCCCAAACATCCCCTTAATATATAATGATCATTAAATTTATTATTTACAAAGATTTTTTTTTTTTTTAAATATAAAGTATATATAGTATTTATTAAAGTTATAGAATTATTAAAACACATGTAAATCGATAAGTTTACTTAAATCCTTATAGTCTCTTTATATTTAACAACATAAGTTCTATTGATCGCCTGCTCTCTTTTTTTTAGTTTATAAAATCGACACACGTGTTTTTATATATATTTATTTGACTGGATGAAATTTAGAATAGTTAGACTAAATTGAAGCCATATTTGACTTTTCAACCTGAAGACTAAATTTCAAAATTCATCTCTTTTATTAGTCAATAGAAAATTTCATTTTCACATTTTGTATCTCTTCTTATTATATAAGAGATTAGTATCTGATTATACATTAGCTAATAAAATGATTTTTGATTACATATTCACTTAAATTTAAGGCCATTAAGGGGTGTTTGGGAGTGCGCTAGTAGTGATTATCTGGTTTTTACGATCTTAAAACGCAATAGCTTGGTGGAAGATGTTTTGATAACTTAGGTTAAAATCGATTATTTGCATTTTGCAAGTTCCAAAACGCAGTTAAAAAAAACAGGTGGGGAGCTGCTGCCCAAAAACGCATTTTTCCTTCTTCTGTCACAATTACCTTTACCATCACTTTACCTTAAAGTTGTTTATCATTAGCTAGATTATAACTTATGCTCATTGATTTTGCATTTCCTTTTCATCAACACAACTTATGTTCATTGTTGTGTATTGTGTAAGATGCTGCTTTGTGCTTTGTGAAAGAAGGGTAAAATGCAAAAATAGTCCCTAAAGTATCACGAAATCGCAAAAATAGGACCGAGGCAAAAAGTCACGCAAAAAAGCCACTAACATTACGTAAATTTGCAAAAAAGCCACCGAGAGGCATTTTCCGTTAGTTTGCTCGTTAACTACCTAGTCATCAAGGGTAGTTTCGTCTTTTTATCCCTTTCCCGCCAATAACTTCAATTGCCAGTGTTTTGTTTTACAAATTTAGTCCTTTAGAACCATACTTTTTATACGTGGCTCATTTTCTTCCGAGCAGAACATTAATTTCACAAGTAATGATCTTGAGAATGGTTAAGCTTTGACAAAATCGTGCACGCAGTACCCCGATACCTGATTTAGGAATCCTTTATAGTAAGAATACTCTGTTCCATTTTAATGTTTTCCATTTAAACTTGTTATTGTTGTCAGAAGTAATTGATGTTTTATGTGTTTCACAGATTTGAATGAAAAGTTGTTTTCTTTGCAAATCTATCACAATGGTGAATTTACCTCAAAACCAGGAAGAATGTATCTCTTTGGAGATACAGATTGGTTTGACGGAATTCACTCTGACGTTTTATCCATGGAATTATTGGGCGAAATGTTAGAGGATTTAGGTTACTTGGATAGTACCCTTATGTTTACTCACTTTAGGATACCTGGGGAGTCACTGGATGATGGTTTGCTACCACTAAAGTCTGACGAAGATGTGAAGACACTTGTGGAGTATGTTCCTATATTTACACAATTGGAGTTGTATATTGAAACCGGTGTTTCAATTGTTGAGTGTGAGATGATGGATCGAATGATGACTAAGGGCAAGGGTGTGGTGATAGAAGAAATAGTGGATGATGATATGAATGAGGCTGCTGGAAAGGATGTTGATGGTGAGACTGGAAACAGTGGGAAATTACTATTGTTAGAGTGGCATAAAGAGTGGCATAAGACAAGACAACCTGAGAAGGCTGGACCTGTTTTTGATACTGATTCTGACAGTCACTTCCCACCAACATTTTGTGCCAAAAAAATGATTGCAGATCATACAAAAAGGATGAGTGATGAGTTTCAATTCAGAAGGTTATTGGAAGAGATTGACCAAGAATTTACTGTGGAGGATTCAAGTGAGGAGTCTACAGGTTTGCTCGATTTTTATGATCTCGATTTTAATGATGCGTATTATGATGACACAAGTAATGAAGAGGTTGCTCAAGAATGGCATGGTGATCCATACCATTTAGTTGATGTACCTGAACCTGAAGAGATGCATCCGATTGAAGAGCCTCAAGAGATTAGTGACATGTTTGCTGAAATAGATCAAGCATTGGATGAACTTGATGACGTTGTTGCAGCTGGAGAAGGAACAGAGGTGTATGCTCTTTATGTTGAACCAATTAGTTTCAGTTTGCTTCCACTTGTGGATGTTGATGGTGATGGTGGTGAACAAAGAGTTCGTGATGTGGCTGTGATACCAAATGATCAGTGTGCTATAGTAGCTGGAAATGAGGGATGTATATCAGTTGTTGAAGGAGATGTGATTAAGGACAAAGTGGTTGCTAAACAAGGATATGAGCCACTTCAAGTGCTTGAAATAAATGGAGTTGGGCAAGATGGAGTGCTTGCAGAGGATAAGTTTGAAGACCAAGGAAGATCAATCAAGAGGCGAAGACTGATGGCTGACAAGAAACCCAAGGATGATGCTAAATAATGGTTATGCTTTTATGTTTAGCTCAATAATTTGTAGAAGATTATAACAATATTTACTTTCTTAAAGTTTATCTATCGGTTATGTAATCTTAACTAGGGTCAATGGTTGCATAACATTTTATCGAATCTAATGGAAGACAAAAAAATTAGGCAATTCTGGGATGTGTATCTTGGTAACCCAAACGTTTAGCATTTATTACCCAAACACGCCTAAAACACATTTTCACATGTAATTACCACGCTTATTTATATGCTATAAGCTAAGTAACTTCCTCATTCATCCACTAAACAAACACAGTAAAACATAAACAAAGGAACAAAAGAATGTCTCAATTTGTGCTTCTTCAGGAACTTGCAGCGGCTGCTAACTCAAGTGAGTTACTATACCAGATGACGGTGAATTTTGATAGGGAGACATAGCGTGATGTCAAGTATGCGAAAGATCTGTTTAAGGCATATCAAGAGTTGCTTGATATTGTTATTCAAAGGAACAAGTACATAGCTGAAATGGAACTTGTGCGTCCCTCGGTGCAGATGTTCAAGTGCTTGGAGTACTTTAAGAAGCTTCAAAAGTCCGACGTTATCGAGATTTTGGAATTGAAGAAGAAGATTGCCGAAGCGAAGCTCAAGCTTTTCAACAAGCACGCATTTGTCAAGGGATTTTAGAGTTTCTTTCAATGTTTTTTTATCAACCATGTTATGTTCCTTTGAATTTTAATGTTACCCGTTACGTTTTATCAATGTTATGTTTTGATATTTAATGGCATGTTATGTTTGTTTTTTTTTTTTTTTTTTTTTTTTTTTTTTTTTTTTTTATCAATTTTAATGTTATATTATCAATTATGTTATATGTTTGTTGATTTATTATGTTATTTTGCTTTGTTACTTATGTTATGATGCTATGTTACAAGGTCAGAACAAAGATTGTCAACGTTGATTGTCATTTACAAAAGTCAAACTTGATTGTCAATTTGGGTAATTTTGTGCCTGCACATTCATTTGAATAAGGTTACACGGATAGTCAATGGTTACAAGGATTTGTAATGAGGATGCTACTCAACATGGATCAAAACAGTCAAGTCAACCTAATAACTACAGAGACAAACACTCCTTTGTACAGACCTTCCAAACTGGTTCAAGCATATAGAAATTGATTGCCACTTTGTGAGAGACAATATTAGAGGTGGTCAAATTCTACCCACTTTCATACCAACCAAGTCACAATTGGCTGATATCCTCACAAAGGGCCTAAGCAAACCTCTGCACTACAATTGTTTATCCAAATTGGTTGTGTGTAACCCTTTACACACTGCCAATTTGCGCGGGGGATAATGGGACGCTACTCAACATGGGTCAAAACAGTCAAGTCAAGCTAATAATTGCAGAACCAAACACTCCATTGTAGCTAAGTAGTTCTAGAAGGCTCAATTGGTTATTAGTTAGTTAGTTTTAGTTTCCCGCCAATATTGTACAAACCAGACTTTACCATTCATTCACCAAAAGATCAGATCGGTTACATCAACAACTACCAACAAAAGACAAATATTACACAAAGAAACTAGCTTAAGTGCCACAAAATGGCCAGACACCATCCTCAAACCCAACACCCTTAAACAGCGATGGTACAAACACATTGGGTTCAAACGGAACCATCACATTTCCGGCGGCATCCACAAGTGGAGGCGTCAGATGGCACTGGTACGCCTGGTACTCCTGGTTCTTTGGCGAAGCAAATGTGGTATCACAATAACCCGAAGTGGTGGTGGGGTTCATGGGTTTTTTTTTCCTTTTGTTGCTTTTTCGAGTACCACCTCCAACGGGGATGTCCCGGAGAACGCCACCATGAGTCCAGTGTCTGCGGCAGCTACGACAAAAGTGATGAGGCTATGAAGTGCTGTAGTTGTTGTAGTAGCAGAACTTAGTGTCTTCTGAGAAACAACGTGGACATGGCCTTTGATGTGGGGGTTGTGTCAGAGTTGTTGTGGTCACCAACGTTGAAGTTTCTTGGTGTGTGTTGGTGGTTGATGCGTGGAATTGCACCCTCGCAAAAGGTTTTACCTCTCAAGGGATCTTGAGAAGCTTGCAATCCCCACCAGGCAGTGTACCTGTTCGTTGTAGTATAGTATAGTGACATGTATCGGGGGATTGATCGTTCAACTCAGGAATAGTGTTCGCTAGGATTAAAAAGTCTACTAAACTAGTTCTAAAGGTGAGAGATGATTCTTTTTGTATTTTTTATATTTTTATGAAAGTAAGTAAAATCTCGGGTTTTGAAGAAGTGGGCGAAATTAGTTGCTAGTCAACTAACCCAATTAACTAAAGATGCAATCAAAATAAAATAAAATAAACTAAAACTAAATTGTGGTGTAAACAATAATAAGAGAAAATGTGTTTACTTAGATTTCATTACTCCCTATATATATTTTACCGGTTGATTAGCTTGTTATAATTGCATGGATGACGGGTTATATTCCTTAATACTAGTTGTAGGGCCCTGTACGAAAGTCCCTAACTCTATAAGCTCCTACTTCACTCCTATGTCGAGCCGACTAAAAGCTCCTAACATGGGATCACTAGAATTCGCTCATGCATTAAATACAACCATAAATCGTAGTACACCTCCGATCATGTTTCCTAAGACGTTCAAGCAAGTTACCAATTGAAAGTCTGCCAATTTTCTTAAGCCTAACATCGAATACAATCATCCACAACAATTATAAACAAACCATCAACCAATAATCAACATCTAGGTTTCATTACATCTAAGCAACACACAATAAAAACCTAGCCTAGCATGTTAAAAAGAAGAAAAGCGTAAGATAGAATCACACAACACATAGACATATTGTATGATTATTGAAAAACTTATCTTCAATTGAACATGGATGGAACAAGGGTTGAAACCCTTATTATCACAGAAATTTGGTCTAGGGTTTTCACAAAGAAGCTCTCCAAAAGTTCCACCCCTAATGAATGAAAATTAGAAAACTATATATATATTTTACACCTTGACGGCGTCACGTTTTAGCTTGTGACGCCGTCAACTCGCCGCCAAGATAAAAGTCGTATTGCCTAGATCCACTTCTGACGCCGTCATGTGTAAATATACTCTGGGCCGTTACATGTGTTTTGACCCTGACGGCCTTGGTGACGCCGTCAGGCCAAATAGCCTTGAAAATGTTCTGGGCCGTCATGTGTATTTTTCACATCCACCTCTTTTGCCACTCTTGCCGTCACTTGCATTGTCTTGACGCCGTCAGGTACTGTTCCCAACAAGGATTTTGAGACTTTGTCGTTTTCTTCACTTTTCGCTCCAAAAATGTCCAAAATGTCTTCTTTTGTAAATTTCCTCTCAAAAGTACCTAAAATGATAAAAGGAACGATTTAGAGCAATAATTGATCAAATAATTACGAATTCGGGCTTAAATGACCCCCCAAAAGCGGTATACTTTTCGCCTTATCAGTGGTGGTGGTTGTGGTGATTATTGCGGTGTTTGGTGATGCTCCCATTTTCGGCAAACCGTATTTTTTTTTTATTATTTTTTTTTGTTTTTTGTTTTTTTTACCTCGAGTCGTGATTTGCAAGTGTGGGTTGTGTAGGGGTTTATGGGGTTAAAACCTTTTAGTTACTTTGCAAATTTAGCCATTGAAGTCATGTCAAATCGATGCCCAGGCACAGAGCTGATTATGGCGGCAAATTTAATAAGTATGTACAGTAAAAAGATGAAACTACCCTTGATGACTAGGCAGTTAATGAGGAAACTAACGGAAAATGCCTCTCGGTGGCTTTTTTGCAAATTTACGTAACGTTAATGGCTTTTTTGCGTGACTTTTTGTCTCGGTCCCATTTTTACGATTTCGTGATACTTTAGAGACTATTTTTGCATTTTACCCGTGAAAGAAAGAGAGGTGACAAAGACAATAGTATATTTATATGTAACCTAAACTTCAATTCTACATAGATTTAAATACATAATTAAAATCTGAATGATTATACAACTATGCAAGACATGTTTTTAAAACGTGATGTTTAAATACATAATGTTTTTGTTTCGGTAATTTTACAAGTTTAACTAATCAATAATATTAGAGACGAACTTTTTCAAATGTATCGTTCTGGTACGTGTACGTTTTTTAAGTTGTAGATTAGTAATGTACTTTTTAAAGTGTCTCGTTCATTGTACGTGTACTTTTTTTAAGTTGTAGAATAGCAATGTACTTTCCATAAGTATTTCAGTTTGATACGTCATTGCACGCATCAAACTGGAACACTTATAGAAAGTACCACATACCAAATTTGAACACTTATAGAAAATACATTGCTATTTTACAACTTAAAAAAAAATACATGTACCAAATTAGAACACTTATAAAAGTAAATCGTTATTCTACAACTTAAAAAAGTATACGTACCAAAATGAGACACTTTGAAAAGCACATTGTTATTCTACGAGTTAATCTCATAATATTATTTACCAAATATTAAAACAACCGATTATCTTATTATTGCGATATCAAACAGCATAATTAAATCGAAACCCTATATTTCAAACTTACTTTTTCTTACAACTGATTATCTGATTATTAGTTTTCAATATGCATAATCATTTCCAATCAACAATACCAAACACCCCTTTAATGTTATTAAACTGGTTTAATATTGCCTGATCATGAAAACATCCTTTGCCTACGCCGGTGTTTATAAAATCCACGAAATTGATAAACTAGGCTGATCCTCTCTATTTGAGACCGAAAAATAATAATAATAATACTAAATAAATAATTAAAAAATGATAACCGAAAGAACCGAATCCAAAAAAAACCCACTTATCACGGCTCAATTTCAGTTTTTATTATCAAATATATGTGGTTACGCAAAAACCGAAACGTACTTGTATAATCTATAATACTATAAGATTTAGTCCCTAAATTTAATGTGGAGTTATGATGATAGAGTTGTTAGAGTTAGAAACAAGTTGGAGTCGTTTGGTAGTTGCGTAGAGTACAAGATAGCTAATGCTCGGAATTCAATGCAGTCTCATAATAACTATACAATCATGAAAGGAGATGAAGTGCAAGGGTTGCCGGAATTGATCACATGACATTTAGTATAGAATTAAAAGTCAGTTAGATGAAGTGCAAGGGTTGCCCGAATTGATCACATGACATTTAGTATAGAATTAAAAGTCGGTTAGATGAAGTGCAAGGGTTGCGAAAGGTTGCAAGAATAATTAATGATTTAACCTAATTAATGCCTATATAAACCGGCAAAAATCACATTTAGTATGTACATTTGAAGATGATTCACACATCTTTTAGATCTTTGATTGTTGGTAGCGGTATGTAAATTATCTTTTGCAACATTTTGTAGATGATTCAAACATCTTTTAGATCTTTGTAATTAACTTGGTATTTTTTTTTTCTTAATTTAGTTATCATATGCAGGTACCATGAAAATCACACAAGATCATGCATGCTCAGATAAATGGAACCAAAGATTGAGATACCAACTATCTTCTTTGTTTCTTACATATTTAGGTGATTGTTATAGATAAGCATATATATAGATATATGTATTATGTTAATGCATTTTCATATACAAGTAATTTATGTGCGTTTTCTATTGATGTAGCTCACATGTGCGAATTGATTCAAGAAAATGTGCACGAGCATGTATGTAAAACAACATTTAAATGGTTAAATGATACTTTTTAGCTTGATTAGTTTATGTAAGTAGTTCCTTTCGAATGCTTTTTGAGAAATATTAGAATGAATTTATCGTGTGCAATTGAATTATTATTGAAAAGAAGAAGGGTCGCGCATCGCAAAGTGTTTCATTTTTCTATATGTAGAATCATTAGTGAGAAACTAATATTTACGCCAATTAAATGAGTTTTCCATAATAGCAAAATACGACATATTAAAAATATCACATTGAGTAATTAATAGAAAGGAAAAAAATACATAATTTTGACTTAAATCCGTTTGTAAATTGTAATATCAAATAAAAAAGTTGAGTTTTAAACATAAGCAAAAGTTCAAACTTTTATTGAAAAACAAAACCGGTGCATTTAATGTGAAGTATATACAACATCGAGATGGAAGTGCAAGGCTTGCTGAAATTTATCACATGATATTTAGTAATTAGTATACAATTAAAATTTGGTTGTGGATCGAGATGAAGTTGAAAAGGTTGCAAGAATAATTGATGATTTAACCTAATGTAATATATATAGATATATGTATTATGTTAATGCATTTTCATATACAAGTAATCTATGTGTATTTTCTATTGATGTAGCTCACATGTGCGAATTGATTAAAGAAAATGTGCACGAGCATGTATGTAAAGCAACATTTAAATGGTTAAATGATACTTTTTAGCATGATTAGTTTACGTAAGCATGCAACTTGAATAATGAATATAAAAGAAAAAGTATATAATTTTTGCTCAAACCCATTTGTAAATTAAAAAAAAAAATGTTTAAGATATGATAGTGGAGTCCAAAAGTTTTAGGAATTATTAATAATGTGTTAATTAATATTCATTTAGTTAGCTATTTAGAATCGAGTTTATTGATAAGATTTATTAATATTAGTTAAACTTTATAATGTTAATTTTCAATAAAATTAGTTGTACATTAAAATGAGATGAAGCTAAAAAGGTTTGTAACGATTTTTATACAGTTTATGTGTCATTATTATATATACATTATTACACAAACTTTAACTTACAAAATTAATAAAGAAAATATTTAACGCACATTAAACTATAACAAATTAGATAAACCTCGTGTGCTTCATATTATCATGCAAAAACCATCTAATAGACAAGTATTGTAGGGCTAAGTAAATAAGTAATAGACCAAAAGAAACAAAACTAATTTTTTATCATGCAAATAAGTAATAGGCCAAAAGAAACAAAGCCATCACAACTTAATAACCAAAAGCCCATATATAGAATACAACACCACAAAACCAAAACAACATCAAACACCTTTCAATTTTTATACAAGAAAGTTAAAACATTTCATATGATATACTAAACCATAATTAAGTATACACTCGCCAATATACAAAAAGAATACATGATTAACAATTAGATTATTAGCCCGTGCGTAGCACGGGTTCTGCATGTCTCGTATACATGTAAGTTTTAACTAAATAGTAAATACCCTTAAAATTGTACAAGCATTTATTATATCAATGGACTAATTTTAAAGTATCATAGATTTTTACTTGACGTGGACATTCACTGATGTCTATATAGATTAAAAAATAGTGTGACCGTAAGTAATTTATAAACGTGAAATAAATAGCCTTAGTTAGTTTGTTTTATATGAGGATTTGAATGTAAGTATGTGAATGAACAGCTTTACTTTAACTTTAATACTTCGATGTTATTTAATTTTGTTAGATGACATTTTACGTTCTATATTGTGTTTTCGTTCATCCAGTTTCATGCGATTACACGTAAGTCTGGTCAACAGCCTAGTAAGGGCGGAGCAAGAACTTTTTTATCGAGAGGGCAAAATATGATAATTTTTAGAAACTACACTAAAAATTGGTCCGTTGGAGAGGCAAATTACAAAAATAGCCGAAAATTTTCAAAAATTTACACTACAATTTTTTTCGCCGGAGGGTCACGTGACCCCCCGGACCCCCCTTTATCTCCGCCATGAGTCATAAGTTTGCTATATAGCTTAAACAACACCCGCTTATAAAAGATACTTTTTATTGGACATTTGGGTGCTAATATATAATTGGGGTTTTTTTTTAACTTGTGTGCCTTGGGGCACAAGTTAAGCATACCAAAAGAATGATGGGACTCACGAAAAAGAACATCCAGACCCAAAGAAAAGTACACTTTTCAAATAAAAGATGTGGATTCAGACGTCCTTTTTCATAGATCCCGCCATTCTTTTGGTGTGTTTAACTTGTGTTCGTAAGACATAATTTAGAAAAAACTCTATATAATTATTGCTTTTGCTCAAAAAAAATATATAATTATTGATAATAGTTTCTAACTGGCGATAATTTTTGACAAAATGAAAAATGTCAAATTAGTTAAATTGCTAAAGATGAATTTTGTTGTTTACACTTTATTCTACTCATGTATGATTTGAAAATTTTAGCAGAGTTAAAGATTTATGTTAATAGATTTGAATTAGGGTTTAGGTTTGGTGCAAATATAAAAGAAAATGAGTTAAGCAAAAAAATATTTATATTACATATAATGCATTTACCAGTTTCTCTCCTCCTAACTTTGGATTTTTGTAGTCAGGAATTTTCTTTTCATAATGGAGGTTTATGCGAAAGAATGAGTTTTGGGGTAAAGGGCAGTTTTGTTGATTTCTCATGGGTTATCATTTTGTTTTGATAATGCTTGCCGCCTAGCACGATTCGGATTTGGATGTAAAATGAACTACACTCCCCACGATAGATAGTTAAAATTAAGCATCCGAATCAAACCGTACCGCCCGTAAACACCGTTAGTATATTTAGTTGTAAAAAATTTACCCCGGACCCCCCTTTATCTCCGCCACTGCCGCCTAGCACGATTCGGATTTTGGATGTAAAATGAACTACACACTCACGATAGATAGTTAAAATTAAGCATCTGAATCAAACTGTACCGCCCGTAAACACCGTTAGTATATTTAGTTGTAAAAAAAAAATTACAATCATAAATTGAAGAAGCGGTGTCACATTAAAAATTAATTACTATAATTCTAACTAAATATTGACTCTCCTTAGCTTAATTACTTAAAATGTGTTAGAGTAACAATTTAATGTACGACATTAGTGTTATATGCATAAATTTAAGCTAAAACAATCATACTTAGAACAGAAATCAAGCTAGGCATTGGATTTAAACAGTTCATGCTTTTTTGTCCATTACAGAAAGAGAAACCCACAAAAATTGTGAAATAAATAAGAGATTGACAAAGAATATAATATACAAAACAAAAGGAGAGTGGGATGATTGATTGAATGAAATAATTGAAGCCAATAATGAAATTCGTAAGAAAGTTCTTTTATAAATGTGTCGAAACTATTTAATGTACATACGAGAGCACCAGTGTATGATGAGTCCTTCAAAACTTTTGTTTGAAAGAGGTTACAACCGTACTCGTGCATCGTTGCGGGGATATACAATATTGTCAATTTGTGTGTGTCATGTATGCCTTATATGTAATGTATCGCTTATATGTAGTGGTGTGAATTAAGTGAGAGTAAAGAAAACTGGTGAGTAAATTGTAATTAACTATTTATATATTTGATATATTATATTGCTTTTTATAAGTAAAGGTATTTTAGTATAACGACATTACTATTTTTTAAGTTTTAACGTTTTAAACAAATGTGTTTCTTTTTATATCGAGTAAACATGCTTGAAAAAAACTTTTAAAATGACTTGATAAACTGTAAGCTTTTAACAAAATCTTTTCCTCCTCTTTTATTCTTATTACATTTGTTTATTTACGACAAAACTTCAAAAGACATGTTAGCATTGGAGTAATGTAGGGGTGTTCTGGGTACTTGAATCCGACCGAACCAGATGAATCGAGAACCAAAAATAAGAAATAAACGGAACCGAGAACCATACAAAGTTCTTTGGTTTGGTTCCATTACAGTACTCGATTCTGATACGAGAATTTTCGGTAATTGTCGACAAAGTACCAAAGTGTGTTAAAAAATAATCAAAAATTCGTTGTCAGTCATTTATAAAGGACATGCAATAACTCCTGCAATGCAAATCATTGCAATAATTCCAATAGTTTTAAATTAATATAAACAAAAACACAAAACATAAGTTTATAACTATTTGAAAGTATTATGTGCACTCCATATAATTAATCTAGTTACTGTTGTTGTCTTTAATCCGATAACGACTCTCATAAGTAATTCACAGTTCAATTCACATGACCATGATAAAAAATAAATTTTAAATAACTTTACTTGTTGATGTTGATATAATCTTTGAATGATATTAGTAATTGAAGAATAAATAGTTTGGTGCTATTTGGAATAGATTAAAGGCAAGGGGTTTGATATTTGATGAGTTTTTGGGTTTTAGGTTACAAAGTTGGTACGTGATTCATACAGGAGATATATTTTTTTCTTTACATTTTTTATAAGTCGCATGTACAGAAAGTTCAAAATAACCCCTTAATATTCCATACTTTTAAAATATCTGGTTATTTTCAATAAAGTACTAGAATTGGATGGTTACAACCTGAACCGTCTCTAGAACAAAAATTTTAGAATTCTGGCAACAGAGAATCGGACCACACTTCTATGATGTGTTATTATCTAGGCTAAAATTTCTATTAACCAAACTAACCTATAGACTAACACTAACGGGAAGTGTACCCGATCAGTTATAGCCAGGATTGGTAAGTACGGGCATAAGTTTTAGATACATCATACAATAAAAAGTAATTCAGTAGTAATGAAACATTGTTTTTAATGATCAACAAGTATCATCCGAGATTCTTTGCTACGTTTTCAAGAATCTTTTGATGAAATCCGTGTTTTAATTGGTTTCTATCTTCTACTTTAGATATTTGGAATTCTCTTTTTGCAGCTTCTTATATGCCTCTGCGGCTACCAAGATTACGTCATTTTTCTTATTCATTATTGTAAGAATTATTTTCGCCGTGTACTAAGCTCGCAATAGTTAGATTTGTCATTTTTGGCCCGCCTCTTCTTTCTTTAATTCATCCTCAAAAACAACATCATCCTTTCTACTTATGCACTTTTACCTATGAAAACAATCACATTCTAAATTGAATTTAAAAGAAAAATATCAGTTTTATTCCAAGTTTTCGACAAATAAAACACATTGCATGTAAACTAATCTAACCTCATATGCCTTGAACAAGTACCTACAACATCATTTCATTACACCAACTACATCAAGTATAAAAACATACACACAAACACTGTTCGACACATAAAACACTCTGCATGTAATACACCCTAATCTAACCTTATATGCCACAAACATGTATGTACTACATCACTTCATGACACCCAATGAACCATCCATACAAACACACATACAAACACTTTTCGACAAGTGATATACCCTACGCATAGCCTAATCTAACCTTATATGCCACAGATAAGAACCTACTGTATCACTTTATCATACTAAAACATATGAACACCTACTGCATCTCAGTTCAAATTTCAGTGCATCACATATACAACCAAACATACAAATACATTTACACACATAAAACAACCTACAATTAGCCTATCTCATCCTTACACATGACAATTGAATACCTACTACATCCCAGTTCAAATTCCAGTGCATCACATATACATCCAAGCATACAAATACATTTACACAAATAAAACAACCTAAGATTAGCCTATTTCATCCTTGCACGCGACAACTAAATCCCTGCAGCATCTCAGTTCATTTTCTGGTGCATCGCACATACAAACCAAGCATACAAACTCATTTACACACATAAAAGATCTTATACTGAACCTACTTCATCCTTACATGTGACAACTGAATACCTACTTCATTTCAGTTCCGATTCCAGTGCATCAGACATACAAACAAGTTTACACACATAAAACAACCTACACTTAGCCTATTTCATCCTTACACGCGACAACTAAACACTTATTGCATATTACTTGAAAACAACTTACATCATACTTCATTAAATCATGCCTATGAACAACAACTTGCCTCCTACTGCATTACAGTTCATTTTCTACTACATCATAATGTAAATTTAGCGCATTACAATTATAAAGTCTAGTTGAGATATTTTATCAAACACCTTGTATGCAACTTTCTTAAACACGTTATTTAATTATTTTTTCTACATTTTGTTCCTGATCTAGAAGAAAACATTAAATACGTGCCGGCAAAGAAGACCATATGCGTCAACCACATTCAAGCACATAAAATAACCTATGTAAAAGAGATGCTACACTTAACCTCATTCATGCTTACACTCTAAAACTTAACACCTAGTGCATCTCAGTTCAATCTCAATTGCATCACACAAACAACCAAGTACTCAAACACATTCACACACATAAAACAAGCTACATTTAATCTCATTCATCCTAAACTCTAAAACTTAACACCTAGTACATCTCTATTCAATCTTGATGCAGGACACACAGAAGTGAATTTAGATAAACCCTAATTCAAGGTTGGTATACGAGGCGCACATCAAGGGAATAAAACCCTAACAAGAGTAAAGACTCTAAAAGATAATTTTATTATTGATTTCCAGGAATACATAACAATAAACCCAAGCCCTATATTTATAGGGAAGCAAAACTTGGCGAGAAACTAATTAAATTACATCTAGAACCTTCTTAAACTTAACTAAAGAAACTGACTCCGACATAGGTTACGGCGTAATTAGTTACACTAACTACGGCGTAACTAAGACTCCGTAAGCTTAGAAATTATTGTAATTAAGTTACAGCATAAGTGGTAAACCAATTACGGCGTAACTAAACAAGACTGCTAAAATAAACTTAACGATAGATAGATTAAGACGTAAGTAAGGCTTCGAGGTTACGCCGTAGTTTAAACAACAGCTACGCTACTCGGTCTTGAATCTTGTCCTCATCATTCCCCCTCACTTTAGAAGAACTTGTCCTCAAGTTCTTGCACTTTTCAGCTTCTAATGTCTTCAAATCTGTGGTCTTGTACCATTGGGAAGAATAGCTATATTTTTCCCGAACCACTTAACCACATAAAAGTTATTCCTACCCCTATGTATGGCATCCACATCATGTTGCCACGGTCTTCCAAGAAAAACATGACTAGCACCCAAGTCCAAGACATCACAAAACACCTTATCACGATAAGAATTTCCAATAGCAATTGGAACCTTGCAAACCTCATTCACCTTTACTTCAGGACCTTTCTTTATCCATCCTAACTTATATGGATTAGGATGCTTCTCGGTTGGTAACTTCAGCGCCTTCACAAGATCTTTGGAAACTAGGTTTTCACAACTTCCACCATCAATGATCAATGAACAAATGTTGTCTTCAATCACACACTTAGTTTAAAAAATCTTGTTCCTTTGCGAAAATTCTTCTAGCTTTGTTGCACACAAGGTTCGTTGCACCATCAAGTTCACAACTTCGCCTTCAACTTGAGAAAATTCATCAATATAAGCAAATTAATCTTCATCAACTTCTTCAACATAAGCACATGCCTTCCTATTAGGACAAGTGTTTGACCTATGACCTGGTAAACCACACCTAAAATACTTAGGTGGTAGTGCTTTGTCATACGAATTGGAATTTGTCGTTTTAGCACCTTGTTTCTTCGCATTACTTTCACTAACCACAACCAGAGAAATCAAACTAGAAGATTTATTAAATCCAATGGTCAATTGTGTTAGGAATTATTGAAGACAGAAGTAGATTCTGCTGATATATTTCTGCTGACAGGTTCCAGCTAGTTCCTATAGTGGTTCTTGTTGAAGATATAATTCTGTGGATATAGTGCATACGTAGCATTGGAAGTTTATTAGAAGGATATGTGTAATGTATTTTAGGACAAGATATGCAATATCTTTTATAGTTTTAGTTTACACGTTTTCTTGTAAGAAAGTTTAGGGTTTCTTATAGTATAAAAGAAACTCATGGTCATGCATTATGTACACGACTTAGAATTTAATCAATAGTGATTAATAACGATCCATAGAGGATCAAAGTATTTTAGTGATAACGCTCATTTTGTACATGTTTTATTCGCGTTATTTGTATGCTTGTGCATTGTATTTGGTTGTATTTATGGACATATTGTGTGAAATAGGTACAAAAGATATATCAAAGTTCAGGTACAATCAAGTCCAAGAGTATAGCTTAAAAGATGGAGAAAAGTCGTTTAATCAAGAGCTTATGTACAATGCATGATTCTTCCCCTAATAGAAGTTTCGAAGAGATTGTTAAAGATAAAGAATCAAGTTACAAAGACTTCCGAGCTCAAGAAAGATCAAGTGTTGATGTTATGAAAGTCACTAGCAAAGATTGTTACAAGTCATGTTTTCTTCAACCAATGGTTTAAAAGATACAACACAGGTTTATGTTCAAACCTAAGGTTCAAGGAAATCTCTACAAAATCTGAAAGTTAAACCTGAACCTCAGGTTGAGACGCCAACCTCTAGGTTCACACAATCCTGGCTTCTTTAATGGTTGTTATTAATGATCAAACTCTTCAAGTGGGTTGTCATTATACTTCAATTATTCCAAGTGCAGAATTTTATGACACTTTGTGTCCAAGAAACTTGCTTGTTGGCCAAGTGTAGACTTTTCTATTAATAGAAGCCTAGCCAAGAGAGAAATCATCATTGAAAAATCAACTACTACACACTAAAAATCACTAATTCATCATTATCTCTCTCAAGAAGGCTCTCAAGGAAGAAAACGCAGGAAAGAAAAGTGACTTGCATTCATCATCAACCATTGTAATCATTCAAGGAATCATTGTTGATAACCTCATAATGGTTCCTAACTCTTGTAATCATCATTACACCTTTGTAAGAATCTTTAATTATGTTTTCAAGTGATATAATTTCTGTGATTATTTCTTTGTTTGCCATGATCGACTAAGTGCCTTGTGCACTTGCCTAGATGATGTTTATTGTATGAAATGTGATTGATTATGATTATATGGTTCTAAACTAATGAAGGATTAATACTAAGATCGAATTATGCTTTCAAAGTTTTCATAAACAAAAGAGTTGTCAAGTTAGATTGATTAGTAATGGTGTAATAGGCCGAAAGAGACATTGTTATTTAATCAATTGTAGAACCTTTGTCTATGAAGGATTTACCTTATGTATTTACCATTTCTTAAGTAACTTGGTTTAACTTGGAAAACTTAAAAAGGATAACTGTCAATTGCTTGTGAAACGAAAGCGAATCAAGTATTTGAGTTGTGTAAATTTTACTTGGTCAAATCCTTAAGTTGTTTATGTCATCTTAAAATCTTGACGAGGATTGAAAGTGTTAAAAGCAATGGAGATTAGTACACCCACTAATCAAATTAGACACCATCTAATTTAATGATCATTGTCAATTTGAACCATATGTCATAATCATATCATGTGTAATGTGCAAACTAGTCTAGGCAAGTGTAGTTTTTAATATATTGAATTTACATCATCATCATTATTTGCTTGCTTAAGAATCCATTCTTAGTTCTAGATTATAATCAAAACTTGCGGTTCATAAAACAAAACAAATCTTAGTGAACGACCTCGGCTTACCGTTTCATCTTATACTACATACGGACGAGTATACTTGCTCGTATGTGTTTTATTTGAATCATTGGTAGATCGTGTTATAAATTTAAAATTTGTACTCTACGAGCACATCATTTAGTTTATTGAATTCTTTACTCTTGTGTTCATATTCCGCGTGAATACAAGTTTTACTAGAGATTCTCTAAATAGTGTGCTTTTGATTACATTAGTATACTATCGATTCCTAAGGCTCAAAGATCTATCTAGGAGTTGATCCAACAAGTGGTATCAGAGCCTGGAGGGAATCTCTGATAAAAAAGTTTCACTTATATCTCTTTTGTCACACCCCCAGAATCGGGTCCAGCGGAAGCATACATGCAGCTGGGGTGTAACTCAATTGATATCACAACACAAGTACAAAAATGTTTTCACTTCAATCATTTAGAATAAAATAGTTTAATCAAAAATGTTGAATTTATATTGTTAAAAGTAGTGCGGAAGTAGGCCCTTAAAATAGTTTAAAACGGTCCCAAAATGAATGTCAGAGTCTTCTATGACCATGCCATGCCCTGCCAAAACCTCCTGTAGCGTGCCATTTCTTAATACCTGAAAATACATGCTAAAGTGTCAACACGAGGTTGGTGAGTTCATAGAGTCTTGTGAAAAAAGAATTGTAATGCATATGAATGAAGATTTCCCAGCAAAGGCATCGTAAATCCACTCAGTTCCAAGTCCTGCCATAAAAGACTTGTAACCTGTGTGTTTACGACCCACTGCCAAATATGATTTGGTTTACGTGAACAAAAGTAATACTTGTATCTAGATTCAAAAATAAATATAGCAAAACTGCTATATAAATAATTTTAACAATGAGGCCATATAAGCAATTTTTGACAAAGCTGACAATGTCGCCAGGTAAACAATAATGACAACGAGGTCATATAAAATAAGTCTGACAATGTCGCCAGGTAAACAACTTTGACACTCCTGACAATGTCGCCAGATAAACAGTTTTGACAATCCTGACAATGTCGCCAGATAAACAATTATGACAATGAGGTTATATGATAAATCAGTCAAGTAGGAAAACAGCAGTATTACGTTTGACATCACAGCTAAGTGGGGAAACCACAATACGTTTGACATCACAGCCAAGTGGGGAAACCACAATACCACATTTGACATAAATGAACAATTGGTGACCATGAGGTCATATAAACAAGGATGACAAATCCCATGAAATGCAGGTAATCAAACATACCAAAGAAATACAGGTAATCAAACATACCAATGAAATACAGGTAATCAACCATACCAAAGAAATACAAGTAATCAACCATGTAAAGCGAGTAATGCGTTTAAGTAAAACGAGCATGTATTCTCCCCCAAAGAGTTTACCAAAAACAATTGAAAAAGTAGGGGCTATGACTCACCTGGAGCGATAGCTACGATGACAAAAGTGAATACACTGAAAATGACGCACGATCTCTAACCGCAAACTAATATGAATGGTTTGATCTAATGTAAGAAATGAAATAATGCTACACATGCAAATACGTATGTTATCGATACCACTCCTGAAACTTGAAAATAACGTTTATCGTCAAAAAATACATTTTAGACGTCTCATTAAGTTAATAACCACTTTTCATGTAATTAGGTTGAAACGGTACTCCACGATCCTCGTTTGGTGTTTTATCGGTAAATATAGTATTTTCGTCGTAAAATAACACTTTTCATTACTTGAAAATATGACCAAAATGGCCTCGCAAAACTAGTCGCAAAATATTGTACGTTAAGTGTTAATGGTCAAGCTCGGCGTTTTTGAAAGCCTTGTAACATTATCTAGGTGTTGTCTCATTTAACTTTTGATCGTACGCGCCTCGACGGTTAAGAAATATGGCTTTCAATGTCGTTACTTGGAAAATATAGTTTTCAACACTTAGCAAATTTTATTACCAAAAGCTGTCAATTTATTATAAGTTTTGTCGGGTTTCAAACACGTATATCTTGGTCGTTATGAACTCGTTTTCTACGTTCTTTGTATCCCCGGAATCGTATTAATATATACTAATATATTTTCAGTAGTTCGGATCCTATAGATTAAGTCTAATGCCTCTTTTTGTCCGTCGAAAATCGTCCAACAGCACGTTATATTTTCAGAAAATAGTTTTCATCGTTAAACTGGCAAAAATCATATCTCCTTCGTTATAAGCTCGTTTTAATCCGTTCTTTCGCCCACGGCTTCGTTTTTGAAAGTATTTTCTAAATCTTTGGTCAAAAATTACCCACCATCTATTGATTTTCCCACGTTTTCAAATTAAGGACAGTAGGTATATATATAGTTTCAAAAATCATTTCTAAGGTTCCAAACTAGTTTCAACTTCAACAAAAACACTTTCAATCACCACAAATCTAGTCTAATCTTACCATACACCTTCTTAGGGTGTCATGGGTTCCTAAACATCACCAATCTTGGTGGATCTCTTGAAGTTACTAATAAAAATTATAGATCTAAGATTAAAGAGTATTATTGTATAAAGTGGTATATATAACATATATATTTGCATGATCTACTACTATGACTTGAAAATACGTCAAATGAAAGTATGAAAAGATTAAAAAGTTTACTTGAAGCTTACTTGAAGATTTGAGGTGATTTGAAGATGATTATGTTAAGAAACCTTGGGATTTTTATTTCAAAATCCAAGCAAGGAGTATAAAGGAGACTTGATTATGACTTGATCTTCAAAATTTTATGGTTTCTTCCTTGATATTTGTTGTTGGCTGAAATTTTAGAGAGAAGAAAAAGATGAGAGAAATTTTTGCTAGTTTATGTTGGTTAAAAGAAATGTGAAATGAGATACTAAGGTTATAATTCTTGGTGTAGATATTTAGGAGACAAGATCCCTAAATCAAGGTGGGGAGGGTGGGTTTTAGTAAGAAAAGGATGAGTGTGTAAGTAAAATGAAGACTTTTGTGTAGATTAAGTTAGTTATTGTGTAGTTTAGGTGTTACCGGGTACCGAGTTAACTAAAAATAAATCATGTCGTGTTGAAATAAAATATGACGAAGTTATAAAAAAATTATGAAATTACATTCCTGATAAGAATCGGGTATTAAAATAATTGTCGGGTTGAAATATCGTGATTCGACGTAATTTTTAGCGTCTACCGGAAAATATAGTAAATGGTTTCAAAACACCGGGCAAATTAATAATTTAAATTTTATATTATTATAATGAGTATGAAAAATATATTAGGATCGTAGACGGAAGTATCGGGTATATGTTAGTAGCAAAACTGAGTGGTAACGTTAATTACAAATTAAGCATACGTAAATTGAAATAATGCATATCCGTGCATGATCTAAAGTGCTGATGACGTTACTAATGATATATAGACTACTCCAGTCTATATGACGTGTCCCTACTGATGATGCATAAATTCGCAGCTAAACCTAACTGGTTACGCGAATTTAAAAACTCATAAATTATGTTTACGAAATGATGAACGACAATCGTGAATAGTGATTTCCTTCCAGGAATAAATAGTGTCATATGAATAGTAAAATTTTCGAACGCTTCTCGGAATCTCAAACTAACTCCGAAAATGATGAATAGTGATCGGTGAATAGTAAATGATGAATAGTAATGGATGAATAGTAACTTCCCAAAATGAATAATGAAATTTTGACGTTTGAAAAAGGACCTGAAATTACGAGTTGTGACAGTCTTCCCCTCTAATAGGAACTTCGTCCCGAAGTTCAGTTTGTGTTGGTCTCTGTAGTGTACGCGGTGAATAGATGTGGGTATTTGAGTCACATTGCGGTAATAAAAAATAGAACATTCATTAGATCGGAATTCGTTAATAGTACATGAAACTTACACGATAGAACGTAAAATAAAATACAAAAGAAATACAACACTAGGGGGTTTAGGTTTCCGTTTATTTTTAAGGCAGAAGTTCTTGGTTCTTGAACATTGTTGTCGTCCTCAGCGTTGTTGATGTGTGGACCATTTCCTCCTCCGATGACCTAGGCTCTCCCACGAGCCATTCCACCTTGGTTCCCTTTCTCTTGGTTTCCTTGTTTTGGGCATTCATTCTTGTAATGCCCTATTTCTCCACAGCCAAAACATGTTACTGAGGGTTTCTGATCTCCAGTAATGATTCGAAACTGGCATTCCCAAGTTGCATGACAAACCTTCTTACACTTGCCACATGGATTAAGACAAGGTCCATGGTTATGATGATTCTGACACTTGTTTCATTTGGGTAGGGTACCCTGGTAACCTTTCTTTTCACTTGGCTTCGCAACGTAGGCCCTAACCACTTCATGTTGTTTGTTTGACTGCCATATTTGATCGTCTCCTTGGTTGTCATCCCTTTTCCTCTTGTTTTCGTTGTTGTTGTTGACTGTAGTTTCTTGCTTCATCACTTGAGCCATAAGCTTTTGAGACATTCTGATAGCTTCATCCAGCATGTGTGGTTCAAAAGCAATTTCGTTCCCACTGATGTTGTGTGGTAGTCCACCGATGAAATTTTCTAACAGCTTTTCATTATCTGGAACCATAGTTGGACATAGCACAGCCAACTCCTGAAACCTTCTGATATATGCCTCGATATCATTACCTGCTGTCACTAGCTCATAAAACTCTATTTCCAACTTCTTCTCCTCGGTACGAGGGCAAAACTTCTTAGTCATCAATTTCTTGAATTGATCCCAGGTCAGCTTGTAGGCATTTTCCATACCAATCGGTTGAGCATAAGAATTCCACCATGACATAGCTTCATCCAAAAGCATACCAGTAGCAAATTTTACCTTGCTGACATCAGGACAGTTGCACATGAGGAACACATTCTCAGTCTTTTCGAACCAATGAATCAAAGCAACCGCTCCTTCAGTGCCCTTAAACTTGATGGGATCACCAATCTTAAAATTCTTCCAAGTGCATTCACGCCTATTATTGGATTGTTCATTCGTCCCTGTCTGTGAAGCGGTTTCAGCAGCCCTTGCAGCTACCTCAGCTCTCTCGATCTCTAGAGCTTCGGCTATACTATCCTTAACAAGTTTCCGAATAGCAGCAGGTGTGATAGTTGGAGTAGCTTTAGCTTTCCCTGGCGGCATAGTTCTTCAAAACAAGAAAAGAAGGGTGAAACATAAATAAGACGTTTCCTAGTAGTAGGTATCCTAATGTGGATTGCTATAGAACGAAAGCTTGATGTTGCGATATGACCAGTTGACGTGGTTCGAGTGGTTTTGTGATATCCTGAGATTTCTGTTGAATTTTAAATGGTCATAATGTACCGAGGGATCCTCTTTATAGATGGTATGGAAAGTCTTTCCTAGGGAGGTCATTGATAATATCCATTTATCAATATTGGGAGTAGTGAGTGATGAGTGACATAGGAATCCATAGAGTGTAAGCTAATCCCTTATATATATATGGGGAAGAGAAATGATAATAATGGTGAGAAGGGAAAAGACTGTGACAGCTGCGACATAATGAGATTGTGATGAAAGTAAGTACGCACACATGAATGAAACATTTGGAAATTTAGTAGAGGATTGAATCCAGACAAAATTTTATTATAACTATTCTCAGTGTTGCAAAATTCATCTCTGAGTCAGACATAGGTGGTCAGCCTATATCTCACTATCCCGGGTCGAATGTAGATGACCAGTCTACATTCCACCGAGGTTCCATGAATTTTGGAATACTTAGTTCAATTATACTAATACTATGTCCTTCACAAATACCAAGACATTCTGAAAGACTAAGGCAGGTGACCAAACTCGAGGTCAAATGATGAAACTATGTGAGGAAAAACATAACGCGGTGACATATATGATACGTGAACATGCTTATATGAAAGACAATTATAGTAATCAACTATAATAAATGAATATAATATATCAGATAATGAGACACAAATCTCATCACCTATGTCAGCAACTAACCACAAATGAGGCTTCAGCTTGGCAGACAGGCACGTGACGGTCATAGGGTTAAGTTTTCGTGAAAGTAGCTATAGTCTAGGTTTTAAAAACACTTAGTTCGCTATAGCCAAAGCTCTGATGCCGATCTGTCACACCCCCAGAATCGGGTCCAGCGGAAGCATACATGCAGCTGGGGTGTAACTCAATTGATATCACAACACAAGTACAAAAATGTTTTCACTTCAATAATTTAGAATAAAATAGTTTAATCAAAAATGTTGAATTTACATTGTTAAAAGTAGTGCGGAAGTAGGCCCTTAAAATAGTTTAAAACGGTCCCCAAATGAATGTCAGAGTCTTCTATGACCATGCCATGCCCTGCCAAAACCTCCTGTAGCGTGCCATTGCTTAATACCTGAAAATACATGCTAAAGTGTCAACACGAGGTTGGTGAGTTCATAGAGTCTTGTGAAAAAAGAATTATAATGCATATGAATGAAGATTTCCTAGCAAAGGCATCGTAAATCCGCTCAGTTCCAAGTCCCGCCATAAAAGACTTGTGACCAGTGTGTTTACGACCCACTGCCAAATATGATTTGGTTTACGTGAACAAAAGTAATACTTGTATCTAGATTCAAAGATAAATATAGCAAAACTGCTATATAAATAATTTTAACAATGAGGCCATATAAGCAATTTTTGACAAAGCTGACAATGTCGCCAGGTAAACAATAATGACAACGAGGTCATATAAAATAAGTTTGACAATGTCGCCAGGTAAACAACTTTGACACTCCTGACAATGTCGCCAGATAAACAGTTTTGACAATCTTGACAATGTCGCCAGATAAACAATTATGACAATGAGGTCATATGATAAATCAGTCAAGTAGGAAAACAGCAGTATTACGTTTGACATCACAGCCAAGTGGGGAAACTACAGTACGTTTGACATCACAGCCAAGTGGGGAAACCACAATACCACATTTGACATATATGAACAATTGGTGACCATGAGGTCATATAAACAAGGATGACAAATCCCATGAAATGCAGGTAATAAAACATACCAAAGAAATACAGGTAATCAAACATACCAAAGAAATACAGGTAATCAAAGATACTAATGAAATACAGGTAATCAACCATACCAAAGAAATACAAGTAATCAACCATGTAAAGCGAGTAATGCGTTTAAGTAAAACGAGCATGTATTCTCCCCCAAAGAGTTTACCAAAAACAATTGAAAAAGTAGGGCTATGACTCACCTGGAGCGATAGCTACGATGACAAAAGTGGATACACTGAAAATGAGGCACGATCTCTAACCGAAAACTAATATGAATGGTATGATCTAATTTAAGAAATGAAATAATGCTACACATGCAAATACGTATGTTATCGATACCACTCGTGAAACTTGAAAATAACGTTTATCGTCGAAAAATACATTTTAGACGTCTCATTAAGTTAATAACCACTTTTCATGTAATTAGGTTGAAACGGTACTCCACGATCCTCGTTTGGTGTTTTATCGGTAAATATAGTATTTTCGTCGTAAAATAACACTTTTCATTACTTGAAAATATGACCAAAATGGCCTCGCAAAACTAGTCGCAAAATATTGTACGTTATGTGTTAATGGTCAAGCTCTGCGTTTTTGAAAACCTTGTAACATTATCTAGGTGTTGTCTCATTTAAGTTTTGATCGTACGCGCCTCGACGGTTAAGAAATATGGCTTTCAACGTCGTTACTTGCAAAATATAGTTTTCAACACTTAGCAAATTTTATTACCAAAAGCTGTCAATTTATTATAAGTTTTGTCGGGTTTCAAACACGTATATCTTGGTCGTTATGAACTCATTTTCTACGTTCTTTATATCCCCGGAATCGTATTAATATATACTAATATATTTTTAGTAGTTCGGATCCTATAGATTAAGTCTAACGCCTCTTTTTGTCCGTCGAAAATCGTCCAACAGCACGTTATATTTTCAGAAAATAGTTTTCATCGTTAAACTTGCAAAAATCATATCTCCTTCGTTATAAGCTCGTTTTAATCTGTTCTTTCGCCCACGGCTTCGTTTTTCAAAATATTTTCTAAATCATTGGTCAAAAATTACCCACCATCTACTGATTTTCCCACGTTTTCAAATTAAGGACAGTAGGTATATATATAGTTTCAAAAATCATTTCTAAGGTTCCAAACTAGTTTCAACTTCAACCAAAACACTTTCAATCACCACAAATCTAGTCTAATCTTACCATACACCTTCTTAGGGTGTCATGGGTTCCTAAACATCACCAATCTTGGTGGATCTCTTGAAGTTACTAATAAAATTTATAGATCTAAGATTAAAGAGTATTATTGTATAAAGTGGTATATATAACATATATATTTGCATGATCTACTACTATGACTTGAAAATACATCAAATGAAAGTATGAAAAGATTAAAAAGTTTATTTGAAGCTTACTTGAAGATTTGAGTTGATTTGAAGATGATTATGTTAAGAAACCTTGGGATTTTTATTTCAAAATCCAAGCAAGGAGTATAAAGGAGACTTGATTATGACTTGATCTTCAAAATTTTATTGTTTCTTCCTTGATATTTGTTGTTGGCTGAAATTTTAGAGAGAAGAAAAAGATGAGAGAAATTTTTGCTAGTTTATGTTGGTTAAAAGAAATGTGAAATGAGATACTAAGGTTATAATTCTTGGTGTAGATATTTAGGAGACAAGATCCCTAAATCAAGGTGGGGAGGGTGGGTTTTAGTAAGAAAATGATGAGTGTGTAAGTAAAATGAAGACTTTTGTGAAGATTAAGTTAGTTATTGTGTAGTTTAGGTGCTACCGGGTACCGAGTTAACTAAAAATAAATCGTGTCGTGTTGAAATAAAATATGAAGAAGTTGAAAAACAATTATGAAATTACATTCCTGATAAGAATCGGGTATTAAAATAATTGTCGGGTTGAAATATCGTGATTCGACGTAATTTTTAGCGTCTACCGGAAAATATAGTAAATGGTTTCAAAACACCGGGCAAATTAATAATATAAATTTTATATTATTATAATGAGTATGAAAAATATATTAGGATCGTAGACGGAAGTATCGGGTATATGTTAGTAGCAAAACTGAGTGGTAACGTTAATTACAAATTAAGCATACGTAAATTGAAATAATGCATATCCGTGCATGATCTAAAGTGCTGATGACGTTACTAATGATATATAGACTACTCCAGTCTATATGACGTGTCCCTACTGATGATGCATAAATTCGCAGCTAAACCTAACTGGTTACGCGAATTTAAAAACTCGTAAATTAGGTTTACGAAATGATGAACGATATTCGTGAATAGTGATTTCCTTCCGGGAATGAATAGTGTCATATGAATAGTAAAATTTTCGAACGCTTCTCGGAATCTCAAACTAACTCCGAAATGATGAATAGTGATCGGTGAATAGTAAATGATGAATAGTAACTTCCAAAATGAATATTGAAATTTTGACGTTTGAAAAAGGACCTGAAATTACGAGTTGTGACAGTCTTCCCCTCTAATAGGAACTTCGTCCCGAAGTTCAGTTTGTGTTGGCCTCTGTAGTGTACGCGGTGAATAGATGTGGGTATTTGAGTCACATTGCAGTAATAAAAGATAGAACATTCATTAGATCGGAATTCATTAATAGTACATGAAACTTATACGATAGAACGTAAAATAAAATACAAAAGAAATACAACGCTAGGGGGTTTAGGTTTCCGTTTATTTTTAAGGCAGAAGTTCTTGGTTCTTGAACATTGTTGTCGTCCTCAGCGTTGTTGATGTGTGGACCATTTCCTCCTCCGATGACCTAGGCTCTCCCACGAGCCATTCCACCTTGGTTCCCTTTCTCTTGGTTTCCTTGTTTTGGGCATTCATTCCTGTAATGCCCTATTTCTCCACAGCCAAAACATGTCACTGAGGGTTTCTGATCTCCGGTAATGATTGGAAACTGGCATTCCCAAGTTGCATGACCAACCTTCTTACAGTTGCCACATGGATTAAGACAAGGTCCATGGTTATGATGATTCTGACACTTGTTGCATTTGGGTAGGGTACCCTGGTAACCTTTCTTTTCACTTGGCTTCGCAACGTAGGCCCTAACCACTTCATGTTGTTTGTTTGACTGTCATACTTGATCGTCTCCTTGGTTGTCATCCCTTTTCCTCTTGTTTTCGTTGTTGTTGTTGACTGTAGTTTCTTGCTTCATCACTTGAGCCATAAGCTTTTGAGGCATTCTGATAGCTTCATCCAGCGTGTGTAGTTCAGAAGCAATTATGTTCCCACTGATGTTGTGTAGTAGTCCACCGATGAAATTTTCTAACAGCTTTTCATTATCTGGAACCATAGTTGGACATAGCACAGCCAACTCCTGAAACCTTCTGATATATGCCTCGATATCATTACCTGCTGTCACTAGCTCATAAAACTCTATTTCCAACTTCTTCTCCTCGGTACGAGGGCAAAACTTCTTAGTCATCAATTTCTTGAATTGATCCCAGGTCAGCTTGTAGGCATTTTCCATACCAATCGGTTGAGCATAAGAATTCCACCATGACATAGCTTCATCCAAAAGCATACCAGTAGCAAATTTTACCTTGCTGACATCCGGACAGTTGCACATGAGGAACACATTCTCAGTCTTTTCGAACCAACGAATCAAAGCAACCGCTCCTTCAGTGCCCTTAAACTTGATGGGATCACCAATCTTAAAATTCTTCCAAGTGCATTCACGCCTATTATTGGATTGTTCATTCGTCCCTGTCTGTGAAGCGGTTTCAGCAGCCCTTGCAGCTACCTCAGCTCTCTCGATCTCTAGAGCTTCGGCTATACTATCCTTAACAAGTTTCCGAATAGCAGCAGGTGTCATAGTTGGAGTAGCTTTAGCTTTCCCTGGCGGCATAGTTCTTCAAAACAAGAAAAGAAGGGTGAAACATAAATAAGACGTTTCCTAGTAGTAGGTATCCTAATGTGGATTGCTATAGAACGAAAGCTTGATGTTGCGATATGACCAGTTGACGTGGTTCGAGTGGTTTTGTGATATCCTAAGATTTCTGTTGAGTTTTAAATGGTCACAATGTACCGAGGGATCCTCTTTATAGATGGTATGGAAAGTCTTTCCTAGGGAGGTCATTGATAATATCCATTTATCAATATTGGGAGTAGTGAGTGATGAGTGACATAGGAATCCATAGAGTGTAAGCTAATCCCTTATATATATATGGGGAAGAGAAATGATAATAATGGTGAGAAGGGAAAAGACTGTGACAGTTGCGACATAATGAGATTGTGATGAAAGTAAGTACACACACATGAATGAAACATTAGGAAATTTAGTAGAGGATTGAATCCAGACAAAATTTTATTATAACTATTCTCAGTATTGCAAAATTCATCTCTAAGACAGACATAGGTGGTCAGCCTATATCTCACTATCCCGGGTCGAATGTAGATGACCAGTCTACATTCCACCGAGGTTCCATGAATTTTGGAATACTCAGTTCAGTTATACTAATACTATGTCCTTCACAAATACCAAGACATTCTGAAAGACTAAGGCAGGTGACCAAACTCGAGGTCAAATGATGAAACTATGTAAGGAAAAACATAACGCGGTGACATATATGATACGTGAACATGCTTATATGAAAGACAATTATTGTAATCAACTATAATAAATGAATATAATATATCAGATAATGAGACACAAATCTCATCACCTATGTCAGCAACTAACCACAAATGAGGCTTCAGCTTGGCAGACAGGCACGTGACGGTCATAGGGTTAAGTTTTCGTGAAAGTAGCTAAAGTCTAGGCTTTAAAAACACATAGTTCGCTATAGCCAAAGCTCTGATGCCAATCTGTCACACCCCCAGAATCGGGTCCAGCGGAAGCATACATGCAGCTGGGGTGTAACTCAATTGATATCACAACACAAGTACAAAAATATTTTAACTTCAATCATTTAGAATAAAATAGTTTAATCAAAAATGTTGAATTTACATTGTTAAAAGTAGTGCGGAAGTAGGCCCTTAAAATAGTTTAAAACGGTCCGCAAATGAATGTTAGAGTCTTCTATGACCATGCCATGCCCTGCCAAAACCTCCTGTAGCGTGCCATTGCTTAATAACTGAAAATACATGCTAAAGTGTCAACACGAGGTTGGTGAGTTCATAAAGTCTTGTGAAAAAAGAATTGTAATGCATATGAATGAAGATTTCCCAGCAAAGGCATCGTAAATCCACTCAGTTCCAAGTCCCGCCATAAAAGACTTGTAACCTGTGTGTTTACGACCCACTGCCAAATATGATTTGGTTTACATGAACAAAAGTAATACTTGTATCTAGATTCAAAGATAAATATAGCAAAACTGCTATATAAATAATTTTAACAATGAGGCCATATAAGCAATTTTTGACAAAGCTGACAATGTTGCCAGGTAAACAATAATGACAACGAGGTCATATAAAATAAGTCTGACAATGTCGCCGGTAAACAACTTTGACACTCCTGACAATGTCGCCAGATAAACAGTTTTGACAATCCTGACAATGTCGCCAGATAAACAATTATGTCAATGAGGTCATATGATAAATCAGTTAAGTAGGAAAACAGCAGTATTACGTTTGACATCACAGCCAAGTGGGGAAACCACAATACGTTTGACATCACAGCCAAGTGGGGAAACCACAATACCACATTTGACATAAATGAACAATTGGTGACCATGAGGTCATATAAACAAGGATGACAAGTCCCATGAAATGCAGGTAATCAAACATACCAAAGAAATACAGGTAATCAAACATACCAAAGAAATACAGGTAATCAAACATACCAATGAAATACAGGTAATCAACCATACCAAAGAAATACATGTAATCAACCATGTAAAGCGAGTAATGCGTTTAAGTAAAATGAGCATGTATTCTCCCCCAAAGAGTTTACCAAAAACAATTGAAAAAGTAGGGGCTATGACTCACCTGGAGCGATAGCTACGATGACAAAAGTGGATACACTGAAAATGACGCACAATCTCTAACCGCAAACTAATATGAATGGTTTGATCTAATGTAAGAAATGAAATAATGCTACACATGCAAATACGTATGTTATCGATACCACTCGTGAAACTTGAAAATAACGTTTATCGTCGAAAAATACATTTTAGACGTCTCATTAAGTTAATAACCACTTTTCATGTAATTAGGTTGAAACGGTACTCCACGATCCTCGTTTGGTGTTTTATCGGTAAATATAGTATTTTCGTCGTAAAATAACACTTTTCATTACTTGAAAATATGACCAAAATGGCCTCGCAAAACTAGTCGCAAAATATTGTACGTTAAGTGTTAATGGTCAAGCTCGGCGTTTTTGAAAACCTTGTAACATTATCTAGGTGTTGTCTCATTTAACTTTTGATCGTACGCGCCTCGACAGTTAAGAAATATGGCTTTCAATGTCGTTACTTGGAAAATATAGTTTTCAACACTTAGCAAATTTTATTACCAAAAGCTGTCAATTTATTATAAGTTTTGTCGGGTTTCAAACACGTATATCTTGGTCGTTATGAACTCGTTTTCTACGTTCTTTGTATCCCCAGAATCGTATTAATATATACTAATATATTTTCAGTAGTTCGGATCCTATAGATTAAGTCTAACGCCTCTTTTTGTCCGTCGAAAATCGTCCAACAGCACGTTATATTTTCAGAAAATAGTTTCATCGTTAAACTTGCAAAAATCATATCTTCTTCGTTATAAGCTCGTTTTAATCCATTCTTTCGCCCACGGCTTCGTTTTTGAAAGTATTTTCTAAATCTTTGGTCAAAAATTACCCACCATCTATTGATTTTCCCACGTTTTCAAATTAAGGACAGTAGGTATATATATAGTTTCAAAAATCATTTCTAAGGTTCCAAACTAGTTTCAACTTCAACCAAAACACTTTCAATCACCACAAATCTAGTCTAATCTTACCATACACCTTCTTAGGGTGTCATGGGTTCCTAAACATTACCAATCTTGGTGGATCTCTTGAAGTTACTAATAAAAATTATAGATCTAAGATTAAAGAGTATTATTGTATAAAGTGGTATATATAACATATATATTTGCATGATCTACTACTATGACTTGAAAATACATCAAATGAAAGTATGAAAAAATTAAAAAGTTTACTTGAAGCTTACTTGAAGATTTGAGGTGATTTGAAGATGATTATGTTAAGAAACCTTGGGATTTTTATTTCAAAATCCAAGCAAGGAGTATAAAGGAGACTTGAATATGACTTGATCTTCAAAATTTTATGGTTTCTTCCTTGATATTTGTTGTTGGCTGAAATTTTAGAGAGAAGAAAAAGCTGAGAGAAATTTTTGCTAGTTTATGTTGGTTAAAAGAAATGTGAAATGAGATACTAAGGTTATAATTCTTGGTGTAGATATTTAGGAGACAAGATCCCTAAATCAAGGTGGGGAGGGTGGGTTTTAGTAAGAAAAGGATGAGTGTGTAAGTAAAATGAAGACTTTTGTGTAGATTAAGTTAGTTATTGTGTAGTTTAGGTGTTACCGGGTACCGAGTTAACTAAAAATAAATCGTGTCGTGTTGAAATAAAATATGACGAAGTTGTAAAAAAATTATGAAATTACATTCCTGATAAGAATCGGGTATTAAAATAATTGTCGGGTTGAAATATCGTGATTCGACGTAATTTTTAGCGTCTACCGGAAAATATTGTAAATGGTTTCAAAACACCGAGCAAATTAATAATTTAAATTTTATATTATTATAATGAGTATGAAAAATATATTAGGATCGTAGACGGAAGTATCGGGTATATGTTAGTAGCAAAACTGAGTGATAACGTTAATTACAAATTAAGCATACGTAAATTGAAATAATGCATATCCGTGCATGATCTAAAGTGTTGATGACGTTACTGATGATATATAGACTACTCCAGTCTATATGACGTGTCCCTACTGATGATGCATAAATTCGCAGCTAAACCTAACTGGTTACGCGAATTTAAAAACTCGTAAATTAGGTTTACGAAATGATGAACGACAATCGTGAATAGTGATTTCCTTCCGGGAATGAATAGTGTCATATGAATAGTAAAATTTTCGAACGCTTCTCAGAATCTCAAACTAACTCCGAAAATGATGAATAGTAAAATGATGAATAGGGATCGGTGAATTGTAAATGATGAATAGTAATGGATGAATAGTAACTTTCCAAAATGAATAATGAAATTTTGACATTTGAAAAAGGACCTGAAATTACGAGTTGTGACATCTTTCAAACCCTGAAACTCTTCAACCATGTCTGACGATTCTGATATCACTCAAATCAACAACAACTCAACCAATACAACAACACAACCAATACAACAAGTAATCTCAACAACTGTATCAGTTGGTAATGGAAGGTTCCCTTATCTTAAGAAAGATGAGTACGAGATTTGGGCTATGAAGATGGAGAATTGGATCATCAATACTGATTTCAATTTCTGGAATGTAATTCAGAATGGAAACAGTAAGAAGAGATTAGGAAGAGACAATCTAGGCAATATTATCATTCTTCCTCCTGCTACAGCTGATGAACAAATTGCAGTCCAAAGAGAGACTAAGGCAAGAACTATCTTGCTTCAGTCTCTCCCAGATGATCACATGGGAGACTTTCACCATTTAGATAATGCTAAGGAGATTTGGAAGTCTATCAAGGCAAGGTTTGGAGGGAATGATGAATCCAGAAAAATGAGGAAGTCGATGCTCAAGAAGAGTTCCAAGAATTCAAGATTTCAGAGGAAGAAGGCCTACACAAGGGATATGATAGGTTCCAAAAGATCCTGAGTCACCTGAACCAGTTAAAAGCAAAGCCTAATAATGAAGATTGCAACATCAAGTTCTTGAGAGCTTTGCCCCACTCCTGGTCACAGGTCTGCATTACTCTGAAGACCAGAGGTGGTCTTGAGTTCTTAACCTTTGATGATCTCTACAACAAGCTTAGGACTCTGGAGATAGACATCAAGGGTCATTCAACATACACTCCACCAGCACCATCATCACATTCAGCCTTTGTTAGCACCACCACTGGTAATAACAAAGTCTCATATGCTGATAGTCCAACTTCTTCATCAGCAGCATCCTCGTACATCTCTCCTGGACCAAAGACACACTCCAAATCCAGTGATGTGTTAGAGGATGTGCTCCATTCCTTTGTTGCTGACTATGAGCCACAACAACAACTAGCCTTTGAAGATCTGGAACAAATTGATAAGTTAGATTTGGAGGAGATGGATCTTAAATGGCAGGTGGCTATGCTTACTGTCAAAATCAAAAGATTTGAAAAGGAGGCTAGCAAAAAGCTCAATTTCAAGGGAAGGGATCCAACCAAATTTGATAAGAAAAAGGTTAAGTGCTACTCATGTGGTCAAATGGGTCACTTCTCAAGGGAATGCACTGAGAAGAAATCTGATGACAAAACTAGGTACTCAGCATTCAAGATGAGGGAGGTGGAAGCTGGACAATCAAAGGCCTTGGTATCTGCGGACTCTATGATTGATTGGACTGAGCATGGCTCTACAAATATGGAAGGAGGTGCTTCTAAGCTCTACAGTTTGCTTGCTAGCTGTGAGTCAGATGATGAGAGTGAAGAATTTGCTTTAATGGGCATCTCTAATTAGGTACAAAATTGTATACTACGTATTTGGTTGTGATATTAAGTATACTAACCTTAAGAAAAAATTTGATGACTTAGAAACTCAATTTAAAGATTCCTATATTTAGGTTCAAGCATATAAAGGTGAAGTTAAAACTTTAGAACAACAAAAGGTTTGGTTTCAACAAAATCAGTTAGCCTATGACGAGAAGATTAGGGTCTTAGAGAGTGATCTAGAAAACACCACCAATATGTTAAAGTTTTCTGAAAAGGAAAATGCTAAAGTTAACCTAGAGAAATAGGATTTGAAAACTAGGTTAGATAATGAAGTGGCTAGACATATGGAATGGCAAAAAGCAACTGAGCATTTGGACAAATTGGTTGATAGTTGTCAGTCAGTTAAGTCTAGGAGAGGGTTGGGGTATGGAGATTTTATAGGGCCAAATGAAGTTTATGAACCTAATCAACAAAGCATTTTTGACCCTACTCCTAAGGAAAATTTTCAAATTCCTGTCAAGTATATTAAAGAAGGAGAGATGCATTCTGTTTCTTCACCCATAACAGGAACATTTAAGCCTCCGTCCCCCCATACAGACTTTGATGAATCACAGATGTCATATGGCAAGAAGTCAAGTGACTTACCTGACACTGGTAGTGAAACTAATGACTTTGTCTCTTGTTCTTTCAGTGACAAGACTTTCGAGACTAATGACTTTGCCAGCTGTGATTCAAGTGACAAGTCTGAATCACCCAAGACCTCACCCAAGTCTTCACATAAGTCTACTGACTTCTCTCCAAGAGTTGCTGCTGATGAACCTCATTCAAAGACAGCTTCTTTTGTTGATTTATCTTTTCATTCTCTGAAAGACAATTCTTTTCATTATGTGAAAAACAATTCTGCTTTTAATTTTGGTTATGATAAGTTTGCTTCTAATAAGAATTCTTCTGGTTTGAATAAAACTTTTAATAAGAAAACATGTTTTGTTTGTGGTAGTGCTTATCATCTCATAAAGGATTGTGATTTTCATGAGAGAAGGATGGGTGGGTGTACTGACCAACATAGACCTAGACCTATGTGGAATAATGTTTATGAAATTCCACCATTTGTTCCACATGTGAAAACTAGCAGAAGTAACCCTGCTGGTAAACTAGTTTATGCTAATAAGCCAGTTCCTGATGGTAAACTAGTTCTCTCTAGCAAAGCAGTTTCTGCTGGTAAGCCAGTTCCTGCTATTAAGCCAGATTCTATTGGTAGACCTTTTACTACTGGTTGGAAGAGAAAAGTTGCTAGGCCATACTTCAGACCTACTAGCCCTTACTTTCAAAATGCTTTTTGGCCTGTTCACTATGACCCAATGTACATGGGAAGGGGAAGATGGGATTCTGCTGTTAGGTCCTCAGCAGGTTGTTCTTGGAGACAAACTAGACCATCACTTAGCAAGGGGTCCAAGAGCAATGGTGGATCTCATCAATCTACCTGGTTTAACTCCTATTGATCCACAAGGTAGGCCCAAGCCAGTCATGACTTGGGTCTCCCATTGATACTAATGTTGTTGTGTATTTTTGTTACTGTAGGATCATCCTCTTAAGAATAAAGATGTAGGTATTGTTGATAGTGGATGTTCAAGGAGTATGTCAGGGAACAGAGAAAGACTGGATGATTTTGTGCCAATTAGAGGTGGCACTATGACCTTTGGAGGTGGAGATGGCATGATAACTGGGAAAGGAACCATTAGGACTCCTAAGCTAGATTTTGAAGATGTCTACTATGTGAAAGAACTACAAAACTTCAACTTGTTCTCTGTTTCACAAATATGTGACAAGAAAAACAATGTCCTATTCACAGAAAAGGATTGTCTTGTGTTGTCTAAAGACTTCAAGTTTCCTGATGATACTCAGGTTTTGCTTAGAGTTCTAAGAAGTCACAATCTATACACATTCAATCTGAATGATGTCTAGCCTGAAGGAGATCTAGCTTGCTTGGTGGCAAAATCATCCTTGAATGAGTCAACTAAATGGCACAAAAGGATGGCAAATGTGAATTTTAAAACCATCAACAAGCTGGCTAAACATGGATTGGTTCAAGGGCTTCCTTCCATAGTTTTTACTAATGAGCACAATTGTATTGCTTGTAACAAAGGAAACAACATAAAGCTTCTTACAAAGCCATTACTGCTGTCAGCACAATAACAAAACCTCTTTAATTACTTCATATGGATCTCTTTGGTGATCCTACTTCTATCAGAAGTATTGATCACAAATACTTCTGCCTGGTGGTCGCTGATGATTATAGCATGTTTTGTTGGGTATTCTTTTTGGGAACTAAGGATGAAACCTTTCAGACTCTTAAAGACTTTATTGCCCTTATTGAGAACCAGCTGAATAAAAAGGTTAAAGCTATGAATTGTGACGATGGGACAGAGTTCAAAAATGCTTGGTTGATTGAACTCTTTGGGTCTAAAGGAATTAAAAGGGACTATAGCAATCCAAGGACCCTACAACAAAATAGGGTTGCAAAAAGAAAGAATAGAACCCTTATAGAGGCTGCAAGATCTATGCTTGCTGACTCTAAGCTACCCACTATGCTTTGGACTAAGGCAGTTGGCACTGCTTGCTATGTTTTGAATAGGGTACTGATTACTAGACCTCACAACAAAACACCTTATGAACTTTTAACTGGGAAAGTTCCAACCATTACTTACTTTAAACCTTTTGGATGTCATGTGAAAATTCTGAATACCAGTGATCATTTGGGGAAGTTTGAAGGGAACGCTGATGAGGGGTACATTCTTGGTTATTCTGCTCATAGTAAAGCTTACAGGGTGTACAATTTATCTACCAAAAGGATAGAAGAAACACTGAATCTGAGATTTCTTGAAGATAAACCTAATGTTCAGGGAGCAGGTCATGAGTGGTATTTCGACCTAGACTATTTAACTGATCATTTAGGTTACAATAGGTTTAAAACTAACCAATCTACAGGTACTTTAGCCACGCAAGCTAACACTGCAGGTGCCACAGATGATGATTCAGATTCAGAATGTGATGAAGAAATTATTGTTGTTCCTTCTTATCCTACTAACCACTTTTCAGGTACTAAGCCTAAGGATTCTTCTGGTATAACTGAAGTTGATGTAACTTATGCAAAGGAACTTGCCAAGCTTCAAAGCCAAGAGCATGATGCTATTGATGTTACTGAAAAGCTTGGTTTTGAATTCTCCAAAGAAACAGAAGAACTATTGAGACAAGCAGCTACTGAAGCCCGCAGGAACCTGGATGCTGCTGCTAGTGGTTCTGTTCCTGCTGATTATGTTCCAATCCCTGCTACTGTTGTTTCTAATGCTACTACCCACTTTGCTGGTAGTATTCCTGCTCTTGGTACCTCTGTCCTTGTTGATAACCCATCTGTTGACTCAGTGTTACTTAATGATGATCTCACAAGATTTCCATGTCCATCTGATCTTGCTGATGAACAATCCTCTGGTCCTGAGTTAGAAGGTGTTCATCATCAACCAAAAACAGGCATATTCACTTCCTCCTCATATGATGATGTATTTGCACCTACTATCACCAACCTTCCAACCTCAGTTGATGTTAGTCCTCATGTCACAAAGAGGATTAACACAGTGCATCCACAATCTTTGATTCTTGGTGATCCCAATACAGGAGTTTTGACAAGTAACAAAGTCAAGAAATCAAAGTTTGGTGAATCTGCTTTTATTTGTTACATTCAGAATCAACATAGGAATAATCATGTAGACTTTCAACATTGTCTATTTGCTTGCTTTCTGTCTCAAATTGAACCAACCAGCTTAGCTCAAGCTCTTGGTAATTCAGATTGGGTTGCTGCTATGCAGGAGGAAATGCAACAGTTTCTGAATCAAGATGTATGGGAGTTGGTGTTATTGCCTGAAGGTAAGTTTGATATTGGGACCAAATGGATTCTGAAGTATAAAAGGGATGCCAGGGGAATTGTATTAAGAAATAAGGCAAGATTAGTAGCTCAAGGACACAGACAAGAAGAAGGTATTGACTATGATGAAGTCTTTGCTCCAGTTGCTAGACTGGAGGCAATTAGACTTTTCTTAGCCTTTGCCTCATATATGGGATTCATGGTTTATCAGATGGATGTCAAAAGTGCATTCCTCTATGGAGAGATTCAAGAAGAAGTTTATGTGACTCAACCAAAGGGTTTTGTGGACCCACAGAATCCTGATTTGGTCTACAGGGTAAAGAAAGCACTTTATGGTCTTCATCAAGAACCTAGAGCCTGGTATGCTAGGCTTTCCTCATTCCTGCTGAAGCATGGTTACAGAAGAGGTGCTATTGACAAGAAACTTTTCATCAAGAAGAACTCCAAGGATATCATTCTTGTTCAAGTTTATATGGATGACATTATTTTTGGCTCCACTAAGGAGGCTTGGTGTAGGGAGTTTGAAGAACTTATGAAAAGTGAGTTTGAAATGAGTGCTATGGGTGAGCTCACATTCTTCTTAGGACTACAGGTCAAGCAAAGGTCTGATGGTATTTTTATCAGTCAAGAGAAGTATGTTCATGACATGCTTAAGAAGTTTGATATGGAGAATATTAGAACTGCAACTACACATTATGAAGCTCTAAAGGCTAAATCCAATAATGAACCAGATCATGCTGTTAATGTTCATCTTTACAGTTCTATGATTGGTTCACTCATGTATTTGACAGTTTCAAGGCCAGACATCATGTTTGCAGTCAGTGCTTGTTCAAGACACCAATTTACCCTATTGACTTCACACCTAAATGTAGTGAAGAAGATCTTTAAGTATCTTAAGGGCCAACCTAACTTGGGTCTTTGGTACCCAAGGGATTCTCCATTTATATTAGAGGCATACAGTGGTAGTGATTATGCTGGTGCTAATTTGGATAGGAAGTCTACTACTGGTGGGTGTCAATTTCTGGGTAGGAGATTAATCTCCTGGCAATGCAAGAAGCTGACCATTATGGCTACATCTTCTACTGAAGCAGAGTATGTTGCTGCTGCCAGTTGTTGTGGTCAGGTACTCTGGATCCAAAATCAACTTCTTGATTATGGATTCAATTTCATGAACACTAAAATTTTTATTGACAACCAAAGTACCATTTGCATTGTCAAAAACCCTGTTTTTCATCAAAGAACTAAGCACATTGAAATAAGGCACCATTTTATAAGAGATGCAAATGAAAAACATCTGATTCAAGTGCTAAAAATCCATACTGATGAAAATGTGGCTCATCTTTTAACCAAAGCTTTTGATTGCCCTAGGTTTAATTACTTAGTAGTCCACATTGGGATGGTTAACCCCTGATTGTTTTGTTTGAGGGGAGGAATAAGCCTAAGGGGAGGCTTGTTGCTTAATGGGAGGATTATTGTTGTATAATTTTACCATTTTTGTAATAGTTTGTATTTGTTTGCACTAACAATTTTGTAGGTGTTCAAGTCAAACAAAGCACAATCAGAATATAAGAACTCAACCATTAGAGAAAATTTGCAATTTTATTTATTATGAATTACAGAGTTACAAAAGAAGAAGTTTCATTACATCAAAAGCCTAAACAACTACTCCATGGGCCTTTTGCCCTTATCCTTCAAACCAGGAATGCTCTACTGCACACCTTTCTTTTGGACACCTTCCCACAATCTTGGGCATAATAATCCTAGAATCTGCTTGGGAGGTTTATCAAGACGAGATTGAGATAGCTGAGTAGTTTCAAGCACATGTATTGGCCTAAACTTTGATGCAGCAACCTCAAGTGCTTCCTAGAACGCCTTTGTCAATTTGTCTTGTTGAATATGGGCAAGATCTTTTGAAGGAAAAGAAGATGGAGGATTAGCAGAAGCATTAACATCATGCTTCTTCTTCCGAGCTTGTTCTTTGGTCCTACATCCTTTTCATGGTTTGAAATCACGAGGTGGTAGTACAATGGGTGATTCAGAGCAATGTTGCAAAAATCGTGAATCGGTCCCGAGGCGGTCGAGGGCCGTGTAGCGATTTTTGGCCGATTAATCGCCGATTCCAAGGTCTAAGGCCGATTACCTTGTAATTCGCTCCAAGGTCCAAGGCCGTTCAGCTTGTAATCGCCGATTAATCGGCCTTGTAGGCCGATTTTTGCAACACTGATTCAGAGTAATCACTAGTTGAATCGGATGAAACATCAATGATCTCATGGTTAGGGTTCATGGTTGCTACTGATTAGAGGTTTTTGATCTTTAATTGGGGATTAGTAATTTGATTGGTGTGTTTTGGGGATTTTTAGCCCTATTTATAAGGGGTTTTTGCATATATATATCATCTCAAAAATGCATAATTGCATATATATCCAAAGCATGCATAAAAACCATTGTACTATGTGTATAAAAAACTTGTACAAAGGATATATATGAAATTATTCACTTTCGGAGGGATATATATATATATATATATATATATATATATATATATATATATATATATATATATATATATATATATATATATATATATATATATATATATATATATATATATATGCAATTCTGCCTATTTATAAGCTTGGTCAAACTCGTTTTAGAGAAGTTAATGCGCTTTTAATGTTAGTCGGTAAAAGATGAAGATATTTACCTAGAGTTGACCAAAAGAAGATATTCTACTGAAAAGTGATTTCTACTGATGGGTTGTTCCTGCGGATTGACTATCGTTTCTGGTGATAGTTCATTGTTCCTGCTGGTGAGTTGAATTGTTGACCCTAGTCAAACAAAGTAGGCTGCTGCTGGTTGACCAACTATTCCTGCTGATTGACTTCTGGTTACTGCGGAAGGAGTCAGTTTTAAGTTTTTATTTTGGGTAAATATAAAAGTCAAAATTGGTCAATGATTCGTTCCACGATTCTTGCCAATTGACTTCCATGATTAGGAAATTACCATTTATAACCTAACGTGTGTATCCCATGCCCAAAATAAATGATTCCCTCTTTTCAAAACTCAAACCCATTTCAAAGTTTCTCAATTTTACAACTCAATCTCTCCAATTTACAATGGCGTCACTTAACTTCAAAGGAGATCATAACAAAATTGCTTTCTTAGGAAAAGCGAAAGGGCATGAACTATAAGATCCAATGGTAGAGTCTTTGCAGAGGTCTAAGTTTCATTATGCTCTCACTCACTATCCTAATGTTGTGTATGAATCTTTGATTACACAATTTAGGGAAACTGCTGAGGAACATTCTGTTGATGACCAACCAAAGGAGATTGTTGCTACTATAGATGGTGAAGAATGTGTGGTTACAGAGGCTGTTATTAGGGCTCAACTCCAACTAGATGATGAAGATGGTGAATTTGAGGCTACAAAGGAGGAGATTCTTCAGGGTCTAACTGCCATTGGATATGAAGGTGATGGGAAGATCTGGTACAAAAAAAAGTTTTGCCCTAAGTGGAGATTCTTGGTACATACTTTACTCCAATGCATTAGTTCTAAGTCAGGGGGTTGGGATCAATTCTCAACTTCTCTTGCATTTGCTATTGTGTGTTTGTCTCAGGGTAGGACTTATAACTTTTCTAGGTACATTTTTGAGGAGATGCTTAAAAATGTCAAGGATACCAAATACAAATATTTAATGCATCCTAGGTTTCTTCAAATCATTTTAGGCATTGAGACCAATGACACAACCCATAGGCCCATTCATAAGTTGACTACAAAATTATTTGCTTCAATGCAGTCCAAATATACTGGGGTGCATAGGCTTTTGCTACCTGCTGGCAATGAAGCTGCTGTTGCGGCTAATGCTGGTGGTGGTCAAGATCCACCTATTCCTGATGCTGCTAGTGCAAATGCACCAGTTATTGCTGATGAAGGTCCTTCAGTTGCTCCTGATGCAAGTGCATCACATGCTGCTGATGACCTGCCACCACTATCTCCTAGACCTTCTACCCCTAGACCTCCCACACCACCATCTCCTGGCTTTGTTGCTCATGTTGAGCCAGTTGTTGCTCCTGATGAGCATAGTAGTGATTTTGTAGAGACAATTAGGTCTCCAGTTGTACAAGTAGATAAGCCTGATGAGCCAGAGGCTTCTAATGTTGACCAACATCTTAACTCACCACAATTTACAAGACTGGCCACACCTAGTCCTATTAGACCTGCCTTTGAAGATTATGATGATATGGGTGCAGGATTTCATGATTCTCTTCTAAGGACCAATGATGCTCCTGATGCCATAGGTATTCTTGCTGGTGGAGCTAAAGGTCCTGATACTCTCACCTCTATGTCTATTTTGATTAACAGGTGTTTGAAGAATGTTGATTTGGAAAAAGATCTGAAAACTACTAAGATAACACTTGGAAAGGCTGTTCTTACATTGATTGACAAAGTTAATGTGGAAAACTAGAAGGGGGTTGAATAGTTTACCGCTTTTTAACTTGTTAATCTTTGAAAAGCTTTTACACGTAATCAACGATTCTAACTTATTAACAACAATTAATATGCAAGTATAAAGAAAGAAATGATCAAACCACAACACGATTGTTTATCGTGGTTTGGCTACAAGGACTCTTTTTCCTTGCCCTACTCCACGCCTCGAGTTTCCAACTCGAGAGTTTCAAGCACTAGTCAACAAGATCCTTTCACCGGTGGAGAAACCCTTACAATCGTCGCTTACACTTTATCCGGTACAAAGCTAAATACCGAGTTCTAGTTCAAGGTAGAATCACCCTAACGTCGCCTATCCACTATTTCCGACACTAAGATAGATGTCGAGTTCTTTTACAAAGGTACAACCACTCCTATCACTTAACGTATTTTGAGGACTAAAATACTAACTGATCACTTCTTAACAAAATACAAATGAAGTATAAACTACAAGCGTTTACACAATAGAAGTTTAACAAGTCTTGCAACATTGAGTTGAAACTTGTAACTTCTCGAATGAACTTGTGAACTTCCTTTCTACACAAGAGAATCACACAAGTGAGTTGCTACTGAGTTAGATGAGATAGATGAAAGTTTATATGCAAAGTATAGCTAAAATTTATGAGAGATTTCTTGCAAGTGGCTTGGTATTTATAGCCAACCAAACCAGCAGACTGGTGGATCCGGCAGAACCAAAACAAGGGTTCCTCCCTTGTAACCCCAGGGTTCCGCCAGGTCTAACAGTCAAAGACTACAAGAAATCTTTCTTTATCTAGCAATGTCCATTCAAGATTCTACAAGTCAACACACAATAGTTTGAGTGAGAATCCTTCCAAGATGTGTAAGATATCTTATGGAAAGTCTACATCAAGATTTAGAAACCTTTTCATAAATGCTCATGATGCACACCATGATGTCATGTTATATTTTCTATATTAGGAAATATAACAATGTTTATGTTTAATATGAAATGTAAAGTCTAGTTATACAAGACTAAAACTAAAATCATGTTTTACTAAAAACTAAAGTTTACACTTTGTCGTTAACAAAACTTAGCAAAGATCGTAAAATATAAATAACGTTTTTAGGCGATATTTGTATTAACAATCTCCCCCTTTTTGTTGATGACACAACATAAACTTTATTTTTAAGTAAATCACTAATTCTAGTGTTAGGTCTTTAAAAGTTTATATTTAAACTTGTTTTACTCAATTGATGAAAATCATTTTAAGTTTATAAGTTTAAATATATTTTCTCTCCCTTTTTGTCGAAACAAAAAGAAGAGTTGCATAGCGGAATGCTCACCCTTGAACAATACTCCCCCTAGTTGGGGTGCCCAGTAAGGATTCATGGATTTTGAACCTGCAAAAAAAATTAGTTGGCGATTATGACACATGATAAATCGTGTAGCCATAACATAATATGAGAATATTACAATCTCAACTTAAGTAAGATCACCTAACAATGCAAACAATATAGTAGAAAAGATGTCATTCCAAGTAAAATTTGACTTTGTAAAAGTCAAAGACAAGAGATGAAGAATTCCATCCTACTTTTAGAAATATAAAAATGAAAAATAACTAAGAAAATAAAAGTCCTACTTCTATAAATGGAAGTTTCCCAACAAATTCTTAAATGAGGCCAAGCCTCCATAAAAAGCTTTAAACTTGAGGTGGATGAGAGATGGCATTTAGACGCTCCAAAATGTGGTTTAGGATGAACCTCATTTCGTATGTTAGCTCACAAATGTCCTTTTGACACCGTTCACTTATATGAGCGGTTCTCTCACAATGTCCGCAATTATGGCGGGGAAAGTTGGGTGGAAGAGGAATTTCATTTGTTGTTGGTGTATCATTGGTAGTCAATGGAGTAAATTTGGATGGTTGAGAGTTGTTTTGATTACCTACAATAGATGAGTATTGTGCCATTTGGGAATCTATGACATTGTTGAGTTGTGAGTCAACCATATGCTTGAAAGCATAAAGTGGTTCAAACGAGTTTTGAGTTCTTCATGAGCGCTTGGAGATTTGGTCCATATGGATGCTTCTATTTCCTCATAAGAAGGAATTAGGGAATCAAAGTGTTGGGAATGCTCTTGTGGTGGTTTTTGTTGTTGATCATGATGGTGGAAGCTTCGTCCTCCGTAAGAGGATCCATGAGTGTCTTTGTAAATGGGGTGGAACAACAAAGGTTGTGGTTATGTTTGATCTTGTGGAAAAAGTTAGGGTCTCGCATATCGGTAAGCTAAACTCTCTACCAATGATGGTTGACGAGGTTCATGATCTAATGTCTCACTTGGTTGAAACCTTGATTGTGGTTGGGTTTCCATTTGAGCAACGTTGTCAAAGAGTGGCAATGTTGGTGGGTTTGATTATCTAGGTGGTAGGTCTTTTAAAGTTTCCAAAAATGGATGTGGTGAAGTTGGTGGTGTTTGGAAAAGTTCCATTGGTGTTAATTTTGGTGATTGAGGTGATGGACTTTTTGATGGTTGAGTTGGTGCCGAAGGTGGTGTTGGATCACTTGGTGTTATAGTTGGTGCCGGAGATGGTGTTGGAGTAGCGAAGTTGAGGAATTTTGCATCTTGGATGGGTGAGGAGATGTTAAGTGATGAATCACTTGATGATGATGAGCTTAGTTGTATGTTTTTGTTGAAGCAACATGGTTTCACACTAATCCTAGCGGTTTTTCTAATAGATCTTGATGATTCGAATGAGGTGTTGGATTTAGTCATCTCAAGACATTGGTTAGCTAGAATTATAAGATTAAGAGAAGTGATGGTGATGGTGTGAATTGGAAATATGAATGTTGGTCACTTTTTAGGAAGAACATGTTATAGAAAGGAGTGTTTGGATTTGATGTTGTTCCATACAAATTTGGAGGTTCCTAATCATTTGGAAGAGTTCCAAGAACTTGTCAAGTCATTGGAAGTCAATCCAATGGAGTTGGGTGGAGTGAAAGACTAACTTATGCACTAAATGCTATGTGATCATGGAAAGTTATTTGGTTAGGAAGCTCCACGGATTACAAGGAACCTTATGGAGGGTTCCTTGCTTTATGAGGAAGGGTTCCTTCGATTGATATTGTTTGAATTGGAATTTTTGTGGGAAGAGGCTTCCTAATTGTTCTAGTGAGTAAGAATGATCCTAATGTGTTTATAGGAAGTTAGGGAGATGTTTCTTACTAATAAAAATGATTTGGTCTTAAAGAAAGTTTAAATTAAAGAAAAATGAAAAGAATTTTGTAGGTAACTAGCGGAACCCAACATATACACGGGCGGAACCCTATTTTGGGTTCCGTCTAATCCGTTGGTACAAACTGGGTTTACCCAGAAAAATGCACTGGCGGAACCCTGTTTTTGGTTCCGCCAGTTGTGCTAAGTCCAAAAATCCAGACAGAACAGATTTACGAGGGTCATGACGAAATCCAAATTTTCCGAAAACTCTTGGAACATAAAATTTAAGGTACAACCGATTAGGAAATGCAAGAAATGAATAAGGAAACACTCTTACCGTTAGACTTTAACCGGGGGCTAGCGAATCTCACTATACTTAGAAAAATTTTCATAAACTAGAAAATTTGACATTTCAAATGTCATCGTCCTGCATAAATAGTTAAACCAATACATTGTCCAACAATATTAATAGAGCATAGAAGTACAAGATAACATAATTCACATAGTTTAACGACTACAAAGTTCTAAAACTTAATTATGCCAAATGCCCCTGAAACACACATCTTACAAGCGGTCCAACTTCTTCTTCATATTTTCAATGTACCTTCCAATACACTTCCACATTCCTTTCGTTTGCTTGAATTCTTCTGACTCATTTTTAATGGTGGGAAGTTCTTAAAGGTATTCGAGAGGAGCTAGCTTAGAGTTAGGAAGACCATCGTCTTCGCTCATTGGTGAGGATGAGGATGAAGGTGAATGAGATCGAAGACATTTCCCTTAAGTCTTAAAGACTCTCTTCCCACTAAGAGGAACAAAGGTATGAGGAATGAGAGAGTAATCAAGGCGTATACCCTTGTCATTTGGTGGAATAGGCGAGACGGCTCTAAAAAGGCGGGTAAGAAGCATCCCATATGGGACAGCGGTTTCTCCATTTGAAGGTATATCGGCCATTCTTTTAGCCATGTAGTAAGCCAAATTGAAGGGTTGTCTAGTGGAGATACTATAGAGCATATAACTTAGACACGTGTTCACGTGATCTCTATTCCCTACGAAACTTATGACATTAGCCCTAAGAATCGCTTCCCAGTTCCTAAATTGAGGTTTAAGTTCATTAAGTTCCATTCCAAATGGGTCTTTGTTCACATCACTTCCCGAACGATTTTTCCTAGTGTCAGAAGTTCTTACGAAGAGATGGTCACAAAGCACTTCCTTACTAACAAGAAGGGTGTCATAAGATGGATCCCGTTCAACATTGTCTAGAGTAGAGAGTGGCCATTTGTCCGTGTAAAGACAAGTGCCATTGTTTGGAATACCAAGGATTCTAGCAAATACATCTAGAGGTAAGACAGTTTCATGTTGATTGATAGAAAATTCCACTAATATATGACCATCTTCATTACTAGAGAGATCTACGGTAGCATAGAATTCTAGAATGAACCTAGGACACATCGGCTCATCAATATCTAGGAGACAATCAAAGTTGATGGTAGCTAAGTCTTGGCGAATGGAGTTTCCTTCTAGGAGGGATGGATCAATGGTTCTTCTCTCATGAACATAACGCTTCTTTAACCTCCTTAAAGATATTGACTCGGTGTGGAGTAAGACCTTTGGTCATATGGTGTTTGGGTAGATACTTGTGGGTGCCTTCGTGATCGGAGAATGTTGCGGGAGGCATGTTGATTCCTAGAAATCATAAAATTTTACATTTTAGTTAAGATCAATGACTTTTATAATGAGAATGGTCTAGTGTGTGTCTTTATGCAAGCAATGTGAAGATATGGTTATCTTTGATACATTTTGATACTCAAAACGGTTTGATGATGCAAATTTTGTCTTGAAACACATGATGACCCAAATGCTTCTAATTCAATGTAGTTTTGATTTAAATGTACCTAAAAATGCATATAGGTTATGCATTCTCTTTATCATTCAAGAGTTTTGTGCAAATGATGTTTACCCTAACGTTTTTCATTTGTTTTAACAATTTGATGAAGTGTTATCTCCTAATTGTGAAAGTGACTTTTTTAAAAGGGTTTTATAAGGGATGTTTGGCTAATTATAATGTTGCTTAAAGGATGCAAGAACATAATCAAGGGAAAGCATGATTGGTTTTGTTTCTAACTAAGGTTTTACAAACTTTCACAAATAGTAGCATAAACCCTAAGATTTTAGATATTGTGTGAAAATGAAAATGTTATACTTAGATCGGGAATGCAATTATGTTAGTAATACTTACAATTTTTCCTGGATTGAAGAATGATTGAAGAAGAGCCTTAATTTTCGTGTGTGGTGATGTTTTGGTCGTGAATAGTAGCAGTGAATGAGTTAATTATAGTTGTGGGTTACGGAGTGTTTGGTTTAATCCTAGAAATAAATTGATCTGCAGAGTTGGCGGACTCGGCGGAACCAAAAAGAGGGTTCCGCCCGTTTAGTCTAAGGGTTCCGCCACATCAGCAGAGATGAAAGATGTTTTGATTTGTTTTGAATTTTGTAATTTTATTCTAATGTTCCAAACTACAATGTAGGTTCCATAAGTCCTAAGCCAAGCCTAAGAAGGTTGAATGGTTCTCGTTTAAGAGGTTTTGTAAAAGTGTTGACAATGTGGTTTTCGTATAGAACTTTCTTAGTTGAGATGTCCCTCAATGAACATTTTTACCAAGGCGATGATGATGAATTCCAATATATTTAGTGAGAGCACATTGGATTGGATTATCACTGAGGTCGATGCTTCCTTTGTTGTCGCTTAAAAGACGAAGATGACATCAAGTAAGAATATGATGTTGACAGGAGCCTTCTTGATCTTAAGGAACTTGTTGACATGCTTTTCAGCCTGACATAGCTTTAGTATGTTGAGGTAGCATGAGTCGTTTGTTTCTTAGAGAACTATGAGGTGAGACAATGTCCAAATAAAATTACAAATACCATTTGTGCTTTTTCTATTAACATAGTCACCGACATAATCCAAGTTGCCATACACTATGGTGTCTACTGCCGTTCCTTTGGGATACCATAATTCTAAATGGCAATAATCTAAAATTTGTTTAACGGCTTCAAGGTGGATTAGGATCTTCTTGAAAACGATCACATAGATAAACACTAAACATAACTTCGGGTCTACTAGCCGTGAGGTAAACTAGACTTTCAATCATATCTCTTTATTTAGTGTTATCTACGGATTCACTTTTCTCATCCTTGGTGAGACATAGAACACGTAATTCATTGCGTACTTGTGAGGAACTATGAATGTCTTCTAAGTGATTATTCCTTGCTTTTTGGAGCTTGCGAAAAGTATTTCATAGAGTTTTTATCTTGACTTTGTTTATTTTCTTTCCAACATCTTTATTTATTTCGTAAGATTCAATTAAGATTTTACTCTTCGATTGAGACGCTATGGTCAAAACTTCATTCTTATCAGATTTGATTATCTATACCCAAGATGCTTGTTTTAAACCAATGTTTGACGCAAGACAACATATGTTAATGTCAGTTTCAGCTTATGTCTTTATGGTTCCTTTTATTAATGTTCCTAATGACACTAATCTACTAAATGACTCTTAAATCTTTTAGCAAATTCTCTATTTAATAGTTCATCTTCCTTGTCATTTCCTAAGCTCTCTTATCTTACCATTATTCGATTTTTCACAAAGTCATCATCTACCAAAGGTGATGTTTTAAAGGAAGATGGTCATTAGTTGAGTGTTAAGTTCAACGATTTCTCGATTCATTAGGTTTCTTTGTTTAAATTAATATAACCTTTGTTATTATAAAATCATCCAAGAGTTATGTCTCCATAAAACTTGGAGTTGAATTTTTATGTTCAAAACCTTGATGTTTTAGAATACAATGTTTTCTTCAAACATATTAAACTGTTTTGATGTACTCTATTACTTTTTGTATGCTTCATGTGAATATTTATTAAACGAGAGTTTAAGATATGATTGAAAATTCAAGTCTTTGTGTTTAGATGATATTATTTCATAAACTATTGTGGAGCATTTTATTTATTGAATTTGCAAGCATCATAAAAGTGTTGGTCATCTTATCACTTAGGAGATTCTTAGTTACCTCACTTATAAACAAGCATTAAGTGAGACTCACTCAAGAGTTCTAACTTTCTATGTCCGAGGGCTAAATAAAGCGAAGCACCTTATGTCTCCCATTCATAGTTATGTGGAAATCCTTTGACCACAGAGGATCCAATCCTTGTTATAACTTACTAAAGAAATAACAACTTAAGGTATGAACTACTAATACTACACACGATAAATCTTAAGCAAAAAGCATGAGACAACAATAGGTAAGTTGAAATAAGGCGTACCTTTTAAGTTCCATAGAGAAGCTACCAAAAAGATAATCATTAAGCGTTTTGACTTGTAGGAAAGCTTGGAAACTCAAATACTTATGAATCCAAGGAGGTTAGACGAACATGTAAGAGCATAGAACATGATATCCTTAATCCTTTTATCGTAAGTTTCCATTAGAGATTGAGTTACTTCTAAACCTCTCTCCTAGGCTTAACAAACTTTACTTGCTTTGTTTTACTTGATGATGGTGCATTCAAGTTAAATCCTAATCCAGTTTTATCTTTAAATGACTTTTGAATTTTCAACAATCTTTCAAGAGATTTTGAACTTTCTTCAAATTTAACTAACATTTTTCCTTTCTCATTTTGTCTTTTAATTTCATGTTTGTAATTTTGACATATTTTGCATTCTAGATCAATTTCAACATTACTCTCAAGTCTAGAAATTTTATCTTCCAACATGATTTCCTTTTCAAAATTGTTCTCGACAGATTTTTATGGTTCATTGTTAAAGATTGTTTTTAGGTTCATGTTACAAAAATGTTTAGACTCATTTTCTAGTTTAGAGAATTCTAAGATGAATGTGTCAAAGCAAAAGTGTTCAGTTTCAAGTTGTACCTTGTTTGTAGTTTTATCAAATTCATAACTACAAACCGGATGGTCGTATTCATCTTCATCCGTGTCACTCCATGATTCGTAACCAAGTCCTCTTTGAGCTTGACACAAGTTTTCATCTTCACTTATACCTTCATTTAAAACATTTAAACTCGTAGCACTTGTATTTATTTCAACTAAATGTCTATCTATTAGTTTTCTAATACTACTAACTCATATGTAAGATCAAGTTGATCATCTTTTACTTGACATATTTCTTGATGAAAATTTAATATATTTTTCCAAATGTCATTAGCCGTTTGGCAAAAATACACTCTTTCATATTCAATCCTTGGTAAACCTTTATAAATCATTATCTTAGCTTTAGTGTTTTTACCAAATTTAGGATAATCCTCTTGATTTTCAAAACTTGTTTTTGTTGGTTTAAAATCACCAATGGAAATAATATGCCAAAGATCTTGATCAATTGATGTCACATAGTTTTCAAATTTACATTTCCATTCAAGGAAGTTTTCTTTTTCAAATAGCGGTGGCCTTTGAATAGATTGCCCTTCTTTGAGATTTTAAAAATCCATGGATTGATCCAAGTCTTAAAATACAATATATTTTAAAGATCTTGAGTAACGTAGCTCTTGATGCCAATTGTGGGAAACTAGTAGGGGGTTGAATAGTTTACCGCTTTTTAACTTGTTAATCTTTGAAAAGCTTTTACGTGTAATAAACGATTCTAACTAATTAACAATAATTAATATGCAAGTATAAAGAAAGAAACGATCAAACCACAACACGATTGTTTATTGTGGTTTGGCTACAATGACTCTTTTTCCTTGCCCTACTCCACGCCTCGAGTTTCCAACTTGAGAGTTTCAAGCACTAGTCAACAAGCTCCTTTCACCGGTGAAGAAACCCTTACAATCGTCTCTTAAACTTTATCCAGTACAAAGCTAAATACCGGGTTCTAGTTCAAGGTAGAACCACCATAACGTCGCCTATCCAATATTTCCGACACTAAGCTAGATGTCAAGTTCTTTTACAAAGGTACAACCACTCCTATCACTTAACGTATTTTGAGGACTAAAATACTAACCGATCACTTCTTAACAAAATACAAATGAAGTATAAACTACAAGCGTTTAAACAATAGAAGTTTAGTTAGTCTTGCAACGTTGAGTTAAAACTTGTAACTTCTCGAATGAACTTGTGAACTTCCTTTCTACACAAGAGAATCACACAAGTGAGTTGCTACTGAGTTAGATTAGATAGATGAAAGTTTATATGAAAAGTCTAGCTAAAAGTGATGAGATATTTCTTGCAAGTGGCTTGGTATCTATAGCCAACCAAACCAGTAGACTGGCGGATCCGGCAGAACCAAAATAAGGGTTCCGCCCTTGTAACCCCAGGGTTCTGCTAGGTCTGACAGTCAAAGACTACAAGAAATCTTTCCATATCTAGCAATGTCAAATCAAGATTCTACAAGTAAACACACAATAGTTTGAGTGAGAATCCTTCCAAGATGTGTAAGAGATCTTATGGAAAGTCTACATCAAGATTTAGAAACCTTTCCATAAATGCTCATGATGCATGCCATGATGCCATGTTATATTTTCTATATTAGGAAACATATGTTTAGGTTTAATATGAAACGTAAAGTCTAGTTATACAAGACTAAATCTAAAATCATGTTTTTCTAAAAACTAAAGTTTACACTTTGTCATTAACAAAACTTAGCAAAGTTCGTAAAATATAAATAACGTTTTTAGGCGATATTTGTATTAACAGTTAAGAAGTTGGAAAAGAAGCTACAATCTAAAAGGAGAAAGGGGGTAGTGATTGAGTCAGATGAGGAACATGATGGAGCTAAGCAGGCCATTGATTTAGATGGTCTACATCTTTTGGCTAAAGCTTCTCTGGACAGTGCAAGGGTTACTGATGTTGTTGTTCCAATGGGTGTACATGATCACCCTGATGAAGAAGAACCTCTTGCTACTCAGTTGTCCTATGATAGAAGAAGGACTTTACCAAGGCTCAGAAGAAAGTCAGGGGGTCAGCATTTAACTGGTTGAATGTTGCTGGTAGCTCTGGAGTTGTAGCAACTAGTACATCCATTCCTGCTAATGTTGCTATGGAGGATGCTTTTGTCACGGTTACTGCTGATGAACAACCTGCTGATGTCATTTCTGCTGATAAAGCTTCTACTGGTATTGAGATTTCTTCTGATCCCATTGCTTCTGCTCCTGCTGATGTTTCCACCGCTTCATTGGATAAAGACAAGTCTGTCATGATTGAACAAGATCTTCCTGCTAGACCAAGAACAAAGAAACAACTAGAGGAAGAAAGGCTTAGTGAGGAGTTAGCTAGACAGTTACAAGCTGAAGACTTGGCTAATGAAGCCAGGAGGATTGAAGAATTAAAACAACATGAGGCAATGGCAAGGAAAATCCAAGATGATTTGGATAAGCTAGATTTTCCAGCTCCAACTAATTTAACTGCTGAGAGACAGAGTGTTGGGATATGAAGATCAAAGTACTTCTGAAGATCAAAGTACTTCCGAAGATCAAAGTACTGCTTGTGTATTATGGTCAAAGTACTGCCCAAGAGAAGAAAGTCAAAGTACTTCTAAGGACTAATATGCAAAATCAAGGACTGTTATGTAAAGTTATTAGAATATTCTAGAATTAGTTAAAGTTAGAGTTAGTTTACATGTCGTTCAAGTATTGTAAACTGACTTAAGGTTTTCCTTGTGCCTATAAAAGGAGCCTTAGGGTGGTATTAGATGTACGAATACTTTAGAATACGATATTGAGAATTAAAGAGTTATTAGGGTTGTTAGTGAATCTGCATAGATAGCAGGTTCAAAGTTTGGTTTTAATATAATTATTGAAGTTCTTCTTAGCTTTGTTGAAGTAGATTTCGTATACTTAACAGAGTTATATCAGTGTTTCAATATTAATAGTTTTGGAGTTATTCAAGATTGTTAAACCTTTGCAAGCTACATTGTTAGTTTGGTCAGAGTAAATCGATCCAACAAGTGGTATCAGAGCTTGTGTGGAAATTATGATTAAGGAGAAACCCTTAAAACCGATTTTACTACAAATCCTAAAAGATGTCGACTGAAGTTGCGCCATTTCCATCCATCACCTCAATCAGAATTCTTATTGTCAAGAAGGGAGAATATGATCTATGGAGCATGAAGATGAGGCAGTACATTGCTATCACAGACCATGCTCTATGGAATGTGATTGTCAATGGTAATGTTGTTATTGAAGAACCTGTAGCAGTTGAAGGACAACCTACACCACCTAAGCCAACCCTGCCAGTAGTTACAAAAAGAAATCAAGATAAGGCTCTCAACATACTGCTGTCTGCCATTCCTTATGGTCGCCTACTAAAGTTTCATGATGCTAAGGATGAAAAACAACCATGGGCTGCTATTAAGACAAGATTTGGAGGTAATGATACTTCCAAGAAGATGCATAGAAACTTATTGAAGCAACAGTTTGAAACATTCACTGTTGGTGAAAGAGAAGGTCTTGATGCTACCTATGATAGATTCTAAAATCTTCTTAGTATGCTAGAGTTATATGGTGCAGAAGTGTCTGTTGAAGATGCAAACTTGAAGTTCTTGAGAAGTTTGCCATCTGCATGGCATGTGGTTGCTACTATGATTAGAGGACAACCTAGTTTGGATTCTATGGACTTTGATGATCTCTACAACAATTTAAAGGTGTATGAGCATGAGATGAATGGTAACATAGGTTCAAGTTCTCATCAGAAATCTCAAAACATTGCTTTTGTGTCTTCTTAAAACCAAAGCAGTACTTCCACTAAAAGTACTGCTTATTCTGTTGAAAGTACTGTTATTGAGAAACAACACCCTTGCACAACCATGACTACTACCACTTCATCACCATCAAACAACACCAACTCTGATGATGTTATATGTTCTTTCTTTGCTCAACAAGCCACTTTACCTGTTACATATCAAGAAGATGTGTTGCAATTTTATGATGATGCTCTAGAAGAAATTGACATAAGATGGCAAGTTTCCATGATCACTGCAAGGATCAAGAAGTTCGTGAACAAAATAGGAAGAGGTATTGATTTTAAGGCCAAGCAGGGTATAGCATTTGATAAATCTAAGATTGAATGCTTTAATTGTCAAAAGACTGGTCACTTTGCAAGGGAATGCAAGTTTGCAAAGTATCAGGCAAATAGAATGATTGAAAAACCATATTTATGTTATCAACAAGATCCTAGATGGGCTTAAACGATTCGCTGCATATTTATGTTATTCCTAAAACATATTTATGTTATCAGGCAAATAGAATGATTGAAAAACCAAAGGTTGAAAGAAAGGAAGTTCCTATTACTGATTCAAAACCAAAAGCTTTGGTGGCTCAAGAAAATCTATCAGAGGTTGACTGGAGTAATGAATTTGATGATGAACCAGTAACCTACTCTATGGTTGCATTGGAAGAGTTTGATTGGAGCACAACTTTTGATGAGGAACCAGGATTTGCTGCTTTGGAATCAAGAGATGGTCTAGGAAGCTTTGATTGGAGCATGAAAAGTGAAGAACAACCCATTCAGGTTGCTATGGTAGCTACTTCACCAAGTTCATTCACTATCTCTGAGGTATGCTCTAAATGTAGTAATTTTTATCTAAAGTTGCTTAAAGAATATGAGACTGAAAGTGATAATTATAGAAGGGCTAGGTCTGAAGTAGCTGGTTATCAATTAACTTTAGAGTCAATGGAAGCCAAAATAATCACTCATGAAAATAATGAAATGGCTTGGGCAGAAAAATATGAGCAACAAGACTATCAATTAAAACTAAGTGAATGGAAGTTAGGATGTAAGGTCTCTGAACTTGAAAAGATCACTAAAGAAAGGGATAAGTTGTTAGCAAAACTTGCTAGTTGGAAAGAATCAGGTCTGTCACATGTTAGTTTTGTAGAGAAACAAAGAACAACAAACATAAGAGGAGGTCAAGGGTTTGAATCCAATGGGGAGAAAATTAATCCCCTTGTGGTCACGGAGGTTCACCTACGCCGACTCTGGGCTATCCAAAAGGGTAGTCGCCGTGGGATTAGTCAGCTCGCAATGTCGAGTCGGAAACCCATGTTACCAAAAAAAAAAACATTAAAACCGGCCTAGGTTATGATGTTGAGTATAGCAGTTCAGAAGAGATCCCAGCTAGTGATAAGGAACAAATTAATTAAGTGGAGATCTCAACTAGTGATGAAGAATTCATTAGCTTAGAAGAAAACACATCTAGTGATGAGGAATCAATTAGTCCAACACCTCCTGAATTTAAGAAAGACAAGGGATATAATGAAGTTCCTCCACCCACTGGTAGCTTTCAACCACCTAGGACAGATGTTTCTTGTTTTGGAGTAGACAATTTGGAATTTAGAAAGAAGCTTACTGGTCAATCTAATTCAAGTCCATCTGGAGAAACTGTTGAGAAACCAAGGGATGATAACAAGGGTTCAGGGAGTGATAAAGTTTTTTCAAAACAAGCAGTACTTCCAAAAACTTCTCAAAGTACTGTTGGACATTCAGCAGTATCTTCAAGAAAAACTTTTCAACAGACTGCTAATTTTAGAAAACCTTTTAATCATTCACCAAAAAGTCATTATAGTTTTGGTCATAGAACTAAAGGAAGAGGATTTGGGAATATGGATCAAAAGTTATGTTATGTATGCTATAGTCCTAATCATTTGATTAAGGACTGTGACTTTCACTCAGAATACTTAAGCAAATTCCCAAAGACCACATTTGCCAACCTTAAGCCAAGGGAGAATAAACCAATTTAGAATCATTCACATAGGCTTAACCATAGTAATTTCTCAAAAGACTATAGGTACCCTCACCAGAAAAGACCTTTTTCCAAACCAGTACCGTCTCAAAGTACTGCTAGGTTTTCACCTACTCAAGGAACTACTAGCACTGTTTCTAATGTAAGACCAAGGAGATTCAATTCCTATCAACCTAGAAGGCCTTACACCTCAAGAAGAGTACCTAGATCAAAGAACCCACCACATACTGTTAAAACTAAATGGGTTAAGAGAGAAAGTACAGATGGGGGACAAACAGTACTTTCAGCTAGTAAGGGAGAAAAAGGGAGTGTTGATGAGAATCCAACACAAGTTTTGGAATCAAAGACACTAATTCTTGATAATGTTTTTAAAAAAATAGTGGTGATTACATACTCAAAGAATTTGAGTATGTCACTCCACAAGGGGAACACAAGTCAGTAATGACTTGGGTTCCTAATAGAAACTAACCTTTTTCATTTTTATAAAGGGCAACCCAGAAGAGGAGCTTAAGGATCATATAATCATTGATAGTGGTTGCTCTGGCAGCATGACAGGAGACAAGGAGCTTCTGTCAGACTTTAAGGCATATTTTGGAGGAAGAGTTGCTTTTAGGAATGATCCTAATGGAGGGAGAATTACTGGAAAAGGAACCATCAAGACTGGATGTATTGATTTTGAGAATGTTCGTTATGTGAAAAAGCTTAAATTCAATCTTTTGTCAGTATCTCAGATCTGTGACAAGAAATATCCTGTGTTATTCCTTGACACAGAATGTCTCATTCTCTCCCCTGAATTCAAGTTAGTTGATGATAACTTGGTAATTCTGAGAGTACCAAGAACCAATGATGTGTACAGTTTAGATTTGAAGAATATCAACTCTACTGAGAGAGCAACATGTTTAGTAGCAAGGGCAACAATGGAAGAAGCACATCTTTGGCACAGAAGACTAGGACATGTGAATTTTAAGCATATCAACAAGTTGGTCAAAGGCAATTTAGTTAGAGGTTTACCTTCTAAAACATACAAGACTGATCATTCATGCTTGGCCTGCAAGAAGGGTAAACAACACAAAGCTTCATGCAAAAAGATTGAAGAAAGAAATATTAGAGAGCCTTTGGAATTGTTACACATGGATCTGTTTGGTTCTGTTTCTATGGCTAACTTAAACAAAAAGAAATACTGCTTAGTTATAAGAGATGATTGTAGCAGATTTAGTTGGGTCTTTTTCTTGGGATTTAAAGATGAAACCTTTGATGCAATTCATGATCTTATCATAGCCCTTGAAAATCAGTTGAGACTCAAAGTAAGATCCATTAGATGTGATAATGGGACTGAATTCAAAAACAAGCTTATGGATGAATTTTGTGCCAAGAAAGGAATTAAGAGGGAATTTAGCATTGCTAGAACTCCACAGCAGAATGGAGTTACAAAAAGGAAGAATAGAACATTGATAGAAGCAGCAAGCACAATGCTTGCAGATTCTTTATTACCTATTCAATTTTGGGCTGAAGCTGTAAGTACTGCTTGCTATGTGTTAAATAGAGTATATGTCACTAAACCTAAGATGAAGACACCTTATGAGTTGCTTATGGGAAAGAAACCAAACATTAAGTTTATGAAACCTTTTGGCTGTCCTCTGACTATTCTAAATACTGTTGATTCTCTGGGAAAATTTGTTGGCAAGTCAGATGAAGGATACTTATTGGGTTAGTGTACCAATAGCAAAGGATTTAGAGTGTACAACAAGGTTACCAAAAAGGTTCAAGAATGTCCTCATGTTGAGTTTCTTGAAGATCAAGAAAGTCAAAAAGACAAAGGCCCTGATTGGATGTTTGATCTTGATATTTGGCCTCTTCTATGAACTATGTGCCTGTCAGAGAAGAAAATCAAGTTGTTCATAATGAAGAAGATTTACAGTACATTGTTCATGGAGTCAATATTAGATCTGATGATGTTCTTGATGAAGAACTAAAGAAGAAAAGTACTGTTGAACCACAAAGTACTGTTCAACCAACTACCATAATTTCTGATGAAGATCAAGCTATTCAAGATGAACTTAATAGGATGCTTCTTCAAGAAACCATTGCAAAATCCTATGAAGATGATCAAAGGAGAACTTTTGAAGCAGAAAAGAAGAAGGCTAGAGTTACAGATAACTCTGACAGTACTTTGAATCAAAGTACTGCTAAACTTGTTAAAAGTACTTCAAATGTCTTAGATACATCAAATTGGATCAACACTGATGATTTGAATGATCCAAACATGCCTGATTTAGAAGACATTGATGATAAACTTCTTGAGGAAGGCATTTTCTCAAATTCCAATGAAGATCATGACCTCACAAATTTAGAGGATGATCTTGAAGTTCCACCAACTCCTACATTAAGAATTCATAAAGATCATCCTACTAGTAAAATCATTGGACCTTCCACTTCAGGAGTGCTCACAAGGACAAAAGCTAAAAATCTCTCTAAGCAACATAATGCTTTACTTAGCTTTGTCTATAAACAAAACAGGGTAAATCATAAGGATCAACAAATGTGCCTATTTGCTTGCTTTCTATCTCAAGTAGAACCCAAGAAGGTATCTCAAGCATTGGCTTAAGAGAGTTGGGTTGAAGCCATGCAAGAAGAACTTTTACAATTCAAACTTCAAGAGGTTTGGGTATTATGTGATTTGCTAGATGGAAAGAGATTAATTGATACAAAATGGGTTTTCAGGATTAAGAGAGATGAAAGAGGGAATGTCATCAAGAACAAAGCAAGATTCGTTGCACAAGGATATAGACAAGAAGAATGAGTGGACTATGATGAAGTGTTTGCTCCTGTAGCAAGAATTGAAGCTATCAGGTTATTTCTTGCTTTTGCATCATATATGGGCTTTCCTGTTTACCAAATGGATGTCAAAAGTGCCTTTCTTTATGGCACAATTGCAGAGGAAGTCTATGTTAAACAACCTCCTAGTTTTCAAGATCTTGCACATCCAAACACAGTCTATAAAGTTATTAAGGCTCTATATGGTCTTCATCAAGCTCCTAGAGCTTGGTATGAGAGACTCTCCACTTTTCTATTGCAACATGGTTACAGGAGAGGTGCAATTGATAAGACTTTGTTTATCAAAAGAGACAAGAAGGATATTATGCTTGTTCAAGTCTATGTGGATGACATCATATTTGGAGCCACAAAATAGTCAATGGTGAAAGAATTTGAGTAGATCATGCAACAAGAGTTTCAAATGAGTTCCACGGGTGAATTAACTTTCTTTTTGGGGCTTCAAGTTAAACAATACAGTAGTGGAATCTTCATAAGCCAAGATAAGTATGTCACTGATATTCTTAAAAGGTTTAACTTCACCACTGTCAAGCCAACCTCCACTCCTATTGATGCCAATAAACCATTAGGAAAGGATGAAGATGGAGATGTTGTGGATGTTAAACTTTACAGATCTATGATTGGTTGTCTTATGTACATAACTGCATCTAGACCTGACATCACCTTTGTTGTATGATTATGTGCAAGATATCAGGTCTCACCCAAAGTTTCTCATATGAATGCAGTCAAGAGGATTTTTAGGTATCTCAAACATCAATCTAAGTTAGGGTTGTGGTATCCTAGGGATTCACCTTTTCACTTGGAAGCTTTTTCAAACAGTGATTATGCAGGGGACAATTATGATAGAAGATCAACCACTGGAGGATGTCAATATCTTGGAAGGAGATTAGTCTCATAGCAATGTAAGAAACAAACAATTGCAGCAACATCATCCATTGAAGCAGAATATGTTGCAGCTGCAAGTTGTTGTGGACAAGTACTTTGGTTGCAGAATCAACTCTTGGATTATGGATTCAATTTCAAGAATACTCCTATCAACATTGACAATGAGAGTACAATTTGCATTGTAAAGAATCATGTTTATGATTCCAAGACCAAGCACATTCAGATTAGGCATCATTTTTTTGAGATTGCTATGAGCACAGGCTTATTAATGTGGTTAAAGTCCACACAGATGATAATGTAGCTGATTTACCCACAAACGGATTTGAGGTTTCAAGATTCATCCATTTAGTGGTGAGTATTGGTATGATTAATTATTAAGCTATATTTGAGAGGAGGCAAACATAGTTATACTTTTGAAGATGTTTTTGTGGGAATGCTTAGTCCAAGAGGATGGAAAGTACTGATAAGCAAAGTACTGCTTAATCTTCGTTTGAAAGTACTGCGTAGTACTAGAAGGAAAGTACTGCTTGGTACTTAGTGGAAAGTACTGTTTTGTCAGAGTACTGTTCTAACGGTCAAAAAGACGGGGGGTAACAACTTTGCAAAAGATATGGAGGAGATAAATGCCAAAAATAATGGTAAATTCATTTATTAGGCCGTGATTTTTTGAATATTACCCATTTATGCGTTAATCCTTTCCATTCAAACTTACTCTTATCATTATTCCATTCCATCCATTCAAACCTTCATCAAATCAACCACCGACGCACATATTTCTTCCGCACAAACAACCAATGGCTAACCGTACCACCGTTAGTAAGCAAAATAAGATAGCCAATTTGGATAAGACGCAGTTGAATGTTGATTTTCATGGAATTATTGATTTCTTAACTGGGTCTTCGATTAATTATGCTTTATTGGTCAATCCTGACATCATTGGCCCATGGATTCAAGAATTTTGGGCTACTGCTACATCTGGTTTGGAAGAAGATGAATCTTTTATTCAAGCTACGATTGCTGGAAGGCAAATTGTCATTACTGAGGCTACAATAAGGGAGGACTTATTGTTTAATGATGAAGAAGGTACTGTTCTCTTTGATCGACAAGTACTTTGGGATGCACTCAGAAACATAGGGTATGAAGGTGATCTCACTAAACTTACTTTTCAGAAGCCATTGTTTAGTCCTCATTGGAAATACCTTATTCATGTGTTACTTCACTGCTTAAGTCCAAAGAGTACTGCTTGGGATCAATTTGGTCAAGCCATAGCTTCTGCATTAGTAGGATTAGCTACCAATCAACCATTTAATTTCTCAAATATGATTCTTGATGGTATGCTTACTCATGTTGATAACGGTTCACCATTTTTGATGTACCCTAGATTTGTTCAATTATTTTTGAACAAACAGCTTGAGGATCTTCCTAAACCTTAAAACTTTTTACCTGTTGTTTCACTTCCACCAAAGGTGTTTACATTTATGTCTAAGAAGAGTATTAAGTTTTCTGGGTGCAATACACCTTTGACTACTCATATATTGGAAGTAGCACAAGCTGTTAGAGATGAAGCTGATGTAGCTAGTGATAATGAACATTCTGATTCAGCACATACTCCAACACCTCCTCATGAATCACCTCACCATACAAGTTCAAGTAAAAGAACTGTTTCTTTGCAAAGTTCTGTTTCAAGAGAAAGTACTTCTCAACATACTGCTTCCCTGCAAGATACTGTTCATACTGATTCTGTGCAAGCTATGAATCCACAACCATCTCTCAATGATTATACTTCTACAGATGGGTCTCAAACATCTGGAGGAGATGAGGGAGAGATGGATACTTATGCTTTGACAAGAGAGTTTAGAAGGCCGAAGAAGGTGGTTGATACTCAAGCTGATCAGATAAGGAGGTTGCAAGATAAGTTCAAAAGATTGAAGAGGTTTGTTTGGCCACTAGTTAAGCATCACAGATTGTGGGTAAAGCAAAAAGAAAGAGTGGTCAGAAATCTAAGAATGCATCTAAGTCTAAGAGAAAGAAGCTTAGAAAGCAATCTTCATTCACATTGGGGAGTAATTTGGATGAGAATCTAAATGAAGATGCTAAATTCCATGAAGAAGAAGATGAGATGATGCATTATGAAGATACATCACTCTTTAAAGACATTGCTCATCAAGGTACTGCTGAAAGAAAAAGTGATGAGAATGTTTTGTGGAAGAATAGAATGTGGTTGCTGGTGTTCAAGGTGATGATATTCAAAGTACTGGTAATCAAAATATTGCTCAAAGTACTGGTGTTCAAAGTACTTTGGATCAAGGTACTGCTACTTTGAATTTTGATGAAATTGGCCTTTCAACAAGAACTTTTGATAAAGAAACTGCTCCTTCCAATCCAATTTAGCAAGAAGAAATTAAGGAATATACTGCTAGTGATGATGAGACTATTGCTCAAATTAGGCTCAACATTTCAAGACCAAGAGGTATTAGTATTCCTGGTATTGAACAATCTCAAGTCTCACAATCTTCTTCTCAATCTACTGAAGAGTTAGATCCTAAATATAAAGGAAAAGGGATTATGAAAGTGTCAAAGAAAAAGAAGAAGAAGTTCACTTTAGCACAGTTAAGAGCTTTTGAGTTAGCTAAAAATAAAGAAGCTGCTAGAAAGTTTCAAGCTGATTTGGAAGCTGAATATGAAAGAGAATCAAGGAAGACAGTTGTTCAAACAAGAAGGCCACCATCCATTGCTCAAGAAAGAAATTCCATGATAAGTTTTCTGAAGGGTAGAGGATATAAATTATTACAAAAGTTAAGATATCCAGATGTGAAAGCTTTATATGATACTGTTCAAGAGTCCATTCAAAGAGAACTGGATAGTTTTGTTCCTATGGATTCTGAAAAGGAAAAGAAGCTGGAGGAAGTAAGAAAAGAGCAAGCTAATAAAAGATGGTCAAAGAGAAAGAAGACAACTCATGATGATCAGTTATCAAAGAAGCTCAAATTGTTAAGAACTGACACGGTTGATGAATTGAGAAACTACATAAGAGTTGTTGATTTTGAAAATCCAAAGAAGTCAGAAGATGCTGAGGAAAAGTCCATGATTTCTACATTCTCTGTTGTAGAATCATCAGAAGGAGATTATTTGATTTTTCATAGAGAAGATGAAAGCTTCAGAGTATTCAACCTATTGTGGGATATACTGCACATGATAGACAGAGTCACATAGAAGATCTATATCATTTGTATCAACATGTGCAAGTTTATTTTGAGAATACTATGCCAACAGGAGTGGGATTGATCTTACTGGGTGATCTTACAACTATCTGGGAAACAAATGAAACAAATAATGATGCTCTCTGGAATAATCAAGAGAATTGGGAAATTACAAGATGGAGATTTTTTGAATCATCTGGAGTGCATTCATTGTAGCTAGAAGATGGGACCATGATTCACATGCTAGTAGAAAGGAGATATCCTCTTACAAGAGATCTCATGATCAGAATGCTAGATCATGGTATGGAAGTTGAAGCTGAGAATGAAGTAGCACTTATGGTGATTGAATTGTTTATCAAATGGACTACTTCAGATGATGATGCATGATTACTGGTATGGTTCTTATTGTATAAATATATTTGAATAATAAGTACTTTATTCAAAGTACTGCCAGACAAACAGTACTTTCTCAAAATACTGCTTGCTGCACAAAATCAATAAAGTCTTTTGATTAAGTTTAAAATAAAAAGAAAAACTTTTTGAAGCATAAGATGACAACAACAAAATGTTTTGAGAGGAACACATGGTGTTAGTACTTTTACTACACAACAAATGGTAATCAACTCACCATGTTTAACAAACAAGAAAGAGTTTGACTCATCATGAGGGTACGGCTCTGATGTAATTATCAAATCCATTTTTAGTTAACAGTTTACTAAAAAATGTATGGTTTTCAACTCACCATATCTGTAATAGTGAAGAGTTGGCTAGCCCACAAGAAAATGGCTTGTGGTAAAGGCTGTGGAAAAACTATTTATATGGTAATTAGTTCACCATGGTAGTGATTGTACTAAAAGAACTAGCTAGTCTAAAAGCAAACGGCTCTTGGTAAAGACTTAACAAATCCGTTGATAGCTTATGATTTGCTAAAAAAATCATATGGTTATCAATGTACCATGGTTTTTGTGTTTAAACCTAAACATTGGCTACTCCAGAGTTAATGCCTTTGGTAAAGAGACATCTAAATCTATTAATTTTCAATGATTCACCTCTCACAGGAGTTAACACACCTGGAAGTGATGAGAATAGTATGAAACTTTAAGATTTGATGTACACTTTGTCATATGTTGCTGAGTAGCTGAAAGATACTAGTTGCTGTGAAGATATTATCTATTGCTGATAAAGAGTACTTTAATACACAAGTCAGAGAGAAGATAAAAGTACAATCTTTCCTTGAAGAAAAAGATGTTGAAGTTAAAGAATCACAAAGGAACTTGAAATCAAGCTAGTAGAATTCAAGTTAGGGGATGATTGTTGGGATATAAAGATCAAAGTACTTCTGAAGATCAAAGTACTGCTTGTGTATTATGGTCAAAGTACTGCTCAAGAGAAAAAAGTCAAAGTACTTCTAAGGACTAATATGCAAAATCGTTTAAAGGACTGTTATGTAAAGTTATTAGAATATTCTAGAATTAGTTAAAGTTAGAGTTAGTTTACTTGTCGTTCAAGTATTGTAAACTGACTTAAGGTTTTCCTTGTGCCTATAAAAGGAGCCTTAGGGTGGTATTAGACGTACGAATACTTTAGAATACGATATTGAGAATTAAAGAGTTATTAGGGTTGTTAGTGAATCTGTATAGAAAGTAGGTTCAAAGTTTGGTTTTAATATAATTATTGAAGTTCTTCTTAGCTTTGTTGAAGTAGATTCCGCATACTTAACAGAGTTATTTAGTGTTTCAATATTAATAGTTTTGGAGTTATTCAAGATTGTTAAACCTTTACAAGCTACATAGTTAGTTTGGTCAGAGTAAATCGATCCAACACAGAGGGAGTTGGACGAGCTTTCCAAATAATTTACTGATGAACATTGGGATAATCTTGCCTCACAAGTCACTTCCAATCCTAATCTAGCTCAGACAGTGTTAGGTGATGATTTTGATATGGAAGATTATGTCCAACAGATGGTTGAATTAGGCAAAAAAAAAAAGAAAGAGAGCTGAGGCAGAGAGAAAGGCAAGAGAAAAGAGAGACAAGCCTTTGACTCAAGTATAAATGAAGAACTATATGAGACATTTCATCAAAAATCAAAGTTCTGCTGTATATAGCTCAGGTTGGACCAAGAAGCAAGTGTGGGGTTTTTCAGACTCTAAATTAATTACTGAATATGAAAAGCTTCATGCATATCTTAGAAGAGCTGGGATCCAGGATAATCAGCCAATGAAGAGACATGCTAATCTTTTGGATGAACCAGTAGCAAAAAAGATTGAAGACTGCTGATGTTGCTGATACTTCTCAGAATGTTGTTGATCCTTTTGGTGCTGATGGGGGTAAGGTTCATTCACCTTCTGTTCTAACTCAGGTGGATGCTACTTCTGATGTTACTCCTGATACTGTTACTACTGATGCTCATCCTACTGAAACCATTGGAGGATCTTCTGCTGATACTATTCCTCCACAGCCATCTATCAATGTTGAGGAGTTTTCAAAACCTCAAGCTACTTAGGAATCTATTCATGCTGAGGTTTCACAACCTAATGCTCCTGAAACAGATAAGTCCATTCCGGCTGGTGAACCAAAGCTCATTCTTGCTGATGAACCAGTGTCAGTTCCTACTGATGATTTTATTACTACACCTACTGATACTTCTGCTGAACATCCTGAAATTCCTAGTTCTGAAGTACCTTCTCCTTCTTCTACTCCTGGTACAAGGCAGAAGAGCAAATCAAGAAAGAGGGTTTCTAAAGTTCTTGATTTACCAGCAGAAGACTGTTCATTTATTGAGTTTGCTGAGGAAGATGATGAGGATCCTATAGTGTGGTATCCTTTGGTCAAATGGGAACTCACTCAGCTTGCAATGGGACAAGGACAAGTGAATACTATCCATAGAAGAGATGGTTCAACTAAGCATCCTTAGTGAGATATTACATATGGTGGATAGACAGGATCTCCCAATTTATATGGATGGGTGACAGAATATTACAGATCACATAAGCTAGAAGGTGTTGGTTTGTTTTTGCTTGGGGATCTATATGTGCTTTTTGATTCTTCACATCATGTTGGGAAAGGATTCAAAGTTTGGAATGGATAGCAGTCTTGGGATGTTGCTAGTTGGCATTTTTTCCCTCTCTCCAATGTGCATATGGTGTTTACTATGGCAGGCAAGGTTTTGTATATGTGGGGAGATGTTACATATCCTATTTCCATAGGTGTTTTGAAATAGAGTCTTGAAGTTAAGTTGACTGTTCTTAAGGATATGGTGGGAAATGATATGACTCATGTAGAACAGCTGATTCACACCATTAGGAGAAGTCTTCTTGTCAAACAAGAATTGGCTGCTAAGTATAATGTTAACATTGGTTCTACACTTGGGTAATCCATTTATTTGTTATTGTATATTTATATTTATTTTTTTAGTTAAAAAAATGTGTGTATTATTTTGTCCACTAACTTATGTGCAGGGTTCTGATGGTAATCAACTTACCATGTCTTTCAGACAAGAAAAAGTTGACTCACCATGAGGGTACGGCTCTGGTGTGATCATCAAATCCACTTTTGGTTGACAATTTACCAAAAATTGTATGGTTTTCAACTAACCATATCTCTTTGAGTGAAGAGGTGGCTAGCCCACCATGTGGTAAAGGCAGTTGAAAACCATATTTTGGTGCTCAAATCACCAAGATGTTGAATGTTTCCATGAAAGACTTGTCTAGTCCAAAAGCAAACGGTTTTTGGTCAAGACATCTCAATTCTATTGATAGCTTTAATAGTTTGCTCAAAACTATAGGGTTCTTTCATTCACCCATGCTTCATGTGCTGAGAGTGAAAATGGTATTCAATTGACCATGGATTAATGCCCTTTCTAGGAACCAAATAATTGACTAGTCCTGAGCAAACGGCTACAAGTAAAGACACATCAAATCTATTTATGGTTGTGGTGGTTTGCCAAAAATCATTAGGGTTGTTCAACACACCAATGATTCATGTTATAAGTGTTGAACTGGGTTCTAGTTCACCAGGGTGATGCCATGATTCCACAAAAGAACTAGCTAGCCCAAGAGTGAATAGCTACTTGGTAAAGGCTTATCAAATCTATTCTGTTACTGCTAGTTCCAGTTGCTGTTGATTCATAGGAGTTGCTGTTGGAATCCTGATCTTTAAAGATGGTTACCTGTTGCTGCTAAATAGAGATGTTGCTGCTGGTTACTTATTATTTGCTGCCAAAGTTGAAGTTTCAATCCTCTTGTTCTGAATGTCAAAGATCTATCTGGAAACTTGAAGTTAACCAAGTCAAATTCAAGTTTAGGGGAGGATTGTTAGGAATTATTGAAGACAGAAGTAGATTCTGCTGATATATTTTTGCTGAAAGGTTCCTGCTGGTTCCTGCTGACGACTGGTTCTTGCTGACGATATAATTCTGCAGATATAGTGCATCCGTAGCATTGGAAGTTTATTACAAGGATATGTTTAATGCATTTTAGGACAAGTTATGCAATATTTTTTATAGTTTTGGTTTACACATTTTCTTGTAAGAGAGTTTAGGGTTTCTTATAGTATAAAAGAAACTCATGCTCATGCATTATGTACACGACTTAGAATTTAATCAATAGTGATTATTAACGATCCATAGAGCATCAAAGTATTTTAGTTTATTGTCTTATTTACTCTTGTGTTCATATTTCGCGTGAATACAAGTTTTACTAGAGATTCTCTACATAGTGTGCTTTTGATTACATTAGTATACTATCGATTCCTAAGGCTCAAGGATCTATCTAGGAGCTGATCCAACAAATTGAGTTTGATTAGTTTGATTTACCTTAGTAGGGGATGAATTATCTTCCATTGCATCTTCAAAAGTTGAGACTCGTTTGGATATTGACCTCTCAACCTTCATAGCTAAAGTTTGAGCTTGATTAACGGTCCAAATTGACAATAGGCTTAGCTCTTCTTGAATTGATTGATTCAACCCACTCATATACCTAGCGGCCACTTATTCCTCAGATTCCTTCAAATTACACCAAGCTTGTAACCTCAAGAATTTACCCGTAAACTCTGCCACGGTTCTTTTCCCTTGAACACAAATATGATATTGTTGATATAAAAGTTGTTCAACATCAGGGGCTAAAAATCTACCTTTTATCATTCTCTTCATTCATGGCCACGTGTTGATTGGATATTTACATTATCTCCTACGGTTGTCTTGCTCGTTTTGCCACCAAGCTCCAGCTCCTCCATGTAACTTGTAAGCCACAATCTTGACTTGCTCTTCTTTTGGAACATCCATGATGTCAAAGAACTTATAAACTTCATACAACCAATCCAACACAACTTCAAGATCAAGATTCCCAAGAAAGTTAGGAATCTCAGCCTTAACACGATACCTTTGTTGCTCACCACACTCACGATGATTTTCATTCTTCCTAGCAAAAACCCTAGGTCCACGATTTCTACCTCTTGGACCTCTAGTCAAAACCCCATAAACTCCATCTCCTTCCTCATCTGAAGACCCGAAACCTTCTTGTCTCCAAACTTGTTTAGGAGATTGGTCACGCTCATGATTCTCATAGAATTCCTCATAGTTTTTACGGAATTTATGATTATCATGTTCGTTACCCTCACGATTTGGATGTCTACCACCACCCCCGATCGCGGATCGGATCTCATCAAGCACAATGGACATACTCGCGAATTTGGTCGTGAGATCATTGATCACACGATCCATGTCTTCGGTCGACCGCACCCCTCCAACAGTACGGGTTTTTTGGATCTTCTACACCGTTCGTTTAATTGACGCAGAACCTTCTACACCAATTACCACCATGATACAACCTGGCTCTCATACCAATTGACGTAGGACGCGCGGAAGCGAATTTAGATAATCCCTAATCCAAGGTTGATATACGAGGCGCACCTCAAGGGAATAAAACCATAACAAGAGTAAAGACTCTAAAAGATAATTTTATTATTGATTTCCAGGAATACATAACAATAAACCCAAGCCCTATATTTATAGGGAAGCCAAACTTGGGAAGAAAGTAATTAAATTACATCTAGAACCTTCTTAAACTTAAATAAAGAAACTGACTCCGACATAGGTTACGGCGTAACTAAGACTCCGTAAGCTTAGAAACTATTGTAATTAAGTTACGGCGTAAGTGGTAAACCAATTACGGCGTAACTAAACAAGACTGCTAAACTAAACTTAACGATAGATAGATTACGGCATAAGTAAGGCTTCGAGGTTACGCCGTAGTTTAAACAACACCTACGTTGCTCGGTCTTGAATCTTGTCCTCATCAAATCTCAACTACATCACACAAACAAGCATGCACTCAAAAACATTCACACACATAAAATAACCTACACTTAACCTCAATCATGCCTATACTCTAAAACTTAACACCAACTGCATTTAAGTTAAATATCAAATGCATCAGACAAACAACCAAGCACTTAAACTCATTTACTTATATAACCTAACATACAAATATCCTACAAACACATTTTCACATATATTAAAAAATATATTCAACCTAGTGCATCATAATTCAAAAAATAATACTTATTTGTTGATACACTTATGGATTTTTCTTCTTCTAACCAACATTAATCAACCGATTAATCGATCTAGTTGCTAAATTAAAAAAAAAAAAAAAAAAAAAAAAAAAAAAAAAAAACTCTATATTAGTAAATCAACATTTAACCAACCGATGCACACAAAAAATTATTGATAAAAAATTAACTTACGAGGTGATGCTCGATTTGGTAGCTTTGTTTTAACCATCATAGATGCAATATTTTTATTTTTTGATTTGGTTGTTTGATAAAGATTTAGGGTTTGGATTAAAGAAATTATTTGAGAGAGATTTTTGGAAAGAGAAAATATGATGCGTGAAATGAGATGCCTGTTTGGTTGTGTAATCGGTTTTGATCTACCACCGTCTTTTTTACAAATGTTTACAAATACCTCCGAAGTTTGTCTTATTTAAAAAAAGAACACCGCCACTTTTGATTTTATCCAATGGCTAAGATCACTTCCCACTCTTTATATTATAACATCCTTTTTATTTTATCCCCTCTCTTGGTGTAGGTCCTAATAAGTGGAGAAGATGAACATATTGATCGGTGTGAATTGGGGGATTATCACTGGAGAAGATGATAATCTAAAGATTAAATTTTGCGTGTGTGTTTTTAATTTTTTATTATTTGTGATATTTTTAAATAAGTGTATTTGTGTTTTAATAGTTTTTAAATTAGTTGGTATATTTTAAAATAAACTGTATTTAAAAAATAAATTAAAATAAAAGTCCACACATAACTATACAATTACACAAATATTTATGTACTAGAAAAAGTGTACTAAAAAAACCGCTTAAAGTACATATAGTCTCTCAACTTTTGTAGAGACCACTTTGATTATAAAACTATTTTTAAGATTTGATTTTTCTATTATTATTATTTTTTTCCCTCTAAAAGATAAAACAAAGTCTCACAAAATACATATGCATAGGTCGCCCAAAAAAAAAACTCATAAAGTAAATTACGCATCACTTACACAAAAGGTCGCTCAAAATACTTGTATTAGACACTTATCAACATTTTAAAATGAACGACTAGTTATCCAAGTTGCCCTTGTCTATTAAAATTTGGGGCATAAAGAGAATTTGCTCTTTGTCTTTTTTTAATTCCACGATCCACAAACTTTTATATATTGCAATGTAAACACAATTAATATGATTTTAAGTTTAGTGCTTAATTGTCAATTTATCTAGGTTGTCTGTTTCTTAGCCAACTGGGTTTTTCTTTCTTTTTTTTCCTTCTTGCTTTTGAACCCACAATGGTCTTCCTTTTTCTCTTTACTTCATATGATTTGATGCCCTTTTACCCAAACCAACTTTAATTATATTTGTTTACTTTAATGGGTTTTATTTATTGCTTATAAAACCCCCCAAAAATTGCATCTTTTGGTTTTGGAAGACTTCTTTTCAAATTTCAGCAGTTTACGAACAGGTTAGCCACTCTTCGCGTTTTGTCATATTTTTTTTGGAAAATGATATTAAAAGGTAATATACTTGCCACAAATTCATGGAATGGGTAGTGAACTATTTTTTTTCATTTTGAGGGTAATTTTCTTTCAAATTCATCATCTTTAAGGTATTTTGCAAAAATTTTGGACAATTTTGCCCTTCGGGAAAAAAAAATTGCATTAGCTATGAGGGGCAAAATTGTCCAAAATTTTTACAAAATACCCTAAAGATGATGATTTTGAAAGAAAATTACTCTCAAAAAAAAAAAAAAAAAAAAAAAAAAAAAAAAAATAGTCACTACCCATTCGATGAAATTTTGGCAAGTATATTACCTTTTTTTATTATTTGCCCTATTTTTTTTGCTCACAATCAAGTTGATTGATATACTTATGTTTCTTGCTGTTTAAAATGACATATTTGGCCTGTTTCTTGTGTGTCAACTGCATGTAAAACTCATTTGATATAAAAAGCTGTTTCGGATGCACATGTATATTCATGTCTAGGGTGAGTGTAAACTGAGTGTGTTTATGTGTGAGTGCGTGTATTTGTCTGTGTCTTAAAGTGCTGTCAGTTTGTTCATCGTAACTTAACACAGTGTACAACTGTTGGTAGCTGAGTTTTGAGTAAAAAAAAGTTGAGCAAAGTTACAAAGTTAGATAATATAATTATTGAGCTTCAAGAGTAATAATTTAAGATTTTCTTTATGGAGAGATATAATTGGTTATTAGTTAAGTTTTAAGATTATTTGAAATGAATATATACCATGAAGCAAAACAACTTTTAAAACGTAGAATTATATATGTCCGTGAACTTCTTCAATTTTAATTCTTTTTTAAGCTTATATATAGTTTATATTTATTGATTGTTATGTAGAGAATTGATGATACTTGACAAGTGAATCATTTTTTCCTTCTTACTAAAGGTTAGTGAGCTAAAATGGCATCGACATCTACACAATTTGCCACTTCTAGAAGGATGAGCATATATGATCCACTCCACCATATTACCATGTGGGACGACACGTTTGGATGCGATATTAGCCAAAACATGGGTCTGTCTTCAATCTCTCAAGTCGACACAAGGCTAGTCAACAAGGTAGTGTGTGTTCTTCATGATGAATGAATCACTAATCTTTGCTATATACATGATGTAGAAGTACTGTACTAGGATATTTAAGGGAGTTATCTCTGTGGTTGTGAGAAAGAATTTCTTTTCAAGTGGTATTTGAAACACTTTAAGTACTGCATGTACTAGGATATTCACGGAATTTCAAATGATATAAGGCCTACTGAATAGATACACATGATTTGTGTATTTAAAAATGTTTTCAAAGAAAGGTTTAGCTACAAGGATTCTTGTAAATAAATATGCTCACTGATGAGGGGTTTTTTTTTTTTTTTTTTTTGCCTGTTAACTATTCAAAAAAGTTTTCATGGTAGAGTAACATAAAGTAATAATTGATAATTTGTTTTTTCTGAAAATTTAAAAGCTGTCTTCCTTATCTTGCTTGCGTTTCCATATCTGGTGTACACAAACACAGATACATTTGTGTAACTTAATAGTGGAATGAGCTTAATACCAAAACTAGAATAGCTAAACGACCTTATCCATTATCTTCTCTAAAACTATTCAGCTACGGAGTACTATTTTTTGACACCAGTATTTAAAATGCTTTAAAAGAGGGTCTCCATGTGCAACACATAGGACCCAATGAATAAACAAAATTTGCACATTAAAAGAACTCTTAGATAAGCCTTATTCTTTTTGCAAGATGCCTTAGTAATCTAATTATTTAGTACCATGAATCATGCTAAGTATCACGCAATACTTGTTCGCTAATATAAAGTTATTGTATCTTTTAGACCGAATACAATTCACAGGAGTCACTAGAACCTTCATCGGACAATCAAGAAGCAAAAAACATGTCTGATAAGGTAATAGATTCCTTCGTTTGTTTCTTGTAAACATGGCTATGTAAGATAAATTTGAGAACATAAACTTATCTAAGCTACCTACAGTTGCAAAGAAGATTAGCGCAAAACCGTGAGGCTGCACGTAAAAGTCGTTTGAGGAAAAAGGTATGTCGATGATACACTTTTGAGTGTTGCACATGAAATTTCAACCTCAATAAACAAATACTTCATCCACATTCAAAACAATATGGTTTCTTACAATGGATCATGTTTAAGGAATATGTGCTCAACTCAAAGAATCTTTACACCCTGTCCCTCTAATGTACCCTACATTGTATGCATGTGTTGTAGATTCTTTTTCTAAAATAGCATATAACAAATGGATATGATTTGTCTATCAGCTTATTTTAAAAATGAAAGGTAAAGTCATCAAAACCATCAATTTGTTTTGGTGTACGGCTCAAAACAATTACTAATTGGCTTGAGAATCCTTCTAGAGATACCTTTAGTAGTACCATCTATACACATATACTTACGTTAACACATTTGTACTTTGTAGGCATATGTTCAACAACTAGAATCCGGTCGTCTAAAGTTGGCACAACTGGAACAGGAACTCGAGAGAGCTCGACAACAGGTGAGCCAAAATTTCATTTTGAAAAGCCCGTTTACACTTCTATTTTTCTTTTTATCATGGCAGTATGTTTACGCAAACTCTTGACTAGCTTCTTTATATTTGATGCAGCGCGTGTATGGTGGTTTACTTAATACAAGCAATGGTCTATTATCTAGTAATGTCAACTCTGGTATGTGAAAATGAAAAACTAAACCATCAGGCCATCAAGTCATTACTTGTTTCTAGTAAAAATAAAATGTGAACAACTTATTTGAAGGTATCGTTGCATTTGAGATGGCATATGATTTATGGGTTGCCGAGCAGCAAAAAAAGGACAATGAACTAAAGGACATGCTGCAAAGTCATGTAACTGAAGCAGACCTACGTATGTTCGTAGAGAGTTCCTTGACCCATTACTATGAGCTTTTTCAAATGAAAGCGAATGCTGCGAAATCCGATGTGTTCTATATCATGCATGGGTTGTGGAGAACGCCTATGGAAAGGTTCTTTCAATGGATTGGAGGACCACGGCCATCTGAGCTCCTATATGTAAGAACTAGTTACTAGCTTCAATCCAAATTAACAAAGCTCCATATATAAATTTCTAGAGTTAAAAGACAGTTTCTAGATGACATATATACTATTTGTTCTAATAATCAACCCTCATGCTTATTCCATTCACCAAGCCTATGGAAAAGAGGGTTAAATGGAAATGAGCTTTAAGAAAAGAAAAACTTTTGACCAAAACGTATCCGTATTAGATCTTTCAATGTCAAATCTATTTGTTATCGGATATATTTATGTTCAAACATTATCCTATCATGTTTGGTCCTTGCATGTGCCAGAAAAAGGACAAAAGATATGATAATAGCAAGTGTAGTAGAAGGGTATTTTTTGGACATAAATCATATGCCCTCCATTACTCATAAAGTCATACGTACATGATAACTAAGATAATACTTTAAATTGCACAGAGGTAGTTAATTTTTATAGTTGAATTTTATCAGAAAGAAAGTATAATACTCGTTTGTAGTTTCACGCAATTAAATTTGATGGAAAAGTTAACATATATTTAATTTGTTCTTTTTCGTTGTTCGTGTGTAGATGTTAATGCCTCAACTTGAGCCATTAACTGATGAACAACTTATGAGTGTCTCGACCCTGAAACACTCTTGTAGACAAGCAGAGGATGCACTGAGTACAGGGATGGAAAAGCTTCAACAAACTTTGGCTCAAGGAGTAACAATAGACATAACCGGAGTTGGAAGTTACAATTCACAAATGACGTTGGCTATGAAGAGGCTTGAGGGAATTGAAAATTTCTTGAACCAGGTAAATCGAGTTATCTTCGTTCCAAAAAGTCACACCTTCAACTTTTTAAAGTTTTAGTGCATTGTTTCATGCAATAAAAGGTACATCAGTAATTTCTAAGTGAAGTTCAGACTTAAAAGGTGAAACAAACATATGTCTCCAATAATTTATTTAGAAGTTTTGATTGGATAAAACCTTCAGTTTGTGCTAGACTTATATTGGGGTAATCACAGGCGGACCACCTACGACAGCAAGTGTTGACCCAAATGTATCGAATCTTAACTCCTCATCAAGCTGCAAGAGGGTTGATCGCATTAGGGGAGTACTTTCAACGTCTTCGTGCACTAAATTCACTTTGGTCAGCTCGTTCTCGTGAACGCACTGGCTAGAAACATGTTCACTTTGGTAAACCCATCTTCGTGAGTCTACAAGATACAAGCAAGTTTAAGCTAGTCACATTGTCTTTGTGAACCTACAAGCTAGCTTTGGAAAATTCCCTTTGGCAAGGTTTTCTATGCTACCACATATCTTACAAATAGAATTGCCTCATATGATTCGAGCTACTAGTTATTTTACAAGACTATATTGTTCAAAGCATAGAAGCTTTATTGGTTGGATGAGCATGTAAATATGAATTTAAGATGTGATATGCATATATATATATATGCTGGAGGCTGGGGAATTTGGAATTTGTTTTGATCAATAATAGTTTGTCTTTAAAAAGGTTATAACAGTTGTCTTATTAAGATTTATCATGATTATGCACAAGTTTACAAGAGTATCAATTATGCTCTAAAGTCCTGTTCTATTACACCATTAATAGTTGCAGAAATGAATATGCTTACAGACTATCAAGTATGTCATTATACAAACTGTAAAATGGTTTAATTTGAAGTTACTCTTCTAGAATGGATTTTTTTTTTTTTTTTTTTTTTTTTTAATAATGCTTTTATACCCATAATGGCTGAGAGTGCAACAACCATGCGCAAAGGTAGAAAACTGAATTGCTGCTATTGCCATGTCCTATATTGATGGTTATTATTCGCGTGCTCAACTAACTTGGCCCTCATAGGTAATGAACCGATACTTACAGTCTTGGAAACGTAATGTGTACGTTACTATACACCTCTTTTGTCAGTTTCATTCCTTGACCATGTGTATCTTACACAAGTGGAGATTGTCAGAGTATGTGTAACTAAGTGTTCCAACACTATAAGATCTCATATATCGGGTCACTCAGTTACCTTGTTGGTATCCAAATATATTTCATAAGACTTGTGTCCAACGTGAATTGGGCAATACCTTACACTTTAATGACCATCAAGTATAAGGTGATAGCAACCATGATTTATATATATAAACTAATCAAAGAAATAAAAAGCATCCTCAATCAGATCTTAACCCCGAAGTCTAAAATCATGTTTTTACACTTTGCTGCAACATGTAATGAAACACCATCATTAAAGAACAACTGTACTTAAAGTTCTTCCAAATGAAAACTAGTAACCATCTAATTTTACATCGATCAGTTATTCTTCCCTCTATTTTTCCTCGCATGTTATAAAGAACAATATTGTATCATATAACTTCTATTCTGAATACTAACTTTGAAGTCACAAAAGTATAAATGCAACATGTCACTTTGGAGACTCGGTGACCATATGGGAGGAACCATTAAAGACTCCATCAACCCTATTTTCACTATAGCGTGCACCACAACTTGAGACAAGCGCAGTTTTAGTCCGAACACACCTACTTGTTGTGTCCTCCGCCCCTCTTCTCTTCTTCGGGTACAGGAATCCATTCGCAAGAGCTTCCAATGCTTTTGTGGTCAACGGACGGTTTCTTCTACTCTGCCTTGGACCATTGGCACTAGGACTCGGCAGCTCAGCTTTTTTGCCGGTTTTTTCAGTCAAATCAAATGGTTTAGAAAAAGACACTGAGTTTTCATCATCCGAAAGGGCACCAACTCGAGGGTTGTTCAAGTCTATCACTATACCTCGACACTTCTTCATTGGTCGTTGATCTTTCACTGCTGCATCTTCACTACTTGAACTGTCATTTCTAATATTACAAACTTGGTGTCGTTTTGGCTTTCGTTGGAAAACCACCTTCAGATTTCTTTCTGGTTGTCCTTTAGCAGAGCAATCCATTTTGTTATCTCCAGTTACCGAAAGCACTGGATTAGCAGTGTCCTTGTTTATAGCCCTGGATTCACAATCAGGTGACTCCACAACAGTGTGATGGTTCTCATCTTCCTTTTTTGATTCTTCTGTTATAATTTGTTCTGTTTCTCCGGAAACACTAGATGATGCTTGAATATGAGCAGGTTCAAAAACAGGCAAACTTGACAACTTTCTCACTTTGACAAGCCCAACCAAAGCAGTATCCACAATAGTATATTTCACCAAATCTTGTTCATCTTTCGAGCTTTGTTTTGCATGTGGCTTGACGATCCCGTCTTGGTTAGGTTTGTGTTCAAGAAGGTGTGGTTCTGATGCAACTTTATTCAGAACGTCCGTGACTGAGTCAAAATATTGACTTCCTTTCTCAAGGCTTCTTCTCGAAAACTTTACTATGCCAGGTGCAAGAAACACCAATGGATTCTTTGAGGTTTGACAGGCATAGTTTCTAGACTGCTCAGAGTGCCATCCTTTTGCCAAAAGCCGAGGCCAGACAGCTTCCCAGAAGAGGTCATCTAAACTTTCTTTGGTAAATCCAATGCTATCCTTCAAAATATTGGCAATTTCTTCAGTTTTAAAAGAGGAGGAGCATACAGAGTAAGGCTTCTTGTTTCTTCTCACACGCTTTTTTGTCTTGGTAGCAAGGTTCATGTTTTCGTTACCAATTGCTACTGCTTCTACAAGATGATTGATTCCCATTATATCCCTCAAAGACAATACATAGTTCTCAAATGAAAGTTTTCCATCATCGTAGCTGCTAATGACCTGAAAGTGATCATATCTCAATAAACAAATCATATTGAATTAATTGCATAGACGCAGAGAGTATGGATATAAATTAATTGCAGATGTACTGAAACATACCTGTGTCAAACTAGTTTTACATTCATTTGTGATATTAGGAAGTAAGCGAGACAAAAGCTCTTGTCTCTTCCACCCTTTGAAGATCTTTTTTCCAGGTACAGACTTTCGGCTTCTAGTCTTCAAATACATTGACCATGTTTGGTGTTCAGCACTTTTATAGAACTTCCCATAGTAGTAAGATAATATATCAGGCATTCCTTTATTTCCCAGAAATTTGTTCACAGCACGAAAATTTTTGCCAAATATATATAAACCAAGAAGAAAGCTCTCACGCTCAAGAACATTCCAAGATTCTTCACTTGATGAACAAGGAACCGGAACCAAACTATTATCTGCTCTAGAACCTAAAATACCAGATTCACCCTTTGCTTGAATTTCCGTTGTTTCTTTTTTGTCCTTATGGTGAATGTGAACCCATGTGACAGGAATTGACAGACCAAACTCAAAATGGTTTGTAACATCAGTCTTGACATCATGACAAATGAGTTGCAATAGCTCGTTTTTTGACATCAACGATGGGATTTGTGCCTGATAATCATCTCCAACTCGACAAGTCTTTTGTGGCTCTCCAAAGATGTCACCAGCTGCAGAATAGTTTTCACAATGTAGCCACTCATGTTTTTCAACATCTTCCATACTTTTATCCATCTGTCAACAACCTAAGACAAAATTTAAATATGTAATGAGCTTCAAGTTTCAACAGGAGCAGATGTTCCTAATTGTCTGAGAAAGAAATGGATGAAATGACTGTGTTAGCATACAAACAACCTTTTTTTATAACGTTTTAAGTACAATGATCGAAGTGATAAAATAAATTATTACCTATTGAGGCAAAAAGAAGAGACTGCCATCCTCATAATTCCTAATTTAAAATTATCACTGATAGGAAGACATTTTTAGGAAGACAACAAACAAACAACAAACGAGGAGGAAGTTCGTATCGGAGACCAGTTTCTTCAACCTAAGGAGTCTTTTAGGTATTTGGGTTCGGTGATACACAAATCAGGAAGGATAGACGAGGACGTTACCCACCGTATTAGAGCAGGTTGGGCGAAATGGAGGGCGTCGTCAGGAGTACTCTGTGATAAGAAAGTCCCCTTTAAGCTTAAGGGAAAATTTTATAAGGTGGCAATCAGACCGGCTATCTTGTATGGGTCAGAATGTTGGCCTATCACAAAAGCTCAAGCTGACAGAGTGGAAGTGGCAGAACTGAGGATGCTTAGGTGGATTTGTGGTAAGACGATGCTTGACATGATCCCGAACGGAGTTTTCAGAGCGGAACTTGAAGTTGAAACTATAATCTCGAAGATGCGAGAAGGAAGGTTGAGGTGGTTCGGTCATGTCAAGAGGAGGCCACAAACCGCACCGGTTAGGAGAGTCGAAGCGCTGATGGTCGACAGTTTGAGGAGGAGGGGAAGATCTAAGCTCAGGTGGGAGGATCGACTTAGGTTAGACATGAAGGAGCTTCTCTTGTCCGAGGACATGATCTCAGATAGGAATGTGTGGAGAGCTAGGATTAGGTCTTGCGGGTAGTGTCGGATGGGTTGTAGGTGCTTGCCTTGGCGTTTCTCTTCCCTTTGTTGCCCTGTCCCTTTGCCTTTTAGGTTTAGTTTGCCCTTTGCACGTTAGGTTTAGTGGCCCCGTTGCTCTTCCCTTTTTAGGTTTGTAGTAGGCTAGTGGTGCCTCTTTTCCTTTTGCTTTGCCTTAGCTTTAGCCCCCTGCGTTGCCTTGCTTTGTTGTTGTGGTGCTCTTCTTGCCTTTTGCCCGCTTGCTTTTGCGTCCTAGCTTTGTTGTGTTTGTTTTTGGCTTTTCTTTTGCTCTCTTTCTTTTGCCCTTCTTGCTTTGTTTGCATGTTTTGTTTGTCTTGCCCCTGGTTTGTTGTTTGTTTGTTGTTTTGGTGCTCTGCTTGTTTGCATGTTTTATTTGTTGTCTTTTGTACTAGGCCCCTTGCTGGTTGGTTGCTTGCTTCTATTTGCTTTTACTTGTTGCTCTTTTACTACTTGCATCTTTTATTTCTCTATCACTCGCACTGGTGCACGTGCCGGAGGTCTCACTGGAAGCAGTCTCTCTACTCCTAGGTTTTACCTGGGGTAGGGGTAGGACCTGTCTACATTTCTACCTCCCCCATACCTCGCCTTCGCGGGATTGGGTATGTTGTTGTTGTTGTTGTATGTTTCTTAGTTTTTGAGTTCATTGAACTAAACCATTTTCAGAATGCAAAAAAGATTAATGGACCTATCGAACAACGAGATACATTAACCAATGATATATTGCTCAGTTTTCATCAAACATGAAAAAAAAAGCTTAGCAGAAAATTTCCTAGTCAAAGTTTACACGAATCTTTGCTATGCTATCCTTTTGTCCCAAAATTAAATACTTTGTCAAGCTTCTATAGGAAATTTCAGTAAATTTAACCAAAAATGTTTTAGGCTTAGTGATGCTTAAGTTTTCTGCAGATAACTCCAAGAATTTAAAATTATAGTTCGATTTTATTTATTTATTTATTTTATTAAAAATGAACAATAATCACATGACCGTCATCCACAGATTATCCGCAATATGAAAACACAGATAATCAATTTGCAAAATAGCAAATGAAATGATTGAATTTAGATAATTAACAGTTACAAAAAAATGACAGCTGAACTCAAAAATCATAACAAAATGGTAACTACTGGCAGATCAGGAAAGAATTGAATGCTATAAACTAAGAACAATACGTTAAACAAATCAAACATCTATACAATTAAAAACATTTGCAATGAACACATAAACTATTACATCAAGCACTTAAACCTACAAATATGTTGCAGATAAGTGACAACCCCAATAAATACAGACTACCCACTTATCAAAATCATTTTCCAGACTCAACCCATAAAACTTAATTACCACAACCACAAATTTTAGACAAACTTAAACGTAACGATTACCTCCTCGTGAAAACGTAGTCATAAGCAAATGGGTCTTTTAATGTTATTATTACGAGGCACATGGATAATATTTTAGATTATGAACACATAACACATAAAAACGTAACAAACTAAGAATGCAAGGAACAAATATAGGTAGATTATGGCTGATGATATAATTATGATGGTAAGAAATAAGTAACTGACCTTTAAAAATGTCCAAGTGAAGTTGCTAGTCGCAACCTGACAGGGTTCGATCTTTCAAGACTTGGCGAAGACAAATTACTAAAGAAAGTACAAAGCAAGGAAGGTGGGTGTCTGTGTTTATTATAAAAAGAGACGAAGAGACGACTCCTTAAAAAAGAGGGGACTTCATTGGGATGGATTTTACGAGTGGTTGTATTTTAAGAAGCATAAAAAATGAATGACCAAGACCTCAAAAAGAAAAAATGTAAAGACACGCAAGCTAATCTATCATAAAACTTTTTTTTTTTTTTTTTTTTAGTTCACATGTGTAATTAGCCGTAGTAACGGTACTTACCACGCGTAAAAAATATTTTTAACGCGTGATTTTTAGTGCATGATATACTCACGCGATGTATGAAGATTTGGATAATTGGGGGTGGTAACCACCGAGATTAAAAGAGAGGTGTTAAAGGGTGTTTTTTGTGTAGTAATGTATAATTTGTGTTGAAGTGGGTACTTTATGTTTAAGTTTGGAGTATAGATAGATGGTAAGGAATGTGGTGACTGTTATGAACGCAAAGGTGGTGAGGTGTGGTGAGAAGTGGAGATGATGTGGTGTTGGAGTCAAAGTAGTCACACTTCTATCATTACACCCAATCTTATAAACATTAAATTTTCACGCAATGTTAATAATCATGTATAGAGTAACCTGTCATATGCATATACATAATGTCCAGCTTAACACCTTTCATGACGTGATCACTCTTGCGAGTTGTACCAACTTGACACCAAATGTTCCTTTGTTTGCTAGAAAAAATAAATAAAAGAAAGACATTATCCTAAACAATGTAAAACATCTTGTACATTTATGGATTGAAGCAAGCATCACGAAGCTGGAACTTGAGATTTGATGAGAAGATCAAAGAATTTGGTGTTTATTGTAGTCAAGAGGAGCCGTGTGTTTATATTAGAACTGTTGAAGATAAGGTAGTCTTCCTAATCCTATATGTGGAACATATTGTTAATGAGAAACGACATTCCTATGCTCAAAGGCGTAAAATCTTGGCTAGGAAAGTGTTTCGTCATGATGGATTTAGGAGAAGCTACTTATATCGTAGGAATCAAGATCTATAGAGATAGATCTAGGTGACTTATAGGTCTTAGCTAAAGTACTTATGTAGATAAGATCTTAAGAAGATTTAATTTGCATGAGTCCAAGAAAGGTAGTTTACCTATAGCTCATAACGCACATTTGAGTGAATCTCAAAGTCCTACCACACCCCGTGAGATAGAGAGGATGAGCCGGATTTTATATGCTTCGCCAATTGAATCCATATTTTCAGTTTGGTGGGCTTAAGCCCATTAAGGGTGTTCATTGTATTTGTGTTACGGGGTGATCTGCTCAAGCTTTGAGCTTGTGAGAGAGGGAAAACAAGCTCATGGGTGTGTGATATGAGTGTAGCCTGATTGCCTTGCATCTATAGATTCATCATAAGTAATAAGAATGATATGGTGTACATATGAAATCCAAAGTTTGAGAGCCATTTCTATTGAGAAAAACTGATGTGTACTAAGTGAAATGAGTTAACTGTTTTCATAGGTGGTTCACATAACTTATGGAACGTGTGATTTATATTGATTATATGTTGTGTTAAATGAATAATAAGTGTGTATACTCATTTTTAGCTAGGTTGTAATTAGAGTGAGTGAGTTTGTAAGACATGAGCTTAACGAGACATAGGAACAAATAGGTGATAGCTTGTATGTGTTATACGAATGGAAAACATTATATGTGATCAAAAAATGACTAAGTGTGGAAAACAACTTACTACACCTTCAAAGGTGGGTAGATATCAATTGTGGAGGTGAGGGGAGGGCAAAAGAAAGTTGTAACTCGTTTCCTAGTGTACCAAAGACTTCAGAGGAGCATGTAGATAGCTTGATTGAGCTTGTGAGGCCTTGGAATCCTCCTGCTTTCTTCTCAGTATGGAACAGTGAGCACAAGAGAGTTTGTTTTACTTATACGTGAGTATAGATTGCATTGGGGTATATACAAGTGAGATAAGGTCAAGTTGGAGGGACAAAGGGAATAAACGAAGGTGATAAGGGTGTAGCTAGGCCTAGGGATACTTGAGTGAGAGTGCAAGTAGGATATACAAGTGTGTAACATTGTGTGTGTCTCGGTTTCGAGGAGGTAACGAGGCCAAGGCTTCTAGACCTTCTATTTTATTTCGTATCCTTGTAGTCTAAGACAACCAAGAAGTCTTAAAGTGTTGTGGTGTTGTGTTGTGAGTATAGGATTGGTACAAGGCACATTTGAAAATAGTGAAAACATCAAAGGGTCCGTTTGAAGTTGTAACGTGACCAAGAAATGACTTGGTGATCGAATAGGGTGTTAGGGGTGTTGTGAATGACTAGAAATGGTATTGCATGGTCCTTGAAGTTGTTTTAGGGGGTTGTGTGAGTTGAGATACCCCTAAATGTCCAAATGAGCTCAAACGTGACCAAAGTAATTAAGTATAGGTCGAATTTCTTGTTGTGATGACTTGGGAGTTTAGAAACGGATTTAGTCTAGACCATTTAGCTTAGAATGGACAATAATGAGTTTCTAATAGCCTTGGATGGTCTCATGCATGTGTGATACATTTTTGTGAAATGTTGGGTACGTTTGAATAAACTAACGAGACAAAGAAATTGTTAGGGCACATTTTTTGGTGTTGAGAGGGATATAAGACTTGTGTGACACTTAATAAGTCATATGTGAATGTTTTGAATGCAAAGAAACTAACATGGTTCGTTAAATAGGATTTTGACCAAAATTGGGCACCTTGGGAAGTCATGTGGTCTCGTTAAGTTTTGCATTATTTTTTCTGTTCATATATATGTATTTTATCAATGTATTAGTTGATCTCAATTCTTTTGAGTATGACCAATGAGGTGGTGTATTTTATTACATAGGTCGTGTGTATAGATTTTGTCACAACTCGTAATTTCAGGTCATTTTCCAAATCCCGACAATTTTACTATTCAACGGTTACTATTCATCGGTCACTATTCACCGGTCACTATTCATCATTTTACTATTCATCGTTTTCGGAGTCAGTTTGTGATTCCGAGAAGCGTTCAAAAATTTTACTATTCATGTGACACTATTCATTTCCGGAGGGAAATCACTATTCACGATTGCCGTTCATTTCATTGTAAACTGAGTTTACGAGTCTTCAAATTCGCGTAACCAATGTGGTTTTGCTGTGAATTCATGCACCCTTCATTTATGACATTTCATATAGACTGGAGTAGTCTATAAATATCATCAATAACATCATCAGTACTTTAGGCCCTACACGGATATGCATTATTTTCATTTACGTATGCTTAATTTGTAATTAACGTTACCACTCAGTTTTTACTACGAACGTATACCCAATACTCCCGACTATGATCCTAATATATTTTCATACTCATTATAATAATATAAAAATTATATTATTAATTTACCCGGTGTTTTGAAATCAATTACTATATTTCACGGTCGGAGCTTATAACTCCGTCGGTTTGCGTTATTTCAACACGATAATTATTTTAACACCCGATTCTCATCAGGAATAATATTTTACAACTTTTACAACTTCGTCATATTTTATTTCATAGCGTCATGATTTATTTTTAGTTAACTCGGTACCCGATATCCTCTAAAACTAATAATATCTAATCAATGAACACCTAAAGTCAAATTTTACTTACATAATCAACCAAACCATCACCACACCCATGCCTCCCCTTGCCTCTTTTCCTTAAAAAGGGGATCTTGCCCCCTAGTCCATATATATATACTCCATTACACCATTTTATTCATTTTATACACCAAAACAACTAGCAAACACTTTCTCCTCTTCCTTCTTTGTGTGTGTGGATCGGCCAAGAGACAACCATAAGGAGAAACCATAAACTTTTCAAGATCCAAGTGTTTATAAAGTCCTAATCATGATCTAGTGGGGTTTTGTGGTAAAAACCCTATGTTTCTTAACATAATCATCTTCAAAATCACCTCAAATATTCAAGTAAGCTTCAAGACTACTTTTGATCTTTTCATACTTTTATTTACTTTATATTTTTATGTATTTTCAAGATATGTTGGTAAAACATGCAAATATACTATGATCCATACCACTTATTGTTTATTTTTGTTTATAAACATAGATCTACAATTTTTACTAGCAATCTCATGAGATCCACCAAGATTGGTGATGTTTAGGAACCCATGACACCCTAAGAAGGTGTATGGTAGGATTGGGTACTTGTGGAGTTGATTTGAGGTAGTTTGGTTAAGATCTAAACAAGTCTTGAACTAGAAAAATTGATTTTTACAAACTATATAAAGGTTCTGTCCAAAAATGTAAAATCTGGAAAGATCAGTGGGTTTTGGGTAACTTTGGACCAAAGATTTAGAAAATACAATCCGAGACGAAACTATGGCCGAAAACGGGGATAAAATCCGAGTTACGACGAAGAAGTTATGATATTTTCAATTTTAACGACGAAAACTATTTTCTGAAAAATACCTTGCTGTCCCACGATTTTAGTGGACTGTTTCGAGGCCTAAAACTTGATCTAGCCATCCCGACTTATCAAAAATATATTAGTATACTTGATTACCTTCGCGGGGATATAAAGAACATAGAAAACGGGCTTATAACGAAAAAGATACAAGTGTTTGAAATCCGACGATACATATATTTTCCATCAGCTTTTGTATTACCATTTTTGCCGCAAAACTGTCTTTGCGAGACACCACTTTCACGGCTATTTTTCTTTATGATCGGATTAGTTTGAGTCCGAGCCGTAGTTAAGTAAAATCAAGTACTCCTAGCCTACTTTCCAAATCAATTGGCCGTTCGTCAAATAGACTTATAACGAATAAACTACGACCTCATCTATATACCCGATAAACTACATATTTTGACAGCTTTTGCTATAATAAAATTTTCTAAGTGTTGAACATAATATTTTCAAGTAACAACAATAAGAGTCGATTTTCTCATCGATCGAGACCCGTATCGCCAAAAGTTAAATGACACGACTTCAAGATATTGTTACAAGGTTTTCAAAAACGCCGAGTTTCATCACTAACCCTTAACGTACAATATTTTGCGACTCGTTTTGTGAGGCCATTTTGGGCATATTTTCAAGAAATGAAAATATTATATTTTGCGACGAAAACCTTATATTTGCCGATAGATCACCAAACAAGGATCGTGGAGTACCGTTTCAACCTATTTCCATGAAAAGTGGTTATTAACCTAACGAGACGTCAAAAACGTATTTGTCGACGATAAACGTTATTTTCAAAACTAATGAGTGGTATCGATAACATACGTATTTGCATGTGTAGCATTACTTCATTTCTTACATTAGATCATACCATTCATATTAGGTTGCGGTTAGAGATCGTGCCTCATTTCTATGTATTCATTGTTGTCATCGTAGCTATCGCACCAGGTGAGTTCATAACCCCTACTTTTACTTGTTTTACAACTGTTTTGGGGGAAGATACATGCTCCTTACTATTTGAATTCAATGCTCGTTTTACTAAAACGCATTATTCGCTTTACATAGTTGATTACTCAAATATTTTCAGCTTTATCTAAATACTTGTTGATTATCCGAGTACAATATTATTCACTTGCTACCTACTTGCTATTTACTCATGGACATGAGTGCATAAATTTAAACTATTTACTGATTGCCAAATATTGCCTAAGTTAAGGACCGGTAGCTACAATATCCTAGGTATGTTTGATTACCTAGAAGTTCTTGGGTATGTTTGATTACCTACAATATCCTAGGTATGTTTGATTACCTAGAAGTTCTTGGGTATGTTTGATTACCTACAATATCCTAGGTATGTTTGATTACCTAGAAGTTCTTGGGGATGTTTGATTTCCTACAATATCCTAGGTATGTTTGATTACCTAGAAGTTCTTGGGGATGTTTGATTTCCTACAATATCCTAGGTATGTTTGATTACCTAGAAGTTCTTGGGTATGTTTGATTACCTACAATATCCTAGGTATGTTTGATTACCTAGAAGTTCTTGGGAGCGTAACCTCCTGCATATAGCTAGAAAACCTTTTCGGTGCCTTGAACTTAGTGCAATCAATATTCTTTCCTAAACTGGTGCTCTGAAACTTTGTTTACTTAAACATATTACTTTTGGCAGTGGGTTGTAAACACACAGGTTACAAGACTCTTATGGCGGGACTTGTAACTGAGTGGATTTACGATGCCTTTGCTGGGAAATACTTGATTTCTGGAAAATACTTGTTTACCAAAAATACTTGATTACTGGAAACACTTGTTTACGGGAAATACTTGTTTACTGAACACTATGAACTCACCAGCTTTATGCTGACGTTTTAGCATGTATTTTCAGGTTTTAAGCAATGGCACGCTACTGGAGGTTTTGGCAGGGCATGGCATGGTCATAGAAGACTCTGATATTCTTATGGGGACCGTTTTAAACTATTTAAAGGGCTTACTTCCGCACTACTTTTAAAAATGTAAATTCAACATTTTTGATTAAGCTATTTTATTTTAAATGAGTCAAGTGAAAACCATTTTTGAACTTGTGTTGTAATACCAATTGAGTTACACCCCAGCTACTTGTATGCTTCCGCTGGACCCTATTCTGGGGGTGTGACAGATTGGTATCAGAGCTTTGGCTATAGCGAACTAAGTGTTTTTAAAACCTAGACTATAGCTACCTTTACGAAAACTTAACCCTATGACCGTCACGTGCCTGCCTGCCAAGATGATGCCTCATTTGTAGTTTGTTGCTGACTTAGGTGATGAGATTTGTGTCTCATTATCTGATATACTATATTCATTTATCATAGTTGATTACTATAACTATCTTTCATAAAAGCATGTTCATGTATCATATATTTCACCGCGTTATGTTTTTCCTTGCATAGTTTCATCATTTGACCTCGAGTTTGGTCACCTGCTTTTGTCTTTCAGAACGTCTTGGTACTTGTGAAGGACATGGTATTAGTATAACTGAGCTGAGTATTTTAAAATTCATGGAACCTCGGTGGAATATAGACTGGTCATCTATATTCGACCCGGGATAGTGAGATATAGGCTGACCACCTATGTCTGACTCAGAAGTGAATTTTGCAACACTAAGAATGGTTATAATAAGATTATGTCTGGATTGAATTCTCAACTCATTTCTAAATGTTTCATTCATGTGTGTGTATACTCTCGTTGTTGGAACCTTCATACTTTTCATCACTTCGTAAACCACCGATTTGAAAGCATGTCAGCTAGTCATTTTATTTCATGAACTTTCATATTTATGCACAATACACTCATATCGCAGTATTTCTTTTGTCACAATCTCATTTTGTTGCAGTTGTCACAGTCTCTTCCCTTCTCACCATCACTATCATTTCTTTTCCCCACCCCCATATATACAAAGAATTAGCTAACACTCTATAGATTCCGATGTCACTCATCCCTCACTACTCCCTATATTGATAAGTGGATATTATCAATGACCTTCCTAGGAAAGACTTTCCATACTTTCTATGAGGATGATCTCTCAGTACATTAAGACCATTCAAAACTCAACCGAAATATCAAGATATCACAAAACCATTCGAACCAATATCACTGGTCTGATCGCCAAAAATTCCAGCATCCAGAAAGTATTGGCTTGACTGAATTACAGGATTAGTTTCGATACGAGTGCTCACTAAGCAACACCATAGATATAAATCCAACCTCTTACCCAAGATTATAAATTGAACACTACCTCACCAATAGCCTTTATTCAAACATGTTAGACACCTATGCATTTGTGCATACATACAATACCTGGCTATTTTATCCTCTTAATACTTTCATTTTTTTTAAATGGATTTGCTCCAAAACTACCGTTATACAAAACATATATCTTGTAAGAAATACTTTTCTGATGCACTTATTTTGACAAAGCAAATTCCTTTCGGCTAAATCTTTTACAAAACTATTGAATGTTACAAAATTTTAAACATCGATCTTTGGTAAACCATATTATCCACCTTATGTTGAAAATTTTCCTATATTGCATAACTACTAAATTTTGAAACATCAAGAAGGATGTTACCTAAAAAAAAGCCGTTTGCTTAAACTTGTAAATTCATTTATTCGGGAAGGGTTTATGAACAAAACACAATCTCAAAACAAACTTTGAAAATCAGTCACTATATTACCTCACTTATACCTTTAAGAGTTTGTGAGTTGATGACCTATAACTTGGGGAAAATCTTAGTAATGGAGACTAAGCACCGTAGGTGGAGAAAGACTCAATTCCTGACATCCTGCGGAGGATCACAACCTTATCCTAACCTATTATTTTCAACAACACCCTTTTACGGATTTAACCCTGTAAGTCTTTCAAAACAAGATTCATGATACCCATTTCAATTATTCCTAATGAAGGAATTTGATTCACCTCAACTCCTAGCGATTTCATTAAGATCCCTTTGGAACCACTCCACCTATCATCTGTAGACCAATGGTCAGAACTTGAGATTGATTCAAACATAGGGGGATATGCCCAAATCGGGTGTGATTGACACTAGAAATGGTTGGATTAACCATTTACCATAAACCAAATTCAGTTGCAACCATAGTTATCACGCGAGCGTAGAGACTACACCATTTGAAGCACTCTATGGTTGTAGTGCCCACATCCATTGACGGATCAAAATTTTGAAAAACCCAACTCACTAGTCCAGAAAGTATTCATGGAATAACCAGGAATTTCCTGCAAATCAAGAATCAGTTACAATTTCGATAAGTTGTAAACCCTTATAATTTCAACTTCGTGGTAGAGCCATGTTGAAAGTTCTGCCTAGGAAAGGCATAATACCATTCAGAAAACTTCATAAAGTTAAACCCGATATACACTGAACCATTTACGATTTCTGACAGAGTAGGCCTAGTGGCCGTAAGACTTGAACCTTGTTAGAGCTCCGTAGCTTACACGATAAAAATCATCACCTTTTCACCAATACAACTTCAGAGACCAACACAAACTGAACTTCGGGACGAAGTTCCTTTTAAGGGGGTGAGAATGTCACAACTCGTAATTTCAGGTCATTTTCCAAATCCCGACAATTTTACTATTCAACGGTTACTATTCATCGGTCACTATTCACCGGTCACTATTCATCATTTTACTATTCATCGTTTTCGGAGTCAGTTTGTGATTCCGAGAAGCGTTCAAAAATTTTACTATTCATGTGACACTATTCATTTCCGGAGGGAAATCACTATTCACGATTGCCGTTCATTTCATTGTAAACTGAGTTTACGAGTCTTCAAATTCGCGTAACCAATGTGGTTTTGCTGTGAATTCATGCACCCTTCATTTATGACATTTCATATAGACTGGAGTAGTCTATAAATATCATCAATAACATCATCAGTACTTTAGGCCCTACACGGATATGCATTATTTTCATTTACGTATGCTTAATTTGTAATTAACGTTACCACTCAGTTTTTACTACGAACGTATACCCAATACTCCCGACTATGATCCTAATATATTTTCATACTCATTATAATAATATAAAAATTATATTATTAATTTACCCGGTGTTTTGAAATCAATTACTATATTTCACGGTCGGAGCTTATAACTCCGTCGGTTTGCGTTATTTCAACACGATAATTATTTTAACACCCGATTCTCATCAGGAATAATATTTTACAACTTTTACAACTTCGTCATATTTTATTTCATAGCGTCATGATTTATTTTTAGTTAACTCGGTACCCGATATCCTCTAAAACTAATAATATCTAATCAATGAACACCTAAAGTCAAATTTTACTTACATAATCAACCAAACCATCACCACACCCATGCCTCCCCTTGCCTCTTTTCCTTAAAAAGGGGATCTTGCCCCCTAGTCCATATATATATACTCCATTACACCATTTTATTCATTTTATACACCAAAACAACTAGCAAACACTTTCTCCTCTTCCTTCTTTGTGTGTGTGGATCGGCCAAGAGACAACCATAAGGAGAAACCATAAACTTTTCAAGATCCAAGTGTTTATAAAGTCCTAATCATGATCTAGTGGGGTTTTGTGGTAAAAACCCTATGTTTCTTAACATAATCATCTTCAAAATCACCTCAAATATTCAAGTAAGCTTCAAGACTACTTTTGATCTTTTCATACTTTTATTTACTTTATATTTTTATGTATTTTCAAGATATGTTGGTAAAACATGCAAATATACTATGATCCATACCACTTATTGTTTATTTTTGTTTATAAACATAGATCTACAATTTTTACTAGCAATCTCATGAGATCCACCAAGATTGGTGATGTTTAGGAACCCATGACACCCTAAGAAGGTGTATGGTAGGATTGGGTACTTGTGGAGTTGATTTGAGGTAGTTTGGTTAAGATCTAAACAAGTCTTGAACTAGAAAAATTGATTTTTACAAACTATATAAAGGTTCTGTCCAAAAATGTAAAATCTGGAAAGATCAGTGGGTTTTGGGTAACTTTGGACCAAAGATTTAGAAAATACAATCCGAGACGAAACTATGGCCGAAAACGGGGATAAAATCCGAGTTACGACGAAGAAGTTATGATATTTTCAATTTTAACGACGAAAACTATTTTCTGAAAAATACCTTGCTGTCCCACGATTTTAGTGGACTGTTTCGAGGCCTAAAACTTGATCTAGCCATCCCGACTTATCAAAAATATATTAGTATACTTGATTACCTTCGCGGGGATATAAAGAACATAGAAAACGGGCTTATAACGAAAAAGATACAAGTGTTTGAAATCCGACGATACATATATTTTCCATCAGCTTTTGTATTACCATTTTTGCCGCAAAACTGTCTTTGCGAGACACCACTTTCACGGCTATTTTTCTTTATGATCGGATTAGTTTGAGTCCGAGCCGTAGTTAAGTAAAATCAAGTACTCCTAGCCTACTTTCCAAATCAATTGGCCGTTCGTCAAATAGACTTATAACGAATAAACTACGACCTCATCTATATACCCGATAAACTACATATTTTGACAGCTTTTGCTATAATAAAATTTTCTAAGTGTTGAACATAATATTTTCAAGTAACAACAATAAGAGTCGATTTTCTCATCGATCGAGACCCGTATCGCCAAAAGTTAAATGACACGACTTCAAGATATTGTTACAAGGTTTTCAAAAACGCCGAGTTTCATCACTAACCCTTAACGTACAATATTTTGCGACTCGTTTTGTGAGGCCATTTTGGGCATATTTTCAAGAAATGAAAATATTATATTTTGCGACGAAAACCTTATATTTGCCGATAGATCACCAAACAAGGATCGTGGAGTACCGTTTCAACCTATTTCCATGAAAAGTGGTTATTAACCTAACGAGACGTCAAAAACGTATTTGTCGACGATAAACGTTATTTTCAAAACTAATGAGTGGTATCGATAACATACGTATTTGCATGTGTAGCATTACTTCATTTCTTACATTAGATCATACCATTCATATTAGGTTGCGGTTAGAGATCGTGCCTCATTTCTATGTATTCATTGTTGTCATCGTAGCTATCGCACCAGGTGAGTTCATAACCCCTACTTTTACTTGTTTTACAACTGTTTTGGGGGAAGATACATGCTCCTTACTATTTGAATTCAATGCTCGTTTTACTAAAACGCATTATTCGCTTTACATAGTTGATTACTCAAATATTTTCAGCTTTATCTAAATACTTGTTGATTATCCGAGTACAATATTATTCACTTGCTACCTACTTGCTATTTACTCATGGACATGAGTGCATAAATTTAAACTATTTACTGATTGCCAAATATTGCCTAAGTTAAGGACCGGTAGCTACAATATCCTAGGTATGTTTGATTACCTAGAAGTTCTTGGGTATGTTTGATTACCTACAATATCCTAGGTATGTTTGATTACCTAGAAGTTCTTGGGTATGTTTGATTACCTACAATATCCTAGGTATGTTTGATTACCTAGAAGTTCTTGGGGATGTTTGATTTCCTACAATATCCTAGGTATGTTTGATTACCTAGAAGTTCTTGGGGATGTTTGATTTCCTACAATATCCTAGGTATGTTTGATTACCTAGAAGTTCTTGGGTATGTTTGATTACCTACAATATCCTAGGTATGTTTGATTACCTAGAAGTTCTTGGGAGCGTAACCTCCTGCATATAGCTAGAAAACCTTTTCGGTGCCTTGAACTTAGTGCAATCAATATTCTTTCCTAAACTGGTGCTCTGAAACTTTGTTTACTTAAACATATTACTTTTGGCAGTGGGTTGTAAACACACAGGTTACAAGACTCTTATGGCGGGACTTGTAACTGAGTGGATTTACGATGCCTTTGCTGGGAAATACTTGATTTCTGGAAAATACTTGTTTACCAAAAATACTTGATTACTGGAAACACTTGTTTACGGGAAATACTTGTTTACTGAACACTATGAACTCACCAGCTTTATGCTGACGTTTTAGCATGTATTTTCAGGTTTTAAGCAATGGCACGCTACTGGAGGTTTTGGCAGGGCATGGCATGGTCATAGAAGACTCTGATATTCTTATGGGGACCGTTTTAAACTATTTAAAGGGCTTACTTCCGCACTACTTTTAAAAATGTAAATTCAACATTTTTGATTAAGCTATTTTATTTTAAATGAGTCAAGTGAAAACCATTTTTGAACTTGTGTTGTAATACCAATTGAGTTACACCCCAGCTACTTGTATGCTTCCGCTGGACCCTATTCTGGGGGTGTGACAGATTTCAAATAAATTGATCAAAGTAAATGAGTGTGTGTGTGTGTGTATTCGTATAATACATAGGTGTTTAGATTGGGCTTAGGTGATGGGCTCATGAATAGCGAACCCATGTGTTTTGTAATAAGGATCTGTTTGGCTTGTTTTGTGTTTAGATTCATGGGCTTAAGTGTTGGTGGGGCCAATTGAGTGTAATTAGCTTAAATTGGCTATGTGGGGCCCACTGTGAGAAAAGTGGGACCCAGGGGGTTGCGAGTGTACTGTGGTGTGTGAGTGATCAAAACTAATCTAGAGTTTGATTTGTACATAATCAAGGATATTGTGATTTGTGTGAGAGCTTGTTTCAGTGATAAATGTAAATCACACAACATATACAGATTCATAGTTGCATAGTGTAAACAAAAGTTTTAAATTTTGCCTAAAAATGGGTGTGTGGACAGTAATTCATAATTAACTTGTGATTAGTGTTTATTAGTGATTGTGGATTTTTACAGGGTATTACACGGATGGATAACTCATGTATTTCTAGGAGGCAAGTAAAATGGTTGTTGCTAGATGACTACTTTTCAGTCTTAATTACTTAGAAGTTATATACATGCCAAGTGGGAATTTGTAGGATTATGGCTCATAAAAGAATCCATTGAATAAACAAAGCCAAAATATGCAATCAAGCTTACACGATGTTCATAGAAGTTGGTATAGTTTTTTAGTCATAACTCCTTCATCCGAGCTCCAATTTAATTGAATCAAAAGGCCACGGAAAGGGAAAAGGAGATTCAATCATAGAGTGTACATGACGTATCCATTTTGAGGTATACGTTGTGATGAGGCGAAATTTTTTACGCTTTTAAGGGGTCATTTAAGCCTTAAGTCGTGATAATATGATCAATTATTACCTTAAATCATTCCTTTTGTCATTTTAAGTACTTTTGAAGAGAATTCTGGAAAAAGAAGCATTATGGACGTTTTAGAGCAAAAAGTGAGGAAAACGACAAAGTTAAGAATCCATGCTGGAATTTACACTTGACGGCGCTAGAAGACAATTTGGGTATTTGCACGTGACGGCGTCACCCTATACCAGAAGTAGGCCATTACGTGTATTCTCTAAAGCATGACGGCCCAGAACTCTTACAAAGTGACGGCGTCAAGAAGTTGGATTGGGCGACAAGAAACCCTAGCCGCGGCGAGATGACGGCGTCAACCATCAAAAGATGACGCCATCACCCTTGTAAATCTACATATAGTTTTTGATTTTCATTTATTAGAGTGTAACTTTGGAGAAGAACTTTTTGGTGGAACACACACACAAACCCTAGTACAAATTTCAGAGGTTTTCAAGGGTTTCATACCCTTGTCTCTTCCATGTTCAATTAAAGATAAGTAATCCATCAATCATTCAATATGTCTATGTGTTGTTCGATTCTATCTTATGCTTTTCTTTCTTTTAACATGCTAGGCTAGGTTTATTTGTGTTTGCTTAGATGTAATGAAACCTAGTTATTGATTATTGATTGATGGTTTGTTATTAGTTGTTGTTGGGTGATTGATAATCGATGTTAGGCTTAAGAAAACTGGCTAATCTCCTATACGGTAACTTGCTTGAACGTCTTAAGAGACATGAATCGGATGTATACTACGATTTTAATGGTTGTATTTAATACGTAAGTGACTATTAAGGAGACCATAGTAAGGATACTTAACGTGTCGCCATAGGAAGAGATAAAAGCTTATAGAGTTGGGGAAGATCGTACACGGCCCCACAAATGGTATTAAGGAATGCAACCCGTTACCCACGCAATTGTAACAAGCTTATTGATGAGATGAAAAGTGTTATGCTTTTAAGGGGTCATTTAAGCCTTAAATCATGATTATATGATCAAATATTAGCTTAAATCGTTCCTTTTGTCATTTTAGGTACTTTTGAGAAGAAATCTGGAAAAGGAAGCATTTTGGACGTTTTTGGAGCGAAAAAGTGAAGAATACGACAAAGTCTCAAATTATGCTGGAAACAGTACCTGATGGCGTCACACCTTACTAGGTGACGGCGTCATGTGTTGACAAAGAGATGGATATGAAGTTTACACGAGACGCGCCAGAAAGAATTTGGAGGTTAAAGATTGACGGCGTCACCCTTTGAGACACCTAGACCATCACGTATTGGAGTAAAAGGAGACGGCCCAGAAGACCTTACAAGGTAACGGCGTCAAAGATGGATCTAGGAAATCCAAGAGTTAGTTTGGCGGCGAGTTGATGGCGTCAAGGGCTATAACGTGACGCCGTCAAGTTGTGAAATCTATATATACTTTTCTAATTTTCATTCATTATGTGTGGAACTTTAGGGAGAACTTTTGGGAGAAGTTAGGGATAAACCCTAGGTCAAATTTTACACTCTTTGTAAGGGTTTTTCACCCTTATTTCATCCATGCTTAATTAAAGATAAGTCTTCCATTAATCATTCAATATGTCTATTTGTTGTTTGATTCTATCTTATGCTTGTCTTTACATTAACATGCTAGGCTAGGTTTGTGTTGTGTTTGCTTAGATGTAATGAAACCTAACTATTGATTATTGATTGATGGTTTGTTATTAATTGTTGTTGGATGAATGATATCAATGTTAGGCTTAAGAAAACTGGCTAATTTCCTATTGGTAACCTGCTTGATGTCTTAAGAAACATGAATCGGATGTGCACTACGATTAATTGGTTGTGTTTAATGCATAATAGAATATTAATGAGGCCATGATAGGATACTTAACGTGTCATCATATGAAGAGATAGGATCTTATAGAGTTGGGGAAGGACGTTCACGCCCCCACGAATGATATTAAGGAATACAACCCGTCATCCACGCAATTGTAACAAACTAATCAATCAATGAAAGATAGCTAGGGAGTAGTGAAACCTAAGTAAACACGTTTATCTCCATATTTGAAGTTTCACACACATTCATTTTCTTGTTATTTTATTTTTATTGCATTTGTAGTTATTTGGGTTAGTTGACTAGCAACTAATTTCGCCCACTCCTTCAAAACCTGAGAATTTTACTTGCTTTCCATTAAAAATAAAAATACAAAAAGAATCATCCCTCACCTCTAGACCTAGTTTAGATCATTTTCAATCCTAACGAACACTATTCGCTGTGGAGAACGATCAATCCCCTGGTACTTACCACTACACTATACTACATCGGTCAGGTACACTTGCCTGGCGGAGATTGTAAGCTTCTCAAGATCCCTTGAGAAATAAAACTTTTGTGTAACAATCCAAATCGCATCAAAGTTTTTGGCGCCGTTGCCGGGGAATAGTTATTGTTTAGGTTGAATTTTATTTTTATTAGGTCTACTAATTAGATTCCTTTCTAGTGAGATTTTTATAGGTTTTCTTTAATCTATCTTTTTCTTTGTTCCTTTGTTCGTAACCATTGCCATCCGACATCATGGAAGGTGGTAATATCTTTGACCCTACCAACCCACCACAACAAAACCCACCACAACCAAACCAACCTCCTAGAGCCCGCACTTTAGGAGAGTACTCCCGACCGAGCCACCAAGGCTATCGAAACACCATTGAGCTCACTCTAGGAGCCAATGTGTCTCCCTTGCGATCCGACACCATCCGGTTGGTGCAAAGCGGATGTGCATTCCATGGAATTCGTTCCGAAGATCCAAATCAACACCTCAAGGATTTTCTTAAAATCGTAGATTCCATAGACCTTGATGTTGAAACTCGAGAGACTACCCGATTGCGTCTCTTCCAATTCTCTCTACGTGACTAAGCTAGTTTATGGCTTGAGTGTTTACCGGCGGGATCCATCACATCTTGGGATGATCTCACTTCTCGTTTTCTTGCTCAATTTTTCCCACCGGGAAGAACCACAAAGTTAAGGAATGACATCTTGATGTTCCAACAATGTCAAGGCGAAACTCTTTACGAAGCATGGACTCGTTTCAAGGACTTACTTCAAAAAGTCCCTCATCATGGCATAGATCTTTGGCTCCAAGTCCAAATCTTCTATGACCACATCAATCTCTCCACGAGGCAAACCATTGACCAAGCGGCTGGTGGTAGGCTACGTGATCGAAGTGCGGAAGAATCATGGGAACTCATAGAAGATCTTGCTCTCTATGACAACGAAAGTTGAAATGATCCCCGTGATTTGAACAAAACGGTCAAGGCAATATCTTTGCCTACGAATAATTCTAGCACTCCTGACCATAGGATCATGGAACTTGAAGACCAAGTCAAGTTTCTAATGAAATCCTACGAGGCTCCAAAACCTTCAAGCCAAGTGAACAAAATTACTTCTTTATGTGAATATTGTAGTGGTCCCCATGACACTCGTGATTGCATGGAACTCCCTGAACAAGCTTTTGCGGAATACGCATCCTCGCGAACTGACAGAGCAGGAGACAAGTGGTACACTTTCAAACCCAAGCCAAACCCTTATGGTGATTCATACAACCCCTCTTGGAAAAATCACCCAAACTTTAGGTGAAACAAAACCAAAACACATCTCAAAACAATTCTTCCAATCCACCTACTCGTTTTCAATCAAACGGTTCATCCTCAAACCGTACTTTCAACAACAATCCTTCCAACAACTATGGTAGTACCAACAATTTTGAAGGATTGATGTCCAAATTTATGGCATCTCAAGAAGCTCGTATGGCTAAGTTTGAATCCAAATTCAATCAACAACAACGGAGATGACCAATAAAATTGACAACTTGTTGAAAGCTCTTAACAACCAAGTGTTGACCACACCGAATACGGACACTAGGAATACTAGTAGTGGAACCCAAATTAAGGACCCCTCATCATCCAAACACGTCCACTTTGTCAATGTTGTCACTATTAAGCCAATTGATAAAAATAGGGAAAAAGATGATAAAGATGAAGTTGGAATGGATAGTGAATCTAAGAATGGGGTCAAGGAAGTTGAGGATAATGAGGAAGAGAAGGTAGAGGCAAAAGAAAATGTAGAGAACTACTTCGATAGGTTACCTACCAAGGACGAATGTGCATACCATAGGGATTTATTCGATGACCCCGAGACACCATACATCCTAGGTTTACCAATCATCAAAGCGGGCGATCCCTCTAATATCAATATACCATGCAACATTGGGCATGTGCATGTGTGGAAAGCCTACATCAATCTTAAATCTCCCATAAACATTATGACTAGGATCCTTTATAATTAGATAATGAAAAAGCAACTCGGACCTAGGATATTTTCCATCACGGGTTGGATGAGTAACTTTGTAGGAAGAGTATAGGGATTGCACATTCTTGTAGGAAATTTTACGTACGTTACCGACTTTGTGATTGTAGAGGATATTCGTCTGGTAATAGATAGTTGCTTAACTCAAGTAGTGCTTGGAAAGCCATTTGTTGAAGTCTCTAAAATGGACTATAACCCGTCCTTATGGATAGTTAGGTTCATGGAAGAAATCAATGAGATAGCCTACCAAATGCCATATAAGATAGAGCAATACCGGCTTTTATCAGACCTTGAGAAGGAGCATAAGCAAGCAGTCTACTATAGGAATGATGAGGATAGACGTAGAGGAGTAGACCATGTAATGAAAAAAAAAATACTTGGCTTCTACAAAGAATGCTTGCAACTAGGTCCGGAATATAAGACCAAACCAGAGGATGACCTAGAGACCGTGACCAATGATGAGGTCACATAATAGGCATGACTTTGAGTCTAGCTACAAGACTCGTTAATAAAGAAAAGCGCTTCTTGGGAGACAACCCAAGCTTTTTATTTGTTTGCTTGTTTGTTTATTTGCTTTATTTGCTTCCGTATGTATGTTCTTTTTTCTATTGTTTATAATTCATGTTTCAAATGAAATTGTGAAAATGCTTTATTTTATTTTTAACTTCGTCTTAATTACATATAAAGGTATTTTGCAAAAGATAAGTGTAAGGAAAATCCAAATTTGTTTTCAAAGAACGAATTGAACATGAACAATAACAATGAGATATCGACATATATATTAGTACTTGTTTGAGTCAAATGCTTGTATCGAGTCGTAATGATATTTTGCAGGAATTCCAGGAATTAAGGTATAGGTTTTTCTAGAAATTTTCCAGAAACTAAACATAAAATTTCTGTCAGATCAATTCTGACGGCGTCAGCAATTAAAACATGACGACGTCAGGTACAAATTTTCTGAAAATTTTTGCAAGTTTTGTTTTTCTGCCGGAATTGTAAAGTTTTTTTAAATCTTTAACTTATAAACTCCAGGAATCTGCAAACATTCATTCCACAAGAATTATATATTTATTTGCTTTTTAGGATTTTATTTTATATAGATCCTACCGTCGATGTTACATTAGGTTTTTTGTCTGTTTTCTCAGGTTTAACAGGTTATATTGGATAAGAAGATGTACATGGATGGTCAAGTCTTTGAGCATCAAGTTTCATGTTTTTGGCGTTGCTTTAGTCTTGAAGTTGTTACATTCTCTTGGAAGAGGATTTAACTATGTTACCAAATTATCCACACCGAACGAATCACGGGAGTATTTGTTTCATTCTTTCATTTTCTTTACTTTTACATCTTTTAATTGAACATTGGGGACAATGTTCAGCTTAAGTGTAAGGGGGTAAATAAAGATACCTTAGAGAATACCATGACACTTGATTTTTGTTTGTTTAATAGTAGATGCGTAATAAAACTGAGAGAAATATTTGTTAGGGGAATATTAGCACCAAATTTAAAATTTTTTGCAACATATAGGAGTGAAACTTTAGTCCTAATAAGCGTCTCATGGATAGGAGTTATATGACTAGCACAAAAACCGTACCACTTATGAATAAGGTAGTGACCATCCGAGTATTAGATTAATTGACTAATGTGCCAGCGATCTAGTATATGACTTGGTGACCATCTGTTATACAAATAACACGCCAACGATCCAAGAAGTGCACTAGTGACCATCCGTTAGTTGAAGCATCAAAGACTCGTGCCAGCGATCTACTAAATTTATATAGGTGAGGTTCGCCCCTAGACAAAGCCTTAGTGCTTATGAGTGTACCAGTAGCACTTAGATTCTAGAACTTGCGTTAGTGATTCATTCCAAGACCACAAGTGAGACTACATTCGTGTAGTTAGATTTGGCATTAGGATAACCCATGTTTTTACGCCTATGTTTTATATATAATTACAATGATGATGCGTGGGAATTGCACCAGGCTTTAACTCTCGAGAGATCTCGAGAAGCTTAAAACCCCCACCAGGCAGTGTACCTGATCGTTGTAGTATAGTATAGTGACAAGTACCGGGGGATTGATCGTTCAACTCAGGAATAGTGTCGCTAGGATTAGAAAGCCTAAAAACTAGGTCTAGAGGTGAGGGATGATTCTTTTTGTGTTTTTATATTTTATGAAAGCAAATAAAATTCTCGGGTATTGGAAGAGTGGGCGGAATTAGTTGCTAGTCAACTAACCCAATAACTACAGATGCAATCAAAATAAAATAACAAAAATGAAAATAAACTAATTTAACTAGTGGTGTGAGCAATATATGGGAGAATTATGTTTACTTAGATTTCACTACTCCCTATATATCTTTTACAGGTTAATTACTTGTTACAGTTGCGTGGATGACGAATTGTATTCCTTAATACCATTCATGGGGTGGCGTACTTACTTCCCCAATTCTATAAGCTCCTACTTCACTCCTATGTCGAGCCGGCTAAGAAGCTCCTAACATGGGATCACTAGAATTCGCTCATGCATTAAATACAACCATAAAAACCTAGTACACATCGGTTCATGTTTCTTAAGATGTTCAAGCAAGTTACACAATGGAGATTTGCCAGTTTTCTTAAGCCTAACATTGAATCATTCATCCATTACAACTATAAACAAGCAATCAACCTATAATCAACATCTAGGTTTCATTACATCTAAGCAAACACACAATAGATCTAGCCTAGCATGTTATAAGCAAGACAAGCATAAGATATATTCAAACAACACATAGACATATTGAATGAATTGAAAGAAAACTTATCTCAATTGAACATGAAGGGTTTCAAGGGGTGAAAACCCTTGAAAATACTGTTACAAACGAGCTAGGGTTTATAAAGTTCGACCCTAATATTCTCCACACAAGTTCCTCTCTAATGAATGAAAAATAGAAAAGTATATATAGATTTTAGGAGGTGACGGCGTCAAGAGGAAAAATCTGACGCCGTCATCTCGCCGCCAATAAAGTTCTCAGACTGCCTAGATCCATAGCTGACGCCGTCATGTGTAATTCTGCTCTGGGCCGTCACCACATTTACTCTTGACGCCCTTGTGCTGACGCTGTCGCGTTTTCTCTGGGCCGTCATACATTTTGCTCTTGACGCCGTCATAAAATTCTTCTTGACACCGTCATCTACTGTTCCCAGCAAGGAAAATTAAGACTTTGCCGTTTTCTTCACTTTTGTGCTCCAAAAACGTCCAAAATGCTTCCTTTTCCAAAATTCACTCCCAAAGTACCTAAAATCACAAAAGGAACGATTTAGGACAATATTTGATCAAATAAATTCCAATTCTGGCTTAAATGACCCCCTAAAAATGGTTCATTTTTCGCCTCATCATATACCCTTACACTTGAGATTTGCTTGTCCTCAAGCAAATGCGCTTTTATTCTAATCAAAATACAAGTTAGGGGTCATTTAACACTAATATAAAAGTAATTACAACAAATAATCGTTCCACTAAAGACCAAAGACAAGCACGGAGGTCATACACTAGCACCTCACAAATAGTGTTTAGATACTCACATCTCTCGGGTGTAATAAAGTATATATCACAATATGGAAATAGAGAACATCTTTCACTACCTGTCATAACAAAATAGATTACCATAGGCTTGGGAAATGATCAAACCTCCATCACATGGCGTAAGTACCTAGGATAAACTATCAAAGAGGTCTTTCAAAGGGTTGTAATGTTATGTGTAGGGATATGGAATACACGGTTTTGTTGGATATAGGCAATCTTTACTGGTGGCGAGTTAATCATCTCGGTTAATTACATGTACAATATGGCGTTGCTAAGCCAAAACTAGACTCGACTTAAGCTAATAAATCAAAAATAACAAAAACATAAAACAAACATAGAATGAAACGGGATGGTAGTCCGTATGTTTTTTCTCTTTTTTTTTCTATTTTTTTTTTCTTTTTCTTTATTTTTTCGATTTTTTTTATTTTTTTTTTTTATTTTTTTTTGCATACACTTACCCTACCATCCAAAATAATACATCATCGGGAATGAACATTCCCCTTACACTTGAATTTTTACATGCTTTACAAAAAACTAATCTAATGACTCGAATTAAGATAATCAAAACACTTGGAGTACTTTTTAAGATTAATGCACATATGGGGGTAATAATAAGATGTTCTTCCCCATTACTCCATAACACAAGTACTTTAACCATGAGTCCCAATCGTCCCAAAACAATATATACAAGGATATGACTCGACTTAGCAACCATGTAAACAATTAGATAATTAACTAAGGGTTTAAACATATAACAATAATGCACTAAAGATGAGTGCATACACGGAAGGCTAAGGCGATTTGGTTGTACATTTAAGTGGGGTGTAACAAATTCTTCCTTTAAGTAGGATGCTTAAAGTTAGAAACGAAAAGATAGGCTCGGAGGGGTGTACTGGGGGTTTCGTGTACTAAAAATGAGTACAACGCTAAGGGTGTGGGAAAAATTAATTGACTTAACTAGCCAAGTAGTATGACTTAAATGGTCAAGTAATTATGATACAGGTTTAACACAAGGGTGATCCTAATGCCTCTTATCATGTAGTAAATCCTACTACACGAATGTAGTCTCACTAGCGGTCTCGGGATGCATCACTAATGCAAGTTCTAGAATCTAAATGCTACCGGTACACTCATAAGCACTAATAGTAAATGCTTTTCCTATCAAATCTAAATGCGAACCTCACATATTTGGGTGGAAAATTTTTTTGAATGATATGGTTTTGTGCTAGTCATACGACTCCTATCCTTGAGACGCTTGCTATGGCTAAAGTTTCACTCCTAAATGTTGTAAAAAAAATAAATTTGGCGCTAAAATTACACTAACAAGTATTTCTCATAGTTTTATTACACACCTACCATCAAACAAACAAACTCAAGTGAAAGTGTATCTATAAGGTATCATCATTTTACCCTCCCCTTACACTTACGACATTGTCCCCAATATTCAAGTAAAGAATGTAAAAGTAAAACAGGTAAAAGAATGAAATCAAATACTCCCCTGATTCGCTCGGTATGGATAATATGGTAACCAGGTTAGATTTTCCTCCAAGAAAATGAACAATCAAGGCTTCCCTTCCAGAATATAAATCATCTTCTTGTCATACATAACCTGTTAAACCTGAGAAAACAAACAAGGCAACCTCGCGTAAAATCGACGACAATCTATATATGCTAACAAATCCTAGAAAACAAAATAAGATATAATGCTTGTGGAATGATGTTTGCAGATTTCCTGGAGATTATAAAACTAAAGATTCAACAAAAACCTTAAGACTCCGTTAGAAAAACAAAACTGGTAGAATTTCCAGATTTTTTACACGTGACTGATACGTGGGAATCGCACCAGGTTTACCTCTCAAGGGATCTTGAAAAGCTTACAACCCCCACCAGGCAGTGTACCTGATCGTTGTAGTATAGTATAGTGACAAGTACCGGGGGATTGATCGTTCAGCTAGGAATAGTGTCGCTAGGATTAGAAAACCTAATTACTAGTGCTAAAGATGACGGAAGATTATTTTTGTGTTTTAATATTTTTTGGAAAGCAAGTAAATATCTCGGGTTTTAAGGATTTGGGCGGAATTAGTTGCTAGTCAACTAACCCAATACTAAGATGCAATCAAAATAAAAATACTAGAAATGAAAATAAAACTAAATTAACTAAGGTTGTGAGCAATATGTGGAGAAAATGTGTTTACTTAGATTTCAATACTCCCTAGACATCTTTTACACGTTAATTACTTGTTATAGTTGCGTGGATGACGGATTGTATTCCTTAATACCATTCATGGGGTGGCGCACTTACTTCCCCAATCCTATGAGTGCCTACTTCACTCCTATGTCGAGCCGTTAAAAACTCCTAACATGGGATCATTAGAATTTACTCATGCATTAAATACAACCAATAAAACCTAGTGCACATCGGTTCATGTTTCCTAAGACATTCAAGCATGTTACCAATTGGAGATCTGCCAGTTTTCTTAAGCCTAACATCGAAATCATTCACCCAATACAACCATAAACAAGTAATCAACACATAATTAACATCTAGGTTTCATTAGATCCAAGCAAACACAAGATAGATCTAGCCTAGCATGGTGAAATCAAGACAAGAACAAGATATAGACAACCAACACATAGACATATTGATTGAATTAAAAGAATACTTATCTCAATTACACTTGTAAGGTTTCAAGGGCTGAAAACCCTTGAAAACCTGTAAAAATCGTATAAAGTTCGGCCTTAGGGTTTCTCCAAAACTTCCTCCCTTTATGTGTAAAAATTAGAAAACTATATATAGGAAATAGGGTCTGACGGCATCAAGAACAAATTTGTGACGCCGTCACCTCGCCGCCAAAATACTTCTCGGACTGCCTTGATCTACTTCTGACGTCGTCAAGTGTTACGTGTTTCCAGGCCGTCATGCATTTTACTCTTGACGCCCTACCTTGTGACGCCGTCAATTCTGTATTGGGTCGTCATGGAAAGTCATGGAATTACTCTTGACGCCGTCAAGAATTTCTTCTTGACGCCGTCACCTACTGTTCCCAGCTTGGAAAATTGAGACTTTGCCATTTTCTTCACTTTTATGCTCCAAAAACATCCAAAATGCATTCTTTTCCAGATTTCACTCCCAAAGTACCTAAAATCACAAAAGGAACGATTTAGGACAATATTTGATCAAATAAATTCAATTCCGGGCTTAAATGACCCCCTAAAAGTGGTTCATTTTTCGCCTCATCATATACCCTTACACTTGAGATTTGCTTGTCCTCAAGCAAATGCGCTTTTATTCTACTCAAAATACAAGTTAGGGGTCATTTAACACTAATATAAAAAGTAATTACAACAAATAATCGTTCCACTAAAGACCAATAGACAAGCACGGAGGTCATACACAAGCACCTCACAAATAGTGTTTAGATACTCACATCTCTCGGGTGTAATAAAGTATAAATTACAATATGGAAACGGAAGACTCACTACCTGTCATAGAAAAATAGATTGCCATAGGCTTGGGAAAGGATCAAACCTCCACCACATGGCGTAAGCACCTAGGATAAACTATCAAAGAGGTCTTTTAAAGGGTTGTAACGTTAGGTGTAGGGATATGAAATACACGGTTTTGTTGGATAAAGGCAATCTTTACTGGTGGCGAGTTAACAATCTTAGTTAATTACATGTACAACATGGCGTTGTTAAGCCAAGACTAGACTCGACTTAAGCTAATAAATGAAAAATAACAAAAATATAAAATGAACATAGAATAAAAAGGGATGGTAGTCCGTATGTTTTTTCTCTTTTTCTTTTTCTATTTTTTTCTTTTTTCTTTCTCTTGATTTTTTTTTTCGATTTTTTTTTTCGACATACACTCTTACCCTACCATCCAAAATAATACATCATAGGGGATGAGAATTCCCCTTACACTTGAATTTTTACATACTTTACAATAAACTATTCTAATGACTCGAATTAAGAAAATCAAAACACTTGGAGCACTTTTAAGATTAACGCACATATGGGGGTAATAAATGATGTTCTTCCCCATTACTCCATAAAATAAGTACTTTACCCATGAGTCCCAATCGTCCCAAAACATTATGTACAAGGATATGACTCGACTTAGCAACCATGTAATCAATTAGATAGTTAACTTAGGGTTTAACAAATAACAATAATGCACTAAAAATGAGCGCATACACGGAAGGCTAAGGCGATTTGGGTGTACATTTAAATGGGGTGTAACAAATTCTTCCTTTAAGTAAGATGCTTAAAGTTAGAAACGAAAAGATAGGCTCGGAGGGGTGTACTAGGGGTTTCGTGTACTAAAAATGACTACAACGCTAAGGGTGTGGGAAAAATTAGTTGACTTAAGTAGTCAAGTAATATGACTTAAATGGTCAAGTAATTATGATACGGGTTTAATACAAGGGTGATCCTAATGCCTCTTATCATGTAGTAAATCCTACTACACGAATGTAGTCTCACTAGCGGTCTCGGGATGCATTACTAACGCAAGTTCTAGAATCTAAATGCTACCGGTACACTCATAAGCACTAATAGTAAAAGCTTTTCCTATCAAATCTAAAGGCGAACCTCACATATTTGGGTGGAAAATTTTTCTGAATATACGGTTATGTGCTAGTCATACAATCTCCTATCCATGAGACGCTTGCTATGGCTAAAGTTTCACTCCTAAATGTTGTAAAAAATTTTAAATTTGGTGCTAAAATTGCACTAACAAGTATTTCTCATAGTTTTATTACGCATCTACCGTTAAACAAAGCAAACTCAAGCGAAAGTGCATATGTAAGGTATCATCTTTTTACCCTCCCCTTACACTTAAGATGAACATTGTCCCCAATGTTCAAGTAAAGAATGTAAAAGTGAAAAAGTAAAAAAAAAATGAAATCAAATACTCCCCTGATTCGCTCGGTATGGATAATTAGGTGGCCAGGTTAGATCTTCCTCCAAGAAAATGAACAATCAAAGCTTCCCTTCCAGAATATAAATCATCTTCTTGTCATACATAACCTGTAAATCCTGAGAAAATAGACAAGACAACCTCGCATAAAATCGGCGGCATCCTATATAAGTTTCTAAATCCTAGAAAACAAAGTAAGATATAATGCTTGTGGAATGAAGTTTGCAGACTTCCTGGAGATTATAAAACTTAATAATTCACAAAACCATAAGACTCCGTTAGAAAAACAAAACCGGTAAAATTTCCAGATTTTTACACGTGACGCCGTCAGGATTGACCTGCAGAAATTCTTATGTTAAGTTTCCGGAAAATTTCTGGAAAAACTTGGTTCTACTTCCTGGTAAATCCTCCAAAACTTCATTATGACTCAATACAAGCATTTGACTCTAACAAATACGAATATACATGTCCATTTAATATTGTGGATAATCATGATCGGTTTGTTTCTTAAAAACATATTTGGGGTTTCCCCTTACACTTATCTTTTGCAAAAATACCTTTAGGTGGAGTTAAGACTAGGCCAAAACAACAAAGTAAAGTATTTCCACTTTTTAGTTGAGAAACATGATCTACCAACAATAAAAATAAAACATGCATACGGAAGCAAATAACAAACAAACAAACAAAATAAAAATCACACAAAGCATGGGTTGCCTCCCAAGAAGCGCTTTTCTTTATTTACGAGTCTTGTAGCTAGACTCAAGGTCATGGGTTCCTACGTTACTTCATCATTGGTTTTACTTTCTAGGTCGTCTTCTAAACCAGTATCGCTTTCATAGTGTAAGTACTTCGGGTCTTCGAACTCGAAGACATCTTTTCGATACTTAGAATCAAGCTTACTAACATCCTTAAAGAATCCACAAGATAAATCAGCAGTGTTCTTACATCCTCTTCTAACATCTTCATCACACAAAATAAGTTGTGAACTTATCCTATCAAGCCCGTCACAATCGATTTCCCTAAGGTCTTTTCTTTTGTACGGCGTTTGATATGAAACCCTCCTGATTCCATCAGTGAAGGTCATGATTCCGTTCCGGTCATCAATTATCAAATTAGTGATTTCACAAAAGGGTGCCCCAAAGACGACTTGTGACAACCTAGGGTCGACATAGTCCTCAATGTTGTCCACAATCGTGAATTCCATAGTAAATGCCATATTTCCTACGAACACCTGAATTTCATGATCCTTACCAACCACTTTTTCTCCTTTGTAAATCATTCCCCATCTGCAGATATAGTTGTAATGGAATAGGGACATAAAATTCTTAGGCATGAATATGTTGATGTAGACGTTATCGAAGTATTTATGACCGATCATGCAGGGAATTTTGAGATTATTCGGATCACGCCTCCTTATCTTCCCCGACTCTCCGACCCTGGATTCATACAGATTCCCCTCATGGGAAGGATGATATTCGTATACCTCCTCATTACCCCCACGAAAAATTACCTTCTTAACACCATTGGTGAACAATGCACTTCCACCCTTCTCATCAAGGATTACTCCTGATTCATTGATAAATGGTTTCCCAAGAACAAGGTTGGTTAATGTTTGATTGGTGAGAGGGTCCACATCATCGACCACGGTGAGGGCAATATTGTAAACAATATCTCCAATCATGATCGGAAGATTTCTTATTACCCTTGCATTATCGACTCTCTCGTACACTATGCGTTCAGGGAAGACTTCTTGGTACAGGGAAAGGGGTATTATGTTGTCTGGGAAACTAGGATCTAAATGACTATCGGTTAAGAACTTTTCCTTAATGGTACAGGAGATCTTAAAAACTTTAGGGTTGCTTTCATCAGTCCTATCACTACTCCCACTGGTAGCATCCTCCACTTTTCTCTCGGGTTCCTCTAAAATAGATTTACCCAAAATGGCTGGATTTCTCGTATGCTCATCCAATCTTTCTTTCCCTTCATCCGATTTGCTAGATTCTTGCGCGGTGTACAGCTCGGATGAGTTGACGGGGTTTCTGGTCGAATCGTGGTTCACTTTTGAGCTCTCATTTTCAGTTGTATGACCAGTTTTTTTAGTTTGTTGTTGGTTTAGGTTAGGTGTGGAGGCCGATATCGTGGTGATGGTGTTTACGAAATGTATTGGTCCTAGGGGGTTGACTGGTTCTTTTTCTTTTGGTGATAGATGTTTGAATAGCTTACTAGGGCTTTTTATTTTAACAGGGGAGGTTGGCGGACTCATGATGGTAACAGACTTGACCTCATCAACGTGAATAGGTTTATTAACAACATGCTCTTTGATAGCAGTTAACAGATTACAAATCTTGTTATTCACATCGGCCTGCTGTTGTCTAAATTTAGCCTCAAGCGTGGAGAGCTGTAACTCTTGAGATAGAATGAATTTCCGCAAGGCATCTTCTCAGCTTTGCCTAGGAGTGCTTTGTGATGGAAAATGCTCGGACCAAGTGAGTGGTTAGGAGTCATTGAAGGATACGCTCCGCGTTTGGTACCCTCTGAAATTAGGTTTATCCTTCCATGCCTCATAGGCCTCGTCAGAAGTTCGAGGGCCTCGTCCCACGTGTGACGATGTGAATTCGTTATAAGCACGTTTTGGAAGCTCCATGCAGTTATGAGTCTCATGAGGGCCATTACATAATTTACATGTAGAAGCGACTCTACTTACTTGGCTTGAAGGTTTTTGAGCTTCGTAAGATTTCATGAGAGACTTGACTCGACCTTCAAGTTCCATGATCCTACGGTCGGGAGTGCTAGAGTTGTTCAAAGGCAAAGATATTGCCTTGACCGTTTTGTTCAAATCACGGGGATCATTCCAACTTTCGTTGTCATAGAGAGCAAGATCTTCTATGAGTTCCCATGATTGTTCCGCACTTAGATCACGTAGCTTACCACCGGCCGATTGGTCAATGGCTCACCTCGTGGAGAGATCGATATGGTCATAAAAGATTTGGACTTGGAGCCAAAGATCTATGCCATGATGAGGGACTTTTTGGAGTAAGTCCTTGAAACGAGTCCATGCTTCATAAAGAGATTCATTTTGATGTTGTTGGAACATCAAGATGTCATTTCTAAGCTTGGTAGTTCTCCCCGGTGGGAAAAATTGAGCAAGGAAACGAGTGGTGAGATCATCCCATGTGGTGATGGATCCCGCGGGTAAACGCTCAAGCCATTGACTAGCTTGATCCCGTAGAGAGAATTGGAATAGGCGTAATCGGGTAGTCTCTCTAGTTGCAACATCTAGGTCTATGGAATCTAAGATTTTAAGGAAGTCCTTAAGATGTTGATTTGGATCTTCGGAACGAAGTCCATGGAATGCACATCCGCTTTGCACCAACTGGATGGTGTCGGATCGCAAGGGGGTCACATTGGCTCCAGTGAGCTCAATGGTGTTTCGGTAGCCTTGGTGGCTAGGTCGGGAATACTCTCCTAAGGTTCAGGGCCTAAAGGGTTCTAGTGGTGGGTTTTGTTGTGGTTGGATGACGGGTTCAAAGATGTTCCCGTTGTCTATGATGTTGGGTGGTGAAGAATTACGAACAAAGACACAAAGAATTAAGATAGACTAAAGAAACCTAAAAAAATAAAAATAAAATCTTACTAGAAAGGAATCTAGCAAGTAGACCTAATAAAAAGAAATCCTAACCTAGACAATAACTATTCCCCGGGTTGCGGCACCAAAAACTTGATACGTGGGAACCGCACCAGGCTTTACCTCTCAAGGGATCTTGAGAAGCTTACAACCCCCACCAGGCAGTGTACCTGATCGTTGTAGTATAGTATAGTGACAAGTACCGGGGGATTGATCGTTCAGCTAGGAATAGTGTCGCTAGGATTAGAAAAGCTAATTACTAGTGCTAAAGATGACGAAAGATTATTTTTGTGTATTTATATTTTTTGGAAAGCAAATAAATATCTCGGGTTTTAAGGATTTGGGCAGAATTAGTTGCTAGTCAACTAACCCAATACTAAGATGCAATCAAAATAAAAATACTAGAAATGAAAATAAAACTAAATTAACTAAGGTTGTGAGCAATATGTGGAGAAAATGTGTTTACTTAGATTTCACTACTCTCTAGACATCTTTTACACGTTAATTACTTGTTATAGTTGCGTGGATGACGGATTGTATTCCTTAATACCATTCATGGGGTGGCGCACTTACTTCCCCAATCCTATGAGTGCCTACTTCACTCCTATGTCGAGCCGTTAAAAACTCCTAACATGGGATCATTAGAATTTACTCATGCATTAAATACAACCAATAAAACCTAGTGCACATCGGTTCATATTTCCTAAGACGTTCAAGCATGTTACCAATTGGAGATCTGCCAGTTTTCTTAAGCCTAACATCGAAATCATTCACCCAATACAACCATAAACAAGTAATCAACACATAATTAACATCTAGGTTTCATTAGATCTAAGCAAACACAAGATAGATCTAGCCTAGCATGGTGGAATCAAGACAAGAACAAAATATAGACAACCAACACATAGACATATTGATTGAATTAAAAGAATACTTATCTCAATTACACTTGTAAGGTTTCAAGGGCTGAAAACCCTTGAAAAACCTGTGAAAATCGTATAAAGTTCGGCCTTAGGGTTTCTCCAAAACTTCCTCCCTTTATGTGTAAAAATTAGAAAACTATATATAGGAAATAGGGTCTGACGGCGTCAAGAACAAATTTGTGACGCCGTCACCTCGCCGCCAAAATACTTCTTGGACTGCCTTGATCTACTTCTGACGCCATCAAGTGTTACGTGTTTCCAGGCCGTCATGCATTTTACTCTTGACGCCCTACCTTGTGACGCCGTCAATTCTGTACTGGGTCGTCATGGAAAGTCATGGAATTACTCTTGACGTCGTCAAGAATTTCTTCTTGATGCCGTCACCTACTGTTCCCAGCTTGGAAAATTGAGACTTTGCCGTTTTCTTCACTTTTATGCTCCAAAAATGTCCAAAATGCCTTCTTTTCCAGATTTCACTCCCAAAGTACCTAAAATCACAAAAGGAACGATTTAGGGTAATATTTGATCAAATAAATTCAATTCCGAGCTTAAATGACCCCCTAATAGTGGTTCATTTTTCGCCTCATCAGTGACGCCGTCAGGAATTTCTTCCTGGCGCCGTCAGAATTGACCAGCAGAAATTCTTATGTTAAGTTTTCGGAAAATTTCTTGAAAAACCTTGTCCTACTTCTTGGAAAATCCTGCAAAACATCATTATGACTCGATACAAGCATTTGACTCTAACAAATACGAATATACATGTTCACTTAATATTGTGGAGAATCATGATCAATTTTGTTTCTTAAAAACATATTTGGGGTTTCCCCTTACACTTATCTTTTGCGAAATACCTTTGGATGAAGTTAAGACTAAGCCAAACAACAAAATAAAGTATTTTCACCTTTTAATTTTTGAAACATGATCTACCAACAATAAAAATAAAGCATGCATACAGTGTACCTTCCATAATAACAGTGTTCTTAAGAAGATTGACAGAGCAATGGGTAATGAGGATTTTTTGGAGGCTCACAACAAAGCTCATACAGTGTACCTTCCATATGGGATTTCTGATCACACTCCAGTGGTTTTGAACTGTCCTGCATCTGTTATTGAAAAATTTAAATCTTTTAGATTTGCAAATTATATTGCAGATAAAGAAGATTTTATCCCTATTGTTACTAACAAATGGAGTGTGAATGTGGAAGGATTTGCTATGTACAAGTTGGTTATGAAGTTGAAAGCCATGAAGCCTCATATGAATAGATTGAATTGGAATAATGGCAACTTGTTTGAGAAAGTTAAGCATCTTAAAGTCAAGCTTGATGAAATCCAAACAAAGATTGATAAAGATCCCTATAATAAACAGTTGAGACATGATGGAGTAACGATCTTTAAAGAATATACTATTGCTGTTGAAGATGAGGAAAAGTTGTTATATCAAAAAGCAAAAGTGGATTGGCTTAATGATGGTGACAGAAATTCTGCTTATTTTCACAAAGTTCTGAAAGGAAGGATTCATAGAAGTAGTGTTGAAGTTATTTGTGATGAAAATAATGCCAGCTATATAGGTGATCAAGTCCCTGTTCAATTTGTAAATCATTTTAGAAAGTTTCTTGGAAGTCAGCCTGATAAGGAGTGTTTGGACTTAGAGGAAAGATGGTTCCTTAATAAGATTGATGTTCAAGCTTCTACTCAGATGACTACTGAGGTAACTAATGATGAGATAAAAGCTGCAATGTTTGATATTAATGACAATAAAGCTCCTGGTCTAGATGGCTTTACTGCAAGGTTTTTCAAAAAAGCATGGGAAATTGTTGGAAGTGATGTTTGCACTGCTATTAAAGAGTTTTTTGATAAAGGTAAGTTGCTTGGTGAAATGAATGCAACTCTGATCACCCTTGTTCCCAAAGTTGGTACCCCAAGCAAAGTGTCTGATTTTAGGCCCATTACTTGTTGCAATGTGGTATACAAATGCATTAGCAAGATTATTACTAACATGATCAAATCTGTGTTAGATACCATTGTGAATAAGAATCAGAGTGCTTTCATCCCTAATAGGCAAATCACTGATAACATTCTGCTTACTCAAGAGTTACTGAAGGGGTATGATTGTGCAAATGGGCCTAAGAGATGTGCAATGAAGATTGACATTCAGAAAGCCTATGATACTGTGGAGTGGAGATTTCTTGAAAAAGCTCTCAGAATGTTTGGTTTTCATTCAAAAATGATCACCTGGATCATGGCCTGTGTAACTACACCTTCCTTTACTATTTGCATCAATGGGGAGAGACATGGTTTTTTTAAAGGAGGTAGAGGCTTAAGGCAGGGTGATCCTATGTCACCCTACCTGTTTACACTTGTCATGGAGGTGTTTAATCTTATTTTGCAACAAAAAATCAGTGATAATGGCAATTTCAAGTATCACTTTGCCTGCAAAAAGCTAAAGATCACTCATTTATGTTTTGCTGATGATCTCTTAGTTTTGAGTCATGGTGATGTGGGTTCTGTGAAGGTTATAAAGGAGGCTTTGGAAACATTCAGTGTTGTATCTGGTCTTCATCCCAACCTGGGTAAGAGCACTATATTTTGTGGTAGTATGGATATGGGAACTACTGATGAAATATTGCAAATCCTCCCATTTAAGAAAGGTAAATTGCCAATTAGGTATCTTGGTGTACCTCTTATTGCAAAAAAGATTGGTGTTAAAGAGTGTAAAGGTTTACTTGATAAGGTCAAAAAAAGAATTAATGATTGGAAGAATAATAGTCTTTCTTATGCTGGAAGAACACAATTAATAGCTTCTGTGTTAATAGCCATTCAAGTATATTGGGCTTCTGTTTTTAAGCTTCCTAAAGTGGTGATAAGGGATTTGGAAAAGATGTTTAAAGGTTTTTTGTGGAGCAAAGGAGAATTACAAAAAGGCAAAGCTAAAGTAGCTTGGAAAGATATTTGTCAACCAAAGCAGAATGGTGGATTGGGACTAAAACCTTTAGAACAATGGAATGAGGCCCTTTTGGTTAAACATTTGTGGAATGTGGCTAGTGAAAAAGATTCTCTGTGGGTTAAGTGGATTTATTCTGCAAAGCTCAAAGGTAAGAATATTTGGGAAGTTCAGAAAAAGGCTAATGATAGTTGGATTTGGAGGAATTTATTGGATCTAAGAGAAGTTGTGAGAAAACATATGGTGTACAAAATTGGAGATGGTAATAATGTTTCCATTTGGCATGATACATGGAGCTTGCAGCCTCCTCTGGATACTATTCTGAGTAGAAGGGAAATTTTTGAAGCTGGTTATTCTAATAATGAGAAGGTTGTTAATTGTATCAATGAGAATAGTTGGAATTGGCCTGAAGAATGGTACAGTAATCATCCTGAGCTGTTGCAATATCAGGTTCCTAGACTTGATATTAATGTTGTGGACAAGTTGATATGGAAGTCTAATAATGGCATTGAAAAGGAGTTTTCAAGTAACCAAGTATGGTAGGATTTGAGAATTCTGAATGGTAATGTTCAATGGTGGAAAGTTATATAGTTCTCTCATAACATTCCAAGGCATGCTTTTGTACTATGGATGGCTGTTAAAAAGAAATTGGTCACTCAAGATAAGTTGGCTAAATGGTATCCTGGATCTAATTGGAAATGCCCATTGTGCAACCAAGTTGAAGACTCTCATAATCATCTCTTCTTTGAATGTGTATTTTCAGCTGGTGTTTGGGTTAAGATACAGGAATTGTGTAACTTGAGTGGTCTGAGCAGTTTGGATGAGAGTATTGATGCTCTATCCAAATTGCCTTGCAAGAACAATATTTGGAGCATTGTTAGAAGATTAGCAATTGCTGACACTGTGTATCATATTTGGTTGGAAAGAAACCAGAGGCTTTTTCAGGACATAAAAAGAAATGCAGAGGCTGTTTTGCAAACTATCATTGACAGTGTGAAAAGTAGGTTATTGACTCTCAAAGTTAAAGATACAGCTGTCATAAAGAAAGTTGAGAAGATTTAGCAAATCAATATGCATAAGATACACAGTTGAGGGGTATTGATGTCTCATTTGCTGAATAAAAGGGTGATTGGGAATGTGGTTTGCTAAACAGAGGAATGAGATTAATGAGATGCTCTGTATGGTTTTTAACCATTATAACCCCAAATCTTTATTAATGGATCTTGGTGCTTATATTTTAGTCTCACTACACATTGATGGCCTTGTATCTTGTACTTCATTAAGGTGCAGTCTATCTAATCTTCAAAACTTGCTCCTTAATAGGCCTTGGTTAGGTAATTATGGACAGTTTGTGAGGATTATTTGACTGCATTCTTTTTGAAGTACATAAAGTAGGTTCCCAATGTGTGAAGGGTAAGTGAGATTGGTGGACAGTGTATGTAGATAGGAATAGTGAGGAGTGCAAGATGATCCTACTTGGTCCTATCTATACACTGTCAAGGGGGTTTGGATGATGCTCCCCTCAAGGTGTGTGTTTCCAAAATCCTGAAGCCTTTTGTAAAGAGGGAAATGTAGGGATTTTGGAAGAGCCCTTGACTGGGAATGATGGGTTCCTAGTGATGCCTTTTGCTTCTCTTACTGATGGTTACTGTGGATGATGGATGACTGACATTGGTGGGAAAGCAAAAGGAAATGTAGCTAGATGGTATTGGTGCAATAAAAGGTGAATTTAGTGTCTGTTTGGACAGAATGCTGCATTGAGAAGGACTGCACTATCTGCTAGTGTATTGTGCTGTTGTGTCATCAGATAAAGCTTGTTAGCTTTATCAGATAGTGGATGCAGTTGGATGTTTGGATTAACTATTTAGGGCATGTCCTAAATCAGTTGTATTGGTTTTCTCTTCTAAGTTGTAATTTTTGATTGGAGATTAATATAAAATTTTCACCTTGCACCAAAATAAAAATAAAAATAAAGCATGCATACGGAAACAAATAACAATCAAACAAAATATAAATCACACAAAACATGGGTTGCCTCCCAAGAAGCGCTTTTCTTTATTTACGAGTCTTGTAGCTAGACTCAAGGTCATGGGCTACCGTGTGTCGCTTATGCTCACATAACCAAGGGTGAACCATCTAATAGTCGCCTCATCTTTCTTGTAATCATCACTTAACTCTAAACATCCGCGATAATACCTTTTATTTTTTTCATGAGTATATTTAAGCACTTTTCTTTTATCATTTTCACTTAGCATTTCTAGGGGCGGATACCTACTACACTTCTCCACGGAAAAATCCTTGAACCTAGGGTGTGCACGGGGCATTTGGTAGACAAAATCTTCATCCCCATCCGAGAATGTAATTAACCCTTCCATAAGTTTTTCATCAAGGTTGGTCAACCTTTTGAAAGGTTTCCCAAACACAACTTGGGTTAACTTACTATCGATAAATTCTCCTAGATTCTCCATAACCATGAACTCAACAAGATAAACAAAGCTTCCTAAAAACACATGCAATGACATTGCCCTAGCAATAACATTATCTCCTTTGTATTCTAACTCATCTACCATGATTTTATTATATTCACTACGCGAGATTATGTTCATTGGGAGAGATGAGTTAAGGTAGGCATCAAAGCTCCTAAATCTAATCTTACAAGGAAATTACATATTGAATGAGCTATCACACTCAATCCTTGTTCTAGGGTCAACATACCTAAGAGGGCCACTTCATCTTCCATCCTATCCTCATCAATCACATTACCATCATCTAGATCCTCATCGGAGTCTGAATAGTAAAAAGGACTAGCTCTATAGTCATCATCATGATCAGACTCCTCCATTTCAGAATTATTGTCAAAGTGGTGGTTAGGCGATAGGTTAGGTGGGTTCTCATTTTCCACTAAAGGGATTGGGGAGGGCATTCGGAAAATCCTACGACGAAAAACACGAATAACAAGAATCAAACGATCAATGTTATTGTTATCCATCGAGATAGTTTACGAACAACGGAAACAAAGAAATAAGATAGACTAAAGAGAACCTAAAAATAAAAATAAAATCTTACTAGAAAGGAATCTAGCAAGTAGACCTAATAAAAAGAAATTCTAACCTAGACAATAACTATTCCCCGGGCTGCGGCGCCAAAAACTTGATGCGTGGGAATTGCACTAGGCTTTATCTCTCGAGGGATCTCGAGAAGCTTACAACCCCCACCAGGCAGTGTACCTGATCGTTGTAGTATAGTATAGTAACAAGTACCGGGGGATTGATCGTTCAACTCAGGAATAGTGTCGCTAGGATTAGAAAGCCTAAAAACTAGGTCTAGAGGTAAGGGATGATTCTTTTTGTGTTTTTATATTTTATGAAAGCAAATAAAATTCTCGGGTATTGGAAGAGTAGGCGGAATTAGTTGCTAGTCAACTAACCCAATAACTACAGATGCAATCAAAATAAAATAACAAAAATGAAAATAAACTAATTTAACTAGTGGTGTGAGCAATATATGGGAGAATTATGTTTACTTAGATTTCACTACTCCCTAGATATCTTTTACAGGTTAATTACTTGTTACAGTTGCGTGGATGACGGATTGTATTCCTTAATACTATTCATGGGGTGGCGTACTTACTTCCCCAATTCTATAAGCTCCTACTTCACTCCTATGTCGAGCCAGCTAAGAAGCTCCTAACATGGGATCACTAGAATTCGCTCATGCATTAAATACAACCATAAAAACCTAGTACACATCGGTTCATGTTTCTTAAGACGTTCAAGCAAGTTACACAATGGAGATCTGCCAGTTTTCTTAAGCCTAACATTGAAATCATTCATCCATTACAACTATAAACAAGCAATCAACCTATAATCAACATCTAGGTTTCATTACATCTAAGCAAACACACAATAGATCTAGCCTAGCATGTTATAATCAAGACAAGCATAAGATATATTCAAACAACACATAGACATATTGAATGAATTGAAAGAAAACTTATCTCAATTGAACATGAAGGGTTTCAAGGGGTGAAAACCCTTGAAAATACTGTTACAAACGAGCTAGGGTTTATAAAGTTCGACCCTAATATTCTCCACACAAGTTCCTCTCTAATGAATGAAAAATAGAAAAGTATACATAGATTTTAGGAGGTGACGGCGTGAAGAGGAAAAATCTGACGCCGTCATCTCGCCGCCAATAAAGTTCTCGGACTGCCTAGATCCATAGCTGACGCCGTCATGTGTAATTCTGCTCTGGGCCGTCACCACATTTACTCTTGACGCCCTTGTGCTGACGCCGTCACGTTTTCTCTGGGCCGTCATCCATTTTGCTCTTGACGCCGTCATCTACTGTTCCCAGCAAGGAAAATTAAGACTTTGCCGTTTTCTTCACTTTTATGCTCCAAAAACGTCCAAAATGCTTCCTTTTCCAGAATTCACCCCCAAAGTACCTAAAATCACAAAAGGAACGATTTAGGGCAATATTTGATCAAATAAATTCCAATTCCGGCTTAAATGACCCCCTAAAAACGGTTCTTTTTTACCTCATCAAATGACTTCATTGGTTAAGTAATTGTCCCACACCTTTGCGATGTACTCATTTTTAGTACACGATACCCCTAGTATACCCCTCAGAGCCTATCCTTTTTGTTTCTAACTTTAAGCATTTTACTTAAAGATAGAATTTGTTTATAATCCACCCCAAATGTACACCCAAATCGCCTTAGCCTTCCTTGTAGGCACTCATCTTTAGTGCATTATTGTTACAACATTTGTGTAAAACCCTAGTTAATTATCTAATTGATTACATGATTGCTAAGTCGAGTCATATCTTGTACATATTGTTTTGGGACGATTGGGACTCGTGGGTAAAGTACTAATGATATGAAGTAATGGGGAAGAACAACAATTATTACCCCCATATGTGCAAAACGTTTTAAAGTACTCCAGGTGTTTTGATTATCTTAATTCGAGTCATTAGATTAGTTACGTGTAGAGTATGTAAAAGTTCAAGTGTAAGGGGAGAACCAAGGCCCCTATGATATATTATTTTAGATGGTATGGTAAGAATGTATGGAAATATATATATATATATATATATATATATATATATATATATATATATATATATATATATATATATATATATATATATATATATATATATATATATATATAATAGAAAAAGAAAAGAGAAAAAAACATACGGACTACCATCCCGTTTCTTTCATTTATGTTTATGTTTATGTTTATGGTTTTGATTAGCTTAAGTCGAGTCGAGTCTTGGCTTAGCAACGCCGCATTGTACATGTAATTGACCTAGATGATTAACTTGCCACCAATAAAATATCCTTTATCCAACAAACCGTGTTTTCTATATCCCTACACCCAACATTATAACCCTTGAAAAGCCCTCTTCGATATTTTATCTTAGGTGCTTACGCCTAGCGGAGGAGATTTTTGATCCTTTTCTAAGCCTATGGTAATCTATTTGCTATGACAAGTAGTGAGTGATATTTTTCCATTTCCATTAGTTATATAGGTTTATAACACCCGAGAGATGAGAGTATCCAAACACTATTTGTGAGGTGCTAGTGTATGATTTCCGTGCTTATTTTGATTAAGTTAGAATGATTATTTGTTGTAATTACTTTTATATTAATGTTAAATGACCCTTAACTTGTATTTTGATTAGAATAAAAGCTCATTTGATTGAGGACAAGCAAATCCCAAGGGTAAGGGTATTTGATGAGATGAAAAGTGTTAAGCTTTTAAGGGGTCATTTAAGCCTTAAATCGTGATTATATGATCAAATATTACCTCAAATATTTCCTTTTGTCATTTTAGGTACTTTTGAGAAGAAATCTGGAAAAGGAAGAGCATTTTGGATGTTTTTGGAGTGAAAAAGTGAAGAATACAACAAAGTCTCAAATTATGCTGGAAACAATACCTGACGGCGTCACGCCTTACTAGGTGACGGCGTCAAGTGTTGACAAAGAGGTGGATATGAAGTTTATACGAGACGCGCCAGAAAGAATTTGGAGGTTAAAGAGCGACGGCGTCACCCTTTGTGATTCCCAGGCCATCACGTGTTGGAGTAAAAGGAGACGGCCCAGAAGACCTTATAAGGTGACGGCATCAAAGATGAATCTAGGCAATCCGAGAGTTAGTTTGGCGGCGAGTTGACGGCAGCAAGGGTTATAACGTGACGCCGTCAAGTTGTGAAATCTATATATACTTTTCTAATTTTCATTCATTATGTGTGGAACTTTAGGGAGAACTTTTGGGAGAAGTTAGGGATAGACCCTAGGTCGAATTTTACACTCTTTGTAAGGGTTTTTCACCCTTATTTCATCCATGCTTAATTAAAGATAAGTCTTCCATTAATCATTCAATATGTCTATGTGTTGTTTGATTCTATCTTATGCTTGTCTTTACATTAACATGCTAGGCTAGGTTTGTTTGTGTTTGCTTAGATGTAATGAAACCTAGCTATTGATTATTGATTGATGGTTTTTTATTAATTGTTGTTGGATGAATGATATCAATATTAGGCTTAAGAAAACTGGCTAATTTCCTATTGGTAACTTGCTTGATGTCTTAAGAAACATGAATCGGATGTGTACTACGATTAATTGGTTGTGTTTAATGAATAAGAGAATATTAATGAGGCCCTAATAGGATACTTAACGTGTCTTCATAGGAAGAGATATGATCTTATAGAGTTGGGGAAGGACGTACATGCCCCCACGAATGGTATTATGGAATACAACCCGTCATTCATGCAATTGTAACAAGCTAATCAATCAATGAAAGATAGCTAGGGAGTAGTGAAACCTAAGTAAACACGTTTATCTCCATATTAGAAGTTTCACACACATTTATTTTCTTGTTATTTTATTTTTATTGCATCTGTCGTTATTTAGGTTAGTTGACTAGCAACTAATTCTGCCCACTCCTTCAAAACCCGAGAATTTTACTTGCTTTCCATTAAAAATAAAAATACAAAAAGAATAATCCCTCACCTCTAGACCTAGTTTAGATCATTTTCAATCCTAACAAATACTATTCCCTGTGGAGAACGATAAATCCTTTGGTACTTACCACTACACTATACTACATCGGTCAGGTACACTTGCCTCGCGGGGATTTTAAGCTTCTCAAGATCCCTTGAGAAGTAAAACTTTTGCGTAAAAATCCAAATCGCATCACTTATCAATCAATAAAAGATAACTAGGGAGTAATGAAGTCTAAGTAAACACGTTTTCCCCATATATAGTTTCACATTTTATTTTATTGTCATTTTATTTTTATTGCATTTGTAGTTATTTGGGTTAGTTGACTAGCAACTAATTCCGCCCATCCTTCCAAAACCGAGATTTTACTTGCTTTCCATAAAATATAAAAATACAAAAAGAATCATCCCTCACCTCTAGACCTAGTTAGCTTAATTTCAATCCTAGCAAACACTATTCCCTGTGGAGAACAATCAATCCCCCGGTACTTGCCACTTTACTATACTACATCGGTCAGGTACACTGCCTGGTGGAGATTGTAAGCTTCTCAAGATCCCTTGAGAAGTAAAACTTTCGTGTAGACCGCAATCCGCACATCACTTTGTATCCTTGACATGCCTGGTGATGTCTATTTAAACGAACCGTAACTTGACCTATATCTATCACCCAGTTTTTCAGTCTCTTTCTAGGGATCCCTTGGACTAAAACACCCCTTGGAAGCTACAATCATCGAGTAGAAGATCCTAAATCATCGTAACATTGTTATTCATCTAATTTAAACATCGATTCATTTTGAATTCCTTTTATTTATCATTTGATACTATCTTGTTTATGAGTTTTGAGATCATGGGCTAACACCCTTGTGTGTTAGCCTAGTTATGACTTTACTTGTGCTTGGATTTGATTACTTGTTTTAAGGGATTCCTTATTAGATAATTGTTGAGTTTATTTATTTACTTTTATCGATGTGTATGATTATGATGCGTGGAAATTGTACCAGGCTTTACCTCTCGAGGGATCTCGAGAAGCTTACACCCCCCACCAGGCAGTGTACCTGATCGTTGTAGTATAGTATAGTGACAAGTACCGGGGGATTGATCGTTCAACTCAGGAATCGTGTCGCTAGGATTAGAAAACCTAAAAACTAGGTCTAAAGGTGAGGGATGATTCTTTTTGTATTTTTATATTTTTAGGAAAGCAAGTAAAAATCTCGGGTTTTGGAAGAGCGGGCGTAATTAGTTGCTAGTCAACTAACCCAATAACTAAGATGCAATCAAAATAAAATGACAGAAATGTAAATTAAACTAAATTAAACTAGTGGTGTGAACAATATATGGGAGAATTGTGTTTACTTAGATTTCACTACTCCCTAGATATCTTTTACAGGTTAATTACTTGTTACAGTTGCGTGGATGACGGGTTATATTCCTTAATACCAATCATGGGGTGGCGTACTTACTTCCCCAATTCTATAAGCTCCTACTTCACTCCTATGTCGAGTCTGCAAGAAGCTCCTAACATGGGATCACTAGAATTCGCTCATGCATTAAATATAACCATAAAAACCTAGTACACATCGGTTCATGTTTCTTAAGACGTTCAAGCAAGTTATGCAATGGAGATCTGCCAGTTTTCTTAAGCCTAACATTGAAATCATTCATCCATTACAACTATAAGCAAGCAATCAACCTATAATCAACATCTAGGTTTCATTACATCTAAGCAAACACACAAAAGATCTAGCCTAGCATGTTAAAATCAAGACAAGCGTAAGATATATTCAAACAACACATAGACATATTGAATGAATTGAAAGGATACTTATCTCAATTGAACATGAAGGGTTTCAAGGGGTGAAAACCCTTGAAAATACTGTTATAAACGAACTAGGGTTTATAAAGTTCGACCCTCAAATTCTCCACACAAGTTCCTTTTTAATGAATGAAAATTGGAAAAGTATATATAGATTTCATGAGGTGACGGCGTCAAGAGGAAAGTTCTGACGCCGTCATCTCACCGCCAAAAATCTTCTCGGATTGCCTAGATCCAGATCTGACGCCGTCATGTGTATTTCTGCTCTTGGCCGTCACCACTTTTACTCTTGACGCCCTTGTTCTGACGCCGTCATCAAATCCTTCTTGACGCCGTCAGGTACTGTTCCCAGCAAGGAAAATTAAGACTTTGCCGTTTTCTTCACTTTTATGCTCCAAAAACGTCCAAAATGCTTCCTTTTCCAGAATTCACTCCCAAAGTACCTAAAATCACAAAAGGAACGATTTAGGGCAATATTTGATCAAATAAATTCGAATTCCGGCTTAAATGACCCTCTAAAAATGGATCATTTTTCGCCTCATCATGTACCCTTACACTTGAGATTTGCTTGTCCTCAAGCAAATGCACTTTTATTCTAATAAAAATACAAGTTAGGGGTCATTTAACACTAATATAAAAGTAATTACAACAAATAATCGTTCCACAAAAGACCAAAGACAAGCACGGAGGTCATACACTAGCACCTCACAAATAGTGTTTAGATACTCACATCTCTCGGGTGTAATAAAATATATATCATAATATGGAAATGGGAAACATCTCTCACTACCTGTCATAGCAAAATAGATTACCATAGGCTTGGGAAAGGATCAAACCTCCACCACATGGCGTAAGCACCTAGGAAACTATCAAAGAGGTCTTTCAAAGGGTTATAATGTTAGGTGTAGGGATATGGAATACACGGTTTTGTTGGATATAGGCAATCTTTACTGGTGGCGAGTTAATCATCTTGGTTAATTACATGTACAATATGGCGTTGCTAAGCCAAGACTAGACTCGACTTAAGCTAATAAATCAAAAATAACAAAAACATAAAATAAACATAGAATGAAATGGGATGGTAGTCCGTATGTTTTTTCTCTTTTTTTTATTTATTTTTTATTTTTTATATTTTTTTGCATACACTCTTACCCTACCATCCAAAATAATACATCATAGAGAATGAACATTCCCCTTACACTTGAATTTTTACATACTTTACAATAAACTAATCTAGTGACTCGAATCAAGATAATCAAAACACTTGGAGTACTTTTAAGATTAACGTACATATGGGGGTAATAATAGATGTTCTTCCCCATTACTCCATAAAACAAGTACTTTACCCATGAGTCCCAATCGTCCCAAAACAATATGTACAAGGATATGACTCGACTTAGCAACCATGTAATCAATTAGATAATTAACTAAGGGTTTAAACATATAACAATAATGCACTAAAGATGAGTGCATACACGGAAGGCTAAGGCAATTTGGGTGTACATTTAAGTGGGGTGTAACAAATTCTTCCTTTAAGTAAGATGCTTAAAGTTAGAAACGAAAAGATAGGCTCAGAGGGGTGTACTAGGGGTTTCGTGTACTAAAAATGAGTACAACGCTAAGGTGTGGGAAAAATTAGTTGACTTTACTAGCCAAGTAATATGACTTAAATGGTCAAGTAATTATGATATGGGTTTAACACAAGGCTGATCCTAATGCCTCTTATCAAGTATTAAATCCTACTACACGAATGTAGTCTCACTAGCGGTCTCGGGATGCATCACTAACGCAAGTTCTAGAATCTAAATGCTACCGGTACACTCATAAGCACTAATAGTAAACGCTTTTCCTATCGAATCTAAAGGCGAACCTCACATATTTGGGTGGAAAATTTTTCTGAGTGGTACGATTTTGTGCTAGTCATATGACTCCTATCCATGAGATGCTTGCTATGGCTAAAGTTTCACTCCTAAATGTTGTAAAAAATTTTAAATTTGGCACTAAAATTACACTAACAAGTATTTCTCATAGTTTTATTACACACCTACCATCAAACAAACAAATTCAAGCGAAAGTTTATACTATAAGGTATCATCATTTTACCCTCCCCTTACACCTAGGATGAACATTGTCCCCAATGTTCAATTAAAGATTGTAAAAGTAAAACAGGTAAAAGAATGAAATCAAATACTCACCTGATTCGCTCGGTATGGATAATATGGTAACCAGGTTAGATCTTCCTCCAAGAAAATGAACAATCAAAGCTTCCCTTCCAGAATATAAATCATCTTCTTGTCATACATAACCTGTTAAACCTGAGAAAACAAACAAGGTAACCTCGCGTAAAATTAGTGGCAATCTATATATGCTAACAAATCCTAGAAAAATAACATATATATCTTAAATTGCTTTCTAGGAATTAAAGGGATATAATGCTTGTGGAATGATGTTTGCAGATTCCCTGGAGATTATAAAACTAAAGATTCGACAAAAACTTTAAGATTCCATTAGAAAAACAAAACTAGAAAAATTTCCAGATTTTTACACGTGACGCCGTCAGTAATTTCTTCCTGACGCCGTCAGAAGTGACCTGCAGAAATCCTTATGTTAAGTTTCCGGAAAATTTCTGGAAAAACTTTGTCCTACTTCCTGAAAATCCTGCAAAACATCATTATGACTCGATACAAGCATTTGACTCTAACAAATACGAATATACATGTTCATATAATATTGTGGAGAATCATGATCGAGTTTGTTTCTTAAAAACATATTTGGGGTTTCCCCTTACACTTATCTTTTGCAAAATACCTTTGGATGAAGTTTAGACTAAGCCAAACGACAAAATAAAGTATTTTCACCATTTTATTTTTGAAACATGATCTACCAACAATAAAAATAAAGCATGCATACGGAAACAAATAACAATCAAACAAATAAAAATCACACAAAGCATGGGTTGCCTCCCAAGAAGCGCTTTTCTTTATTTACGAGTCTTGTAGCTAGACTCAAGGTCATGGGTTACTACATGACCTCATCGTTGGTTTCACTCTCTAGGTCATCTCCTATATTAGTTTTGTATTCCGGACCTAGTTGCATCCTATTCATCACATACTCTACTCCTCTACGTCTATCCTCATCATTCCTATAGTAAGCCGCTTGTTTGTGTTCCTTTTCTACGTTCGATAGGAGGCGGTATTGTTCAATCTTATAGGGCATTTGGTAGGCAATCTCATCATTCTCTTCCTTGAACCTAACTATCCCTAGAGTCGGATCATAACTCATCTTAGTGGCCTCAACGAACGGTTTTCCGAACACTACTTGACTTAGGCAAGCATCAATCACCGGACGAGTATCCTCTACTATCATAAAATCGGTCTCATAAGTGAAATTTCCAACAATCACATGCAATCCTTTCACTCTACCTACAAAGTTACTTAGCAAGTTCTTGTTGGGCATCATCCTATAACCAAGTTGTTTCTTCATTACCCAATTATAATAAGTCCTAGTCATGATGTTTATAGGAGACCTAGGATCGATATAAGATTTCCATACATGCATATGCCCAATGTTGCATGGTATGTTGATGTTAGAGGGATCTCCCATTTTAATAAGGGGTGAACCAAGGATATATGGTGTCTCGCGATCATCGAATAAATCCTTGTGATATTCCCGTTCTTCCTTGGTGGGCAACTTATCAAAGTACTCTTCTACAGTCTCTACTTCCTTAAACTTTTCTCCCTTATTAACCTCAACTTCCTTAATTTCATCCTTAGTCTCGGTGTCTACTCCAACTTCATCCTTGTCACTTTCTTCTATCTCCTTATCATTTGGTTTAATGGTGACAACATTGACAAAGTGGACGTGTTTGGATGACGAAGGGTCCTTAGTTTGGATTCCGCTATTGGCGTCCCTAGTGTCCTTCCTAGATGTAGTTAACGCTTGGTTGTTGAGGGCTTTCAACAAGTTGTCAATCTTATTGGTCATCTCCGTTTGTTGTTGGTTAAATTCGGTTTCAAACATAGCTATGCGAGCTTCTTGAGATGCCATAAACTTTGACATCAATCCTTCAAGATTGTTGGTACTACCATAGTTGTTAGAAGGATTGTGGTTGAAAGTACGTTTGGAGGGTGGACCGTTTGGATGGTAACGATTATGCGGATTGAAAGAATTGTTTTGGTTTTGTTTCCACCTAAGGTTTGGGTGATTTTTCCAAGAAGGGTTGTAGGAATCACCGTAAGGGTTTGGATCGGGTTTGAAAGTGTACCACTTATCTCCCGCTTCGTCGGTAAGCGAGGACGTGTAGTCCGCAAAAGCTGTTCCGGGGAGTTCCACACAATCACGAGTGTCATGGGGACCACTACATAATTCGCATGCAGAAGTGATTTTATTCACTTGGCTTGAAGGCTTAGGAGCTTCGTAAGATTTCATGAGAAACTTGACTTGGTCCTCAAGTTCCATGATCCTACGGTCGGGAGTGCTAGAATTATTCGAAGGCAAAGATATTGCCTTGACCGTTTTGTTCAAATCACGGGGATCATTCCAACTTTCGTTGTCATAGAGAGCAAGATCTTCTATGAGTTCCCATGATTCTTCCGCACTTAGATCACGTAGCTTGCCACCGGCCGATTGGTCAATGGTTCGCCTTGTGGAGAGATCGATATGGTCATAGAAGATTTGGACTTGGAGCCAAAGATCTATGCCATGATGAGGGACTTTTTGGAGTAAGTCCTTGAAACGATTCCATGCTTCATATAGAGTTTCACCTTGACGTTGTTGGAACATCAAGATATCATTTCTAAGCTTGGTAGTTCTCCCCGGTGGGAAAAATTGAGCAAGGAAATGAGTGGTGAGATCATCCCATGAGGTGATGGATCCCGCGGGTAAACGTTCAAGCCATTGACTAGCTTGATTACGTAGAGAGAATTGGAATAGGCGTAATTGAGTTGACTCTCTAGTTGTAACATCAAGGTCTATAGAATCTACGATTTTAAGGAAGTCCTTGAGATGTTGATTTGGATCTTCGGAACGAAGTCCATGGAATGCACATCCGCTTTGCACCAACCGGATGGTGTCGGATCGCAAGAGGGACACATTGGCTCCTTGGGTGAGCTCAATAGTGTTTCGGTAGCCTTGGTGGCTAGGTCGGGAATACTCTCCTAGGGTTCGGGGCCTAAAAGGTTGGTTTGCTAGTGGTGGGTTTTGTGGGTGGTCTTGTTGTGGTGGGTTGATGGGTTCAAAGATGTTACCACCTTCCATGATGTCGGATGGTAAAGGTTATGAACAAAAACACGAAGAAATAAGATAGACTAAAGAAAACCTAAAAATAAAAATAAAATCTTACTAGAAAGGAATCTAGCAAGTAGACCTAATAAAAAGAAATTCTAACCTAGACAATAACTATTCCCCGGGCTGCGGCGCCAAAAACTTGATGCGTGGGAATTGCACCAGGCTTTACCTCTCGAGGGATCTCGAGAAGCTTACAACCCCCACTAGGTAGTGTACCTGATCGTTGTAGTATAGTATAGTGACAAGTACCGGGGGATTGATCGTTCAACTCAGGAATAGTGTCTCTAGGATTAGAAAACCTAAAAATTAGGCCTAGAGGTGAGGGATGATTCTTTTTGTATTTTTATATTTTTAGGAAAGCAAGTAAAAATCTCGGGTTTTGGAAGAGCGGGCAGAATTAGTTGCTAGTCAACTAACCCAATAACTAAGATGCAATCAAAATAAAATGACATAAATGTAAATTAAACTAAATTAAACTAAATTAAACAAGTGGTGTGAACAATATATGGGAGAATTGTGTTTACTTAGATTTCACTACTCCCTAGATATCTTTTACAGGTTAATTACTTGTTACAGTTGCGTGGATGACGGGTTATATTCCTTAATACCAATTATGGGGTGGCGTACTTACTTCCCCAATTCTATTGTTAAGTAATTCAACAGTAATAATCATTTATTTTGACCCCTCATGCAAGCGTAATTAGGGATACACAAGTGTCACTAATTGGATAAATTCTAGGTGGCCTATTAGGTTAAAGTAGCTAGTTAACATCATTAACAAATGGCTTAAAATGATAATTGGTAATAGTTAACATCATTAATAAATTTCAATGGTTAGTTGAAGACTTAATGAGTGTAGATTAGTAAATCTCTATCACTCCATTTGAATTGGCTACTAATTTACATACGAGTTAGGATTCTAGCTACCCGCACTATACCTAGCACATATAAGATCACTAATAGAGAAGACATTAGGACATTGCACATGTAATCAGATCATTGAAACATGTTAATACAAATATCGCGTAAAAACGTTACTTATATTTAAAGGTCTCTTAAGGTTTTGATAACGGCAATTATAAACTAATACGAAATAAACGTCTACGTAACCAAGTTTTAAGTTACAAGTTTACATTCCGATGTGTATCACTTCAGGTATGAATAATGTGATTATACCTCACGTCAAATGATCAAATAGCCAGACTAATAAATATTCTCTAACACACTCTAAATATTTGTTTAACACATTTTTAACAAAAAAACACACAAAGTTTACTTAATTAAATTCACTAGACATTTTAATTAAGTGTTTTATTTAAATCTAAACTAAATAGAAATTAACTACTTTATGCCCAAGTAATTCTAGAAACATTTAATTTAAAAATGATTTTAGTACAAAACATATTAAAGATCAAAGGTTAATAAGCTGTCCAGAGACGCTCCACGGATCCACATTTTATAACGGACGGATCCATAAATTATGAAAATGGTAGATAACACACTCTTCACCAAGAAAAGAAACTCACACCTTATCATCATACAAATATATGTCAACGACGTTATATTGGTTCAACTTGCCAAGAGTTATGCGATGACTTTTCTAAGATCATGCATGACGAGTTTGAAATGAGCATGATGGGTGAGTTGAATTTCTTTTAGGATTACAAATAAAACAAATGGAAGATGGTATATTCTTTAATCAATCTAAATATATTAAAGACATGCTTAAGAAATTTAGATTAGAAGATTGTAAACCTACTAAGACTCCCATGTCCACTGAAATTAAGCTAATCAAAGATGATGATGAAGAATCCGGGGATAGCACTAAATATAGGGGTATGATCGGTAGTTTACTTTACCTAACGGCTAGTAGACCCGACATTATGTTTAGTATTTGTCTTTTGCTCAATTTCAAGATAATCCTAAAATTTTCCATCTAGAATCCATAAAACGAATCTTTAGATATATTAAGGGAACAATACACTTAGGATTATGGTATCCAAAAGATACGGGTGTTGAAACGATCGTCTACACCGATTCTGATCACGTAGGAGATTATGTAGATAGAAAAAGCACTAGTGGCGTTTGTACATTCCTTGGATGTTTTTTAACATCATGGTTCTCTAAGAAACAAACCGCTCTTGCTATCTTCACAACCAAAGCCGAGTATATATCCGCAGGCAAGGTATGTCAACAAGCACTATGGATGAAACAAGCTCTAATTGACTACGACATACATCTTAACGACATCACCATAATGTGCGACAACAAAGGCGCCGTGGATTAAAGTAAAAATCCCGTACAACACTCTAGGACTAAACACATAGAAATCCGTCACCATTTCCTATCCGACAACATTCAAAAAGGAAATATTTCTAACAAAACCGCTCAAGCATGAACCTTTCAACTTTCTACGTTTAGGTCTAGGAATGATGGAACATATTCCATAAATTCAATTCTCATTAGGATTGACGTGTTGTGATCTTTCATCCGAAAAGTCATATACAACTCATCGTTGAAGTGCAACGAAGAAATGTCACGACCTAAAAATTCATCACAAGACTCCTTACAAAATATATATGAGTCTCATAATAAGTCTTAGTCAAAATCTAGGATCCAAAACTCACAAATCAATTTCTGTCTCATTTTAACAGTTTCACGGATCCACGGATCCACAAAATACGGATCCATCCATTTTAATTTGTGGATCCGCAGGTCCGTATTCTGCATAAAATCCCTTTTTGTTAAAACATAGTTTCATAATATTAAAAACATAAACCACGACCCACTCACACCAATTAATCTCTTCAACAAAATTAGGAGCTTTTGGTCGTCAAAACAAGTATATTTCATTAATCTGAACAATAATTGCAAGTAATTACTACTTCATTATCTTTAATCTGAGTCTAGGATTCCAATTTTATGCATCAAAACCATATTTGATAGATTTGCTATATAATTAGTTATAATTCATGAGTCAAGTGTTAAGTAGACTAGATTAGTACAGTTTATAACTATTATGACTTCCCAATTATAAATTATGCATAAACATAATCAACATTGTAAGAAATTGATTTTTAGAAAACCCTTAAATTGTTTTTCATAAAATCTTCTCACGATTAGGAAAATCATGAAATCATTTCATTGCATTGTTAATACAAACTAAAAACATTTTCATTCATACACGATGATCCCACTAATGTTGTAGAATGTACATAATTAATATGTATGTTCGTCACATTTAAGTAAGCAATATCAAATCTAGAAGATGAATTTTGGATTATCTCAAAATATATTTAACTAAACTTTATTTTCAAAAGTGGAGTCGAGATAATCGAATCTTCAAATAGTTTGCATATAGGCACATACTAGAATTGAATTGTGCAAGTAAAACAACTATATACTTACTTTAAATTATACATTTTAGGTGTCAAAATGCTTCACACGTTCGACTACGATCGTGAAGTAACTGAAGTTTATATCCCCATGATCTCATAATAAATTTACACGCCTTCATATCAAAAAAGTCAATTACATAACCTTGAGTCACGATACTTTCATAAAGGAAGAGTTGTTGACCCATCTCTCCTCAATCAGAACTACATCTCTCACATGTTCAGTTATATTGGATTCGACTGCTTGTTATCTATAAATGAGCACATTTGTCCTCGTTTCGTCCTAGAATTCTTTCATAAAATTCGTCTCATGCGAAATCAAGATCACACTCTATCACTACAATTTAATATAGAAAATCAACAAATGCCCATGTCTCCTCAACAATTCTCTCAAGTCTTTGGAATTCCTAGTCAGTGTCAATGTGCTTACACTGAAAGATTGTTAGTTGAATCTCTGTCCAACAGTCGTGAATGATATGGTCCTTATTGCTCCATCATATCGTCACCCAAAGATATAACTAACTTTGTTAGGATTCCAAATTCGTCTGCCAATCAAAACAAAATTCCTTTCAGTTAAATTCATCCAGAATTGAGAAAATGGGCAGTCATTCTTCATGAAAGTGTTTATTGTCTTAAGAGATTTCGCAATGCTCCCAGCATCTTGCGCTCACATGTTATACTGTTTGATTACCGAAAAACCCTACAACCTTGCTTATTTCTTTGCAAAACGGATGGCAAATCTGTTTCAAAATTCCAACAAGTCGATAACTTATGGTACGTCCCTCACCCGTTTGTACCGTCACTTGATGTTGTCATGCCCTTGTATTCGAAATGCAAAATACCAACTGGCCATTCCTGTAATGGATCCTATATCTCCCTCAACACTTAGGTGCCGTTTGGTGTGCACCTCTTGGGCTCTTTGGAATGGATTCACATCAAAGATGGATGTTTGGTACCAAAAATGAGATTGTTCATACCTTCAAACATGGTCTTTTATGAAAGCAGTTAGATTGGTGGGTTTACTGACAAGGATTTGGAAATTTAGTAGGCCACCCTCAATTAACTAAGCATAACTTTTGTCTTTGAGTTATTTTTGTAATTTTTAATTGATATATCTATCATATTTAGTGGGCCACTTTTCATAATTTATAATTCTTTTAATTTTAAAATAATACTAAATTTCAATTTTATTTATAATTTTTAATAAAAAATAAAATTATTTTATAATAATAATACTTTCTCTCTCCTCTTTTTCTTTCAAACCAATCCAATTCTAAACCCACTTACAAACCAAACACACCCTTAATTCATTCATTGATATCAACTCATGTACTTATAATGACCCAATAATAGTGGAACTTGAGGACTCTTAAAGTGAGAATGAAGATGAGTGAGTATTACATGATAATTATTAAACTAACTCTATGGAATGTTATGTATGAATTCTATTATCTTCTATTAGGATTTGAGTATCTTTAATGTTATGTACTAATGTATAACTTATTAGGATTATATATATATATTATGTGTGATCATTCCTAATTGTCCTTTGCTTGATTTGATTTGTTGTTGAGATCACCAGTAGCATTAGAATGCACCTAGGAAAAGTAGGATAGAAATCATGGACTACTCTTAGAGACAGAGGAGATCGACCCTATTGTTCCTATTGTGTTCTTCTACTTCTTTATTCTTGATGCAACTACTCTTAGAGATAGAGGAGATCGACTCTATTGTTCCTTGTATTGCTCCTAGGCTATAGTCTTCTGTTATTAGAGGTGCCTTCTAGTCCTTTAGAAGGTAATTTACACACGCTAGGAGTCATATTGTTGTCATTTGATTTGTTTTGTGCAGATTTCCTAGACCCATCAGGGTTATAGTTTTGTGCAGATTTCTGCAATTAGAGGTGCTTTCTAGTCCTGTAGAAGGTAATTTACACACGTTAGGATTCACATTGTTGTCATTTGATTTATTTTGTGCAGATTTCCTAGACCCATCAGGATTATAGTTTAAGCCCATGTCATTTGTTTCATATATTTTAGATGTGGAGGCAGACGCAGTGTTTGTACTAATCATATAAAGACCAAGTGCAATTACCTTTGGTTTATCGACAACAGCTTTTTCAGCTTCCTTTTATACAATATTTTCCTTTTGTTTTTGAACAACATTATATTTTTCCATTTGATTTGGCAAGGGTTGTGGAGTGACTGGTGTTGTCAAATCCTTTTCTCATCAATTTTTGGAGCAAACCGAGAAATAAACATTTTTGGTTTTTCAACCGGTTTTGTAGCATTTGGTTTCTCCGCAGTCAATGGTTTTGCAAACTTAGTTTCCACACCCTTCCCTTTTTGATGTACCAACTGAGCTCTCAAAAGATCATTTTGCTCTTTCATGTCCTTGTAAGCATGCTCATATGACAATTTGTCATACTTGCATTCCTCTGTTTTTTGATCAATTTGTTTAAAATAGGACACGTTTTCTTTTCAAGTTTGATAAGAGTATTCTCATATTTTGAAACAATTACAGGGTGCACAGATAGGAGTCTTTCATAATCTTCCACAGAATATGTTTGAACAATTATAGACATAATATTAGCTATCATACCTGCTTCTAAGAGACGATCTGTTGTGTTTTCCAAAAGGTTTACTTTTTCAAGAGCTTCAGGAGCCTCCTTTTCAAAATATTTATAGTCCCTCACAAAGTCGTATGTTTCTTTAAAAAATGCTTGTTCAAAATTGAGTACTCTAGCATTGACCATTTGAATTTGAGAAAGTAATTTCATTCTCTAAAGTCTTTTTCAATTGCATATGAACACTTGAATTCTAATTGTTCTCAATCAGTCTCATTTTTGCTTCAATAGTCTTTTGAAGTATCCCAATTTTGGATTTCATTTCATCAAGAAATCCTCTTGCAACACTCTTGTCAGGAGTATCATTTGAAGACATCTCTTCCATATTCAAAACATTTTTTGATACTACTTTTGTACTTAAAACATATTTTGAAACCGACTTTTGAACACTTGGTTTTTTGGAATCTTTTGAGAAGAACGATTATTCTTTTGTCTTCTCTTTCTGAGGTATTAAGACTTCAGAAAGTTTATTAAGCTTAGAGTAATCAATAGGTTTTTTCTCTGAATCCTTCTCTTTCATTTTAGATTGACTCTCTTCTGCAAGGTGCAACGTCTCCTCAGAATAAAAAATAGTTGGAGGAAAATGCTCTTTCAACAAAATATTACCATTATACAAACAAGTCTGTACTTTCTGAGCTTTCTTGAGATTACAAGGGTTTTCGTAACTAAGAGCCAATTTTTATATCGTGTGGTAAAATGAATCTGGTTTGTTGACTCTATGATTTCGTCAAGAAGTTCATCTTCTCGTTTTGCAAAGTCTTTTTTCAACTTTCCCCTTTCTTTCTCAAGATTGGTACAAGCTGAAGTTTGTTTTGAAATTTGGTTTTTAAGATCAGAAATTTCTTCTTTTAAAGATTTGATAGTTTTGTTAGAACTAATTAAAAGTTCGTTAAAATTATTATTCAAATTCCTGTTCTTAATAACTGAATCTCTATAACCAATTTAAAGTTCTGACTCGCGTTGTTTATTTATTCGAAAAGATTTTTCGTTTTCCTTATAACTCTCAAGCTCAGCAGTCAGTTTCTCATTCGCGGCTTTTATCTCATGATTGACCGTGTTGCATTTCTCAATCGCTACACCACAATTATTAATTAATGATTCAAAGAAAACACATGTTTCTTCTTCAGTTTTAGTATTCTGCGTAACTGAGCCTCCACTATGATCCAAATATGGAGTTTCAAATTTAATATTCCTACCAATCTACGTTTCCACCTATGTATCATTAATAGATTCCAGAGTCTCAAAATACTATTCCTCATGAGCAAACGTATTGAATATATCATTATTATAACAAGTGTTGTATTGTGGTACCTGAGATGATGCATAGACTGGAGCAACATCAGCTTCGGTGTTTGAGCTTGTTTGTTGGAGTTTTGCCATGAAGATGCAATTCGCGTTGATCTCCTCCTGATCTTCACCAGCAGCAACATAAGCAATAAGATCAAATTCGTCTGCACTCAGCTATATCCCCGCTTCCTCTTTCTGTGCTAACAGCAATGCTTCTTGAAAAAAGCTTGCATCCTTTCTCTTTTTCTTTACAGTGTAGTTCCTTGCAAGATGATCCAATCCTCTACAATTGTAACACCTTATATGAATTGCATTGTTCCCATTTCCATTGTTCCTAACTACTTGTGTAGCAACTATCCCACTTGAAGTTATCCAGTTTCCAATATTTTATCCCATCTGATTCTGCCATGCATCTATCTTTGTTGATTCGTCATCTGAAAACTTGTAGCGTAACCCTGCTGATTCCCAACTACTTCAACCATTTGTTCTCCTTGACCCATATTCAAACCCGGCTATGCAATCTACTTGTTGCGCGTGTTTGATGAAATCCTTCGGTTATTGTTGGTAGTGAAGAGTAACGCATGTTGAATGCTTTAGTAAAATAAGCAAAAGCTTGCATCATAGCAACATTAGCCTCTGATTAATCTTCAGGGTTGTCAGGTACTTGGAATTGTGAGATTTGTTGTTGTGGAATTTGTTGTTGTTTAATGTAGTTGTAATTGGATGATGATGGTTGTTGTGGTGTATACACCGTAGATGGTATGTTATCAACAAGTGCTAATGGATATTGAGTCTTGGCAAGTCATTCAGCTCATATCTCATTTACCTCTACTTGGTTTTGTTTCAAGAAATCATACAACTGATCAGAGTTAACTTCATGCAACTCCTTTGTTTGCTGAACGATGTGACATATCTTCCACATTCTTGTTGTAGGTTATTCAGGAACTTGATGATGTTGACCATGTTCTTCTGTGTCAGCTTGTTTCTTGCTAATTCATTCATGATCTTACAAAACTTGTGATAATACAATTCAATTGACTCTCTAGGAATATATGTCAATTTGTCTAGCTCCTTTAGAAGATTTGTCTCCATTTCCTATTTCCCGGTCGGTTCCATACATCAACCTTTTAACTCTTTCCCATATTGCATGTGTACTCTCACAACTATCCATAGTTGCAAAAATCTCAGCAGGTAATCCAAGTAGGACCAAGTGCATTGGAAGATCATCAATTTCAATCTGATTCTTGTCATCTACTGTCAATTCTTCCTCTGACTGTAGAAAGGAGTTACTGGGGTGTTGCATTTGGATCACCAGAGTCTCTAACTTGTCGTGGTTGAAACGGTCCATCCATAACGAATTTCAAAAGAATTTTTCCATTTGGTTTGCTCTTAAGAAGTTTTCTGATGCACAATTGATACACTCGATGACAAATGCAAGCATTATAACAAGATCTGTTACAAACTTACTTTATTTATATGTAAGAAGGGAAAAAAGATTCGTAAAAATTTCTAAAATTTTCTTAAAGAATTTAATAAGATAGAGACGTTGGTGAATAAAAAAGTTGTGAAAGAAGTTTTTGATGAAAGTGTTTAATTTTGATTAAAAATATATGAAAAAAGGTTTGCGCATTTATATTTTGTAAATCGGCAAATTCATTTGTGCAAACTTATTTTTATTATACGCTTTCGTTGGGCATAACATATAAAAAAATTGTGCATCAGAGAAGAAATTTATACATTAAATTTAGTTTTTTGTCCATTAAGAAAAACATATAAAGTATCAAAATCATAAAAACTTATTTAAGAACATTTTTATGCACAAAAATATTTTATATTAGAAAAATATTTCAAAATTTTTGAAGAAATTCTCTTAAACTTTTGTAAACTTTTTTAGAATACTAGACGAGTATCCGTGCATAGTAACGAGATTTTATAGCGACAGACAGTTTTAGTGATAAAAAAAATTTATGGGTTATAAACGAAAGATAATAAAAGTTTGAGAATTTGGGGATTAAACATAATATTTTGAAACCCGGTTAACCTGGGTGGTTCAACCGTTTGGGTCGAAAAAATGGGTCAAATTAAACCGGTTCAACCCGCCAGGTTTGAAGCGACCCAGGTCAACCCGATTTTCGACGTGTATTAATAATGTTTTATAGTTTCCAGCTTTGCATATACTTTCTGAAATAGTGTAAAGACTTCCTAAAATACTTTAAATTTTCACTTCTCACTTTTTGATTTTTCCTTTATATATATTTATACTAGCATAATGCTTAAAGTTTTATTATTAAACATAAAAATTTACTACAAAGGTGATGTTAAAATTAAAAACACAAAAAATGTATAATGGTGAACAATAAATAGTATAAAATAAATAACCTTTAATGTATCATTTAAAAGTTAAAATAATAAAACAAAACATATGGAAAAATCAAAGTCGATTAAAGACTTCTTTGTACATAACATTTATTGTGTGATTGGAATGGTTCCCATCATTGTCACAACACAAAACTTTGAGGCCCTTCTTGCTCTTTACCCTTGAAACGGCTACATGTAGTTGTCCGTGTGAAAATACCAGTCGTTCCAAGTAAAGTCCCACCTTAGATAATGTTTGCCCTTGACTTTTGTTAATTGTCATGGCAAAACAAATAGATATCGGGAATTGTCTCCTGTTAAGTTGAAAAGGCATCTTCTTATCGGAAGGGCTAATATTCATGCGAGGAATAGCGACAATCGTTCCTAATTTACCACCAGATATGATCTTTGCCTTGATGTTATTTACCCCATACCGATGTTGGTTATGTATTTAACTTTGATGATCAATAAACGTATACTAAAAAGAATAATAGTTATTTATTAAAGCATGGAAGTAAAATAAATTTTTTGGAGGTAAAACTGTAGATGAATTTGCAAAGTGTATAACATAAAAGTATATGGCAACATTTATGAACTGGGTCAAAAGAAAAACGATATACATTATACTGAAAAGTGTAAATAAACATGAATATATCGTTCTCATTATTGAAAGTATTTGTTTTATTGGGAAAACAACCCAAAAAAAAACATAGATGTTAAAGTAGTGCTCAAACCAAAGCAAATGTTCAACAACCCAAAAAGATAATTGTCTAAAAGAACAATGCAAAATAACAAACAATACTGGAATCATAAAACATTGAGGATGATATATCAGTTAGAAGCAGATCACTCCTTAGGCTCAATTTTCACTTCAACCAACTTCTTTGACTTTTCTGCTTCATCATCCTCTTCATGATAATCATCCAAGTAAATGAATGTGCGCTTCGCACTGCCAGAACTACTCGTATCGCCACTAGAAGCTTGAATGCCCGAATCATCAACGGAAGATTGATTTCCTTTAACAGAAGTGGGTGCTTATTCCATATTAAATGAAATATTGTCTACAGTTTTGAATTTGCTGATGTTAGTGGCAGTCAGTTCAGGAGTTTGGACCTTGTTACCAACCTCCTAAGAAGGTGTATTTCATAAGATCATAATATATACATGTGGAATTAATAAATCAATTCATTATTACTTATGTACTGATTAAAAGAATATATAATTCGTAAAAAAAATTACCTCGGTTATGAAATCCTTCTTAAATGTGTTGATCATAGCCTCATCTTCCGACATCAATTTAACTTGGTAGACATGGTTGTTATTGTTTATGTTGAATTCCGTATAATAAAAGCGAAATAGCAACTTTTTACCAACCATGACATTAAGCTCAGCTGGAAAATAGTCATCAACTTGGGGTCTATTTTCCTTGATGAGAGCATAGCATTCTACTCCACAAAGCTTCACTATCATATCATCAAACATCACTAATGACACAGATCCAATGTCATCAATAACACGGACTATGACTTTCATTCTGAAATGCAGAAAGGTATAATTTATTTTATATTATCATTAAACTAATTGTAAACAAAGAATATGAAAATAAATTCATTGTAAAAGAGAACAAAAGGATGCATACTTCATCCCAACAGCAGTGTTTTCCTTGCGATTCTTGCAATGCCAAACCTGTTGCTTTTTAAACTTAGAACCACTTGATGATGTTTGCCCTTTCTCAACTTCTTTGGAAACACATCCACACCTCTTGCAAGCAATGCCCAGCCATGCTCTCGATGAATCTTGGCATAAACTATACAGTTTAATTTATTCAAAAACTGGTTTAAAGGATTATAATAGGCAACTGATATTTTTAAAACAATAAATGAACATTAATTTTATAATATAAACTCACAGTTTCAGAGTCACGTATACTGTCGACCATTTTCTTAATGACCCAATTGAAAAAATCTTCCGGAGTCAATTCTTTTTTAGAAGGGGAGAAAATAGAAATGGTAAGTTTAGCAGGATCATACCCATATTAGCTTTCATACCTATAACAATCAATAGTATTTATAGTTAACTAAACCTTAAATAATATATGTATTCAGTAACCAAAATAAAAAAGATAAATGATAGTTTTACACCTTTCTGAAGGTAGAGATTTCTGGAATATCATCATTTATATACAGTTTTGAGCCCCATATAGCATCGCTTATAGATGGCGTATATGTATAAGTTGATACACAATGGCAATATTAAACTCGTAAGAAAGAATATAATTGAAATATATTACTTAATATGATGTTTACCATTATAATACGTCACTTTAGCAAGCTGGAGTATCATGGCGACATGACCGACCTTTTCCCTTTGAGCGTGTAAAGAATCAAACTTTGATGCCCAAGCATCAAAGAAACAACATTGAAGCTTCTTGCCTCTAATATAGATGATATATAAAAATGAAAGTATAACATAATTTTTAAATTTTATGGTTAATAAAATGTTTGGAATAAAACTTACTCAACATCTTCAAGTATAATATTTCTTCTTGTCTTCGCCTTCCCATATTTGATAAAGGAGATCAAGTCAGAAATAGACACAATGGTTCCAATCACATCTGCATTTTTATAAAAAATAATTAAATGACAAAACAAATATAATATGTGTTATTGGATGCATATTGAAAAAGATTATATACTAACCAACAGACTCTGATTCAGCAAAACGTCTTGCTGAGAAGTTGGAGAACGACTCAAATTTGAATCCACGAACGTTGTTGTCAAAGCTGGAAAGCCTTGTCACAACACTGTTCTTATAGAGATTCATCTTATAACGATGATGGACTGATGGATAGTTGCCTCCGTTCTCTCCTACCCCAAAGTTTGCGATCATGTAACATGATCCTTCATCGAGCAGAAGTTGGAACTTGTTAATATGGTCATTCTTACATGTATCGTGAACACGGTTACCCTGAAATGATACTTTGATGATTATGTAAATAAAACCAATATTCATTTAACAAAAAACCATAATTAATGTGTTTATCATGCTAAACAACTTGATTCAGTGCAAATAATGCATTCGTGAAGATCATGATTTTGATTCAAACATTTACTCTGAAGTGAATTGGCTTTAACTCATGCCTAAATCACTATACTATTGTCTTATCATTGCCTTTTGTTATTAATTTCATTACACATTCTATAAATTGGTCGGTGTATAGGATTGTACATACCTGTACATCTTGTAATATAAATTCTAATGACCAAACATCATTGGGCTTTCCTAAAGTATGGGGTTTCCATTTGCTAATGCAGCGTGCGACAACCTTTATATCATCTAACATAAGATCTATGTCACTCAATGGAGTCAAAATCTGTTCCATTTTATGTATCTACAAAACAAAATGCAGAGATCATTGATGTATATATTATAGATGTATATTGATCAAATAGCTAACAATATGAATAAAATATCATATTTAAGTGTTTAGGCATAAAAACCTTACCTTTTGTTTCAGAGAATAAAACACAGGGGATTTGTAAAGATGAGTGATTAACACTGGAAATGAGAAACCAATTTATAGAAGATTATTAGGTTAAAATGTAATTCAAATTTCAAAACTTTATGTGGATGATCAAGGCAAATATTGTAAAAAGTAATTAGTTACCGAATATTATGCACAAATTTTTCAATTTTTGATACACTATATCAATATTTTCAAACTTTCCAACATTATAATCATTTACGTTCCTACGTTTACTACATTATCATTTATATTGATTGCTAAATCAAATATTAGGAATATAAATCAAATTTCATAACAACAACTTAAAATAATTTTGGAAATGTATAAGCAATAATTAAACAGTGATATATATTCGTTTTTTGGTTTATGATAATAGAAAGACATAGTGATTGATTTATTCATCATGTGGAGATTATCAGATCATTGTAACTGAAATTGGGGATTATTTGATTTAGGATCACTGATTTTTAGGGTATGAATCGATGTGAAATAAATTGATTTAGGGTAAACTGTTTGTGGGTTTAATGTTTCGGTTATTGTTTTGTTTTAGGGGGTCACTGATTTGGGGAAAATCAGTGTTGGATATTATTAATTGGGAGCGATTATTTAGGGACCAAATTGTCTTTGAACCATTATATCGAAATAAATTCTAGGTGTCATTTTTATAGAATTTTGGGGAGAGACTTGTCAAAATCCCACCTAGTTTTATATAGTGCGGAGATGTAGTATAGATTAGTCCTTTTATCTAAATGTATCAAATAATTTGTTAAAAAAATGTTTTTAAATCACAAATTTTCATATGTTTCAAATGATTTGGCAAATTTGGTTTTTGGTAAAAAATAGTAGGGGTGACAATCGAGTCGTGTTCGTGTTGACATATTCGGGTTGGCGGGTTGAAATAACCTCAACCCAAACACAACCCATTTATTAATCGTGTCAAGAAGCTCAACCCTAACCCAGACCTGTATAACACGTGTAACTCGTTTGTGACCCGTTTAACCCGTTTAAGTAAATAGGTCAAGTAGTGAATAAGATTGGTGGTTTGTTTATTTAACTAGCTTAAATGCAAAAATGATATAAGGATCTAAAATATGATAAAAATAACATACAAATAACTATACGACAATTTCAATGATATTTGAGTTATAAGTTATAAGCATCAATTTCAATAAAATCTGAGTTATAATCATAAGAATAACAAAATACATTTAATCCATATTCAACATTAAAACCAAGTTATATATTTTATTTTTAGAGACTTATATACTTAAACGGGTTCACGTGTTGACCTGTTTAACACTTGCTCAACCCAAACATGACCCGTTTATTAAACGGGTTAGAAGGGTTGACCTATTTTTGACCCAAACCTATTTATCCTCAACCCAAACATGTTTAACTTAATGTCAAGTTCGTGTCGTTTATCGTATCGTGTCAAGAATTGCCACCCCTACAAAATAGTGGCCAAGATTCCATAGCCACGACCAAACCAGATGCAGTCCACACTCCTCAAAACTCATTTTCACAATCGTTGCCCTAACTTCATGTCACCACAAATGTTGTTCTCAATCATCATCAAAAACCATGCCCAGACCCCAAAACAGTTTTCCCTCAATCTCCTTCACTACTCAACAACAACAGCATCCACATCACCACATTTAATAGTCACTTACTTAACAAACTCACTCAAATTCACACCACAAGAAGCCTTAACATCCTCACCAAAACTACACCACTTAAAAACCACCGAAAACCCACAATCAGTAATCAACTTCTTGAAAACCCAAAATCTCACTGACCCACAAATCAAATCAATAGTTTTGTCACAACCCAATATTCTATTAAGAAAAGTAGACAAAACCCTTGTGCCAAAATTCAGGGTTTTAGCCGAAATCGGGTTTTCGGGTTTGGATTTAGTCAATCTTATTAAAAAGGATCCTAATTTGTTAGTTAGAAGTTTAGATACTTGTATTGTACCCACTTTTAATTATTTGTTTAAGATTTTGGGTAGTAAAGAAAATATAGTTAAAGCTATGAAGAAGACACATTGGCCTTTTTATGGGAAATCTTTTAAGAGTAATGTGGTTTTATTGGAAAAATATGGGGTCGGGTTTAAGGATATTCAGAAAATTATTATAAGGAATCCGAGATTAGTTATACAAAATACGGTTAGGTTAGAGGAGAAAGTTTTGGAATTGGAAAGGGAGTTTGGGATTAAACCGAGTTCGCCTATGTTTTCGTATGGGCTTTCGGCTCTTTGTTCGATGAATGAATTGAGTTTGAGGAAGAAGTTTGAGTTGTTTAGGAAGTTTGGGTGGTGTGATTCGGATATTTGTGTTATTGCTAGGAGTCAACCGATTTGTTTTACGCATTCTGAGGAGAGGTTGAGTAAAGTTTTGGATTTTTTTATGAATGAGCTTGGGTTTGAGTCGTCTTGGTTGGCTAGTCGTGGGTCGATTTTGATGTATAGTTTGGAGAAAAGGGCGAAACCGAGGTATCAAGTGTTTAAGGTTTTGACGGATAAAGGGGTGATGGTTAAGGAGTTTAATACAGTGTTGTGTTTATCTAATGTGGATTTTGTGAAACAGGTTTTGGAGCGGTATAAAGAACAGATGCCTGGTCATTTGTATGACAGTTTTATCATGACCTTAAAACAGTAGTAAGAGATCTTATATTTTTGAAACTACTAACTGCAGCTGATTCAACTTGGTTTTCTTTTAATTGCTGTTTGTGCTGTCATTTCATTTGATTTTAAGTTGGAGATGATTGCGATACCTCGTTGGATAATTTTTTTGTGTACCATGTGCCTAGATGGTTCCACATCGAATTTACTTGATATTCAATGATATATGTAGAACAGTGAATTATTGGCAACTTAATGTACAATTATTTTGTTTACCTACGCCTTAAATTCCAAGAATGAGATTGTGGATAATAAAGATTCTAGCTTTTCTTCTGAATTAGCATACTCTACTTGTTGGCTTGCCCTCATACATTATCTTGTATATAAAGTAACAAAAGCAGCTTACATATATGAGAACACTACTTTTTCTTTTAAGTAAACCACAAAAGCTGTGTCCGTTTTGGCACAAACCATCACAGTCAGTATTTATTGGCATGAATTATTCCTAAGAGGGAAAAGTATTACGAAACTAACCCCGAATCATCCAAGAGGCCAAAAGTAACAAAACCATCACTGAAGTGGTTGGTTTTCACTTTTCATTTAGCCAAACTTTCTGATTGATTCTTTAAACATCCCCGATAGGGTTTTTTTTTTTTTTTTTTTTTTTTTTTTTTTTTTTTTTCCTCCAGACTTTTGGCATGTTAGTGATGATTCATGACAGGGATGGTTTGTGCCAAACAGACAAATCACAGGACAGAGGTTGAGGTTTACTCTTTTCTTGTTAAAAGATAAACATAGCAGACTGAAAAGCATAAGTCTTTTGCATTATACCTAAACTTTGTCCACTTTTATTGATGTGACTTAGTTGGTTATGTGATTATAGATAGGTGAGTAAGGCCGGGACTAACACGGTCTTAGATTGTTTTTTATCATAGTTATTTTTAGCAAACCGTAACTGTACAGCCACATGTTCACCAATATGATACCTTCCCTTTTGGTAAATAGAAACTTTAAATGTACTAACATCTTGAGGTGCATGATCTTGCACCTCCACTGAACTGGACCTCATGATGAGGTAATATTTTGGAGATCATTTCAAATTCTTGTACAGCGTTTTTCAGAATTTCGGAAAATAGAAAACCAATATATGGATCCAGTAGAAGGGGAGATTTTCAGATAATAGAAACCCAATGTATAGATCGAGTGAAAGGGGAGATAAACAATTAGATATTAAACTTTATAGCAAAATAATGATGAAATCAACAATTTCAACAATGAAATTGAAGTTTAAAAGGAAATTACCGCATACTTTCGTGACATGTTACTTGACACTTCAGAGGGAAAATAAAGTTGCTGCGTAGCATATGTTGCAGTAATTTTATCCCAGAATTTGCAGTATTTCGTCTTGAACTGTCAAAGACCCTCTTTAAGCCTAGTTGGCATTGCAGGTGTGTATTTGTTCTTAACCTTTTTTGGCAAAAAAAATAAATCAGTTATGTATTACTTGGAGTCCCTGGAGAATTTTTAAAACTGAACAATGCAGGATCTATCAGTTTGGCTTGATGTTTCTTGAGTAGTAGTCACTTAAAGTCATACAAGGTGTTCAGGGTTTCTGATTCATGTACTTGGACAAATAACTTGAATTCCATCCTGTCTGGGATATGTTTATCTAGATCATAGCATTGTAGTTATTCTCCATCTTGGCTCCTGTCAATGATTAACATGGTTATAGATGTGAAGATTCACCGTGGTCCTGCTAATTCCGAGTCAGGTTGACCGTTGACTCGATTATTATTTTTGTCAAGCCTGAATAAATCGTACATGCTCATTTTCATTATTTATAACAACCTACATATAGCCATAAACTTGTATATTCTAGCTAATATCTGCATATAAGCAGCAGTTGTTTACACATTGGACTGAGGTTAGTCCCTTCTGATCTACTAATAAGAATAATACATTGTTAACTTATACAAGGTGATTATTATATTCTTTTTGGAGCTTGGGTGAGCATGTTGACTCCCTTCTAACATAAGGAAGAGATGCCTGATCATTTGTATGACAGTTTTATCAAAACCTTAAAATGGCAGTAAGAGATCTTATACTTTGAAACCTCTAACTTTAGGTGGTATATTGGCTTTGTTTTGGTTGCTCTTTAGCTGTCATTTAATTTGGTTTTGAGAAGGAGATGATTGTATTATCCATTTAGATAGTAATTTTTGTGTGTGCCAGGTTTGTGGATTTGGTTCGATAATAATTTTTGAGTAGGAGATGCTTGTATTATCTATTTAGAACTCGTAGTAATTTTTGTCAATCGCCTAAATATACGTCAGCAGGGAAAAACAATGAATTCCTAAGAGCATTGGGTATTATGTTTTGAGTAAATATTATATTTCGTTTAAGTAAATATAATAAGATGATATATGTAATTTGTTTATCATTAGTTTATGGTTAAAGGCAATAGCTTACTAATTAACTCATTCTCTATCTTGAAAGTCTCAAACATGCTTCTATAATATATAGCAATATTGTGTGAGAAAATGATTTGAAAAGTATCATGAAGGATTACCAACTTTTCATTATTTCATAAAAAAAAAAATTAATATAGTTATATGAAATTTACTCACGTCGTAACACGCGGGCCAAAATTACTCATTATTAAGGTTGCAAAAATATTGTCGTAACAAGCGGGCCAAAATTACTCGTTATTAGGGTTGCAAAAATACTGAATTGGTAGTCTGGTCGGTCGACTTACTTGTAGCTTCTAATCGGTCTAGACGTGATTAATCGATTAGCATTTCTGGCAAGTTTTGGACATTCCCAACAAAATTTTCTTTATTAAACAACTTATAAATATAAACAGTGATTATAAATGATTAAAACAAGTTTACGGCGAATTTTGGTATTTTAGACAAGATTTGTTGGTTTCTGAAAAATTTGAGAACAGTTGACTGATTTATTTGAATGATATAAACAAATTAAAACAATTAAACGATTAGCGCCTGGGCTACGGCATTATAGGTTGGGTTTTTTTTTTTTTTTTTTTTTTTTTTTTTTTTTTTTTTTCTTCTCTTTCCTCTCTTTCGCTGCTCGTTATTCTATAACTAAAGATTTGTTTGAAACTAACATAAATACAGAAATTTTAAAGAGGAACAAGACTGCTTCTTTTATGAATCTGAAATCAATAATCATATGATTCTAGTAAGAAAAACACCTTTGTGATAGTATTTACTTTTTGTATCATAATTCTGCTGTGTAAATTTCCCATTTTACATAGAATTTATACATTAATTTGTTTATCTCATTCGACGAATGACCTTACCATTAGCATCTTCATTCACAATCTTCATAACGTCGTCTGGAGGAACAAGCCAAACTTGAGGCCATTTTAATTCATGTCCGATTTTTGCAAATTTATCAGCGAGTCTGTTGCCTTGTCTATAAACATGTGTGACATGATAGTTTCTAAACTCTGGTAGAATTAGATTGATACAACTAACGTGTTTTTGTACTTCTACACACTTGACATCTCTTTTTTGAGATATTATTTCGACCAAAGTCTTGTAGTCTCCTTCAAGCCATAGATCAGTGTATCCATTTTCAAGCACCAATTCAAGGCCTCGTTGAAGTGCTGCAAATTCAGCGACAGTGCTACTAGTTTTCCCTATGGATTGAGCGTACCCTAAAAGAAATGCTGCATTGTGGTCTCTTAAGACTCCTCCTATACTTGCTTTACCCGTCTCACATTTGCATGACCCGTCAAAGTTTAGTTTTGCCCATCCAAACTCAGGTTTTTTCCAAGAAACCGGAATTGGTTCTTTACGCCAGTTGCTAAAGAGAACTCGAAATGGGCTTTTTGCCCATGCATGACTTCTATATATCCCAAACATCGTGGACATAATTTATATACTTTTTATATGAGGAACGTGTTTATGATACAAAAACAAATATCTACCTGTTATATAAGGCAACCAACGTCCTTAACAATCACTTATACCCCAAAAGTTGACAAGTAAGCCTCTAAGATTTTAAGTTTTTAACACATTTACCGTGTAAAAGATAAATGTAGACCAAATAAACATGACGCGTGTACTCAACAAAAAAATGACTTTGTTATTTAAGTATCCCATATTCCATATTTAAGTATCCCTCATTTACTTCCCATCCACTAATTTATCATCTTCATTTCTTCGGCCTATAATAGCTTCTACTTTTTCTTCTTGCTACTTTCCAACTTTAACAATCACTTATACTTTAAAATTTGACACGTAAGCCTCTGAGATTATATATATATATATATATATATATATATATATATATATATATATATATATATATATATATATATATATATATTAAAAGGCGTTGCCTTTAGCAACAGTGCTTTTGCCCCTTTTTTTATGGGTCATCCAAACCCACTAACCACTATAACCAAAAACCGGATCCATCAAAATCGTCACTTTTACTCACTCTCTTAATATCTGGCTCCGGCACTGGCACCGACCCAACCCGATCGGTCTATCAATCGGGGCATCTACAGTGTTTTGTGTGAGTATTGCTACAGAAACTTGCTACAGGAACATAGATTTGTGGTTAATTTTTTGCCATCTCTTTTTAGGTGAGCACTTACTTTCCCAACCACATTATAACAAGGGTTCTAGATACTTCACTCATCTTAATCTTTGCCTGTTGTTTCATTGTCTCTTTGCAGCCTTTGGACTTCTGCTCTCTTCCTGCTTGCTATTCATAGGTTTGTACTCATTGTTTTTTTTATAATGTGGTTGAATAATTTGATTAAGGTTTTCATATAACTGTTAGATTAGAGTTTGTATTAGCTTTTCTGATTTGTAAATTAGCTCCTTCATATGTGTAACAGTTGAATAATTTGATTAGGGCTTTCATATAATTTGGGGATCTTTTTTTTTTTTTTTTTTTTTTTTTTTGCTCCTGCTCTTTTTGGTGTCGTTTGTAATACCTAAATTGAGATGAAAATAGCTACGCTGGGATTTAGGAAGTGATTATTTAATTGTTGGGGGGTTTGTCTTACCTTATTTATCAGGTTTATATGATCTCATTGATATAAAAATGATTTGGAAGTAGAAGATAGGCAACATTATCTATGTATTTTGTTTAATAGGTTTTAAGTATTTGATTTAAAGATTTATTAGTTTTGTTGATCATGTTATTTGGAATAGTTAATTATCAGTATTTGCAAATCTGATGCCCGCTTTTTCTTGCAGCTTATATGGAGTCGTATTGACACTTTTGACGGCGTGTTATGTGCAACCTTATTATGGCCTCTGCTGATGGTTGCTTTCTTGATATAAATAACAGCCGATGATGATGGTACTAAATTTATGCGTTTGTTATTGAGTGAAAGAGAGCCGTATCTTGGCGGGGCAGCACCACAGGGTTGGTGTTTGCAGCCATGGCTATCAGTTATTGATCGTATTCGGTAAAAGTGGACCGTATCTTGGCGGGGCAGCATGACGTCCTGTTTGCAGGCATGGCGGGTTCCATACACGCTTGCTTGCATCTACTGATGCCACGTTATGTATCGTTGATTGATTTGATTATTGACAGGTAACATTCCTGTTTATGAATCTGTTGTCATTTTATTATAGGCGATGATGAGACTGTTGCGTTTGTGCGTTAATTATTTTGCAGCTGCAATATGTTGGTTGATTGTGAAGGGTGACATCATCACGTATCTTGGCAGGGCAGCACGACATCGTGCTTGCAGCCATGGTAGTAGATTTGTGAAGTTTCTGAGTTTGTAGCTACGCTGGGTTAATCCTTATTTTTCTGTTTACATTGGCTTAAATCTTATACAATGTCTGTGGTCGAATAATGTATAGAGTCGAGGCTATGACGATACTTTTATGCGTTTATGTCTTTGGTAAGCGTGGTTTATGAACTCCCGTATCTTGGCAAGGCAGTCACATCTACGTGGTTGCAGCCATGACGGGACTTTGGTGCCACTTCCATACTCGCAGTTGCATAGTCTGCTTATACCGGTATCTTGGCATGGCAATGTGACTTGAATTAGGATTGCAGCCATGGCTGGTGCTTTATGTCGGATTTTAAAATGCATATCCGAGCCTTTTACAAATTTGAAAAAACATTTTCTAGAACGTTCAACTTAGTATTTCAAGCGAGTCTTCAAAGAACTTATGATATACCATATCCGGACCAACATCGCTTAAAGGTTAGTTTGTAATTTTTTTTTCTCACTAAATGATATGTTATAAATATTAGATGCGCTCATGATGAATTCAATGATTATCCTAGCATGTAAAGCTTACTGCTTAAAATACGATTATGTTCTTATATAGAACTAATTTCTTGATGTTTCTCAGGTTTTGAAGTGACTTTTCAAGGATTTATGATACGCCGTATCCAGACCAACAACGCTTAAAGGTTAGTTTATAACTTTTTTTCTCACTAAATGATATGTTAAAAATATTAGATGCTCTCATGATGAATTCACTGATTATCCTACCATGTAAAGCTTACTGCTTAAAATACGATTTTGTTCTTATATAGAACTAAGTTCTTGATGTCTCTCAGGTTTTGAAGTGACTTTTCAAGAAGTTGTTGGGAAAGTCTTATTGTCTATGCTCCCTCTTGGGGCCCTTGATCAGGTACACGTTCTCATATTAGTAGTTGTAAGTCTTACCGGAGATTAGGTAACAAGAACGATGACAAGGCAGTAGATCCTGATCTTTTCAATCTTTCCATGGGAATGCATCATTTTTGGTTCAAATTCCATTAAAAAAAAGTTTCAAAGGTAAACACAGTTACAAAGGGAATATGACTTTTATTAAAAAATGACAAAACAAAAGTATATCCATCTCATTAGCTGTTTGTGATAGTCATAAACGTAAAGAATATTACTTACTACGTTGTTTCTTAATTCAGGAATATTACTTACTACGTTGTTTCTTAATTCTTATGTGTGCTTGGGGAGTTTTATCTAATAGAGTTGCCTTGCGAATACTTATGATAACCTGGGATATTATGTGATTTGTGAGAAACACGTGATTTGTTTTGAAATGGATTGTTATGTGATTTGCCCACTTTGATTTTAGATATCAAAACACGTAATAATCAAATATATTATGTGACTTTCTGTGATTTGCTTTCCGAAATTTCATAATGGTTTTTCCCCTCTTTGACTTTATGTGATTTGTCCTACGCAGCAGCTCGAAGTTGCTACATGCAAGCAGATTCTCTTCGACCCGCAAGTGGTCATCAACACCATCAGGTTATTTCTTGAATATACGTGCTTATCACACCACCATAGTGTATTATCAAATATACATCAAATTACTTATTTGTTAACTTGATTTTACATTTTTTTCCGATCTTTATTTGGTTCATTTTGTACTGTAGCCTATGATGCTATGATTGAAGTCAGATGTCCAAGTTCATTGATAAAATCTTAGACAAAGACGAGGCGGAGGAGGAAGCGAAGGAGGAAACAGAGGAGCTTATAAACTAGGTAACATTACACATTCATATCTATATTAACACCTTCTTAAAATGTTCTTTCCTAAAAATGCTTGAGTCGTTTTATATCTGTAGCTTTGTACGTAGTATATAGGTTTTCAGAAAACTTATAGCTTTCGTCACCTTTTGAGATGTAATATTGCTCAAGCATTCATTTTTATAATTATGTTATCAGTTTTGTGAGTTGTCTAATATTTTTGATGGAGTCTTGGTACGTTATGTCATGTATGCGAATTTGGAAACATGGGTATAATGATCCAGTAATTTAGAACTAAAAATATAAAGCGTTCAAGCTTAAAGTGTGAATGTTGTTTCTGTTTGTGGTCACAGGTGAGGAGGCTTTGAGTTTGAGTACGACCTATATTCTTGAGGAGGTGTGTTCAGGAGATGTTTTCACGGGGGCGGTCAAGAGGTGGATTCGGTGGGATGGTTCAAGAAGTACCACAGGTGCGTGCCATCCAACAACAAAGGTTTGAAGATGAAGAGCAACAATAAACCAGGAACCAATTCTCTTTTGCTGCGTTGCTAGAAATTGATTCTAAAACCTACAAGGTACATATATATTTTGAATGTAACAGTGAATGTTGTATCATGTGGAATAATAGGTTATTTGGGAAATAAAGGGTCAATATCTGTTACTAAGAGTGATGAATGAAGCTGAATTCAATATTCTATTTGAAATTGGTGGATGAATGTGCTTAATGAAATACCTTATTGACAACTTATTGATGATAGAAGTTTAAAATGTATCACATCATATACATCTTACGTAGATACAATTGGTAACAACGTTCTGTTATGCAGGAATGATGTGGTTCAGCCAACAAGGCTCATGAATACGTTTATCAGGTATATAGTTTGTTCCAATCCTTAGGTCAGTGGAGTGTAATGCAGTTTTAAAAAATTGTCCTTTACCATCATTCTTATAGCTTCATAGTTCGCTTTGCAACAAGCATCCATAAAGAACACCCATTTTGACCCATTATCTAATCTGTCTGACCCACCCTTTTTGCCACTTTCAAGTTACCAAGCACGATTAAATAAAATTAATACACGAAATCCAATTTCAAATTTATTGTTTTAACCACTCTCACAATAAAACTGTTCTTGATCATGCGTCAGTCCAAATATTAGAATAATTATAACTTGAAAAGTAGGTGTAGTAGATTTGTGTAGCTAATCATGAAGTAATAACGTGATTATCTTACGACGTAGCGAGGCAAGATCGTGTTATGTGGTAGAATTTCAGATTGCGAGTCTCATATAGGTAACTGAAATCTTAGCTACTGAATATTGTACTATGGATATGTCCAATTTTATATCAGCTTTAAGATATTCATTATCACATACGCGTTATTTTGCTTTGATCCTTCTGTGTCCGAGCTATGTTTTATAACGTCTTAATGGCTTATTGACTCCTTCTTGCAACTGGATGAACTATAAATTCTACAATATATGCATTATCATTATTTCAGTTGACTCTAAAGCATCCAAAGAGAATAGAGACTGAATGTTGTTAAAATCTGGCACATGCCACTTTAGTTTTCACATGAAGAACAATTATTGTTTTGATGTTTATCTAGGTAATTAATGTTCTTTGGATGCCAAAACCAACAGGTCTAGCATTAACAAATCAAAAGAAACTCCTCCTCAGAACAATAACTTGAAACCAACTTCATTTTTGTGATTCAAGATGGGTACTCCATGAATAAAAAGGTGCTTGGATCATGCCATTGCAGAAATAACAATAGGATGTCCTGCTGCTGACAGTGCGTACGCCATTTCAAAAAATACTTGGTATGTGCATAAAAAGCAAAATATTAATAAACTTGCATATGTCTATCCGCACAACAATAAGCTACTAACATCAGTTTTGACAGGAATGTACACGAAGAATACCCCTCCCATGGTTACAAGTACTATAAACAACCAAGGAGAATTAATGTAGGTTAGCTAATCAGGTCTTCTTATAGTTTGTGGCTATGTTAAAGCCTTATCGAGTTTTTTTTTAGAGGTGGAAAGTGTGTTATCAGAAAGTGAAATGTAATGTGATTTTTGAAAATGCATAAGTTGTTTCAACGACCATTGAACCATCCCATGAGTCTCATGCTACTGATTATGTAAATGTTGTGTAGTCACGCAACGGTCATTTCTTAGTGTCACCTGAGGTTGAAGCTATTCAGGTGTTTAAGATCTGTGGATCGAAGTTCTGAAGCTGAATTGAGGGAATTGGCATATTGGGCCATTGTTTAAACCGCGCACCACGATGGATTTTAACAATCTGGAACTGAACAAATGCAAGTATTTATGCTCTAACTTTAGTATTTTTATTTGATTGTCATGGAACGATAACTTTAAACACATTTTTGTTGTTATGGAAGGTTTTGTTTTCTAATATACGCGTTACTGTAATTGTTTAGTTTCTGTTGTGTATTATGATTTGGTATGATCTTTGAAAATTTAATATTGTGGTCGATATAAACATAGTGTAAATAAATGAGATCTCATACTTCCGTTGACAAACATCCCGCCGCGAAGCGCGGGCTACAAACCTAGTTTTAACACATTTACCGTGTAAAAGACAAATTTAGACCAAATGAACATGCCAGGCGTGTACTCAACAAAATATAAATAAATAAATAAATAACTTTGTTATTTAAGATTTTAAGTATCCCATATTCCCATTTACTCTCATAGTTTCTCATTTATTTTCATCCACTAATTTATCTTCTTCATTTCTTCAGCCTACAATAGCTTCTACGTTTTCTTGTTGTTGCTTGCATTATATATCTCAATAATGTTTAATTTTCATTCTTATTGTAAAAATGGTCAAGAACACACAACAATTCACTAATACACCCAGCCAACCACCCTTTGGTGTATCTTTTTATTATAACAATGTAAGAAGATAAGTCCCCAAAACAGGTGCTTACCAATACAAATACAAAAGACAAGACTAATCTCTTCCAGGAAGACACCAGTCACCTCACTACAAGATCACTCAACACTCAGAACACAAAGATCAAATAAGGTGATTGATCTTTGTATAGAAACTTAACAGATATCAATTGATATCAAGACTAATGAAGACTACTAACAACTGTGTGAACAATGAGAGAAAAAGAGAGGCAGTGAATGAACCCTAGATCGTATAAGGAGCTTATATACTACTATGTTTCATATCAGACCTCCATCTTCTCTTAACTTTCCATTCAGCTATAATAATCTTTAACTAGCTTTGAAAACTTTCAAACTTAACATGTTTAGTCCCTCATAATATTTATCACCCCTCCTCAAGTTGACAAGTCTTCACCTTGAATGCTATCTCCACTCTCAAATTGTCTGCTACTCTTAGCTTTATTATTAATACCTGCAAATATCAAACATACCAAGATTTTTGCAAACCAAACTGTGCTGTCTTTGGCCAAGACACTTAGTAAAAATATCAGCAACCTGTATGTCAGTATGATTTTTTTACAATTTTGATCACACCTACAGAAACCTTTTCTCTAACCAAATGCACATCCAACTCAAAGTGTTTAGTTCTTTCATGAAACACATGATTAGCAGCAATTTGAATAGCAGCACTACTATCACAGAATATATCCACAGGTAATAAATTTTTAAGACCAAGACTATCCAATAAATTTCCCAACCATATCACTTCACAAGTAGTAGAAGCCAAACTTCTATACTCAGCTTCAGCTGAACTTTTAGACAAGGTAGCTTGTTTTTTACTTTTCCAAGAAATAAGAGAACTACCCAAGAAAACACAAAATCCAGTAACTGATTTTCTAGTTTTAGGACATTTTGCCCAATCTGAATCAGAATAAGCTTTTAGCTTAAGATCAAATTCTCTATTAAATTGCAACCAGATCCTGGAGAACCTTTCAAATATTTTAAAACTCTTAATGCAGCCTTAAGATGAGATTGTAAAGGATTATGCATGTGTTGGCTTAAACAATGAACAACATAACTAATATCAGGTCTGGTATTAGTTAAGTAAATCAATTTACCAACCAATTTCTGATAATAGTAATATTTTTTAACACCTTATCATTATCAGTCTCAATACAATTCTATATAGTATTTTCAGGCAAAGGAGTATCCACAGGTTTAGAAGCTAACAATCCATACTCATGTAATAACTCAAGACAAAACTTTCTTTGAGTCATACATATTCCTTTGTCATTTTTCAAAACTTCTATACCAAGAAAATACTTCAATTCACCTAAGTGTTTTATCATGAATTTAGTACTCAAAAACTTTTTAAAGCTCTTTATTTCAACTCCATCATTACCAGTGATAACAATATCATCAACATATACAAGTAAAGCCACAAACACAGAACCTTTTTGTTTAACATACAAAGAATAATCCAATTTACTTTGTTCAAAACCATGTTCAACCAAGGCAGTGGTGAGTTTAGCATTCCACTATCTTGGTGCTTGTTTAAGACCATAAAGAGACTTATTAAGCTTACAAACTTTAGAATTATCACCTCCATTAAAACCCTTAGGTAAGACCATATAGACATCTTCATAAAGATCCCCATACAAGAAAGCATTGTTAACATCTAACTGATATAATGACCAATTCATATTAATAGCAATACAAACCAAACATCTTACAGTAACCATTTTAACCACAGGACTAAATGTTTCATCATAATCAAATACATCTCTTTGATTAAAACCTTTAGCAACAAGCCTAGCTTTATATATGTCTATTTCACCAGTAGACTTATATTTGATTTTTCATAACCACTTATAACCAATAGCATGTCTACCAGCAGGTAATTCACATTCAGTCCAGGTATTATTTCTGTTTAAAGCCACAATTTCACTATTTATAGCATCATTCCAATTAGGATCTTGAACAGCTTCTTCATAACTTTTAGGTTCACAAGACTTATTCAGAGTAGAAGCAACACACATGTTATTTCTATTAAGACCAGCATAACTCACATATTTTTCTATTCCATATTTAACCTTAGAACTCAACACATAATCATTAAATCTAACAGGAGTTTTAGATTCTCTATTAGACCTTCTTAATACAGGTGTCTGCACATCTTCATTAACATTTATAGACTGAGTTGGAATAGAACTAATGTTTTCAATATTGGGACTGCCCTCTGACCAGTATTGGTCATCAAAGTAGGTTGCAGATTGCCTCCTTCATGATGCAAGTGAGTAGTATCTGTCTCATTCTCTGTTGCATCATGTGAAGGTGGCAAACTACCATCCTCAACTGGTGTATCTTTCCCGTCATCATTGGGTCTTTGAGACTTCAGACTACCAAAAAAGTTCAAGTGTTCTACTTCATTTACATGATCTGCATCAGTAGAATCACAAGTTTTCATTTTAAGTGGAAAAATATTTTCATAAAATTTTAATCTCTTGCAAAAAAAAAAAAAAAAAAAAAAAAAAAAAAAAAAAAAAAACAACATTTCTAGTATCCAGACTTAAAAGCTTATATGCTTTCTTAGTAGTTGAAAAACCAATTAAAATACACTTTTCAGACCTATAAGACATTTTATCATGATTGTTTAAAATGGTTGAAGAACACATACAACCAAAAGACCTCAAGTGGGAAAGATTTGGTTTAGTCTTATACAACAACTCATAGGGACATTTGCCTTTTAACACTGAAGATGGCAGGCTGTTTATAAGATAAACAGCAGTTAAAACACAATCAAACCAAAATCTTAAAGGAATCCCCCTTGAAACATAATACGCCTAGCTACATTGAGTAGATGTCTATGTTTCCTTTTGGAAATCCCATTTTGCTGAGGAGTATGAGCACAAGAAGCTTGGTGTATTATTCCAAGATCAGAAAACATTTCATTCATTTTTCTATTGACAAATTCAGTTCCATTATCAGACCTTACAATTTTAATTTTGACACCAAATTGGGTAGATATTAAGTGAATAAAAGAACAGAATACACCAAAAACTTCATCCTTAGTTTTAACTAAGTATACCCAAACAGCCCTAGAATAATCATCAACAACAGTTAAGAAGTATTTGTACCCCTCTCTACTAGTTACTCTGTAAGGACCCCATAAGTCAAGGTGAATAAGATCACCAACATTCTCTGACTTAGGATCAGAGAAGGGAAATGGTTCCCTAGTCTGTTTGGCCCTATGACAGACCTCACAAACTGGTATAGAGGAGTTCTTGGATATACCAAGATCATTTTGAAGAATAGATAAGAATGGGTCAGCAGGATGACCCAATCTATTATACCTAACAAGTTTAGACACATTATAAGACATAACCACATTACACTTACCCAAAGCATTACTAGACTGCATATCAAACAGATAAAGGCCATCAGATTGACTACCAGTCCCCAAAACATTCTCCCTTTTCAAATCCTGGATATAACATTTATCTTCATCAAACCCAACAAACATTTTGCTATCTCTAATGAGTTTATTAATAGATAACAAGCTAACACAATAACCAGGAACAACCAAAACATCAAAAAGAGTAACATTATTAGTCAATTTTAAGTTTCCAATATGACTAATAGTAGCAAGAGTACCATTGGGATGACCAACAGTAATCCTAAGACTAGTGATGTCAACCACATTAAACATACCAACAGCGGAAACAATCAAGTGCTGATTAGTACCTGAATCTATTATCCACCCTAAAGAAACAGTTTTAGCAGAGATACTAGAGTTGGCATAAAAATACTTAGAAAAATTAACATTAAACCAAACATTTCCATAAAAGAATGAAGCCCTACCTGCCATATTAGTATGTATGCTTCCTGAAGGATAATCATTGATCAAAGACAAGAGTTTCTTCATCTGCTCAGAAGTAAAACCAGAAAAAGTGCTAGCAGATGAACTAGAAGTTTTGTTTTCAGACTGTTTAACATCAGCATTAGCATTATAGTTTTGTCTAAAACCATTTTGTTTAGCTGGATTATTATTCTTAACAAAACCAGGTGGAAAACCAATAATCTCATAACACCTTTCAACAGTATGTCCAATCTTACAACAATTTTTACAATTAAGATTAGGATTAGGACATCTATTAACAGTATTAGCATTAGAATTAGTACCTCTAGTGTTATTATTAGAATTATTAAACACTCTTCTATTGTTATTAAAAGATTTAGCAGCAAAAGAAGAAGCATTAAGTTTAGTCTCAGTAACACTAGAGGACTCAGGAATACCCCTGCGAGACTCCTCTCTAGAAACACTGATGTAAGCATCCTTAACTTAAGGGAGAGCATCCCTGGTTAAGAGTGTTGTTCTTACAGGCTGATATCAATCATCAAGGCCCATGAGAAACTGCATCAACTTCATGAGTTGTTTATGCAGACTTAGCTCTTTACAAGCAGCACAAGAATACTTAACTTCACAAACATAAACATGCAATTTAGTCAAAGCATCAAACTCTCTCCACAAGGAGTTAAGCCTATGATAATAACCAGCCACAAAAGTACCACCTTGTTTAACACAATTAATTTTTCGCAAAAGATTATAAACAACTGACCCATCTACCTTATCATATGTTTCTTGCAATTCTTTTCACACACAAGCAGCATTATCAGAATAAATAAGACCCATATAAACATCTTAAGAAACATAATTCATCAACTAAGTTAAAACAATGGCATTGAACCTATCCCATTGAGTAGAAAGAACATTACTAGTAGAATAAGATTCTTTAACACAAGAACCATCAACAAAACTAAACTTATTCCTAGCTTGTAAAGCTAATTTCATTGCACCAGACCATATTCTATAGTTTTCAGTTCCAACAAGTTTAAATAGAATAAGAGCAGTACCACTATTATCATTAGTTTGAATGTGAAGAGGGTTACTAGCATCAAGATTACTAATTAACACCTCAGTATTACTACCACTAGTTTCACCAACATCCGTAATAACAAAGAAAATAGCAAATAACAAGCAGAAACAAACAGAACAACAAAAAATAGAAACAAAGCAAGAACTAATAACCAGAAAAACAGACCACAAGAACCAACAACTAACAAATATAACAGATAAGACAACAACCAACCAACAACAATCATAACCAACTTCCAAGAATCCCAAAACCTATCCTCCTTCGACTTAGACATAACAAAACTAAAATTAATAATAAGAAAATAAATGTATCTATACTCACACCCAAGATTAACAAGATACCAGCTAAGAAGACTGAGAGTGGCTAGAGCAGGTTTCCGTACCACTCTAGGTGGCAGGTCAAGGTGTTAACCACTCTGTTTGCACCTTCTTGACTAAGTAAATGTCATATTAAAGGAAAAGAGAACACTTATAGTGAGATACCAGCGGAATGAATCGCAAAATCACTAGATTCACTTAGTCTAGTGAGATTACAATGAAGAACGAGCCCAATAACACCAAGAAACCACCAGAGATACAAATCCCTAAATTTCCAAATTAGGATTTTTTTTAAAAACCCTAATCAAGAAACCCACAAATTCACCAGATCTAAGCCTGAACAGATCAAACCAACCACGGCCATTAAGAAAACAGCCTCAATTAACCACTAAAACCTTCAATTGCAAAAACCCTAAAAAAAACTTCGAAACCCTAGAATCTCAAATCCACCAGATCAGAACCTTGCGCTCTGATACGATGTAAAAATGGTCAAGAACACACAACAATTCACTAATACACCTAGCCAACACCCCTTGATGTATCTTTTTATTATAACAATGTAAGAAGATAAGTCCCCAAAACAGGTGCTTACCAATACAAATACAAAAGACAAGACTAATCTCTTCTAGGAAGACACCAGTCACCTCACTACAAGATCACTCAACACTCAGAACACAAAGATCAAATAAGGAGATTGATCTTTGTTGTCACACCCCCAAAATACCTGTTTTAGCAGTGGAATGGAATACCCGGGGGTGACTGCCATAGCATCACAGTTACAGTTATATTGAACGACCTAAAGTGTCGTTTGGAAAATACATCGTTTGATCATTAAAAACATTCAGAGTTTACAAAATAAGGTCCCCAAAAGCTGTTGCAAGTTTATGAAAAACAAGTTCAAACAAGATCAAACGTTTCATAAGTGCAACAATATAAAATGAGACGCGTCGACTCCGCGACTCCAGGTAGGTCCAAATGCATTCCACATGAGCTACCTTAATAACCTGAAAATACATTGCTAAAACGGTCAACAATAATGTTGGTGAGATCCATAGGTTTATAAAATAAAATGTTGTGCGGTAACCTCAAGTATAAAGTGCATGACAAAAAGTCACATAATTAATAAAATTGTACATTGGCTCTTAAGCTCATGACCCCGAAGCTAGACTGATGAAGTATATGCCCCTCTAGTGTGTCCTGCCAAACGCTCTAATATGACAGAAATGAAATGCATCCGTTTGACTGTTGGTATAACTACCACGGATGGAGGCGTCACCCTCAATAGATCTATTCACTCACTCTCGCTTACGCATAATTAACGGTCCATGATAAATAAATAGACTTTAACAAGGCAGCTAGGTAACTTAAGCAATGTACATATGATTTGATACTTAGGCCCGTATAAAAATGATGATGCAATGTCTTCTCCCCCGTGGGATTTGAAATCAAAATATTGAATTGAAAACGGGGCTATGAAAACTCACCTGGTGCGATAGCTACGATGACAAAAGTGGATACACTGAAATGAGGCACGATCTCTAACCACAACCTAATATAAATGATAGGTTCTAATGTAAGCAATGAAATGATGCTACACATGCAAATACGTATGTTATCGATACCACTCGTGAAATTTGAAAATAATGTTTATCGTCGAAAAATACATTTTTGACGTCTCATTAAGTTAATAAACACTTTTCATGTAAATATGTTGAAACGGTACTCCACGATCGTTGTTTGGTGTTCTATCGGCAAATATAATGTTTTCGTCGCAAAAATAACATTTTCATTACTTGAAAATATGCCCAAAATGGCCTCGCAAAACTAGTTGCGAAATATTGTACGTCAAGTGTTAAAACATAAGCTCGGCGTTTTTGAAAACCTTGCAACAATGTCCAGAAGTCGTGTCATATAACTTTTGTCCGTATGGGTCTTGATCAATGAGAAAAATGGCTCTCAACATGACGTATTACAAAAACTGTTTTTCTATACTTGGAAATATTTTGCTATTAGAAGCTGTCAAAATAAATAGATTTCGTCGGGTTTCAATCGTGTATATCTTGGTCGTTATGAGCTCGTTTTCTGCGTTCTATATATACACGGTTTCGTATTAACATGTACTAATATATTTTCAGTAAGTCGACTCTTATAGAACACGTCTAACACCTCGTTTTGTCCGTTGAAATTCGTGGGACAGCAAGTATTATTTTCAGAAAATAGTTTTCGTCGTTAAACTTGGAAAAATCATATCTCCTTCGTTATAAGCTCGTTTTTATCCGTTCTTTTGCCCATAGCTTTGTTTTTTTAATGTATTTTCTGAATATTTAGCCCAAACTTACCTAGGAACCCCTGATCTTTCCATATTTTACAAAAATGGACAGCAACTTTCTAATAGTGTCAAAAATGTGATTTTCTAGTTTACCACTTGTTTCAATCCATTCCAATCAACCTCAAAACCACTTTTAATCTACCATACACCTTCTTAGGGTGTCATGGGCCCTAAACAACACCAAAAATGGTGGATCTCTTGAAGTTACTTATAAAAATTATAGATCTAAGGTTAAAGAGTATTATTGTACAAAGTGGTATATATAACATATATATTTGCATGATCTACTACTATGACTTGAAAATACATCAAATGGAAGTATAAAAGATTAGAAAATTAACTTGAAGCTTACTTGGTGTTTAGAAGAGTTTTGATGAAAATGTTTAAGTATCCTTGGGGTTTTTATTTCATAACCCTAACTAGGAATACACATAAGACTTGATTATGACTTGAACTTCAAAAATCTATGGTTTCTCCTTGTTTTTCTTCCTTTGGCCGTGGGTATGAGCAAGGGATAAGAGAGATATGTTTTAGTCTTCACTTATGAAAGTTTACTTGTAGTATGTTAGTTTATACATATGATATAAGTGTAGATATTATTTTTAAGACAAAAGTACAAGTAATAAATGGAGCAAGTGCAATATTTTCAAATGGTGTAAGAAATGAATGGGGGGGGGGGGGGGGAAACATGGGGTTGCAAGATTGTGTAAGATATTTTGGTAGATTTGGTAAGATATTAGTTGTATATTTAGTGTTTTAAGTGATATCGGCTACCGAGTTTGCTAGAAATAAAGTTTAATGCTATCAAATAAAATATGACGACGTTGTGAAAATTATGAAATCACATTCCTGATGAAAATTGGGTGTTAAAATATTTGTTGTGTTGAAATATCATGATCCGACGAAATTTTAGACGTTTACCGGAAAATATAGCAAATGGTTTCAAAACACCGGGTAGATTAATAATATAAATTTTATATTATTATAATGAGTATGAAAATATATTAGGATCGAATGACCTAATGTACTGATGATATGTAGACTGCTCTAGTCTATGATGTGTCTTTACTGATGATGCATGAATTCGCAGCTAAACCAAACTGGCTTCGCGAATTTGAATATCCGTAAACTAGGTTTACGAGAAGATGCATGATGAATATGAATAGTGTTTTCCTTCCGGAAATGAATAGTATCACATGAATAGTAAAATTTTTGAACGTTTCTCAAAATCTCAAACTGACCCTGAAAACGATGAATAGTGATCGGTGAATAGTAAATGATGAATAGTAACTTGTGAATAGTAAATTTTCGAGGTTTGGGAAAATGACTTGAAATTGTGATTTGTAATATTTGTATAGAAACTTAACAAATATCAATTGATATCAAGACTAACGAAGACTACTAACAAGTGTGTGAACAATGAGAGAAAAAGAGAGGAAATGAATGAAGTTATGAAACCCTAGATCGTATAAGGAGCTTATATACTACTATGTTTCATATCAGACCTCCATCTTCTCTTAACTTGTCATTCAACTATAAGAATCTTTAACTAACTTTGAAGACTTTCAAACTTGACATGTTTAGTCCCTCACAATATTTAACACTTATCTTTTTTAGGGTTCATGCAGTTTCTTTTTCGTTTTGCAAGTTTGTAGGATGTCACTTAATCGGCGCCTAAGCGGTTGTGATGCATTGTCAGTAAAAGATGGTAATGAGTCAGTGAAAATGAGAGTGCGGGAAGTCTTGGTTTAAAATTGCGTTTTGCGATCCGATGCGTTAAAGGTCCGAGAGGCCGATGCATGATGCGTGTTGCAAATGCGAGCGCATTTTGGACGTGATGCGTTTTGTATGAAAAAAAATACAAAAATTATTTATACGTAGTATATTAAACAAAGTACCAAGTAAATGCGATAAATTTACTAATAAGTCACTTAGATATAAAAAATATGCAAATAATCTATTTGTAAAACAAATAAGTCACTAAGTTATGACACAAAAATACTTAGAAACAACATTTCAAACTCCAACTAAATGTTATTTTAAATGAGACCCTTCTCCTTAAATTACTTTTGAATAGATTCTATACATATACATGATGACATGATGCTATAATGTATTCAAAGTATACTTATAAGTTATACCAGCAGCTAACAATCTTAATTCATTCATAACTAAATTAATATCAAAAGTCAAAACTGAAAATTTAGCCAAATTTGAATCACACATGTGATTTTCAGCTCAATTATTTAACATGTATGACTATGTATGATCAAAGAACAATATGAACCTTTGCACAACATGAAACTGGGATTTCAAATCATGTTAATGGTGCAAGATTATGAACCAAAGGGTAATTTAGATGTAGGGTAATTTGGATGTCGTTAGTTTTGGACGTCTTTAAACAACTTCTACTTTTCAAGGTCCATTAAAATATTTTAGCTTCTTCTAATTGGTTTAAATTTTCTAAAATGACCTAAATTCCATATTGTGACAATTGCGACCGTTGCTAGCATTACAAAAATGCAGGAAATTGCGGTCTAATGCGAGCGCATTTTGAGATTGCCCCATGATGCGAAATCCTAAATGCAATGCAATGATGCGCGCAATTTACGCAATGATGCGCGCTATTTTTAAACGAAGCGGGAAGTTATTCAACTACATAAGTAGGTACCAACAACTCGCCAAGAAGTACATGATCTTCAATTCATGCATTTGTTTTTACACCTACGTTTCGGGCTTATTTTTTCAGCTTCATGATGCACTAATATGATGGCCGCGATAAAAGGGTAGGAAACATATACAAGATTAATGATATTGCCATATACATGGAGGATCGTGGTCATCCTAGGAGCAAATCGAGAGAAAAATGATGGATGCCTGAATAGGCGTCCAGATTAGATTGATATGATTTACACATGTAATTTGAATATAGTGAACGTGTGATAAGGTATCTTATGATAATAAAGAACGAGTATAGACACATCTGCGAGCAAAAGTCTCTTGTAGGTTTGCATTATTCATAAATATTTTGAGTAAACTGCAAAAAAATGTCCCGAGTAACATCAAATTCGCAAATTATACCACTGAAAAGATAATTTTGCTAAGGATAGTGATATGTACACATATGTTTTTACTTCATACACATAAATTTTACTTATATGATCCTAGTGGTCCCACTAAATTTATGTGTAAATTTATGTGGATGAAGTAAAAGTGTATGTGTACATATCACTATCCTTTTGCAAATTATGCCACTAATGTGCATGTTTCGCTTCAAATCATTAGTTATTGTTTCAGGCCCCACTACATGACTAATTTGCTCTCTTCCTCTTCCCTACATTTTAATTTACACCACCACCACACAACCAACACCACTGCCCTCCACCACCACACAACCACCACCACCACCATTTGAAAAAAATAATAGTACAAAAGATAACCAGGTTTGTCTCGAGCATCACATCAATTGTATAGCAAACATTCAGATCATGTTCATATGAATCCCTAACAAGTTCCAAGTCCAAGATGTATATTAAGACATCCTCTATTTACAACTTATTAATGAAACTCATAAATAAAGTTATTTTTATTAGTGGTATATTAAATGTAATTGCAAAGAGATTAGATTGATGTGTAGGAGATTAATTGTATATTAAATGTGATTAGCTAGAAATTAGAGGGTGATTAGCAATTACCCAAAAATAGATCATGGAGGGTCCTTATATGTATCTTGCATTTGTATGTATCATTCATGAAATCAATATTATCACAATACTTCTTACATGGTATTAAGAGCCTTTGTCAACCGATCTTAACAAACCTAAACTCTTCTGCCACCGCCTCCGGCCGTCGGCTACACGCTGGAGGTTCGGAGGGCTTTATTTAAACCTTAACATCTATAAGTGCTATAATAAACCCCACCCATGTTTTGATTTTTATTTGTGAGGTGCATCTTTATGTTTTTATTGAGAAAAATACACCCAGTTTGTTTGGAAGGTTCTTTTGGGGTTAAAGTTTTAGAACCAACTTTCGTTTTCTCATCTTTTCTTTTGACGTTAGTGCATGAGTTTTAGTTGTAATTTTCTTTGTTTTAGCGCAGGGGATACTTTGGGTTATCATGTTTGTTTTAGTTGTAGGGGATACTTTGGGTTATCCCGTTAGTTTTAGTTGTAGGGGATACTTTGGGTTATCCCGTTTGGTCAGGATACTTTGGTTTATCCTGTTTGGTAAGGGATACTTGGGCTTATCCCGTTTGATCAGGATACTTTGGTTTATCCTGTTTGGTTCGGATACTTTGGTTTATCCGGTTTGTTGCGTGTTTATGTCTACTGCTGCTTGAAGATGTACTTTCACTTGCTATTGAATGTCTTCTTCATCAATTATTTATTAGTTTTACTTTATTGTTTATTAGCTATTAATCTCCAGTCCGAGCTTTCACGATTTCGCCGCTCAGACTGCGGTGGAGTATTAGCTGTATATTAAATGCAATTGCAAAGAGATTAGATTGATGTGTAGGAGATTAGTTGCATATTAAATGTGATTAGCTAGATATTATAGGGTGATTAGAAATTACACAAAAATATATCATGGAGGGTCCCTATATGTATCTTGCATTTGTACATATCACTCATGAAATCAACATTATCACATTACTTCTTACAATTTTGATCATTGGTCGTCAGTAATTATTAATTTACAAATCTTTTGTATTGTGACATTAAGGCAACAGAGTTGATTATGTTCAAAAGAACTTGACATCTTTTGCTTCATTTTCATTGTAAAGTATTGTGACATTAAGGCAACAGAGTTGAGTATGTTCAAAAGAACTTGACATCTTTTTCTTCATTTTCATTGTAGACGTAGAATGTACATATGAAACCATACTCATAAATTATAAATTATACGGATTTTTCTTCTGAAAGTTGCTACATTTATCAATAATCGCCAAGAAAATAAAGCAATGATAAACATTGATCAAGGGCACTTGTTCAATTACCAGGCAGTTCATCACACATACGAACCATCATTTCTTGTCCATGACATGTTTTTTTAACTTGTGTGTCCTAGCGTCTAATATAACATGCCACACGAATCAATCAACACAAGCCACGCGCCACACGTGGCTGGTTCTGTGAAGGAGTTAAACTTGCTCCTCCCTCATCAGAAGAAAAAAGTTATGATGATGATGCATTAGAAGCCTAAAGGGTCAAACCCAAAACAACATTAGTGGTTGATTACCATAAAGGAAAACAGGGGAATGTAGAGTACTCACTAGTTGGCGTCGTCGATGTAACAAAGCTATCCTGGCTTTCATCATGATGTAGATCGGTCAGACAATTGTTGTTGTTCTCGAAAGAACTATAACTTATGACAACAAATGGAAAACAAGCCATGTGAAAAAGTCCCGACCTATATGCCAAATTTTGAAATTTATAAAATCAGAAGTTAGCTGCAATTCTATTACCTTAAACACCGCAAAAGAGTAACTCCCAGCTCTATTTGCAATGACTTGAAGAGCGTGATGCAAGAATAGCAGAACCACAAACTAAACACAAATATTTAAGAAAAAAGGTTCCTTTTACATCAAAACCGAGACATTATTAAATGGGAAGGGAAGATAGATCATACAATGACGGCGACTGAGCGGAAGCAAAAGACACTTTTAGAAGTAGAATCGACATACTCGTCGTATTCCGATCAAGGAAACTACGATCAGGTGAAAAACTGCGATTATATGAAGATTATTGTTCATGTCCCTCCTAGCAATCTGCCAATGCCAACCCAAAAACAAACAATGTGTTGGGAATTAAATAATCAGAAGAATCAGCATAAAAGCTCAAGGAAATACATCAAGTATGTTCCTGATAATAAATCTCAAAGTACGTTCCTGCTGATAAACACAAGAGTGTTTCTGCTGAAGAATGTTTCTACTGAAGGTGTTTCTCCTGATGGATTCTGCTACTGCTATGACTCATTCAACAGCTGTGTAGATAAGTACGACTTATTCTACTGATACGTATACAAAAAAATATCTTTGTTGTAGTCATCAAATTGAACACTCCAAGTGAGTTGTAATCCTAGATACATGTTGTATCTTAATGACTTACATGATAAGTCATCATCTAGCTATAGAATGAAGATCAGTCATAAGCTAGTAATTAGATGAGTCATATAGATTGTAAAAGATCTTTCCTTGGACTATAAAAGGAAAATCTTAGATATGACTTAAATATAGATGTGCGTAGAGATATACATAGAGAAAAACAATAGAACAAAACACAAGATTCAAGGTCTTTGTAACACTAGTGATAGTGAAGATCACTTGTATTATTTTGAATAATATTGAATCGTTTGGTGAAATACTTTCATTGTTCTTTGTTAAATAAACACAAGCATCACAGTTCCATTTCCAATAAACATTCTAAGTGTGGTTAAGTAGATTCCGCATACTTAATCATATTCACTCAAAGTATCACATATACACATTACAAAGGTCCAACACCTCATAGTGTGTGATCAAATCAAGTGATCCTCTCAGTTAGTATCAGAGCTTCCAGGTTGATATCTTTGATTTAGAAGAAGAAGAAGAAGAAGAAGAAATGGACATGGAGTCTGTTCAAACAAATGTTGCTGCAAAGTTGCCAGTTCTCAAACAGAATGAGTTTGAATTGTGGAGGTTAAGAATAGAACAATTTTTCCAGGTGCAGGATTACACTCTCTAGGAAATCATTGAAGATGGAAACTCTTTCAAACCCACAACCACTACATCAACAATTGAAGGTAGGGCTATAACAACTATTCAAACTATCCCTTCAACTGCTGATGAAAGAATAAAAAAGAAGAATGACCTCAAGGCCAGAAGTATGCTGATGATGACCATTCCAAATGATCAACTTATAAACTTCAGCAAATTCAAAGATGCCAAGTCATTATTTGAGGCAATTGTTGCAAGGTATGGAGGGAATGAAGCCACCAAGAAGACTGATACGTGGGAATTGCACCAGGCTTTACCTCTCGAGGGATCTCGAGAAGCTTACAACCCCCACCAGGCAGTGTACCTGATCGTTGTAGTATAGTATAGTGACAAGTACCGAGGGATTGATCGTTCAACTCAGGAATAGTGTCGCTAGGATTAGAAAGCCTAAAAACTAGGTCTAGAGGTGAGGGATGATTCTTTTTGTATTTTTATATTTTTATAAAAGCAAGTAAAATATCGGGTTTTGGAAGAGTGGGCGGAATTAGTTGCTAGTTAACTAACCCAATAACTAAAGATGCAATCAAAATAAAATAATAAAAATGAAAATAAACTAAATTAAACTAGTGGTGCGAGCAATATGTGGGAAAATGGTGTTTACTTAGATTTCACTACTCCCTAGATATCTTTTACAGGTTAATTACTTGTTCTAGTTGCGTGGATGACGGATTGTATTCCATAATACCATTCATGGGGTGGCGTACTTACTTCCCCAATCTTATAAGCTCCTACTTCACTCCTATGTCGAGCCGGCTAAGAAGCTCCTAACATGGGATCACTAGAATTCGCTCATGCATTAAATACAACCATAAAAACCTAGTACACATCGGTTCATGTTTCTTAAGACGTTCAAGCAAGTTACACAATGTAGATCTGCCAGTTTTCTTAAGCCTAACATTGAAATCATTCATCCATTACCACTATAAACAAGCAATCAACATATAATCAACATCTAGGTTTCATTACATCTAAGCAAACACACAAAAGATCTAGCTTAGCATGTTATAATCAAGACAAGCATAAGATATATTCAAACAACACATAGACATATTGAATGAATTGAAAGAGGACTTATCTTAATTGAACATGAAAGGTTTCAAGGGGTGAAAACCCTTAAAAATATTGTTACAAACGACCTAGGGTTTATTAGATTCGACCCTAGTATTCTCCACACAAGTTCCTCTTCTAATGAATGAAAATTAGAAAAGTATATATAGATTTTGTGAGGTGACGGCGTCAAGAGTAAATTTCTGACGCCGTCATCTCGCCGCCAATAAATTTCTCGGACTGCCTAGATATGGGTTTGACGCCGTCACGTGTAATCCTTCTTCAGGCCGTCACCAAAATAACTCTTGACGCCCTTCTTCTGACGCCTTCAGGTTTTCTCTGAGTCGTCATGGATTTTGATCTTGACGCCGTCACATTTTCCTTCTTGACGCCGTCAGGTACTGTTTCCAGCATGGAAAATTAAGTCTTTGCCGTTTTCTTCACTTTTATGCTCCAAAAACGTCCAAAATGCTTCCTTTTCCAGAATTCACTCCCAAAGTACCTAAAATCACAAAAGGAACGATTTAGGGCAATATTTGATCAAATAAATTCAATTCCAGGCTTAAATGACCCCCTAAAAACGGTTCATTTTTTGCCTCATCATATACACTTACACTTGAGATTTGCTTGTCCTCAAGCAAATGCGCTTTTATTCTAGTCAAAATACAAGTTAGTGGTCATTTAACACTAACATAAAAGTATATACAACAAATAATCGTTCTACTAAAGACCAAAGACAAGCACGGAGGTCATACACTAGCACCTCACAAATAGTGTTTAGATACTCACATCTCTCGGGTATAATAAAGTATATATCACAATATGGAAATGGAAAACATCTCTCACTACCTGTCATAACAAAATAGATTACCATAGGCTTGGGAAAGGATCAAACCTCCACCACATGGTATAAGCACCTAGGATAAACTATCAAAGAGGTCTTTTAAAGGGTTGTAATGTTAGGTGTAGGGATATGGAATACATGGTTTTGTTGGATATAGGCAGTCTTTACTGGTGGCGAGTTAATAATCTTGGTTAATTACATGTACAATATGGCGTTGCTAAGCCAAGACTAGACTCGACTTAAGCTAATAAATGAAAAATAACAAAAACATAAAATAAACATAGACTGAAACGGGATGGTAGTCCGAATATTTTTTTTTTCTCTTTTTTTTTTTTTTTTTTTTTTTTTTTTTTTTCATACACTCTTACCCTACCATCCAAAATAATACATCATAGGGAATGAACATTCCCCTTACACTTGAATTTTTACATACTTTACAATAAACTAATCTAATGACTCGAATTAAGATAATCAAAACACTTGGAGTACTTTTAAGATTAACGTACATATGGGGGTAATAATATGATGTTCTTCCCCATTACTCCATAACAATAGTACTTTACCCATGAGTCCCAATCGTCCCAAAAAAATATGTACAAGGATATGACTCGACTTAGCAACCATGTAATCAATTAGATAATTAACTAAGGGTTTAAACAAATAACAATAATGCACTAAAGATGAGTGCATACACGGAAGGCTAAGGCGATTTGGGTGTACATTTAAGTGGGGTGTAACAAATTCTTCCTTTAAGTAAGATGCTTAAAGTTAGAAACGAAAAGATAGGCTCAGAGGGTTGTACTAGGGGTTTCGTGTACTAAAAATGAGTACAACGCTAAGGTGTGGGAAAAATTAATTGACTTAACTAGCCAAGTAATATGACTTAAATAGTCAAGTAATTATGATACAGGTTTAACACAAGGGTGATCCTAATGCCTCTTATCATGTAGTAAATCCTTCTACACGAATGTAGTCTCACTAGCGGTCTCGGGATGCATCACTAACGCAAGTTCTAGAATCTAAATGCTACCGGTACACTCATAAGCACTAATAATGAATGCTTTTCCTATCAAATCTAAAGGCGAACCTCACATATTTGGGTGGAAAATTTTTCTGAATAGTATGGTTTTGTGCTAGTCATACAATCTCCTATCCATGAGACCCTTGCTATGGCTAAAGTTTCACTCCTAAATGTTGTAAAAATTTTTAAATTTGGCGCTAAAATTATGCTAACAAGTATTTCTCATAGTTTTATTACACATCTACCATCAAACAAACAAACTCAAGCGAAAGTGTATCTGTAAGGTATCATCATTTTACCCTCCCCTTACACTTAGAATGAACATTATCCCCAATGTTCAAGTAAAGAATGTAAAAGTGAAATAAGTAAAAAGAATGAAATCAAATACTCCCCTGATTCGCTCCGTATGGATAATAAGATAGCAAGGTTAGATCTTCCTCCAAGAAAATGAACAATCAAAGCTTCCCTTCCAGAATATAAATCATCTTCTTGTCAAACATAACCTATTAAACCTGAGAAAACAAACAATGCAACCTCGCGTAAAATCGGCGGCAATCTATATATGCTAACATATCCTAGAAAACAAAGTAAGATATAATGCTTGTGGAATGATGTTTGCAGATTTCCTGGAGATTATAAAACTAAAGATTTAGAAAAAAACTTTAAAACTCCGTTAGAAAAACAAAACTGGTAAAATTTCCAGAATTTTACACGTGACGCCATCAGGAATTTCTTCCTGACGCCGTCAGAAGTGACCTACAGAAATTCTTATGTTAAGTTTCCGGAAAATTTCTGGAAAAACTTGGTCCTACTTCCTAGAAAATCCTGCAAAACATCATTATGACTCGATACAAGCATTTGACTCTAACAAATACGAATATACATGTTCATTTAATATTGTGGAGAATCATAATCGAGTTTGTTTCTTAAAAAACATTTGGGGTTTCCCCTTACACTTATCTTTTTTGAAATACCTTTGGATGAAGTTAAGACTAGGCCAAACAACAAAATAAAGTATTTTCACCATTTTAGTATGAAACATGATCTACCAACAATAGAAATAAAGCATGCATACGGAAACAAATAACAATCAAACAATTAAAAATCACACAAAACATGGGTTACCTCCCAAGAAGAGCTTTTCTTTATTTACGAGTCTTGTAGCTAGACTCAAGGTCATGGGTTACTACGTGATCTCATCTCTTGAGATGATGTACCCCATGTAGTTGAGATCATTACTATCATGGTAGTGGTGTCTCAATCTGTCGATACTTGCAATCACTTCTCCTCCTCCTATACTACTCAAGTTAGCCATCCCATCTTGGCTTATGCCCTCAATTGTGAATGGCCCATACCACCAGGGACTTGGTTTGTCGGGAGGTATCGTTATCTCCAAGTGTCTTAAGAGTACCAGGTCCCTTTTTTTGAATGGTATATGGTTCCTTGTTGGTTGACTATGTTCGAATTCGACATGAACTTCATTGCTTTTGCTTCTTTCATGTTTAGCCTCTTTGTAGCTTTTGATTCTTGCCTCCCATGCAAGTATTTTCTCCTGAACATGAATAGGCGATGTGTCGATATCGTTTTTGAGCCTTCTCCTCATCAAACTTTCTTGCACACACCGCGGGGTCATGGGAAAGCTAATCTTTCTTTTTCCTGATTTAAGCTCTATTTTCCTATTTTCATATCTAATCACAGCTTTTACGGTGGTAAGGAATGGTGCCCCAAGGATTATTGGCATGCATCCGCCTCCTTTGTCATCGATGATCATGAAATCAACGGGATACATGAATCCTGCGACATTGATCAACACATCTTCAGCGATTCCCAGGGGGTACACGTATGAGTGTCCAGCGAAGGATAGCCTAACACGAGTGGTGGCTGGCATTTTTGATGTTAGTTGGGTGTAGATAGTTAGGGGCATAAGATTTACTTCCGATCCTTGGTCGGTGAAAGTGTTTAGATATTTGAAATTCCTGATGCTGGCTGGTATCTCAAAGTTCCCGCATGCCATCTGCTTAGTAGCCACTTTTTGTACCAATAGTTTCTCGAATATCGGTCCCCCAGGTAACGTATCATACTCATCTTTTCCCTCTTCCTCCTTTTCTGAACCCTGTTTGGAAGATTGGTTACGCCCGTCACCCTTTTTCCAATTAGTTATAGTGTTTTTGTTTATATCATGCTTCAGGTAGTAACTTAAGGATTGGGATTTTGGCGGTTCTTTTGTGGTTTGTTCACTAGGGGTTTCTACTTTCTCATTATCCGTGTAGACAATTGTGATGGAATTAACAAACCGGGTAGTGGGGGTGACGCGTTCTTTCCTCAGTAACATCCTTTCAGGGGTTTTCTGGTTGGCATACCACTCCATTAGGCTCATCATCTCATTCATTTTCTCTTGCATCTCCTCTTTTTGTCTATAAACTGCTTCTTCGAATCTAGCAAGCCGCTCAGAATGGGTCACCATATATTCCCTCATTCTGGCTTTAAATTCTAGGCTAAGTTTCTCAGGAGGAGAATAAGGTGGGGCATAGTTTTGAAAAGTCTCAACATTCTCTCTAGAGGGTGACTCTGATAACGGCGTTGAAGTCATTTTTGAGGCAGAATTGACAGTAGCCCGTCTAGGACTTAAGAGTCTCTTTTGCCTTTCCTCAAAATAGTCAACTTTTGCCTCAAGTTTACAAAGGAGTTCATCGGAGATTTGATTAGTCCCTCCAGGTTTCGAGATTGCATTGATGGCCGCCTTTATAGTGTGTTTAAATTCCCATAATTCTTGATTATTGGCGGCAAGCTCTTCAATAATTGCCCAAGACTCCTCGGCGTTCTTATCACGCAATCTACCTCCTGCGGCTCTATCGATAGTACGTTTAGTGTGATAGTCGACATGGTCATAGAAGATCTGAACTAATAACCAAAGATTTATACCATGATGAGGGACTTTGTGGAGGAGATCCTTGAAACGAGCTCACGCTTCGTAGAAAGTTTCACCCTGGTGTTGTTCAAACATCAAGATGTCATTTCTAAGCGTCGCAGTTTTCCCCGGTGGGAAGAATTGGGCAAGGAAACGAGTTGTGAGATCATCCCATGAGGTGATGGATCCCACGGGGAAACGTTCAAGCCATTGACTAGCTAGTGGTGGGTTTTGTGGGTGGCCTTGTTGTGGTGGGTTGATGGGTTCAAAGATGTTACCACCTTCCATGATGTCGGATGGTAAAGATTACGAACAAAGGCACGAAGAAATAAGATAGACTAGAGAAAACCTAAAAATAAAAATAAAATCTTACTAGAAAGGAATCTAGCAAGTAGACCTAATAAAAAGAAATTCTAACCTAGACAATAACTATTCCCCGGGCTGCGGCGCCAAAAACTTGATGTGTGGGAATTGCACCAGGCATTACCTCTCGAGGGATCTCGAGAAGCTTACAACGCCCACCAAGCAGTGTACCTGATCGTTGTAGTATAGTATAGTGACAAGTACCGGGGGATTGATCGTTCAACTCAGGAATAGTGTCGCTAGGATTAGAAAGCCTAAAAACTAGGTCTAGAGGTGAGGGATGATTCTTTTGGTATTTTTATATTTTTTTAAAAGCAAGTAAAATCTCGGGTTTTGGAAGAGTGGGCGGAATTAGTTGCTAGTCAACTAACCCAATAACTAAAGATGCAATCAAAATAAAATAATAAAAATGAAAATAAACTAAATTAAACTAGTGGTGTGAGCAATATGTGGGAAAATGGTGTTTACTTAGATTTCACTACTCCCTAGATATCTTTTACAGGTTAATTACTTGTTATAGTTGTGTGGATGACGGATTGTATTCCTTAATACCATTCATGGGGTGGCGTACTTACTTCCCCAATCCTATAAGTTCCTACTTCACTCCTATGTCAAGCCGGCTAAGAAGCTCCTAACATGGGATCACTAGAATTCGCTCATGCATTAAATACAACCATAAAAACCTAGTACACATCGGTTCATGTTTCTTAAGACGTTCAAGCAAGTTACACAATGTAGATCTGCCAGTTTTCTTAAGCCTAACATTGAAATCATTAATCCATTACAACTATAAACAAGCAATCAACATATAATCAACATCTAGGTTTCATTACATCTAAGCAAACACACAAAAGATCTAGCCTAGCATGTTATAATCAGGACAAGCATAAGATATATTCAAACAACACATAAACATATTGAATGAATTGAAAGATGACTTATCTTAATTGAACATGAAAGGTTTCAAGGGGTGAAAACCCTTGAAAATACTGTTACAAACGACCTAGGGTTTATTAGATTCGACCCTAGTATTCTCCACACAAGTTCCTCTTCTAATGAATGAAAACTAGAAAAGTATATATAGATTTTGTGAGGTGACGGCGTCAAGAGTAAATTTCTGACGCCGTCATCTCGCCGCCAATAAAGTTCTCGGACTGCCTAGATCTGGGTTTGACGCCGTCACGTGTAATCCTTCTTCAGGCCGTCACCAAAATAACTCTTGACGCCCTTCTTCTGACGCCTTCAGGTTTTCTATGGGTCGTCATGGATTTTGCTCTTGACGCCGTCACATTTTCCTTCTTGACGCCGTCAGGTACTGTTTCCAGCATGGAAAATTAAGTGTTTGCCGTTTTCTTCACTTTTATGCTCAAAAAACGTCCAAAATGCTTCGATTTCCAGAATTCACTCCCAAAGTACCTAAAATCACAAAAGGAACAATTTAGGGCAATATTTGATCAATTAAATTCAATTCCGGGCTTAAATGACCCCCTAAAAACGGTTCATTTTTCGCCTCATCAAAGACCCAGAAAACTCTTCTTAAGCAATAGTTTGAAAACTTCTCATCAACCATTAATGAATCTCTTGACCACATGTTTACAAGGCTACAGAAAATTGTGAGCCAACTTGCTGTTCTTGGGATTGACATACCTCAAGAAGATTTAAACTCAAAATTTCTGAGAAGCTTACCTGAAGAGTGGGCTATGCATGTTGTTGTCTGGAAGAATAAACCAGACATAGACACTATGGATCTTATGGATTTGTATAGCAACTTTAAAATTGTGGAACAAGAAGTAAAGAAAACTGGTGTCTCTAGTTCATATACTGGAAACATGGCTTTTATGTCATCTCTTAGTATCTCAAACCCAGTTAAAGTTGAAAAGGTTGATAATGGAATTGGTGTTGCTAGTTTATCAAGCAGTACTTTTGGTATATTGAATGAAAAGGCTTGTTGTGCCTTTTTCACAAGTCAGAATGATGGGTCCATGTTCACTCATGAAGATCTTCTAGAAATCAATGATGATGATTTAGAAGAGATGGACCTAAAATGGAAAATTTCTCTTCTTAGCATGAGGGCTAAGAAATTCTATCAGAGGACGGGGAAGAAACTCACCATCAGCAGCAATGATACTACTAGTTTTGACAAGTCAAAGATAGAATGCTATAACTGTCATATGTTTGGGCACTTCTCAAGAGAATGTAGAAGGCCAAGGCAGCAAGATAGCAAGTGATTCGTTTGAAAATCAAGTTATATATAGTATAAGTATAGTATTACTCAAGAGATCCGCAAAGAAATACGGATAACCCGAGGTCGTAGTCCGTGTGAAGGATGAATGGAATTTCGAATTCCCGATTCGTGAAACGTGTCGTGAAAGTGGTAAAAAGTGATTTTGATGGGATTACACTAATGAAATAGTAAATGAAGCACAAATAATCAACTAAACACGTAATTCAAGTAAGGCAACTAGAAACGTAACATAGAATCGAAAACGTAAGCTAAAACGGAAAATAAACGTAAACGTACGAAATAAAACGCGACTTTTAAGCTACACGACTCCTACGGACTTGAAAATAATTTTCAAAAATTAAAAATGATAAAAGAAAATTTTGAGAAAAAGAAAAATATTTTTTTGACTTTTTATTTATTTTTTTATGAATTAAAAACTAATTAACTAATTAAAAATTCAAAGAAAATGCAAATAAAGTGAGAAAAATGAAAAATAAATTTTGAAAATTATAAAATAACTAAAAAGTAATTTTAAAACTAAAAACTATTTTTTTTTTGCTTTTTGTGTAATTTTTAGGAATTAAAATCTATTTAATCTAATTAAAAATTCAAATTAAATTCAAAATAAATGGGAAAAATGTAAAATAAATTTCTAGAACTCTAAAATAAATGAAAATAAATTTTTAAAATATTTTTTGGATTTTTCTTGACTTTTTCAGATTTTTTTGTATTTTTCAGTATTTAAAAAGTAATTAAAATTGATTAAAAATGAAAATTAAATAAGAAAAATAGTAAATGGACTCAGAAAATTTGAAAAAATTACAGAAAATCTAAAATATTAAAATAAGCTTGAGAAAAAAATTTGAAAAGAAAATAAGCGAGAAAAGTGCTTATAAGCTTGAAAACTGCTTATTTGGAGTGCTTATTTATAAGCACTCCTTGACCAAGTTTGACCATACTTGGACTCATTGACTTTTTGACTAACTAAAGCTTAATGGGACAGATTTTAGACCAATAAGCATACAGAATCACAATGAGAGCATAAACAGGTTCAATAAGCAAAGTGGACAATTAGCAGTAAGCAAACAAATAAGCTGTGGACAAAATCTCAAATGAAAAAGCAACTATAACCAATTATGAACTGAAATGTGCCACAATTTCAAACTTTCAAATAATGAATAACAAAAGCAGGCTTTAAAATTTAAGACAGAACATAAACCTGAACACCCAACTTGCAGCTTAATGATAAGCAACCGGATAAGCTAATTGGTGAAACTTAAGAAAGGCAAATCCTAACCTATATTACTGAGATCTAAGAAAACCAAAAATTACTGAATTTCAAACCAACTTGAACCCTTAAATGGAGCCTAGATCAGCAGTACTTGAACCTATGGGGGCTGCAGGCCTGTGGTCTTTTTGACTATTTATAACGCCCCTAGATTTGACTAAGCCTAATTTCAATAGATCACAATTCACCCTAGATGTATACTAAAGGATTTTAACCATTAAAAACACTTAGAAAAACTTAAAATGCATAAGTTCAAACAACGGCAGATTGAGAATAGCACACTAGCAGGCAGAAATTGAGCTTCCCTTCAACTTTGACTTTTGCTAAAATAACTATGAATACATGAACCTAATCTACCTATATGAACCTAAACTAAGATGATGGAACCAAATTTTTAGTAAGAAAGCAAGTGGAACGCAGTTTTAAAACCTGATCCAAACAGTCCTTTTATGATGCAAATGTGAACAATTAGCTTATCAATTGAATTCCCAGCAGTCCTACCCTTAAACTCGGATCAAAATACTTGATTCAATGAACCAAACATAACACAGAAACTCAGATCTCAGAAGCAGTCCAACACAGATACATAAATCCACAAGTATGACAGATAACAACTAATGACAGATGAATGAAACAGTGGAGATCAAAGCTTATACCAACTACTAATATAAAATCAATTAGAATAAGCTATATAAAGGCTTATATAAACTGAAATTAACAACAATCAAGCTAATAGAGTAGATCTACACTAGAAATCTATATTATGCAAATTTAAACTCGAAAAGATGAAAATGATACTTACAATCACCCCTCAGCCAAACAGAGGGATGCTCCCTCACAGCCTATCTCTGGATAGGCTAGTTGCTTCCCTTTTACAAACTAGTCTATCAATTTAAACCACACAACTTATTGAATAAGCTGCTTTTAAACCTCATTAATCAGGAGCCTTATTTTCCAACTCAATTCAGAAATAGACCTATAAATCTTATTCCCAACTTATTTAAAACTAAAACAAGCTATTGAAAGTATTCAATGTAAATTCAAAACAGAATTAAGCAACTGAATATAAATTGCAAAAGTATTAACTGAAACTTGAATTTTATTGAAAACTAAAATTGAGTACAAACTTGAAACTGAAAATACAATTTAAAACAACTGAAATTAATTAACTACCTACTCCTACTCCTAAGCTAACCTAACATCTAACCGCTCCAAATGAGGTGAGGGGTGAGGTATATATAGCCTGAGGAGAGTAGTTGCCAGGTCACCTATACGTGTGATGTGTGCTTGTTTGAGTCCATCTATAGCCGTTTGATCATTTTCTGGATTCTTCCCATCAATTAGAGCGCTTGATTGATTTTGTTGATATGACCAATCCTCCGTGTGTCTTGTGATAGGACCACGTGTCCTGATATAACCTGACATTCCCTGGCCCTTCTAGAAACCCCAAATGAGTGGGTAATTATTAATTTACGCAAGGGTAATTTTGATGGTGGGGGTTTAGGGTTCATGAACAGTAACGATTTCTGGGTGAGGGAGAAATTGGGGGGCGGTAAAAGGTGGTTTTATTATTTATGTTGACCGTGGGTTGTTTGACCGGGTATATTGTTGGGTGGATTGGGTAATGGGGAAAAGTGTTGGGCTTGTGTTTATGATTGGGCTTGTGTAGGTTTAGGTTTAGTTGGATTTGGTTTTAGTTTTGGACTAGTGATAAATTTGGATCCGGTTGTTGTAGTTTTAGGAGTATTAGATAAGGACTATTGTTGTAATATCCAAAAATCATAGGGACCAAATCTGTAAATATCCAAATATTAATCCAAGGGTATTTATTGACTTTTCTGAATTCTTGGAGGACCATGTTTGACTTTTCATGAAATATTCTTTGAAGGACCATAATTGTCAATATCTGAAACATGAAGGACTGAAATTGCCAAACTCTTCAAATCTTTCACCAAGGACTATTCTTGAAACTTTATGAAACTCCAAGGTTGATTTTGTCTTTTTGAGCTTTGACTTTGACCATTTGACTTCCCCGGCTTCGGCTTTTGACACTTTCCATTCTCGTGCTCGTTTTTGTCGGTTTTGTCTTTGTTTTTGTTCATTTTTCTCATATCCGTACCTGCACATACACAAATACAAAAACACACATTCTCTTGGCATATTTGGTTAGTATTTGGTATATTTGGTCTGATATAAGGCCTAAAAGGATGTGTGATTAAGCACTCATCAGCAAGAATAGAGGTTTTGGAAGCAAGTCCAAAATAGGGGAATCAACCAATCCAAAGGCTATAGTAGCCATTGATGGATTAGGATTTGATTGGAGCTTTACAGCTGATGAAGAAGAAGCTTCTCCTCAGACAACTCTTATGGCTTTCTCTACAGAGGTACAATCTGATAAAGTTTGTTCAAATAATTGTTCTTCTCTTAAAAGTTTAGAAACCTTAACCAAACGTTATGAGAATCAAAGGACAGAGCTAATTAATACAGCTCATAACTTAACTAATCATAAAAGAGGTTTAGCTATTATAGAGGAACAAATCATACATTTTCAAACAAATGAATCTACCTTTACTGATGTCAAAATTCTTCTTGAAAGAGAAATAATGTTTAAAGATGTTGACATTAGTAACTTGAAAGCTGAAGTAGATAGGCTTAGTAAGGCGAAAGAAAACATTCAAATGAGTGTAGAAAGACTAGATTATGCATCTAAGGGTGTGACCAACTTAATTGAATGTCAAGTAATCAATAAAGCTAAATCTGGTGTTGGATACAAATCTGTTCCTCCACCATATAGAGGTATTCCTGCTCCCCCAGGAATTGACCTAGAACACACATGGTTACCTGAATTTCAACTACCTAAATTAAAATATGGTCAACCAAAATTTAATGTAGTTGTTAATAAACCTTTGAAAGAGAGTGAAATTTTAAGTAAAACTTCACTTCCTAAGGAGAAGGTGTGTTCTTGTAGAAAGTCAGATGGTCCAATCATTGAGGACTTAACATCTGATGATAAAAAGGATAAACAGGTTATGTCTAAACCTGAAGTGGTTAAGAAAGCAGGAACAAGTGTTCCTAAGATAGTCAAACATAACACTAAAAAGCCTAAAAACAATGTTAAACATGTTAGGCAACCAGTAAGATATTGTGAACAATATAAAACCATAAACAGGCCCAGAGGCAACCAAAGGAATTGGTATAGCCTCAAATCTCTCCAACAAAGAGATAACAAAGCTTGTTACACATGTGGTAGTTTTGACCATCTTGCAGCTTTCTGTAATCAATGGGTATATGGGTATACAAACAATAGGGTGAATCTAAAAAGGCAAACACCTAAAAGTCACTCTAACTTTACTAGAACAAAACCCAAAACAGTTTCAATTCCTGCTGATAGGAAAATGGTTTCTGCTTATAGACCATATCTGACTGTTTACCCAAAAACAACAGTTAAAAGTGCTAAAACAACTTTCAAATATGCATTAAATGTTGTTAAAAGATCCATTCTAACAAAGGCAGTAGTCCAAAAACAAATTTGGAAACCAAAGGATACAACCGCAAAGCCATCAGTTTCTGCTGATAGCCAAACAATTCATATCACTGCTAAGGGAAATAGGGCAAATGCTGTTAAGGCCTCAGCATGTTGGATTCTTAAATCCAATGTTGCATCAACTATTCTCAACAGATTACATTTCATTGATGCAAGAGGCGGATCCAAGTCAGAAATGGTTTGGATCCCAAAATAAAACTAATTCCTTTATTTTTGTGTAGGGACATTCATCAGCAGATGATGAAGATCAAGGATTCTCAGATAGTGGATGTTCAAGGCACATGACAGGCAACAAGTCCTATCTCTCAGATTTTCAATCAGTAGATGGAGGATATGTTACCTTTGGAGGAGGAATTGGAGGAAAAATTACTGGTAAAGGTACTATTAAAACCGGTAAATTAGATTTTGAAGATGTGTACTATGTGCAAGAGCTTAAGTATAATCTTTTTAGTGTCTCACAAATGTGTGACAAAAAGAACAAAGTTCTCTTTACTGACACTGAATGTCTTGTATTTTCTTCTGATTTTAAGATGCCTGATGAAAGTCAAGCACTTCTTAGAATTCCAAGAAAAGGCAACATGTACAGTGTTGATATGAAGAAGATTGTTCCAAAATATTCTCTTACTTGTCTTATTGCTAAGGCCACATTGGATGAATCTATGAAATGGCAAAGGAGGATTGGTCATATTAACTTCAAAACCATAAATAAGATTGTCAAAGATGGTTTGGTAAGAGGTTTACGTCAAAAACGATTTGAAAATGATCGAACATACATTGCTTGTCTTAAAGGCAAACAACATAAAGCCACTTGTAAGCCCAAAATTTTTAACTCTATCAATCAATCATTGTTTATGCTGCATATGGACTTATTTGGTCCTACAAATGTTAGAAGTTTGTTGCATAAGAGATATTGTCTAGTTATTACTGATGACTTTAGTAGATTTACATGGGTATTCTTTTTAGGAACTAAGGATGAGACTTCTAGAATCCTTAAGACATTCATTACAGAGATAGAAAACCTAGTAAGCAAAAGAGTAAAAGTCATTAGATGTGATAATGGGACAGAATTTAAGAATAGAGTTATGGATGATTTCTACAAAGAAAAAGGTATTAAAAGAGAATTTAGTGTTGCAAGATCTCCACAACAGAATGGAGTTGCTGAAAGGAAAAATAGAACACTAATAGAAGTTGCTAGAACTATGTTAGCTGACTCTAAGTTGCCTATAACTTTTTGGGCAGAAGTAGTCAACACTGCTTGCTATGTTCAAAATAGAGTTTTAGTTGTAAAACCTCACAATAAGACATCATATGAACTTTTTAGACGTAGAACTCCTGAAATAGGATTTCTTAGACCTTTTGGATGTCATGTGACAATTCTAAATACCTTAGACCATCTTGGAAAGTTTGATGGTAAAGCAGATGAAGGATTCTTAGTTGGATACTCTATTAATAGCAAAGCATTTAGAGTATACAACATAAGAACTAGAAGAGTAGAAGAAAATCTGCATGTGGAATTTTTAGAAAATAAATCCAATGTAGAAGGTCAAGGTCCCAAATGGCTATTTGATCTTGAATCTCTATCCAAGTCAATGAATTATATGCCTTTTGTTGCAGAAACTAATGAATTTTCATGTTCACAAACTGCTGATGCAACAAATGAAGAAGGATTAGAGAAGGAGACAAATCAAGATTATGTGATGATGCCAATATGGACAAATTCAAGTGTGGATTAAACTTCAATAAATGGTGAATCTTCTTCTGGTAAATCTAAAGAAGATGTTGAAGATGAATACAAGGAAGATAGAACTAAGGAACAAGAGTTTCAAATCAGAAGTAACACTGCTGATAAGCAAATCGTTCCCACTGATGAGCAAAATGTTTCTGCTGATGTACCATCAGAAGAAACACAAGCAAATCTCTCAGAAAATGAGGTGGATTTCAACAACCTTCCACCTGATTATCAAGTTCTTTCTACTCCACACTCAAGGATTCACAAAGTCCACTCCCTGGACAATGTAATTGGAGATGTACAATCAGGAGTTAAGACAAGACAACAATTGATGTCTTCAGATCAACAAGGGCTTCTGATGCCCTTTATGCTTCAAAACAGCATGCATTTTCAAACTCTTGCTTATTTGTATGTTTTCTCTCACAAGATGAACCAAAGAATATTCATAAAGCCCTAGAGAATTCAAGCTGGTTGGAGGCTATGCAAGAGGAGCTTCTTCAGTTTAAGATTCAAAAGGTATGGGTGCTAGTTGATTTACCAAGTGGTGTAAGGGTAAATGGCACTAGATGGGTTTTTAGGAATAAAATGGATGAAAGGGGCATAGTAATAAGAAATAAAGCTAGATTAGTAGCTCAAGGGTACACACAAGAAGAAGGGATAGACTATGAAGAATTTTTTGCTCCAGTAGCAAGGATTGAAGCCATTAGACTCTTTTTGGCTTATGCTTCATTTATGGGATTCACAGTTTATCAAATGGATGTCAAGAGTGCTTTCTTATATGGTACTTTTGAAGAGGAGGTGTATGTCTCACAACCTCCTGGTTTTGTTGATCCTGACCATCCAGACAAAGTGTACAAGGTTGTTAAAGCTCTATATGGCCTACATCAGGCACCAAGAGCTTGGTATAAAACACTGGCTTCCTACTTAATTTCAAATGGATTTCAAAAAGGCAAGATAGATCAGACACTTTTCACCAAGAAGCATAAGAAGGATCTTTTGCTAGTTCAAGTGTATGTGGATGATATCATCTTTGGATCTACAAGGAAGGAGATGTGTTTGGAGTTTGAGAAACTTATGCACAATAAGTTTCAGATGAGTTCCATGGGGGAACTTACATTCTTTTTGGGTCTGCAGGTTAGACAATCAAGAGAAGGAATCTTTATTATTCAAGACAAATATGTTGCAGAGATTCTTAGAAAGTTTCAATTTGCTGATTCCAAAATAGCAAGCACACCAATGGACCCTGAGAAGCCACTTCTTAAGGATGTAGAAGGAACTAATGTGGATGTACACACATACAGATCTATGATAGGTTCTTTGATGTATCTCACATCATCAAGACCTGATATCATGTTCTATGTTTGTGCTTGTGCAAGATATCAAGTAACTCCTAAAGTTTCTCATTTAACAGCAGTCAAGAGAATTTTTAGATATCTCAAGGGTCAACCTAGGTTGGGTATGTGGTATTCTAAAGAGTCATCTTTTGACTTGGTAGCATACTCAGATAGTGATTATGCTGGTGCTAGCTTGGACAGAAAGTCAACAACTAGATGATGTCAATTCCTTGGGTGTAGACTTATCTCATGGCAGTGTAAGAAGCAGACAATGGTGGCTACTTCAACAACTGAAGCTGAATATGTAGCTGCTGAAAATTGTTGTGGTCAAGTCCTATGGCTTCAAAACCAACTTCTTGACTATGGGTACAATTTCTTACATACCATTATTCATATTGATAATAGTAGTACAATTTGCATTATTAAAAATCCAGTGCAACATTCAAAAACAAAACACATTGAAATTAGACATCATTTTATTAGAGATTGCAATGAAAAGAGGTTAATTCAAGTAATGAAAATTGCTTCAGAACAAAACTTTGCAGATCTTCTTACAAAAGCTTTTGATGTTGGTAGATTTCAGTACTTGGTAGCAAGTATTGAAATGCTTAATCTTTAAATTTTTTTCAATATAATGTGTTCTTGTATATAGATTTTGTTAATACATCTAACTTTGTCATCTAAAACTACTATTACCAATTTAAAGTTATTCATACAGTTAGTCCTATGCATAATTCTAATTCAAGACAAGTACTTTGTACTTTGTTCTTTTGGTTTTAGACTAACAATTTCAGGTATGAATGTTTGAGCTCAAAGGCTATTTCAAGTGAAATCTGTAAGCAACAAATTTCTGATCATTGCTGCTGAATGATGATCATTGCTGCTGATATAATAGGTTCATGATAGAAAGAGTTTGGGATTTCAAAACTCCTTAAAACTTCTTTCTTGGAACCTGATTATGATGTTTCACCTTGAATTGATGATTTAGTTGATCAGTAAATAACTGATACAAATCACTTTCTATCATTTTATACTCTCAAGTATAATGTGACTAATCTACAGATATCTGATAGAAAGAACAACGAGCAAAAGTGAATCTAACACTTGTGTTAGAGGTAACAAATGCCACGAGTTGGAAACCCTGTAAAGAAAGCCTTTTGAATAGGTTTTTCTGTACACATGCAGTTATTTATAACTGAAAACATTGGTTCTCACACAACCAGAGGTTGCTTTAAACCGAAATTTTGATTAAGTGTCTGTTACCACACTTAATCCCTTCAAAATGGTTAGAAGCAGTATGATTTTTAATCATAAAATCATATTCATACTGCTAAGTCAAATATTTCTTAAAAAGGATTTTCAAAAGAGGCTCAGAAAATCATCTAATGATGGATTATGAGTCAATGCTCAGTGATTCACCACTCATAGGAGGTTACACACCTAGAAGTGATGAGGGCAGCATTTAAACTCTTAAGGAATTGATGGCTTCATGTACAAATTGTCTAAAAACATGGAAATTACTAGATCAGATGATTGTGATATGATATGATTGTGAGAGATCTTCCAAACAGGGGAGGAAATTGCTCAAGAGAGAAATAAATCTCAGGGGAGGTTACAAAAACCCTTTAAAAGGAAGATTATCCAAAGAAAAAGAAGGAAAAGATAAGAGCATACAAGATGATGACATGGTTTCTACTGATAAAGAACAAGAACAGAGCTGATAGGAGAAAGTTCTATCTAGATCAAAAGATGAAAGCTTTCAATTTCAGTTCACTACGTTTGTTCATCACTTCCAAAGACATGCTGAAAGATGATTTCTACTTCTTGGAACAAGCATCCAAGATACACAGCATCATTTGCCTCTTATAATTCTCCAAGTTGAAAATTGCACCATCTTTTAGTCCAAGAATGGAGCAAAGAACAGAAAGCAGATGAGTTACAGAGAAAGACATTCAATCACTCAAAAGAGAAGAAAGTTCAGATCAACAGTCTAACAATGAAGTGTTTGAAAGATCTTCACAAAGTCCTCATTTAATTCAGAAAAACATGTTTGAATGTAATTCACATGTTTAGGGGAGGATTGTTGGGAATTAAATAATCAGAAGAATCAGCATAAAAGCTCAAGGAAATTCATCAAGTATGTTCTTGATAATAAAGCTCAAAGTACGTTCCTGCTGATAAACACATGAGTGTTTCTGCTGAAGAATGTTAAGAGTGTTTCTGCTGAAGAATGTTTCTACTGAAGGTGTTTCTGCTGATGGATTCTGCTGCTGCTATGACTCATTCAACAACTGTGTAGATAAGTACGACTTATTCTACTGATACGTATACAAGAAAATATCTTTGTTGTAGTCATCAAATTGAACACTCCAAGTGAGTTGTAATCCTAGATACATGTTGTATCTTAATGACTTACATGATAAGTCATCATCTAGCTAGAATGAAGATTAGTCATAAGCTAGTAATTAGATGAGTCATATAGATTGTAAAAGATATTTCCTTGGACTATAAAAGGAAAATCTTAGATATGACTTAAATATGTATGTGTGTAGAGATATACATAGAGAAAAACAATAGAACAAAACATAAGATTCAAGGTCTTTGTAACCATAGTGATAGTGAAGATCACTCGTATTATTTTGAATAATATTGAATCCTTTGGTGAAATACTTTCATTGTTCTTTGTTAAATAAACACAAGCATCACAGTTCCATTTCCAATAAACATTCTAAGTGTGGTTAAGTAGATTCCGCATACTTAATCATATTCACTCAAAGTATCACATATACACATTACAAAGGTCCAATACCTCATAGTGTGTTATCAAATCAAGAGATCCTCTCACAATGTTAATACAAATATCCTATAAAAACATTATTTATATTTTATGGTCTCTCAAAGTTTTGATAATGACAAATATAAAAATATAATACATAAAAGTTTAAGTAACCAGGTAGTAGTTGTAAGTTTTCATTCCGACAACAATCACTTAAGGTACGAACAATAAGGATATAAAGCTCGCCGAATGATTAAAGAACCCAATTACATAAACTTGTACTTACACAAGCTAAAAAATAAGTGTTTTTTTTTTTTTTTATTTAGAACAAGCTTAAACAACTAACCTTTACTTAATCATGTAAGACAAAAGGATTAAAAAATAAGACAAATGGTTAAGCTATTTTAGGAAAGAAATCTAGCTACTTTATACATAATCTAACTAGTTTCCTAAAATAATTAACTTTCTAGAAGTTAAATGTTTTAGAAAGATTTGGGTTATACACGTACTTATTAAAACACTAGACAAAAAGCTGTCTTTAGACACTCCGGGGATCCATATTTTACATGGAAGGATCCTTAAATAAGGATCTGTGGATCCCCCAGAATCAATTTTTTAGGCAGAAACAATTGCCTATAAATAGAAGCAATATCTTTCATTTTTGGTTAACTTTTTGTACATTCTCTCTAGCATACTTTCATACACTAACTACCAATCATTCATTACACACTATTTGATCATTCCACTTGCTATATAACACATTACAAGCAATCTACCAATTACCACTATGTTTACAAGTGAAGAACACAAGAAGATCTCCAAGCTTTTAAGTGTTATAGTTGTTAGTGTGTACTTATATACGTTGTTGCTTAACTTTGTATATCATTATACTCCACTATCATACACCAAAGTTCTTAGTCATCATCATACACCAACATAGAAGGATCGGTTAGTATTTTTATCCTAAAATACATTGTAAAGTAAGGTTGTTCTTGCCTTAGGAAAAGACTCGATATCTAGCTTAGTATTAGTAAAGAAGTTAAGAGACATTGTAAGGTTTTCTCCACCGAAAGGGAGCTTGTTGATACAATTCTTACAAACTCTCGAGTTAGGTACTCGTGGAGTAGAGTAGGGCGAGGAAGAAAGATTCGTGCCGAACCACTATAAATCATCGTGTCTTTAGTTTGTTTTTTCCATTTCTATCTTGCTTTTACTTATTGTTTATTGCATTCATATACTTTTGTTTCGTGTTGATCTAACATCAAATAGACAAATCAAATATTTCTTAAAAACCAGACTAATAAATGGTATAAACTATTCAACCCCCTTCTAGTTTTCCATAATTGGCATCAGAGCTACGTTAACTAAGATTTTTTAAAATTATTGGGTTTTAAACTTGAATCAATCTATAGATTTTGAAAACTACAAAAAGTGTCAATCTATGCAACGACTACCACTTTTTGAAAGCGATGGTTTTACATATTGGAAAAATAGATTCGAAACTTATGTGAAATAAAAAAATCTTGATCTTTGGCATGTTATTATTGAGGGTGATTTCCAACCAATTGAAAAGAACGCAACTACACAAACAGATGAAATTGTTCCTTATGGAAAACAATCTGATGATCTTAAAAAGAAACTTGCTAAAAATAACGAAGTTAAAATGGTTCTTTATAATGCGTTGCCTTACCAAGAATACGAAATAATTTTCATGTATATAATAGCAAAAGAAATTTGGAAATCATTGTTAATCACCCATCAAGGTAATATCCAAGTCAAAGATAACAAGATTGACTTACTTGTGCAACAATATGAGAAATTCTCGATTACTGAGGATGAATCTAGTGACAATGGCTTTGCTAGAATTAATACTAATATAATTAGTTTGAAAGCTCTTGATGAAAATTTTTCTAGCAAGAACTATGTTCGGAAGTTTCTTATGGCTCTTCATCCAAAATGGAGACTGGAGGTCACCGTGATTGAAGAATCTAAAGATTGGTCATCACTCTCACTTGATGAAATCATTGCTAATCTAATAGTGTATGAGGTGATTATGGAAAAGGACTCGGAAGTTGTTAGAGGCAAAAGAGAGAAAGTGAAGTCTCTTGCCTTGAAAGCAAAGAAAGAGTCGAGTGATGAGGAAACCTCTTCATCGGGTACTGATGATGAAGAGTATGATATGGTTGTCAGGGACTTTAAAAAAGTTCTTTAAGAGGAGAGGTAGATTTGTTATACAACCTCGAGATGAGAAGAATTCAATCCAGAAAATCCGGAATGACAAGAACAGTAAGAATGATCAAAATGCAATAAATGCAAACATCCGAAACCTCTTATTGGTGATTGTCCAAAACCACCAAGAAGCAAGGATCAAAAGGCATTTTTCAGAGGTTCTTGGAGCGATAATGGGGAAGAGGATGAGGAGAAAACCATATAGGAAATGTGTTTCATGGCTCAAACTTAGAATGAGGTAAGTTCCGACTCATCTTACTATAAGGATAATGCTTCTTCTATTGATGATAATACTATGCAAAATGAATACAACAAAATGTGTAAAATTAGTCTAAAATACTAACTAAAAACAAGCTCATGAAAGTAATTAGAAATTGGTTACAAAAAGAAATACCTGAGTTAAAAGAAAAGGTTAAAAGACTCGAGAGAAACAATGCTATTGAATGTGATTCGTGTCAAGAACTACATTTAGAAAATCAAAAGCTAAAAGAGACACAAACTACACTCGAAAGAGACGTGTCTAAGTTCGTAAAATTTTAAAAGAGTACACATTCATTAAAGGAAATTTTGAATGTTCAAAAGTCACTTAGTCATAAAATGGGTCTAGGCTTTGATGTAAGTGAAGCGTCAACAAGTAGAACTAAAAACATAAAATTTGTAAAATCTAACCACCTTTGGCACCCTGCGGATCCAAAAATATAATGGACGAATCCTTATTAAAAGGATCCACGAATCCGCCAAACAACCAAAATGGGACAGAATCGTTTGAAATGCGTCTTAAAGCTCTCAAACCAAAATTTTACATTGATTATGATGTTAAAGAGTCTAATGCTAGTAGAGGGTAAGAAGTTTTCAAACCTAACACTAATGAATACAAAATGACACAACCTCTTAGACCGTCATTGAGAAATGGTTTTGGATTTGTAAAAGCGGAGTTTAGATCAAAAACTCCTCCACCCAAGAGAATTAATAACTCTCAACCTAGATCCAAAATGCCCCAACCTAGAAGAAGATGTAGTACTCCGACTCAACAAAGTTATTATCTCATGTATTGGAATAATAATCAACACCAATACTTCATGCTTTGGGGTTTTTGTCCTCCATTTGCTTACAAGAAACAGTCACCTCAAATGGCTAGAATGTATGATACTATCGCTTACGGACCCATGAGATATTGGGGGACCAAAGTTTGAGTTAGTGTATCATTGAAATAGGTATGCTTGAAGATTGGTTTTGAGCCAAATGAGTGGATCAAAAATAGTGGTTGCTCCAAACATATGACGCTAAACAAAAGCCTCTTCTCGACATAAAAAACATATGACGGAGGTAACGTTACTTTTGCTAGCAACCTAAAAGGAAAAATCATTGGCAGAGGCACGGTTTCTAATGACTCGCTTACTATTACTGATGTGGAACATGTTGATAACTTAGCTTTAAACTTGCTTAGAATAGGACAAATATGTGATAATAAGTGTAAGGTTATATTCTCAAAGCATGATAGTGAGATCACCAAGGATGGTAAAACCATAGGTAGAGGAGCTAGGAAAAATGTCTTATACTTAGTGAAACTAGGAAATAAGCCTCAGAACCAACTTTTTCTTGCTACTATGGACGATAACTCAACCTTATGGATAGAAGACTAGGAAACGCAAATATGCGTTTAATCAAATCACTATCATCCAAAGAACTTGTTAGGAACCTACTCAAACTTAACTTCAACCAACATTTTTGTGATACTTGTAAAATCGGGAAAAAAACTAACGTTAGCCATAAGGCTAAAAATATGGTTTCTACTAATAGGTGTGTAGAACTTTTGCATATGGATTTGTTTGGTCTATCCGCTATCTGAAGTTACGGAGGAAACTTCTAAAAATGAAGCTTTTTAACAATTTGAAATAAAAAAAATTCAAAACCAATAAGGTTGTTCGATCATTTCAATTAGATTGGATCATGGTCGGGAATTTATAATGAGGTGCAATTTGGAGCTTATTGTGACGCTCATGGAATTAGTTATAATTTCTCGACTGCACAAACTCCTCATTAAAATGGGGTAGTAGAAAGGAAAAACCGTACCTTACAAGAAATGAGTCATACTTTACTAAACGAGCAATCTATACCACAAAAGTTTTTGGAAGCAAGTGCTTCATCCTAAACACAAAAAATTACCTTACTAAGTTTGAGCCGAAGTCATACGAAGGTACTTTTTAGGTTACTCTCAAAATATCTAGGCTTACATAGTCCTAAATAAGGATACTATTAAAGTTGAAGAATCATTAAACGTAACTTTTGACAAAGTCCTCCCCCACCTAAATCTCCCTTGGTGGATGATGATTTAGATGAAGAAAACGCCATTAAGAAGAAAACCAACATAAACTTAGAAAACCAAGTCGATTTAGAAAACGGCATTGAGAATAAACCATTGGAAGAAGATGTTATAGTCAATATTAAGAAATCTAAGAATCATCCTTTGGATAAGAGGTGATCGGTAGATTGAAAAGGACTTTTAGGTCTTAATCCCAAAAGAAAAGTAATTTATTTTGTTTCATTTCGATAATAGAACATAAGAATGTTGGTGAAGCTATAAAGGATTAAAGTTGGATAGTTGCGATGCAAGAGAAATTGAACCAATTCATCGAAAATGATGTTTGGGAGTTAGTACCACAACCTAAAGATATGACTATCATTAGAACAAATGGCTATTTAAAAATAAGCTCGATGAGAACGACGTTATGTCTAGAAATAAGGTTAGAGTAGTAGCACAAGGCTATAACCAACAAGAAGGCATAGACTAAGATAAGGGGTGGCAATCGAGTCGTGTTTGGGTTGATCTATTCTGGTTGGCGGGTTAGTATAACCTTTACCCAAAACACGACACATTTATTAATCGTGTCAAGAAACTCAACCCTGACCCATACCTGCATAACACGTGTAACCCAATTATGACCCATTTAACATGTTTAAGTAAATAGGTCAAGCGGCGAATAAGGTTGGTGGCTTGTCGATTTTAACTAGTTTAAATAAAAAAAATGATATAATGATCTAAAAAATGATAAAAATAACATACAAATAACTATACCACAATTTTAATGATGTCTGAGTTAATCATAATTCAATCATATTAAGTACATAACAAAATACATTTAATCCAAATCCAAGATAAAATCCAAGGTATATATTTTATTTTTAGAGGTTTATATATTTAAATGTGTTCACGGGCAAACCTGTTTAATACTTACTCAATGACCCGTTAATTAAACGGGTTAGACGAGTTGACATGTTTTTGACCCAAACATGTTTATCCTCAACTTCGGGTTCGTGTTATTTATTATGTCGTGTTAAGAATTGTCACCCCTAACTATGATGAGACCTATGCTCTGGTAGCTATACTATAATATATTCGTATACTTATTGCTTATGCGTGTGCCAATGATTTTAAGTTATAACAAATGGATATGAAAAGTGCGGTTTAAGCGGTTTTATCAATGAAGGGGTATACGTGGCACAACCGTCGGAATTCATTGACTTCGAAAAACCAAATCATGTTTACAAGCTCAAGAAAGCTTTATATGGTCTTAAGCAAGCTCCAAAGGCATGTTATAATAGACTCAAGGCATTCTTGATTAAGTATGAGTATACCATGGGGATGGGTAGACAACACACTTTTCACCAAGAAAAGAAATTTACACCTTATCATCGTTCAAATATATGTCGACGACATTTTATTTGGTTCAACTTGTCAAGAATTATGTGATGACTTCTCCAAAATCATGCATGAGGAGTTTGAAATGAGCATGATGGGTGAGTTAAATTTCTTCTTAGGACTCTAAATAAAACAAATGGAAGATGTGATCTTCTTTAACTAATCCAAATACATTAAAAAAATGCTAAAGAAATTTGTCTTAGAAGATTGTAAACCAATCAAAACTCCCATGTCCTCATAAACAAAGCTTACCAAAGACGAGGATTTCGAATCTGTTGATAACACTAAATATAGGGGTATGATCGGTAGTTTACTTTACCTAATGGCTAGTAGACCCAACATTATGTTTAGTGTTTGCATTTGTGCTCGGTTTCAAGAGGACCCATAAACATCTCACTTCTAAGCCGTCAAACGTATATTTAGATATATTAAAGGAACAATACATTTAGGATTATGGTATCCTAAAGATACAGGTGTTGAAACAATCGTCTAAGCCGACTCCGATCACGCGTGATACTATATGGATAGAAAAAGCACTAGTGGCATTTGTACATTCCTTGGATGTTGTTTAACATCTTGGTTCTCTAAGAAACAAATGGCCCTTGCTATATCGACAACCGAATCCGAATACGTATCTACATGCAAAGCGTGCCAACAAACACTATGGATGAAACAAGCTCTAGTCAACTACGACATACAACTTAACGACATCACCATAATGTGCAGTAACAAAGGCGCCATAAAGTAAAAACCCCGTACAACATTCTCATATGAAACACATCGAAATCCGTCATCATTTCCTTCGTGACAATGTTCAAAAAGTAAATATTTCTGTACAGAAAGTTTTCTCGGAACACAACATCGCCGGCATTCTAACCAAACCACTCAGGCGTGAATCTTTCAATTTTCTCCGTCTAGGATTAAGAATGATGAAACACATTCCGTAAATATTTGATTTGCTTTCTTTTTAAAGGGTGGACGTGAGGATTTAAGCGGATAAGAATACGAAGACATTTCACTGGAATTAGGAGAGAATCACTGAAGGCTAATCAATTTCCTTGATTTTGCATTGAGTGAATAATCGGTTATATAATTACGAAGGAGGATTCTAGACTAATAATAATGAGCTAGATTCCACAAACTCAAGTGGGCCTTGTACAAAAAAACACTAACAAACTATAAACATATATCGACTAATAAAGAATTTGTATATTAACAAGGAATGTAATGCCCGTCACGTTGCGGCAGGGTTTTTTTTTTTGCAAAATTTTTTACGAATAATGTTTGGGTGAGGTTTCTCGTTGTAAGATCGTGGTATGTTTTTTGCCGACATGTATTGTATTTGTTTCGAACAATTGTTGTGTGAAGCTATATTTGTAGTTGTCATACGACGTCTTTTTTTGAATGAATGTTGTGTCGGGCAACAGTGTGCTGCGACGGAGTTAATTTTGACCGTTATAGTTTTAAAAAAAATAGGATAATTTTAAAGTTATTTGATAGGTTAAGGGTGCATTTTGAAAGTTCTTTTATTTAGAAACTATGTGTATATTAAACTTCAACATTTTTTTATAAAATCGTACGTACGTCAAAAATATATCAATATTGGGCTTGTTTTGTTCGTTATCGAGAGGCCTTTTTGCCAGTATTTTTTTTTATTCAAGAAACCGGTACGTATATGTAGATATTTGGCAAATAAAGTTTGTTATATAAAAAAGTCATAAATATTAAGAAGTTCAGGGTGTGTTTTGTAACTAAAATTTATATTAAATAAATTTTTGTTACATTTTTTAATTATGAACCAATAGGATGGCGCAAGTAAAAGATAAAAAAAATCTAGTATGAAAAAAACAAAAAAAAAAAAAAAAAAAAAAAAAAAAAGGCCTTAGCAAAGTGTCATTGGCTAACAGTAAGCCCAACAAAAAAACTATAAAAAAATGTGGTCAAAATTTTTGTCAATGCAATGCTCTATAGTATATACAACGGATCAAAATAAGCCCAATGTAAAGCCCATAAAAAAACTTTTTTTTAATCAAAACATCAACGCAAATAGTATATATAGAGAATTTGTTTATCTCAGACGACGAATGACCTTACCATTAGCATCTTCATTCACAATCTTCATGACTTCATCTGGAGGAAAAAGCCAAACTTGAGGCCATTTTAATTCATGTCCAATTTTTGCAAATTTATCAGCGAGTCTGTTGCCTTGTCTATAAACATGTGTTACATGATAGTTTCTAAACTCTGGTAGAATTAGATTGATACAACTAACGTGTTTTTGTAGTTCTACACACTTGACATCTCTTTTTTGAGATATTATTTCAACCAAAGTCTTGTAGTCACCTTCAAGCCATAGATCAGTGTATCCATTTTCAAGTACCAATTCAAGGCCTCGTTGAAGTGCTGCAAATTCAGCGACAGTACTACTAGTTTTCCCTATGGATTGAGCGTACCCTAAAAGAAATGCTGCATTGTGGTCTCTTAAGACTCCTCCTATACTTGCTTGACCCGTCTCACATTTGCATGACCCATCAAAGTTTAGTTTCGTCCATCCAAACTCAGGTTTTTTCCAAGAAACCGGAATTGGTTCTTTACGCCAGTTGCTAAAGAAAACTCGAAGTGGGCTTTTTGCCCATGCATGACTTCTATATATCCTAAACATCGTGGACATAATTTATATACAAAAAAAATATTTACACATACAAAATCATGCAACATACATGTTTATAAGCCTAATGTGCAAATGGCACAAAAGTTTGAACAAAAAGATCTACAAAAGACATGGTCTAAATGAAACAAAATGCATCTCAGGGAACTTCCAATATGTTAGAGAACTTGTAGCATGGGACAAGAAAGGAAGATTCTGAATCATATTAACAAGATAACATATGATATATCATAATTCATAAACATAAGAAACACAATATAATGGTTGATGATCATTGTTTTTGGAGATTTTACAAGATATTATGGAGAGAATATAGGGAAGATCTGGAATGAGAAAGGAGGCGTCTATCTTTGTCAACAAATGGTGACCTTAAACTCATTAACCGTCAGAGTAATTGCCTTCATTCATTTGAAAATTCAGATAGAGAACATATACGTACAAAATAAACACACATATACATATATTAAGGGGCAGTAACATCAACAAACTTGGTATTGCTTTGGCCTCAAAAGCTTCCGTTACCAATAAGCCATAACCAGTCGAGAGCAGCACCCAAAAATATGCCACCTAGTAAAAAGAACACAAGCAAATTTCCCAATGCGTTTTGCTCCGGACCCTGAAAAAAGTTATCATTTTCAGCGAGACACAATTAATTCCTATAACGTTTTGAAAAAAATGGATGTGATGAAAATTTACCTTATAACCCTTGGGTGCAACCATGAGGACACACACTGCAAGGTAACCGTTAGTTAATCCCAACACTGAGACAAGCATTATCATCCATCCTTGATCACCATATTTTGCAGTGAAGTAAAACGCCGGAATAAGCAAGAAGCGCAACATGACTAAGATCAGAATCCCTTTTCGTGATTCTAGTTTGAGGCATTGTATTAAAGGAATATATCGTGATATCAAATCCCAAACATTGAATGTAGCTACTAAAACAAGCGGATACCTACAAAACAATGTATTTCAAAAGATTCACTTTGTGTATCCATCATCAAAAAGGAGATTCTGACATTGCAATCAGATTGCCTCAATCAGTCAAACCCTAAGGAACGCACTCTAGTGCCATAGGTGGTTTATATTGTCAGTGGTCACATAGGGTGGTTCGCCCAACTGTAGAAGTAAATTTCAGAACTGGTCAAAATTTGTCGGATTTGCCCTGGTTACCTTTTGTCCATTTCTATTTTGCATTAATACTACATTTTGGGTGAGTTCCGACCTGTTTGCCCCCAATTTGACCCATTTCCTTTTAAACTGCGCTTTTTTCTATAAATGACTCTATATGACAGTTGAAATGAAACATAACCTATCACTCAATCCATTAATAAGTAAATAAGTAAATGGGACGAACACCCATCAATAAATAAATAGGTAAATGGGTCGAAATTGCAACATCGTATGAATGGATTTTGGATTGCAAAATAAGACCTCACCATGAACCCAACTGGTGTTGTCCTGTATTTTCATATAAGAAACCGGGGAATATGGATAACGTCAAGACGAATATCAGGAACAAATCTAACGCGTAATCCAAGTTCTGAAATAACAATTCTTTGTTGCTCAGCCTGTCTAGATTCCCATTAACCTGAAAAATGTCAGTTCTTCATTAAAAACTTGGAACTAATATAGATTTACTCTAACTGTATATATGCACTGAAATTCTAGGAAAATAAAGATACACACCAATTTTTCACTCAGATCTGTTTGAACTCCTGCAGCTAAAAGATCTGATGAAACAGTTTGTGAACCTTCAAGGGCTGCTTTCCTACGGTAATGCTTTACGATGGGCAACTTTGTGAATACAAATGCATAGAGAAAGATGCATAGAAACTCAAAGATTGTGGATATCGAGAGGAATAATACTGCAACAGAACGTTATAATCCTTCAAAAATTCACATCATTCAAGAACTTGAATTCTTATTGAATTAAGTATTTTGATAAGCATATCTGACAGATAAATTTTTTTATTAAAACAATAACACTTTTGGACAAAGATAATCGGGTCAACTTAACCCGTTTTGGCCTGTATATAAAATTACCTGTCGTGACCAATTACCCCGACCAACCCAATTTTCAACCTCCATGACTATGTTTTCAAAGAAGCTTACTAGCTCCTTTACGAAGACCGGTGTCAATATTAGTGAAGACAGCTTCCGTGAATAATCTCAAAGCAGAAGTTAGAGCTCCTGATGCAGCCATGCCTGCAAGGAAGGACTATACAAAATACTTGATCAAGAAAAAGTGTCAACAAGATTTGAAGTTAAATATCTATCTTACTTGAGTAAATTCCGGACACATTAGAGCCAAATCGCCAAGCATCCCACCTTGAATAAGGGCATCTGCAACCCCAAAAGTAGCAACAAAAAGACATATACCCATATAAGACCCAATGCTACCCTTCCCATAAGTAGCTATATCCAACTGTATCATCAGTTAGATAAACTTATTACACCGGTCTGATTTAATAAAGATAGTAACTTTTCAGTTCTAATACATACCAAAAGAAGGGACAAAGTCGCGAGGAAAAACATGACATATCCAATAATGTTACGTCTTCGAGTATTGATCTTTGATTCATTATATGCAAGATATGCCATCGTTCCAAAGGCAAAGGGTTGATAAACAAGTGTAAGCACCCTAGAGGGATGGTAATCCTTGGAATATAGAAGAAAAAATTGAACTTACATCAACAAAATTATATTAAAAAAGGTCAAAGTTTAAGATGATGCTGACTTTTGAGTTTGATGGTCTTGATAACTCACTGGGAATACATCATAGTAATAATCTTCAACGGAGGTAAGACTATTCCAAGCAATAAGGGATCCAAGTCCAAGAATCCAACATATTATTGTTGCACCAAACTTCCCCTGTATATATATGATTGTGTTATGGTTTTAGTCGAATAAACAGTTTCTTCATGAACCCACGCACCCAGGAGAACGTGGGGCCATTTTTTTTTCCTCGTATGAACCATTGGTGATAATGTTTCTGAATGAGATACCTCAAGCCTTATAGGAGTTTGACTCGAATCATCAACCGCCATAACTTTTCCAGAATTCAGAATTATTTGCAGAATTTCAGTGAATTCTTGGTTGGTCTTTAGGTTGAAGTCCTAGGATGGCAAATGATATTGTAGATGATTATAACATTCTGTCAGTCAAGCGAACAAAACGGGACATGAGTATACAAGGATAATTAATCTAAATCAAGACACAATTCCACATTCGGGGTCAAATTTATAGAAACAATTTAGCTAATGGATGCAGTTTTTCAAGTCAATCCTAATTTGAAAGAAACTTCTTCCAATAATATAATGAACCCAATGAATAATCCCAAGATTCTAACATAATAGCTTCGTTGGGCATGCAGAACTTATAAAAGATTTTAGAAAAATAATCTTTCATAATCTCATAAAATCAAATGCTACTTCATGTAGCTTATAAAAATAATCTCAATTTTCAATCTCCCGCTCCATCTCCATCTAAAGCTACATCTCCAGTTCCTGCAACAAGAGTAACTTCCGCCAAACATACCCACTGAATCGCATTTTGACTTTTATAGTCAAAATCAGTTGCTTTTCAGGTTTAAATGACATAGATTGTAACGAAAACAGAACATATGTGAAATGCTATAAACTTCAACTAAGATTAAATTGTCTAAAAAATGTAACGGTATTCTTGTAAGCTTTTTGCAGCTGAAAATCCTATGAACTTGACCTCATAAGTATGAAAAAAACAATACATGAACTAAACTAATAGTCTGAACTTACCTATGTCTAGGATGATTCCATATCATCAGCAACGTTCTCCAGTTTCAAGCTATAAATATTTGATAGATTGTTAAGTACAGTATGTTATTTTTACAAGATATATTGATGTATGCGTTGACCTTGATTAGGTGTCATGACTCATGAGCATATGGCCTTTCTCATATTTGTAAGCAACTTTCTGATGTTTTAAAATAAATAAAGTATTGTTTACTTCAAATGGTTTATAAGGAAAGAATCTTTTACATAACTTACATAACTCATTTGGGCTTATGCCTAAATGTGTTTGGTTGATAATTACATTTAGTAACTAGTTCCAAAAATGAGAGGTTAACATCGGGTGCGTTTGATATGTAATTGGGTTTAGAATAAGATCTGAATTTGATTTAGTATTGGGATTTGATGTATGATTTATAAAAGAATGCGAGAAAAAAATTAATATTTTTTATGCAATATTAAATTATTTTTTACACAAATTTAGAATGGGTTGGTTAAAATATATTAATCAAACACAAAAACTTTTTTGAGTTAAAAAATACATTTAATACACATTAATCAAACTCGAAAATACCTTAGTTAAATGTTATTTTTAATTTAATAAATATCAAGTTTCCTTGTTTAAACGTATAAAATAATGCTCAGAGTCACTTATTAAACAAACCTGTTTAGTAAATAGCTAAACATATCACTTAAAATAGTCTGAACCCACCTTTTTGTAAGGTTGAGTTTTAAGGCTAACCACAGTAAGTCGATCGTCAATTCGGTCGACCGAGTTGGGAGTTGGTCACCCTTACTGTGGCGTGTAAGTCGTGTGTTGGTCGTGGCCTTTTTTTTTTTTTTTTTTTTTTTTTTTTTTTAATTATTATTATCATTTACATGATAGATTTGTATATGTTTTTTGTGTGTGTTTGTGAGGTATGTTTTTTGTAGCGTAGTTGTTTTATTGTGACAAAAAATCATCTGTAAATCGTCGAAAAGAGAATGCTGATATGACCGACAAAATGAAATTCGTACATGATCGTCGCTACTTAGTGCAAGCCTAAAACTTTTCAACCCCAAATAATTGCTTTAAAAAACAACCAAAATCCACCCACTAAAATCAAACGCACCCTAAAAACTGTGTGTCTCAATATGTAAATAATCTAAATGTGGGAATCAATTTCCTTTCGTAAAAGGGGCATCTGGTTGAAGACAATTTGGTGGAAGAATGTTGGGTAGAAATGCCCTCCGGTTGAAGAAGCTGTTCTCCGTTCAAGGTTTCTTCATACCATCTCATCATCTCAAGTACTTTTCGATTTCATCTTCAAATCCAAATGAAGCCACAAAACCCCATTTCAGTAGCCTGGTCAATTTCTTGATTAATTCAGTTGGTTTCACAAAAGAAGCAGCCACTGCCACATTAAGTAAGGTACCAACTCTTAAATCCTCTAAAAACCCTGAATTAGTTATCAATATCTTGAAACAATACAATTTCGACAATACCCATATCAAAGATATCATTTCTTATGCTCCCAAAATCCTAACTAGCAAACCCAACAAAACCATCGAACCCAAAATTAGGGTTTTTCTAGAATATGGGTTTTCTGTGTCGGATCTTGTTCAGCTTATAAAGGGGAATTCGGGTCTTCTCAGAACCGGGCTACATACACAAATTATTCCTTTTATTGATTTTATTAGAAGATTTGTAGATAGCGATGAGCAAGCCATACAAGTTATCAAGAAAACAAAATGGCTGTTTTCCACATCCTATAACTTTGAGAACGTGTCAGCCAATTTATTGCAATTGCAGATTCGAGGTTTATCCAATGACCAAATTGTAAGATTAATTACTTACCAACCTTGGTGTCTTACATTAGATCCAGTAGTTTTTCAGCGTGGGTTGGTTAGGGTTGTAGAAGAATTGGGAATCCCTGAGAACTCGAAGATGTTCGTCTATGGGACTTTTGTAATCTCTAGGTATAAAAAATCGACTATTGAGAAGAAGCTGAAAATCCTTAGGGACTATGGATGGTCTGAAGAAGAAATAGCTACATTTGGGAGGTCTAATCCTTTAAATTTGTGCTACTCAGAAGCCAAAATCCGTCAATGGTTGGATTTTTTTATGAAAGAACTTGGGTATACCCCAGCATTCTTGACCACTTCCCTTACAATGTTGAGTTTGAGTTTGGAAAAAAGAGTGAAACCTAGATATAAAGTTTTAAATATCTTGAAAGAAAAGAAGCTTGTTAGTAGTAAACCAAGTCTGGTTACGTTTTTCAACTATTCAGAAGTGAAATTTCTACAGTTTCTGAAACACTTTGAGACTGAGTTGCCTGGTTTAGTCAAGAGTTATACTGAATATGCATAGCTAAAAATGCATGATGCTATTGTAGCCTTGTAGGCATGATAATATAGGTTTTAATTTTAATAGCTTAATTGTTTAACTTTTTAGAAGATAACTTTTGCAGATTATGGTTTGTTGTATTATGAATGGTGTGAGCAGTCTTTTCTCATGGAAGGTATCCATCTTATTGGCTGCCATTTTTTGTAATGAAAATGCTTGTCACATAACAGGCGGATCGCATATGTTGATTGCTCCCATCTTTCTTTACATCATTTAGGAGTATGTAGATGCTCAAACTTATAATTTCACAATTCATCATGATCTTGATGTTGGTCACAGAGGCGGACCTAAGCTATGTAGTTATATCGGAAAAAAATCTCGTATCGTTCAAGGTCCGATATTTGAAATATCGGTTTTCGCGGTGAGATATCGGTTTTTAGATATCGGATATATATATATATATATATATATATATATATATATATATATATATATATATATATATATATATATATATATATATATCATAATTCATAAAATATTAAACAAAAACATAGCATAAAAGTGATTAGATGTTATTTAAATTCCAGCATAAAAGTAGTTCATAGCATAACATGAAAATCACAAAAGCAACAAAAAACATAACAGTAAACCACGACTGCCCGTGCATCACTCAAAGCACTCTTTATTTTTGGTATTTTCTCCCCTATATCTCCTATAGGAAGAAGAAAGAAAGAAACCCAGAAAAGAAGTGATTGTTTATCTGTTGTATCATGATGCGCCATTCCAAAATTAGGGTTCGAATTTGGGTTATAGTCTAATTAAGTTGGGCCAATTACTAATTGGGCTGCCAAAAAATAAAACCCAGAAAGTCAAATCCAAAATATCACCGATTTCAATATCTCGCGATACCAAAATATCGTCAAAATATCGCCAAAATATCGCGATATTATCGGATCCGATATTTTGACCGATATTTTGATCCGATATTTTTTTAAGTGGCAATATACGAGATATCGACGATATATCGCCGATATTAACTACATAGGACCTAAGTAGCACCTAGGTGGTGCCCGGGAACAACCTTGGATTTTTTTTTCAAATACAAGCGATGTAACATTTTTGAAAGGAACCACCTTAGAAATACATAAGGAACCACCTTGAAAAGCTTGGATCTAATTATAGACAAGGAGAAAGATAGAAAAATGAAAAGAAAAAAAAATATGGCCGGATCGGAGATGTAATACCTGCAGAACTAGAACCACCGAAGAAGATAGGTATTTGAAAGCTTGGTCAAAGTTTTTTATTAGATAAAGTTAGAAAAAAGTTCTAAAGTATCTTGGATATAGCAATTTTATTGTTTTGGATATAGCAATATTGAAAAAAGAAGTTACTTTTAGTTTTTGCCGAATTCGGTCTCGGTCGGGTCCGGTTTTTCTCGGTCTGGCCCGGTTTTCACCCGATGAGCAGCCTTATTTTCAAGTTAGAACATTTTTTTTTCTTTTTTTTTAGCTAAAAAATTCAACTGTAGCATGTTGTGTTTGTAGTTTTGTTGTGTCTAGGTAAATAATTTTTATCTATACCTCTTGCAATTTAATTTTTCTATTTTTTATTCTTTCTGTTTTAGACATTTTTTTTCTTTTGTTGTTACATGTAAACCTGAAAAGATTACTAGCTTTCAAATGTTGATCAATAAAGTAACAGTACTCTCAATATAATTATAAACAATATAACCATTTAAGATTTGATTCAAGTTTTCTCAATTTTATCAAAATGACACTCTTTTTCTAATAATACATACCTACATCGTCAATCGGGTATAGAAAAAATTCTTTATTTTAATCATTGAAACAACGCTGTATGGCATAACTTAACCTGACCAAGTGACCATTTGTTGTTTTGACCCGCTGATTTTGTCACATCAACTAAGTAAAGGAACCACATTAGGTTTTCGCCTAGGTCCACCACTGGTTCAAGGTGGTTTATTTTGTTGGTAAGTAACAGTTGTATCATGCTGTTTTCCCTCTATTTGTCCTAATGTCATGGTATTTCATTCACTTGACCAATAGTAACACAACTTGAGTGTCAATGGCCCGTAGCTTGCGAAGCATTGCGACAATTTATTTTATTTTTTATTTTTTTTTCTCTATTACAGAGTGTGGGATCCTCTGTCTTTTAAAAACCGGTCAAAGTATCTAGTAACCATAATCCAAGAATCCTTTTTTCAAATTTTATTCCAAAGTTAAGCAGTTTAACTAAAACACTCTTAACTCACCCACATAATCTTAGATGGTTACCTGGGAGTTCCTTGAATATCCTTTGTATCACTCGTAACTCGTCCGCATAATCTTAGACGGTTAGCTCATTCTCTAGTCTTAACTCCCTTAGAAATGTCTTCATATTCTGAGATATGAATTTCCCTATAGAAGATAAATAACTCATTTATCTGGATTTCTGCTCATTAGATATCAATTCCCCTTGAATATGATTCAAATGGAGAACGTGATTTGCTGGATTAGAAGGTAAATTTGGTGGTTTTAACTTTGTTACAGATCTCTCATTAAGTAGAACCAATTTTGAGGTGGCCTTATTACTCTGGCAGTTTTGACCCAAGTTGGGTTCTTACAATTACACATGTTAAAAAGGAACTTTTGTGATTCGCCAAGGTGTTACATTTGCTCTCATGAACGAAAGACTAGTTCAGGATTGATCACTCACATTTCCAAGTCTCTTTGTGCTTCATTCTCGACACAATTATATCCTTTCAAGGCTCGTCTATTAGAGGGTCGATCGAATCAATGCTTATATATACACGTCTGATACTCAATTTGTAGTTTTTACTGTGTAGTGAGGTACACGAGCGTTATCTCGTATTTCTGTTCTAATTTCTTCTAATTTGGTCTTCTTGTTCGATCCAATGGTTATATATATATATACACGTTTGATTTGGTCTTCTTGTTCGATCCAATGCAAGTGAGGTCCATGAGTATTATCTCCTATTTCTGTTCAAATTTCTTCAGTGTCATTTTGTCTGTCTGGTTAAGTTCGTTATTATGTTCTCTCTACATAGCTGGCACGACAAAATAAACAGGTCTGGCAAGTTGAGATTTGGGTTGGGTCATTACGAATAATCAATAATGCAGTAAAAAAAATTATTATTAATGTATAATGGTATCATCAATAGTATCGAACACGTCTTTCTCAATATACGCTGCTAGACAAATCACTCATAGATTGATCATTCACTTTGTTTCGCAAATTGATCTTTATCAACTTCATTACTGAAAATGTGCGCTCCACGGTGGAAGGTGGAAGTAGTGAGTTGCAATTCAATGCTAGTTTTCATAGATTATATAAACCTAACAAAACAATGATATGTTTGTTTGTACCCACCATCTTATTGGAAAATCGCAAATACCTTCAATCGATCTCATATAAATTTTGCTGGTGCAAAGAAGCCATCGTGAAACACAATTTCAAGATTTTTAGATATGAAAAAAAAAAAAAAAAAAAATGAGTTTCATATCATCAAAATAAACCATATAATCTTTGATGCGTGGATTTAAATTGACTAATGGCTATAATGGTGATACTAAGCCAGTTTCATATCAAAATAAACCATATAATCTTTGATGCGTGGATTTAAATTGACTAATGGCTATAATGGTGATACTAAGCCATTTTCTGTTACTCGTGTTTGGGATTCAATTCGGTTAAGGGTGGGAATAGTTCCTTGGTTTCATGTCATTTGGTTCCCACATTGTATTCCTAAGCATGCGTTCCATTTTAGGTTGGTGGTTAATTGTAAGTTGAAGACGCAAGATAAGCTGAGGCAATGGGATGTCGGTCCTACGACTAACTTAAACTTGGTTCGATGTCCTTTATGTGATATTCAGCCCGATTCTCGCACTCATTTGTTTTTTGAGTCTCCATTTTCTTTGCAAGTTTGGTCGAGAGTTCGTGATCTTGGAGGTACGGAGAATATCCCTCCACGTTTTGGAGATGCTGCTATGTTCCTTATTCCATCATCTAAAGGTTTTTCAGCCCGAAGTGTAAGTGCTCGTCCTCTTTTGGAGGATTCTAGGCTTTTCAAGAAGAAGTTTAAGGCCTATCCTCAGATTTTTGATGATATTGTTAGCTTGGTTCGGTTAAAGGTTCTTAGCTATCGCTTCAAGAAGAATTCTACAGCCGCTCGTCATATCATTGATAAATGGAAGGTGCCAAGTTCGTTTGTGAGGTACGTTGATCCCATCTCTTGGTTGCAGTCTCGTTGATTATAATGATAATGGACTACATATTTATTTGGAGCTGCATTGTGTTGGGAGCGGTAAACGAGAGCTGTACTCTTTTTTCCTTCTCCGAGGTTTTTCCCATTGATTTTTCTTGGGAAGCTTTTTTAAGGAGGCAGTCTCGTTTGGCATCGTATTATTTCTTGCTCCCTTTGTGTTGCTGCTAGTGGCTTGGAGGTTCTTGTGGGACTCACGATCGTCTTTTATATGAGTGTTTTATGTTGGATTGTTCTCTAACTAGTTGGTTTATTGATTATGTAGTATGAAGCTAGAGGGGTAAATGTTTATGGCATGTCATAAACATCCTTAGTTTGGTAATTTTGTCACATTTCATTTGTACTTATATTTTTGGTGATTAATATATCTTACCGCGGTAACCCTTTATCCAAAATTGAATAATGGCTAACCAAAAAAAATAAAATAAAAGCACTACGAAAATATACCATATAATCTTAAGTCTTATTAAGAATCGCGAAATATAGGTCTAGCTTAGATTATCTCAAGTGTCAACTGCATATCTTTTTTTCACTTGCCTACAAAAAGTAGTTATGGAAAGTCATGTTAGAAGTATATAAATAAGAACAATAGAACATCCGTCAAGAATAATAATGCGATCGAGTACAAGGTCAAAACTAAAGACATAAAAAAACAAATAATCTATCTAGACTTCATTATATATGTTCATATGAAGGTGCAACAACGTGCATCGTTTTTACCAGACACAAACATTGACAACAAATTAAAACATCAGAAAACCATATAATATTGACTTAATTGATATTACTTTTCAATAGGTTTAAATACATCACAATCCTCTCATGTACAATCAATCTCCGCTAAAGCAAAAAAATAGAAGGGCTTGTTTAGTTTTACTATTTTTGTTACATGATAACTAAAACTTTTTTTCTCCTTTTCCCCTTTAAGGAATTATAATTGGTATATAATTTCTACCATTATATAGGCATATGGATCTTGAAAAGGGTGATATAATATACAATATCACCGGATTTCTTCAAAGATGATTTACCAGGGAATCTTTTGAAATGTTTTGGGTTATATAGTCGTGTGACGCCTCGTTGGGTTCCTTTCGCACCCTCCACAATCAATGATCTCTTGCCTTTTTCGGATGATGATGTGGAATCTGATGTGGAAGTTGATATCTCAAATGTGAGTGACCTTTACTAGTGGCATACACAAATGATTGGCTCACCAGTTTGTATATATGCATGCAATTCTCTAATGAATTATGTTTTGTGACGAGTTTGTTCTGACATTATTGTGACTGGTAGATGAGACTCCATCAATAACATCACTATAAATCGGCAACATTAGTACTGTGGTCTCCAAGGATGATATTATTCATTACATTGATGTATGCATAACTGCTACGTTTAGCGCTATTTGTTGTAATATAGTATCTATATTAGCAAGTATTACTAAGTATATGGGGTCTTAGTGTAAATTAGCTTTTGTATTTAGTCAAATGGGATGGGTGGTCGGTTGCTATGCATAGCCAAATATCTCATGGTTTCTTTTGTTCCTTGTAACAGCCAACACAAAGTTTGTTTAGGACTTGTATTCTCCCCTCATCTCTATAAATAGAGGTGAGAGGGGAGGGATTAATTGTACCTTTCATGACTTAATTCTTTTCTAGTTCTCAATATACAAGGCGTTTGAGAGCCATACGTGTGTGTGTTTTCTGTCGTGACACAAAGGTTTGTGTGTGTCGAGGACTTCATCAAATCAGGTTATCCGCTGCTAGCTTCTTCGGTTTGTTGTAGGTTTATACAACACTATTGATACTAACAAGGTTTACGTTACCCATGCATTGCGACGGGCTAAATTTTTCTCGTTAATTGAACAAATTCTCGTGTATTTTTTTAATGAATAAGATATCGTATGAACTTATAATTTAGTTAAACTTATTTGTCTATGTTGTTGTATACTTAAAGTGCGAGTGATTTCATATAAAGTTGGTCATTTTGCTCAAGTAATTATGTATCCGTGGGTGATTTTTTTTTTTTTTTTTTTTTTTTTTTTTTTTTTTTTTTTTTAATTATTATTATTATTTTCTTAATAAGTTCGATTTGAGGCATTAGTATTGCTTTCACCTTTTTCCCAACATCCGGGTTAAAGCATAACAAAAAAGAAAAATTTATCTTCGGTGTGTTTGAAAAGAAAAATAATGTAGCACTTTTAAGTTGCCAAATAAACAGATCCCACTATGGGCAAACATCTGTGAACCAAACATGACCTTAGTGTTTGTTGCATTTGGACTACTCTCAATAGTCATACCATTTTATCTTCCACTTCAGCGCTACATTAGCTTTCTCTCTCTCTCCTCACCCCCTCTCACTTTTCAATCTCAATAGTCACCACTGCCTCACATTTTATTAAAATATATACATTTATACAAACATATACTACTAAATATCTCACATACACTCACAAACCAAATAATTAATAATAAAAACATTGAAAAAGGGCCTACTTTTAGACATTGCGCAAGTGGTAACCGACTCACATTTCGTGAGCATTTTTCTCTTGCCTCACATGTCAACCAAACACGGCCAATTGTGCTCACGTGTTACATGGTGAAGAAATTGGCTCCTTACGCTCTCATTATGAGCAGTCTTAAAATGGTGTTAAAATCTACCAAAACTGATGAGCAAGTACATCAGATGGACTTGTATATTGATGATAAATTGATAAGTTTCTTGTTAATAAACGAAGCATACAAGCAAGGACCACATAAATTTAAAGTGAAGCAGTAGAAAGCGTTATCCTTTCGAATAAACACTGACTGTGGTCTCAAACTACTTGATAAGTAATAAAAATTCCTATATGAAAACATTATCTAATAAATCAAATAACAATTGACAAACGGGTTTAACCCGATACCCAATCTTACTAAACAATCGGGTTAGTTGGATCAATCTTAACAACCTGAAAAATCTTGATTGTGTTTGGATCAGATCGTCTTTTTTAACATCCCTAGTAACATAGGTTAATCCTAAATATATATTAAGAGTAGGTGAAATTCATAAAATTGTAATCAAGTTTGAGATTTATTTCTATTTATTCACTATAACTTTATTTTGATTATAAAAACCTCTTAAAGTTTCAAATTTTTAATAGTGTTTTATTGCCGAGTAAATTTTGTGTTTGAGTGACTTAGATAGAACAATTCTCAAACTTAATTATTATTTCGTGGCTTATTTACTTTCCGGAGTTTCATAAAATGGTTGTACATAAAGTTACTTGGGAGTAATTATATTCACAGGGTGTGTGTTTATTAACAAGGTAAAACTTAACAATGCATGTATAAAATTACTTGGATAGTTTATATCGTTAATGTAGAGTTTGACTGATTAAACTGGAATATTTATGAAACTTGGTTACAATTAGATGATATTTTCTCAATTAATTATCATGTCAACTGGTTCGTGTTTCGGCCTTTCGAGTTAGGGGTGTTCATCGATTCGGTTTTCGGGTTTGTAAGTTATATGGTTCGAGGTTCATTGATTTGAAAGTTTTTAAATCAAAACCAAAGCCAAACCAAACAAATTATAGGACGTGTAAAATCAAACCATACACCAAACTAGAATTCAGTTTGGTTTCGGTTAAAACCAAGAAAACCCAAATTCAAGTAAACTTCACAATATAATCTATAGATCATAAATAAAAACCTATAAGTTTAAATAAGATTAATAAATAAAAAATTCTCATAAAATGCTCAAGTAAATCAACAAATTGTTTCACAACTTAACATAAGTAAATTAATGATAAGAGTACATGATACGACATAAGAAATTTTTTAGGATCAAGTCAGTTAACTCAATTAATAAGATATGCATCACAATTTTGGTTTTAATTTTTTTTTTCTTTTGTTTTGAATACAATTTGAGACTTTAGGATTGTTTATTAGAATAATATGATAGAAACTGTATGTATAATTTAACCTTTTTGTGTATATATAGATATTCATTTCTTTCAGTTTGGTTTGGTTATATTTTTGTCAAACCATATATGCCAAGCCAAATACTGATTAAGTATTTCGGTTCGGTTTTAAATCAAACCATACACCAGTCAAAAATTTCGCTTTAGTTTTATTCAGTTTCAATCTAGTTTATTTTTTCGGTTTATTTGGTGATGATTCTAATCCATAATTAACTTTAACCCAACTCATAAAACCCAACGCCATTTTCAGGTTTATAATTATCTTATGCAAACTGTGTTCTTATTGGAAAATGCTAGATAATTAACTATTTCTTGGACCATTCAATGGTGCATAATCTTTCATGTCTCCTTCAACAGGATGTGAGTATGTGACACAAACCATTAACTATTAACAACCATTGTAATGACATTTTGTTTAAAGAATAAAACCTCATTTATCATTTATCATTCAAAAATAGATAATTACTAAAATAACTAATTATTACATTTGATACACTATCTTTTATATATTAAATTTTAGTAGGAATTGACAAAAAGTATAACGGGTTGACCCAACTCGTCCGAGTTCAGACCTGCATACAGAATTACCCATTTTGACCTAAACTCGGTATGAGCCATTACCAAACGTATCACTAAAACCTTAATTACATGTTTTATACTATCAGATTATACAAAAAGTACAGCTTAGAAATACAACAATTTTGTGATTATTGCAATTTCTATCATAAATTTTACATAGTACGGTACATCAGTACCTGAGTTATACTCCTTAACACAAAACTTCTAACAAGTATATAAATTTCTAATGGGTATATAATTAACCTATAGAAGTTAGCTCTGTGTTGACAAGAAGCTCATACAGATTGGAGGTTTGACCCCAGCCAATGCAAGGATAGAGGATGGAAGTATCCATAATCCATCGCCGCAGATTAAACCCGAACCAACGGCAGGAACCATCAGATTCACCTTTTGCTTGTTAATCTTATGCCATATAGCCTTTCTAATCAGCATTGACCTTGGTGAGGTCATAAAGTGACCCGTCTTGAAATCATACATTAAATCAGATGAGATTAAAACGATTGATTTAATAAAACCACAACTAACTAGACCTGCAACAACACCTTTTTCATTTTTGCAGCTAGCTCAAAAAGAGCAACCTTTCCATAATTATATGCCATGTTCATGTCGGTCAAACCAGCAGCATAAGCATTACAGAAACCCAAAGACGACACAATGACATAAGCCATAAGAACAAAATACCATTTGAGCTCTCGAAACATGATCGGGATGATTATGATGGAGACAATAGAGAACATGACATAACCGGTCACTGCAACCCAGAGAGGAATGCTTTCTCTCAAGAACACCTTGTTTCTTTGGAGGTTATCTTGCAGTTCATTGCTGTCATCTAGGTCTGAAGCAACATACAACATAATGTCAGAAAGTTGAAATAAGTGAAGTGTTTAACGGATCATTTTTTGGTTTTTAAATGCTTACTTGTTTTGCGGTTCTTCATTGAGGTGGTGTATATGTTTCTAGCAGCGAAAAAAGTAATCTTTAAAAAATTGTAAAGACCATCTCCCAATATAAGTGCGATTGAAATGAAAACCTGCAATTACAATAGCTGCCGTAGAGAAAGCTTTATCCTCCTCATCGTCACAGTGATGTAAAAAGATGTACCTTCACTTCATCCTCATCTTCATCACCGTCATCGTCATCACTTTCATCACTATCACCTTTCTCCTCGTTTTCATCTTCATCATCATCATCTTTTTCGTCGTATTCTTCATCATCATCTGATGCTTCAACCCACTGAGACTCAGACGCCTATACAAAAACATTATTTACTACATAAGCATCGAGTTAAAAGTGTATGTAACAAACCGGCAAAAGGCACTTGCATTCATCAAGTTTGCTAAGATTGAGCGCGTAAAACGCAGAATATTGTTGTTGAACATTGAACTGGTCAGCTTTTCGCACTTTTAGTACAAAGTTAAACGCAGTAGTACTAATATTCTTCAAGCAGTAATGAGTTATCAGAAGCAGTATTAATGTCATATATCGAGCAGTACTAATGGCTTTCCAAATATTGGTGTCTGGTATTATACTTGATCTTTTTCTTAAAAATGTTTTTGGGAACTTTTATGCCTTTAAGATATACAGTAGGCTACTTTCAAGCCGTTTGACATGATCCCTTATTAGCTAATGTTTCCATAATTTTACATGTTTCACTTGTTAGAAAGAAAAACAAAATAACAAATCGATCCATTCACAACTTAATGGTCATAATTGTCACCTCAAATATACAATATACATATACCTTTGCTAATGAAACGACAAAAGAAATCCTATAATTTTTTTTATCTTAAATCCACATGTCATCTAACTCATTAACTTTCAAATACTTAGCAGATATGAACATTGGCTAAGTAATTATAGCAACAAAACACCATTCAAAGATAAATAGTTGTAAAAATAAAAGCATGATTACCTGCAAAAAAACGGTGCCATCAGTATACACATGTTGATTAATAGCGCGGGTTGTCCTTTGACCACAGACATTACAAGTAAAGGCTACAAACATGCGACGTCATGGAGACTTGGTAAAGAGGGACCATGGAAAGGTCGAGATCTTCTCAGTGATGGCGTCGTTTGCAGGTGTTGGTGGCCCTTCCATACCAGATCCTGTTGTCCAACCCCTAACATTTGCTGCACTTATAACTAAACCCATAGCATCATCCTATAAAAAAAGCAACTCGTGTGAATCAAACACCCAAATTCACATATAAGTCAGAAGTCTTGCAAAACAATTATTTCCATAAATTAATCATATAAGGGACAAAATATTGGCGTTTGGTAACTGGTACAAGTCGATGAGTGTAAGTTTTAGTATGAAAAATCGTATGATCAAATACATACAACATGCTAATCACCTACATGTTACGACTGCGAAAACTACGACACAACTCTACACTAACAACTTAAGTTAATGGAATTTGTCAAGAGATAACAAATTTTTAGTTTTGGCCGGGCAATTATACATGATTTAAAGGTTACAACATTCCCGTTGGTAAGATAGTTATAATGGCAAAACAACTAAAATATTACAAAAGAATCTTGTAAATTATTTGGGAAAAACGTTTTGGAATGTTGTATTCCACTTTGGAGTTAGGATATCTTTCGATTTTCGATCTGTTGTTCAGCCCACATGACCCTGTTAGAAAGGTGAACAAGACTTTTTTCAATTTGTTAAGTTGATGTTTATTTTGTCTTACCCAAATAAATGTAAACTAGGAAACTGAATGAAATCACCTATCATATGGTCAGACCCATTTGACACATTAGAAAATGCGGATGCTTGATTTCATTTTGTCCAAACTTCAAACCAAATAAATCGATGCTTAGATAATAATATCAAAGCAACCTATCAAATACTTGTGACATACCTTATATCTAACAGACTATTCACAGGTAAATTGTTCGAATTGACACACTCAATCAACTAAGTATTACTTCATTCAATAAAACTTAAGCAATCCATAAAGGAAATACTGACCCAACCATTAAAATACCTAGAAATATAAGCCGAAATCAAATAAGCTCATAAGCCCACATATAAGCCTAGACAATTCAAATAAGGGGTGATTGTTTTGGCTTGTATATCAGGCTTATGACTTATTTGGTTTTCGACTTATATTTTGTAAACTCACTTTTTGTGGCGTATTTTGAAACTTTTCGACTTATACCAGCTTATATAAGTCGAAAAGCAAAAAGTTTCAAAATAATCCAGAAAATCCGGACTTACACGAAACGTATGCCAAAAACCAAATAAGCCATAAGCCCTATGATGAGTGCTCAAACACTCATCATTTTTCGTCAATCTGAACTGCAAAACATACAAAAACAATCAAAAACTCATCAAAATACTGAAAATATCCCAGGGATTGTGTTTTATATGTTTTAAATGCAAAATGAGCAAAAACAAATGAAAAATGATCAAAGTTTGCAATATTGGCAGTTTCAGTCTCCCAAGTTTCAAAACTTGTCAAAATTAGTCCATATGCATTTATTTTGAAAGAAAAGTCAACCCAAGTCTTTTGAAAGTTAAAAATCACAAAATATGATACTTGGGTCTTAAGTTTCAAAAGTTGACATGTTTGGTCCCTAAAATTCTAACTTGGCAAAAACAGTCCCTAGGAATTTTGAAAAGTGGAAAATTGCAAAATTGGTTCTTGGAATAATGGGACTTGGCATCATTAGTCATTGTGAGAACGTTGTGGAATGTGCAACATCAGCCCTCACCTTTTGCAAAATTACAAAATTGGTCCTTGTGTTACAACTAAAACCATCCGGACCCTTTTGTTATTATTATTACAAACCAAGCCCACCCAAAGCCCAATCCATATTACCCCAGGCCCAATTCCCTTTTGATATTACCCCCGGTCAAACAGTCCACCAGGGTCAAACCATGGTCAAACGACCATCTCCCCCCATCCTCTTCCCCGTAATTCCCTCCTCCATGTCTCCCCCCTCCTCTCACCTTTTCACCAAACCAAGCCACCTTCATTAATAATCCTTCACCAACCAAACCAACCCCCATCCTCTCCATTTAATGCTCTCACCTGTCCCACCAAATATTGCCATTTTGTTTTTGGCGCCAATTTTTAATTCAAAGGCCAGGATTGATTAGAGCTCAAATTGACGATGGGGATATGGTCAAGGGTCAACAAAGATACCAAGGAGAGTGCTAATTTTCAGGGAGAAGCCATGTGGAAGAAAAGGTGGCCTAGTTTAGTCTCGTTATATAAGTAGTAGCTCATGTGAGCCTTATGATGTATGTAGTATTGTAATTTAGATGTTTTTAGTGATTAGTTAACCTGTGTAATCTATTTTTAATCAATGAAATTTATGTTTTTAGTTTAAATCTCATTTTCAAATTTCAATTTTCATTTAAGCTTCTCAAGTTATTGTTTAAGCTTCATTAATTACTTGCAAGTGTTTGTATGATCAGATAATCCAAGACAGAAAGTTTATAGAAGCTCTTATATCAACCAGGAACCACAGTTTGCAAAATCACTTCAAATTATAAGAAAAATCAAAATAAAATAAAAATTCATGGAAATAGGTTGAAGAAGAGGAATGCAGTAGCAGAATTGGACAAAGAAATTTGGTTTAGAGCTCAAGGGAGCATTAGGTTGTTCATTGGGGCAGTGTTTCTTAGTTCATCAGTTTGGAAGGCTTTGTAAGCTTCCCACTTTTCCATTTTCATAATCTTAACATAGAAGTATATTTAGTTGTTTTCCTGTTTCCATTTAGTCTTTTATTTATTAATTAGATTAGTAGTGATCAATAGGTTGTAGTTTATAATCATTAGAATCTAGTTTAGTGGTAATTTTAGTTTAAAAAGGGTGTTTGGAATTGTCTGTACTGAGTGGGTCATTGAGCTTCATTGCTCACCCAGTGTTTGCATATCACACTCAGTCCCTTAGAACACCAAGTCAGTCAAAGTTTTAGTTGCAATCCCTCTATAAGTCAAAATAAAACTAATCTTGGCCTGAAACCTGTTCTGTGTGGATTTTTAGACAGCATAAGCTCCATTTTAGCTCACAAGTGAGTTTTGTGACTTATTTTAGTCCTAGTATAGCTTATTTAACCTGTTTCAGTGCTTAAATCAAAATCAAACTTCACTAAAGTCAAACTAAAAGTGAATCTCAAAAAGTCAAAACTCTTTCCTTTGGCAGAAAACTAATTTTTGCAAGAATATTTGTGAATTTTGTGCTTGATTCAGACCTTGTGCTTTTTTGAAGTAGTAGTGTCTCAGCTTAACTGTGCAATCCTACTTGTAGCTTATTTTTGTGATCAAGCTTACGAGAACTCTTTGATCTACAAAGAAAAGACAAAGAAGATTCATGACTCAAAAATTAAGAACCGCATTTTTAACGTTGGTGATCGAGTCCTTCTTTTCAACTCTAGACTCAAGATCTTCTCGGGAAAGCTAAAGACCCGTTGGACTGGTCCATTCACTATCGCTAAGGTTTATCCTTGTGGCACTGTCGAATTATCTCAAAATGACGGTCCGAATTTCAAAGTGAATGGGCATCGTTTAAAACACTACTTTGGAGAGGAAATACCATCCATGGTTGTCTCGGATCTCCAAACTTTCCCCAAGGACAATTGAATTCGGGGATCGAGTCAAGCTAGCGACTCGATGAACAAAAACAGTAGCACAATATGGGTTTTCACCCATATCTCTGATTTCTTTTTACTTTCTACCAACTAAGTGTAGGGGAGTGGCCATCCCCTGCTGTTTGAAATGTATATATGTATATTCTAAAAAAAAAAAATGTATGTATAGAAATAAAGTGAAAAATGGTATTTCCACAGTTAGCTTCGAATATTGCCTTTTTCCGTTCAAAGAGTTGGCATAATAGCCGGGACTTTGAATATTGAGGCCAATATTCATTTCTAAGTGGGGGGGGGGGGGGGGATTCTAGCGTATTTTATTACAATATATCTTCTAGTACCCCCATTTTTGGACAAAAATTTCAAAAAAAATTTCACTTTATTTCAAAAAAAAATTTGTGGTTATCAGTCCACCATGTCTAACCGACAAAGGGATTGGCTAATCCAGGAGCAAACGGCTCTTGGTAAAGATAACTCAAATCCGTTGACGGCTTGCAATTTGCCCAAAATTGTATGGTATCTCAACTCGCCATATCCTAAAAAGTGAAAGAGTTGGCTAGCCCGCAAGATTATGGCTTGTGGTAAAGGCAGTGGAAAGCCATAATTGGTAATCAGCTCACCAAGATGTAGACTGTGTCCATCAAGAGTTGGCTAGTCCAGAAGCAAACGGCTTCTGGTAAAGACAAATCAAAACCGTTGAAAGCTGATGGTTTGCTCAAAATCACATGGTTATCGGTGTACCATGGTTCTTACTTGGACTGAAACATTTGGCTACTCCAGAAGTAATTGATTTTGGTAAAGAGATTCAAATCCATTAAGTTTTCTCAAAAGATTGCTACGGACTAGCAATAGTTTAGTGTGAGGGATTGATGAGTGCTCAAACACTCATCATTTTTGGTCAATCTGAACTGCAAAACATACAAAAACAATAAAAAAGTCATCAAAATACTGAAAATATCCCAGGGATTGTGTTTTATATGTTTTAAATGCAAAATGAGCAAAAACAAATGAAAAATGATCAAAGTTGGCAATATTGGCAGTTTCAGTCCCTCAAGTTTCAAAACTTGTCAAAATTAGTCCCTATGCATTTATTTTGAAAGAAAAGTCAACCCAAGTATTTTGAAAGTTAAAAATCACAAAAGTCTTAAGTTTCAAGAGTTGACATGTTTTGCAAAATTGCAAAATTGGTTCTTGGAATAATGGGACTTGGCATCATTAGTCCTTGTGAGAACTTTGTGGAATGTGCAACATCAGCCCTCAGCTTTTGCAAAATTACAAAATTGGTCCTTGTATTACAACTAAAACCATCCGGACCCTTTTGTTATTATTATTATTACAAACGAAGCCCACCCAAAGCCCAATCCATATTACCCCAGGCCCAATTCCCTTTTGATATTACCCCCGGTCAAACAGTCCACCAGGGTCAAACCATGGTCAAACGACCATCTCCCCCATCCTCTTCCCCGTAATTCCCTCCTCCATGTCTCCCCCCTCCTCTCACCTTTTCACCAAACCAAGCCACCTTCATTAATAATCCTTCACCAACCAAACTAACCCCTCTCCTCTCCATTTAATGCTCTCACCCGTCCCACCAAATATTGCCGTTTTGTTTTTGGCGCCAATTTTTAATTCAAAGGCCAGGATTGATTAGAGCTCAAATTGACGATGGGGATATGGTCAAGGGTCAACAAAGATACCAAGGAGAGTGCTAATTTTCAGGGAGAAGCCATGTGGAAGAAAAGGTAGCCTAGTTTAGTCTCGTTATATAAGTAGTAGCTCATGTGAGCCTTATGATGTATGTAGTATTGTAATTTAGATGTTTTTAGTGATTAGTTAACCTGTGTAATCTATTTTTAATCAATGAAATTTATGTTTTTAGTTTAAATCTCATTTTCAAATTTCAATTTTCATTTAAGCTTCTCAAGTTATTGTTTAAGCTTCATTAATTACTTGCAAGTGTTTGTATGATCTGATAATCCAAGACAGAAAGTTTATAGAAGCTCTTATATCAACCAGGAACCACAGTTTGCAAAATCACTTCAAATTATAAGAAAAATCAAAATAAAATAAAAATTCATGGAAATAGGTTGAAGAAGAGGAATGCAGTAGCAGAATTGGACAAAGAAATTTGGTTTAGAGCTCAAGGGAGCATTAGGTTGTTCATTGGGGCAGTGTTTCTTAGTTCATCAGTTTGGAAGGCTTTGTAAGCTTCCTACTTTTCCATTTTCATAATCTTAGCATAAAAGTATATTTAGTTGTTTTCCTGTTTCCATTTAGTCTTTTATTTATTAATTAGATTAGTAGTGATCAATAGGTTGTAGTTTATAATCATTAGAATCTAGTTTAGTGGTAATTTTAGTTTAAAAGGGGTGTTTGGAATTGTCTGTACTGAGTGGGTCATTGAGCTTCATTGCTCACCCAGTGTTTGCATATCACACTCAGTCCCTTAGAACACCAAGTCAGTCAAAGTTTTAGTTGCAATCACTCTACAAGTCAAAATAAAACTAATCTTTGCCTGAAACCTGTTCTGTGTGGATTTTTAGACAGCATAAGCTCCATTTTAGCTCACAAGTGAGTTTTGTGACTTATTTTAGTCCTAGTATAGCTTATTTAACCTGTTTCAGTGCTTAAATCAAAATCAAACTTCACTAAAGTCAAACTAAAAGTGAATCTCAAAAAGTCAAAATTCTTTCCTTTGGCAGAAAACTAATTTTTGCAAGAATATTTGTGAATTTTGTGCTTGATTCAGACCTTGTGCTTTTTAGAAGTAGTAGTGTCTCAGCTGAACTGTGCAATCCTACTTGTAGCTTATTTTTGTGATTTTTTCACAAGCTTGTGAACAAGCTCAAAGTGAGCTGTAGGGGAAGGTACTTCCCTGTGCACTACTAGCAGTCCAAATTATCTATCTTTGATGGACCCCACAGGGCTAACCAGTGGGCCCCATACCCTGATTATTGGCTTATTGGAAATCCAATACGCCAATCTTCAAGGTTTGTAGCTTATTAAGTGATTTGAAGCTTATTTGATAGGGCTGCAAGTCCCACTTAGTTTGACCCATTCTGCTACTGTACTGATAACTCAGTCCCAAACACCCAAGTTCCAAGCCCCCTTGACCTCATCTGTGGGACCCAGGTACCATCCCTTAGCTTTTTAGAAAGCCAATAAGCTAAACTTATTGGCTCAGCTTTTTGTTTGGCCTTCCAAAGTCCCTAGTGGACCCCACAGGCCTTCAAACTTGGCCCTTATGACCTGTTTTGGACTATTTGGTATTTGGATTGCTTATTGCTTATTTTGTGCTTATTTCTTGTATTTATCTGTGTCATCTGGCTTGTTTCAAGTAGTTCTTTATCTGTTTATAGCTTATTTGTGTTTGAGATCTAATTTGGTAGCTTTTTCTAATTCCATCACAGTCCTAATAAGCTAAAAAGCTTAAATGTCAATATAATAAGCTCACATTTTGCTTATTTCTGTGTTCCAAACAATTGATCACCTTCACAAAAGTTGTTCAAAAATAGTCCATAAGCAGTTGTGAAAGAGAAAAATCAAAAAAAAGCTCAAATTAATAGAAGTGATAGCTTCTATTTAAGCCTATTGGCTTATTTATAAGCAATTCTCATTTTTAAATTTTTCCTAGGCTTCTGATAGTTAAAAATAATTTTAGTAATTTTCTCAGATTTTTCTTTCATCATTTGATATTTTTCTTAATTTAAATTAGTTTTTAATAATTAATAAATAGTTAAGAATTAGTATTAATTAATTAGAAAATCAGAAAAATACAAATTTAGTTTTAAAATTAGCTTTTAGTTATTTTAAATTTTTCCAAATTTTATTTTCAATTTTCTAGTGTAATTTCTTAATTAATTAGAATTTAGGGTAATTTAAATAATTAAAAATTAATTAATAATTACTTAATAATTAATAATAATTAATTAAAAAGTCTTAAAAATATATTTTCAGTTTTAAAATTAGTTTTATAGTATTTTAGATTTTTCTAAGTTTAAATTTTATTTTTCTGGGTTAATTTCATAATTATTTGTATTTTAGGTTAATTTAATTAATTAAAAGTAAATAGGAAATTAGTGTTTAATTAATAATAATTATATAAATAGTGTAAAATTTAATTTTAATTTTCCAAAAAATTTTCTTTAATCATTAGGTTTGTAAAAATATCATTTTATCCCCGTAGCCTTTTTAGTTAATCAAACTCACTTTTTATTACGTACGTCAGTTCACGTTTATAATCAAGACGTACGTTTTTAGGTTTTAGCTCAATTCTTCTCAATCTAAATTCAAGTAATCAATAATATAGATTTCCTAAGCTATTTTATTTCATAAATCTCAAATAATTCTCATCACACCCTTTTCTTGTGAAAAATCACCTGATCACAAGCACGCTGAAGCACAATTCATACATCGTCGGGACTTAACGACCTGGTGATACCCTATATTACCCGGAGATTGACTCTAGGCTATTTGACTTTGTTGACCATTCCTTGGTCAATATAAGTTGACTGTTTAGGGCCAATCAAATTTTGGCGCCGCTGCCGGGGAGGTGTGCACGTTTCTGCAGCGTCTTTCGAGATTAGTGTTATTTCACCATCATCACTGTAAAAATCCATCACTTTTGTAAATTTTCAAATCAAAACACAAAAAAGTCATTAACACTTTTCCTAAAGTGTTAAAACACCAAACAAATTAAAAACAACAAAACAGATCGTAACATTTTCTGAGTCTGGTTTCTTTTAAGGTGATTCTTAAAGAAATACGATTTTAGATTACGGGACGATACCAAAAATATTGTCCAAAAGTTTTTTCACCCATACACAAAAACCCAAAAACATCCGTCTTTTCTTGTGAATAATTATACATAAAAATAAACCGTCACAAACCAAGACAGAACACCTACCAACTGGGGGTGTGGACATAATAAGTTCCCAAACATAAGATCAAAACTTGCCTTTGTATCCCTTTGAGTGGTGTACCTTTCTTAAAGAAGCCACTTGCTTGTGATTATTGGTTTAAGTTCACTGTTGATTTGCCTCGATTTTGTTTTGATTGGTTTTTATCCCTAGTGCATGCGCACTCGTTCTTCAAGGTCCACTAGCCCATTACGTGAGCTTGTTAGGAAACCTCAAAGACCTCGTAGACGTTCAGCACCCACAGTCGGATCTGAGATCCGTACTGTTTCCACATCTGCTGTCACCATGGCAGAAGACCGCCCCATGTGTGAGCTTCTCCAAGCACCCATCGAGAGTTACAGAGATGCCATTGTTGTTCCAGCCATCGTGGCTGATAATTTTGAGCTCAAAACCGGGTTACTCAATCTTGTAAGCTCAAGTCAATTCTACGGTTTTGAGAGGGACGATCCTCATGCTCACATTCGATGGTTCAATAAAATCACGTCGACCATTAAGTACAAGAATGTCCCTTGTGAAGCAATCAAACTTCTTCTCTTCCCATTCTCCCTCGAGGGACATGCCCGGATTTGGCTTGAAAAACAACCTCCTCGATCTATTGAGACATGGGAAGATCTTGTAAAAAAATTTGTGAATGAATTCTTCCCACCTTCCAAGACCACAAGTTTTAAGAACGAAATCACCAAGTTCACTCAGAAATATGATGAATCTTTTGGTGAAGCGTGGGATCGTTTCAAAGAATTACTTCGCAAGTGTCCACATCATGGTTTCTCAGAGTTGATGCAACTCGATAGTTTCTACAATGGCGTGAGCCAAGCTGATCAGGATTCTCTCAATGCCTCCGCGGGAGGTAACTTCTTGAGTAGAACCACAAAAGAAGCTTTGCAAATCATAGAAAACAAGTCCAAGGTCCGCTCTACACGAAGCAAGCCGATTGTTTCTCAAATCAATGCGGGTCCTTCCACTTCATCTTCTGTGGGTCAATCGAGCACAGATGCTAAGATTGACAAGCTCACTGAAGCTATTCAAGCTTTGGTTCTCGCCCAACAAAAGAAAGTTTCCTTTCCACAACATCCTCCACCTGCTGAGGTTAAAAAAGTGGAAGTCTGTGTAACCTGTGGTGGGCCGCATGCCTACTATAATTGCACAGCTACTGATGGTACTCCATATGAAGCTCATGCTATTGTCGGGTCCCAAAATCAAGGAAGCAATCAATACCGCTCTCCAATGGACCCTAACTATCGTCCTCACCACTATCCTGGACCTCCCGGTTTTAATCAAAACCAAAATGTCCAAAACCGTGGCTAAAATCAAAATAGAGTGAACCAAGGTTTTCAAAACCAAGGTAACTTCAATCAGGGTCACGGTTTTCAAAATCAAAACCAAGGTTTCCAAAATCAAGGTTTCCAACATCAAAATCAAGGAAACTTTAATCGGAACCAAGGTTAGGGTAATTTCATTCCCGGGAATTTTCATGGAAACAACAACCAGAATCAAGGGAATTCCCAATATCAAAATCAAGGAAATTTCAACCAAGGTCCCAATCAAAACAATCGAGCTCAAAATTTCAATAATCCACCTCAAGCTATTGTTCCTATTGGGCCTTCATCTGATGAGTTGTTAAAGCAATTTATGAAATCCCAAGAAGAGTTGAACAAGTTGATGGTCAGCCAGATTTCTGATATCAAGAAGTCTTTAAATGATCGACCCTCGGGCTCAGGTACTACTTTACCGAGCAACACGATCGCTAACCCGAGGGGCGATGCTAAGGCGATCACAACAAGAAGTGGTGCTTCATATGATGAACCCGCGATTCCTACTACCTCTTCTTCCTCTCCTCCAAAGGTAGTGGAACGTGAACCTGAGGTGGCAAAGGACAAGGTGCAATCTCCTATCCCACGAAGTACCGCACACGTCCAACCTCAGGTTATTCCAGAAACCAGATGTAAGCCCAGAGTTGTCTTTGAACCACCAGAAACTCCAGTGGACAACCCGAAATCCAAAACTTCAATTCCTTACCCATCACGTCTAAATGAACAAAAGCTCCGCGAAAAGGCTAGTCACCAAATGGATAAATTTTTCCAAATCTTCCAAGATTTACACTTTGACATTAGCTTCGCGGACGCTATTATCTTGATGCCCAAGTTTGCATCAACAATCAAGAATCTGTTAAGTAATAAGGAAAAACTCTTTGAGATGGCTAGAACTCCCTTGAATGAGCACTGCTCGGCAGTTCTTTTGAAAAAGCTTCCCGAAAAGCGTGGAGACCCCGGAAAATTTCTCATTCCTTGTATTTTTCCGGGTATGGTTGAATGCTTCGCCTTGGCCGATCTAGGTGCTAGCATTAACCTGATGCCATATTCTGTGTGGAAGAAACTCTCTCTACCCGAACTCACTCCCACGTGCATGACTTTAGAGCTTGCCGATCGCTCAATTTCTCGTCCACTTGGCATTGCCAAGGACGTAATCATTAAAGTGGGAAAGTTCCATTTTCTGGCAGATTTTGTGATTGTTGACTTTGATGCCGATTCAAGGGTCCCTCTCATTCTTGGAAGGGGATTCCTTAGAACTGGGCGTGCTCTCATTGATGTATTTGAGCAAGAGATCACACTGCGTGTTGGAACTTAAGCCATCACCTTCAACCTCGATCAAACTTTGAGGTACTCCTCCAATTATGACTCTGAATCGGTGAACCAAATAGATGCCATCGATATTGCTGCTGAGGAGTACGCTCAAGAGGTTTTAGGTTTCTTTGATGATTCTCCGAGTGAAAACCTCACTCCATCTTCTTATCCCATCATTGCCAATTCTTCTCCTTCCCTCACTCCGTTTGAGGGAAGTGACTTCATCTTAGAAGAAATTGAGGCCTTTCTCAAAAGTGATTCGATTCCTGATGGAATCGATAACCAAGAGATTGACCCCGAGAGGGATATTCTCTTACTTGAGAAGTTATTAAACGAAGATCCCTTTCATCTTCCTATTCTACCACAAACACTTCATAAGGAGGAAGTCAAAAATGTTGAGAAAACTGATGACTTTCCTGAGGTTGAACTTAAGGACTTGCCGCCTCATCTTGAATATGCATTTATGGAGGGTGATGATAAATTACCCATCATAATTGCTAAAGATTTAAGTGTTGAGGAAAAGGCTGCTCTAATAAAGGTTTTGAAGTCACATAAACAAGCAATTGCTTGGCGACTCTCCGACATCAAGGGCATTGACCCTGAATTTTGTACCTACAAGATTTTAATGGAGGATGACTTCAAACCAGCAGTCCAACAACAAAGAAGGGTGAATCCCAAAATTCATGAGGTCATCAAACAAGAAGTTTTAAAACTTCTTGATGCCGGATTGATTTACCCTATCTCGGACAGTCCTTGGGTTAGCCCAATACATTGTGTTCCAAAAAAGGGTGGCATTACTGTTGTCACAAACGAGGAAAATGAGTTGATTCCAACTCGATTGGTTACGGGTTGGCATGTCTGCATTGACTATCGCAAGTTAAATGACGCCACCCGCAAAGACCATTTTCCTCTGCCCTTTATGGATCAGATGCTCGAGAGATTAGCAGGGAATGAGTACTATTGCTTCCTCGATGGTTTCTCGGGTTACTTTCAGATTCCCATTGATCCGCAGGATCAGGAAAAGACCACTTTCACGTGCCCCTATGGAACTTTTGCTTATAGACGTATGCCATTTGGTTTATGTAATGCTCCGGGCACGTTTCAAAGATGTATGATGGCCATATTTTTCGACATGATCGGGAAAACTATGGAGGTCTTTATGGACGATTTTTCGGTCATTGGGAATTCGTTTCAATCGTGTCTCTCCCATTTAGACAACATGCTCAAACGTTGTGAAGACACAAAGTTATGTCTAAATTGGGAGAAGAGTCACTTTATGGTCAAAGAGGGCATTGTCCTCGGCCATAAAATTTCAAAGAACGGGATTGAGGTTGACAGAGCCAAAGTGGATGCCCTTGCAAAATTACCTCATCCCACTACCGTCAAAGGTGTTAGGAGCTTTTTGGGTCATGCTGATTTCTATCGTAGGTTTATTAAAGATTTTTTTAAAATCGCCCGGCCTATGACCCATCTCCTCGAAAAGGATGCTCCTTTTATCTTCTCCCCCGAGTGCATCGAAGCTTTTGAAACATTAAAGAAAAAGCTTACTGAGGCACCGATTCTTGTTGCCCCGATTGGGACTTGCCCTTCGAACTCATGTGTGATGCTAGTGATTATGCGATAGGGGCAGTCTTGGGGCAACGAAAAAAAAAACACTTTCAGCCTATACACTATGCGAGCAAAACTATGACCGAGGCTCAAAGTCATTACACCACCACTGAAAAAGAATTATTAGTTGTAGTGTATGCCTTTGAAAAATTCCGGCCATATTTGATATTGACCAAGAGCATAGTGTATACGGATCACTCGGCTTTGAAGTATCTATTTGCAAAACAAGATGCAAAGCCGAGACTACTCCGTTAGGTTCTCCTCTTGCAAGAATTTGATATCATTATTCGTGATAAAAAAAGGAGCTGAGAACCTAGCTGCTGATCATCTCTCCCATCTTGAAAACCCTCACCAAGATGCTTTCGAGAAAAAGGAAATAAACGAAACATTTCCTCTCGAAACCCTCAATAAGGTTTCTTTTCGTGGAGACTCGATTACCCCATGGTTTGCCGATTTTGAAAATTACCATGCGGGTAACTTTGTTGTGAAAGGGATGTCGTCCCAACAGAAAAATAAAATTTTCAAATATGTAAAACACTACTTCTGGGACGACCCCTATCTTTTCAAAATCTGCGCGGATCAAGTCATCCGGCGGTGTGTGTATGGTCAGGAAGCCGCTGAAATTCTAAAGGCTTGCCATGCTGGTCCCACGGGGGGCCACTATAACCCAAACTACATGATGAGGCGAAAAATGAACCACTTTTAGGGGGTCATTTAAGCCCGGAATTGAATTTATTTGATCAAATATTACCCTAAATCGTTCCTTTTGTGATTTTAGGTACTTTGGGAGAGAAATCTGGAAAAGGAAGCAATTCGGACGTTTTTGGAGCATAAAAGTGAAGAAAATGCCAAAGACTTAATTTTTCATGCTGGAAACAGTGTATGACGGCGTCAAGAGGAAATTCCTAACGGCGTCAAGAGTAAACTCCATGACGACCCAGTACAAACCTGACGGCGTCACAACTAGAGCGTCAAGAGTTAAAATCATGACGGCCTGCATAAAGGGACTACATGACGGCGTCAGATCCAGATCTAGGCAGTCCGAGGAACTATTTGGCGGCGAGATGACGGCGTCAGACATTTGTTCTTGACGCCGTCACCTTCTAAAATCTATATATAGTTTTCTATTTTTCATTCATTAGGAGGAACTTGTGTGGAGAAACCCTAGGGCCGAACTTTGTGAACCCTAGCTCGTATTTTACAGTAAATTCAAGGGTTTTCACCCCTTGAATCCTTTCATGTGCTATTAAGATAAGTCTTCTCTTTAATTCAATCAATATGTCTATGTGTTGGTTGTCTATATCTTGTGCTTGTCTTGATTTCAACATGCTAGGCAAGATTTATCTTGTGTTTGCTTAGATCTAATGAAACCTAGATGTTAATTATGTGTTGATTACTTGTTTATGGTTGTATTGGATGAATGATTTCAATGTTAGGCTTAAGAAAACTGGCAGATCTCCATTGTGTAACATGCTTGAACGTCTTAGGAAACATGAACCGATGTGTACTAGGTTTTATTGGTTGTATTTAATGCATGAGTAAATTCTAATGATCCCATGTTAGGAGCTTCTTAGCCGGCTCGACATAGGAGTGAAGTAGGTACTCATAGGATTGGGGAAGTAAGTACGCCACCCCATGAATGGTATTAAGGAATACAATCCATCATCCACGCAACTATAACAAGTAATTAACGTGTAAAAGATATCTAGGGAGTAGTGAAATCTAAGTAAACACATTTCTCCCACTTATTGCTCACAACCTTAGTTTAATATAGTTTATTTTCATTTCTAGTATTTTATTTTCATTGCATCTTAGTATTGGGTTAGTTGACTAGCAACTAATTCCGCCCAAATCCTTCAAACCCGAGATTTTTACTTGCTTTCTAAAAAATATAAAAATACAAAAAGAATCCTCCATCATCTCTAGACCTAGTCTTTAGGTTTTCTAATCCTAGCGACACTATTCCTAGCTGAACGATCAATCCCCCGGTACTTGTCATTATACTATACTACATCGATCAGGTACACTGCCTGGTGGGGGTTGTAAGCTTCTCAAGATCCCTTGAGAGGTAAAGCCTGGTGCAATCCCTACGCATCAAGTTTTTGGCGCCGCAGCCCAGGGAATAGTTATTGTCTAGGTTAGAATCTCTTTTTATTAGGTCTACTTGCTAGATTCCTTTCTAGTAAGATTTTATTTTTATTTTTAGGCTCTCTTTAGTCTATCTTATTTCTTTGTGTTTTTGTTCGTAACTTTTCACCACCCGACATCATGGACGATAGGAACATCTTTGAACCCGTCATCCCACCACAACAAAACCCACCACTAGAACCTCTTAGGCCCCGAACCTTAGGAGAGTATTCCCGACCTAACCACCAAGGCTACCGAAACACCATTGAGCTCACCGGAGCCAATGTGACCCCCTTGCGATCCGACACCATCCGGTTGGTGCAAAGCGGATGTGCATTCCATGGACTTCGTTCCGAAGATCCAAATCAACATCTTAAGGACTTCCTTAAAATCGTAGATTCGATAGACCTAGATGTTGCAACTAGAGAGACAACCCGATTACGCCTATTCTAATTCTCTCTACGTGATCAAGCTAGTCAATGGCTTGAGCGTTTACCCGCGGGATCCATCACCACATGGGATGATCTCACCACTCGTTTCCTTGCTCAATTTTTCCCACCGGGGAGAACTACTAAGCTTAGAAATGACATCTTGATGTTCCAACAACGTCAAAATGAAACTCTTTATGAAGTATGGACTCGTTTCAAGGACTTACTCCAAAAAGTCCCTCACCATGGCATAGATCTTTGGCTCCAAGTCCAAATCTTTTATGACCATATCGATCTCTCCACAAGGCGAGCCATTGACCAATCAGCCGGTGGTAAGCTACGTGATCTAAGTGCGGAACAATCATGGGAACTCATAGAAGATCTTGCTCTCTATGACAACGAAAGTTGGAATGATCCCCGTGATTTGAACAAAACGGTCAAGGCAATATCTTTGCCTTCGAACAACTCTATCACTCCCGACCGTAGGATCATGGAACTTAAAGGTCGAGTCAAGTCTCTCATGAAATCTTATGAAGCTCAAAAGCCTTCAAGCCAAGTAAGCAGAATCGCTTCTGCATGTAAATTATGTAATAGCCCTCACGAAACTCATAACTGCATGGAGCTTCCAAAATGTCCTTATAACGAATTCACATCGTCACACGTTGGTAGAGGCCCTCGAACTTCTGACGAGGCCTATGAGGCATGGAAGGATAAACCTAATTTCAGAGGGTACCAAACGCGGAGCGTATCCTTTAATGACTCCTCACCACTCAAATGGTCCGAGCATTTTCCATCACAGAGCACTCCTAGGCAAAGCTGTGAAGATGCCTTGTAAAAATTCATTCTATCTCAAGAATTGCAGCTCTCTACGCTCGAGGCTAAATTTAGACAACAGCAGGCCGATATGAATAACAAGATTTGTAATCTGTTAACTGCTATCAAAGAGCACGCTGTTAATAAACCAATTCACGTTGATGAGGTCAAATCTGTTACCATCATGAGTCCGCCAACCTCTCCTGTGAAAATAAAAAGTCCTAGTAAGCTATTCAAACATCTATCACCAAATGCAAAAGAGCCTGTCAACCCCTTAGGACCCATCCATTTCGTAAATACCATCACCACGATAACTGCTTCTACACCTAACCTGAACCAACAACAAACTGAAAATATTGGTCATACAGCTAAATATGAGACCTCAAGGGTGGACCACGATTTGGCCAGAAGCCCTACCAACTCATTCGAGCAGTGCGCCGCGCAAGAATCTGGCAAATCGGATGAAGGGAAAGAGAGATCGGAAGAGCATACGAGAAATCCAGCCATTTTGGGTAAATCTATTATAGAGGAACCCGAGAGAAAAATGGAGGATGTTACGAGTGGGAGTAGTGATAGGACTGAGAAAAGCAGCTCTAAAGTTTTCAAGATCTCCTGCACCATTAAGTAAAAGCTCTTAACCGATAGTCATATAGATCCTAGCCTCCCCGTCAACATAATCCCCCTTTCCCTATACCACGAAGCCTTCCCAGAACGCACAGTGTGCGAGAGAGTCAATAACGCAAGGGTAATAAAAGATTTATCAATCGTGATTGGAGAACTTGTTTACAATACCGACCTCACCGTGGTCGATGACGTGGACCCTGTCACCAATCAAACATTAACCAACCTTATTCTTGGGAAACCATTTATCAATGAATCAGGAGTAATCCTTGATGAGAAGGATGGTAGTGCATTGTTCACCAATGGTGTCAAGAAGGTAATTTTTCGTAGGGGTAATGAGGAGCTGTACGAGTACCGTCCTTCCATTGAGGGGAATCTATATAGATCAAGGGATGGAGAATCGGGGAAGATAAGGAGGCGTGATCCGAATAATCTCAAAATTCCCTGCATGATCGGTCATAAGTACTTCGATAACGTCTACATTAACGTATTCCTGCCTAAGAATTTTATGTCCCTATTCCATTATAACAATATCTGCAGATGGGGAATGATTTATAAGGGAGAGAAAGTGGTTGGTAAAGATCATGAAATCCAGGTATTCGTAGGAAATATGGCATTCGCTATGGAATTTACGATTGTGGACAACATCGAAGACTATGTCGACCCGAGGTTATCACAAGTCGTTTTTGGAGCACCCTTTTGTGAAATCACTAATTTGATAGTTGATGACCGGAACGGGATCATGACCTTCGCTGATGGAATTAGGAAGGTTTCATACCAAACACCGTACAGGAGAAAAGATATCAAGCTAATCGATTGTGACGGGCTTGATAGGCTAAGTTCCCGACTTATTTTGTGTGATGAAGATGTGCGGAGAGGATGTAAGAACATTTCCGATCTATCATGTGGATTGTTTAAAGATGTTAGTAAACTTGGTTCTAAGTATCGAAAAGATGTCTTCGAGTTCGAAGACCCGAAATACTTGCACTATGAAAGCGATACTAGCTTAGAGGACGACCTAGAGAGTGAAACCAAAGATGAGGTCACGTAGTAACCCATGACCTTGAGTCTAGCTACAAGACTCGTAAATAAATAAAAGCGCTTCTTGGGAGGCAACCCATGTTTTGTGTGATATTATTTTGTTTGTTTGTTATTTGCTTCCGTATGCATGCTTTATTTTTATTGTTGGTAGATCATGTTTCTAAATTAAATAGTGGAAATACTTTACTTTGTTGTTTGGCCTAGTCTTAACTTCACTCTAAGGTGTTTTTGCATAAGATAAGTGTAAGGGAAAACCCCAAATATGTTTTTAAGAAACAAAACCGATCATGATTCTCCACAATATTAAATGAACATGTATATTCGTATTTGTTAGAGTCAAATGCTTGTATCGAGTCATAATGATGTTTTGCAGGATTTTCCAGGAAGTAGAACCAAGTTTTTCCAGAAATTTTCCGGAAACTTAACATAAGAATTTCTGCAGGTCACTTCTGACGGCGTCATCAGTTTACTCTTGACGGCGTCATGTGTAAAAATCTGGAAATTTTACCAGTTTTGTTTTTCTAACGGAGTTTTAAAGTTTTTGTTGAATTATTAGTTTTATAATCTCCAAGAAATCTGCAAACATCATTCCACAAGCATTATATCTTATTTTGTTTTCTAGGATTTAGTAACATATGTAGATTGCCGCCGATTTTATGCAAGGTTGCCTTGTCTGTTTTCTCAGGATTTACAGGTTATGTATGACAAGAAGATGATTATTATTCTGGAAGGGAAGCTTTGATTGTTCATTTTCTTGGAGGAAGATTTAACCTGGCCACCTTATTATCCATACCGAGCGAATCAGGGGAGTATTTGATTTCATTCTTTTTACTTATTTCACTTTTCAATTCTTTACTTGAACATTGGGGACAATGTTCATCTTAAGTGTAAGGGGAGGGTAAAATGATGATACCTTACAGATACACTTTCGCTTGAGTTTGTTTATTTGATGGTAGATGTGTAATAAAACTATGAGAAATACTTGTTAGTGCAATTTTAGCGCCAAATTTAAAATTTTTTACAACATTTAGGAGTGAAACTTTAGCCATAGCAAGCATCTCATGGATAGGAGCTTGTATGACTAGCACATAACCGTATCATTCAGAAAAATTTTCCACCCAAATATGTGAGGTTCGCCTTTAGATTTGATAGGAAAAGCATTTACTATTAGTGCTTATGAGTGTACCGGTAGCATTTAGATTCTAGAACTTGCGTAGTGATGCATCCCGAGACCGCTAGTGAGACTACATTCGTGTATTAGGATTTACTACATGATAAGAGGCATTAGGATCACCCTTGTGTTAAACCCGTATCATAATTACTTGACCATTTAAGTCATATTACTTGGCTAGTTAATTCAATTAATTTTTCCCACACCATTAGCGTTGTACTCATTTTTAGTACACAAAACCCCTAGTACACCCCTCAGAGCCTATCTTTTCGTTTCTAACTTTAAGCATCTTAGTTAAAGGAAGAATTTGTTACACCCCACTTAAATGTACAACCAAATTGCCTTAGCCTTCCGTGTATGCACTCATTTTTAGTGCATTATTGTTATTTGTTAAACCCTAAGTTAATTATCTAATTGATTACATGGTTGCTAAGTCGAGTCATATCCTTGTACATATTGTTTTGGGACGATTGGGACTCATGGGTAAAGTACTTATTTTATGGAGTAATGGGGAAGAACATCATATTATTACCCCCATATGTACGTTAATCTTAAAAGTACTCCAAGTGTTTTGATTATCTTAATTCGAGTCATTAGATTAGTTTATTGTAAAGTATGTAAAAATTCAAGTGTAAGGGGAATGTTCATTCCCTATGATGTATTATTTTGAATGGTAGGGTAAGATTGTATGACAAAATATATATATATATATATATATATATATATATATATATATATATATATATATATATATATATATATATATATATATATATAGAAAAAGAAAAGAGAAAAAACATACGGACTACCATCCCTTTTCATTCTATGTTCATTTTATGTTTTTGTTATTTTTCATTTATTACCTTAAGTCGAGTCTAGTCTTGGCTTAGCAACGCCATATTGTACATGTAATTAACCAAGATTGTTAACTCGCCACCAGTAAAGACTACCTATATCCAACAAAACCGTGTATTTCATATCCCTACACCTAACGTTACAACCCTTTAAAAGACCTCTTTGATAGTTTATCCTAGGTGCTTACGCTATGTGGTGGAGGTTTGATCCTTTCCCAAGCCTATGGTAATCTATTTTGCTATGACAGGTAGTGAGAGATATCTTCCGTTTCCATATTGTAATTTATACTTTATTACACCCGAGAGATGTGAGTATCTAAACACTATTTGTGAGGTGCTAGTATATGACCTCCGTGCTTGTCTTTGGTCTTTAGTGGAACGATTATTTGTTGTAATTACTTTTATATTAGTGTTAAATGACCCCTAACTTGTATTTTGATTAGAATAAAAGCGCATTTGCTTGAGGACAAGCAAATCTCAAGTGTAACGGTATATGATGAGGCGAAAAATGAACCACTTTTAGGGGGTCATTTAAGCCCGGAATTGAATTTATTTGATCAAATATTACCCTAAATCGTTCCTTTTGTGATTTTAGGTACTTTGGGAGAGAAATCTGGAAAAGGAAGCAATTCGGAAGTTTTTGGAGCATAAAAGTGAAGAAAACGCCAAAGACTTAATTTTCCATGCTGGAAACAGTGTATGACGGTGTCAAGAGGAAATTCCTGACGGCGTCAAGAGTAAAATCCATGACGACCCAGTACAAACCTGACGGCGTCACAACTAGAGCGTCAAGAGTTAAAATCATGACGGCCTGCATAAGGGGACTACATGACGACGTCAGATCCAGATCTAGGCAGTCCGAGGAACTATTTGGCGGCGAGATGACGGCGTCAGACATTTGTTCTTGACGCCGTCACCTTCTAAAATCTATATATATTTTTCTATTTTTCATTCATTAGGAGGAACTTGTGTGGAGAAACCCTTGGGCCGAACTTTGTGAACCCTTGCTCGTATTTTACAGTAAATTCAAGGGTTTTCACCCCTTGAATCCTTTCATGTGCTATTAAGATAAGTCTTCTCTTTAATTCAATCAATATGTCTATGTGTTGGTTGTCTATATCTTGTGCTTGTCTTGGTTTCAACATGCTAGGCTAGATTTATATTGTGTTTGCTTAGATCTAATGAAACCTAGATGTTAATTATGTGTTGATTACTTGTTTATGGTTGTATTGGATGAATGATTTCAATGTTAGGCTTAAGAAAACTGGCAGATCTCCATTGTGTAACATGCTTGAACGTCTTAGGAAACATGAACCGATGTGTACTAGGTTTTATTGGTTGTATTTAATGCATGAGTAAATTCTAATGATCCCATGTTAGGAGCTTCTTAGCCGGCTCGACATAGGAGTGAAGTAGGCACTCATAGGATTGGGGAAGTAAGTACGCCACCCCATGAATGGTATTAAGGAATACAATCCGTCATCCACGCAACTATAACAAGTAATTAACGTGTAAAAGATATCTAAGGAGTAGTGAAATCTAAGTAAACACATTTCTCCCACTTATTGCTCACAACCTTAGTTTAATATAGTTTATTTTCATTTCTAGTATTTTATTTTGATTGCATCTTAGTATTGGGTTAGTTGACTAGCAACTAATTCCGCCCAAATCCTTCAAACCCGAGATTTTTACTTGCTTTCTAAAAAATATAAAAATACAAAAAGAATCATCCATCATCTCTAGACCTAGTCTTTAGGTTTTCTAATCCTAGCGACACTATTCCTAGCTGAACGATCAATCCCCCGGTACTTGTCATTATACTATACTACATCGATCAGGTACACTGCCTGATGGGGGTTGTAAGCTTCTCAAGATCCCTTGAGAGGTAAAGCCTGGTGGAATCCCTACGCATCACTACACCGCGAAAAAGGTGTTTGATTCCGGCTTTTATTGGCCCACAATCTATAAGGATGCCCAAGAATTGGTCAAGTCCTGTGACGCTTGACAACGTCACGGGAACATTTCACCAAAGAACAAAATGCCTCAGAATGCAATTCAAGTTTGTGAAATCTTTGACGTATGGGGCATAGACTTTATGGGGCCATTTCCGTCTTCTCATGGTAACAAGTATATACTCGTGACGGTTGACTATTTGTCAAAATGGGTCAAAGCAAAAGATTTACCCACTAATGATGCCCGAGTAGTTGTGAAATTTTTGAAAGCCCTTTTTTCCCGATTTGGAACTCCACATGCTATTATTAGTGATCGTGGTACGCATTTCTGTAATGACAAATTCGATAAAGTCATGCAAAAGTATGGTGTAACTCACCGTCTTTCTACTGCGTACCACCCTCAAACAAGTGGATAAGTTGAAGTTTCCAATCGGGGCATTAAAAGAATTTTGGAAAGAACTGTAGGTGAAAATCGTGCATCGTGGTCGGATAAATTAGATGATGCACTTTGGGCTTTCCGTACAGCTTATAAAACACCCATCGGGTGTACGCCTTACAAGCTTGTGTACGGGAAAGTGTGCCATCTACCGATTGAGCTTCAGCACAAAGCCTATTGGGCTCTCAAGCATGCAAATTTTGACCTCAAAACTGCGGGCGATCATAGGAAAGTTCAACTAAATGAATTAAATGAACTTCGTGATCAAGCTTACGAGAACTCTTTGATCTACAAAGAAAAGACAAAGAAGATTCATGACTCAAAAATTAAGAACCGCATTTTTAACGTTGGTGATCGAGTCCTTCTTTTCAACTCTAGACTCAAGATCTTCTCGGGAAAGCTAAAGACCCGTTGGACTGGTCCATTCACTATCGCTAAGGTTTATCCTTATGGCACCGTCGAATTATCTCAAAATGACGGTCCGAATTTCAAAGTGAATGGGCATCGTTTAAAACACTACTTTGGAGAGGAAATACCATCCATGGTTGTCTCGGATCTCCAAACTTTCCCCAAGGACAATTGAATTCGGGGATCGAGTCAAGCTAGCGACTCGATGAACAAAAACAGTAGCACAATATGGGTTTTCACCCATATCTCTGATTTCTTTTTACTTTCTACCAACTAAGTGTAGGGGAGTGGCCATCCCCTGCTGTTTGAAATGTATATATGTATATTCTTAAAAAAAAATGTATGTATAGAAATAAAGTGAAAAATGGTATTTCCACAGTTAGCTTCGAATATTGCCTTTTTCCGTTCAAAGTGTCGGCATAATAGCCGGGACTTTGAATATTGAGGACAATATTCATTTCTAAGTGGGGGGGGGGGGGGGGGGGGGGAATTCTAGCGTATTTTATTACAATATATCTTCTAGTACCCCCATTTTTGGACAAAAATTTCAAAAAAAATTTCACTTTATTTCAAAAAAAAATTTGTGGTTATCAGTCCGCCATGTCTAACCGACAAAGGGATTGGCTAATCCAGGAGCAAACGGCTCTTGGTAAAGATAACTCAAATCCGTTGACGGCTTGCAATTTGCCCAAAATTGTATGGTACCTCAACTCGCCATATCCTAAAAAGTGAAAGAGTTGGCTAGCCCGCAAGATTATGGCTTGTGGTAAAGGCAGTGGAAAGCCATAATTGGTAATCAGCTCACCAAGATGTAGACTGTGTCCATCAAGAGTTGGCTAGTCCAGAAGCAAACGGCTTCTGGTAAAGACAAATCAAAACCGTTGAAAGCTGGTGGTTTGCTCAAAATCACATGGTTATCGGTGTACCATGGTTCTTACTTGGACTGAAACATTTGGCTACTCCAGAAGTAATGGATTTTGGTAAAGAGATTCAAATCCATTAAGTTTTCTCAAAAGATTGCTACGGACTAGCAATAGTTTAGTGTGAGGGATTGATGAGTGCTCAAACACTCATCATTTTTGGTCAATCTGAACTGCAAAACATACAAAAACAATAAAAAAAGTCATCAAAATACTGAAAATATCCCAGGGATTGTGTTTTATATGTTTTAAATGCAAAATGAGCAAAAACAAATGAAAAATGATCAAAGTTGGCAATATTGGCAGTTTCAGTCCCTCAAGTTTCAAAACTTGTCAAAATTAGTCCCTATGCATTTATTTTGAAAGAAAAGTCAACCCAAGTATTTTGAAAGTTAAAAATCACAAAAGTCTTAAGTTTCAAAAGTTGACATGTTTTGCAAAATTGCAAAATTGGTTCTTGGAATAATGGGACTTGGCATCATTAGTCCTTGTGAGAACTTTGTGGAATGTGCAACATCAGCCCTCAGCTTTTGCAAAATTACAAAATTGGTCCTTGTATTACAACTAAAACCATCCGGACCCTTTTGTTATTATTATTATTACAAACCAAGCCCACCCAAAGCCCAATCCATATTACCCCAGGCCCAATTCCCTTTTGATATTACCCCCGGTCAAACAGTCCACCAGGGTCAAACCATGGTCAAACGACCATCTCCCCCATCCTCTTCCCCGTAATTCCCTCCTCCATGTCTCCCCCCTCCTCTCACCTTTTCACCAAACCAAGCCACCTTCATTAATAATCCTTCACCAACCAAACTAACCCCTCTCCTCTCCATTTAATGCTCTCACCTGTCCCACCAAATATTGTCGTTTTGTTGTTGGCGCCAATTTTTAATTCAAAGGACAGGATTGATTAGAGCTCAAATTGACGATGGGGATATGGTCAAGGGTCAACAAAGATACCAAGGAGAGTGCTAATTTTCAGGGAGAAGCCATGTGGAAGAAAAGGTGGCCTAGTTTAGTCTCGTTATATAAGTAGTAGCTCATGTGAGCCTTATGATGTATGTAGTATTGTAATTTAGATGTTTTTAGTGATTAGTTAACCTGTGTAATCTATTTTTAATCAATGAAATTTATGTTTTTAGTTTAAATCTCATTTTCAAATTTCAATTTTCATTTAAGCTTCTCAAGTTATTGTTTAAGCTTCATTAATTACTTGCAAGTGTTTGTATGATCTGATAATCCAAGACAGAAAGTTTATAGAAGCTCTTTGAGCTTTTATATCAACCAGGAACCACGGTTTGCAAAATCACTTCAAATTATAAGAAAAATCAAAATAAAATAAAAATTCATGGAAATAGGTTGAAGAAGAGGAATGCAGTAGCAGAATTGGACAAAGAAATTTGGTTTAGAGCTCAAGGGAGCATTAGGTTGTTCATTGGGGCAGTGTTTCTTAGTTCATCAGCTTGGAAGGCTTTGTAAGCTTCCCACTTTTTCATTTTTATAATCTTAGCATAGAAGTATTTTTAGTTGTTTTCCTGTTTCCATTTAGTCTTTTATTTATTAATTAGATTAGTAGTGATCAATAGGTTGTAGTTTATAATCATTAGAATCTAGTTTAGTGGCAATTTTAGTTTAAAAGGGGTGTTTGGAATTGTCTGTACTGAGTGGTTCATTGAGCTTCATTGCTCACCCAGTGTTTGCATATCACACTCAGTCCCTTAAAACACCAAGTCAGTCAAAGTTTTAGTTGCAATCACTCTACAAGTCAAAATCAAACTAATCTTGGCCTTAAACCTGTTCTATGTGGATTTTTAGACAGCATAAGCTCCATTTTAGCTCACAAGTGAGTTTTGTGACTTATTTTAGTCCTAGTATAGCTTATTTAACCTATTTTAGTGCTTAAATCAAAATGAAAATTCACTAAAGTCAAACTAAAAGTGAATCTCAAAAAGTCAAAATTCTTTCCTTTGGCAGAAAACCAATTTTTGCAAGAATATTTGTGAATTTTGTGGCTTGATTCAGACCTTGTGCTTTTTAGAAGTAGTTATGTGTCAGCTGAACTGTGCAATCCCACTTGTAGCTTATTTTTGTGATTTTTTCACAAGCTTGTGTACAAGCTCAAAGTGAGCTGCAGGGGAAGGTACTCCCCTGTGCACTGGTAGCAGTCCAAATTACCTATCTTTGATGGACCCCACAGGGCTAACCAGTGGGCCCCATACCCTGATTATTGGCTTATTTGAAAGCCAATAAGCCAATCTTCAAGGTTTGTAGCTTATTAAGTGATTTGAAGCTTATTTGATAGGGCTGCATGTCCCACTTAGTTTGACCCATTCTGCTAGTGTACTGATAACTCAGTCCCAAACACCCAAGTTCCAAGCCCCCCTGACCTCATCTGTGGGACCCAGGGACCATCCCTTAGCTTTTTAGAAAGCCAATAAGCTCAGGAAATTAGTATTTAATTAATAATAATTACATAAATAGTGTAAAATTTAATTTTAATTTTCCAAAAAATTTTCTTTAATTATTAGGTTTGTAAAAATACAATTTTTATCCCCGTAGCCTTTTTAGTTAATCAAACTCACTTTTTATTACGTACGTCAGTTCACGTTTATAATCAAGACGTATGTTTTTAGGTTTTAGCTCAATTCTTCTCAATCTAAATTCAAGTAATCAATAATATAGATTTCCTAAGCTATTTTATTTCATAAATCTCAAATAATTCTCATCACACCCTTTTCTTGTGAAAAATCACCCGATCACAAGCACGCTGAAGCACAATTCATATCTCGTCGGGACTTAATGACCTGGTGATACCCTATATTACCCGGAGATTGACTCTAGGCTATTTGACTTTGTTGACCATTCCTTGGTCAATATAAGTTGACTGTTTAGGGCCAATCACCCTAGTTCTGCAAATACTAAGATAATCAAAAACCCGGCAAAATACCAAAGAGAATATAAAGAAACTAACCAAAACATGGTCAATGCACAAAAGGATCAACCCACCCTGATTAAACCAAGCATTTTTAACCTTGAAAATAAACAAACCAAACATCAATCAATTAATCCACAAAAAAAAGGTTAGATTAAAAAAATTGAAGATTAATAATCACACCACTAACCACAAAAGAACGGATGATAAAAGGGTTGAGATGTCAGGAAATTTTGATGATCCAGTCTTTCCAGAGGGTTTTAATTGTAGGGATTTTGAGGTGATGGTACGGATAAAGGGTTTAGGTTATTATGGTGTGAGATTGAAGGAGATGATGTTGAAGAACCCTAAGATTTCACATTGCCAGTAGATGTGTGTGTGTGTGTTTATTATATGTGAAGGGGCATTTTAGTAACACTTAACGAGCCAAGATAACGGCCGTTAGCCAAAACGGGGTGGAAGGGACCAAATGTGACGCCATTTGATAAATACAGGGACCACGTATGCCACATATTTATTTTTTGGGACCAAATACGCAAATTCAAAAGAGTTGAGGGACTATCGGTGAAATTTAGTCCACTTATTTAAACACGCCAAATAGTTTCATTTGGGGGCAATTTGGGGGAAGTATGTTGGGTAGAAATGCCCTCCTGTTGAAGAAGCTGTACTTAAGCTCGTTCTCCATTCAAGGTTTCTTCATACCTTCTCATCATCTCAAATATTTTTCGATTTCATCTTTAAATCATGAAGCTACAAAACCCCATTTCAGTAGCCTGGTCAATTTCTTGATTAGTTCAGTTGGTTTCACAAAAGAAGCAACCATCACCACATTAAGTAAGGTACCAACTCTTAAATCCACTAAAAACCCTGAATTAGTTCTCAATATCTTGAAACAATACAATTTCGACAATACCCATATCAAAGATATCATTTCTTATGCTCCCAAAATCCTAACTAGCAAACCCAACAAAACCATCGAACCCAAAATTAGGGTTTTTCTAGAATATGGGTTTTCTGAGTCGGATCTTCTTCAGCTTATAAAGGGTAATCCGGGTCTTCTCAGAATTGGGCTACATACACGAATTATTCCTGTTATTGATTTTATTAGAAGATTTGTAGATAGCGATGAACAAGCCATTCAAGTTATTAGGAAAACCAAATGGTTGTTTGTCGTATCCTATAACTTTGAGAACGTGTCAGCCAATTTATTGTAATTGCAGATTCGAGGTTTATCCAATGACCAAATTGTAAGATTAATTACTAACCAACCTCGCTGTCTTACATTAGATCCATTTGCTTTTCAGCGTGGGTTGGTTAGGGTTGTAGAAGAATTGGGAATCCCTGAGAACTCGAAGTTGTTCGTCTATGGGATTTTTGTAATCTCTTGGTTTAAAAAGTCGACTATTGAGAAGAAGTTGAAAATCCTTAGGGACTATGGATGGTCTAAAGAAGAAATAGCTGCATTTGTGAGGTCTAATCCTTTAAATTTGTGCTACTCGGAAGCTAAAATTCGTCAATGGTTGGATTTTTTAATGAAAGAACTCGGGTATACCCCAGCTTACTTGACCACACACCTTAAACTATTGACTTCGAGTTTCGAGAAACGAGTGAAACCTAGATACAAAGTTTTGGATATCTTGAAAGAAAAGAAGCTTGTTAGTAGTAAACCAACTCTTTTTACGGTTTTAAAGTATTCAGAAGTGGAATTTCTACGGTTTCTGAAACGCTTTGAGACTGAGTTGCCTGGTTTAGTCAAGACTTATACCGAACTATGTAGTTAATATCGGCGATATATCGTCGATATCTCGTATATCGCCACTTAAAAAAATATCGGATCAAAATATCGGTCAAAATATCGGATCCGATAATATCGCGATATTTTGGCGATATTTTGGTATCGCGAGATATTGAAATCGGCGATATTTTGGATTTGACTTTCTGGGTTTTATTTTTTGGCAGCCCAATTAGTAATTGACCCAACTTAATTAGACTATAACCCTAATTTTGGAATGGCGCATCATGATACAACAGATAAACAATCACTTCTTTTCTGGGTTTCTTTCTTTCTTCTTCCTATAGGAGATATAGGGGAGAAAATACCAAAAATAAAGAGTGCTTTGAGTGATGCACGGGCAGTCGTGGTTTACTATTATGTTTTTTGTTGCTTTTGTGATTTTCATGTTATGCTATGAACTACTTTTATGCTGGAATTTAAATAACATCTAATCACTTTTATGCTATGTTTTTGTTTAATATTTTATGAATTATGATATATATATATATATATATATATATATATATATATATATATATATATATATATATCCGATATCTCACCGATATCTCACCGCGAAAACCGATATTTCAAATATCGGACCTTGAACGATACGAGATTTTTTTCCGAGATAACTACATAGATACCGAATATGCAAAGCTAAAAATACATGATGCTATTGTAGCCTTGTAGGCATGATAATATAGGTTTAATTTTATTAGCTTAACTTGTTTAACTTTTTAGAAGATAACTTTTGCAGCTTATGGTTTGTTGTGTTATGAATGGTGTGAGCAGTCTTTTCTCATGGAAGGTATCCATCTTGTTGGCTGCCATTTTTCGTAATGAAAATGCTTGTCACATAACAGGCAGATCGCATATGTCGATTGCTCCCATACATCTTTCTTTTCATCATTTAGGAGTATGTAGATGCTCAAACTTATAATTTCACAATTCATCATGATCTTGATGTTGGTCAAGGTGGTTTATTTTGTTGGTAAGTAACAGTTGTATCATGCTGTTTTCACTCTTTGTCAATGTCATGGTATTTCATTCACTTGACCAATGGTAACACAACTGGAGTGTCAATGGCCCGTAGCTTGCTAAGCATTGCGACAATCTATTTTATTTTTTATTTATTTCTTTATTTTTTTTCTCTATTAAAGAGTGTGGGATCCTTCATCTTCTAAAAACCGTTCAAAGTATCTAGTAACCATAATCCAAGAATCTTTTTTTTCAAATTTTATTCCAAAGTTAAGCAGTTTAAATAAAACACTCTTAACTCATCCACATAATCGTAGATTGTTACCGGGGAGTTCCTTGAATTGCCTTTGTATCACGCTTAAATCGTCCACATAATCTTAGTCGGTTAGCTCATTCTCTAGTCTTAACTCCCTTAGAAATGTCTTCATATTCTGAGATATGGATTTCCCTCTGGAAAATAAATAATTCATTTATCTGGACTTCTGCTCATTATATATCAATTCCACTTGAATATGATTCAAATGGAGAACGTGATTTGCTGGATTAGAAGGTAAATTTGGTGGTTGTAACTTTGTTACAGATCTCTCATTAAATAGAACCAATTTTGAGGTGGCCTTATTACTCTGGCAGTTTTGACCCAAGTTGGGTTCTTACAATTACACATGTTAAAAAGGAACTTTTGTGATTTGCCAAGGTGTTGCATTTGCTCTCATGAATGAAAGACTATTCAGGATTGATCACTCACATTTCAATGTCTCTTTGTGCTTCATTCTCGACACAATTGTATCCTTTCACGGCTCGTCTATTAAAGGGTCGATCGAATCAATGCTTATATATACACGTCTGATACTCAATTTGTAGTTTTTACTGTGTAGTGAGGTACATGAGCATTATCTCGTATTTCTGTTCAAATTTCTTCTGATTTGGTCTTCTTGTTCGATCCAATAGTTATATATACACGTCTGATTTGGTCTTTTTGTTCGATCCAATGCAAGTGAGGTACAGGAGTATTGTCTCATATTTCTGTGCAAATTTCTTCAATGTCATTTTTTTCGGTCTGGTTAAGTTCGTTATTATGTTCTCTCTACATAGCTGGCACGACAAAGTACACAGGTCTGGCAAGTTGAGTATTGGGGTTGGGTCATTACGAATAATCAATAATGCTGTAAAAAAAATTATTATTCATGTATAATGGTATCATCAATAGTATTGAACACGTCTTTCTCGATATACAATGCTAGAGACTCATAGATTGATCATCCACTTTGTTGCGCAAATTGATCTTTATCAACTTCATTGCTGAAAATGCACACTCCACAGTGGAAGGTGGAAGTTGTGAGTTGCAATTCAATGCTAGTTTTCATGGTATATACGAGCAAAACAATGATATAATTGTTTGTGCCCACCATCTTCTTGGAAAATTCGCAAATACCTTCAAAAGATCTCTGCTTGGAAACTCCAAAGTATAAAACTCGGCCATTTTTATCAACTGATTCCATAAAGATGGGGAATGACTGAGTGACGTTCAATATAAACACCTAAACTTAAACCCAGTATCAGAAGTTCTTCACTGTGATATTATTATTTATGTATGTTAGAATTTAAATAACATGACAATTATATAAATAAATCATAATCAAAGTATACACGTATGCGGAAGCGTAGGATCAAGTATAACATATAAAGATTAACTAAAACATAAATAAAGAACGTACCGTATGCAATCTTGAATTCTTGAAGAACCCTAATTAGGGTTTATATGAATTAGGGATCTATTGATTAACCCCTTACCGTTTTGTTAATCGATTCAAGATACAATCAATAGTGTGATTGTACCACGTTCTTGTACACACGTACTATTAACGAATTAAAGTTAATGCTAGTTAAGTATACACAAAACAATAGTTTTTTTTTTAAACCAAAAACATAAAACAAACCACCAAACTCCTTTTGTGTTTTTTTGTTTATGTCGATCACAGTAACAAAATGAATAGAACAATCCAATTCATCTATTCATGCACATGCATAAGATATTATCTTATATGTTTCTGAGATCTGTCTACAAAGTCAAGAAAAGCAATAAAGTGTATATAATGTTTAACGATGTATCATGCGTACAAGAGACATCCTCAAAATAAACCATTTACCTTGCTTTTATAGGATAACAAAACTTAGGGAACAAGTTAGGGCTTGTGTTCTAGATCCTTCTTGTTCTCTATTTTTTATCTTTGGTCCTTATCTTTGTACGTTAGTCAATTTTCGCCAATTACTAGCATTCTTTATTTGTTTTGTGTAATTAATAATTACATATAACTTTTTATATTAAATTATTAAACTTTAATTCTCATACGTAAAGTGTGCAATCCCGCGGTCTCGAGTTCAATACTAGACATATAATTATTAATATTTATCCACAAACTCTAACAGCTCCCACTTGGATATCTATTAATAGTATAATGACATTGGTTAGCGTCTAGCAACACGCCAATGTCCCTAGATCAACTCGAGGGAGGTCTCCTGGAAAAACCTTTAATGATTCATCATTATTATTATCCTTTTGTTTCTAATACCACGTTAATAAAGATATGGATCTTAGTCATTCTTTAATTAACAATTCTGTTTCTCGTTGTTTATAATTGAGCAAGATTACCAAAACATCTGAACGTATTCCAGATAGACTTTGGGCGTGCGCACGCAAACATCTTGTCAATCCTACGAGGGGCCCAGCAGTATTAAACTTCAAAACAAATTTGAATGAACAAATTCTTTCTTGACTACAAGAATAACCCATGAACTTTGCAACACTTCTGAAAACAACCCTTATAACTCCCTGTTATGGTGAGCGGTAGATTGCTTCACAAAAATGCACTACATCCATGACTCTTATCTGGTATCTCAAGTCTAAGGATAACAAATTCATGACTTACTTACTGACAAGATCCATAAAGTAAAATCATGTAGTTGGGATAAGTCCTATATTCAATTCATCGAATATCATGTGAAATTTGGTATGCCAACGCATCAATATACTTTCAAGTATATTCTGACCAATACTCAGATTTGTCTTAGTTTAATAATATTCCCATATCATTAATCGACAATGGACAATTTAGAATAATATTAGTTATTCACGGATTTTAAACATGCAAATATAGGACACAATATATTATTAATGAAAACAAACGTACTAAGTACTTTAATTCATTATAAATAATAATTGCTTAATGTCCTTTATCCAAATACCAAAATAGATCAATGCATGATTATACTAGTTAATGAATTTTCCTCAAGTAATAACTTGAAGATCCAAATATGCCTCAAGTAATGACAATCATACTTGTTGACAAGACATTATTTCATCTAACTATGATCTATACGAATTTTGAGAATACTTCTTTCAAGAATTCAATAATTAAAATTCTTGTATGTGTAAATCCAACTATCTTGATATAGCCACATAATTTTTCATAAATGGTGTGATATCCTCAATCACCAACTTATGACAATCAAACTTTCAAACCTTTCAAAGTTTAAAGTATTCTAATTCTTTTAATGTTTAATGCAACTATGCTCTTAGTTGAGCACAACTAGTTCTCATGAAATCCTTCATGACTAGTTATTGAGTGTCATCTCAATTAAACCAGCATCATTGTATATTAAACACAATATGCTCTTTAAAATTTCCATAAACTTAATATCCATAGTGTAATGTTTAGGAGCTATTCCAGGTTGAGGATCATTATTCTAATTTCAAACATTTTCCATTAGAATATCTATTACACAAGTTATATAATAACCTTTAATTGGATATCAAATATTGTCAAATCATTTAAGCACTTAAGCATGATACAACAATAATACAATGCACATGAAAATCCTTCAGTCAAACTTAGATTTTATTCATGTTTGATCTTTACAAATATGTATATCCATTTAGTCATCCTAAATAATATATCATATATTTAGAATTTATTTACCGCACATGTTTATTTAATAATAAACTTTTGTTCCAAGGTTGTATGTTTTATTTTATAAATCTTTCACTTACAGTTTCATTCCAAACTAAGTCTTAACATTTCACTTATATGGAATGTAACTTCTTATATGTTATACGACATATATGGAATGTAACTCCTAGATGCATGCATTTATCCATTCATGGATTATTGCACTTTGTACACTTCCAAAGATTTTCTTGAATTCATAAACTCCTTTTGATTACTTATCGTCCTCGCTCAAGTAATTATTCAAGAAAGAGTTTTTGATATTCATTGTCAAATTTCATATTCATATAAATATGACAATTTACCATCTTTGTATCTTTAATGTGCTTAGGAAAGAGTATTCAATCATAGTTAATTGCTTAAGTATGATTAATAATCTTGTCATAGGACATGCATTAAGATATGTGTACAATTTTGTCCATATGATTGTTTCACAAAGATTTAAACCACTAGGGTTACATTATCTTTGAATAAACTCATCATCATTCTCTAACTATTAAGAATTAAGATAAACCAAAATTTCTAAATTTGAATATCTTTATGAACAACATCTATTACATTCATATTATGAGTAATTTACCCAATTCATTATTTTGGTAATACTACATCATATAATCGTCAGTATATCCATTAAATATATGAGATATCCAAGTGGATTTATGAATGATAATTCCATCATTTTGAGGTTTATCATTTACATGTTAAGCCTCATCATGATTTTAACTAGTGTGGTTTTAGAAGATTATGTATCTTGTAATTCTATCTTTTCAAGATAAAATACTCCCACTTGCCTTTAGCATTATATAGAATATAAGTACTTAGCAATTAGAGCAACAATCCAATTTTCTCTTTTAGGACTTTACAAATACGCATTGATAGCTCTTTGTTAATAACAAATTCAGAACTTCAATTTTAAGACTTAATGTGATTCATCACATTTCATAATTCAATAACGTCTTATTAATCTTCTAGGAGTCTAATTGAGTATATTCAAGCCATACTCAATTTCTAACCGTGATAACTTTTGGAAGAAAAGAAGATGTAGTTATCTTGAACCAAACACTACAACAAGGGTTTGATTTCCTAACCGAACATACTATAATCTAGTATTTCATTAGAACTTATATTGTAAGACAATCTAACAATATGTAAGATAACCGTATATCTTTTAGCTTGTCTATTTACCAACTAAATCAACTTAATTGTGTAATAGTATTTTCAAGCTAACTGCATGTTTTATAACACAAGTACTTTTTAATCAAGTCACTTCATGTTTATGTCGCATTAAAACATAAACGTGTTATAATCCCACTATTCGTTATTAATCATTGATCAACTCAATGACTTCTTGTATATGTCTTAATTAAAAGACCATAACAAGCTAACGTCTTACTTAATTATGAGTCTTGTAATACTTAGAAGACTTCATGTTTATAACTATACAATAAAGTATAAACATGTATCATTAAAGTAATCATGAACACCATCATTTGGTTTCAATTATATTTTCAAGTTAACACACTACTTTATTTATTTATGTCATTCTTAGAATACATAATTATTGAAGTAGTATTATATTACTTCATGCATTTATGTCATTCCAATAATACATAAATATTAAAGCTGAAGTAATATTGTTATTTGACACAATGTTCTAATAGATGTCTAATTTAGAGACTGTAAATTATCCATGTTGGTCTCACGCATACATGGAAGTTTACCTTGTTGTTAATATTTGGTCTGCGTCTCACGTTTACTAAATTTTAACACCAAGTGTTTCTTAGATTAGATGTATTAATCTAATTAGAATTATAATCTCTTACTTTGCAGTTAAGAGAATCCTTTAAATCATATTCTTATGTGTTGTACTTTGCACATAATGAAGATTTCTCCACTTGTGCATAGTACAACACCATGTATCATATAAACAACACGCACGCGTTTGTTAATTTGATCAATATGATTTGTGTCATTAACATAACTTAGTAGATATAGAGCTTACTCAATCAATCAAGGAAACGTACATGACTATCCTTGAAAATATTAGTGTCTATATTTGGAAAGTAATTACCTTGAGACATTCAAAAGATAATCTAAGTTACAATTAAGACAACAAGTCTTATAACTCCCACTGAATTAGAGAACTTACAATAATCTCTTATTCAGTGATAAAAAACACAATACTCCCACTGAATTTGACGACATTGCAAATGTGTCATTATTAGTAAAAGGAAATAGTGTGCTTGTTTACTTTCCTACATCTTTTAAGAAAACCCATTCAAACAATTATATAGGTTATAAAAGGATGTAATCTACTACATAAATGTGATTCATCACATTCCACATTATTAACTTGAAAAGGCTTGGGCATGCAATTTCTTGCTGTACAGATCTACCATTCCAACAATTGTATGTAGTCTCTTTAAATGGTCAAATCAAAACAACTAGATAAAATAATCTAATTCATCTTTTACCATTGTGCAGTATTCATTCTAGTTTTTAATTTAATAACTCATAAAGTGCAAATGGTCTTACTATTAAATTTTGCTATGAGTTATGTATTTAGAATTTAGACAATTCTAATCATCCTATTATACCTTTCTCATTCATGAAAAGGATTAGGATTAAGTCTCACACTTCTCCTAATGGAAAGAAGACTAGATTTATTCTTTTAGTGAAATTGACTCTAACCAAAAACCCAAACGGGTGTAGATCAATTAAAAGAATAACTTACGTTTACGGTTTTAAGTTGCATTAATACATTTAAAGAATTTACAAAATTCAATTTTAGTATTTTCGATAATTTATATTTCTAAGAAAATATAATACCCAAGGATATATTCATATAACCAACATATTTTCTTGAAAATCTAGGATCCAACTTTACATAGATTCCACCACATCAGTTGATCTGCTAGTGGTGAAAGTATAAAAGATGATAATCTATCGAACAATAATTGGCAAACATTTTTCCAATTCCCAGATCATTATGGGATTTACATCAAATTGATTCATCAATTTGTCATGTAAGCATGTTTCATCCCATCTCATGCCTTAAGCTCTAGGTCTCACGCATCAACTTAATTAAGTCGTCTAACTTAGAAACTACAAATTCTCCATGTGTCTCACGTTTACTAAATAATAACTTCAAGTGTTTCTTATAGTTAGATGGCATGTAACTTAAATTTTAGGGTATAAATTTTTGATGTGAAAATCAAAACATGTATAAAGATGCATGCACTCATCTTTATAACATAAGTTTTCAAAACCTTTTTATTACCAATTCGTGAAATTAATACACAAAGTTTTACTTGAGGTTTAATAAACCCTAAGATGACTTTCTACAATTATGATTTTAAAAGTAATTCGTTTAAGACATATTCAAGATTGTGATAACCAAGGCAGACTCTAAGGCTCTTTTCTAAGCCTTCAAATCACGGTTATGAATATCGTCTTAAAAGACTTAATTTTAAAAGCATATTTGTACAAAACATCAATCAAGCAAAAGTTTATGGATTCAATCTCAAAATCATGTAACAAAGTATGAAACTTGCTAGTCTCGCCTGGGAGCTGATTACCGTGCGAATCGGACCACTAGCGGCACATAAGACCTTGCAAGATTCTTACTTTATCACTTTTGTTTCACCGTTATTAGTCCGTATTATTTTCTTTATGAAAAATTACCCTTTTATTGCTTACAAACGTGTCCAACAATTAAACAATAAAACAAGTAATAAAGACAAATCAAAACAACTAATAACATAACAATTATAAAGGTGAAACAATTAGCCACATGCAATCTTTTTAGAAAAGATCCTAACAAAAACAATTCTAGGTTTTTATATGCATATAATTAACTAGGGCCTTCACCTCTTAATGGAAGTGAGCCACATACATTGACTAGTCAATTGCGTAGGCCATAGTTAATCACATATAACTTAGCACATAATTGATTTTAATAATTATGGGGTCATCCCCAATATTAGATCTATCTAAACATGTGAAAAAGCTTAACAATTAATAAACAATTAATAACCCATGACTAACATGCATGTTTCGTCACGGATCAAAGCATAACAATTACCACATAGGTCACAAGATACGTTCACTTAACCGGTTAATGACCTAGGGTTTCTAGTGATTACAATTAATCAATTAAACCACAAACCCTAATTAGGGTTCTATAGTGGAAAAGCGACCCCCCCCATAGATTAGGGTTAGGGTTTCAAATTTTATAAACAAAAATTTTAAGGAAAAACCCTAGATCAAAACATGTATCTAAAACAATAAAGATCCGATTTTTATTACGTTTTAGTAATCAATTACATGTTATACATGGCTCGTGATGCCACTGTTAGAATTTAAATAACATGACAATCATATAAATAAATCATAATCAAAGTATACACGTATGCAGAAGCGTAGGATCAAGTATAACATATAAAGATTAACTAAAACATAAATAAAGAACGTACCGTATGCAATCTTGAATTCTTGAAGAACCCTAATTAGGGTTTATATGAATTATGGATCTATTGATTAACCCCTTACCGTTTTGTTAATCGATCCAAGACACGTTCTTGTACACACGTACTATTAACGAATTAAAGTTAATGCTAGTTAAGTATACACAAAACAATAGTTTGTTTTTTTAAAACATAAAACATAAAACAAACCACCAAACTCCTTTTGTGTTTTTTTGTTTATGTCGATCACAGTAACAAAAGGAATAGAACAATCCAATTCATCTATTCATGCACATGCATAAGATATTATCTTACATGTTTCTCAGATCTGTCTACAAAGTCAAGAAAAGCAATAAAGTGTATATAATGTTTAACGATGTATCATGCGTACAAGAGACATCCTCAAAATAAACCATTTACCTTGCTTTTATAAGATAACAAAACTTAGGGAACAAGTTAGGGCTTATGTTCTAGATCCTTCTTGTTCTCTATTTTTTATCTTTGGTGCTTATCTTTGTACGTTAGTCAATTTTCGCCAATTACTAACATTCTTTATTTGTTTTGTGTAATTAATAATTACATATAACTTTTTATATTAAATTATTAAACTTTAATTCTCATACGTAAAATGTGCAATCCCGCGGTCTCGAGTTCGATACTAGACATATAATTATTAATATTTATCCACAAACTCTAACGATGTATGAATCAGTAAGTAAAATGAATTTCTAGGACTATTTTAGATTTCACAGATTAATTCATAGAACTGTCTTCCTGACCATTTGCCTTAATTCTTTCGGACCTTCTAGACATGATATACTAAAACAAAACAATTTATAACTAGTTCAGTTATACTTCTCACTTATCTATACTACCTATAAAGCAAAAATGGTCAAAAGGTGAATGTGAAAAGTCAAGAAAGTGAAAAGTGAAATGTTGAAAAACGTATATAAGGAAATATTGAAATGCATTTAATACTCTTATTAAAATACCCCATTACTTAAAAGTACAATGATTTATTCATATTGTACAACCAATTAAAACAATTAATACAAATCATAAACCGGGTTGACCCGGGACGCTTCAAACCCGACGGGTTGAACCGGTTTAATTTGACCCGTTTTCGACCTAACCGAGCATGTTGACCCGGTTTAACTCAACCAAATTTTCGACCGGAACGGTTCAACCGGTTGAACCACCCGGGTCGAACCGGGTTTCAAAACATTATTTTTAATTCCCAAATCTTCAAACTTTTATTATTTTTCATTTATAACCAATTAAAACAATTAATACAAAATCACAAACCGGGTTGACCCGGGACGCTTCAAACCCGACGGGTTGAACCGGTTTAATTTGACCCGTTTTCGACCTAACCTAGCATGTTGACCCAGTTTAAATCGACCAAATTTTCGACCGGAACGGTTCAACCGGTTGAACCACCCGGGTCGAACCGGGTTTCAAAACATTATTTTTAATTCCCAAATCTTCAAACTTTTATTACTCTTCATTTATAACCCATTAATACAAATCACAAACCAGGTTGACCCGGGACGCTTCAAACTCGCCGGGTTGAACCGGTTTAATTTGACCCATTTTCGACCCAACCTAGCAAGTTGACCCGGTTTAAATCGACCAATTTTTCGACCGGAACGGTTTAACCGGTTGAACCACCCAGGTGGAACCGGGTTTCAAAACATTATGTTTAATTCCCAAATCTTCAAACTTTTATTATTTTTCATTTACAACCTAGAATTTTTTTTTATCAATAAACTATCTGTCGCTATAAAATCCCGTTGCTATGCACGGGTACTCGTCTAGTTTACATTAAAATGGCAAAACTTACATGAAACAAACTACAAAATTATCACTACCATATTTCAATAATAAAAAGCCTACCCATCCATCATTACCTAATTGCAACATACATATAATTGAATTCTTACATCATGACACAAAAAAGTAATTTACTGCATTATAAGTCTCTTATAAAAAAACTAATCAACTTCAAATGCTCAGATAAATTTTGCTGGTACAAATAAGCGAGTAATACAAAACACAATTTCAAGATTTTTTAAATATGGAAAAAAGACAAAAAAACATAACATTGAGTTTCAAATCAAAATATGTCTCTACTTCTTATAAAAGTGTGTATTTATATTCTTGAAACTTAAAATAATTTAAAGTAGAATAAGGTCAGTAGAGAGTTATACACTTAATTAAAAACTCGGTACCCGCGCGTTGCGGCGGCGGGTACCCTGAAATATAATTTTCCGGTGAATCATATTTTAGTTTATTATATTCTTTTTTACGATAAATTTACAGATATTAAGAATTTCGTTTAACCTGTTTGGCCCGCGCCCGTTCAGGCTAAATCCCATTTGGCCCGTTGCCTGTTCAGGCTTGAATATTTGTATAATGTGCATTATTATTTGTATTAATGACGAATCGAATTTGCCAAATAAATCGAGCAGGCATAACCTAAAAAGCACGAAACAAATCGAATTTGCCAAATAAATTGACTTTGTGAAAGTTATACGTATTTATATTCGTTTTTTTTTTTGAAAAACTTATTTCAAGAACAAGGACGCAAGTTTCATAATTTTTCGAGACCGTTTGGTATGTCAAATAAGACCCACAGTTAATATTCTAAAAGTTGTACTACTTTGACACTTAAGCCCCTCCGCCCCTTTCTTCACTCCCACCCTTCTTGTTTTGATTGTCCACTTTTAGTCCCTCCCATTATTTTAAAAAATCTCATTTTCTCTCTCTCTACCTGACTTTTAATAAAAACACCTCACAGGCTCACACACTCACTCCTTTCTCTCTCTACCACATCGCCGGACCACCACCACTGCCGGCCGGCCGGCCGCCACCTTCCGTCACCGGAAAATTTTCCGGTCAAAATATTAACTCACCGAATCGATAGATCTATCCATTGTTACCATTTCTGGAGTTTTTTAGCACTCGATGCGCTCGTTTGACACCCAACACCACACAATCGCCGCTACCACCGCCTCACCACGACCTCCTTTCTACTCGGTAATACCTCACGCACCTTTCTTCTTTTCCCGTTTTTATTTTACCGATTCTTTTTATGTTAAAAACATGATCTCGTTAACCTTTTTTATCCATAGATTTATAGTTTTTTTTATAGATCCGTATAGATCTATATGTTTTTACAATCTCAAATTGATACAAAAAAATTATTATAAATCCCAGGTTTTTTTATAATATCGTTGGTTTTTTAGAATCTCAAATTTATACAAATACAAAAAATTATTATAAATAACAGGTTTTTTTTTTTTTTTTTTTTTTTTTTTTTATTTTTAATATCACAGGTGTGAAAAATGAGGTCAATGCTGGAAGGAAATATTGTACTGGTGTGAAAAGGGAGGTCAAGAGAATTGCTGTACATGTACAAATACTTGTGTTTTAAATTCTTGTGCATTGTGTTTATAACTTGTATTAATATGTGATGGGTGTATTAATTGTAGGAGATGTAAGAGATATGTGGTCCTTAAAATACTGTGCTTTAAATACTTATTCTTTGTGTTTGATAACTTGTATTTTACTTAAAAATCTAAATATGGAAATCTTAAAAATTAAATAGGAGAGAAGGTGCAAAATGTATTATAAGTAGTATAGATAGTAACAATATGTATCACTAAATTAATATTTTTAATATTATATTAGACGAGTACTCGTGCATAGCAACGGGATTTTATAGCGATATATAGTTTATTAATAAAAAAAAGTTTATAGGTTATAAACGAAAAATAATAAAAGTTTGAAGATTTGGTAATTAAACATAATGTTTTGAAACGCGGTTCGACCCGGGTGGTTCAACTGATTGAACCGTTCCGGTCGAAAAACGGGTTTGAAGCGTCCCGGGTCAACCCGATTTGTGTTTTAATTGGTTGTATTTAATTTGGTAGATATGTTTTTAATTGGTTGTACAATGTGAATAAATCATTGTACTTTTAAGTAATGGATAATGTTTTGAAACCCGGTTGGTTCAACCGGTTGAACCGTTCCGGTCGAAAAATGGGTCGATTTAAACCGAGTCAACTTGCTAGGTTGGGTCGAAAACGGGTCAAATTAAACTGGGTCAACTCGCCGGGTTTGAAGCGTCTCGGGTCAACCCGATTTGTGTTTGAATTGGTTGTATTTAATTTGATAAATATGCTTTAATTTGGTTGTACAATGTGAATAAATAATTGTACTTTTAAGTATTGGGATGTTTTAATAAGAGTATTAATTACATTTCACTTTCTCTCTCATTTGACCATTGTTGAAAACTCAACATTTCACATTTAACCATTTTTCTATTATAAGTAGTATAGATAATCCTTAAAGTTTTACTATTTGTTGTTTCTAACCCATATTTTTTTTTTCTCGCAATAATTATAAATTGAACCCGCAAGTTTTGCATTAAGAGTCAAACCGAAATCACGATTTTATAAGTATAATTATTTGTCGTTATACACCGTTGTTTTGTGCAGGCACTCGTCTAGTTCTTATAAATTCAAACTTAAGTCTTATAATTAGGAATTACGAAATAAAGGTCTAGCTTAGATTATCTCAAAGTGTGAACTGCGTATCTTTTTTTTCACTTTCCTACAAAAAGTAGTTACGGAAAGTCATGTTAGAAATATATAAGAACAATAGAGCATCCGTCAAGAATAATAATGCGATCGAGTACACTGTACATAACAAAGGTCAAAACTAAAGACATAAAAAGCAAATAATATATCTAGAGTTCATTATATTCATATGAAGGTGCAACAACTTGCAGCGTTTTTACAAGACACAAACATTGACAACATTGATGACGTATAGTCTATATTTGGGCCACGAGCCCAAATGATAAATATCACTAAGGCCCAAAACCACCATGAATGGGCTATTATAACTTGGGCCGCATTGATAATGGGATTGGGCTCACGTAGACCCAAGCCCAACCAAATTATCCGGGCATAGATAAGGATCTTCTATTTACGGAATAGATATCCTTAACCCGGATAAGCACCACGTGTGCGAAGAATAAGGAGCAAGAAATCTACGAGGATTCTGCACCTATATAAGGAATGACATAACTCTCATTAAAGGTACGATTCACAAACCTAAACTCTTTACGAGAACCCTAAAACCGATTACTTACTCTCACGCTGGAGGATAATCGTGGGAGACAATCCCACGATAAGCCTAACGGTGTTTGTTTACTTTCTTAGTGCGCATGTTTCAAGCATTAAGAGCGAATTGATACGAGAGCAAGAGCCCAAACTAGGAACGCCCAATTTTTGTATGTGTAAAACACCAACAAACCAATGGTTTAGTTGAGCGCGCGAATCGCAGCTTAGGCGAAGGGATAAAAGCACGCCTCGACAGACACAAAAGAAAATGGGTGGACGAGTTGACACACGTTTTATGGGCGCACCGTACCACAATCAAAACCAGTACCGGAGACACACCATTTTCTCTTGTCTATGGGACAGAAGCCGTCATACCAGCTGAAATAGGGATGCCAACTATACGAATAGCAGAGGTCAACGTCACAAAAAATGACGAGGAGCGGCGCATACACTTGGACTTGCTAGAAGAAAGGCGTGAACGCGCAGCTATACGCAAAGCAAAGGCGAAAGCAAAAATGAAGAAGTATTATGACGCAAAAGTCAAACATACTTCCTTCAGGCCAGGAGACTTCGTATACCGCATTAACGACGCAAACCATGCAGAAGACACAGGCAAGCTTGGACCAAAATGGGAAGGACCTTACGAGGTCACTGATGCGCTAGGCAATGGTGCATACAGGTTGCGCGATATGGAAGGCCACGACCTGACATGCACTTGGAATATCTGCAACCTCAAAAGATGTTATCTTTAGGAAAGGCTACGACCCACAAACAGGCAACTTTGCACTTTAGTATGTGCCCAATAATTGTTTGTTTTTTCTTTTCTTTGTTAGGATTTGTTTTTTACTTTTTCAAAAACTTGCAAGTATCAATAAAACGTTGTGGTTTCTAGCTAACTCCATAACACATTTTACTTTATTGCGTACATTCTTATATGTGTCAATATTGTTATACTATATTTTTGCCTACATGGCGTGCATGCACTAATTAAGATCCACGATGACATAAAGGATGAGTAAACCTACTAACTAACTCGTTGAGTAAGAGGGTTGCAAACCCATCAACATTGGATCACTCATCCTTGCTAGGCGCCTTACTTTCAAGACGTTGAAGTAAGTTTCCTATGCGCACCCCACGAAGGATGCGCAATATTATGTACACTATACAAGCTTAGAAAATTATAAGCCAAGACTCTTGGTCACATAATAAAACTTTGCAAAAATAATGCAAGTTTATTTTCATGCTTATGATTAATTTTGAGTCACGCACTTAATTTAAACATAAGTTCAAACAAAAAGAGTATCTTATTTAATCTTTTTACATAAAAAGACAACAATCTACGAACAGATACCATAACACGCAAAAGATATACTTTGTTATTTATACAATAAATATACAAGTCACAAAAAGCCTACATGATATGACGATGTTCAGGACTATCTTCTGGGGCAGCGGAGCTTCCTGCCTCTTGAAGCTTTCTCAAGAGCAACACATCCTTAGGCGATACGGTCGCTACACTAACAGGAATCCCATCTGACCTGGGGATATGCGCAGCGCCCACACCGCATAAGACGGCCTTGCCCTTAATACCCTTTTTCTTGGCAGCTCTCTCTGCGTGCAGCTCCAACACCTCCTTAAGAGAAATCTCCTTTTCAAGAGCAAAAGGATTCAACATATGGCGTGGCTGTGCAAAAACAGGAACCAGCAGCTGCGACTCGTCAGGCTTTAGAAAGTAGTCTGGTTGCGCCTCTGCATCCTCCAAGATATGGCGCCCCAGGGTCAACCCCTCCATAATTACCTTTATAGGGTTATCCTGGTCGCGCTCCAGCCGCGCAATAAGAGGAAGCTCAAGCAGCTTCATTCCCTCCATCGCCTTCATCAGCTCGTCATACGCATTGGCATTGTAAGCAGACACCTCAGCAAGCGCCACTTTCAGCAACTTAGCCTCATGAAGCTCCTCCATGGCTTGCGCCCTACCACGCTCCATGGCGCACTGAACCACCTTTCCAAATGTCTCCAATACTTCCGGAGACTCCAAGGTGCCCATCGCAGCCAGGCGCAAGCCATGACTGATCAACCACCTACAAAAACAGAAAAATGATGCATTAGAAGAAAATAGACAAACAAATAAATCTGATAAAGGCGACATCTCAGAAAAAAAATATAAAGGCATACCTGCGCTCAACTATTGTAGACATAAGATGAGGGTATAACTCCTCATCATAGTCTATGCTCAGACCGCGCAGCTTCTCCTCCTGCTCCTTTAGAAGCTTCTCCATACGCAGGCGGAACTCATCAATATGGCCAAAGTTGTCACAACTCGTAAATTCTGGTCTTTTCCCGAACTTTCACATTTACTATTCAACGGTTACTATTTATTGATCACTATTCATCATTTTACTATTCATCATTTTTGAGGTCATTTTGATATTCTGAGAAGCGTTTTAAAATTTTACTATTCATAAAACACTATTCACCTCCGGAGAAAAATTGTCATTTATGCGTGAGTTGCGTCATTTTTGTAAACGTACGGTTATCTACCTAATAAACGTTATCTTATGAGCTATTATTTTGAATAATTAATCCGACAATCTCAACTATGGTCCTAACACATTTTTATACTCATAATAATAATAAAAATTTTATTATTAATTTAACCAGTGTTTTGAAACCAATTGGTACATTGTACGGTCGGAGCTTATTACTCCGTCAGTTTGCGTTATTTCAACAAGATAATTATTTTGACACCCGATTCTCATCAGGAATATTATTTTATAACTTTTACAACTTCGTCGTATTTTATTTCACCTCTTTAACATTTATTTTTAGTTAACTCGGTACCCGGTATCCCCAAAAACTAATAATATCTACCCAATTCTACACCAAAGTCAAGATTACCTTACACATTTCATATTTTCTTCTTTTCTTCCTTTGATTGCCGCCCCCCCCCCCCCCCCCCTATGACACCTTCCTAAATTTATGGATCTTGTCTACTAAGTCTAAAATACATATAACTTGTACATTTTTTCATTTCATCTCATTTTCATCAAAACAACTAGCAACTCTTTTTATTCCTTTCTTCTTGTCATTTTCGGCCAAGACACAAGAACAACAAGAATCCATGGTTTTTCAAGAATCAAGTGTTTAATCAAGTCCTAATCATGATCTAGTTGGGGTTTTGTGGTAAAAACCCTAGGTTATTTATCAATTTCTCGTCCAAGCTCTATAATCTTTCTAGGTAAGTTGTCAAACTCTTGTTCATAATTTCTTCATATTATTTTTATGATCATATGATTTCTATTCAAGATCTACATGCATATGTTAGTTATACCACTCATTTATATATATATATATATATATATATATATATATATATATATATATATATATATATATATATATATATATATAACTTTTGATCCCTAGAAATGGATTATAGTTAGATCCTTGTTAGATCCACTTGATTTATGATGTTTAGGAACCCATGGCACCCTAAGAAGGTGTATGGTAAGATTAGACTAGATTTGTGGTGATTGAAAGTGGTTTGGTTGAAGTTGGAACTAGATTGGAACACTAGAAATGGTTTTTGAAACAATATATTTACCTACTGTTGCTATTTTTAAAACGTGGGAAACTCAGTAGGTGATGGATAATTTTTGACCAAAGATTTAGAAAATACTTTTAAAAACGAAACTTTTGGCGAAAGAACGGACTAAAACGAGTTTATAACGAAGGAGATACGATTTTTGTAAATTTAACGACGAAAACTACTTTCTGAAAAACTGCATGCTGTTTGACAGTTTTCGACGGGCAAATAGAGGCGTTAAACGTAACCTAGAGGAGCCGAGCTATCGAAAATATATTAGTATAGGTTAAGACGATTCCGGGGATATAAAGAACGAGGAAAATGAACTTAAACGACCAAGTTATACATGTTTTAAAATCGTCAAAACTATATATATATATATATATATATATATATATATATATAGTCACTACTAGAAAATAATATAACTACGTACTAAATGACATATTTTCTAGATTTCTTATTCAAGGAGTTTATTTTTAACTAACGAAGTACGTACGACTCAAGGTTTATTTATGCGACTACTAGACGATATCTTAAGGTTTTCAAAACGAGGAATATAACACTAACGTTTTTATATACGATATATTACGACAAGTTTTTATTATTCTAGTTGGACTTATTTTTCTTAAGTATGGAAAATACTTTACTTTGACTATAACTAGTATTTTTCAAGTTATGAGTGGTATAGGTATCATGTGCATACATATTCTCTACATCCTTTCATGATCTAAGTAGATCATATTCATTCATATTAGGTTGCGGTTAGAGATCGAACCCCATTTCTGTGTATCCACTTTTGTCATCGTAGCTATCGCACCAGGTGAGTCATAGCCCCACTTTTACTCTTTATACTTGTTTTAACTCTTTGGGGGAGATACATGCTCAACTACTTGCTTACTAGTATAAATACTCAAAACCTACTTTCTTGATACTCAAAACATTTATACTTGATTGTTTTATACTTGATTTCATACATACGTGATTGTGCTATACTTAACTGTGTTATACTAAACTGTGATTGTGTATTCTTGAGCAACTGAGACTTCCAATGGCCCCAGATTAAGTTGCTGGGCACAACCATTGAGACATACATACTGAGACTTCCAATGGCCCCAGATTAAGTTGCTGGACACAACCATTGAGACTTCCAATGGCCCCAGATTAAGTTGCTGGACACAACCATTGAGACATACATACAAATGTGAGGTCTTCGGAGATGAAGTGTAGACTCACGACTAATTGCTTAACTGTTGTGATGAACTTATATATGTTTTACTCATACTATATATTGTAGCAGTGGGTTGTAAACACACAGGTTACAAGGCTCTTATGGCGGGACTTGTAACTGAGTGGATTTACGATGCCTTTGCTGGGAAACCTTCATACATATGCATTACATTATTTTTCAACAAACTCTATGAACTCACCAACCTCGTGTTGACACTTTAGCATGTATTTTCAGGTTTTAACCTATGGTACGCTACTGGAGGTTTTGGCAGGGCATGGCATGGTCATAGAAGACTCTGATTATTTATATGGGGACCGTTTTTAAATTATTTTAAGGGCCTACTTCCGCACTACTTTTAACGATGTAAATTCAATATTTTTGATTAAACGATTTTATTTTAAATAAGTAAAGTGAAAACCATTTTTGAACTTGTGTTGTAATACCAATTGAGTTACACCCCAGCTACACGTATGCTTCCGCTTGACCCGATTTTGGGGGTGTGACAGATTGGTATCAGAGCTTTGGCTATAGCGAACTAAGTGTTTTTAAAACCTAGACTATAGCTACTTTTACGAAAAACTTAACCCTATGACCGTCACGTGCCTGCCTGCCAAGATAATGCCTCACTTGTGGTTTGTTGATGACTTAGGTGATGAGAATTGTGTCTCATTATCTAGTTTATTATACTCATTTATTCTAGTTGATTTCTATCATTGTCTTTCATATAAGCATGTTCACGTATCATATATGTCACCCTGTTATGTTTCTCATTGCATAGTTTCATCATTTGACCTCGAGTTTGGTCACCTGCCTTAGTCTTTCTGAACGTCTTGGTATTTGTGAAGGACATAGTCTTAGTATAACTGAGCTGAGTATTTCAAAATTCATGGAACCTCGGTGGAATATAGACTAGTCACCTATATTCAACCCGGGATAGTGGGACATAGGCTGACTACCTATATCCGACTCAGAAGTGAATTTTGCAACACTGAGAATGGTTATAATAAAATTATGTCTGGATTGAATCCTCAACTCAATTTCCAAATGCTTCATTTATGTGTGTGTATACCCTCGTTGTCAGAACGCTTATACTTTTCCTCACCTCGTGAACCGCCGTCTGGAAGCACGTCAACTGGTCATTTCATCTCATGAATCTTCACCTTTATAACGCTTCAGAGACCAACGTTAACTGAACTTCGGGACGAAGTTCCCTTAAGGGGTAGAGACTGTCACAACTTGTAAATTCTGGTCTTTTCCCGAACTTTCACATTTACTATTCAACGGTTACTATTCATCGATCACTATTCATCATTTTACTATTCATCATTTTTGAGGTCAGTTTGATATTCTGAGAAGCGTTTTAAAATTTTACTATTCATAAAACACTATTCACCTCCGGAGAAAAATTGTCATTTATGCGTGAGTTGCGTCATTTTTGTAAACGTACGGTTATCTACCTAATAAACGTTATCTTATGAGCTATTATTTTGAATAATTAATCCGACAATCTCAACTATGGTCCTAACACATTTTTATACTCATAATAATAATAAAAATTTTATTATTAATTTAACCAGTGTTTTGAAACCAATTGGTACATTGTACGGTCGGAGCTTATTACTCCGTCGGTTTGCGTTATTTCAACAAGATAATTATTTTGACACCCGATTCTCATTAGGAATATTATTTTATAACTTTTACAACTTCGTCGTATTTTATTTCACCTCTTTAACATTTATTTTTAGTTAACTCGGTACCCCGGTATCCCCAAAAACTAATAATATCTACCCAATTCTACACCAAAGTCAAGATTACCTTACACATTTCATATTTTCTTCTTTTCTTCCTTTGATTGCCGCCCCCCCCCCCCCCCCCCCCCCCCTATGACACCTTCCTAAATTTATGGATCTTGTCTACTAAGTCTAAAATACATATAACTTGTACATTTTTTCATTTCATCTCATTTTGATCAAAACAACTAGCAACTCTTTTTATTCCTTTCTTCTTGATTTTCGGCCAAGACACAAGAACAACAAGAATCCATGGTTTTTCAAGAATCAAGTGTTTAATCAAGTCCTAATCATGATCTAGTTGGGGTTTTGTGGTAAAAACCCTAGGTTATTAATCAATTTCTCGTCCAAGCTCTATAATCTTTCTAGGTAAGTTGTCAAACTCTTGTTCATAATTTCTTCATATTATTTTTATGATCATATGATTTCTATTCAAGATCTACATGCATATGTTAGTTATACCACTCATTTATATATATATATATATATATATATATATATATATATATATATATATATATATATATATATATATATATATATATAACTTTTGATCCCTAGAAATGGATTATAGTTAGATCCTTGTTAGATCCACTTGATTTATGATGTTTAGGAACCCATGGCACCCTAAGAAGGTGTATGGTAAAATTATACTAGATTTGTGGTGATTGAAAGTGGTTTGGTTGAAGTTGGAACTAGATTGGAACACTAGAAATGGTTTTTGAAACAATATATTTACCTACTGTTGCTATTTTTAAACGTGGGAAACTCAGTAGGTGATGGATAATTTTTGACCAAAGATTTAGAAAATACTTTTAAAAACGAAACTTTTGGCGAAAGAACGGACTAAAACGAGTTTATAACGAAGGAGATATGATTTTTGTAAATTTAACGACGAAAACTACTTTCTGAAAAACTGCATGCTGTTTGACAGTTTTCGACGGGCAAATAGAGGCGTTAAACGTAACCTAGAGGAGCCGAGCTATCGAAAATATATTAGTATAGGTTAAGACGATTCCGGGGATATAAAGAACGAGGAAAATGAACTTAAACGACCAAGTTATACATGTTTTAAAATCGTCAAAACTATATATATATATATATATATATATATATATATATATATATATATATATATATATATATAGTCACTACTAGAAAATAATATAACTACGTACTAAATAACATATTTTCTAGATTTCTTATTCAAGGAGTTTATTTTTAACTAACGAAGTACGTACGACTCAAGGTTTATTTATGCGACTACTAGACGATATCTTAAGGTTTTCAAAACGAGGAATATAACACTAACGTTTTTATATACGATATATTACGACAAGTTTTTATTATTCTAGTTGGACTTATTTTTCTTAAGTATGGAAAATACTTTACTTTGACTATAACTAGTATTTTTCAAGTTATGAGTGGTATAGGTATCATGTGCATACATATTCTCTACATCCTTTCATGATCTAAGTAGATCATATTCATTCATATTAGGTTGCGGTTAGAGATCGAACCCCATTTCTGTGTATCCACTTTTGTCATCGTAGCTATCGCACCAGGTGAGTCATAGCCCCACTTTTACTCTTTATACTTGTTTTAACTCTTTGGGGGAGATACATGCTCAACTACTTGCTTACTAGTATAAATACTCAAAACCTACTTTCTTGATACTCAAAACATTTATACTTGATTGTTTTATACTTGATTTCATACATACGTGATTGTGCTATACTTAACTGTGTTATACTAAACTGTGATTGTGTATTCTTGAGCAACTGAGACTTCCAATGGCCCCAGATTAAGTTGCTGGGCACAACCATTGAGACATACATACTGAGACTTCCAATGGCCCCAGATTAAGTTGCTGGACACAACCATTGAGACATACATACAAATGTGAGGTCTTCGAAGATGAAGTGTAGACTCACGACTAATTGCTTAACTGTTGTGATGAACTTATATATGTTTTACTCATACTATATATTGTAGCAGTGGGTTGTAAACACACAGGTTACAAGGCTCTTATGGCGGGACTTGTAACTGAGTGGATTTACGATGCCTTTGCTGGGAAACCTTCATACATATGCATTACATTATTTTTCAACAAACTCTATGAACTCACCAACCTCGTGTTGACACTTTAGCATGTATTTTCAGGTTTTAACCTATGGCACGCTACTGGAGGTTTTGGCAGGGCATGGCATGGTCATAGAAGACTCTGATTATTTATATGGGGACCGTTTTTAAATTATTTTAAGGGCCTACTTCCGCACTACTTTTAACGATGTAAATTCAATATTTTTGATTAAACTATTTTATTTTAAATAAGTAAAGTGAAAACCATTTTTGAACTTGTGTTGTAATACCAATTGAGTTACACCCCAGCTACACGTATGCTTCCGCTGGACCCGATTTTGGGGGTGTGACAAAAGTGTTCAGCCTTCTTCTCCTCAAGATACCTTACCCCCCAGGTAAGGTTAGCCCTGAACTGATGAAGTTCACCCCGCGCATGCTGCAGCTCACATATCATGGTCAATTTTTCATCTGTGACCTTGTCTGCGTGTGCCTTGGCAGATTCTGCCTCCGCTTGCGCCTCAGCTAGCTACGCACGGAGAAGAGCAATCTCCTCATCCTTCTGAGCAATAGTGCTGATCTCCCCTATGTATCGCATCTTCAGCTGAGCGACAAGCTCAGTTTGGCGCTCAGCAGCAGCAGCCAACTCCACCAACAGTTGCTGCGCAGATACGTCCTCAGCCACCTTCACTCCCTCCTCCACGTTTTCATTCTGAGGAGAGACCACACTCTCCACAAATGCCGCATCATCCTTCGCAGCATGGTCACTACAATGAATAAGGAAGCAAGTCAGCGCATATTACGACAAGTAATAATACATATATAAAGAATAAGGAGGAATGTGGAATATCACTTACAGAAGCGGAGAAGCCTTTGCAGTCTCCTTCTCTGCGCCAGTAGCGGATGTATCATCCTCCGCAGACGCCTCCTCTTGGAAGTACCAGGGGCATCATCCTCTCCCTTGCGCTTCAGATTCTGCGCTACCACCTGAGGCTCTACCACGCTGTCAAAAGATTCAGCTTGCAACTTCTCCACATCTGCAGACTCCATAGTAGGAGCCACGCTCTGTACTGGCATCACAAGAAGAGGGGGCGAATCTTCATGCCCAGCTGGCCCCAACACAGTCAGATGCCCAGCAGTCGCATCCAAGAGCGGTTGCTCGTTCTCCCTCAGAGGGCGCACACCAACGGTCACCTGTTTCGGCTTCTCAAGCTTCACCACGACAAACAAATCCATCTCTGCGCAGCACATAAACAAATAGCAAAACACAGGTTAGTTATTAAAAGTGCGCATATAGAAAAACTTACATTATTTGAAGCGAACAATAAAAAGGGATGAACACCCACCCCGGCCTTCCTCATCAATGAAGGTTGGCACCTCGTCAGCACCATGGAAATAGTTGCGACTCAACCCCATGTGCACCAAAAACTCCCCAGGGTAAGGGTTAATGGGGATGCGGTTGGCATCAATAGTCTGCGCATCTGCCAAGCTATACGAACCGGGTGCGGGGCGCCCATCCCTCGGCAGAGTCTCTTGAGTATAAAACTCAAAAGGTGAAGGAAACACCACGTCATCCACCCAGAAAAAATATTCCCTCCAATGCCTCAAGGAATCTACCTTATCGGTATAACACTGAAGGCTCCCCGTGCGCTTCGCAAAGGATACCCATCCATGCGACCACGTTGTGTGGTAAAACGTACGGAATAGGTCGACGGTCGGGTTTATTGCAAGTAAACGACAGTTTACTTCAAAGTTTGATATCTTCGCCGCACCTATACAGTGCAGCTGAGAGATGTGAAGGTGATAGAAATTGAGCACGTTGCTAAAAAATATCGATATTGGTACGCGATAGTTAGCGTACTCAAAAAAGCGCGTGTATAACCCTATCTTCCTTTCGGGGAAATCGGCAATACACGCATCGACGTCCGAGGCCTCTGGATGCACATCCAGAGGAATAAAGTAATCAGATGAAAACTGACGCACGTCATCCTCATCCATCGCAGAGCGAAACTCCTCTAACTGAGCAACCATTTTTACAGTATAACAAGATCTACTAAGATGTGCACGCGCAATTACCTAATGCAACAGTTGATTTCTTTGAAAAACGCTTTGAAGAAATGTAAAATGGTGAATTTATGTTTTTTACTGTGTGTTTTTTGGTAAAAGGGAGGCGGTTTTATATAGGGTTACCAAAACCCTAGGATGAGAGCCACGTGGATTCCACTCGTAAAAACGTGTGGCTAGAATACGAAAGGTACATGCACTTTTTCCCGTTTTCCAAGGAGTACGTGGACGCACTCCCCATTTCCCGAGGCAGTTTTTTGAAATATCTTGGACTAGATACATAGTTCTTCATATTGGGCGGCAAATTTCTAAATTTGTCCTGCCACGTTTACCGCTGTTCTCACTAGTCTAGCATCAGGGGCTACGAGCCGCGCACACTAGACTGGGAGGACATGATGACATATAGTCTATATTTGGGCCACGAGCCCAAATGATAAACATCACTAAGGCCCAAAACCACCATGAGTGGGCTATTATAACTTGGGCCGCATTGATAATGGGATTGGGCTCACGTAGACCCAAGCCAAACCAAATTATCCGGGCATAGATAAGGATCTTCTATTTACGGAATAGATCCTTAACCCGGATAAGCACCACGTGTGCGAAGAGTAAGGAGCAAGAAACCTACGAGGATTCTGCACCTATATAAGGAATGACATAACTCTCATTAAGTGTACGATTCACAAACCTAAACTCTTTACGAGAACCCTAAAACCGATTACTTACTCTCACGCCGGAGGATAATCGTGGGAGACAATCCCACGATAAGCCTAACGGTGTTTGTTTACTTTCTTAGTGTGCAGGTTTCAAGCATTAAGAGCGAATTGATACGAGAGCAAGAGCCCAAACTAGGAATGCCCAACTTTTGTATCAACAAACATATAATTAAAACATTAGAAAACCATATAATATTGACTTAATTCATAGTACACTTTAATAGGTTTAAATACATCACAATAATCCTCTAATGTTCAATCGATCATCCATTAAAGCAAAAGAATATAAGGGCTTGTTTACTTTTACTATTTTTGTTACGTGATAACTTAATCTTTCTTCTCTTTTTCCCTTTTAAGGAATTATCATTAGTATATATGGGTATTGAAAAGGCTGATATGGTATACAATATCATCGGATTTCTTCAAAAATGTTTTACCAGTGAATATTCTTAAATGTTTTGGGTTATATAATCCCGTGACGCCCCGTTGGGTTCCTTTTGCACCATCCACGATCAATGATCTCTTGCCTCTTTCGGATGATGATGTGGAATCTGAAGTGGAATTTGCTATCTCAAATGTGAGTGACCTTTACTAGTGTTCATACATAAATGATTGGTTCAACAGTTTGTATGCATGCAATTCTCTAATGAATTATGTTTTATGATGAGTTCGTTCTGACATTATTGCGACAGGTAGATGAGACTCCATCAATAACACCACTATAAATCAGCAACATTAGTACTGTGATGATATTATTCATTACATTGATTTATAAACAACTGCTAGGCTTAACCTTGTTGATACTAACAAGGTTTACGTTTGGCCACGCATCGCGACTTACGTGAACAAATTCTTGTGTATGTTTTTAATGAATAAGATATCGTATGAATTTATAATTTAGTTAAACTTATTTTTGTATATTGCTGTATACATACGATATTGTATTTCCTCATTTTTTAGTCTGTTAATTTAGGTACATATTATATGTAATTTGGACAACTTAAAGTGCGAGTGATTTAATATAAAGTTGGTAATTTTGCTCAAAAAATTATGTATCGGTGGGTGAAATTTTTATTATTATTATTTTTAATAAGTTTGATTTGAGGCATGAGTATTGCTTTCACCTTTTTCCGGCCAACATCCGGGTTAAAGCAAAACAAAAAAGAAAAATAATAATTGGTATGTTTGAAAAGAAAATTTATGTAGCTCTGTTAAGTTACCAAATAAAAAGATCCCATTGTGGGCGATTAACGATGACACTGGCCAATCATATTGATCCTGTTACGTCTTCTTCGTTTCCGCAACAATAATTTAACAAATCTCAGCTGGAAGGATTTTTGGTTTCATCATTTTCATACACTTTTTTTTTCAAGGGTTGCGTTTTTGTGAAACCAATTTGGTTTGGTTTATGCTGTTGCTGTTTTCATTCTTCAAAACAGTTGTAGGGTTTCATTGGCTTCTCTGGTCTGTTTTCAGGTTTCGCTTGGCTGCTGGTTTGTTGGTTCGATCTATTGTTCGTTGGTTTTTTTAAGGTTTCGCTTGATCAGTGTTGGATTGTACTGCGTTCTTTCTTGGTGTTTTGCTCCAATAGGCATTTTCGTTGGCCTGTTGGTGTTTAGTTCTTGTCATTAACGTCGGTTAGTGGGGGTGGTTGGTTCTTGGCATTAACACTATTTGGTTGGAGTTTGGTTGGTCAGACGTTTTTGCTTGTTGTTTAAGCTGTCTAGTTTGGTTTGGTTGGTCACGCGTTTTGCTCATATGTTGACGCTGCCCTTTTTTGGAGTATAAGTTTTTTTTCCAGCGTTTTACTAATAGTTTACATATATCTAGGTTGGATTTGTTATAAGAGCACTAATATCATTGTTTATTTTAGCGTTTAATATCAAGAGTTTATGCGGTTTTGTTGGTCAGCACAAATATAAAGGTTTTCTTTAGATTGTGGTGGTGCTTTGGTACTATTTATGATCGGTTTGCTATGACATTTGTGTGGTTTCATTGCCCTTTTGTGGGTCTTTTTAATGCGCTAGCTATCACAAAACATTCTCTAGCTTCTAATCTTATTGTTTTCGAGTCGGCTGACGTTACGTTTAAACGTATGGGCCTTTGGTTATGCGGGGTTTGTTTTAAGACGCATACTCTTCGTTCTAAGTGTCGGCATAGCAATGATTCTAATTTTGTGCCACTCCTGATTGTGGTGATGGTGTTGTTAGGTTGTGATGTATGACCTCACCAAACCAAAACTTTCTTCTTTCTATAACTTGCCTATGTTGAGGATTTGGTATCAGACGAGTATGGTGGTTTCGATTTGCCTATCCTTAACAGTTTAATTTCTAAGGGGTTGTGTACTGTCAAATCGATCCCTCCTAAATGTCGTTTGGGGTACTCTAGGATATTGAAATGAGCTCTTGATAAAGTGATATGCACACCTGATGACATTTCTTGTTGGGTTAGTTATTAGTCTTGACTCTTTGTCTCCTTAAAACCTTTTGGCCGAGGAGTAATCTCAAGTGTAGGTGTGCTTTAAGCGTCAACTTAGGAAAAGTATATTGCTAATACCATTCGATCTTGGGGTATGCCTGGTGGTAGTTTGCAGCTTGTGGGAAAGGCTTTGGCTACCCCCCCCCCCCCCCCCTCTTTTCATGGTCTAATATTGGTAAAGAAAACTTAAACTTGGTGAGCGAAATGTCAAGCAATGTAAGAGAAAGATTTGTGATTGCCATTTTATGGTATGAAGTTTTAGAATAGGGCACTTTTATTTTGGGGACAAAAGTCAATAAGTATGGATGTTATTATCCTAATAATGGCCTAGTTTTAATTTTAGAAACACCAAATACACCTTTTTTTTTCTTTTGTAGAAACTTATTTCGGAAGAAAACGTGTATTAATTTTGATAACATATTTATGTTTATGTTAATTTTGATAGATAAATACGGATAAAGACATCAACATTATAGATTCCATATATTTTGAAGATTTCATATGTATCTTACATCAAATTTTTTAAAAATTTGATACTATTTACATGATGAGAAAAATACACCGTTGGTCTATGAACTTTCCCAAAAACATCGCCTGGGCCCTAAACAAGGGAAAATCGTCGCCAGGAGTCCAAAACCCAACTTTTTGAGGCCGAATGCGTCCCTTGACCCGTTTAGTCTCGGTCAACGCACGTTTTGTGTTATATTAGAGGGGTATAATAGTCCTTTCACGATTTAACTATACATCTAAACCGTAGTTAAGCCAACAAACGTTAGGGATGAATCAAGAACTTGACTTTGCAAGTTGACTGTATCTTCCTTGATACGCTTATTAATTTTGCACGTGAACCAATAAACCCACCCACCAAACCCCTATATGGCTATACCCACCATAATTACACAAACCCTTATGAAAAACCAAATCAAAACTCAAAAAACCTGATTTACTGAAAATAAAAATCGAAATCCAAACTCTAATTTCCCATAACTCACTAAACCAAATTAAATTCCAACAATACCATGTCTTTTGGACGTAATGTTATTGCTACCATGCCGAATTATATTAGTAAAATGCCGGATAACGTGATCACTAATATTATGAATTGTTTGCAACTAAAAGATGTGGTGAGGACCGATAGTTTAGCGAAAAACTGGAGGTTTAAGTGGACGATGCTCACCGCTGTCATAGTTGATGACTTTTTTTTTTTTTTTTTTTTTTTTTTAAACAATTAAGTTTGATGGGAAGCATGTTACTAGACTGCTACTTCGGCTCAAAGGTCCTGTAAGAAGGTTTTTGTTTTCCGTAGAGCCCAAAACTCTGTTTGGACAAGATGACTTCAATTATGAAGAGATTCATGATTTGTTGTTGTTATTGGCTCAGCAAGGAATTGAGGAGCTCATTATTCGAAACTGGTATAGTCAGTGGCGGAGCCAGAAAATACTATCACAGGGGGCAATGTGTAAACTTCTTTTTTAGTGTAGCTTGAAACAAGTCGGGTCGAGCCAGGATTTGGTTTTTTTAATAAGTCGAATCAGGTTCGATTAATGAGATTAAAAAAATGCTTTACTACGATGCTTTTAACACTCCTTATAATCTTATCATTGTTAGTTTTTCTTTTTTCTTGAGACCTATTCTTTTCAATTGTCTTGTTAAGAATGTGATCGACAATTATTATGTATCTTGTACTACTTGTTTGGTTCTATCAATATATGTCGTTTTTCTAAAAAAATGCTCCGTATAATCTAAAGAAGAACTAAGATCAATCAATTTCATTAAACTGATACTGTTTCATCAAATCATACGTATATACAAATTTATTAAATGATGGTTAAACAAAACCAGTTTCCATACATATATGTGATCAAAAACCATAAAAAATCATGCTTACTAAAATCCAGCTTCCACACATATATTCAAATTTATTACTACGTATATACAAAAAAAATTAATGATACTAAATTAATAGTATATTACGTAATAATTATATCTACAATTTCACATAACAAAAAGTACATCACGTGAGAGGCCTACCCCACCACAAGTTTGCTTTATGTCTTTCTCCCTCCCCAATCACTTATTCGTCTTTCACGTATCAACTTCTACTCCATTGTTTCCGATGAACAAAACAACCGGAAAACATTCGAAATTAAGGACCACTCTAGTTGTTGGTCACTGAGAGTGTCGAGGGCACTTGGATTATTTGCCTGAGGGCACTGGTCCTTTTATTTACCAATTTGAACTTTTTTCTAATGTCTCATGGGTATCCCACAATAGCTTGGTTGGGGGCAACGCCCCCTACTATCATACATGTGGCTCCGCCCCTGGGTATAGTGAACCAGTTACCTTGCCAACCCAATTGTACCGTCGCATAGAGTTGAAACATCTGGAACTTTATTGGTTTACTTTTCCTAGTTTGGTATCTTTTATGGGTTTTCCAAATCTCTTGAGCTTAGAATTGTTATCTTTCAATTTTCATAACGGTACAATTTGGGTGTTTATTGCTGGTTGTCCCTTAGTTGAGTCTCTAAAAATAAATCGTACTGGTACAAACGAGATGAGACTATCGGATATTGCACATTTAGGGAATATGAAGAAGTTGAATTTGTCATTTGGTGTTTGGAACCATCCCACGAAAATCACAACTTACAATGTCTTTCAGCTGAGAACTCTTCCCAAACTTGAGTCGCTTATACTGGATTTTCAGGAGTGCAAGGTAAGACCAATTTCAGTTTCACACTTCAAATTACATAATTCTAAAGTAATGTCTACATTTGTAGTTTTTGGCATAAGGTAGCTCCTGGAAGAATGTCCCTGTGGTATTTGTATCCCTCAAGACTCTAAATCTATCAGGAGTCGACTTTGGGAACAATGCAATTGTATTATTCATCATTCAAATGATTTGTGGAGCTCCAAAATTACAAATGCTAGAAACCATAGTAAGTGGAATGCATATGTATCAAATACATCATCTTAAATTGCCATTGTTGTGCATCTCAATACTATCTCAATTTGCAGGCTTCATTGGAAAATGATCTACCTTGGAAATTTATTCATTAGATTCAGGCAGGTACAGAATGAGGTTGGGCCAGCTCGAGAGCGTGGTGTTTAGATATTTTCCTATGTCATTGAATGAATTAACAATAATAAAATTCATACTTGCGTGTTCCCCCTTGCCGAATATACTTTATATCAAGCTTAGAAATTCGAGTCATGATGACTCTGAAAATGTGAGGATGAATTGGGAGTTGGCTAGGGAGCTGTTGAAACTACACCGAGCTTCCTCGACAGCCGTTGTATAATTCTTCTAGTGTTTGTTGTTTATGTATGGGTTGAATACCCTAAGACAATTAACTTCGTATTTTGTTGTTTGGAATTTGTTCATATAGTTTCATTACTTTAGGTTGTAAAAACAATGCTTAATTTAGGTTGTGCATATGTTGGTTTCCAAATTGTGCTAAACGGTGTTTGTCTGAGTTTTGAAATAGTTAAGGTATCTTATGGATTTGGGTGTTTGACTTTAGAAAGTCAAACTTCCATATAACATTTTGAATTGGCATTAGAAAGTCATAGTTGATAATACCATTTACATTTGAGTCTAGAAAGCAACACTGCAATCCATGACTCAAATGGTAAATGACATTTTTTATTTGAACTTTAACTTTATAAAGTCAGAATTCCAAATCCATAAGTCAAGTGGTGGTCCATGATTTGCAACAATCACCCAAACTGCTAGTGATATCAGTAACAACAAAATTTGCAAAACCCAATTTAACCAACAAAAACTTGTACCATTGAATGTGTGAGTAAGGATTTAACGGGGTGTGATTAATTATTAAATGTCAAATTTAGGGACCAAATGTGAACACTCACTTAATAATGGGCGGGATTTTTTAGTATGACAACGGCAACATAGACAAATTGATGGACCAACTGTGAAAAAATATTAATTATTAAAACCCTTGACCGTCTCTTCCCTAAGACACTACTTACTTTTGTGCGTTAACAAATAAACCAATTCCACCGCCTTTTCCTCACACATATCCAAATGGAAGATTTCCCAATGTTGAATGAACTTATGGAAGTGGCTGATTCTTCACACTTAAATGTTTGAATGGGAATGTGTTTGGGCAAGAGGCTGCTGAATAAGGGTTTTTTAAAAACCTAATTCATGCCTGTATTGATCATTTAAAGAGGCTGATTCCCAAGTGTAGGGAGCTAATTGAGGAGAATGAAGCTTTGGGAGAGCATTGTGTGGCGCATTCCAGTATGGTTGCACTTAGAGAAACCCAGGCCAAAGCACATCGACCAACTTGCTCGTTTGATAAAGATTTATGGGGAAGCTGATGAAGGTATTCGTAAGAAGGAAGGTTATGTTGCTGCCATGGCTAAATATAATTAGTCACTTTTGGGTATTTGATGGGGGGGGGGGGTAGGTAAATGGGGTATTTTGGTACCTTGTTTTCCATGTTTAGGTTGTTAACAAGGTTATGTAAATGTATGTTTTGTATGGTTGATAATGAAGGGTTGTTATACTTCCTGATGTTATTGTAATGTACTGTAACTATGATGCAATATAAATCTATGTTTTAGCAGTTCCACTTGTGATATTTGGTGTACTGTCTATATCAGCAAAAAATTCTATGTATGCATTTGTAGCTTTAATTTTTGGTGTTTATATTTTATGCGTTTGCTAAATTACATTTGCATTTATGGGTAGTGTTTGGAATAACCCAATTTGACTTATAAAGTCAGCAAATACCAAACAAGTGTTACTAATAATCCATTTGAAATAACCCATTTAAGGAGTTGTTTGGAATAACCCATTTTTTGACTTATAAAGTCAACACAGACAAAAAAATTAGTAAAAAATTGTATAGTTTTAATCAATTAAAAAAATCCTATGTATGCATTTGCAGCTTTAATTTTTGGTGTTTACATTTTATGAGTTTGCAATTGCATATTCAGTTTCGGGGGACTGTTTGGAATAACCCACTTTGACTTAAAAAGTCAACACATACAAACAAGTGTTACTAATAATCCGTTTGAAATACCTAAAATTATGCACTTACATTGCATCAAACTTTCAAAACATTGTCTATGGACGAACCCATATGGTTTCAAACTTATACAAATAGTTACAAAACATTATCTAAGCATTCGTCAAGTTTTTTTTCTGCCCACCATACATACAGGTTACTAGGAACAAACCCATATGGTTTATCTGAATCAGATACTACAAAAGCTGTTTATTAAAGAACATTCATCCAAGTTACAAACAACCATCACCAAAAATCAAACTTTAAAAGTCTCTGTGACCTGTTGTTTCATCACTTAGAAAGAAACGAACCATTGAACCTTGAACAAACCCTGCTTCCGCCCTCAACTCCCTGAAACTAGCTGATGAAACAATTGCCACTTTCCTCCTCACCTTCCCTTGACCAACTTGCATAGTTCTCTCAAGCACTTTAAACACTTTCTCTATCCTTTGATGCATCACAACAGTGATAGAGAACCTATACAAGTTTTACTTCTTGACAAGTGTTGATGGTATAACCTATTACAAAATGTGAAAAAGTAAGCATAAGTGTTTTTAGAGTGATTCTATCAGACATTATAATCTGTCAATCATCCTATCAGACTCACAATATCTCATAAAAAATTGACAGCTACACATCTTAATAAGAAACTCTGTCACTACTGCTTCCCAAACAGGCCAAATACACAGAACAAAATATTGGACCACATCAACCATGCATAAAGGAAGTATAGCAAAGTTTGGAATACACTTACAGGTCGCCCATCTTTCCAGAAGCATGCAGTCAGCTTTCTGTAGAATGCCCTTTCTTCTTGGTCATGGACAGTGTGAAACGTCCAATTACACATCCAGTTCATATGACGGGCTTCAAAATCTGAACTTAATAATACATAATTAGTTACAGATAAGCCAAAATGTTACACTTATATTATATAATCCATGTAGTTAAAGTTAATCAAGATAAACATACCGTAGTCATGTGCTTGGTGACATAAGGCATTCATGACTATGTTGGTGGTGTATGTCTCCACTGTTGTGACAGATCCTCCATCACGTTCAAACAACATGACATTATATTCTTCCTTAAGGACAACCTGAGTAAACACCATCCATTGGCCAGGTTTCATATTCAAGTCTTGGACAAGCCTCTCCCAACCACACCCAAACAGGAAGGAGTGGACATATCGATCATATAGATATTCACTTTCAACTTCCACAGTGTATTCAGTCGTGTTAGTGGTATCCACGAGATGCTCAGTAGGGGTTGGACCATTCAGATACTTCATAAAATCTTCCGGCAACCACTGCATACTCAGAGATGTCTCTATCACTGGCACTAAACATCTCCAAAACTGAGCACTCTCGGGTTCATAATAATGAAACTTCTCCCGATACTCACTGTAGCAACTTACAGAAAACATGTAACAATTCGCATTTTCAGATTAATTTCTATTCCCGAAAATTTTATTATTCATTTTCACTATTCACTTTTCCGAAATTTGATTTTTATTTCATATTCTCGAGTGATAAATCATTTCCATAGCAAATTAAAAGTTTGACACTCATCAGATCATTTTCGCGAAAGTTATTAAGGAATTACACGTTTTAGGGTAAAACGTCATTCAAAAATTCTATGCACGACGAAACTCGACTGCGTTAATTTTCCCCGTATCAGAAAAATGTTTGATACACTCATGTTTTATTTGAGAATAAATCATGACTGAGAAAAACATGACCAAATAAACCTTGGCTGTGAAAAACAGGAATTTTCATTTTTAAGCATTTTTACTCAGCCGTAACCTTAGCCTATACCTGCACCGCATTTCTAAGACGATTTGAGTTTTCACATTTTTGGAGAAAGTCAACATATTTTTCCCTCCTCCTTTGACCAAAAATCATTTCCTTGATTTTTATAAATCATTCCTTGATTTTTTAGGCTTACGGTTTTAAGTTTAAAGACATTAAATACCAACCGACACTAGACTGAGCCCATCCAAGACATTATAAGTCATTTTAAGTCATTATTATCCTATTAGAAAAGTTACATTTTACTTTTCTCAATTTTACGCAACTTTCGTACGTTTTACGTATTACGCGTTTTAGACCCGTGTTTCCAGTTTTAGCAGGGTTTTAGCACCCCAATAGAACCTACCACTCATTTTATATATTATTATGGAGTATATTGACAAGTTTAATCATTCTTCCAAGTTTCGTATTTTTACGATACCCGGTTTTACGTTTCGTGACTTAACAACTTACGATTAACAATTTACGGAGTCAAAATTAGCTACATAAGTAGGATAATACCATCAAAAGCCAACACTTCCTCCCCAAGTATTGTGAACCGACTTAGGGGGGGGGGGGAGTCATCCCATATTTGGCTTGATCTCATGCTAGGAGGCCTTAGATTGCATGCATGTGTACAACTTGGTTTCCAAGGTTTGACAAGTCAATGAAACTAACCTCCTCAAGACCCTATAAAAGCCCCCCTCCCCTCCTTTGTACGTCCCATATTACACACCAAAACACTTTCACACTTAGCTAATTCACTCCTAGTTTTATGCAAGATACAAGTGCTTCAACAACATTGAAACCCTAGCTTGGTTTTAGGTAATCAAACTACTTCCAAACCCTAGAAACTTTGGTGACTTCTCTTGAGTTTGAATTTACTCAAGTCACCTCAACTTTCATCATCTCTCTTTCAAGAATACAAGGGTAGAAAGATTGCTTGAAGTGAAGTAGGGTGAAGCTTAAGTCTATCAAAGTCCGTACCTTACTAGTTACTTACCTTTCTTTTAGAAAGCCTCAAGTTGTAAGCAAAGCCCTAACATACTTTCTTGCTAAATATCATTTTCATGCTATTTATATTTCATTCTTACTATATATTGTCTTGTTATTATGTTCATGATATATAAAAATTGGTAAAACAAGTTAAGATATATATATATATATATATATGTTAACTTATGATATTTAAACAAGTAAACTAGTGACTTTTATGGAGAACCATGACCAAAATAGTATAACTATGATATTTAAAACTTACCTACTGTTAAAGAGGACTTAACAAGGAAAACATAGCAATTTGAATCACCCAAAACGAGTACCCGAGTCAAAAGTTATGACCATTTGAAATTACCAAAACTTTGCGGCAAATCTGCCAAATGTTTCTGTGACAGAACATAAAACACACAAAAAGAGGCCCTTCTGCTCCGTTTCATGAAAAAGTTAAAGCACGAAAGTTGTCCGGAATCACGTTTTCTTCAAAAACTCAGGAGCACGTCTCCAGAAAACCAATAACGAATGAGATTTTCTTCAGTTTCTTAACAGCTATTTTATATATAAAAGTCACTATATAAATTGTTATTGTTTAAAAAGACCAAGAGGTCTAATGACCTAAAGCCAAGACCACAACCATGGCTAAAGCCAAGGTTGAGTCTCAAGACCATGGAAAAATGACCAAGGTCACGATGAAGCCATGACTAAATGACCATATAAACTTACTTAGGCAAAAACATGAGCTAAAGAGTTGACGATAACTTAAACATACAATTTGGATCTACTTCATCTAAAGAACCATGAGATCTTACAAGTAATTGTCATACAAGACTTAAGAAACTTACCCTAATAACAATCTTCATGTAAAAGTAAACTTTCCTAAGTTTATTCAAGTATTGGACATGAACTTTTCGAATCAAAACTTATATATATGTTATCAAATACTACAATAGTAGGGAGCCTCATGTGAGGAGTTCATTAAGTAAGCCGTCGAGATGAGTTGTCGATTTATGAATTAAAGTGTCCTGGCTCCTCGAACGTTTACTCCATGACTTCTGAATTATGTCGGCCCGAACGGTAGTAAGAGATATACAACCTAAACATGTTTCATAAACCATTTATATTCAAAGACTTACACTATATACTAAAGTACTACATCATGAACATTATGCAAGACATATATAGGCAATTCTTCATATTCTTAGACGTTACTCCAAACCTAAGTCGCAACGTTCTATTATAGGCTGCTCTTAGAGACTTTCGCGATTCGACTACCACTATCACTTCTCATTACATAAGCTTAAGGTGAGTCATAGCCCCTACTCTTTTCATACGTGTTTTAACTCTTTGGGGGAGATACATGCTCAACTACTTGCTTACTTGTACAAATACTCAAAACATTTAAACTTGATTGTATTATACTTGATTGCATACATACATGACTGTGTTATACTTAATTGCGTTATTCTATTTAGTGGCTAGTAGTTATACTTTGGGAAATGGCACCCAGTAATCTTTTATACTTTGGGAAATGGCACCCAGTAATCTCATAACTTTGGGAAATGGCACCCAGTAACCTCATAACTTTGGGAAATGGCACCCAGTAGTCTTTAATCTTTGAGCATTGGCATGTACACATATCGTATACTCATATGTCTTAATCATAATATATATTAGCAGTGGGTTGTGAACACACAGGTTACAAGTCTCTTATGGCGGGACTTGCAACTGAGTGGATTTACGATGCCTTTGCTGTGTGATCTTTTTCTATAGGCTTTATTTGTTAAACAAACTCTATGAACTCACCAACCATTGTGTTGATACTTTAGCATGTTTATCTCAGGTCTGTAAGGTGATAGCTGTTGCATGGAGCATAGAGTCGCTTGGCATGTTTTGAAGACTTATGCTTTTAGCTTTACCATTCGATATGTCTTAAAACTCTTATGTATTGTATTATGGAACTCAAGTTTGTAACTCGGAATTTATTAAGCGAATGGTAACTTTTCAAAACGTCTCATTTAGAGGTCGTTTTCTATACCTTGTACTTTGTATTATGAAGTAGCACCCCTATGACACAGTCTTCCGCTGCGATATTTTGGGGGTGTTACAGATTGGTACCAGAGCCTTGGTTATAGAGAACTAGGTTGCATATACTACCTAGACTATAACTGCTATAAACATTAAGACTCTCCTCTTTATTTTGCCTTACACACACTTCATGCGCATATGCTTATTGCTAATTGTTTGTTTAGGAGAAACCCCAGACAATAGTCAAGTCATCAAAAATTTAGAGCTAAGTAATAATTATTTATTTAACTTAATCTTGTGACAGTTCTTGTTTGATAAGACATAAGATTAAGTTAAATAAAGGTTATTAGTTTCCTGTAGAGATTTGATGATTCGCCTTATACTTACTTTATATGATTCTAATACCTAGAAGTGATTCATATGTCCTAGTACGACACTCAAACCTTTCTACAAGCGCGACTAGTCCTTTTCGTCATATCACCTACTCTAGATACCCACACTACGTTACCCTTTCACAACCTAAGAGCAGATGATAGAAAGTCTACCCAATTATGTAGTATCAATTGTTGAGATATGTGTGCCTGGTAATATGTATACGTGTGAAAGGAAGCAATTATAATTATGGTGGCCAACATAATTATAAATGCTTCATGACTCACATAGACATATGTGACCATGCTTACATTAATCAACGAGTGACTCAAATTGACAAGATTTAAGACTAAGTAGTCTAGGAATATCACCTCATATCTGACGTCGACAAAATGTCCCTCCTTGTAGATATCATGGCACCAAAGAGAGTAACTCGTAGCACTAGCCGAGGTGGTGCAACACCAAGGGGTGGAAGAACTGGTGGACGTGGAGGTAGAGGAGCTGCTCACGACACTAGTAACCCTAGTAATGAGAGTGGAAGAACTGGTGGACGTGGAGGTAGAGGAGATGCTCACGACACTAGTAACCCTAGTAACGATGGTGGAAATCCATATGTCTCCACCATTATTGCCCAAAAACTACAAAACCTACTTCCCACTATAGTCACACAAGTTGGCAATCACATGAACAATTCGGGAAACCACAGAAGCATAAATGACGCTACAAATGATGGAGGAAGGAATGGTAATAACAACAACAACAACAACAACAACAACCATAGGACTGGATGTACGTATAAGGAATTTACGTCATGCAAGCCAATTGAGTTTAATGGTAAAGGAGATGCGTTGGCATATACACGATGGGTCGAGAAGATGGAGTCAGTAATCGACATCAGTAACTGTGCAATCCACCAGAGAGTGAAATATTCTGCATGCTTGCTATCAGAGAAGGCATTGACATGGTGGAACATGCAGATTCAAGCAAGGAGTAGAGAAGCAGCTGTAGGCATGACATGGGACGACTTTAAGGGACTACTGAAGGAAGAGTACTGCCCGGTTAATGAAATGCAAAAACTAGAGGACGAGTTTTGGCATCACTCTATGGTAGGGGCTGGTCATGCAACCTACACAGATCGGTTTCATGAACTAGCTAAACTAGTTCCTCATCTGGTTACCCCTGAATCCAAAATGATTGAGAGGTACATCTATGGCCTTGTTCCTGAGATCCGTGGGACAGTGAAAACAACCGAACCTCCCACAATTCAAAGTACAATATTGAGAGCAGGGACCCTAACAGATGAGATGGTTAGGAATGGAACTTTGAAGATTAGTGATAAAAGGAAGTGAGCAGGTGAATCGAGCGAGCAAATGGGTACAATGGTTGATAATAAGAGAGCAAGAGGATTTGCGGCAACAGTTTATGATCAGAAAAAGTATGAAGGTCCACATCCTAAGTGTAATAAATGTACTTATCATCATCAGAGGTCTGAGCCCTGTCGAATGTGTACTAATTGCAATCAGAAGAGCCATTTTACAAATCAGTGTAAAGCAACGGCAAGGTAAGTAACACCGGTGAATGCGGGCAATATAAGAAACAACCAAAAGACATGCTATGAGTACAACAGCCCAAACAACTTCCGAGATACTTGTCCTAAGTTAAATAGGGCACAGAGACAAGTGCTGGATAACCCGACTCTAGCCGTAATTCTTGAAGAAAATAACCCAAACCATGGATACAATGTTAGTCCACCTCGGGGTCGAGCATACTATTTGGGTACTAAGGAAGCCCGCAATGCGTAACGGGTACGTACCTTATCCTACCATATTATTCTATTCTAGTTCAAAATCTAGATTTATAATGTCGCTATTAAGATAAGAGACCTAGACACACTAAACTTCGGGACGAAGTTTCCTTAAGGGGTAGAGACTGTAACAATTCACATTTTCAGATTAATTTCTATTCCCGAAAATTTTACTATTCATTTTTACTATTCACTTTTACTATTCACTTTCCAAAATTTGATTTTTATTTCATATTCTCGAGTGATAAATCATTTCCATAGCAAATTAAAAGTTTGACACTCATCAGATCATTTTCGCGAAAGTTATTAAGGAATTACACGTTTTAGGGTAAAACGTCATTCAAAAATTCTACGCACAACGAAACTCGACCGCGTTAATTTTCCCCGTATAAGAAAAATGTTTAATACACTCATGATTTATTTGAGAATAAATCATGACTGAGAAAAACATGACCAAATAAATCTCGGCCGTGAAAAACAGGAATTTTCGTTTTTAAGCATTTTTACTCAGCCGTAACCTTAGCCTATACCTGCACCGTGTTTCTAATACGATTTGAGTTTTCACATTTTTGGAGAAAGTCAAAATATTTTTCCCTCCTCCTTTGACCAAAAATCATTTCCTTGATTTTTATAAATCATTCCTTGATTTTTTAGGCTTACGGTTTTAAGTTTAAAGACATAAAATACCAACCGACACTAGACTGAGCCCAGCCTAGATATTATAAGTCATTTTAAGTCATTATTATCCTATTAGAAAAGTTACATTTTACTTTTCTCAATTTTACGCAACTTTCGTACGTTTTACGTATTACGCGTTTTAGACCCGTGTTTCCAGTTTTAGCAGGGTTTTAGCACCCCAATAGAACCTACCACTCATTTTATATTTTATTATGGAGTATATTGATAAGTTTAATCATTCTTCCAAGTTTCGTATTTTTACGATACCCGGTTTTACGTTTCGTGACTTAACAACTTACGGTTAACAATTTACGGAGTCAAAACTAGCTACATAAGTAGGATAATACCATCAAAAGCCAACACTTCCTCCCCAAGTATTGTGAACCGACTTAGGGGGGGAGTCATCCCATATATGGCTTGATCTCATGCTAGGAGGCCTTAGATTGCATGCATGTGTACAACTTGGTCTCCAAGGTTTGACAAGTCAATGAAACTAACCTCCTCAAGACCCTATAAAAGCCCCCCTCCCCTCCTTTGTACGTCCCATATCACACACCAAAACACTTTCACACTTAGCTAATTCACTCCTAGTTTTATGCAAGATACAAGTGCTTCAACAACATAGAAACCCTAGCTTGGTTTTAGGTAATCAAACTACTTCCAAACCCTAGAAACTTTGGTGATTTCTCTTGAGTTTGAATCTACTCAAGTCACCTCAACTTTCATCATCTCTCTTTCAAGAATACAAGGGTAGAAAGATTGCTTGAAGTGAAGTAGGGTGAAGCTTAAGTCTATCAAAGTCCGTACCTTACTAGTTACTTACCTTTCATTTAGAAAGCCTCAAGTTGTAAGCAAAGCCCTAACATACTTTCTTGCTAAATATCATTTTCATGTTATTTATATTTCATTCTTACTATATATTGTCTTGTTATTATGTTCATGATATATAAAAATTGGTAAAACAAGTTAAGATATATATATGTTAACTTATGATATTTAAACAAGTAAACTAGTGACTTTTATGGAGAAACACGACCAAAATAGTATAACTATGATATTTGAAACTTACCTACTGTTAAATAGGACTTAACAAGGAAAACATAGCAATTTGAATCACCCAAAACGAGTACCCGAGTCAAAAGTTATGACCATTTGAAATTACCAAAACTTTGCGGCAAATCTGCCAAATGTTTTTGTGACAGAACATAAAACACGCAAAAAGAGGCCCTTCTGCTCCGTTTCATGAAAAAGTTAAGGCACGAAAGTTGTCCGGAATCACATTTTCTTCAAAAACTCAGGAGCACGTCTCCAGACAACCTATAACGAATGAGATTTTCTTCAGTTTCTTAACAGCTATTTTATATATATAAGTCACTATATAAATTGTTATTGTTTAAAAAGACCAAGAGGTCTAATGACCTAAAGCCAAGACCACAACCATGGCTAAAGCCAAGGTTGAGTCTCAAGACCATGGAAAAATGACCAAAGTCACGGTGAAGCCATGACTAAATGACCATATAAACTTACTTAGGCGAAAACATGAGCTAAAGAGTTGACGATAACTTAAACATACAATTTGGATCTACTTCATCTAAAGAACCATGAGATCTTACAAGTAATTGTCATACAAGACTTAAGAAACTTACCCTAATAACAATCTTCATGTAAAAGTAAACTTTCCTAAGTTTATTCAAGTATTGGACATGAACTTTTCGAATCAAAACTTATATATATGTTATCAAATACTACAATAGTATGGAGCCTCATGTGAGGAGTTCATTAAGTAAGCCGTCGAGATGAGTTATCGATTTACGAATTAAAGTGTCCTCGCTCTTCGAACGTTTACTCCATGACTTCTAAATTATGTCGGCCCGAACGGTAGTAAGAGATATACAACCTAAACATGTTTCATAAACCATTTATATTCAAAGACTTACACTATATACTAAAGTACTACATCATGAACATTATGCAAGACATATATAGGCAATTCTTCATATTCTTAGACGTTACTCCAAACCTAAGTCGCAACGTTCTATTATAGGCTGCTCTTAGAGACTTTCGCGATTCGATTACCACTATCACTTCTCATTACATAAGCTTAAGGTGAGTCATAGCCCCTACTCTTTTCATACTTGTTTTAACTCTTTGGGGGAGATACATGCTCAACTACTTGCTTACTTGTACAAATACTCAAAACATTTAAACTTGATTGTATTATACTTGATTGCATACATACATGACTGTGTTATACTTAATTGCGTTATTCTATTTAGTGGCTAGTAGTTATACTTTGGGAAATGGCACCCAGTAATCTTTTATACTTTGGGAAATGGCACCCAGTAATCTCATAACTTTGGGAAATGGCACCCAGTAACCTCATAACTTTGGGAAATGGCACCCAGTAGTCTTTAATCTTTGAGCATTGGCATGTACACATATCGTATACTCATATGTCTTAATCATAATATATATTAGCAGTGGGTTGTGAACACACAGGTTACAAGTCTCTTATGGCGGGACTTGCAACTGAGTGGATTTACGATGCCTTTGTTGTGTGATCTTTTTCTATAGGCTTTATTTGTTAAACAAACTCTATGAACTCACCAACCATTGTGTTGATACTTTAGCATGTTTATCTCAGGTCTGTAAGGTGATAGCTGTTGCATGGAGCATAGAGTCGCTTGGCATGTTTTGAAGACTTATGCTTTTAGCTTTACCATTCGATATGTCTTAAAACTCTTATGTATTGTATTATGGAACTTAAGTTTGTAACTCGGAATTTATTAAGCGAATGGTAACTTTTTAAAACGTCTCATTTAGAGGTCGTTTTCTATACCTTGTACTTTGTATTATGAAGTAGCACCCCTATGACACAGTCTTCCGCTGCGATATTTTGGGGGTGTCACTTTTCTTATTTTTGTTTTTTCTTTATTTTACAAACTACTTTTACTAACGTAACCTAAATTTAAAAACGTAAAAGTTATTTAAATAAAACGCGCGTGCGCGAAATAAAAAGTGAAATTCGAGCTACGCTAACCCTACGGTTATGAAAATAATAATTTTACGATCCTATTGATACAAGAAAATTATTAGAAAAAGAAAATATTTTTTTAGACTATTTATTTAATTTTTATTAATTAAAAACTATTAAAACTTAATTAAACTATTTAAACTAATTTATTTATAATAAATACTAAATGGAAAGTTAAAATTATAAAACTTTTTCTATAACTACATTAATATAACAGAAACTTTATAAAAAAAATAAAACTCCTAAGTACTGATAAATAAGCTATTTTTATAATTAAATACTTATTATTTATTTAACTCCTAATTAAACTATTTTAATTATAATAAATACTAAACTATTTTGGAAAATTCTGAAACATTTTGAGAAATTACTAGAAGTTAATATAATCCTAAGAAAAATATAAAAAGTGGGGGGTGCAGTCCAAATTAAGCAGAAAATAAGCTATAATAAGCTGACAAGCTTATTTATACCAACCAATCTACAAAGGGTCAAACATTAAATTGTGCAAAGTGTGTTTCAAAAAAGACCCTAGGGCGACTGGTTGGGTGTTGTGGTGTTGTGTCTGTGTGTGAGAGGGAGGTCACAGGTTCGACCCCTGTGTCTTCCCTTTTTGAAAAATTATTTTTTTTCAAATTTTCTTTAACAAACATATTAAAAACATAAAAGCAAACATTTTCTATAACTACAACAATTTCTAAAACTAACTAAATAAGCAGTTAAGGAGTCAAAAGATAAGCAGTTTACAACTAAGCTTAAAAGAAAAAATTTAAAAACTAAAAAGCTATTTTTAAGAAGCTATAAGCTATGACCATAACTAAATAAGCTACACCTATTCTGAGCTAATCCTAAATAAGCTAAATGACAGAGAATCATACTAGAATAAGCACAAATAAGCAGAATAAGCAAAATCCAATACTAAGAAAAACTATGCAAGAAAAACAGCCCAAATGGCTACATGCAGTCCTTTGTGGGGCCCACCTAGGTGATCAAGGGTCCAAGGCAAAGCTTGGTCTGAAAAGCTGGGGTGGAAGGCTTCCAAATGTCCAAAGTTTTAAGTTCTGGGGCCCATGAATAAGCTAGCTATGAGCTTATGGAGTGGACTCAATACACTGATGAATCAGTGTACTAAGACAAATGGAGCAAGTAAAAAGCTCCTTGCAGGCCTGCCTAATAAGCTAGAAAATAGCTAATAAGCACAGAACCTAGAAGATGGATGTGTGGACTATCCAAAAAGCTGAATTGAATAGGGTGGGTCCCACTGGTGAGCTTATGGAGGCACGAGAACTTGGGTATGCACACTGGGTGCAGGGGAGTCAAAAGCTCACAGGGGCAAGTTGAAGCAAGGATTTAAATGAGCAAATGAATTTCAAAAACCAATTTTTCTGTTGAAATGAGTTTACAAGCAGCAAAATATCACAAAACAGCAAGAAAGTCTTATTTCCAATCTCAATTAAACCCTGTGGATGTTCTAGGAAACTTAACCATTTTTGACATGTGAGAAGTTTTTGACTTTCAAAGATTTTTACCCATTTTGACTTTTGTGAGTTTTAACAGACCCTAGGTGATTAATTAAGATGTTTTATCTTAAAATGAAGCTAATACAAGTAAAGTAAACAAGGTTTAAACTAAAATCCAAACTATGCTTCCCTAATCCCCTAGCAGTGAACTGATATGGAGGTTTAAAGAGGAGTTTTGACTTTTCATTACATAACAATGAGAAATTATGCATAGACTAACCTACTGGGACCTAATGTAACATATTTAGACAGTGAACAACAGCAAAAACATCCTACACTACAGTTGAATTAGCAAATCCAAACACTCCTTAAAACCTAGGTTTTCACTACAAATCTTATATCTAAACCATAACCTACTAAAATACTGATTTAACCAACTAATCTAAACTATAATAAAGCTACTGTGACCAAAAGTTAACACCAAATGAAACTAGATTATGTAGATACAGATGACCCAAAACTAAAACAGTGAGAATGCAATTTTAAACTAGAAGACAGAATAGATGGAAAGAAACAACTAGGCAGCTAAAATAAGTAATAGTGAGCACAAATAAGGTGAGTTCTACAGTGCATAGGCCAAGAAAACAGAATATGCATAAATCCAAACTAATAGACTTACTTGGAATGGAATGCAAGGTGAAAGAACTATGAAGTGACCAGATAAGTTCACCAAAGCTGTGAACAGCTTTATAAGCTTGTATTCTAACCCTAATGAAGACTAAACACTCAATAAGCTATAGCTTAGCTTATGAGTGTAAGCAGGAGTATACTAGGTAGTTTTAACAACAATGAAATTGAGAGGAAAGCAACTGAATCAAAAACTAAACTTGATATTTCATTAAGTTTGAAAGGTTTACATGAGAAATTGAACTAAAATTATTTTACATAATCCTACTTTGAAGAATTAAAATTACACTACTACTAAATTAACTACTCACTATCTAACTAGCCATCTCTGCTTCTTCCTTCACTTTTTTATACTAAATTCAAGGTCTCTGGGGTCCACTGAACATATCCCACCTTATTTTGAGCCATTGGATTGGTATTATTGATTATGGCCGTTGATTCTTTTTGGCGAGAAATTGATTTAAGCAAGTTGAGGCCTGATAGCTAATGGCAGGGGGGTTTGGAGTCTTGTGGTGGAAAGGGAGTGTAGGGTTTAGAGTGGAGAAGGGGTGAGTGGGTAGGGGTGATGATGGTGTTGGATGTGACAGGGATAGTAGCAGGTCACGAGGGGGGGGGGGGGGAAGAGAGGGTGAGGTGGAGGGTTTGACTTTGGGTTTGACCTGGGGGTAAATATACGGGGTAATATTATTAGGGTTTGGGCCTGGGGTGGTATTTGGGCCAGGTTTGGATGGACTGGATTTTGGTTTTTTTTGCTTATGTTTGGTTTTGGACTTAATAACATAAAGGGTCCATTTGTAGTTGTAATTTCACAGGGACCAATTTGTAATTTACTGCAAATGCAAGGGCTGGAAATGTATTATTCCCAAAGTATTCCAAAGGTGAATTATTGCCAAGTTTCAATAGTACAAGGTCCTTTGATGCTTTATTTTCCATAATGAAATACCAGGGGACCAAAATTGCTAAACTGCCAAACTCCAGGGACCAAACATGTAATTTTACTAACTTACCACCCAAGGCTCATTTGTGATAATTTTTGAGTTTCCAAGGACCAAAATGATTTTTCTTCCAAAAACATTCCCCAAGGACCAAATCTGCCAAATGTGAAACTTCGGGGACTAAACTTGTAATTTCTCAAAACTTTTGAATTTTTCACCAAAGGACTATATATGACAATTTATGATTTCAAAAGGACCTTTGGTGACTTTTCTTTTAAAATAAGTACTCAGGGACTAGTTTTGTTAATTTTTGAAACTTGAGGGACTGAAACTGCCAATTATGCAAACTTTGTTCATTTTTCATTTGTTTTTAAATATTTTGCATCCAAAACATATAAACCACAACCCTTGGGATATTTTCAGTATTTTGATGCATTTCTGAGTGTTTTTGGATGTTTTGGCAGTTCAGATACGATAAAAATGATGAGTATTTACACACTCATCAATCCCCCACACTAAACTATTGCTAGTCCCTAGCAATCTTTTGAGAAAACTTAATGGATTTGAAACTCTTTACCAAAAGCCATCACTTCTGGATTAGCCAAATGTATCAGTTCAAGTAAGAACTATGGTCCACTTGATAACCATGTGATTTTGAGCAAACCACCAGCTGTCAACGGATTTGATTTGTCTTTACCAAAAGCCGTTTGCTTCTGGACTAGCCAACTCTTGATGGAATAGTCAACATGTTGGTGAGCTGATTACCAATTATGGTTTTTCCACTGCCTTTACCACAAGCCATAATCTTGCGGGCTAGCCAACTTATTCACTTTTTGGGATATGGCGAGTTGATTTACCATACAATTTTGGGCAAATTGCAATCCATCAACGGGTTTGAGATATCTTTACCAAGAGCCGTTTGCTCCTGGATTAGCCAATCCTTTTGTCTTTTAGACACGGCGGACTGATAACCATAAAAATTTTGAAGCACAAGTGAATTTTTTTTTTTTAAATTTTTGAAATTTTGGCCAAAAACGGGGGTACTTGATAGTAAAATGTGATAAAATTCGCTAGAATACCCCCCACACTTAGAATGAATATTGTCCTCAATATTCAAAGTCCCGGCTATTATGCCGACTCTTTGAACGTAAAAGGGCAACAATACAAGCTAAATGTAGAAACACTAGTTTGTATTTTCACTTTATAAGTAACCACAGTAGGGGTAACTCCCCCACACTTAGGGTGAAAACCCTATAAGCATGCTACTGTTTTTGTTTACCGAGTCGCTAGCTTGACTCGACCCCGAATTCATTTGACCTTGGGGAAGCATGATGTGGAAGAAGGAATCTCCATCGGACTTTCATTCAAGATGTTTGGACAAACATTTGAAGCACGTGAAAGTTCCACACCGATGAGATAAGTACCCGGTTCAAGATAATGCTAAATGAAAATGCCGGGATCAAAGATGGTATCCTCATTCCCGAAGGAGTGAAGAACAAGAGAAGTCACCCTGTAGGTGAAGAAAAGGAAGAAAACCATGATGAAAATCATGATAAGATCTTCTTCCTCGAGAGTAGGCTCATTTGCCTGAGTTTGGATTTCAAGGGTTAAGCTCAAAAACATCCCGGGAGGGTGGGTGGGAATTTGCAAATCCTCATGATTGAGTGCATCTCCCCCCGGGCTATCAAACTCCGGAGGAGTCATGATATGAGTGAGTTCACCGGAGAACTCCTCATGAAGAGAATTATTCACAAGATGTGAATCTGTGAATTCATGTTCCGATATAAACTCATCACTATCCTCGTTCTGAATATCAAAGAGTGGATTATCAGAAATCAAAGTGAATTCAGATTCGAATTCAAATAGAGGATTGGTGATAGTAGTATTGAATGATTCGGGAACAAAGTGATTATCATTCTCTATTGGACTGCTGGGATAAGAACTGAGTGGTGGATCATGATATAGGAGACTTTCAATTTCTCCCATATCGGCTTCAAAGTCGAGGAGACCATCATCACTTTCCAGTGAAAGTGGATTGATGTGAGTAAGTTCATCGGCGAACTCCTCAAGAAGAGGATCAGCATCAGACTGTGGGAGTGATGCCTCAATATACTCAATGTCTCCATGAGATGTACAATCATCATTAAAATCTGAGAAAGTCTCAAAATGATCGTTTGAACACTCAAGAGGGGAAGGTAAATCACACACATGATCAAAAGTTCCTTGTGACTCTCCTGGGATTGGGACAAGGTTCTCAACACTAGACTTTATTAATTCGTCTGATTCCTTATCAGGAACAGTGCTAAGATGCTCATCCCCTATGTTAAGAGAGTGAGTGTGAACTTCGGGTGTGATATCAATAGACTGAGGGAGCTGAGGAGGACTAGCAGACATGGGTTTTATAAATTTTATTTGTTCTTCTGCTAGTAATTCTATCATAGTCTTTTCTCCCTGATTTTTCGAGGAAGGAATCACAACAGATGAACCTGATGAACCCTTACAAAATTGAGAAATATCAAGGGTAACTTCATCATCACTATCATCATCATCGAGAAGAGCAGCATTGCGAAATATGGCACGTGTTTTAGCTGCTAGTTCTAAGACTAGCAATTCTTCCATGCTCAATTCGTTTCTAGCATCTCGTTCTTCAGCAAGTAATTCTGCCATAGATTTCTCACAAGAGTTTTGAAACGATGTAGTAGCCAACTCCTCCTTAAGTTCTTTCAATATCACAAGAGCCTCTAGTAAAAGGTCTTGCTCAGTATCATGAGGAGTTGCTTGGATCATTTGGTACTGTGGAGGTGGGTCTGAAAACGAATAGTCGTAATTGTTACAAGGAAATGGATTCCTTGTTTGACAATCCTAACTGAAGTGTGGACCTCCACAGTAATCACAACAGTAAAACTGATGTGGTTGTGGGTTGTATGTGCTAGAGTCATAATTGTTATCAGGAAACTGCTCACAGATAAGCGTGCTTCCTGATTGACAATCAGAAATGTAGTGTGAACCACCACAGTACTCACAACAGTAAAACTGTTGAGTCTCATGGTGTGGTAGCTGATGGAATAAATCAGTCGTGTCATGGTAGGAATAGGGATCTTGGTTATAGACAGACCCGTTTCCTGACTCTACCATGCCACAACTGGGGCAATTACCACCATTATGAGGATTACCACACCAATGACAAATCAGAAGGTGTGGATGAGACATAGAAAGAATCAAAAGGTTTGAGAGGGTAAGGAATGAAAAATCAAAAGGGTAGGAGGGTAAAGATGAATATTTTTGGATTTTTGGAAAGACATTTTATATACAAATAAGAAAGAAAATCTCTTTGTGTTTTTGTGTTCGTTGAAAACTAATTTTAAAAAGTTTTCGGGAACTGTTTTGTTTTTATAATAAGAAAATATGAACAAAGGATGGTAAATATACAATGAGTGTATATCCAGATTCACTAATCTGCAAAACCGTTTAGAATAGCGCGCACAATCTCCCCGGCAGCGGCGCCAAAATTTGATTGAGGAAAAAAGCAGTCAACTAAAGTCAACCACGGATGTGGTCAACATGGTCAAACAGCCTAGAGTCAATCTCCATGGAATATAGTGGTTTCCCGGGTCGTTATGTCCCGACGAGGTGTGATGGTAATCAAAACGGGATTGTGATCGAGTGAATTTGGACAGAAAAGGGTATATAAGGGTTTGAATGATTACACTAAGGAATTATGAATGAAAACGATTTAAACAAACTATATTTAGCAATAACGTGAAACCTAGTTAACCTAAAACGTAATCTAAAAATTTAAAATCAGAGTTTGCTTATAAATAAGTAGAAAAATAAGCCAAAAGGGCTTAAATAGAAGCTATCACTTTTCTTATTTTTGTTTTTTCTTTATTTTACAAACTACTTTTACTAACGTAACCTAAATGTGGAAAACTAGAAGGGGGGTTGAATAGTTTACCGATTAAAATCTTTTTAACTTGTTAACTTAGCTTTGAAACTTTCCGTTTGATCAAAGATATATGCACAAACACAATATATAACATGCAAGTAAATGAAAGAAACGATCAAACCACAACACGAGTATTTATCGTGATTCGGCTACAAGGACTCTATTTCCTTGCCCTACGTCCACGCCCCGAGTATCCAACTCGAGAGTTTCTTTCACTAGTCAACAAGCTCCTTTCACCAGCGGAGAAAACCTTACACGTCGCTTATACTTTTACCGACACAAAGCTAAGTGTCGAGTTCTTTTACAAGGGCACAACCACTCCCGTTAGTTCTTTTACTAGGGTACAACAACTCCTAACACTCTTTGTATTTTGAGGACTAAAATACTAACCGATCACTACTGAAAATACATAATCAAATGAAGTGTAAACTACACAAGTCTACACAATGCTAAGCTAACAAGTCTTGCAACGTTGTGTTGAATACTTGTTACTTTTAGTAAGCTCGTGAATTTCTTTGCTACAAAAAGAAACTTCACATATGAAATGTTAAGAGGTTAGATGAAAGAATGAATGTGTGTGTAAAATGTAATGTCAAGTAATGAGCCAAATTTTAACTTGTGGCTCAATATTTATAGCCAAAACCTTCTGCAGGTCTGGCGGATCAGGCGGACCCCTGAGAAGGGTTCCGCCCGTGTACCTCCAGGGTACCGCCGGGCTTGCAGTTGGTTTTGCAATAAATCTTGCAAACCAAACAAGGTCTTGTCTCATAACTCCTAGCAACCAAACAATGTCACATCTCATAATAACAAGTCAAATACAAAGCTTGCAAGCAACAACAAAGTTAGTCAAACACATTTCTTTCCATAAATGCATAATGACAAAACTTGCCATAAATGTGATGTGACAATTTCTAATTTAAGAAATAAACTTGTGTTGTGTTTTATGAAATGTAAAATGTAGCAAAAGTCTAGTTTATGCAAGTCTTAAAAACTAAGATTATGTTTTGCTTAGAAAGTAAAGTTTACATTTTGTCGTTAACAAAACTTAGCGAAGATCGTAAAATATAAATAACGTTTTTAGGTGATATTTGTATAAACAATCTCCCCCTTTTTGTTGATGACAAAACATAAACTTTGTTTTTAAGTAACACGCAAAATCTTGGTTTTCAAGACTTAAAAAAAATTATATTAACCTTGTTTTACTTTTGGAGACGAAAAGCATATCAAGTATTGAAGGTTTAATATATTTCTCCCCCTTTTTGTCGAAACAAAAAGAAGAATAGCGAAGCGGAATAATCCCCATGCTCCCCTTCGTCGATACTCCCTCTAAATGGAGTGCCAAGATGGGAAACATGGATTTTGGACCCTACAAAAAAAATTGTAAGTTGGTGATATATATAGTCAAGGATGTAGTTACCACACACATTGCAACCCCAATGACAACACAAACATGATCAACCAACAATGTACTAAAGTGAGTAGAAAGAAATATCATTCCAAGTAAAATTTTGACTTATAAAAGTCAAAAGACAAGAAATGGGTAAAATTCTTCTACTTCTAAAAACTAAAAAAAAATAACCAAGAAAGAAAAATAAGAGCCTAGTTTCCTAAATTTGGGGCAAACGGCATCCAAATGGTTCTCTAGGGTTTGTTTGGGTGGGAAAGGGCATCCAAACGTTCGATGACGTGTTGAAATGCAAACCGGGTTTCATCTTGGAGTTGGTGAAGCAACGTTTTGATGGTTTCACCCATTTGCTCACAATTTGAGCAAGCATGGGGATGAATGGGTTGAAATGGGTTGGTTTTGGTTTCTTGGTTTGAGGGTTGATTGGTTTTTGGTTCTTGGGTGGAGGATGGATTTGGTATTGAGTCAAGCAATGTGGTTTGAAATTCCATTGCTTGATGGAGATGGTTTTCAACCATGTTTTGGATATCCTCATATGAAGGAAATAAAGACTCAAAGGTTTGAGGTTGAGAATGTGGTGGATTTGGGTGATCATTGTTTTCAAAGTTTGGTTCTCCATATAGAGGACCATGGATGTCATGGTAGATGGGGTGAAACAATAATGGTTTAGGTTGATGGTACACTTGTTGTGGTGGTGGAATGTGGTTAAAAAGGTTATCTTGGTCAAGAATTGACCTTGGTGATTCATTTGCAAAAGGTGGTGGTTGTGTAGGTCTTGGTGGAAGATCATTAAGATCTTGGACAAATGGGTGTGGTGATGTGGGAGGAGACCCAAATAGTTCCATTGGCTCAATTTTGGGTAAAGGTGATGGTGATGAGGTTTTGGATGGTTGAGTTAGAGCACTTGGTGGAGTTGGGTCAATAGGTGATTTAGTTGGTGGTGGAGTGAGCTCATTTGGTTCATTGGGTGATGGTGATGGAGATGCAAGGTTCAAAAAGTGTTCATTTTTTATAGGTGATGTGAATTCATCCGAGGATGAGGAGCTTAGGTTGATGGGTTGATTAGACCATAGTGGTTTAACACTAATCCGGGCGGTTTTTCGGATGGGTCTTGATGGTTGAGAGGTGTTTGTTGACTTAGTCATGGTGAAAAATGATTTATAAGTTTCAGAAATTGTGTTGAGGAAGGTGTGATTTGATGGTGTTTAGGATGGCTTAATTTATAGTGTTGAAGGATTATGGAAAGGAGTGTTTGGATTTGATGTTAGTCCATACAAAAATGGAGGTTTCTAATGATTTGGAAAACTAATTGTGGGTTGTCAAATCATGGAAGTCAATCCAATGAAAATGGTGAAGTGAGAAGACAAGTTTTGCACTAAATGCATAGTGGTTTTGGTGGATGTTTGGTAGTATAAATCTCAGGGATTTCAAGGATCCTTTAAAAGGGTTCCTTCCTTTATGTTTGAGGGGTCCTTGAGTTTGTTATGGCTAAATTTGAATTTTGGCGGGAATTGGTTTTGGTTAAGTTTATGGAAGAAGGAGTATCCAATTATGCTAAACACATTGCAAGTAATGGGTTTCTACCTAAAAGGATTGGATTTTGGTGTTTCAATGTTGAATTGGCGAAAAAGAAAACAAAAATTCTGCAGGTTGCTGGCGGCACCCTCAGAAAACACAGACGGAACCCATTTGAGGGTGCCGCCTGGTCCGTTGGGCAAATTCTGGAATTCCCAGAATTTGCACTGGCGGAACCAAATATTGGGTACCGCCAGATCCGCCAGACCCAAAAAAGTAGGCAGTCCGCGTTTTTGACCCGCGAGACGATTTTCAAAATTTTCGAAAAGTCCTAAAACCAAAAATATAATTCATAACTGGTTAGGAAATGCAAAAATTAGACATGTAAACACGCATAGCATAGGAGTTTGACCGGGGGCTAGCGAATTTTACTATACTTAGTGAAAATTATATAAACTTGAAAATTTTACAACTTGCCAAAAGTTGTCTTCCTGCATCATTGTTAGTTAAAACATGTTTCAAATAGTATCAAACATCCTACCAATACATAAATTCAAGAGAACCATTGTTTACATAACCAAATTGTTTAAATAGCACCTTGTGCCAAACACTCCTAACACACCCGCACTCATTGACGGTCAATCTTCTTCTTCATTTTTCCAAGGAATCTCCCGATGTTTTTGAACATCCCCTTTGTTTGCTTGAACTCCTCCGACTCATTCGGAATATCCGAAAGTTGGGAAAGGTATTCTAGAGGTGGGAGCCTAGAGTTTGGCAAATTGTCATCTTCACTCATTGAGGAAGAAGATGATGAGGTAGGAGGATGTGGGCGTTTTCCTTGGGCTTTGTAAACTCTCTTATCACTAAGTGGAACAAAGGTGTGTGGAATGAGAGTGTAGTCAAGACGAAGACGGTTAGGAGTTGGTGGAATGGGTGAAATGAACCTAAAGAGACGGGTCAAGAGCATTCTATATGGCATAGCCGTTGTGCCATGCACGGGAATGTTGGCCATTCTCTTAGCCATGTAGTAGGCAAGGTTGAAGGTTTGTCTAACGGACAAGGAGTAGAGCATGTAACAAAGGCAAAGGTTGATATGGTCACGGTTCTCTATTGTGCTAATGACATTGGCTCTAAGAACTTCCTCCCATTTCTTGAATTGTGGCTTAAGTTCGTTCATTTCCATTCCATATGGGTCCTTATCGACCTCATTCCCCGAACGGGTTCTCCTAGTGGTGGTGGTCCTAACAAAGAGGTGGTCATGGAGTACGTCTTTTGAGACAAGGGGTGTGTCATAAGGGTGGATACGGTCTTGGAGGTTGTCAAGAGTTGAGAGGGAGTGCAAGTCGGAATAGAGGCAAGTACCACGGTTTGGGACACCTAGGATTTGAGCAAACTCCTCAAGTGTGAAGGAGTATTGATGATCGCTAACCCTAAAGTTGATAGACATATGACCATAATCATCCGTGGAGAGGACGGAGGATGCATAGAACTCTAGAATGAACCTAGGACAAATAGGCTCGTCTATATTCAAAAGACATTCAAAGTTGATTGTTGCAAAATCGGCGTAAAGGTTTGTGCCTTCTAGGAAGGATGGGTCAATGGTTCTACCCTCATGGACATAGTGTTTTTCTAGGACTTTGAAAATATTTACTTGGTTTGGGGTAAGGCCTTTGGTTTTGTGGTGTTTTGGTAGGTACTTAATGGTGTCCTTGTGGTCGTAGTGGGTTAGAGGAGGCATGATGATTCCTAGAACAACAAAATTTCACATTTTAGTTTACGTAAACCACTATTATAATATGGATGTTCTAGTGTGTGCCTATAAGAAAACAATGTGGAGGTGTGGTTATCTTGACTCATTTTGATGCTTCAAAATCGTTTTATGCAAGTTTTGTTATAAAACAAAAGATAACCCAAACGCTCCTAGTTCAATGTAGCTTCGTTTGAATGTACCCGAAAATACATATTGGTTATGTATTCCCTTTAGCATTCAAGAGACATTATGCAAGTGATGTTTTAAACATAACATTTTGATTTTGTATTCTCAATGTGAGACGAAAAAATATTTGTCCTACTTGTGAGAAATTTTTGGAAGGATTTGACATGGGGTGTTTTAGCAAACATGTTTATACTAATTAAAGATGCAATTCCTAACTATGGGAAACATGATTAGTTTTATTAAACACCTAATCTAATGCATGAGTTTTTCAAGTTAATGCATAACCCCAAGTTTTTGTTTTTGTGCAAGAAATAGAATTCCTAGACTCAGATCAGGATTGTAATCATGTTTAGAATACTTACATTGATGATTTAGTTGCAATGTAAGTGAATGGAAGACCAAGAATTCGTAGGTATGGATGGATGGTAAAGTGAATAGTAGCAGTTTGGAAGTGGTGGTATGAGATAATGGGTGTTTGGTTTAATATAAACAAAGAATGTGATTCTGCAGGTCGACGGACACGGCGGAACCCTGAGTTGGGTTCTGTCCGTTATGGCTGAGGGTTCCGCCGACTCTGCTGAGAAAAATGGTTTTGGATTTGTTTTGATTTTTGTGATTTTTGTCTAATGTCCAGAACTACAATGTAGGTTCCATGAGTCCTAAGCCTAGCCTAAGAAGATTAAAAGGTTCACGTTTAAGAGGTTTTGTGAGAATGTCGGCAATGTTATCTTCGGAAGAAACTTTCTCAATTGAGATATTTCCTTTTTGAACGTTGTCACGAAGGAAATGATGACGGATTTCAATATGTTTGGTACGAGCATGTTGAACCGGGTTTTTGCTAAGATCAATGGCACCTTTGTTGTCACAAAGAATTGTGATGTCATTGAGTTGAATTCCGTAGTCGACAAGAGCTTGCTTCATCCAAAGAGCTTGTTGACATGCCTTTCCGGCCGAAACGTACTCGGCTTCCGTTGTTGAGATAGCAAGAGCCGTTTGCTTCTTAGAGAACCATGAGGTGAGACAATGTCCAACAAAAGTACAAATACCACTTGTGCTTTTTCTATCGACATAGTCACCGGCATGATCCGAGTCGGCATACACTATGGTGTCTATTCCCGTTCCTTTGGGATACCATAAAACTAAATGTGTAGTACCCTTAATATACCTAAAAATCCTTTTAACGGCTTCGAGATGGGTAGTTTTAGGATCTTCTTGAAAACGACCACATAGACAAACACTAAACATAATGTCGGGTCTACTAGCCGTTAGGTAAAGTAGACTACCAATCATACCTCTATATTTAGTACTATCTACGGATTCACTTCCTTCATCCTTGGTGAGTTTAGTTTCCGTGGACATGGGAGTTTTGATAGGTTTTGAATCTTCTAGTCCAAATTTCTTAAGCATGTCCTTAATATATTTAGATTGGTTAAAGAAGATACCATCTTCTAGTTGTTTGATTTGGAGTCCTAGGAAAAAGTTGAGTTCTCCTATCATACTCATTTCAAACTCGTCATGCATGATTTTTGAGAAATCCACACATAATTCTTGACAAGTTGATCCGAATATAATGTCATCAACATAGATTTGGACTATGATAATATGTGAGTCTTTCTTCTTAGTGAAGAGAGTATTATCAACTAAGCCCATGGTATACTTATGGTCAACTAGGAATGTTTTAAGTCGATCATACCATGCTTTTGGAGCTTGCTTAAGTCCGTAAAGAGCCTTTTAAAGTTTGTAAACATGATTTGGTTTTTCAAAATCGATGAAGCCCGGTGGTTGAGCAACATACACTTCTTCATTAATGACTCCGTTTAGAAATGAACTTTTGACATCCATTTGAAAGAGTTTAAAATTGTGTGCACATGCATATGCAAGTAAGATTCTAATTGACTCGAGCCTAGCAACCGGAGCAAAAGTTTCATCGTAGTCAATGCCTTCTTGTTGGTTATATCCTTGTGCAACTAGCCTAGCTTTGTTTCTAGACACAATTCCATTTTCATCCATTTTATTTCGAAATACCCATTTTGTTCCAATTATAGTTTGACTCTTTGGTTGAGGAACTAATGTCCATACATCATTCCTAACAAATTGGTTTAACTCTTCTTGCATTGCAATTACCCAAGACTCATCTTTAATGGCTTCATTAATATTTTTAGGTTCAATGGTTGACACGAAACAAAAATAGTTGCTTTCATTTTGAACTTTTGACCTTAGTGTTCTTTCGTTAATGTTGCCAATGACACCATCTAATGGATGACTTTTAGATTCTTTGACATTGACAAGTTCTTTGTTAAATAGTTCATCTTCTTTGTCATCACTTAAAATTTCTTGATTTTCTATTGCTTGGTTTTCAACTAAGTCATCATCTACCAAAGGTGATGTCTTAGAGGGAGGTGGACTCTCGTCAAATGTTACGTTCAACGATTCCTCGACTCTTAAGGTTTCTTTGTTCAAAACAATGTATGCTTTACTATTTTGTGAATATCCAAGAAATACACCTTCATAAGACTTTGGGTCAAATTTGGTGAGATAATCCTTGGTGTTAAGAATGAAACATTTACTCCCAAACACTCTAAAGTATCCTAATGTAGGCTTTTTTACCTTTATATAGTTCATAAGGGGTTTTATTTAAAAATGGTCTAATTAGGACTCGATTTAAAATGTACGTTGAAGTGTCGACGGCATTACACCAAAACTTTTGTGGAATGTTTTGTTCATTAAGCATTGTTCTACTCATCTCTTGCAATGTCCGGTTTTTACGTTCTACTACACCATTAGATTGAGGAGTACGTGGAGCCGAAAAGTTATGAGTTATTCCATTATTATCACAAAAGTTACCAAATTGAAATTCATTATCAAATTCACGACCGTGATCCGTTCTAATAGACACAATATTAGACCCTACTTGATTTTGAATTTTCTTACTTAGAATTTCAAATTTATCAAAAGCTTCATTTTTACTTTTCAAAAATTTTGTCCAAGTATATCTTGAGTAATCATCAACTATGACCAAAGTGTAGAAGTTACCTCCATAACTTTTTATAGCCGACGGACCAAATAAATCCATATGTAAATGTTCTAGACACCTAGATGTAGAAACCAAGTTTTTAGCCTTATGGCTACTATGGACTTGTTTACCGACTTTGCAAGCATCACAAAAGTGTTGGTCATATTTCAACTTAAGTAGGTTTCGAACTAAGTCTTTGGATGAGAGGTTTTGAATTAGTCTCATGTTAGCGTGTCCTAAACGTCTATGCCTTAAAGTTGAAGATTCATCTAATGATGTAAGACAAAGTTTGTCTCTAGATGTTGGATCCATCTTCATGACATATACATTGTTCTTAAGAACACCTTTGGCTATGGTTATACCATCTTTAAGTATTTTACTACCGTTTTCACTAAAAAGGACATTATACTTATTACGACAAAGTTGACTAATGCTAAGGAGATTAAAACTTAAGTTATCAACATGAGCTACATCATCTATAGAAAGGGAGTCATGAGAGATTGTACATTTTCCGATGATTTTGCTCTTAACATTACTACCAAATGTAACGTTACCTCCATCACATTTGTGATAAGTTGAGAAAAGGCTTTTGTTACCCGTCATGTGCCTTGAACAACCGCTATCTTTAATCCATTCATCCGGTTCCAAACAAACTTTGAGGCACACCTATTTTATGAAAAACACTCAAACATTTGGTCCCCAATTTCTCATGGGTCCATTTTGGTTAAGCATGCCATTAATTTGTTCCAAGCATAAAAATAGAGCATAAGGGTTCCATGGCATGTGGTTTTGAGTTTGGTAATGTCTAGGAGTGTTTTGGTTCCAAACATGTTGGTAGTTTGGTCGAGCATTGAAGTTGCTCTTTGGAAAGGGGCGTTTGGGAATTGGAGTCTTAGGTCTTGGTTGAGTAGTTTTAGCTCTAAATTCATTTTTACTAAATCCTACTCCAGTTTTAAACACAGGTTTTGTTCCATTTTTGTATGTAACTTTAACAAATTTTGAACGATCCGAAGTGGATGAGGTTACTGCTGCAGCAGGCCTGGCGGAACCTTCGGGACCAACGGGCGAAACCCTAAATTGGGTTCCGCCTGATCCGCAGGCTGCTGTAGCAATTTTATTTGTTTCTTGTGCAATCTTTTCTTGTTTCATTTGACCCATTGAAGTTTCTATTTTCGTAAATCCTAGTCCTGTTTTATCAAAGGGTGACTTTTGAAGTTTCATAATTTCATCCGCACAAGAAATGCTCTTATCGAACTTCTTAAACTTTGTGGTTTGTTTTATTAGATCATTTTGAGTAATTTTGAGTTTCTCAACTTCTAGTTTAAGCTCTTCACATGATTTGCAAGATGTGTCAATACCTTTACTCTTTTCTAATCTCTTAGCTTTTTCTTTTAACTCATAAACTTCATTTTCTAAAAACTCCTTTTTAGTTTTCAAAAATTTATTTTTGTTTATGATTTTTAAGCTCAATTCACAAAGTTTGTTATATTCTTTTTGTAAAGTGTCATCATCAATAGAGGAGTAAGATGAGTCGGATAATACCTCATTTGAGTTGTGAGCCATGAGAGCAACATCGTCATTCTTTGGCTCATCGTCATCTCCTTCATAGTCACTCCAAGCACCACCCACGAAAGCTTGTTGAGGTTTGCTCTTGGGTGGTTTTGGACATTCTCCTACAAGATGACTTGTGTCTCCACACCTATAGCATTTTCTTTCAACCTTTCCTTTCCTATCATCACGATCTTTTCGGAAAGTTTTCTTGTCATCTTTAGGTTGCCTTACAAATTTTCCTCTTCTACGAAAGAACTTCTTGAAGTCTCTAACGGCCATAGCATATTCCTCATCATCACTATTCGAAGTAGATTCTTCATCATCACTTGATTGGACTCTAGCTTTCAAGGCAATGGACTTAACTTTTTCTTTCTTGCCTCTAACTAGTTCCGAATCTTTTTCCATTACCATTTCGTGAACTTTGAGGTTTCCAATTATCTCATCAAGTGACATGCTTGAAATATCTTTGGATTCTTCAATTGCCGTCACTTTTGCTCTCCAATTCGGATGGAGTGCTCTAAGAAATTTCCTGACAAAGTTCTTACTACAAAAAGATTCGTCAAGTGCTTTAAGTGAAGTAATAATAGTATTAAACCTAGCAAAAGCATTATCAATAATCTCATCTTCGGAAATAACAAATTGTTCATATTGTTGAACAAGAAGATCAATTTTGTTATCTTTAACTTGTGAGTTTCCTTGATGAGTGACAATTAAAGATTGCCAAATATCTTTGGCGGTTTTACACAAAAAGACTCTTTCATATTCTTTCTTAGGTAAAGCGTTGTAAAGCATCATTTTAGCTTCATTATTTTTATCTATTAATTTCTTTTGATCATCATCTTTGATGTTAGTAACTACGTTATCACCATCAATAATTATATACCACAAATCTATATCTTTAGATTTCACGTAAGCTTCAAAACGGTTTTTCCAATATATAAAACCATTTGCTTCAAAGAGTGGTGGTCTTTGCATAGATTGCCCTTCTTTGTAATTTTCAAAATCCATGGATCGTTTCAAGTTTTAAAACACAATATATTTTAAAAGCTTGAGTAACGTATCTCTTGATGCCAATTGTGGATAACTAGAAGGGGGGTTGAATAGTTTACTGATTAAAATCTTTTTAACTTGTTAAGTTAGCTTTGAAACTTTCCGTTTGATCAAAGATATATGCACAAACACAATATATAACATGCAAGTAAATGAAATAAACGATCAAACCACAACACGAGTATTTATCGTGGTTCGGCTACAAGGACTCTATTTCCTTGCCCTACGTCCACGCCCCGAGTATCCAACTCGAGAGTTTCTTTCACTAGTCAACAAGCTCCTTTCACCGGCGGAGAAAACCTTACATGTCGCTTATACTTTTACCGACACAAAGCTAAATGTCGAGTTCTTTTACAAGGGCACAACCACTCCCGTTAGTTCTTTTACTAGGGTACAACAACTCCCAACACTCTTTGTATTTTGAGGACTAAAATACTAACCGATCACTACTGAAAATACACAATCAAATGAAGTGTAAACTACACAAGTCTACACAATGCTAAGCTAACAAGTCTTGCAACGTTGTGTTGAATACTTGTTACTTTTAGTAAGCTCGTGAATCTCTTTGCTACAAAAAGAAACTTCACATATGAAATGTTAAGAGGTTAGATGAAAGAATGAATGTGTGTGTAAAATGTAATGTCAAGTAATGAGCCAAATTTTAACTTGTGGCTCAATATTTATAGCCAAAACCTTCTGCAGGTCTGGCGGATCAGGCGGACCCCTGAGAAGGGTTCCGCCCGTGTACCTCCAGGGTACCGCCGGGCTTGCAGTTGGTTTTGCAATAAATCTTGCAAACCAAACAAGGTCTTGTCTCATAACTCCTAGCAACCAAACAATGTCACATCTCATAATAACAAGTCAAATACAAAGCTTGCAAGCAACAACAAAGTTAGTCAAACACATTTCTTTCCATAAATGCATAATGACAAAACTTGACATAAATGTGATGTGACAATTTCTAATTTAAGAAATAAACTTGTGTTGTGTTTTATGAAATGTAAAATGTAGCAAAAGTCTAGTTTATGAAAGTCTTAAAAACTAAGATTATGTTTTGCTTAGAAAGTAAAGTTTACATTTTGTCGTTAACAAAACTTAGCGAAGATCGTAAAATATAAATAACGTTTTTAGGCGATATTTGTATTAACACTAAATTTAAAAACGTAAAAGTTATTTAAATAAAACGCGCCTGCGCAAAATAAAAAGTGAAATTCGAGCTACGCTAACCCTACGGACATGAAAATAATAATTTTACGATCCTGTTGATACAAGAAAATTATTAGAAAAAGAAAATATTTTTTTAGACTTTTATTTAATTTTTATTAATTAAAAACTATTAAAACTTAATTAAACTATTTAAACTAATTTAATTATAATAAATACTAAATGGAAAGTTAAAATTATAAAACTTTTTCTATAACTACATTAATATAACAGAAACTTTATAAAGAAAAAAAAAAAAAAAAAAAAAAAAAAAAAAAACTCCTAAGTACTGATAAATAAGCTATTTTTATAATTAAATACTTATTATTTATTTAACTCCTAATTAAACTATTTTAATTATAATAAATACTAAACTATTTTGGAAAATTCTGAAACTTTTTGAGAAATTACTAGAAGTTAATATAATCCTAAGAAAAATATAAAAAGTGGGGGGTGCAGTCCAAATTAAGCAGAAAATAAGCTATAATAAGCTGACAAGCTTATTTATACCAACCAATCTACAAAGGGTCAAACATTAAATTGTGCAAAGTGTGTTTGAAAAAAGACCCTAGGGCGACTGGTTGGGTGTTGTGGTGTTGTGTCTGTGTGTGAGAAGGAGGTCACAGGTTCGACCCCTGTGTCTTCCCTTTTTGAAAAACTATTTTTTTTCAAATTTTCTTTAACAAACATATTAAAAACATAAAAGCAAACATTTTCTATAACTACAACAATTTTTAAAACTAACTAAATAAGCAGTTAAGGAGTCAAAAGATAAGCAGTTTACAACTAAGCTTAAAATAAAACATTTAAAAACTAAAAAGCTATTTTTAAGAAGCTATAAGCTATGACCATGACTAAATGATGAGGCGAAAAATGAACCACTTTTAGGGGGTCATTTAAGCCCAGAATTGAATTTATTTGATCAAATATTGCCCTAAATCGTTCCTTTTGTGATTTTAGGTACTTTGGGGAGAAATCTGGAAAAGGAAGCAATTCGGACGTTTTTGGAGCATAAAAGTGAAGAAAACGCCAAAGTCTTAATTTTCCTTGCTGGGAACAGTAGGTGACGGCGTCAAGAACAACATCCTGACGGTGTCAAGTGTAATTTGCATGACGGCCCAGTACAAACGTGAAGGCGTCACAAGTAGAGCGTCAAGAGTAAAAGACGTGACGCCCTGGAAGACCATAACACATGACGGCGTCAGATGAAGATTAAGGCAGTCCGAGAAGTATTTTGGCGGCGAGATGACGGCGTCACCTCTTTGGTCTTGACACCGCCAGCCTCAGTTTTCTATATATAGTTTTCTAATTTTCATTCATAAAAAAAGGAGAAGTTTTGGAGAAACCCTAAGGCCGAACCTATTACGAATTTTACAGGTTTTTCAAGGGTTTTCAGCCCTTGAACCCTTTCATGTGTAATTGAGATAAGTGTTCTTTTAATTCAATCAATATGTCTATGTGTTGGTTGTCTATATCTTGTTCTTGTCTTAATTCCATCATGCTAGGCTAGATCTATCTTGTGTTTGCTTAGATCTAATGAAACCTAGATGTTAATTATGTGTTGATTACTTGTTTATGGTTGTATTCAATGAATGATTTCGATGTTAGGCTTAAGAAAACTGGCAGATCTCCAAATGGTAACATGCTTGAACGTCTTAGGAAACATGAACTGACGTGCACTAGGTTTTATTGGTTGTATTTAATACATGAGTAAATTCTAATGATCCCATGTTAGGAGCTTCTTAGCCAGCTCGACATAGGAGTGAAGTAGGCACTCATAGGATTGGGGAATTAAGTGCGCCACCCCATGAATGGTATTAAGGAATACAATCCGTCATCCACGCAACTATAACAAGTAATTAACGTGTAAAAGATATCTAGGGAGGAATGAAATCTAAGTAAACACAATTTCTCCACTTATTGCTCACAACCTTTTTAATTTAGTTTTATTTTCATTTCTAGTATTTTATTTTGATTGCATCTTTAGTATTGGGTTAGTTGACTAGCAACTAATTCCGCCTAAATCCTTCAAACCCGAGATTTTTACTTGCTTTCTAAAAAATTTAAAAATACAAAAATAATCATCCTTCATCTCTAGAACTAGTATTTAGGTTTTCTAATCCTAGCGACACTATTCCTAGCTGAACGATCAATCCCCCGGTACTTGTCACTATACTATACTACAACAATCAGGTACACTGCCTGGTGGGGGTTGTAAGCTTCTCAAGATCCCTTAAGAGGTAAAGCCTGGTGCGATTCCCACGTATCACTAAATAAGCTACACCTATTCTGAGCTAATCCTAAATAAGCTAAATGATAGAGAATCATACTAGAATAAGCACAAATAAGCAGAATAAGCAAAATCCAATACTAAGATAAGCCCCCATAACAAATTAGATTAAGGGTGACGGGCGTAACCAACCTTCCAAACAAGGTTCTGAGAAAGAGGAAAATGTGAAAGATGAGTATGATACGTTACCTGGGGGGTCAATATTCGAGAGGCTATTGGTACAAAAAGTGGCTACTAAGCAGATAGCGTGCGGGAACTTTGAGATACCAACTAGCATCGGGGATTTGAAATATCTTAGTGCTTTCGCCGACCAAGGATCAGAAGTAAATCTTATGCCCCTAACTATTTACATCCAACTAACGTCAAAAATGCCAGCCCCTACACGTGTTAGGTTGTCCCTAGCTGGACACTCATACGTATACCCCCTAGGAATCGCAGAAGATGTATTAGTTAATGTCGCAGGATTCATGTACCCCGTTGATTTTATGATCATCGATGACAAGGGAGATGGATGCATGCCAATAATCCTTGAGGCACCATTCCTCGCCACTGCTAGGGCTGTGATTAAGTATGAAGGCAGGAAGATTGAGCTTAAATCTGGAAAAAGAAAGATTAGCTTCCCCATGACCCCGCGAAGTGGACATGAGAATTTAAGTTGGAGAAAGCACAAAAACAACATTGACACGACACCCATTCGTGTTCAAAATAAAATCCTTGCATGGGAGGCAAGGATTAAAAGCTATAAGGAGGCTAAATATGAAAGAAGCAAAAGCAATAAGGTTCAGGTTGAATTCGAACATACTCAACCTGCAGAAAATCATGTACCATTTGAGGAAGGGAACTTGGTACTCTTGAGACACTTGGGAACAACAATACCACCCGATAAACCAAGTCTTTGGTGGTATGGGCCTTTCACACTTGAGAGCATGAACCAAGATGGGATGGCTAACCTGAGAAGTGAAGTAGGTGGAGAGGTGATTGCAAGTATCGACAGGTTAAGGCACTATCACCATAATAGTAATGACCACAACTACATGGGGTACATCATTTCAAGGGATGAGGTCACGTAGTAACCCATGACCTTGAGTCTAGCTACAAGACTCGTAAATAAAGAAAAGCACTTTTTGGGAGGCAACCCATGCTTTGTGTGATTTTTATTTTGTTTGTTTGTTATTTGCTTCCGTATGCATGCTTTATTTTTATTGTTGGTAGATCATATTTCAAACTAAATAGTGGAAATACTTTACTTTGTTGTTTTGGCCTAGTCTTAACTCCACCTAAAAGTATTTTTGCAAAAGATAAGTGTAAGGGGAAACCCCAAATATGTTTTTAAGAAACAAACCGATCATGATTCTCCAAAATATTAAGTGAACATGTATATTCGTATTTGTTAGAGTCAAATGCTTGTATTTAGTCATAATGAAGTTTTGCAGGATTTTCCAGGAAGTAGGACCAAGTTTTTCTAGAAATTTTCCGGAAACTTAACATAAGAATTTCTGCAGATCACTTCTGACGGTGTCACGAGTTAACTCTTGACGGCGTCACGTGTAAAAATCTGGAAATTTTACCGGTTTTGTTTTTCTAACGGAGTCTTACGGTTTTTGTGAATTATTAAGTTTTATAATCTCCAGGAAATCTGCAAACTTCATTCCACAAGCATTATATCTTACTTTGTTTTCTAGGATTTAGTAACTTATATAGATTGCCACCGATTTTATATGAGGTTGCCTTGTTTGTTTTCTCAGGATTTACAGGTTATGTATGAAAAGAAGATGATTTATTTTTCTGGAAGGGAAGCTTTGATTGTTCATTTTCTTGGAGGAAGATTTAACCTGGCCACCTTATTTCCTTGCTGGGAACAGTAGGTGACGGCGTCAAGAATAATTTGCATGACGGCCTAGTACAAACGTGAAGGCGTCACAAGTAGAGCGTCAAGAGTAAAAGACGTGACGGCCTGGAAGACCATAACACATGACGGCGTCAGATGAAGATTAAGGCAGTCCGAGAAGTATTTTGGCGGCGAGATGACGGCGTCACCTCTTTGGTCTTGACGACGTCAGCCTCAGCTTTCTATATATAGTTTTCTAATTTTCATTCATAAAAAAAGGAGAAGTTTTGGAGAAACCCTAAGGCCGAACCTATTACGAATTTTACAGGTTTTTCAAGGGTTTTCAGTCCTTGAACCCTTTCATGTGTAATTGAGATAAGTGTTCTTTTAATTCAATCAATATGTCTATGTGTTGGTTGTCTATATCTTGTTCTTGTCTTAATTCCATCATGCTAGGCTAGATCTATCTTGTGTTTGCTTAGATCTAATGAAACCTAGATGTTAATTATGTGTTGATTACTTGTTTATGGTTGTATTGGATGAATGATTTCGATGTTAGGCTTAAGAAAACTGGCAGATCTCCAAATGGTAACATGCTTGAACGTCTTAGGAAACATGAACTGACGTGCACTAGGTTTTATTGGTTGTATTTAATGCATGAGTAAATTCTAATGATCCCATGTTAGGAGCTTCTTAGCCAGCTCGACATAGGAGTGAAGTAGGCACTCATAGGATTGGGGAATTAAGTATGCCACCCCATGAATGGTATTAAGGAATACAATCCGTCATCCACGCAACTATAACAAGTAATTAACGTGTAAAAGATATTTAGGGAGTAGTGAAATCTAAGTAAACACAATTTCTCCACTTATTGCTCACAACCTTAGTTTAATTTAGTTTAATTTTCATTTCTAGTATTTTATTTTGATTGCATCTTTAGTATTGGGTTAGTTGACTAGCAACTAATTCCGCCTAAATCCTTCAAACCCGAGATTTTTACTTGCTTTCTAAAAAATATAAAAATACAAAAATAATCATCCTTCATCTCTAGAACTAGTATTTAGGTTTTCTAATCCTAGCGACACTATTCCTAGCTGAACGATCAATCCCCCGGTACTTGTCACTATACTATACTACAACGATCAGGTACACTGCCTGGTGGGGGTTGTAAGCTTCTCAAGATCCCTTGAGAGGTAAAGCCTGGTGCGATTCCCACGTATCACTAAATAAGCTACACCTATTCTGAGCTAATCCTAAGTAAGCTAAATGATAGAGAATCATACTAGAATAAGCACAAATAAGCAGAATAAGCAAAATCCAATACTAAGAAAAACTATGCAAGAAAAACAGCCCAAATGGCTACATGCAGTCCTTTGTGGGGCCCACCTGGGTGATCAAGGGTCCAAGGCAAAGCTTGGTCTGAAAAGCTAGGGTGGAAGGCTTCCAAATGTCCAAAGTTTTAAGTTCTGGGGCCCATGAATAAGCTAGTTATGAGCTTATGGAGTGGACTCAATACACTGATGAATCAGTGTACTAAGACAAATGGAGCAAGTAAAAAGCTCCTTGCAGGCCTACCTAATAAGCTAGAAAATAGCTAATAAGCACAGAACCTTGAAGATGGATGTATGGACTATCCAAAAAGCTGAATTGAATAGGGTGGGTCCCACTGGTGAGCTTATGGGAGGCATGAGAACTTGGGTATGCACACTGGGTGTAGGGGAGTCAAAAGCTCACAGGGGCAAGTTGAAGCAAGGATTTCAATGAGCAAGTGAATTTCAAAAACCATTTTTTCTGTTGAAATGAGTTTACAAGCAGCAAAATATCACAAAACAGCAAGAAAGTCTTATTTCCAATCTCAATTAAACCCTGTGGATGTTCTAGGAAACTTAACCATTTTTTACATGTGAGAAGTTTTTGACTTTCAAAGATTTTTACCCATTTTGACTTTTGTGAGTTTTAACAGACCCTAGGTGATTAATTAAGATGTTTTATCTTAAAATGAAGCTAATACAAGTAAAGTAAACAAGGTTTAAACTAAAATCCAAACTATGCTTCCCTAATCCCCTAGCAGTGAACTGATATAGAGGTTTAAAGAGGAGTTTTGACTTTTCATTACATAACACTGAGAAATTATGCATAGACTAACCTACTGGGACCTAATGTAACATATTTATACAGTGAACAACAGCAAAAACATCCTACACTACAGTTCAATTAGCAAATCCAAACACTCCTTAAAACCTAGGTTTTCACTACAAATCTTATATCTAAACCATAACCTACTAAAATACTGATTTAACCAACTAATCTAAACTATAATAAAGCTACTGTGACCAAAATTTAACACCAAATGAAACTAGATTATGTAGATACAGATGACCCTAAACTAAAATAGTGAGAATGCAATTTTAAACTAGAAGACAGAATAGATGGAAAGAAACAACTAGGCAGCTAAAATAAGTAATAGTGAGCACAAATAAGGTGAGTTCTACAGTGCATAGGCCAAGACAACATAATATGCATAAATCCAAACTAATAGACTTACTTGGAATGGAATGCAAGGTGAAAGAACTAGGAAGTGACCAGATAAGTTCACCAAAGCTGTTAACAGCTTTATAAGCTTGTATTCTAACCCTAATGAAGACTAAACACTCAATAAGCTATAACTTAGCTTATGAGTGTAAGCAGGAGTATACTAGGTAGTTTTAACAACAATGAAATTGAGAGGAAAGCAACTGAATCAAAAACTAAACTTGATATTTCATTAAGTTTGAAAGGTTTACATGAGAAATTGAACTAAAATTATTTTACATAATCCTACTTTGAAGAATTAAAATTACACTACTACTAAATTAACTACTCACTATCTAACTAGCCATCTCTGCTTCTTCCTTCACTCTTTTATACTAAATTCAAGGTCTCTGGGGTCCACTGAACATATCCCACCTTCTTTTGAGCCATTGGATTGGTATTGTTTATTCTGTCCGTTGATTCTTTTTGGCGGGAAATTGATTTAAGCAAGTTGAGGCCTGATAGCTAATGGCAGGGGGGTTTGGAGTCTTGTGGTGGAAAGGGAGTGTAGGGTTTAGAGTGGAGAAGGGGTGAGTGGGTAGGGGTGATGATGGTGTTGGATGTGACAGGGATAGTAGGAGGTCACAGGGGGGGGGGGGGGGAAGAGAGGTTGAGGTGGAGGGTTTGACTTTGGGTTTGACCTGGGGGTAAATATACGGGGTAATATTATTAGGGTTTGGGCCTGGGGTGGTATTTGGGCCAGGTTTGGATGGACTGGATTTTGGTTTTTTTGGCTTATGTTTGGTTTTGGACTTAATAACACAAAGGGTCCATTTGTAGTTGTAATTTCACAAGGACCAATTTGTAACTTACTGCAAATGCAAGGGCTGGAAATGTAATATTCCCAAAGTATTCCAAAGGTGAATTATTGCCAAGTTTCAATAGTACAAGGTCCTTTGATGCTTTATTTTCCATAATGAAATACCCGGGGACCAAAATTGCTAAACTGCCAAACTCCAGGGACCAAACATGTAATTTTACTAACTTGCCACCCAAGGCGCATTTGTGATAATTTTTGAGTTTCCAAGGACCAAAAATGATTTTTTTTTCAAAAACATTCCCCAGGGACCAAATCTGCCAAATGTGAAACTTCGGGGACTAAACTTGTAATTTCTCAAAACTTTTGAATTTTTCACCAAAGGACTAAATATGACAATTTATGATTTCAAAAAGACCTTTGGTGAATTTTCTTTTAAAATAAGTACTCAGGGACTAGTTTTGTCAATTTTTGAAACTTGAGGGACTGAAACTGCCAATTATGCAAACTTTGTTCGTTTTTCATTTGTTTTTAAACATTTTGCATCCAAAACATATAAAACACAACCCTTGGGATATTTTCAGTATTTTGATGCATTTCTGAGTGTTTTTGGATGTTTTGGCAGTTCAGATACGATAAAAATGATGAGTATTTACACACTCATCAGTTGTGCATAACAAAATCATTCCACATAGCACCCTTAACAACACACACTAACTCTGACACTCTCCTAACACTTACTCTACATCTAATGTTGGTACAGTTAACTAAGTAAATATGACGATTCCCATGATAAGAACCTCCTAAAATGTAGTCCTTATCTAGTTCTTGTATATCATAATTAAGTTTTAAGCATTGTCAATTTCTTAAAACTAGTTTCTTAGAGAAATAATAGTTAATTCATATATGGTGTTGATGCGTGGGAATTGCACCAGGCTTTACCTCTCGAGGGATCTCGAGAAGCTTACAACCCCCACCAGGCAGTGTACCTGATCGTTGTAGTATAGTATAGTGACAAGTACCGGGGGATTGATCGTTCAACTCAGGAATAGTGTCGCTAGGATTAGAAAGCCTAAAAACTAGATCTAGAGGTGAGGGATGATTCTTTTTGTATTTTTATGTTTTATGAAAAGCAAATAAAATCTCGGGTATTGGAAGGAGTGGGCGGAATTAGTTGCTAGTCAACTAACCCAATGACTAAAGATGCAATCAAAATAAAATAACAAAAATGTAAATAAACTAAATTAAACTAGTGGTGTGAGCAATATATGGGAGAATTGTGTTTACTTAGATTTCACTACTCCCTAGATATCTTTTACAGGTTAATTACTTGTTACAGTTGCGTGGATGACGGGTTATATTCCTTAATACCAATCATGGGGTGGCGTACTTACTTCCCCAATTCTATAAGCTCCTACTTCACTCCTATGTCGACCCGGCTAAGAAGCTCCTAACATGGAATCACTAGAATTCGCTCATGCATTAAATACAACCATAAAAACCTAGTACACATCAGTTCATGTTTCTTAAGACATTCAAGCAAGTTACACAATGGAGATCTGCCAGTTTTCTTAAGCCTAACATTGAAATCATTCATCCATTACAACTATAAACAAGCAATCAACCTATAATCAACATCTAGGTTTCATTACATCTAAGCAAACACACAAAAGATCTAGCCTAGCATGTTAAAATCAAGACAAGCATAAGATATATTCAAACAACACATAGACATATTGAATAAATTGAAAGAAAACTTATCTCAATTGAACATGAAGGGTTTCAAGGGGTGAAAACCCTTGAAAATACTGTTACAAATGACCTAGGGTTTATTAGGTTCGGCCCTAGAATTCTCCACACAAGTTCCTTTTTTTATGAATGAAAAATAAAAAAGTATATATAGATTTTGTGAGGTGACGGCGTCAAGAGTAAAATTCTGACGCCGTCATCTAGCCGCCAATAAAGTTCTCGGATTGCCTAGATCTAGATCTGACGCCGTCATGTGTATTTCTGCTCCAGGCCGTCACCAAATTAACTCTTGACGCCCTACTTCTGACGTCGTCACATTTTCTCTGGGCGGCATCCATTTTGCTCCTGACGCCGTCATAAAATTCTTCTTGACGCCGTCATCTACTGTTCCCAGCAAGGAAAATTAAGACTTTGCCGTTTTCTTCACTTTTATGCTCCAAAAACGTCCAAAATGCTTCCTTTTCCAGAATTCACTCCCAAAGTACCTAAAATCACAAAAGAAACGATTTAGGGCAATATATGATCAAATAAATTCCAATTCCGGCTTAAATGACCCCCTAAAAACGGTTCATTTTTCGCCTCATCATATACCCTTACACTTGAGATTTGCTTGTCCTCAAGCAAATGCGCTTTTATTTTAATCAAAATACAAATTAGGGGTCATTTAACACTAATATAAAAGTAATTACAACAAATAATCGTTCCACTAAAGACCAAAGACAAACACGGAGGTCATATACTAGCACCTCACACATAGTGTTTAGATACTCACATCTCTCGGGTGTAATAAAGTATATATCACAATATGGAAATGGAAAACATCTCTCACTACCTGTCATAGCAAAATAGATTACCATAGGCTTGGGAAAGGATCAAACCTCCACCACATGGCGTAAGCACCTAGGATAAACTATCAAAGAGGTCTTTTAAAGGGTTGTAACGTTAGGTGTAGGGATATGGAATACACGGTTTTGTTGGATATAGGCAATCTTTACTGGTGGCGAGTTAATAATCTTGATTAATTACATGTACAATATGGCGTTGCTAAGCCAAGATTAGACACGACTTAAGCTAATAAATCAAAAATAACAAAAACATAAAATAAACATAGAATGAAACGGGATGGTAGTCCGTATGTTTTTTCTCTTTTCTTTTTCTATAAATTTTTTCTTTTATTTAATTTTTCGATTTTTTTTTTTTTCTGCATACACTCTTACCCTACCATCCAAAATAATACATCATAGGGAATGAACATTCCCCATTTACATGAATTTTTACATACTTTACAATAAACTAATCTAATGACTCGAATTAAGATAATCAAAACACTTGGAGTACTTTTTAGATTAACGTACGTATGGGGGTAATAAATGATTTTCTTCCCCATTACTCCATAAAATAAGTACTTTACCCATGAGTCCCAATCGTCCCAAAATAATATGTACAAGGATATGACTCGACTTAGCAACCATGTAATCAATTAGATAATTAACTAAGGGTTTAAACAAATAACAATAATGCACTAAAGATGAGTGCATACACGGAAGGCTAAGGCGATTTGGGTGTACATTTAAGTGGGGTGTAACAAATTCTTCCTTTAAGTAAGATTTTTAAAGTTAGAAACGAAAAGATAGGCTCGGAGGGGTGTACTAGGGGTTTCGTGTACTAAAAATGAGTACAACGCTAAGGTGTGGGAAAAATTAATTGACTTAACTAGCCAAGTAATATGACTTAAATGGTCAAGTAATTATGATACGGGTTTAACATAAGGGTGATCCTAATGCCTCTTATCATGTAGTAAATCCTACCACACGAATGTAGTCTCACTAGCGGTCTTGGGATGCATCACTAACGCAAGTTCTAGAATCTAAATGCTACCGGTACACTCATAAGCACTAATAGTAAATGCTTTTCCTATCAAATCTAAAGGCGAACCTCACATATTTGGGTGGAAAATTTTTCTGAATAGTACGGTTTTGTGCTAGTCATACGACTCCTATCCATGAGACGCTTGCTATGGCTAAATTTTCACTCCTAAATGTTGTAAAAAATTTTAAATTTGGCGCTAAAATTACACTAACAAATATTTCTCTTAGTTTTATTACACATCTACCATCAAACAAACAAACTCAAGTGAAAGTTTATCCTATAAGGTATCATCATTTACCATCCCTTTACACTTAGGATGAACATTGTCCTCAATGTTCAAGTAAAGAATGTAAAAGTGAAATAGGTAAAAGAATGAAATCAAATACTCCCCTGATTCGCTCGGTATGGATAATATGGTAACTAGGTTAGATCTTCCTCTAAGAAATTGAACAATCAAAGTTTCCCTTCTTGAATATAAATCATCTTCTTGTCATACATAACCTGTTAAACCTGAGAAAACAAACAAGGCAACCTCGCGTAAAATCGGCGGCAATCTATATATGATAACAAATCCTAGAAAACAAAGTAAGATATAATACTTGTGGAATGATGTTTGCAGATTCCCTGGAGATTATTAAACTAAAGATTCAACAAAAACTTTAAGACTCCGTTAGAAAAACAAAACTGGTAAAATTTCCAGATTTTTACACGTGACGCCGTCATGAATTTCTTCCTAACGCCGTCAGAAGTGACCTGCAGAAATTCTTATGTTAAGTTTCCGGAAAATTTCTGGAAAAACTTTGTCCTACTTCCTGAAAAATCCTGCAAAACATCATTATGACTCGATACAAGCATTTGACTCTAACAAATACGAATATACATGTTCATTTAATATTGTGGAGAATCATGATCGGTTTTGTTTCTTTAAAAACATATTTGGGGTTTCCCCTTACACTTATCTCTTGCGAAATACCTTTGGATGAAGTTAAGACTAAGCCAAACAACAAAATAAAGTATTTTCATCATTTTAGTTTGAAACATGATCTACCAACAATAAAAATAAAGCATGCATACGGAAACAAATAACAATCAAACAATATAAAAGTCACACAAATAAAAAAAAAAAAAAAAAAAAAAAAAAAACCATAAGCAAACCATAATGTTGAAATTCAACGTGAACATAGAAATAAAAATTATCCATGGCCAACAGAGGCAACAACCTAAACTATTACAATCCAAATTGTTTCAAATTACACCACCATGAATAAATTGTTCAAACATCAAGACAAATCATTGGGGAGGGGGACCATAACGGTAGTCATAACCAGGAGGGAGGTGCCTAGTGGACCCGTAGGGAGGGTAGTCCATCTCACGACCGGGGAATGGGTCGATCTGTAGCTGGGGCTCGATATGATCACGGGTGGAGAGGTGCTACATCTGGCGGATGGTATGATCACACATCCAATCAAAGTGCTGGTCAGTGGTGGTCCGCCATGCGTCCACCTGACCCATCCAGGCCCCCTGGTGTGCCTGCTAGTCTCCCCGACCCATGTGTCGGTAATATTCTGCAGACCCAACCTCATAATCCCTGAACCGTTACTGCTGGGGCGCTTCCTTATCATAATCATCATCCTCAATACAATCAGGTCCTCCCGTAATGTACCAGGTATAGGACCCATCCCCCAGCTCCATAACAATGCTCGTCTGCTTGAGGGATTTAGCCCTCACCACCCTACAAGCCCCACAGTCGCTCAGGTACCCCATGATCTCAGGAACAAGTAGCCCATAAGATCGAGCCAACCGGGTCACGAACATCCCCCCATACACCTTGTCAATATCCCTCTCCCCCATACTGGTCTTCAAATAGCTCGCTACCCAAAATGGGATGTTACAGTAAACATCCGCTGAAAACATGGTGTACATGTAGAAAAGATCTGAAGCAGTGACACGGTGAGTGGTGCCATGACGCCCCGACAAGCTGTAGGTGATGCACCTGTGGGCCAACCTGATCATGGGGTCCCTGATTGAGGCCGCCCTGGTAGTTGAGGTGTATACCCCGTTCCCAATATTCAGCCAAAAATTGGCACACCTCAATTCGTTCCTCTCCGTCTCCCCATGCAACAACCTCTGCATAAAACCCCCCTCAACTGCCTCCTCCCTAGTGTACAAACCTATCCTCCATCCAAACTCAGTAACCGAACATGATCGAATCTCTCCCCCCCCAATCTGAAGTAAATGGTGGTACCCCCCCCCCCCCCCCATATCTGTCCTGGCCTCAGCTAAATCAAAGCGAAACGTCGCAAAGAACTCCCTAACCAACTCACTGTAAACAGTCTTCCTCATCCTGAACAATCTCTCCCATTGAGGACCCATGAATCCATCAGTTTAGATCCTCCCCAAGAACTCACCCTCAAGACCTTGGGACCTCAGAAACTCCCAATCAATCACAGCTCCAGCATCAATATGGTGATAAACAAGTTCCGCATACTTAGTTGTAGCGGCTTCATTATCAAACTCACTCCAGCTGTGCACCAAATCCCCATAGTTAACTCGTTGGGACCTAGACGAGCTACCTCGGTGTTGTCGTGATCGTTTACTCATTTTCCTGGAAAAAGAGTGGAACGAAAATGGTTAGAATGAGAGTTTTACGAGTTCATGCTGTCAGACACATCTGACGCCGTCAAGAAGGGAAACCTGACGCCGTCAGACCCAACAAAAATCCATTCATGCAATTACGAGGGAAAAATCAATTTTCAAACTCTAAATCCATGACCCAAACACTCCTTTATGCAGAAAACATGAGTGGGGGGTCAAAAAATCCATGGTGTGAAAGATTTTTCTGCAATTAACGCATGATTCGAGTCGACCACTATCACCTAATGGTTACCTCATGATTACAAAACATCTAAGGAAGGGCATTATGATTTATCAAAGATGGGTCAATGATAGGGTTTCGGATGATGGGGGTTTTCAAAATTGGTAGTTCCTAAGGATAATTAAATGAAAAAGGATGAAGAAAAACTACTTACCAAGTAGAGATTTGTCACGGAAGATGTCGGATTGGATGATGGAGACTCGGAGGTGGAGCAGCAATTTGGGTGTGATTTTTGGGGTATGAGTTGAAAGTGATGGAGTTTGGGTTATTATTTCTGAAAAAGAAAGGTGACGGCGTCAAGAGTTAAGATCTGACGCCGTCAAATGCCCGTATTATGAACTCAAAGTGGCATTTTCAAATTCAGTCCATGCACTAATGTAGATAGCTAAACATAGGTAAAAACTATGAGTAGCCATCCCGTTAGTAAAGTCCACCAGGGTCAAACATTTCATTACTATCACGGAGAGAGATGTGGTTGTCAAAAGGGGTGGGCGATGTTTCAGTTAAGTTGTAACCGTCGCATTGGTCAATGGTGGGTATTAAGAGGAGTCGTTCCATAGAGGGTCCCAAAGTTGTGGTGTTTTGGAGGTGCAATCCCTTCACACCAGGTTTAAAACCAAAGGAACGTCTCTTGCACAAATTGGGGAGTGTGGTTTGCAAGCATCCAACGAAAATGTTATAAAATTGCGAGTTCTTCTCCTCCTGAGGATGCTCACAGAGGTAGGGGTGATTGATGGCGAAGCACTTGAAATGGATTTCTCATTATCCTCTTGGTCACACACCAAAGGGGTTGGGACTCCAAAGATTTTTTCAATTTTTCTTGGTGCGGATTTTTCCTTAATCTTCTCCTTAATTCTTTATATGAATTTGTCTGCTAAGTCCATAAAAGCTTTACGAGTGCTTTCCATGCGTGCTTCTAAGTGCCGAATTTGTTTTTCCTGATTATTCATGAAGGTTACCATTATCCCTTCGAACTCCTCTTGTCGTGAACGTTCAGGAAAATTATATTTGTTAATCGCACTCACACGTACATTAGGACCCCTTGTGGTTTCAGCAGCAGGCATTTCAGCTCTCATTAATTCCTTTACCTGCTTCTCGATATTCCCCAATAATTGTTCTTGGGTAGCGTTTACGTAATCAAGTTTCCCATTACTTGAAAACATCGGGTCCTCCCATCCTTCTTCTTCGTATTGTGCTAACCCCTCAAGAACTTTCCAGCATTCATCAACGCTAAGTCTGTTTAGCCTGCCATTAGCTGCGTAATCTATAGTCCTTCTCGTTTGACAATTAACTTTATCGTAAAAGATTTGAATCTGGAACCATGGTTCAATGCCATGATGAGGGATTTTTTGGAGTAGGTCTTTGTATCGAGTCCATGCTTCATAAAAGGTTTCACCTTGACGTTGTTGGAACATCAAGATATCATTTCTAAGCTTAGTAGTTCTCCCTGGTGGGAAAAATTGAGCAAGGAAACGAGTGGTGAGATCATCCCAAGAGGTGATGGATCCCGCGGGGAAACGTTCAAGCCATTGACTAGCTTGATCACGTAGAGAGAATTGGAATAGGCGTAATTGGGTTGACTCTCTAGTTGTAACATCAAGGTCTATAGAATCTACGATTTTAAGGAAGTCCTTGAGATGTTGATTTGGATCTTCGGAACGAAGTCCATGGAATGCACATCCGCTTTGCACCAACCGGATGGTGTCGGATCGCAAGGGAGACACATTGGCTCCTTAGGTGAGCTCAATGGTGTTTCGATAGCCTTGGTGGCTAGGTCGGGAATACTCTCCTAGGGTTCGGGGCCTAAGAGGTTGGTTAGCTAGTGGTGGGTTGTGTGGGTGGTCTTGTTGTGGTGGGTTGATGGGTTCAAATATGTTACCACCTTCCATGATGTCGGATGGTAAAGAGTTACGAACAAAAACACGAAGAAATGAGATAGACTAAATGTTAGACCTTAGATATATCAACTTTAATAACAATATAGCATGTAAATGAAGTAAAGATGGTGACTTGTATAGATATATGTGTGGCGTTAAACTTATGAGAAAGAGTATAAGATGAAGAGAGCTTTTATTAAAAACACACACAATACATACACAAGCACACTTACAAATGACTAGGTAAGTACCTTATATAGTTATAGAGAAAGGCCTCATGGGCTTTCTAATGGACTTGGGCTTGGACTTGGTTTACATGAATTATAAAAGGCTTACTAACATAACTCTTGACATATTTGATTACCAAGTCCAATGCCCAACTATCTTAAATAATTACATACTTAATGACACAAAGACAAAGTTCCTAATATGAGAATGACCATCACTTTTCCATATAATTCTTAATACTAACAATCTCCCCCTAAGGGGTGGTCATTCGAATGATGCTCCACGTGATTAGGTCTTCCGTGTTCTTTGTCTTGAACTTTGTGTGTCGTTGTAGAATAGTCTTTAGTCTTTGTTCCTTCATGCTTTGTAATTTTTGATGACTGACTTTTCATCGTTCTTTGTTCCTTTGTGATGTAGAGCAATCTTCCTTTCGTCACTTCTGTGTCTGTGGTGGTTGTTCGCCATTCCAACATGCTCATACATCTTTGGACTTTGATATTCATATGCACGTAGTTCCCTTTCTATCACTTTGATCTTTACTCTTTATACTTTGTAGATTCTTCTTTTTGGCGTAGAATCTTTCCAGATGTATGTATGAGCATGCGGAATCTGTCGCCATGGAGGTGATGTGTAGCTGCATGAAAACAGTTAGCAATAAATCAACCGGTACTTATAGATAAGGAATTAGATATCGTCAATAGCATAGTGTGAAGACTCCTTCTAACCCTTACCAAGGCCGTTCCCATGTCAGATACTCTCGAGAGAGCTTACAAGACCTACTAAGTAGCTCAATGACTGGGTGAGTCGCTGGGGATCACTCCACGACTGTAGACCGTTTTGAAACCACCGTGAACACTAAGCATAACCCATAAAGAATTACCGAAGTGACCTGCTGTCAGGGCTGTTTGATGTTGACCCTGGCAGGAATTTCCATTCAATCATTGAGAATCACAAATGTGAATCCTCTCATAAATGTTCCGGCATATTGCTAAGATCTGCGTAGGACTCTAAAGTTTACACCTGGCGTCCTTAATGATGAAAAACCAGTGTAGAAATATCATGTGTCCCTATGAGATCTTTTGATGAATCTCGAGGCTCTAGACTCGATAAGTGCACATTTGGTTTCCTATGCGGAGACTAGGGAGAGGTCTCCTGCTTCAATATCAACCATCTCTAAGCGACAGGTCGATAGATTACACCGGTTCCCCGTGAGAATGAAACAAGCTCTTTTAAGAGAACTTGAGTGGTTAAGAAGGTTTAGTGCAGTGCGTCACTGGGTCCATGACATCTTTGTCTTCAATACCGGTGTCACCTTAGTAACAACTAGTAGCATACGAATTGTACCCGGTGTCTGCCCTAAGGTTGAACATTTGGAGGGCTATTTCTTTTCACCCTTTTTCATAACTTTTCTTTTTAATTCTTCAACCCCTTCTTTCTCCTTTCTCATTTTCTCCTTTTTTCAATCATACCTAAGGACTTCTAATTCTAATCTATTGGAATTGTCCTTGGGTAGATCCCTCCGGCTCTGGCGGATCATAGGACGGTTTTTCCTAACCTTAGTCACCTTATAACTCCATGACTATCCTATCATTGCCATGAAACCATTTATTGAAAATCTCTCAAAGTGTTTATGATAATAAAACACATTGTTGACACTTAGAGAGTTTTGCATTACTTTAGAAGGACTCCCCCTTCACATGTGCTCATGTAATTTTAAGAAATTTGCACATGTGGGAGGAGTTTGCACTTTTGAATTGATCCACTTTCAGTGAACATGACCGATTCGAGACACGCTTACATCACTAGTTAGACTAGCTTGAAATTATTACCCGTCCTGTTCAAGTCCAAAGAAAGTCTCTCGACACGGTACATTCTACTCAGACAAGTCCTATTCGAGACACGCTTACATCACTAGTTAGACTAGCTTGAAATTATTACCCGTCCAGGACAAGTCTTTTCGATTACTGACATTTTAAGCTTCGTCAATTCATTGGTACTTACTGAGTCGAGCTCTTCTGAGATTCAGCCACAATCTTTAAACATCTTTGATCACATTTTAATCATGTCTTCTCCCCCTCAAAAATAGCATATCGTGATATTTTTTATATCAACTGATTAATAAAAAGCTTTTTGGAGAGATAGACAGATTTGATTTTGCATGAAATCGGAACAATTTAGTTTTTATACTCTCCCTTAATGATAGCACATTTTTAAAATCAATTAAGGGTTTAGAGGGAGTTTTCTTGAGCACTCATTTTGAGAGATTTTGAGAAATCTTTTGAACAATCTTGAAAAAGTGCTCAAGAATTTTGTTTGAAAACGAGTTTTATGCTTGAAATCTTTTTCGTTTGTTTAGACTTGAACATTTTGAAAAAGCGTTCGTCAATGAACGTACGAGTCCTTGATTTGAAAATAATCAGAAGTCATCATTAGGGTCTGGGTTTCGTACTAATGTATACGAAAGCCATAGTGAAGAAACTTTTTTGAGAAGTGACATGTTTTAGAAAAACATATAAAAGAACTCCCGTTCAAGCATCTGTACATGTCCGTATCATTGTTGAATGACATTTCTAGAAACGTACAGAATATTGATTTATACGAGAGACATGTCGTGAGAAGAATATTTTTGGATTTTTTTTTTTTATATTGTTTTTGAATTTTTTGAAAATTTTATATTTTTGTATTTTGTTTTTGTTGGTTTTTCAAATTTTGTATTTTGTTTTTTCAAAAATATTTACAGCGAAGCGATTTTGAAAACTTTTTTCAAGAAGATTCGAGAAGACGTTCTAGCTCCTCAGGAGTTAGGCTTCGCATGCCAATTCGTCAAACTAAATAGTTAAACCGTTCTTTTGGAAGGGCTTTAGTAAATATATCGGCGAGTTGGTAATCAGTCTTAACGAAAAATAATTCAACAGTACCCTCTTCTACATGTTCTTTGATGAAATGGTAGCGGACTTTGATATGCTTCGTCTTTGAGTGGTGTACGGGATTGCACGAGATGGCTATGGCACTTTTTGAGTCACAATACATAGGTATTCTGTCAAAAGTAAAGCCATAATCTGTGAGCTGTGTCCGCATCCAAAGAACTTGGGCACAACACGCAGATAGAGACACATACTCGGCTTCGGCGGTTGATAGCGCAATACAATCCTGTTTCTTTGACGACCAGCTTACAAGTTTTTCACCCAAAAATTGTGCTCCACCTGATGTACTCTTTGCTGTAACTTGATCACCAGCATGGTCTGCATCTGAAAATGCTGTTAGATGAAACCCCGAATCCTTCGGATACAAAAGTCCCATGTTAATGGTGCTTTGTAGGTACCGAAAGATCCGTTTAACCTCTTTGAGGTGAAGTTCGGTAGGCTTTGCCTGAAACCATGCTAACAAACAAACAGCAAATTAAATATCGGGTCGGCTAGCAGTTAGGTACATGAGAGAACCGATCATGCTCCGATATTTCTTCGGATCGATTGGTTTCCCAAACAAATCAGCACCTATTTTTGGTGAAGTGACCATTGATGTACCAACAGAATCACAATTTTCCATTCCATGTTTTTTCGAAATCTCTATTGTATATTTAGCTTGATTGATAAAAATACCACGAGGGGATTGATGTATTTGTAAACCAAGAAAGAATTTTAGTTCCCCCATCATGGACATTTCAAATTTACTTTTCATGAGATTTTCAAAATGTTTTGAATGGTTAGGATTGGTTGATCCAAAAATAATGTCGTCCACATAAATTTGAACGATCAAAATGTCATCTTTGAATTTTTTGATAAACAAGGTGTCATCAACCGTTCCTTTCGTGAAATTGTTTTTAAGCAAGAAAGATGATAGTTCGTCATACCACGCTCTTGGAGCTTGTTTTAAACCATAAATTGCTTTCTTAAGCTTGTAGACGTAGTCTAGATGATATTTGTCGATGAATCCCTCTGGCTGACTCACATACACTTCTTATTTCAGAGTTCCATTCAAGAAAGCAGTCTTAATTATCCATCTGATAGACTGTGATGTTTTTGTGAGCTGCATAGGCTAAGAAAATCCGGACTGCTTCAAGTCTAGCTACAGGCGCGAATGATTCCTCCAAATCTATCCCTTCTTCTTGTGGATAACCTTTAGCCACGAGACGAGCTTTGTTACGAATTACAGTCATTTCCTCATCCAGATTGTTCTTCCACAACCACTTGAGATCAAGAACACGTTTATCCAGTGGTCGTTCAACAAGTTCCCAACTATCATGTAACAGGTATTGAAGAAATTCCTCCTGCATCGCTTCAATCCAAAGGTTTTCTGCCATTGCTTCTCGAATGTTTTTTGGTTCTTTGAGGCTGATTGAGCAAATGTAAATGCACAATTCAAGATCGGTGGCAAGTTGTCTCCTTGTCTGAACTGGTTTTGAAGGTTCACCAATAACGTGTTCTATTGGATGGTCTTTTGTCCATTGAAACGTAGAAGGGTACCTTGGGTAAAACATATGTGTGTTAGATGGTTCTTGTAACCTTGAAGAAGATTCAGCAGAGTCTGTTGCAAATGGGTTTTCAAATACTTCTTCTTCTTCTAACGCAACATTGTTTGAATTATTTGTTGGTTCTTCTTGAAAATTTGTGTTTTGGTTTTGCTCATCAACTCTTGGTAGAACAGTTTCAAGTACTGGATTTGCTTGAGTAGATGTAGATGATGTTGATGTAGTTGGTGCTTCAGCTTCGATTGTGGTAGATGCATCATGTGGTGGTGGTGGTGGTTGATGGTTTTCAGCAGGTGCAGCGGAATGTTGTGGAGATGCATTTGTCGAAGTTCCACCATAATATTCATCAAACATTAACTCGAAGAACTTTTCCATTTCTTGTTCTGAAGGTTTATCCGTGTTTGTTGACTGAGCTCTTTGAGGCACGAGTCCTGAACTGATCTGTCCAGAAGTCTGCTGGTTTGGTTCGGGTCCTAATCCATTTTGATTAGAAGCCATTGGATTAAGCGCGGGTTCTAGAGCGAGTCTCTCAGAAGCCATTTGTGAGATCTCGTCAAACTTCACATTAATCGTCTCCATTATCCTTTTTGTTCTTCTATTATACACCCTGAATGCCCTCGAGTTTTCTGAATATCCAATGAAGATTCCAATATCACCCTTAGCTTTCAACTTTCCTAGATCTTCTCTGCCATTCGTCGGATAGCACAAAGTGCATAACACGTGAAGGTAAGAGATGTCAGGTTTACGGTTGTTCACTAGCTCATATGGGGTTTTATTGAATCTTGGATGTACTAGGGATCGGTTTTGAGTAAAACAAGCAGTGGCTACAGCATCAGCCCATAAGAATAGTGGTGCACTAGAAAAAATCAGCATTGTGCGAGCAGCTTCCACAAGAGTTCTATATCTTTTTTCAACTACCCCATTCTGCTGTGGAGTTCTAAAAACTGATATTTGGTGTGTGATTCCAACATCTTCAATGTAAGTTCTTAACTCCTGGTATTTAAATTTTGTGCCATTGTCTGTTCTTATAATCCTTACTAGAGCTTGAAGTAGAACTTGAATACGCTTCAGAAAGGTGATGATGATACCTGGTGCTTCGTCTTTTGATCTCAAAAACTTTACCCAAGTGTATCTTGAATAATCATCAACAATAACAAGAATATACTTCTTCCCATTAATGCTTTCAACTCTCATTGGGCCACATAAGTCCATGTGCAACATATGTAACCTTGCTTCCGAACTAGGTACGGTTTTGGGTTTATATGATGCTCTTTTACTTTTTCCTTGTTCGCATGATGGACATAGGTGTTCCTTGGTGTATTTGAACTTAGGAAGTGATGAGGCGAAAAATGAACCACTTTTAGGGGGTCGTTTAAGCCTGGATTCGAATTTATTTGATCAAATATTGCCCTAAATTGTTCCTTTTGTGATTTTAGGTACTTTGGGAGAGAAATCTGGAAAAGGAAGCAATTCGGACGTTTTTAGAGCATAAAAGTGAAGAAAACGCCAAAGTCTTAATTTTCCTTGCTGGGAACAGTAGGTGACGGCGTCAAGAAGGAATTTCTGACGGCGTCAAGAGTAATTTCCATGACGACTCAGTACAGAATTGAAAGCGTCACAAGGTAGGGCGTCAAGAGTAAAATGCATGACGGCCTGGAAATGCATAAGACATGACGGTGTCAAAAGTAGATCAAGGCAGTCCGAGAAGTATTTTGGCGGCGAGATGACGGCGTCACAAATTGGTTCTTGACGCCGTCAGACCCTATTTCCTATATATAGTTTTCTAATTTTCACATTAAAAAAAGAAAGAGAGAAGTTTTGGAGAAACCCTAAGTATGAACTTGGTACGAATTTTACAGGTTTTTCAAGGGTTCTTAGCCCTTGATCCCTTTCATGTGTAATTGAGATAAGTATTCTTTTAATTCAATCAATATGTCTATGTGTTGGTTGTCTATATCTTGTTCTTCTCTTAATTCTACCATACTAGGCTAGATCTATCTTGTGTTTGTTTGGATCTAATGAAACCTAGATGTTAATTATGTGTTGATTACTTGTTTATGGTTGTATTGGATGAATGATTTCGATGTTAGGCTTAAGAAAACTAGCAGATCTCCAATTGGTAACATGCTTGAACGTCTTAGGAAACATGAACTGACGTGCACTAGGTTTTATTGGTTGTATTTAATGCATGAGTAAATTCTAATGATCCCATGTTAGGAGCTTCTTAGCCGGCTCAACATAGGAGTGAAGTAGGCACTCATAGGATTGGGGAATTAAGTGCGCCACCCCATGAATAGTATTAAGGAATACAATCCGTCATCCACGCAACTATAACAAGTAATTAACGTGTAAGAGATATCTAGGGAGTAGTGAAATCTAAGTAAACACATTTTCTCCACTTATTGCTCACAACCTTAGTTAATTTAGTTTATTTTCATTTCTAGTATTTTATTTTGATTGCATCTTTAGTATTGGGTTAGTTGACTAGCAACTAATTCCGCCCAAATCCTTTAAACCCGAGATTTTTACTTGCTTTCTAAAAAATATAAAAATACAAAAATAATCATCCCTCATTCTTTAGAACTAGTATTTAGGTTTTCTAATCCTAGCGACACTATTCCTAGCTGAACGATCAATCCCCCGGTACTTGTCACTATACTATACTACAACGATCAGGTACACTGCCTGGTGGGGGTTGTAAGCTTCTCAAGATCCCTTGAGAGGTAAAGCCTGGTGCGATTCCCACGTATCAAGTTTTTGGCGCAGCTACTGGGGAATAGTTATTGTCTAGGTTAGAATCTATTTTTATTAGGTCTACTTGCTAGATTCCTTTCTAGTAAGATTTTTATTTTTATTTTTAGGTTTTCTTTAGTCTATCTTTTTCTTTGTGCCTTTGTTAGTAAATTAAATTCATTGACTATTCCGTTGACCATTATGGAAAACGCGAATCCATCCCTTGCCCCTAGAGAAGTGGCTGTGTTACGTGAACAAATTGATAGTGTGATTAGGGAACTTAGAGAGCTTAATAGGTTGATTAAGGTTGAGCTCGAACATGCATTTAGTGACCTAGCGACCGCCTTGTATTCAAATGAGGACCTAGGGCCTAATGACTTTGTGAATGTTGTTGAGGGACTAGAAGAGGGGGAAATAGATCCGAAGCCTAATGATTATTTTAATCTATACCCCACTAAGGAGGAGATTGCATATTATAATAATCTTATTGATAACCCGCGATCTCCTTCACTATAATCGAACCTAAGATAAAGAGAGGCGATCCTAAGAATGCTAAAATACCATGTATGATTGGGTACAGACACGTTGAAAATGCTTACATTGACTTTAAATCCCCAATCAACATCATGTCCTCAAATGTTTATAATGATATTGTGAAAACAAGACTTGAACCTAGAAGAGATCTCAAAGACCCCGGTGGAGTTTGTAACTTTGTCGGGAGAGTTAAAGGTCTACATGTCTTTGTTGGTAATTTCACTTTTGTCACCGACTTTATGATTGTGGAAGATCTTGCTAATGTTATTGATTGTCGATTATCCAATGTTGTGTTTGGCAAACCGTTTGTTGAGGAGTCTAAGTTGGATTATGATGAGATAGAAGGAACAATCCGATTTGCAAGTAACACCGATAGTATCACTTATAGGATGCCTAATAGGATGAAAGAATTTCGCTTTATATCCCGATTTGATAAGGACAACGTTGGTGCTTTTGAGGACATCAATGAAGAGGATAAGAAAAAGGGCATGGATTATGTATGGGAAAATAGGAGTCTTTTTTACAAAGATTGCTTGGCCCTAGGACCAAGGTATAAAGTCGATAAAGAATTTGCCCAAAAGATTATGGGGGCGATTGAGAAAAAGGTGATTGGTTTCTACAAAGAATATTTACAATCGGAGAGTGGAACCAACGATGAGGTCACGTAGTAACCCATGACCTTGAGTCTAGCTACAAGACTCGTAAATAAAGAAAAGCGCTTCTTGGGAGGCAACCCATGTTTTGTGTGATTTTATTTTGTTATTTGCTTACGTACGCATGCTTTATTTTTATTGTTGGTAGATCATGTTTCTAAACTAAATAGTGGAAATACTTTACTTTGTTGTTTTGGCCTAGTCTTAACTCCACCTAAAAGTATTTTTGCAAACGATAAGTGTAAGGGGAAACCCCAAATATGTTTTTAAGAAACAAACAGATCATGATTCTCCACAATATTAAATGAACATGTATATTCATATTTGTTAGAGTCAAATGCTTGTATCGAGTCATAATGAAGTTTTGCAGGATTTTCCAGGAAGTGAGACCAAGTTTTTCCAGAAATTTTCCGGAAACTTAACATAAGAATTTCTGCAGGTCACTTCTGACGGCGTCATGAGTTAACTCTTGACGGCGTCACGTATAAAAATCTGGAAATTTTACCGGTTTTGTTTTTCTAACGGAGTCTTATGGTTTTTGTGAATTATTAAGTTTCATAATCTCCAGGAAATCTGCAAACTTCATTCCACAAGCATTATATCTTATTTTGTTTTCTAGGATTTAGTAACTTATATAGGATGCCGCCGATTTTATGCAAGGTTGTCTTGTCTATTTTCTCAGGATTCACAGGTTATGTATGACAAGAAGATGATTTATATTCTGGAAGGGAAGCTTTGATTGTTCATTTTCTTGGAGGAAGATTTAACCTGGTCACCTTACTATCCATACCGAGCGAATCAGGGGAGTATTTGATTTCATTCGCTTTACTTATTTCACTTTTACATTCTTTACTTGAACATTGGGGACAATGTTCATCTTAAGTGTAAGGGGAGGGTAAAATGATGATACCTTACATATGCACTTTCGCTTGAGTTTGTTTTGTCTAATGGTAGATGTGTAATAAAACTATGAGAAATACTTGTTAGTGCAATTTTAGCGCCAAATTTAAAATTTTTTACAACATTTAGGAGTGAAACTTTAGCCATAGCAAGCGTCTCATGGATAGGAGATTGTATGACTAGCACATAATCGTATATTCAGAAAAATTTTCCACCCAAATATGTGAGGTTCGCCTTTAGATTTGATAGGAAAAGCATTTACTATTAGTGGTTATGAGTGTACCGGTAGTATTTAGATTCTAGAACTTGCGTTAGTGATGCATCCCGAGACCGCTAGTGAGACTACATTCGTGTAGTAGGATTTACTACATGATAAGAGGCATTAGGATCACCCTTGTGTTAAATCTGTATTATAATTACTTGACCATTTAAGTCATATTACTTGGCTAGTTAAGTCAACTAATTTTTCCCACACCCTTAGCGTTGTACTCATTTTTAGTACACGAAACCCCTAGTACACCCATCCGAGCCTATCTTTTCGTTTCTAACTTTAAGCATCTTACTTAAAGGAAGAATTTGTTACACCCCACTTAAATGTACACCCAAATTGCCTTAGCCTTCCGTGTATGCGCTCATCTTTAGTGCATTATTGTTATTTGTTAAACCCTAAGTTAACTATCTAATTGATTACATGGTTGCTAAGTCGAGTCATATCCTTGTACATATTGTTTTGGGATGATTGGGACTCATGGGTAAAGTACTTATTTTATGGAGTAATGGGGAAGAACATCATTTATTACCCCCATATCGTTAATATTAAAAGTGCTCCAAGTGTTTTGATTTTCTTAATTCGAGTAATTAGTTTAGTTTATTGTAAAGTATGTAAAGATTCAAGTGTAAGGGGAATGTTCATTCCCTATGATGTATTATTTTGGATGGTAGGGTAAGAGTGTATGCAAAAAAAAAAAAAGCAAAAAAAATCAAAAAAAAAATCAAAAAAAAATAAAGAAAAAGAAAAAAAAATAGAAAAAGAAAAAGAAAAAAAAAACATACGGACTACCATCCCGTTTCATTCTATGTTTTTGTTATTTCTCATTTATTAGCTTAAGTCGAGTCTAGTCTTGGCTTAGCAACGCCACATTGTACATGTAATTAACCAAGATTGTTAGCTCGCCACCAGTAAAAACTTCCTTTATCCAACAAAACCGTGTATTTCATATCCCTACACCTAACGTTACAACCCTTTAAAAGACCTCTTTGATAGTTTATCCTAGGTGCTTACGCCATGTGGTGGAGGTTTGATCCTTTCCCAAGCCTATGGTAATCTATTTTGCTATGACAGGTAGTGAGAGATATCTTCCGTTTCCATATTGTAATTTATACTTTATTACACCCGATAGATGTGAGTATCTAAACACTATTTGTGAGGTGCTTGTGTATGACCTCCGTGCTTGTCTTTGGTCTTTAGTGGAACGATTATTTGTTCTATTACTTTTATATTAGTGTTAAATGACCCCTAACTTGTATTTTGATTAGAATAAAAGCGCATTTGCTTGAGGACAAGCAAATCTCAAGTGTAAGGGTATATGATGGGGCGAAAAATGAACCACTTTAACGGGGTCATTTAAGCCCGGATTCGAATTTATTTGATCAAATATTGTCCTAAATCGTTCCTTTTGTGATTTTAGGTACTTTGGGAGAGAAATCTGGAAAAGGAAGCAATTCGGACGTTTTTAGAGCATAAAAGTGAAGAAAACGCCAAAGTCTTAATTTTCCTTGCTGGGAACAGTAGGTGACGGCGTCAAGAAGGAATTTCTGACGGCGTCAAGAGTAATTTCCATGACGACCCAGTACAGAATTGAAGGCTTCACAAGGTAGGGCGTCAAGAGTAAAATGCATGACGACATGGAAATGCATAAGACATGACAGCGTTAAAAGTAGATCAAGGCAGTCCGAGAAGTATTTTGGAGGCGAGATGACGGCGTCACAAATTTGTTCTTGACGCCGTCAGACCCTATTTTCTATATATAGTTTTCTAATTTTCACATTAAAAAAAAAAAAAGAGAAGTTTTGGAGAAACCCTAAGTACGAACTTGGTACGAATTTTACAGGTTTTTCAAGGGTTCTTAGCCCTTGATCCCTTTCATGTGTAATTGAGATAAGTATTCTTTTAATTCAATCAATATGTCTATGTGTTGGTTGTCTATATCTTGTTCCTGTCTTAATTCTACCATGGTAGGCTAGATCTATCTTGTGTTTGCTTGGATCTAATGAAACCTAGATGTTAATTATGTGTTGATTACTTGTTTATGGTTGTATTGGATGAATGATTTCGATGTTAGGCTTAAGAAAACTGGCAGATCTCCAATTGGTAACATGCTTGAACGTCTTAGGAAACATGAACTGACGTGCACTAGGTTTTATTGGTTGTATTTAATGCATGAGTAAATTCTAATGATCTCATGTTAGGAGCTTCTTAGCCGGCTCGATATAGGAGTGAAGTAGGCACTCATAGGATTGGGGAATTAAGTGCGCCACCCCATGAATGGTATTAAGGAATACAATCCGTCATCCACGCAACTATAACAAGTAATTAACGTGTAAGAGATATCTAGGGAGTAGTGAAATCTAAGTAAACACATTTTCACCACTTATTGCTCACAACCTTAGTTAATTTAGTTTATTTTCATTTCTAGTATTTTATTTTGATTGCATCTTTAGTATTGGGTTAGTTGACTAGCAACTAATTCCGCCCAAATCCTTTAAACCCGAGATTTTTACTTGCTTTCTAAAAAATATAAAAATACAAAAATAATCATCCCTCATCTTTAGAACTAGTATTTAGGTTTTCTAATCCTAGCGACACTATTCCTAGCTGAACGATCAATCCCCCGGTACTTTTCACTATACTATACTACAACGATCAGGTACACTGCCTGGTGGGGGTTGTAAGCTTCTCAAGATCCCTTGAGAGGTAAAGCCTGGTGCGATTCCCACGTATCAGGAAGTCCGGTGACGATGTTGTCTTTGGCTAACTTGTTGATCGTGTCGAAATTGAGATGGGATAATCTTCTATGCCATAGCCAGGACTTAGTTTTGGTTGCCCTTGTCATAAGACAAATTGGTGATGTAGAAGCCATTTGGTTGATGTCGATAGCATAGAAGTTTGTACCACGATTACCAGTTAAGAGATCATCACCAACTAAATTTGTTATAAAAACCGTGTTTCTCCTGAATGCAACTTCTAAATCTGCATCACAAAACTGCCCAACTGAAAACAAGTTGTGTCCCAACCCTTCGACGTAGTAAACTCGAGTGATTAAAAAATTCCCAAACCGAAGATCTCCATAACCCTGAATAGCTGCTACATGATCATTTCCAAGGCGTACAGTTCCCATGAATTTCCAGATGAAATTGATCAGCAGCTTTAAATTCCCGGTCATGTGCTTCGAGCAACCCGAGTCGACGATCCAAAGACATATTTCGATAACCTGCCAAGAACAGAAGAGTTTGTATTTGGAAACCGTTTTGAATTTGGTTCCATTTGGTTAGGAAATCTGAATCACGTTCATAGAAGGTATCTACTTGTCCATGTTGAACAACTTTCAATTTGCCATCCTGAAGAATGAATTCTCTACCCGTAGGTTTCCACATACAAAACTTAAGGTAGTTCCTAGGCATTCGACTACTAGTGGTAGACCTAAAGCGTGCAACTAATCTTTCTATAGATCTAGATCTAGCACTAGGTCTTTTTGGAACATTCTTCTGTTCAGGCGTAACATTCACATTCTTAGAAACACATTCATCATGAACATCAGTAATTAGACATTTCTTGCATATTAAACAAACAGAGTTATTAAGGTAGTTCCTAGGCATTCGACTACTAGTGGTAGACCTAAAGCGTGCAACTAATCTTTCTATAGATCTAGATCTAGCACTAGGTCTTTTTGGAACATTCTTCTGTTCAGGCGTAACATTCACATTCTTAGAAACACATTCATCATGAACATCAGTAATTAGACATTTCTTGCATATTAAACAAACGGAGTTATTACATGCATTAGAACCAGTACTTTCGACATTACATTCAGATGAATCATGTTTCTTATTACAAAGCGATAAATTCCTAGGGTGTTCTTCTACTTCTTGAACTTTATTCTTGCTACTACTCGTAGAGACAGACGAGACTCTATTGTTCCTTGTATTGCTCCTAGGCTTTAGTCTGCTGCTCCTAGAGGTGCTTTCTAATCCTGTAGAAGGTAAGGCAAACGCGTTAGGATTTATATTGTTGTCCTTTTTAGCATCACTAGACTCTTTAGACTTATCCTTTTTGCACGCATTTGTCTTAGAAGTGGAGGCAGACGCATTAGTGGGACTAATCCTAAAAAGGTCAGGTGCTATCACTTTTGGTGTTTTGACAACCGTTTTTCCTTTATCAACAATCTTTTCATTTTCACTTTTCTTGGGCAAGGGTGTTGGAGTGACTGGTTTTTTCAAATTCTTTTTCTCATCGACTTTTGGAGCAAACCTTGAAATTGACATCTTTAGTTTTTGAACCGTGTTTGAAACATTTGGTTTCTCCGAAGTTGACGGTTTTGCAAACTTAGTTTCCTCACCCTTTCCTTTTTGACTTTCAAGCTGAGCCCTCAAAAGATCATTTTGCTCTTTCATGTTCTTTATGGCACGCTCATACGACAATTTGTCATACTTGCATTCTTCCTTTTTTCGATCAAGTTGTTTAAAATATGACACATTTTCTTTTTCAAGCTTTATAAGAGCATTTTCATATTTTGAAACAATTGTGGAGGTCTCAGCTCTTAGTCTTTCATCGTCTTGAACAGAATATGTTTGTAAAATGATGGACATAATATCAGTGGTCATAACAGCTTCGAAGAGAGAATCATTTAGGTTTTCCAAAACATTCATGTTTTCACGAGTATCATTAGCTTCGTTTACCAGGGATTTGTGGTCTTTGACAAAGTCGGCCGTTTCATTTAAGAAAGCTTGTTCAAAATGGATTACCCTCGCACTGATATTATTCAGTGGGATAGTAATTTCGTTTTCAAAAACTTTTTTTCTGCTCAATATGAAAACTGGAATGCCAGTTGTTAATATTGATTGTAGTTTTAGAAGCAACAATATTTTGAAGTTCTTGAATTCTCTTTTTAACATCATCCAGAATGTCTCTAGCCTCACTTGTATTAAAAGTGTTGTTAGAAGACATTTGTTCTATTTTTGAAAGAGATTTGGAAGCAATTACTTTCTTAGAAAACATTTTTGAGAATGGTCGTTTTATGGAAAACACAGATGGTTCTTTTTGTGGAACAAAAGTAATTCCCGAAAGTTTGTTCAATTTGTTGTAATCAATGGGTTTCAAATCCTTTTGTTTCATTTTATTTATGCTCTCTTCGACATGTTCTATCGTTTGCACAGAATCCCGAACGACGGGAGGATCATGTTTGGTGTAAATCACATTACCGTTATACAAAACATTCTGTTCTTGCTGAGCTTTCTTGAGATTACAGGGGGTGTTGTTACCAAGAGCCACTTTATGTTTCGTATGGTAAATCGGATTAGTTTGATTTGAAATCATTTTCATTGTTTGACTTGACTGACCCGACTTAACCACTAATTCTTCTAAATGTGCAATCATGTGTTCTGACTCTACGATTTCGGCCAAAAGTTTGTCTTCTTTCTTTGCAAAGTCCTTTTTCAGCTCGTCCCTTTCTTTTTCAAGATTGGTATAAGCTGATTTTTGTTTAAAAAGTTGGTTTTGTAAATCAGAAATTTCCGCGTTTAAAGATTTTATCTTTTCGAAAGAATTAACATCAAGTGTATCAAACTTGAGTTGCAATTGTTGTTCCCTTGAAATGGAATTTTGATAACCAGTTTCTAATTCAGACAATCTTTTGTTATGAAATTCAAAAGCTTTAACGTTTTCTTTGTAACTCTCAAGCTCAGCGGTCAATTTAACATTCGCGGCCTTAACATCGCGATTGACCTTTTTCACATTCTCAATTTCAATACGACAATTATTCAATAATGATTCAAATAAAGCACGTGTTTCCTCATCATTCTCAGCATGCTGTGAAACGAAGCCTCCATTATGATTCACATCTGGAGTTACTAAAGAAGTATTGCTACTACTTGGCGTGTCTAGATATGTATCATAATTGTATGCTTGCTTCTCAGAATGTTGTTCCTCATGAGGAGTCATATCAAATATATCATTATTGTGACATGTGTTGAAATTTGATACCTCAGATGGTGCATTGGTGTCATAAACAGGAAGTGTGTCAGAATCCGTGTCATACTTAGCTTCTTGAAGATTCACCATAAATATGCAGTTCGCATCGATATCCTCTCTATCTTCCATGTCATCCATAAGAGCCATAAAATCATTCTCCTCTGCGTTCAACTGAAACCCTGCCTGAACCTTTTGTGCCAACATCACTGCTTTCTGCAAGTGCTCTAATTCTTTCTTTTTTGGCTTAGTAGGACAGTTCCTTGCCATATGACCTACACCCTGACAGTTGAAACACTTTACCGGATTACCCGGATTCACATTTCCCAAATTCCCAACTACTGGAGCTGCAACATTTCTATTCTGATTACCCATTGCCTGATTACCAACATTCTGACCCCTCTGATTTCCAACAAACTGACCCAACTGATTTCCTGCATTCTGACCATGCTGATTCCCTGCATTCTGCATATTCTGATTGCCCATATTAAATCCAGTAGCATATCCTTGCTGATTCCCATAAACTCCAACCATTTGGCCTCCATTACCCATATTGAAACTCGGCTGAGCAATCTGCTTGTTGCGAGTGTTCGATGAAATCCTTTGGTCGTTGTTAGTTGGTGTAGAATAGCGTCCTTGGAATGCCTTTGACAGAAAAGCAAACGCTTGGGTTAATGCAGCAGAAGCTTCATCATTTTCAGTGAATTCTGGTTCTTGGAATTATTGGTATTGCTGTTGTGGAATAACATGTTGTTGTTGTTGTGGGTAGAACTGTTGTTGGTAGACCGGTGTTGGTTGTTGAATGTATGATGGTTGCATGTAGTTTTGAGTGGAAGATGATGATGGTTGTTGTGTGTTTACTGGTAGCGGTGTTGGTGTAGTAGCAATTAATGCAAGAGGATCATGATTCTTTGCCAATCTTTCTTTCCTTACTTCATTAGCCTCAGCTTGGTTTTGATTCAAAAAGTCATAGAGTTGATCATAATTCACCTTATGTAAATCCTTTGTTTGATTGACAATTGTAACATAACGACCCCATTCTTCTGGAAGGTTATTGATGAATTTGATGTTTGTTGCAATTGTTCGAGGTGTCAACTTGTTTCTGATTAACTCATTCATCAAAGTGCAAAACCTTGTGTAGTAAGATTCAATCTGTTCACCTTTAGTGGATGTAAAGTTCTCCCATTCAGTAAGAAGTTTGTTCTCAACGTCTTGTTGTCCAATCTCTGTTCCATGACATATCCTTCTAACACGTTCCCACATAGCATAAGCAGTTTCACAGCTGTCGACCGCAGCAAAGATCTCCCGTGGTAATCCAAGTTGGATTAAATGCATTGCCATATCATCAGCGGCGATCTGCTTCTTGTCTTCCTCTGTGTAATCTGCTTCTGTTTGTTCACGCACGAATAGTTGAGTAGGAGGTGTTGTATTTGGATTACCTTCAATTTGAACTTGTCTTTGCTTGAATGGACCATTTGTAATGGAGTTGATCATTAGTTTACCATCAGGCTTTGTTTTGATGTAACGAAGCATGCGGCTTGTCCATGGGAGATATCCACCTTTTTCAAGCATTGGAGGTCGATTTTCCGCACCGGCTGCATGAATATCTTGCTGAGTAGCCATTGATGAAGTGTAGATTGATAAAGTTGATAATTGGATCGTTCCAACGAAATAGGAGTTGTGTTTAGTGTAAGTTGATGCAAGTTTGGATGGTGAAAATTTTGATCTAAAACCTTAAAGCCTCAATAACTTCTCTGTTTTACGGTCGTTTTGACAGCTGATTCGTCGAAAACGGAGTTACGGTTCAAAAGTTATGGCCGTTTGAAGTTTGGTTGTCAAAAGTAAAAATCTTATGCGTAAAATCCTGAACTTATGCGTAAACAGTGAATAATCTTACGCGTAAAGGGTAAACTTATGCGTAAACAGAATCTTATGCGTAAAGTAAATGTTATGTGATTGGCTCAGAACCGTCTACTTAAATTAGTCAACCTCTTGTGAAAGGTCAACAACTAAAGTCAAACAGTCTAGAAACCAATTCAAGTTAATCCAAGGAGTTTAGTGTCCCCGGGTCGTTATGTCCCTTGGAAGTGTGATATCCTGAATAGAACGGATCTGTGATCGGGATTTATTGAACAAGAAAGGGTATGTGATATGTGATTACCCTAAGGATAAAATAAAATAGCCCAAATAGGCTATATAAACAAAACCTTGAAATAAGAAAACGTAAAAACGTAAAAGAAATTAAAAACGTACGTTTAGTTTAAATAAACGTAAACGTACAAAATAAAAAGTGAAATTAAATAAATAAAAAGGTTATAAAGATAAAAATTAAACTTTTACAAACCTAAGGACTTAAGAAAATTATTAGAAAAAGAAAAATATTTTTTAAACTTTTTAATTAATTATTATTATTTAATAACTATTTTTAACTATTTAATAATAACCTAAATAATAATAAGATACAAAATAAGTCTAGAAAAATAAAATTAAAATTTAGAAAAATCTAAAATCTTATAAAACTTATTTTAAAACTAAAATTATATTTTTAACACTAATTATCTATTTATAATTAATTATTAACTATTTAATTATTTATTAATTAATTAAACTTAATTAAACTAATTAAATTATAAGTACTATAATATGAACAGTAAAAATTCTAGAAAAATTCCTAAAAATGTTATAACTTATATAAAAGCTATAAAAATTATAAAAACTATATTTTACTTAATAAAATCTAATTAAGCTATTTAATTACTTAATATTAATTAATTATAAATTAAACTAAAATTAAATCTAAAAACCACTAGATGACAAAATTAAAATCTGGAAAAATTTACAAAACTACTATAATATAAAAGATATTTAATAAAAATATAAAATAGCAGAAGTGCTTATAAATAAGCTAAAAAGAAAAATAAATAGATAGTTTCTATTAAATAGAAGCTATCACTATAATTAATTTTGTTTTTTTCTGGTTTTTCTTTTACAAAACTACTAAAATACTAAAAATAACAAACTTTTATGAAAACAAATAATTTAGAAATAAAAAATAAGCACTAAGAGTGCTTATTACCAAAACAGTTGACCAAAGTTTGACTTATAAGCAAATAAGCTCAAATGAGCTAATGTGGGGTCCACCTTGGTAAACTCTGGTCCACCTAAGTTAGTAGAACTATTTTGAGCAAGATTTGATCAAATAAGCCCACTAGATAAACTGAAAAGCCACAATAAGCTGTTGGCTTATTTGGTTCTGGGTCAAAATTGGGACAAACTTAGGGTCCAAATAAAGGTGGGGTCCAGTGGTGCTCAGGTCAAGAAAAGGGTCAAAGGTTGAACCCTGGTAGGAGGGGGGTTCAAAGGGCCAAAATATGGACTGTGGGGCCCACTGAGTCAGTCACAATGAACCACCAAAGGGTGGTGGTGAGACTGAGTAGCTGATGCACAGGGGAGCTTCTTCCCCTGCAGGTTCAAAACAGCTATTGCACAAGCTAAAATAAAATTTATAAAAATAAAACAAGCTTGAGTCTGTGTAGTCTAGCTGGGACTTAGTAACCTCAACAAATTTCAAGGGCTAAATCTACTCACAAAAATCAAATTAATTCATGCCATAACTGTCTATTTTAGGAAACATGCAATTTGACTTTTTTCTAAAACTTGAACTTTTGACTTTTCTGAGCTTTGATTGATCCTAGATGGTTTAATGTGATATATTAACTTATTATAAGACTAATTTAAGCTACAAGAACTAATTATGAAACTAATAAAATGGTTTTGGTGTCCTAACTGTGTAACAGTGCACACTTAAGGAACCAAGTATTGATTTTTGACTTTTACCAATTGAAACCTGATTTTGAAGGTTTATTAGACCTAAATACAACTAATGTAGTGTGTCTACACTAAAACCACAACAAAACAACAACTAAAACAGGTAGTACATTACTGATCCAAACAGTCCTTTAATGACTTGATTTGTTGATTTCCAAACCAAAACAATGATCTAGTCCACAAACCTGTATATAGACCTTACATCATCATCATTTATGATCTAATGATCAGTAATAAACAACAATAACAACAAAGGAACACAAAATTCAAAGATTATACTAATTGACTGAATTTATGAAAACTTAACAACTAACAATTTTAAAGAACAACCTACTGATTTTAAGGTACAATAACACTAAACAATACTAAACAAGCAAGAAACAACAAAAATCAAACAATATAAACTAGTAAACAGTAAGATGCAAATTTAAGAGAAATTTCTTACAAACTTGAAATCCTGCCAAAATCCAAGAAACCAAGGACAAAGTACCAATCCTATGGGCTTCCACAAGCCTCTAAACCCAGGGCAATCCAGTATTAACCCTGCTCCAAGCTTACTTTCACAATGAAACTTTATTTTTGATTTTTTTTTCTATTTTCTTTGTTTCTTTTTGTGATTTTTTTCTTTTTATGTATTATAACTTTTTTAAGGTTTCTAATAGCTTGATAAACTATGTCAGGAGCTTATGTGGGCTATTGAAGTCCTCTATTGGCTATAGCAAACAAAATATGAAATTGACAATAAAGTAAATTGCAATAATTAAAATGACAAGTAAATAAAGGTTAAGGAAACTACTGACTGTAAATAGCATGTAATTTCAACTGTGTCAAAGTCTTATTACAATACTGAAAGCTGTAAATGATAAGTTAAGAAAGATAAGCAAATAAAAGTGATCACAAAAAAAATGGATTCTATGATAAGTTCTTCACTCTGTCTTCTTTCTCTTCATATAGATGACTCAACTTGATCTCCCCACGTTCCTAGATATTTCCCACATTCATTTTTGACCTTTAGATGAGTCAAAGCCATTTTGGCCGTTTGATCAATTTGGCGGGAAATGTGGACTAGGTTGCTTGCAGCCTCTTTTTATCAATTAAGGGAATTTGGTTGTTTGTGTGAGGTGTAGGATAAGTTTTGGAAGATTTTTATGCAAGTTGGGGAGCTATAGGAGAAAACAGGGGAAAGGTAAGGTTTTGGAGGGAAATTTGGGTGTGAAGTGCATTAAATGGGGATGTGGGGTGTACAGAGGTGGTGGGAGTAGGTTTAGTGAGGTGGAGGTGATGAGGTGGGGGTGCAAGGTGGCAAGAATACCACCTGGTTTCAGGTTTGGGGGGTTTGTGAGGACGATGAACAGTAACTGGCGGGGTGGAGTGGTATTTGACTTTGTTTGACCCGGTTTTAATAGTTAGGGGGTTGGGCTGGTTTGTAGTTGGGCCAAGGTAGAGGTGGAGTGGGCTGGGTAGTAATAAGGGTGGGTTGGTTTTGTTTTGGGTTTAATTAATTAATAGGTCCGTTTGTATTTATAACCATAGGGACAAAAAAATGTAATTCCTGGATTTTTGAGGGACTGGAAATGACATTTCTCCAAAGTATTCATAGGGATGAATCTTGCCAAGTTTGAAGAATATAAGGACCTTTAATGATTATTTTCCTATTTTGAACACCCAGGGACCTTTTCTGCCAATTCCTCAAACTCCAGGGACCATTTTGTAATTTTCTGAAACTTGAAGGGTTAAACCTGTAAATATCAAATGTTAACACAAAGGACCAATTTTGTCATTTTAGAATAGTATAAGGTTTATTTTTATTATTTTCTTATTTTTAAACCTTAGGGACTAATTTTGACACTTTTCCAAAGTTGAGGGACCATAGTTGTAAATTTGTGATTTTTAACTTCAAAGGATTTTTCCTAACAACTTATGAATCCCAAGGACCATTTATGATATTTTTACAAGTTTTGATTTACCAGGGACTAGTTTTGCCAATTTGTCAAAGTTCAGGGACTGAAACTATAAATTATGTAAACTTTGTTATTTTTCATCAGTTTTCATCCCTTTTGCACTAGTAACACTTAAAAACACAATTTCATGATATTTCATGTATTTTAAAGTATATCTGTATGTTTTCAGATGTTTTGTAGCTTAAATGTGACAGAAATGATGAGTATTTAGACACTCATCAATCCCCCACACTAAACTATTGCTAGTCCCTAGCAATATTTTATGAAGTTTTAATGGATTTTATCTCTTTACCAAAAGCCATCACTTCTGGAGTAGCCAGGTGTAAGAACTGTGGTACACCTGATAACCGTGTGATTTTGAGCAAACCACCAGCTATCAACGGATTTGATTAGTCTTTACCAAAAGCCGTTTGCTTCTGGACTAGCCAACTCTTGATGGAATAGTCAACATCTTGGTGAGCTGATTACCAATTATGGTTTTTCCACAGCCTTTACCACAAGCCATAATCTTGCGGGCTAGCCAACTCATTAGCTTTTTAGGATAATGGGGAGTTGAGGAACCATACAATTTTGAGCAAATTGCAAGCTATAAACGGATTTGAGATGTCTTTACCAAGAGCCGTTTGCTCCTGGACTAGCCAATCCTGTTGTGGGTTAGACATGGAGGATTGATACCATTTGTTGCGTTCTAAGTGAGAAAAAATTTTAAAATTTTTGGCTAAATTGGGGTTCCTGATGGAACATGTGTTTGAATTCGTGAGAATCCCCCCCACACTTAGAACTGAATATTGCCCTCAATATTCAAAGTACCGGGTGTTAAACCTAACTTAGAACGTAAAAGGGAAAATACTCTTAGCCTTTATTTTATGTGTATATACATACAAATATTTTTTAGATAAAACTTCTTAAATAGAAGCTATCACTATATGTACATTTTTTTTTTTTTTTTTGACTGTATTTACATATATACAACATGTGAGGCATCTCCCCCACACTTGGGTTTTACACACGGGTGACAAGCCCATGTTTTTGCTAATGTTTTTGATTCCCGAGTCACTAGCCGAACTCGACCCCTAATTTGATTATTTCCTCCCGAACTGTCAGGTTTACCACGCAAGCTAACCGCTTGTGAACGGTTAACTGTAATAAAGATCTCCTGAACAGACCGAGAGAAAAAACAATTTAAAAATCTATGGGGAAGTAAGTGGATGAGACCATCTCCATCGGACTTTCATAAAATGTTTGTATAAACATTGAAGTACATGAAAGTTCCACACCAAGAGAGATATATCTGGTATTTAAACCAATGTTATATGGAAAATCCCAGGGTCAAAAGTAACATCCTCACTCTCGATTGAGTGAAGGGAAGAAGAAATCACCGGGTAGGTGAAGGGTAGTAGGGAGATCAGAACAGCAGTAATCACAAGAACTTCCTCCTCAAGAAGTTGAAATTTAAGTGAAGGAGGCAAGGTCTTATGCTTGATCTCAGGAATTTTATCAGTTTCTTCAACTGATTTGAATTCCTTTTTATGAAGTTGTTTGGGTGGGAGGGTGGGATAATTTTCTGGGTATAAAAGTTGTTCAAGAAGAAGACTGACATCTTCCTCTTGATCACTCTCGGTATCATCAATACCAGGCATAAATGTGTCTAAATCGAGATAAACATCGATTTCATCCAGAATAGAATCAGTACTCTCATTATGAAGTTCTTCTAGAAAAGGAGGGGGAATTGGAACATCGTACATTAATTCCTCAAGGAGAAGAATATCTCCCTCCTCATTACTCTCAGTACCATCATCATCCCAAATGGGACGACTTTCCTCAACCCGAGTGAGATAAGTTGAAGAGTCAAGCGGAGGAGGGGGAATTGGATCATTATTTAACAATTCTTCAAAGAGAAGAATATCTCCCTCCTGATCACTCTCAGTCTCATCTTCATCCCAAATGGGACTACTTTCCTCATCCAGAGTGAGAGAAGTTGAAGATTCGGCTAAGATAGTAGTAGAAGATGGAATGGGATTACCACTCACAGAATTATGAAGATAATCAAGATTTTCTTGAGAATACTCCTTTGAAGAAAAATCAATGACATCGATTCTGTTAACCGATTCAGAGTTAAAGTTTGAGGAGTACCTAGAATTTTGATCTTGATCAAAGGTAACAGCTTCCTTACCAACACGTAAGGTGATCTCATGCTCTAAAACATCAATAAGAGCATGGCCGGTTCTAAGGAATCCTCTACCAAGAATGAGAGGAACCTTTTGATCGGCATCAAAGTCAACGACCACAAAATCTGCAGGAAAATGGAACCTCCCTACTTTCACAAATACGTCCTCAGCGATGCCGAGGGGCATAGATATGGTACGATCTGCAAGCTCGAGAGTCATGCAGGTAGGGGAGAGTTCAGGAAGAGACAGTTTCTTCCACACTGAATAAGGCATCAGATTGATGCTAGCACCGAGATCGGCCAAGGCATAGCAATCAATCATTCCTGGGAATACACATGGTATTAGGAATTTCCCAGGATCTCCAAGCTTTACCGGAAGCTTTTTTAAGATAACTGCCGAGCAGTTTTCGCTTACTGGAGTTTTTGCCATCTCAAACAGCTTTTCCTTGTTGTTTAGCAGTTGTTTGATAGTCGCTGCAAACTTAGGCATAAGAATGAGAGAATCCGCGAAACTAATGTCAAAGTGTAATTCTTTAAAGATTTGAAAGAATTTATCTATTTGTTGACTATTCTTTTCACGGGTCCTATCCTCATTCATACGTGATGGGTACGGAAGAGAAGGTTTGGATTTAGGAGCACATATCACATGTCTGTTGTATAGTGGTAAGTATTCCCGCCTGTCACGCGGGTGACCCGGGTTCGATCCCCGGCAGCGGCGCCAAATTTTGATTGGCTCAGAACCGTCTACTTAAATTAGTCAACCTCTTGTGAAAGGTCAACAACTAAAGTCAAACAGTCTAGAAACCAATTCAAGTTAATCCAAGGAGTTTAGTGTCCTCAGGAGTCTCTACAGATTCAAAGACAACTCCTGGTTTGGGTCTCTTTTTAGGGAGGACCGGAGGAGAGACATGTGCTGTACTTTGTGAACTTGGAATTTGCACTTTGTCTGTTGTATCCTCCGCCTCTTTTTCCACATCATACAATGGAGGAGGGATAGGCATTGAGGGTCCATCATAAGCAGCACCACTACGAGTGGTGATAGCTTTGATGACATTGGAATCCTCCTCCTCATCATCACTGTCGTCTAATACACTCCTACGGGAAGAATTAAGCATATGAGAATAAGTCACAGCTGCTCTTTGGTCATAAAGATTGCTTGACAAACTTTTAACCGTGAATCGTGAAAGAGTAGGATCTATTCTTGACGATGTAGGAGTGATAGGGGGTGTAGATTTTGGAACAACTGTGGTTTGGACGTAATGAGCACTTCCTTTTTTAGAAGGAAGTACCGGGTCCTTTGTCACCTTGGTTGGTCCATCTTTGTCATTATGAGTAGTGACAGCTTTGAGTTCACCCCTTGGATTTGGAACAGTGTTACTTGGGAGAGTTCCCGAAGTAGATGGTGGATTTAGTTGTTTTACTAAACCAGCAAACATGTCCTTAATATCGTTCTTCAGCTCATTGTTGTTTTTAGCAATTGAAGAATTAAATTCATTCTTCAAATTGGAGATTTGGTTCTGCATTGCCCTCATGTTAGCATCATTAACCTTGATGTGGTTAGCGAGCTCATTGGAGGGAGATTCTTGATAATGAACCATTTGATGAGCAGGAGCTGAATACCCAGGATTAGAATTTCCTTTTTGGACTGGGTATTGAAAAGGAACCATTTGATTGCTCGGGGCATGATATTGATTCTGTGGGTTTTGCCCTCGTTGCTGGTTAGGAATGAACCTATTAGCATTGTTTGGTTGGTATAATCCAGGCTGTCCTCCCTGGTTGTTAGCACGGTAGTTTGTATCCACTTGAGGACGGAATGGAATTCCTCCTTGATTGGAACTGCCTGCTATAGCATTGACTTCAATTGCATTGCCAGCGGTGTGGGTACAATTGTAGTATGGATGAGGACCTCCACAAGTAACACAAACGTCTACCTTTTTAATTTCAGCAGTTTGAGAAGTTTGCGGAGCGGACTCTTTCTTGGAAACTAAAGCTTGGATAGCCTTCGTGAGTTCAGCAATCTGAGAATCAGTGCTAGAAGTCACGGGAGATGATGTAGAAGGACCAGCACTAGCATGAGAATTATAAGTTCTATCTCTCGTAGTACGGACCTTAGACATGTTTTCAATTAAAGCAATGGCTTCCTTTGTGGATTTGCTTAGAAAATTACCTCCAGCTGAGGCGTTTAGAGAATTCTGATCAGATGGGTTTAACCCATTGTAGAAAGTGTCCATTTGCATCAATTCGGTGAAACCGTGATGTGGACATCTGCGGAGCAATTCTTTGAAACGATCCCATGCCTCTCCAAATGGTTCATCAAACCTTTGAGAGAACTTCATGATTTCATTCTTTAGAAATGTGGTCTTGGAAGGAGGAAAGAATTCATTAATGAATTTATGAACCAAATCTCCCCATGTTTCAATCGATTTAGGAGGCTGTTTATCAAGCCATATCCTGGCATTGCCATCGATGGAAAATGGGAAAAGAAGAAGTTTGATTGATTCCTCAGAGACATTTTTACATTTGATGGTACCAATGATTTGGTTAAACCATCTAATGTGATCATGAGGATTGTCCCTATCAAAACCATAGAATTGCTTCTGGGTTGCCAGATTAATCAACCCAGTTTTGAGCTCAAAATTCTCAGCCACGATGGCTGGAACAACAATAGCATCTCCGTAACCCTCGGTGGGTGCTTGGAGAAGTTCATTCATCGGACGGTCTTCTGTCATGATGACAGGGGGTTTAGGATCAGTACGTATCTCGGGTACGACTGATGGAGCTGAACGTCTACGATTTCTTCGAGGTATGGCTACAAGCTCACGAAGAGGACTTGATGACCTTGAAGAACGAGTGCGCATGCACTAAGACGCGTCTAAGGATCCTTGAAGAAAAGGAAACTCAGATAAGGGTGAGAAGAGTATTTTTAGGTTTTTATGTTATGTTATATATATAGAAAGAAAAAGAAAATATTTTTGGTGTTTTATATGTTTATGGAAGATGAAAATACGATATTATATAAGATATATGTACTATGGATAGGTATTTCAACAAATCTGATACTTCAGAATCGTTCAACGCAGCGCACTTCCCCGGCAGCGGCGCCAAATTTTGATTGGCTCAGAACCGTCTACTTAAATTAGTCAACCTCTTGTGAAAGGTCAACAACTAAAGTCAAACAGTCTAGAAACCAATTCAAGTTAATCCAAGGAGTTTAGTGTCCCCGGGTCGTTATGTCCCTTGGAAGTGTGATATCCTGAATAGAACGGATCTGTGATCGGGATTTATTGAACAAGAAAGGGTATGTGATATGTGATTACCCTAAGGATAAAATAAAATAGCCCAAATAGGCTATATAAACAAAACCTTGAAATAAGAAAACGTAAAAACGTAAAAGAAATTAAAAACGTACGTTTAGTTTAAATAAACGTAAACGTACAAAATAAAAAGTGAAATTAAATAAATAAAAAGGTTATAAAGATAAAAATTAAACTTTTACAAACCTAAGGACTTAAGAAAATTATTAGAAAAAGAAAAATATTTTTTAAACTTTTTAATTAATTATTATTATTTAATAACTATTTTTAACTATTTAATAATAACCTAAATAATAATAAGATACAAAATAAGTCTAGAAAAATAAAATTAAAATTTAGAAAAATCTAAAATCTTATAAAACTTATTTTAAAACTAAAATTATATTTTTAACACTAATTATCTATTTATAATTAATTATTAACTATTTAATTATTTATTAATTAATTAAACTTAATTAAACTAATTAAATTATAAGTACTATAATATGAACAGTAAAAATTCTAGAAAAATTCCTAAAAATGTTATAACTTATATAAAAGCTATAAAAATTATAAAAACTATATTTTACTTAATAAAATCTAATTAAGCTATTTAATTACTTAATATTAATTAATTATAAATTAAACTAAAATTAAATCTAAAAACCACTAGATGACAAAATTAAAATCTGGAAAAATTTACAAAACTACTATAATATAAAAGATATTTAATAAAAATATAAAATAGCAGAAGTGCTTATAAATAAGCTAAAAAGAAAAATAAATAGATAGTTTCTATTAAATAGAAGCTATCACTATAATTAATTTTGGTTTTTTCTGGTTTTTCTTTTACAAAACTACTAAAATACTAAAAATAACAAACTTTTATGAAAACAAATAATTTAGAAATCAAAAATAAGCACTAAGAGTGCTTATTACCAAAACAGTTGACCAAAGTTTGACTTATAAGCAAATAAGCTCAAATGAGCTAATGTGGGGTCCACCTTGGTAAACTCTGGTCCACCTAAGTTAGTAGAACTATTTTGAGCAAGATTTGATCAAATAAGCCCACTAGATAAACTGAAAAGCCACAATAAGCTGTTGGCTTATTTGGTTCTGGGTCAAAATTGGGACAAACTTAGGGTCCAAATAAAGGTGGGGTCCAGTGGTGCTCAGGTCAAGAAAAGGGTCAAAGGTTGAACCCTGGTAGGAGGGGGGTTCAAAGGGCCAAAATATGGACTGTGGGGCCCACTGAGTCAGTCACAATGAACCACCAAAGGGTGGTAGTGAGACTGAGTAGCTGATGCACAGGGGAGCTTCTTCCCCTGCAGGTTCAAAACAGCTATTGCACAAGCTAAAATAAAATTTATAAAAATAAAACAAGCTTGAGTCTGTGTAGTCTAGCTGGGACTTAGTAACCTCAACAAATTTCAAGGGCTAAATCCACTCACAAAAATCAAATTAATTCATGCCATAACTGTCTATTTTAGGAAACATGCAATTTGACTTTTTTCTAAAACTTGAACTTTTGACTTTTCTGAGCTTTGATTGATCCTAGATGGTTTAATGTGATATATTAACTTATTATAAGACTAATTTAAGCTACAAGAACTAATTATGAAACTAATAAAATGGTTTTGGTGTCCTAACTGTGTAACAGTGCACACTTAAGGAACCAAGTATTGATTTTTGACTTTTACCAATTGAAACCTGATTTTGAAGGTTTATTAGACCTAAATACAACTAATGTAGTGTGTCTACACTAAAACCACAACAAAACAACAACTAAAACAGGTAGTACATTACTGATCCAAACAGTCCTTTAATGACTTGATTTGTTGATTTCCAAACCAAAACAATGATCTAGTCCACAAACCTGTATATAGACCTTACATCATCATCATTTATGATCTAATGATCAGTAATAAACAACAATAACAACAAAGGAACACAAAATTCAAAGATTATACTAATTGACTGAATTTATGAAAACTTAACAACTAACAATTTTAAAGAACAACCTACTGATTTTAAGGTACAATAACACTAAACAATACTAAACAAGCAAGAAACAACAAAAATCAAACAATATAAACTAGTAAACAGTAAGATGCAAATTTAAGAGAAATTTCTTACAAACTTGAAATCCTGCCAAAATCCAAGAAACCAAGGACAAAGTACCAATCCTATGGGCTTCCACAAGCCTCTAAACCCAGGGCAATCCAGTATTAACCCTGCTCCAAGCTTACTTTCACAATGAAACTTTATTTTTGATTTTTTTTTCTATTTTCTTTGTTTCTTTTTGTGATTTTTTTCTTTTTATGTATTATAACTTTTTTAAGGTTTCTAATAGCTTGATAAGCTATGTCAGGAGCTTATGTGGGCTATTGAAGTCCTCTATTGGCTATAGCAAACAAAATATGAAATTGACAATAAAGTAAATTGCAATAATTAAAATGACAAGTAAATAAAGGTTAAGGAAACTACTGACTGTAAATAGCATGTAATTTCAACTGTGTCAAAGTCTTATTACAATACTGAAAGCTGTAAATGATAAGTTAAGAAAGATAAGCAAATAAAAGTGATCACAAAAAAAATGGATTCTATGATAAGTTCTTCACTCTGTCTTCTTTCTCTTCATATAGATGACTCAACTTGATCTCCCCACATTCCTAGATATTTCCCACATTCATTTTTGACCTTTAGATGAGTCAAAGCCATTTTGGCCATTTGATCAATTTGGCGGGAAATGTGGACTAGGTTGCTTGCAGCCTCTTTTTATCAATTAAGGGAATTTGGTTGTTTGTGTGAGGTGTAGGATAAGTTTTGGAAGATTTTTATGCAAGTTGGGGAGCTATAGGAGAAAACAGGGGAAAGGTAAGGTTTTGGAGGGAAATTTGGGTGTGAAGTGCATTAAATGGGGATGTGGGGTGTACAGAGGTGGTGGGAGTAGGTTTAGTGAGGTGGAGGTGATGAGGTGGGGGTGCAAGGTGGCAAGAATACCACCTGGTTTCAGGTTTGGGGGGTTTGTGAGGACGATGAACAGTAACTGGCGGGGTGGAGTGGTATTTGACTTTGTTTGACCCGGTTTTAATAGTTAGGGGGTTGGGCTGGTTTGTAGTTGGGCCAAGGTAGAGGTGGAGTGGGCTGGGTAGTAATAAGGGTGGGTTGGTTTTGTTTTGGGTTTAATTAATTAATAGGTCCGTTTGTATTTATAACCATAGGGACAAAAAAATGTAATTCCTGGATTTTTGAGGGACTGGAAATGACATTTCTCCAAAGTATTCATAGGGATGAATCTTGCCAAGTTTGAAGAATATAAGGACCTTTAATGATTATTTTCCTATTTTGAACACCCAGGGACCTTTTCTGCCAATTCCTCAAACTCCAGGGACCATTTTGTAATTTTCTGAAACTTGAAGGGTTAAACCTGTAAATATCAAATGTTAACACAAAGGACCAATTTTGTCATTTTAGAATAGTATAAGGTTTATTTTTATTATTTTCTTATTTTTAAACCTTAGGGACTAATTTTGACACTTTTCCAAAGTTGAGGGACCATAGTTGTAAATTTGTGATTTTTAACTTCAAAGGATTTTTCCTAACAACTTATGAATCCCAAGGACCATTTATGATATTTTTACAAGTTTTGATTTACCAGGGACTAGTTTTGCCAATTTGTCAAAGTTCAGGGACTGAAACTATAAATTATGTAAACTTTGTTATTTTTCATCAGTTTTCATCCCTTTTGCACTAGTAACACTTAAAAACACAATTTCATGATATTTCATGTATTTTAAAGTATATCTGTATGTTTTCAGATGTTTTGTAGCTTAAATGTGACAGAAATGATGAGTATTTAGACACTCATCAATCCCCCACACTAAACTATTGCTAGTCCCTAGCAATATTTTATGAAGTTTTAATGGATTTTATCTCTTTACCAAAAGCCATCACTTCTGGAGTAGCCAGGTGTAAGAACTGTGGTACACCTGATAACCGTGTGATTTTGAGCAAACCACCAGCTATCAACGGATTTGATTAGTCTTTACCAAAAGCCGTTTGCTTCTGGACTAGCCAACTCTTGATGGAATAGTCAACATCTTGGTGAGCTGATTACCAATTATGGTTTTTCCACAGCCTTTACCACAAGCCATAATCTTGCGGGCTAGCCAACTCATTAGCTTTTTAGGATAATGGGGAGTTGAGGAACCATACAATTTTGAGCAAATTGCAAGCTATAAACGGATTTGAGATGTCTTTACCAAGAGCCGTTTGCTCCTGGACTAGCCAATCCTGTTGTGGGTTAGACATGGAGGATTGATACCATTTGTTGCGTTCTAAGTGAGAAAAAATTTTAAAATTTTTGGCTAAATTGGGGTTCCTGATGGAACATGTGTTTGAATTCGTGAGAATCCCCCCCACACTTAGAACTGAATATTGCCCTCAATATTCAAAGTACCGGGTGTTAAACCTAACTTAGAACGTAAAAGGGAAAATACTCTTAGCCTTTATTTTATGTGTATATACATACAAATATTTTTTAGATAAAACTTCTTAAATAGAAGCTATCACTATATGTACATTTTTTTTTTTTTTTTTTTGACTGTATTTACATATATACAACATGTGAGGCATCTCCCCCACACTTGGGTTTTACACACGGGTGACAAGCCCATGTTTTTGCTAATGTTTTTGATTCCCGAGTCACTAGCCGAACTCGACCCCTAATTTGATTATTTCCTCCCGAACTGTCAGGTTTACCACGCAAGCTAACCGCTTGTGAACGGTTAACTGTAATAAAGATCTCCTGAACAGACCGAGAGAAAAAACAATTTAAAAATCTATGGGGAAGTAAGTGGATGAGACCATCTCCATCGGACTTTCATAAAATGTTTGTATAAACATTGAAGTACATGAAAGTTCCACACCAAGAGAGATATATCTGGTATTTAAACCAATGTTATATGGAAAATCCCAGGGTCAAAAGTAACATCCTCACTCTCGATTGAGTGAAGGGAAGAAGAAATCACCGGGTAGGTGAAGGGTAGTAGGGAGATCAGAACAGCAGTAATCACAAGAACTTCCTCCTCAAGAAGTTGAAATTTAAGTGAAGGAGGCAAGGTCTTATGCTTGATCTCAGGAATTTTATCAGTTTCTTCAACTGATTTGAATTCCTTTTTATGAAGTTGTTTGGGTGGGAGGGTGGGATAATTTTCTGGGTATAAAAGTTGTTCAAGAAGAAGACTGACATCTTCCTCTTGATCACTCTCGGTATCATCAATACCAGGCATAAATGTGTCTAAATCGAGATAAACATCGATTTCATCCAGAATAGAATCAGTACTCTCATTATGAAGTTCTTCTAGAAAAGGAGGGGGAATTGGAACATCGTACATTAATTCCTCAAGGAGAAGAATATCTCCCTCCTCATTACTCTCAGTACCATCATCATCCCAAATGGGACGACTTTCCTCAACCCGAGTGAGATAAGTTGAAGAGTCAAGCGGAGGAGGGGGAATTGGATCATTATTTAACAATTCTTCAAAGAGAAGAATATCTCCCTCCTGATCACTCTCAGTCTCATCTTCATCCCAAATGGGACTACTTTCCTCATCCAGAGTGAGAGAAGTTGAAGATTCGGCTAAGATAGTAGTAGAAGATGGAATGGGATTACCACTCACAGAATTATGAAGATAATCAAGATTTTCTTGAGAATACTCCTTTGAAGAAAAATCAATGACATCGATTCTGTTAACCGATTCAGAGTTAAAGTTTGAGGAGTACCTAGAATTTTGATCTTGATCAAAGGTAACAGCTTCCTTACCAACACGTAAGGTGATCTCATGCTCTAAAACATCAATAAGAGCATGGCCGGTTCTAAGGAATCCTCTACCAAGAATGAGAGGAACCTTTTGATCGGCATCAAAGTCAACGACCACAAAATCTGTAGGAAAATGGAACCTCCCTACTTTCACAAATACGTCCTCAGCGATGCCGAGGGGCATAGATATGGTACGATCTGCAAGCTCGAGAGTCATGCAGGTAGGGGAGAGTTCAGGAAGAGACAGTTTCTTCCACACTGAATAAGGCATCAGATTGATGCTAGCACCGAGATCGGCCAAGGCATAGCAATCAATCATTCCTGGGAATACACATGGTATTAGGAATTTCCCAGGATCTCCAAGCTTTACCGGAAGCTTTTTTAAGATAACTGCCGAGCAGTTTTCGCTTACTGGAGTTTTTGCCATCTCAAACAGCTTTTCCTTGTTGTTTAGCAGTTGTTTGATAGTCGCTGCAAACTTAGGCATAAGAATGAGAGAATCCGCGAAACTAATGTCAAAGTGTAATTCTTTAAAGATTTGAAAGAATTTATCTATTTGTTGACTATTCTTTTCACGGGTCCTATCCTCATTCATACGTGATGGGTACGGAAGAGAAGGTTTGGATTTAGGAGCACATATCACATGTCTGTTGTATAGTGGTAAGTATTCCCGCCTGTCACGCGGGTGACCCGGGTTCGATCCCCGGCAGCGGCGCCAAATTTTGATTGGCTCAGAACCGTCTACTTAAATTAGTCAACCTCTTGTGAAAGGTCAACAACTAAAGTCAAACAGTCTAGAAACCAATTCAAGTTAATCCAAGGAGTTTAGTGTCCTCAGGAGTCTCTACAGATTCAAAGACAACTCCTGGTTTGGGTCTCTTTTTAGGGAGGACCGGAGGAGAGACATGTGCTGTACTTTGTGAACTTGGAATTTGCACTTTGTCTGTTGTATCCTCCGCCTCTTTTTCCACATCATACAATGGAGGAGGGATAGGCATTGAGGGTCCATCATAAGCAGCACCACTACGAGTGGTGATAGCTTTGATGACATTGGAATCCTCCTCCTCATCATCACTGTCGTCTAATACACTCCTACGGGAAGAATTAAGCATATGAGAATAAGTCACAGCTGCTCTTTGGTCATAAAGATTGCTTGACAAACTTTTAACCGTGAATCGTGAAAGAGTAGGATCTATTCTTGACGATGTAGGAGTGATAGGGGGTGTAGATTTTGGAACAACTGTGGTTTGGACGTAATGAGCACTTCCTTTTTTAGAAGGAAGTACCGGGTCCTTTGTCACCTTGGTTGGTCCATCTTTGTCATTATGAGTAGTGACAGCTTTGAGTTCACCCCTTGGATTTGGAACAGTGTTACTTGGGAGAGTTCCCGAAGTAGATGGTGGATTTAGTTGTTTTACTAAACCAGCAAACATGTCCTTAATATCGTTCTTCAGCTCATTGTTGTTTTTAGCAATTGAAGAATTAAATTCATTCTTCAAATTGGAGATTTGGTTCTGCATTGCCCTCATGTTAGCATCATTAACCTTGATGTGGTTAGCGAGCTCATTGGAGGGAGATTCTTGATAATGAACCATTTGATGAGCAGGAGCTGAATACCCAGGATTAGAATTTCCTTTTTGGACTGGGTATTGAAAAGGAACCATTTGATTGCTCGGGGCATGATATTGATTCTGTGGGTTTTGCCCTCGTTGCTGGTTAGGAATGAACCTATTAGCATTGTTTGGTTGGTATAATCCAGGCTGTCCTCCCTGGTTGTTAGCACGGTAGTTTGTATCCACTTGAGGACGGAATGGAATTCCTCCTTGATTGGAACTGCCTGCTATAGCATTGACTTCAATTGCATTGCCAGCGGTGTGGGTACAATTGTAGTATGGATGAGGACCTCCACAAGTAACACAAACGTCTACCTTTTTAATTTCAGCAGTTTGAGAAGTTTGCGGAGCGGACTCTTTCTTGGAAACTAAAGCTTGGATAGCCTTCGTGAGTTCAGCAATCTGAGAATCAGTGCTAGAAGTCACGGGAGATGATGTAGAAGGACCAGCACTAGCATGAGAATTATAAGTTCTATCTCTCGTAGTACGGACCTTAGACATGTTTTCAATTAAAGCAATGGCTTCCTTTGTGGATTTGCTTAGAAAATTACCTCCAGCTGAGGCGTTTAGAGAATTCTGATCAGATGGGTTTAACCCATTGTAGAAAGTGTCCATTTGCATCAATTCGGTGAAACCGTGATGTGGACATCTGCGGAGCAATTCTTTGAAACGATCCCATGCCTCTCCAAATGGTTCATCAAACCTTTGAGAGAACTTCATGATTTCATTCTTTAGAAATGTGGTCTTGGAAGGAGGAAAGAATTCATTAATGAATTTATGAACCAAATCTCCCCATGTTTCAATCGATTTAGGAGGCTGTTTATCAAGCCATATCCTGGCATTGCCATCGATGGAAAATGGGAAAAGAAGAAGTTTGATTGATTCCTCAGGGACATTTTTACATTTGATGGTACCAATGATTTGGTTAAACCATCTAATGTGATCATGAGGATTGTCCCTATCAAAACCATAGAATTGCTTCTGGGTTGCCAGATTAATCAACCCAGTTTTGAGCTCAAAATTCTCAGCCACGATGGCTGGAACAACAATAGCATCTCCGTAACCCTCGGTGGGTGCTTGGAGAAGTTCATTCATCGGACGGTCTTCTGTCATGATGACAGGGGGTTTAGGATCAGTACGTATCTCGGGTACGACTGATGGAGCTGAACGTCTACGATTTCTTCGAGGTATGGCTACAAGCTCACGAAGAGGACTTGATGACCTTGAAGAACGAGTGCGCATGCACTAAGACGCGTCTAAGGATCCTTGAAGAAAAGGAAACTCAGATAAGGGTGAGAAGAGTATTTTTAGGTTTTTATGTTATGTTATATATATAGAAAGAAAAAGAAAATATTTTTGGTGTTTTATATGTTTATGGAAGATGAAAATACGATATTATATAAGATATATGTACTATGGATAGGTATTTCAACAAATCTGATACTTCAGAATCGTTCAACGCAGCGCACTTCCCCGGCAGCGGCGCCAAATTTTGATTGGCTCAGAACCGTCTACTTAAATTAGTCAACCTCTTGTGAAAGGTCAACAACTAAAGTCAAACAGTCTAGAAACCAATTCAAGTTAATCCAAGGAGTTTAGTGTCCCCGGGTCGTTATGTCCCTTGGAAGTGTGATATCCTGAATAGAACGGATCTGTGATCGGGATTTATTGAACAAGAAAGGGTATGTGATATGTGATTACCCTAAGGATAAAATAAAATAGCCCAAATAGGCTATATAAACAAAACCTTGAAATAAGAAAACGTAAAAACGTAAAAGAAATTAAAAACGTACGTTTAGTTTAAATAAACGTAAACGTACAAAATAAAAAGTGAAATTAAATAAATAAAAAGGTTATAAAGATAAAAATTAAACTTTTACAAACCTAAGGACTTAAGAAAATTATTAGAAAAAGAAAAATATTTTTTAAACTTTTTAATTAATTATTATTATTTAATAACTATTTTTAACTATTTAATAATAACCTAAATAATAATAAGATACAAAATAAGTCTAGAAAAATAAAATTAAAATTTAGAAAAATCTAAAATCTTATAAAACTTATTTTAAAACTAAAATTATATTTTTAACACTAATTATCTATTTATAATTAATTATTAACTATTTAATTATTTATTAATTAATTAAACTTAATTAAACTAATTAAATTATAAGTACTATAATATGAACAGTAAAAATTCTAGAAAAATTCCTAAAAATGTTATAACTTATATAAAAGCTATAAAAATTATAAAAACTATATTTTACTTAATAAAATCTAATTAAGCTATTTAATTACTTAATATTAATTAATTATAAATTAAACTAAAATTAAATCTAAAAACCACTAGATGACAAAATTAAAATCTGGAAAAATTTACAAAACTACTATAATATAAAAGATATTTAATAAAAATATAAAATAGCAGAAGTGCTTATAAATAAGCTAAAAAGAAAAATAAATAGATAGTTTCTATTAAATAGAAGCTATCACTATAATTAATTTTGGTTTTTTCTGGTTTTTCTTTTACAAAACTACTAAAATACTAAAAATAACAAACTTTTATGAAAACAAATAATTTAGAAATCAAAAATAAGCACTAAGAGTGCTTATTACCAAAACAGTTGACCAAAGTTTGACTTATAAGCAAATAAGCTCAAATGAGCTAATGTGGGGTCCACCTTGGTAAACTCTGGTCCACCTAAGTTAGTAGAACTATTTTGAGCAAGATTTGATCAAATAAGCCCACTAGATAAACTGAAAAGCCACAATAAGCTGTTGGCTTATTTGGTTCTGGGTCAAAATTGGGACAAACTTAGGGTCCAAATAAAGGTGGGGTCCAGTGGTGCTCAGGTCAAGAAAAGGGTCAAAGGTTGAACCCTGGTAGGAGGGGGGTTCAAAGGGCCAAAATATGGACTGTGGGGCCCACTGAGTCAGTCACAATGAACCACCAAAGGGTGGTAGTGAGACTGAGTAGCTGATGCACAGGGGAGCTTCTTCCCCTGCAGGTTCAAAACAGCTATTGCACAAGCTAAAATAAAATTTATAAAAATAAAACAAGCTTGAGTCTGTGTAGTCTAGCTGGGACTTAGTAACCTCAACAAATTTCAAGGGCTAAATCCACTCACAAAAATCAAATTAATTCATGCCATAACTGTCTATTTTAGGAAACATGCAATTTGACTTTTTTCTAAAACTTGAACTTTTGACTTTTCTGAGCTTTGATTGATCCTAGATGGTTTAATGTGATATATTAACTTATTATAAGACTAATTTAAGCTACAAGAACTAATTATGAAACTAATAAAATGGTTTTGGTGTCCTAACTGTGTAACAGTGCACACTTAAGGAACCAAGTATTGATTTTTGACTTTTACCAATTGAAACCTGATTTTGAAGGTTTATTAGACCTAAATACAACTAATGTAGTGTGTCTACACTAAAACCACAACAAAACAACAACTAAAACAGGTAGTACATTACTGATCCAAACAGTCCTTTAATGACTTGATTTGTTGATTTCCAAACCAAAACAATGATCTAGTCCACAAACCTGTATATAGACCTTACATCATCATCATTTATGATCTAATGATCAGTAATAAACAACAATAACAACAAAGGAACACAAAATTCAAAGATTATACTAATTGACTGAATTTATGAAAACTTAACAACTAACAATTTTAAAGAACAACCTACTGATTTTAAGGTACAATAACACTAAACAATACTAAACAAGCAAGAAACAACAAAAATCAAACAATATAAACTAGTAAACAGTAAGATGCAAATTTAAGAGAAATTTCTTACAAACTTGAAATCCTGCCAAAATCCAAGAAACCAAGGACAAAGTACCAATCCTATGGGCTTCCACAAGCCTCTAAACCCAGGGCAATCCAGTATTAACCCTGCTCCAAGCTTACTTTCACAATGAAACTTTATTTTTGATTTTTTTTTCTATTTTCTTTGTTTCTTTTTGTGATTTTTTTCTTTTTATGTATTATAACTTTTTTAAGGTTTCTAATAGCTTGATAAGCTATGTCAGGAGCTTATGTGGGCTATTGAAGTCCTCTATTGGCTATAGCAAACAAAATATGAAATTGACAATAAAGTAAATTGCAATAATTAAAATGACAAGTAAATAAAGGTTAAGGAAACTACTGACTGTAAATAGCATGTAATTTCAACTGTGTCAAAGTCTTATTACAATACTGAAAGCTGTAAATGATAAGTTAAGAAAGATAAGCAAATAAAAGTGATCACAAAAAAAATGGATTCTATGATAAGTTCTTCACTCTGTCTTCTTTCTCTTCATATAGATGACTCAACTTGATCTCCCCACATTCCTAGATATTTCCCACATTCATTTTTGACCTTTAGATGAGTCAAAGCCATTTTGGCCATTTGATCAATTTGGCGGGAAATGTGGACTAGGTTGCTTGCAGCCTCTTTTTATCAATTAAGGGAATTTGGTTGTTTGTGTGAGGTGTAGGATAAGTTTTGGAAGATTTTTATGCAAGTTGGGGAGCTATAGGAGAAAACAGGGGAAAGGTAAGGTTTTGGAGGGAAATTTGGGTGTGAAGTGCATTAAATGGGGATGTGGGGTGTACAGAGGTGGTGGGAGTAGGTTTAGTGAGGTGGAGGTGATGAGGTGGGGGTGCAAGGTGGCAAGAATACCACCTGGTTTCAGGTTTGGGGGGTTTGTGAGGACGATGAACAGTAACTGGCGGGGGGGAGTGGTATTTGACTTTGTTTGACCCGGTTTTAATAGTTAGGGGGTTGGGCTGGTTTGTAGTTGGGCCAAGGTAGAGGTGGAGTGGGCTGGGTAGTAATAAGGGTGGGTTGGTTTTGTTTTGGGTTTAATTAATTAATAGGTCCGTTTGTATTTATAACCATAGGGACAAAAAAATGTAATTCCTGGATTTTTGAGGGACTGGAAATGACATTTCTCCAAAGTATTCATAGGGATGAATCTTGCCAAGTTTGAAGAATATAAGGACCTTTAATGATTATTTTCCTATTTTGAACACCCAGGGACCTTTTCTGCCAATTCCTCAAACTCCAGGGACCATTTTGTAATTTTCTGAAACTTGAAGGGTTAAACCTGTAAATATCAAATGTTAACACAAAGGACCAATTTTGTCATTTTAGAATAGTATAAGGTTTATTTTTATTATTTTCTTATTTTTAAACCTTAGGGACTAATTTTGACACTTTTCCAAAGTTGAGGGACCATAGTTGTAAATTTGTGATTTTTAACTTCAAAGGATTTTTCCTAACAACTTATGAATCCCAAGGACCATTTATGATATTTTTACAAGTTTTGATTTACCAGGGACTAGTTTTGCCAATTTGTCAAAGTTCAGGGACTGAAACTATAAATTATGTAAACTTTGTTATTTTTCATCAGTTTTCATCCCTTTTGCACTAGTAACACTTAAAAACACAATTTCATGATATTTCATGTATTTTAAAGTATATCTGTATGTTTTCAGATGTTTTGTAGCTTAAATGTGACAGAAATGATGAGTATTTAGACACTCATCATTATGCGTAAACAAAAGTTATGCGTAAACAGTAATCTTATGCGTAAGAAAAATTCTTAAGCGTAGAATTAGTAGTTTATGCGTAAGCTTTTTGTTTATGCGTAAGATTTATGTTACGCGTAAGGTTTAGCTTATGCGTAAGATTTTTTACGCGTAAGGTTTACAAACCAAACTAATCTCTCAAATTTATCCAAGCTTGAAAGATATCCCGTGTCGAAGTATTCCACAAACTTATCCAAGTCAGGGAAGTACTGAGTAATCTCTGATCGTTGAAGAAAACTTATGCGTAGGATCTTTTGCGTAGAAAACTTATGTGTAGGATCTTAAGCGTAGATCTTATGCGTAGGATTTCACCTTATGCGTAGGATACCAACTTGAGCGTAGAAAAAAGTTTTTCTGCGTAAACTTACGCGTAGAAAGTGATCTTATGCGTAGAAAATGGGTTTTATGCCTAAACTCACGCGTAAACTTGCCAAAAAGTACTGTAGACAGCTATAGACTTGTACTATGCTCAAAACTTACGCGTAAGATGACCAGAAAACTTCAAAAAATCGATTTTTTCAACCAAAAACTCTTTTTTCACTTGTTTCTAATGATCAAATCTTTCCCAAAACACTTAGAATCACTAAAACTTCAATAAAGTTCACAACTTTAACACTAAAACCACGTAAAAATCAAAACTTTTTGAAGAAAAAAGTGCACAAATGAATGAAAAATGCAACTTTTTAACAAAAAACTTGACAAAAACACTCCTAAATCATTGTTAGGCGATTGATACCACTTGTAGGACCTTAGATATATCAACTCTAATGGACTTGGGCTTGGACTTGGTTTACATGAATTATAAAAGGCTTACTAACATAACTCTTGACATATTTGATTACCAAGTCCAATGCCCAACTATCTTAAATAATTACATACTTAACGACACAAAGACAAAGTTCCTAATATGAGAATGACCATCACTTTTCCATATAATTCATAATGCTAACACTAAAGAAGACCTAAAAATAAAAATAAAATCTTACTAGAAAGGAATCTAACAATTAGACCTAATAAAAAGAAATCCTAACCTAGACAATAACTATTCCCAGGGCTGCGGCGCCAAAAACTTGATGCGTGGGAATTGCACAAGGATTTACCTCTCGAGAGATCTCGAGAAGCTTACAACCCTCACCAGGCAGTGTACCTGATCGTTGTAGTATAGTATGGTGACAAGTACCGGGGGATTGATCGTTCAACTCAGGAATAGTGTCGCTAGGATTAGAAAGCCTAAAAACTAGATCTAGAGGTGAGGGATGATTCTTTTCGTATTTTTATGTTTTATTAAAAGCAAATAAAATCTCGGGTATTGGAAGGAGTGGGCGGAATTAGTTGCTAGTCAACTAACCCAATGACTAAAGATGCAATCAAAATAAAATAACAAAAATGTAAATAAACTAAATTAAACTAGTGGTGTGAGCAATATATGGAAGAATTGTGTTTACTTAGATTTCACTACTCCCTAGATATCTTTTACAGGTTAATTACTTATTACAGTTGCGTGGATGACGGGTTATATTCCTTAATACCAATCATGGGGTGGCGTACTTACTTCCCCAATTCTATAAGCTCCTACTTCACTCCTATGTCGAGCCTGCTAAGAAGCTCCTAACATAGGATCACTAGAATTCGCTCATGCATTAAATACAACCATAAAAACCTAGTACACATCGGTTCATGTTTCTTAAGACGTTCAAGCAAGTTACACAATGGAGATCTGCCAGTTTTCTTAAGCCTAACATTGAAATCATTCATCCATTACAACTATAAACAAGCAATCAACCTATAATCAACATCTAGGTTTCATTACATCTAAGCAAACACACAAAAGATCTAGCCTAGCATGTTAAAATCTAGACAAGCATAAGATATATTCAAACAACACATAGACATATTGAATGAATTGAAAGAAAACTTATCTCAATTGAACATGAAGGGTTTCAAGGGGTGAAAACCCTTGAAAATACTGTTACAAACGACCTAGGGTTTATTAGGTTCGGCCCTAGAATTTTCCACACAAGTTCCTTTTTTTATGAATGAAAAATAGAAAAGTATATATAGATTTTGTGAGGTGACGGCGTCAAGAGTAAAATTCTGACGCCGTCATCTCGCCGCCAATAAAGTTCTCGGACTGTCTAGATCTAGATCTGACGCCGTCATGTGTATTCCTGCTCCAGGCCGTCACTAAATTAACTCTTGACGCCCTACTTCTGACGTCGTCACGTTTTCTCTGGGCCGTCATCCATTTTGCTCCTGACGCCGTCATAAAATTCTTCTTGACGCCGTCATCTACTGTTCCCAGCAAGGAAAATTAAGACTTTGCCGTTTTCTTCACTTTTATGCTCCAAAAACGTCCAAAATGCTTCCTTTTCCAGAATTCACTCCCAAAGTACCTAAAATCACAAAAGGAACGATTTAAGGCAATATATGATCAAATAAATTCCGATTCTGGCTTAAATGACCCCCTAAAAACGGTTCATTTTTTGCCTCATCAGGTGTTAACTTACAAACTCATCCAAAACATCTTTAGGATCCTACACAGTGCAAAGAAATTGATTCCCATACATAGCTACTGCATTAACGATTAAGATTATAAAAATAACATTTGAATGAAGTAAAAATCAGTAAAAAATATTACCTGGTATGTGTGTTGTTTGATTTTGTACGCCTTGCAACTTCCGATGGTATGTGTTTGTGAGTATGTGATTTGATCGGATGAAACAAGATATAATGTGGGTAGCTTTTTGAGGGTTGTGTTCGGTAAAGTTTGTATCTTGTATATGGCAATGTGTGTGTCAGATGATCGGGTTTTACTCAATTGTCAATGGTTGGGTGTAGGTTTATTGGTTCCCGCGGATATAGTAATAGGCATATCAGAAACGATACGGTCAAGTTGCATAGTTAACAATGTATGAGTACACCGTTGGTCCCTCAAGTTGAGCGTCGAGTTTAGCTTGGGTTTAGATATATAGTTAAATCATGAAAGGACTATTATGCCCCTCAAAATATAACACAAACATGCGTTGACCGAGACCAAACGGGTCAAGGGACGCATTCAGCCTCAAAAAGTTGGGTTTTGGACTCCCGGCGACAATTTTCCCTTGTTTGGGGCCCAAGCGATGTTTTTGGGAAAGTTCAAGGACCAACGGTGTATTTTTGCTTACATAATTATAGATATTAATATCCTAAGAATGGGTTAGATTTAATTTTTAAAAAATCACATAAGTTTCTATAGATGGAAGAATTGGTACAAGCACATAAATTAAAGGTAAAATCTCTAAAACTATATTTGTTAAAGTAACTTACCTACTTTTGCTGATTCCCTTGCATGTTTAAATCAAGGAGGAAAAAAAATGTTTTTGGGTTAATATATATTGTTGTTTTTCTTTCGTATTTCCTTTTTTTTTCCCTTCCCTTTTTGCATAGATTTTATAGTATGAAGTTTTAGAATAAGGCATAATAATACATTGTAATTTGCTAAACTAACCAAATTTGGTGTAAAATCATTTATTTTGTTTATTTAATAATAAAAGTTTTGAATGTTTAGACTGCGTACTATCTTTTGAAACTCAACGCATACAAAGTACAAACATGACTTATATGGGTTACAAAAATTAGTGAATATAAACATTTAAGTATCAATATCAAATAACCAAATAACTTGTTAAAATATGAAAATAAGTTATTTGAATAAATTTGTTGATGACATATCTTCTGAACAAACATTATCATGCACTTGTATCATCTTGAGCACGTATTTGTAAAATTTAACAACATAAAAAAAACATAACAAAAAAAAACATGATGTAGTACAAACACACAACAGAAACATTAGGATACGAGTTACAAAAGCTAGTAAATACATATATCTTAATGCTGATATGAAACATTTAATTGTTAATATCAAATAATCAAACAATTTATCAAGATAATTGAATAAATTTGTTGATGACATATCTAGTGAACAAACATTATCATTCATCTATATCATCTTGAACACATACTTGTACTTTGATCCTTTATAATAAATAAACATTTAATGTTGTTAGTTCCATAAAAATGCTTAGATTTTTATATATAGTTTTACTTCTTTAAAAAATATATGCATATCCCTATGATTATATACCTCAATAAATCATAAGAATACTTAATTGTCACACCATTGTACAAATTGAAAAACAAAATTAACATTACCAATATAAAATATATAGCATGTTAGTATATTAGTTCAGATCTTGTAGTTTTAACCCTAAAAATGTTTAGTCTTGCTTTCTGGATCTATAACCGTGATATCAATGTTCTTAACCAAGCGGCCAATAACATCTACAAAAACACAACAGAAACATCATGGTCAGCATAATTGTAAAACAAGATTTATAAAATTTAACAATACATAAAAAAAACAAAAAGTAAATAACGTAACATCTAAAAACACACAACTTAAACATTAGGGTTAGTGGCTTGGACTCGAAAGGCGATGAAGATAAAGACATAATTGGAAAATCCGACATGTTGGACATTGTTGTAGTGAAATGCAATTTCCCAGTTAGTTCTAGGCCAATTTTAATGAAATTTTGGGGGATGGTAGATAACTCAGAGGCCTACAACTTTGAAGAAAGAACTTTCAGTTAAGGAAAAATCGTTCTATGACTTTCCTATTTTCGAAGTCACTAGAATTTTTACATCAGCTTCTGAAAATGGGTTTCACTTGTTGCCAAACCTACAAATAATGAGATACATATATAAAAATATAGAATTGTCAGTAAATTATCTCTAATCTTGTAGTTTAAACCCTAACATATTTTATCTTGCATTCTGGAACCATAACCGTGATATCAATGTTCTGAACTAAGTGGCCAATAACATCTACAAAAATCCAACAAAAGTATTAAGGTTATCATAATTGTACAAATAAGATTTATATATATAACAAAACAAAAAAGCATAATGAAAATTATATGATGTAACCTACAAAAACACAATAGAAACATTAGGGTTAGCGGCTTGGACGTGAAAGGCAATAAAGTTAAAAACATAATTGGAAAATTTGATATGCTTGACATTGTTGTTTTTTAACCGGTTCATTACTAGGCCAGATTTAATGAAATTTGGAGGGGTGGTAGATAACTCAGAGGACAACAATTTTATAGAAGGAACTTTCAGTTGAAGAAGACTCCTTCTATGACCTTTTTGCTATCAAAGTTACTGGACTTTTACATCAACTACTGAAAAAATTTTGGAGGTTATGTGTTTCACTTGTTGCAAACCCTACAAATAATGAGATACAAAAATCGTTAGTCAGAATCGTCATCCAAGATTTGTGTAGATGTGATAACGCCCTAGTTATACATATTTTCAGGCATGATATTATATGTTTTATGATCATTTAGTGTGAACTTTCTATACTTAATAACATGAAATGAATGTAGGTTCACTCTCGGATGCTCTGAAGCAAGAAACATCAAAAGCACAAGTATTTCAGCAAATAAAGTCAATAAATAAGAAGTCTATTATGTTAGGAATACAAATATTCCTGTAAAAGTCTCGGTCACCTGATTATTGTAATAGCATTAAGATAGCTCGTAGTTTGTTTATTAGTTAGTTAGATATTAGTTTAGTTTAAGTAACACCGTGGAAGAAGGACGGGTCTTTACCCACTGTATGCCTGATCCACAGCCCGGGTGTGGGTGTTTTGTAGGAAACTATAAATACCCCTCTCCACATGTGGAGAGGGTTGGAGCTTCCATTATTCTCAATCTAATCTTTCACATTTTCTCTCATCTCTTTCTCTCTCTAGGAATCCCTCCCAACTCTCTTTCTCTCTCTAAATTCAAATACAATTCGAATCATAATCACATAAACCATTCTAGTTATTATTATGAGAATCCTACAATTGGTATCAAGAGCCATGGTTTCACCTTGGGATTGTTTATTTTCGGATTTCTAGTTTGGTTCTTCTTGTTTTTTTGGTTCGAATGGTTGTTGTTATAACATATTGGGTTGATCTTGTTTTTGACTTGTTTTGTGACATTACTTGGTTCTTTTATATTAAGGAGTGTTTGATATACTTTGCTTGGTTCTTGGCTTGATTATTTCAAGTGGCTATTGTATGTTTGGATCAAATTCGTGGGGTTTCTTGGATACATTCTTCATTGCGTTTAACTTTTTCTGTTGAGTTTAGCAAATACGTTCTTCATTGCATTTAGTTTGTTTTTGCTGAGTTTAGCAAGGACATAGTACTGTCTTTTGGTATTATTCACAAATAGGGAAAATGACAAAATTTAGAGATTGAGACAGCTTTATTCTTATATAGTTAAGAGTTTAATTTTTTATTGGTTGCGTTTATAAAAGTTGAGGTTATTCCTTTGAGCTGCGGTTATCTCAGTTTTAAAAGTTGAGGTTATTTCTTTTGAGCTGCGGTCATCTCAGTTTTAGTGGTTAAATCTAAGCTACGTTTAACTTTTTGGTATTGCGGTTTGCTCATTATTGTTAGCGGGTAGCTCAAGCATTGCGGTTAACTCATCATTGAGATTAATTCTAAGCAGTGATTATTTTTCTTGTGTTATCCAACACCAAACGCTGCCCAAGTTTTTTTTCCTCAGTTTCAACATTACAACAATAATCGAACCAGATCCAAACAACCATCACCATCACACATCTCTACCAACGTTAAGGACTCAAGATTTCAGATTCTCTCTTGCCATATTGCATACGATTCTACAAGTACCAAGAGACATCTTCACTGGTCTATCTTAATCCTTTACCACATCACAACAACAATCAACAAGCCCATAACTTTCAACAAATCGTTATACTAACAAAATATCAGAGTTATTGTTCAAAACATTTTTTTTCGTTCATGAACTGGAAAGACAAACAAGATTCAAACAAATGAAAAGAAACAAAGATCTCAGTCCATCTCGTTGAGGTAACAAAGAGTCATTCTAGGAACAACACCACAAGAGAACTTAAACATCACTGATCTTATCGAAGGATAAACCTCTTTGAAATATCTGAAATATACAAGGGAGAACAAAACTAAGTTGTTTCATCCTTCTTTCTTTCATTCGAAACGTCAAACAAGAACATATCAATATCAAGTGTGATATCATTGGTTCCCTTGTTCGGTTAACGTGACACATCAAACAAAAATGTCTTTACTTACCTGTGACGTTTATGAGATCGTGCTATATAATCAAGCAGTAAGAAAGTGATTGTGTGCATTCGGTATTTGATATACGCAAGAATCAAAGGAGCGTTGGTATTCAATTTTGATGATAAAGTGAAGTGGTGTTTAATTGTTCTTGTGTGAAGACAACTTTGTAGTTGCTTGTTTTTGTTTTCCTAATGATCTGAGATCTAAAAATGAGAGAGAGGCGGATGGAATAAGTGATTAGGGATTAAGTGGGATTAAGTGGATTATATTGCACTCGTTTAGGGTTGTAATTGTGTATCTGAGTTGGGCCATATTATTTAATTGTCTTGGGCCAAATCTGCTGTGATTACCGTTTTTTTTGGGCTGCACGTTTTATATTGGGCTTCAGTTGTGTATTTGTACGTGGTGGGCTGGTAATATACAAGGGACGATTTTGTTTAGTTGGGATGTATTTTGTGTGTTTTGTTAGAGCCAAGAAACGTAACTTTGTTTACCATTCTTCTTCGGGTTTAGTATTAATCTTGGTGCTAAATTGTTGAGATAAATCTTGGACAACAGTTTTACTTCAGCTTCAAGAACCCGAGACTCAGATTTATGTTGGATTGAGTTATTTTTTTTGGGCTTATTGGATATCTACGGGATTTGTTCGGATTTCATCCATACAACCATCACGTTCATCAAACATTCATCTAATCATTTACCGATCCACCAGTTTCTCGATGTTTCACGGTTTATTCTTGATTTTGTAAAATCCCGCGAAAGAATCTATTTCTCGGTTTAAATCATAGAATTGTAAAATCCCGTGCACGGTTACATCATGTCTACTACTTCAAACTCTGTCATTTCTGAGAGAGAACTTCATCAGCCGCAAAAATTGCTTGATAATGCAAAAGATTGTTGCACAAAATGTTTTCAACAACTTCATTCACACCTATCGGTACTTTTAGAGGGAACTGGATTCAAGATGGGATTCGAACGTGCATTTTTAACACTCTTTGGTCAAGATGTTGAGACTTTCACATGCACAATGATTCTTAACTTAGATCAACTACAACAACAACTTGACAAAGGAGAATTTTCCAAACTGGGATCCATGGCTGCCCTTTGTGTGATCAACAAACAACTCCAAGTGTTCTTTGATTCAGAATTCACTCTGGAGTATGACCATTATAGTGAGATGACGAAAAAGTGCTTTGCTGATCACACGGGAATTGAGGTTGACACGTTCAGAGACACACTTGTCCAGCTTATGGATAAAGTGAAAAGATTCATTAACGAAAAAGCACAGCATATACCTGCATATGATGACAAGGTGAAGGTATGTAGGGTACAATCATGTGATGGTGTTGGTGACTCGGGTATAGCATCGGATGTTGGGTCAGGTGTCACGATATGCAAAGAATCAGAGACTGATAAGCTTGACACACCCTGCGACTCAGTGACTAGAGACACTCCAGACATGGGCACTGAATTAAAACCTGTAAAAGAGCAAGTGTCATGTGCTGAGGTACCCCTAACTGAACATCATAATGTGCTTTCTGATGAACGACTGCATACTGATCAAGTTATGCCCAGTTATGAAACATATTTGTTGAAAAAAACTGATAGCAATATCATTTCTGATTTAACAAATATGAATCATAAAGGGGGAGAAAGTGATCAGGATGCTAAACGTGATGATGAGTCAAGTTCTTTGTTTACAGCTGAGTCTTTTAAATCAAATGATATGGTTGATAAAGAAACGTTTAATGAACTTTCAAAGAGATTCTTACAACTTGAAAAACATTGTATTTCACTTGAAATCGCAATGCAACAAAAGGAAGAAAGTTTTCAAACTAACCAACCATGTAAAGATCTGGAACTTCCTGATTTCCGCGAATTCTTTTTGATTAATGATTTGAAAGCTCAGCTAGAAACCAAGGACTTGACAATCAACAACTTGAAAAAACATATTTCTGAGATGTGTGATATGTGTAATGAAGTTAAGGCTAAACAGGTCAGTAATGAGATTGCAACTAGAAATTTTGAACTAAAAGTGGCTGAACTACTTTTGGAAAATGAGTCTTTGAACAAGCATTGTAAAAACTTGAATGAGTCAATCAAAGAAATGAAAGCTAAGTCGATAGAACAAACAATCTCCTTGACTGCCAAAAATGATGAATTCAAAGCTCAACTTCAAGAAAAGGGTTTCACAATAATAACATTAAAGAATGAGCTAAGAAAAGCAACAGGGAATAGTGTGAACACTAAGTTTGCAAAACCATCAATCTTGGGGAAACCAGTTTCTCAATCAATTAGAAACCAATCCGTTGTTAGGCAACCGACTGCGTTTAGATCTGAACGACCAAAACTTTCAAAAACACGGTTTGCCTCCCAAGTTGATGCGGAACAAGTTTTGACAAAACCAGTCACTACACATTATTTGCCTAAGATTATTGCTTCTAGTTCTGCTAAGCCTCAACAAGTAGTTACTCCTACTCCCAGCTCCTCTAGGATTAGTTCAAAAACAATGTCGAAACCTAACATTAAGGTTCAAAACACGTATGATATAAATGACTTGTACAAGAACTATGATCTAGAAAATGCTAGGAAAAGGGCACTACTTCATAAGGATGGAATCTTAGGTTCTCAACCTTGTATGATCCCTCCTAGGATATTGAGGAACAATGCTAAGGTTCAACCTGTAAAGTCTAGGATTTACAGAAAGTCATCTACAATGCATAAGAAGCAAAACAAACCTAAAACTTCTCCTAGGTGGACACAAACTGCTAAATCTTTGGAGACTAGGAATATCGATATGCCTTCCACTATGCATAAGAAGCTTAGTAATCCTAGACCTTGCCATAAGTGGATTCCAACTGGTAGAATTTTTAAGGATGTTGGACTTAAGTGGATACCTACCGGAAAGATACTTACCAATGGCAATACCATGGTTGACCGTTAAAACCCCAAGGGTTTGGATACTTTTGTCACTAACCCATGTATATGCAATCAAGCTTGTAATGTTAGTGAAGGTAGTCCTTACTCAGTTGTAGGTACATCGATCATTCACTACATCAGGAGACTCAAAGTCTGGAGGCCTAAAGCAAGCTTATCTCCTGCTTTAGGATGTTTGGAATGTCAATGTTGATGTATGTCTGTAATGACGTCTGAATAAATCAGTTCAGGCCTCGTTCTTCAAAGACGATGACGTCTGTTCAATTCAGTTCAGGCCTCGCACTTCATCATTATGACGTCTGTTCACATCAGTTCAAGCCTCGTTCTTCAACGACTATGACGTTTGAACACCTCAATTCAAGCCTCGGTCCTCAACTTCATCACTATGGTGTCTGCTGACAACACTTCAGGCCCCGTTCATCAATGAAAAGAAAGGTGTACGATTCAGTGCGCCTTATCTTCGGAAGAAGAGAAATCTTCTTAGTTTTGACCATTCTCAACAAATATGATTCATGCTTCCTCCATGTTCGTTCAGTCATCAAGTGGATCTACTTATCTCTGCTTGTATCCATATTCACTTGCTCGTTCAAAAATGGCAAACTTCGTATGCAATTTTTGAGGGGGAGAAGAGTGAATAAACTACATGATTGAGTGTATTCTTATTCACATGCTCAATCAAAAATGGCAACCTCGTATGCAATTTTTGAGAGGGGGAAATGTGAATAAAATACATGATTGATTGTATTCTTATTCACTTGCTCAATCAAAAAGTGCAAACCTCGCTTGCAATTTTTGAGGGGGAGAAGTGTGAATATACCACATGGTGATTAATGCTTGAAGAATGGTCATACGACTCTCCTCCAACACCTAATGTTCTACTTACTAAGGATGACTGGGATTTATATTTGATGATTACTTCCAAGCTTCAACGAATGATTGATCAAGATGCACCATCTAGAAGTATTATGAATGATTATTGATCACTTGCTCAAGTAATCCAATCTCTAGTTATTCCTCAAAGTGTTGATGATGACTATCATGATTATGAAGTTGCACACATGATTAATGATCCATCTTTTCGTTCTAAAATCAAGGATTGTTGTTCCTACCAATGTGCACTCTGTAAATCAACCCGAAGAACATTATGGAAAATGTCGGTTAAAATGTCTAAACGGCTAACAATTTGGACATGAAATGTCAAGTGATCACGGAGTTTATTTGGCATCACTTAATTGATATTGAAGAGTATTTTACGAAGGCGTCTACTTATTTCATCATCGAAACTTCATGTATCGATTGATGACTTGCGTGAACTCTTAAAGTTTATGATTGGGACTTGGATTATCTAGTTATACCCGATGGAAGGAGTTACATTGTAGTACTCACGGTCTATAGTTATCACTTCAAGGAGTTACATTGTAGGGCTCAGTGTCACATGCATATGCGGATGTGGATAGTCTCAAGAGGTGTTGTACTTTGTCCTCTACATCGTTCTTTATTCAACAACAATGCAAGCTTAAGTTACGAATTTGGGGAATTCTTCTTCAGTTTCAACTTTGGTATATCGGGTTTACTTCATCAGTGGTCACTTCAAATAGCCTACATAAGGGTTGGTAAAGATAGTCAGAGAGAGTTTTTGTAGCAGTTGATTCTCACCAGATCCAGTTAAACAAATTTTGTTCTTCTCACAAGATTTCAAGTAGATGTGCCTATAATGTGTTGCTGATTCTGAGGTATCAAAACCAGCAAGGGGGAAGGAGACATACATCCGAATGCATATTGAGTACACGTGATGAACTTAATACTTCTTCTTAATTGAAGTTATCCCGGGAAGATAAATGTCATAACCGCAGAGAATATCAGTGTATTAACTTGTGGCGTTTGGTGTATCATTCCATCTAAGTGGGGGAAGTGGTCTTCTGATACTTGTGGTATGTATTACTTCAGCTTTCAATAGGTAGAATTATGAGAAGAACAGTTGGTACGTGAGATGATATTGCTTATCGACATCTCCATTCGTGCTGATATGATTTATGGCAAAATGCTTCTGGTTAATGCTTCATGTACACAATGGTATGATGATTCCGATGAGATCGCAACCATCAGGGGAGAGATTTGTGTACATCAAGGACGCGCAACAGGTTCACGTGATCGGACTTAATCATATATTCCGGAGGTGATATCCGTAGAGATGATCCGTGCTTAAACTTGTTACTTTGGTGTCATCGTTTCTTCTTGTGTTGGATACATGCGTACAATATGGATCGAGTTGGTATGTGTAAGATAACTGGAAAGCATTTGGTGAAATGAAGATGTTGATATCTTATTCCCCCGAATAGACAACTGCTCCAAACCATGAAGTAATGTGTACATCGGGGACGTACAACAGGGTCATGTGATCGGGCCTCATCATACATTCCGGGATTGATTACCGCAGAGATGATCCGTGGTTCACCTTGTTACTTCGGTGTTTTTCATTTTCTTCGGGGTTTTCGAGCTTCATACAATGAGACTTTTTGCATCACTTCAACTACTTGGGGGAAGTGGTCTCATGAAGATGATTGTCGGTTTGGGGGAAGCTACCAAAGGTTCGCATCGAGAAGGCTCTACACTCAGACGATTATTCATGAGCCTTGAATGCTTTGGTGGTGAATGTTTAAGAGATGTTGACTACACGTTTCTACAACAAGCCGAACGAAATCCTCATTTTGGTATTCATGTCAACATCTTCTTAAACTTAATAGTATCCTTTGTACATATATTATACCTAAATGTATATAGATATATAAAACCAACAAAAACCTATAAAAATCAGAAAATTAGAAAATACCAAAAATAGTTTTTTAAGGCATGTCTTCTGGCATCGATAACATTTACGGTCCTAGAAATGTCATTCAATAATGACACGGGTCTTTAAATGAAGTTCGAACAGAAGTTCAAAAGGTTTTTCAAAACATGCCTAAATGGCTTACAGTCATTTCAGACTGTAACCCGGTCTTAAAAATATGGCTTGTAGTCATTTCAGGCTACAACCCGGACTTCAAAAATATGCTTTGTTATTACTTCAGATAGCAACCCGTTTTTCAAAATGGGGAAAACACGTCGCCAAAAAGACGGTTGTTCCTTTTACCGGGTGAAGTTCATCCGGGCATGGATTACTTTACATCCATGCACCCTCGATCTAATGTACGTTTCAGTGCATTATTTCTTGATAAAGAAGAGAAGTCTTCTTTTTATCGCCAAATACTTTCCCTTCTATGATTTTTCCGGAAAGTATTTGTGCAAAACTTGGTGGTACCATGAGATTTTGATTGAAAATCAATTTGAACTCAAACTTTGATAAAAATTTTCACTCAATCAATGACATAACTTATTTATGTGTTAAACATCTGTCATTGATTGAGGGGGAGAGTGATTTCTCAAAATTTTATGTATCATCAAAACTCCTCACACTTTGTACAAAACAAAAGCAACAAAACGATTTGTGATGGTTATGTGTCAGAATGAGTACATTTTTAAAGAGTTTTTGTTAAACCTTCGAATCTTTTGCAAACTCTTCAAATCTGACACATAACAACCTCCCTCACAGATTGAGGGGGAGCAAGAAAAAGTTCCTTTTTATCAGAAAATATGAAAAATTAACCGCATTTCTCTCCTAAACGTTTTCTAAATTAGTTAAATCAATTGGGATCCAAAATCTCAAAAGATTTGAAATTTTTGATCGAGGGAGAGAATGTGATTTAAATATGGAATCTGATATCAAACGTGATCTTTTGGACTCAATAATAGGCTCCCGCATATGTGCTAAACTCTTTCATATATCGATGCACATATTGAGGGGGAGCAAAGGCGTTTGTGGAAGTAATACCTAAGACCGACCATTTATCTTTATGCATGGAGTTATAAGGACGGTTAAGGTTAGGTATAAGTTCCCATGATCCACCAGAACCGGAAGGATCTTCCCAGGGACAATCCATAGATAGATTAGAAGTCCTTAGGAATGATTGAAAAAAGGAGAAAAGTGAGAAAGAGAAGAGTGCGGACTGAGATAGAGCTAGGACTGGAACAAACCCAACAAGGTTCTAGTGGTGAAGTCTCGGTAAGCACTGAAGGGGTTGAACATTTAAAAAGAAATGAAATAAGAAAGGGTGTAAAGAAATAGCCCTCCATATATTCAACCTTAGGGCAGAAACCGGGTTCAATTCATAATCTACTAGTGGTTACTAAGGTAACACTAGTATTGAAGACAAGACGTCATGGACCCAGTGACGCACTGCACTAAACTTCCTAACCACTCAAGTTCTCTTAAAAGAACTTGTTTCATTCTCATGGGGAACCCTGTGCACTGTATCGACCGCTCATTGCGAGCTATGTTGATACCTAAAATAGGAGACACCTCCCCAGTCTCCAGGAGCGGATCAAAACACACTATTGAGTCTAGAGCCAAAGAGATCATCCATAAATCTCGATAGGACACATCCCAAATATGCTTATTGTTTCACACAATGTGGAAAATAAGATAAAATATTTAGAGTCCTACGCATTATCCTTGTGGTATTGCTAGAACATCCGAGTGATATGTAAATATTCACAATGAAGATGGAAATCCTTCTAGAGCGAACATCACTCAAGCTCTTGGTAGGTGACATGTGAGATCCATCTTGGATCAATGATCAAGTGACAACTGGAAAGCAACAATGGTGCGATTCAACATTGAATCAAGCTTGTTCCAGGATATGGATTGACGGATACTTTTGCTAAAACCTTTCAATGTGCTCACAAACTAACTTTTCGAGCACATTGATTGTGTAAAACCTTTCAAACAAAAGTATTTTTGATGGAAATTTGATTCAATGCTTAAAACTCTCGTTGTGTCTCAAAAAAATGTTTATCATATGACACGCGAGTGATTTCTATAAATCAATTTCTCATCAATCCGTGAATATCTATTCACCGATTCACTCTATCGTGCTGTCTGCTTTGAGACGTTCCGGTATGAGAACATGCTTAGTATCAAGATTCCAAAGTGGATTCTTTGGAAAATTCATTACTACAAGCTGTAAATTCCTGTCAAGGAGAGTCTTCTTTAAAAGAGACTCTACCTGATCACAGGTCGGTTTTTACAAAACCGGAGGGTAGTCTGTCCTCGCAGAACGAATGACAAAGCCATATTCGTTCTCTATCTTTATTGCTAACTGTTTTATTTCAGGGACACATATAAAGATGGCGTTGATGGCTCCTATTTCCAGCTGAATCGGGTCAATACATACCTCATGCTCACACATCCACCACACTATCAATGAAGATGAGAGACTTGCTACAACAAATGTTGAGAGACTACCAACAATGTTTCCGCAACTCTGATGAAAAAGTCTCCTGATCCACAACTCTAAAGTAAAGTCTCCTGATCCAGAAGGGTGTGAGCATGATGGTCCTTAAGTCACTACATCACATGAAGGCAATACAACTTTGGATGAGTTTGGAGATTTACTTTGGCTGATGATCTCAAAGAAGCTCAAAGATCGCACATCACATAGGAATTCAAATCACAAGTTCGCTTGCTTGAAGTACAAAGTTTGTAGAAAAGTGAACAATCAGATCCTACGAGCTACAGAGACAAAAGAATGCTTAATGACCAAAGAGCTTAATTTTAAAGGTGACCTCGCTTAGGGGGAGATTGTTAGGAATACAAATATTCCTGTAAAAGTCTCGGTCACCTGATTATTGTAATAGCATTAAGATAGCTCGTAGTTTGTTTATTAGTTAGTTAGATATTAGTTTAGTTTAAGTAACACCGTGGAAGAAGGACGGGTCTTTACCCATTGTATGCCTGATCCACAGCTCGGGTGTGGGCGTTTTGTAGGAAACTATAAATACCCCTCTCCACATGTGGAGAGGGTTAGAGCTTCCATTATTCTCAATCTAATCTTTCACATTTTCTCTCATCTCTTTCTCTCTCTAAGAATCCCTCCCAACTCTCTTTCTCTCTCTAAATTCAAATACAATTCGAATCATAATCACATAAACCATTCTAGTTATTATTATGAGAATCCTACATATTATATTAGTCCTTTATCCCAGCCAAGTGCGCCGGTTTTGCTTCTATGTGCGCCGCACTTGCTCGCTCGGTGAAGAAAAGTCAAGAGGTAGTTTTTAATAAAAGTGTGTTGGTTTTGAATCTGATGTGCGCCGTACTTCCTCTGCATTTATGAAACTTTGACACCAAGAAAATAACTAAGTACGCCGCACTTATAATCGAAGTACGTCGTACTTCACCTATCAGAAGCCTATAAATAGAGCTCATTTGCAAGCATTTGAACTCTCCACTCTATAACCAATTTTCACTAAGTCTGATAAATAAGTACAACGTGATGCTGAGCCAGAAGCAGACGTTGAAAGAATCAAACAAGGGTCTAGCATACTCTTTGGTGTAGAACTTTTTGTTACTTGTGACACTAGTATAATTCATGTTATCATTCCAACCCGTATGTCTCTTGTTTACTATTTCATCAATTCTGTCATTATGAACTCATTAGCCATGAGAGGCTAAACCTCTTGTGATTTCTTGGATATGTGAATATAATAAAGTGAAGTTATGATTATGCTTTGATCTTTATCAATTTCAAGTTTACGCTGTGAACTATTATATCTTTAGTCTTGCTACGTTTGTTTATCAAAACTGATTGAGTATAACCTGTTGGGATAGGTCGAAAGAACCAATTTGTTATAAGAAATTCTAGAAACTTGTTTATGTTTTAAGCCTTTGATTGGAGGAATCCGCCTAGGAGAATTGATAATAATCTAGACTTGATATATAATACTATCTTGGGAGAAATCTCTTGGTGGATAAACATGAATCTTGAATTGAACCTAAAAGTTATGAAATTGCTCTTTTGACGGAAACGGATAAGTCATAAGTTGTGCAAAATCTCTATTATCAAACTAAAGATCTAGCATAAGCATTATCACTAAATTGTATAAGCTATCCAAGAAATCATTTGAATTTTACATATTACATCAAACTGTTATTTGTGCATCATTGTTTTGTTTACTAATCATTTCATACTTAAAACGAACGAACTAAGTCCATGTAGATACGACCTGGTCTTGCCTAAAATCTTACACTACATACGATGGTTATACTTTACCCGTGTGTTTGGTTTATTAAAATCGGTAAAACTAGTATTATAAATTTAAAGCTTTCCTTACACCAAAGTTTTTGGCGCCGCTGCCGGAGAATTAAATTTGTTCCTTAAGCACTTTCAAAGTGAATTTAGCAAACAAAACCTTATTCCCTTTTCAAACCCAATATCCTTCACACTTCTGTGAGTTCTGTTGAAGTAACACCGTCGCACTTTCACTCTTGTGCGCCGCACTTATTCACAGAACATAAAACACCACCGTACTTGTCACCAAGTACAACACACTCACTTAAATCCGTGACGTTTTTCCTAAAACCTCACAACCTTTTCAGAAAACTAAAAAAGAATCACCTCTTGATCGATAGAAACCTCTGTCTTTCAAAAAAAATCATCTCGGTAACACTAAGACCGTCGTACTTAATCCTAAGTACGCCGACCTTATCACTCTAGCACAAGTATGTCGCACACATTTTCGTTTACGCCGCACTCAATATCGCAAAAAATGAAATTTGTCTCACTTGATTTAAATTTCGCTCTCTATTTGATTTTGGATGCGCACTCGTTCATCTGAAACTGATCCTATTTCACCTCTTGAAAAAACTTTGAATAAAAGAAAACGTAATAATAAAAGAGTTCCTATATCTCGAAAAGACGAAAGACCCGAAAAACCTCGTGTTCACCACACACCCATTGACGATATCTCTAATTTCAGATTTTTCTTAAGTTCATTGAATTGTACGATCCAATGGATGACGCTGATAATGAACCCATGTGTGCTAACGATCGTATCATTACACCCACTCCTGGACCAACTATTATGATTCCTAAAACCGTAAATGAGTTTGCAATAAAAGGGAATCATTTAACTCTTGTCAAAGGCAATATGGTCGAACTAAAACTGATCCTCACAAATACATTCATGAATTTCTTGGAGTTTGTGATATGTTTCAATATAGAGCTACCAAAACCGAAGTGGTAAGACTCATGATGTTCCCTTTATCTTTAACGGGAGAAGCTAAAACTTGGCTTGACGAACTCGACGAAGGAGCTATTGAATCCTGGGACGAGCTTCGCATTGCTTTATTTAGTAGATTCTTTCCAAGAGCTCTATTCGATAAACTTCTCGGAGAAATCTGAGGATTCTCACAACACGAACGTGAAAACCTCACCGAAGCCTGGCTTCGAATGAAAGAATTGCTAAGAAACTTTCATGGACATGAACAAACTCAAGAAGCTTTAAATGCTACAGCCGGTGGTATATTTCTCTATAAACACCAAATCAAGCATACCAACTTCTTGAAGACAAAGTCTTACTTAAGCTCGATTGGGCTAAAGATCAGAAACCTAAAACTACTATTCGTAAAACTGTTGCTTTCGCCGATGAAGGTAGTAATAATTCTGATACTGACAAAATTATGGCCAGAATGGATGCCATGAACCTCAAAATGGATGCTCAGTACAAAGAAATGAAACTTGTAATCATTGTGGTGGAAATCATTCAACCGCAAATTGCAATGATGATGACACACCTGTGTCTCATGAAGAGGAAGCCAAATTCATGAATACATTTCGACGTACTAGTTTTTACGATAACTATCGTGATCACTAGCGAGATCAAGATAAATGCCGACCTAGTGGAAGATCAGAATATAATCGAGAGTCTTCCACACCAACAAATTCTGATGAAAAACCAGGCATACAAACAAAATTGAGTGGATTTATCAAAGCACAAAAGTCAACAAACGTTTTGTCAAAGAAACATTCATGGACCTCAAAGATAAATTAGAGTCCACTACCAAAAATCATCAAGCCTCAATTCAGAATTTAGAAGCTAAATTCGATAGACTTGCTGACAAGCAATCTGGTCGAGCTTCCGGGTCCCTTCCTAGTAATACTCAACCGAATCCTAAGAACAGCTTAACTGGAAGTAAATCTTATCAACCACCACAAGCTCGACACGAGCATATTAATGCTATTACAACAAGAAATGGTACATCGTGCGAACCACCACCTGATCCCAGTCAAACTCAACCTACCGTTGAAGTTTTCACTGATGACAAAGAAGAGGATGAGCCTATACCTCAAAAGAAAACTAAAACAACAACAACAACACCTGACAAAGAAGAGGAAGCTCAATACGGAAAATTTCACAACATAATTCGAGCCATTCGAATTAATGTTTCTCTTGTTGACGTTTTAGCCGGTATGCCCAATTATGGGAAGTTCCTTAAAGAACTCGAGAGTAACAAAAGTAAGCTCGATTAAATTTCTGCAACTTTCTTAACGAGGAATGCTCTGCGATCGTTTAAAACAAAATTCCACAAAAACTTGGAGATCCCGGACGTTTCCTAATTCCTTGTACCTTTAGTAAAACATTCTCGTGCAATGCATTTGCCGATCTTGGTGCTAGCATTAATTTGATGCCCTACCCTCTCTATGCTAAACAATCTATCGAAATGCTCAAACCTACCAAAATGAGTATGAGGTTAGTAGATCAATCCTTTCAATATCTCGTTGGGATAGCCGAAAACATGCTAGTCGAAGTTTGAAAATTTACCTTCCCGATAGATTTTGTTATCCTAGAAATGGAAGAATATAGTAAAGTCCCTCTATCTTAGGAAGACCTTTTCTGCATAGAGCCGATGCAATGATTATAGTCAAATAAAAACAACTCAACTTAGGAGTTAGAGAAGAACGAATGATTTTCTCTATTGACTCGGCTATGAAACACTCTTACTCTAATGATGATACATGCTTTAGAATTAATGTCATCGATGAAATTCTTGAAGAAGATTTCGATGAACTTCTAAATGAATTCAATCAATTACTTTATTCTGTCGATGGAACACTCCTTGAAGATGAAGTCTTTGCTAAATATGATCAATTCATGGCAATGACTATCGAGGAAAATGATGAAAGTTATGACGATGATGAAGAAGAAGAAGTTGCATTCGAAAAAAATAACATTTGATACTGAACACAAAATTAGAAAATCTCTTGAAGAACCTCCTACCGATCTTGTTCTCAATCCATTACCTAATCATTTAGAATATGCTTTCTTAGAAGAAGAATCCTTACTTCCAGTGATAATCTCATCTAAATTGTCTGAGAAAAAGAAACTAAAGTTAATCTCGGTTCTTAAAAACGACAAAAGAGCTTTTGCTTGGAAAACAAGTGCCATGTCTGGAATTTGTCCATCCTTCTGTAAACACAAAATTCAGTTGTTGGATGATAAGAAACCAGTTGTTCAAAAGCAAAGGAGACTCAATCCAAATATGAAAGAAGTCGTTAAAAAAGAAGTAGTCAAACTTCTTGACTCAGGCATTATCTACCCAATAGCTGATAGCCCATGGGTAAGTCCTATTCATTATGTACCCAAGAAAGGTGGTATCACAGTTTTAACAAATGAAAATGAAGAACTTGTCCTAACTCGTACTATCACTGGTTGGCGCGTGTATATCGATTACAGAAAAATGAATGAATCAACCGCAAAAGATCATTTCCCTCTCCCGTTCATGGACCAAATATTAGACAGATTAGCCGGAAATGAATACTTCTGATTTCTCGATGGATTTTCCAGTTATTTCCAAATACCAATCGATCCAATGGATCAAGAAAAAACAACACTCACATGTCCCTTCGGAACTTACGCTTATCGACGTATGCCATTTGGCTTATGGAACGCACTTGCTACTTTTCAGAGGTGTATGATAGCAATTTTTGATGACATGATTGAAGAGTCCGTGGAAGTATTCATGGATGATTTCTCTGTCTTTGGAAACTCTTTCGATAAATGCCTCAACAATCTGGATAAAATGCTCCAACGTTGTGAAGATGCAAATCTTGTCCTTAACTGGGAAAAGTGTCACTTCATGGTCAAAGAAGGAATTGTGCTCGGACATAAAGTGTCAGGAGTATGACTTGAAGTCGACAAAGCAAAAATTGACGTGATTTCCAAACTTCCACGCCCTACTAATGTGAAAGGCATTAGAAGCTTTTTAGGACATGCAGGATTTTACCGACGATTTATTAAGGATTTTTCAAAAATTGTTCGTCCTTTGACTAAACTTCTTGAAAAAGACATAACATTCGAATTTGATGATGAATGTCCCAAAGCTTTTGAAACCTTAAAATAAAAACTTACATGCACTCCGATCATAACAAGTCCGAATTGGAATTTACCATTCGAATTAATGTGTGATGCAAGCGATTTCGCAGTCGGGGCTGTTTTAGGACAAAAAGATGGTAAACACTTCCATCCTATCTACTTTGCTAGTAAAACGCTCAATGCTGCTCAACAAAATTATACAGTACCAGAAAAAGAACTCATGGCTGTAGTATTTGCATTCGACAAGTTTCGTGCATATCTCGTTCAATCTAAAACTGTGGTCTATACCGATCATTCCGCTCTTAAATATCTGTTAAAAAAGCAAGATGCTAATCCACGTCTTATTTGTTGGATATTACTTTTATAAGAATTCGATATAGAAATCAAAGACAAAAAAGGTGTTGAGAATGTAGTAGCCGATCACTTGTCTCATATCGAAAAAGAAAACGAAGAAGTAGAAATGGAGATAAATGACAATTTTCCCGATAAAACTCTTAATGAGATAAGTTCTCAAGAAACGCCATGGTTCGTAGACCTTGCAAACTATTTAGCGGGGAACGTATGACCTAAGGGAATGACTTACCAAGAGAAAAATAAGTTCTTTTCAAACTTAAAGAAATATTTTTTGGATGAGCGACATCTTTTCAAAATATGTCCTGACGGAATAATCAGGATATGTGTATCTGGACCCGAAATACGTACCTTTCTTGGTAAATGTCACCATGGACCTACCAGTGGACATTATGGTGCCACTACTACTGCTAAAAAAGTTTTTGGATTAGGATTTTATTGGCCCACGATATTAAAATAAGCTCATACTCTGGTTCGCCTTTGTGAATCATATAAGAAAACTGGAAATATTTCCAAAAAAGACGAAATGCCATTGAATTTATATTCAAGTGTGTGAAATTTTTGACATATGAGGTATAGACTTTATGGGACTATTTCCTAAATCATCAAAATTCGAATACATATTAGTCGCTGTCGACTATGTATCAAAATGGGCAGAAGCCCAAGCTCTTCCAAACGATACCAAAGTTGTTATATCGTTCCTCAAGAAATTCTTTTGTCATTTTGGCATGCCAAAAGCTCTCATAAGCGACAGAGGAACTCAATTCTGTAATAAAATCATGGAAAAGACTATGAAAAGATATGTAGTCAACCATCGATTCGCTACATCTTACCATCCTCAAACAAGCAGACATGTTGAAAATACTAATAGAGCTCTTAAAAGAATACTCAAAAAAACAGTGAAAGATAATCCTGCTGTTTGGTCGAGGAAACTTGACGATGCTATGTGGGCTTTTAGAACCGCTTACAAGACACCAACTGGAACAACTCCATACAAACTAATATACGGTAAAACATGCCACATACCCTTTGAAATTGAACACCGTGCATATTGGGCACTTAAAAACTGTAATCTAGATTTAATTGAAGCCGGTGAAAAACGTATGTTTCAGCTTCATGAATTAGACGAACTACGCCTTTAGGCTTATGAAAACTCTTGTCTTTACAAATCTAGAACAAAGGTTTGGCATGATAGAAAATTAAAAATCAGAAAAGAATTCAAGAAAGGAGATAAAGTCCTATTGTTCCAATCGAAATACAAGATCAAACAACCGAAACTTAGAAGCCGTTGGCTTGGACCTTATATGGTTAAACACCAATATCCATCCGGATATGTTGAACTATACGGACATGAAAATAAAAGTTTTATTGTTAATGGTCACACACTCAAGTTGTACCATGAGGAAGGAAGTTTCAACGATTGAAGGGAAGAATTAACCCCCTACTTCCCAAACAATTAATCATCCTAATCCAGAGAGTCGAGCTATAAACTCAAAAATTAGCGCTTTGCTGGAGGCAACCCGTTTCCTTTGTACTATGCTCTCTACACTCTTCAACTTAAGTGTAGAGGAGTTATGATTGAAAAAAATCCAAAAATATTTTTTGTGTGTTTGTTTTTATTTTTGCAGGTCTTTTAAAGTGTGGAGGAGATAAGCTCAGCACTATCTGCTTTCTCATATTGCCCGGGAAGTTTCTTTCTCTTAAGTGATTTATTTTTCCTATTTGTATATTTACCAAGCTTTCTACATTGAGGGCAATGTTCAACTTAAGTGTGAAGGGGAGTCAAATAGTAAAAATCTTTATGTTATTCCTCCTGCATTTGATTATCCATTATATGTTTCTTTTTAGTTAACTTAAAACTTTTCAGAAAAGAATAATAAAAAGTATATGTTTTACAAGTTATTAAGGCAAATCCACTTGGATTGACACTTTAGCTAAACACATTTCCATTCACAAAAAATGTGAGATAATTCTAAGCCTTTATAAGTGTATATCTGCTACACTTTTTCTCAAAAATATATGAGTGTGCCGGCGATCTAATTTAGCTCTAGAACTTGCACTTATACATCAATAACGAATGCCACAGTGAGATTGCATTTCATGCTTTATAGACAATTTTACGTGATATTGAGGCAAATTTAGGATTTACACCAAATAGCCATCCTTTGCAAAAGAATAGTTGTAATCTAGTCGACTACCCTGGTCACTAGTATATCTCAGAAAAAATAACCCTCTAACGCTCATTTTTAATGCTATTGCCACCTAGAACAACATATAGAGCCTTATCCTTCATCTTTGTTTAAACCAATAAATTATGCTCAAAAAGAAAGTTTAATTGATTGTGAAGTTATGTGAAATATCAAATAAGAAAGAAAAAGAAAAAAATAATTGATAAAAATATGTGATCAAGGTCAGAAATGTTGGCTAAGAGAAAAATAAGAAGAAAAGAAAAGATCTATGAATAATCAATGTTGATGCTCAGCAGCTTATTGGTGTATCACTTTATGATCCTATCTAAACAAAAGAAAAAAATATTTCATGTCTTATCCATATCCCTAATCCTTAAGCCAACCCGAAAAGTCCTCATTGATATCATTGTCTGGTGCTTATGCCTTGTTGGAGTTGTCTTTGTGTTTTGTGCAAGCCTATGGTAGCTATTTAGTCGTGTCTGTGCAAATTGAGTGATCTCAACCCTATTTGAGTGAATTGTGTGAATCATTAAAATAATCCTTCATTAGGTGTCTTAGTTATGTGTCAATGCCTTTCTAGCTAAGAATAAAAATCTTGATATTGTATCTCCATATTAAAAACAAATGAAATTTTCTCGCTTTGATTGCTTGAGGGCAAGCAATAGCTAAGTGTGGAGGTATTTGATAACGCCCTAGTTATACATATTTTCGGGCATGATATTATATGTTTTATGATCATTTAGTGTGAACTTTCGATAGTTAATAGCATGAAATGAATGCAGGTTCACTCTCAGATGGTCTAAAGCAAGAAACATCAAAAGCACAAGTATTTCAACAAATAAAGTCAATATATAAGAAGTCTATTATATTAGTCCTTTATCCCAGCCAAGTGCATAGGTTTTGCTTCTATGTGCGCCGCACTTGCTCGCTCGGTCAAGAAAAATCAAGAGGTAGTTTTTAATAAAAGTGTGTCGGTTTTGTATCTGATGTGCGCCGTACTTTCTCTGCATTTATGAAACTTTGACGCCAAGAGAAATAACTAAGTACGCCGCACTTACAATCGAAGTGCGCCATACTTTGCCTATCAGAAGCCTATAAATAGAGCTCATTTGCAAACATTTGAACTCTCTACTCTATAACCAATTTTCACTAAGTCAGATAAAGAAGTACAACGTGATCCTGAGCCAGAAGCAGACGTTGAAAGAATCGAACAAGGGTCTAGCATACTCTTTGGTGTAGAACTTTTTGTTACTTGTGACACTAGTGTAATCCATTTGATCATTCCAACCCTTATGTCTCTTGTTTACTATTTCATCAATTCTGTCATTATGAACTCATTAGCCATGAAAGGCTAAACCTCTTGTGATTTCTTGGATATGTGAATATAATAAAGTGAAGTTATGATTATGCTTTGATCTTTATCAATTTCAAGTTTATGATGTGAACTATTATATTTTTAGTCTTGCTACGTTTGTTTATCAAAACTGATTGAGTATAACCTGTTGTGATAGGTCGAAATTTGTTATAAGCAATTCTAGAAACTTGTCTGTGTTTTTAGCCTTTGATTGGAGGAATCCGTTCAAGAGAATTGGTAATAATCTAGACTTGATATATAATACTATCTTGGGAGAAATCTCTTTGTGGATAAACATAAATCTTGAATTGAACCTAACAAGTTATGAAATTGTTCTTTTGACGAAAACGGCTAAGTTATGAGTTGTGCACAATCTCTATTATCAAACTAAAGATTTAGCATAAGCATTATCACTTAATTGTATAAGCTATCCGATCAATCATTTGTTTTATCATTTGAATTTTACATATTACATCAAACTGTTAGTTGTGAATCATTGTTTTGTTTACTAATTATTTCATGCTTAAAACGAACGAACTAAGTCCATGTGGATACGACCTGGTCTTGCCTAAAATCTTACACTACATACGAGGGTTATAATTTACCCGTGTGTTTGGTTTATTTAAATCGGTAAAACTAGTATTATAAATTTAAAACTTTTCTTACACATTAAGGTGCAATGCCGAAGGAGGGGTATTTATATGATAAAATTAGGGTTTCTGTCAAATTCAAATTAAAAAAATATATATGGTAAAAGAAATATATATTATACAAATTTTGTACTTATCACCATTTATATTTTTGAAAAATATATGGTTTTATATTTTCTAATAGATTTATACAACCCAAAATTAACCCTCATTTTTTTTTTTTAATTTATTAGCACGAAAGTTTTATAAATCTCCCCAATTTTCTTTAATATTTTTTTCTTTTAATTTTGACACATCAATGTTGGATTTTTTTTTTTTTTTTTTTTTTTTTTTTTTTTTTTTTTTTTTTTTTTATTAAAAATCAAATTTCCCAAATTTTGACTCTAAAAAATAGGAGTTTACTTTTCAATTGGATAATGAAAAAAATCAATTGCAAAATCGAGAACACTTATTGATTAATTAAATATCTCGATTTAGCATCTTAGTATTTAGATAGACATGTTTAGCCTTTAGGTACAAAAGCATGTTATTCATTTATTATTATTTTTATTTTTTACTTTTGCTCTTATATAAAGATTGTTAACATGTAATTGTATCACATGGATTTAAATTTGTATCGCGTGCATTATAGAACTCAAAAATTAGTATTTTCTTCGTCTCAAAATTATTGTTTTAAAAAAAAATAACATAATTTAATAAAAGTGGGGTCACTTTAGTTTTAAACTACTAAAAGAGGATATTCCGTTATTTTATTATCTAGTTTTACTTAAAATGAAAAGTAAACAATTATTTTGAGACATACGTAACATTTTTATAGGCACCCAACTCATTTTCCATTTTTATAAACTTAATCGCGTCTACGGGCTTTTTCTTCCCAAGCAAGTTTAATACCAAAAAAAAAAAGAAAAAAAAAAAAAAATTATCCGATATAGTCCCAAACTTTATATAAAAAATCCAAAAATTGAAGAAAAATCCCCAAATCCAAATTTACCATCAAAGTGATCGGAACTTGCTAAGAAGCAAAAAAACGAAACCTTCATTCATAAGTAATCAAATTCCACGTAGCAATCTTTATCTATATTAATATTAATATAAAACGCGTATAATTCTCTCATAGCGGAGTAGGTGTGTGTAAATAAACCAATTTATTTGATCATTTTGTTTCAGGGTTCTTCTTTACAGACGATTAGTTCCAATTCGCGATGTCGATGCTCGATTCTTTCTTTAGCAAGGGATCTTTCAAAGCTTCTAGATGGTAGTCTTTTTTTTTTGTTTTTTTTTTTCTTCTTTTTTTCTTCCTTTCTTTAATTATGTGTTATTTAGTGTATAAAATGTTTATCAATACTGTTTTAGTGGTGAATTAATAATAGAGAAGTTACTAGAATGGTGGTTTTAGACGATTTCCAAAGATGGGTTATAGATAGTTGTGCGTTTTTAATACCTTCAAATGTAGCTATAGTTGAAACCCGAAATCCGCTTTAGGCTTTGGACTGGGGGTGTTACAAATGGTATCAGAGCGTTAACGCTCATCAGGTAGTAAAAACTGTGAGCTCCTTACAAGTCCTAAGTTGTTCGCTACTAATACCTTCCACAGTTCCACCACGTTTATGGTTCTTAGTTAGAACCGAAGGTATTAGCCTATTAGGTCAGTCGGGATATGGACATGTTATAGTGTATCTCTTCTATAACATGTCATGTGTGCGAGGCTGATCAGGTAGTTTGTAACTATTCGGCCCACGTTTATATGAAGTAAGAGATGTGAGCTCTTTATAAGTGCTAAGTTGTTTGCTACTAATACCCTTTAACCATCGTTATGGTTTTTAGTTGATTCTCAAAGGTATTGGGTCAGCCGGGATTTGGGCATGTTATACTATAGCTCTTCTATAACACGTGATGCGTGCCAGGCTGATCAGGTAGTTTGTAACTATTCGGCGCACCATTTTTATGAAGTAAGAGCTGTGAGGATCTTCTTATAAGTCCTAAGTTGTTTGCTACTAAATACCCTTTCACCATGGTTATGGTTTTTAGTTGATTCTCGAAGTATTGGGTCAGTAGGGATTTGGAGGTGTTATAGTATAGCTCTTGTATCAGTGTATCACATGATCTAGACGCTTAAATATTGATACTTATTTGATGAGACCTTGAATGACCGAGTTCTGTTTTGTTTTAGTTGATGTTTATGTTATGTAAATTTCTTTTTTATTTTTTGGAAACAGTAAAACGCAACTGAAACTGACAATTCCACGGATAAAACTGCTGAGGAATCGTAGAGAGATTCATATAAAGCAGATGCGTCGCGACATTGCCAAACTTCTTGAGACTGGTCAAGAAGCTACCGCTCGAATTAGGGTATACTTTCTTTCTTTTCCGTTTAGCGTGGCTCTGTTTTGGTGTGAAAAGTACTTAAGACTTGAATATGTTTGGTAATGCTATATGTTATATAGGTGGAGCATATAATCAGGGAAGAAAAAATGATGGCAGCGCAAGAGATTATTGAGCTGTTTTGTGAACTTGTGGTTGTTCGTCTTCCAATTATTGAAACTCAAAGGTTCGTGTATTCTCACTTCATTGTTCAGTATTGAGATTCTTTGTTACTTGTTTTTTTTTTTTTTTTTTTTTTTTTTTTTTTTTTTTTTTTTTTTTTTTTTAATTTTTTAATTTTCTTGGGCCGTTTTCTGGGATTCTTTTGCCAATTACTACCCTTGAATGCATCAGGAGATTATCAATGCCTAAACCAGTTAATAATTATATGCTCAAAAACTTGCTACTTATATTATAAGATGAAGAAATTTATAAGAAAGGAAAGTTTGCAAGGAGTAATTATTACACAACAACGATGGTACCAGTACGGCAGTACATGACATTAGCGGTCCTAAAAATAGATGAGTATGAGATAGATGATATGTAAGCAGTATGTGTTTTAAATTATATTTGATCCAGTAATTTCTTATGTGCCTACTATTATGACACCTTGATATTTTGGGATGACAGAGACTCGTGCATTTAGAGGACATGGTTGTAGAGGTTATGAGTTATCTGATGCTTTCTGTTGCAGACCAATAATCTTTCCATGATGCAACTAACTCACTCGATGATACATTATGGATAAGAGCATAAATCTGGGACTTTTTGATTTGCGAATTAGATGAGATGCCTGGGAATATAGGATAAGATTTTACTAAATATGCAGGGAAATGTAACTAATAATGTAGAAAGTTATAGGCTTATAGCTTATAACTCTAAATGTGTTGTGTCGGTGTGTGTTCTGCAAAGATCTCAGAATCTTAATATTTAGAGTCAGTTATAGCTTATGACTAACATCACCTCTGGCTTATTCAGTTTGTAACTTTCCCCTAAAGTAAGCTTTTGCTTTTAGGATTCCCCTAGTTTGATCACAAAATGTCCTTCAATTTGTTAGGGCTTGAATGGAAACATAATTCTCTACAGAGATGTGGTTTCACCTCACCCGAGTCTGTAGGACTGAGATCAACTTTTGGAACTTAGTGCAGAATACATTGTCTATATGACCCATTTGGACTAAAAAAACTAAGTGTGGATACATGAACAAAATTGAATCTTGCTCTGGCCTCCAAAGTCATTCACACATTATCTCCATTGCACCAGATAAAATATGAAGCTTTGAAACATATTGAATTATCGACTGGTTTTGCATTTTCGGGTACTTTTTACTTTGGACCGATTTTGACTATTTGTTTTCAGCTATCTGCTTCTTTCTACATTTGAACGTATATTTGAAAACTAGCTACTAATCGATAAACATGCGAATGACAAACTTGGGCGAATAATGAGGATTTTAATGTGCTAGACCAGTTTCTAGGATATACTTGACAGGCTGATTCAGCCGATATGGATCTTTTAGTAGTTTGTTTTTGGACTTCTGTTTCCTATTTATAGATTCCTTGTGCGAAATTTGACACCACACACATGTTTATTGCTAATGATCTACATTACTTGGGCAGTACTATTAATTTATTGCTTTGTTAGTCCCTTCATCTTATCACGCTGAATTTTTTCTGGAATTTTATGCATGTAGGGAATGTCCTCTTGATTTGAAAGAGGCCATTTCGAGTCTTTGTTTTGCTGCACCAAGATGTGCGGATCTTCCTGAGTTGATTCAGGTTCAGATGGCTTTTGCCGGAAAATATGGCAAAGAATTTGTGGCTGCTGCGACAGAACTCATGCCAGAATGCGGAGTCAATCGTCAGGTAATGGAACACAGTTTCTAGGGACTGTTAATGCTACAAAGCCTAAACTATTCACTTTATTAGTTCATCCATCTTACAGAAAAGACTTACATTGGATTTTTGAAGCTATAAGAAACTCAATTTAATTTCAAAACTGATGTTCCCAGAGTCCTAATTATCGACAGTGTGAGACTATTTGTTAAATAGCTAGAACACCCTTAAGGGATCTTATATTTTTTCTTTTGGAATTGATTATCTAGAAGTCACAGTAATTTGGTTTAATGTCTAAGCAAACAGATTGGATGTCTCATTATGTGATTATTCAGGCGTCAAAAACCAAATTTATACCGACTGCAATAAAAATTGGTTATCAAATATAGTATCAAACAACGGTTACCTATATACATGGCATGTACCTGTTTTTAAGCTAATTTGTGAGACGTTTATTAACATATTACAAACTGTCTTATTTTTACTGAAATATAGGTTGCAGTTGGTATGAAATTGGCTTTTGGTGCCCAATATGTTGATCTAGACGATTGAACCTAATTAGTCTGACTTAAAGATATTCACATTTCACAAACTGTCTTATTTTTACCAAAAAATATGTATCCTTTGGCCATCTTATCTAGTAAGTTTTCAGATTTTTAGAATTTGCAAAATATTGCCACACACTTAAGTTTAATAACTACAACTTCAGGCAGTAGAAGCACATACCAACAGTATCTTTTTTATATAATGATTCACTGTTCATCACCTATAAAATACACATCCATGCACCTCCTTTGTAAGAAATAGAGATAATGTACGTGGAGGCCATATCTTTCATCACAGCCAGCTGTATATTGAAACAACTCTCTAGGCCCATCTAAATATGTATACATGGGTGGCTATGATGAAAGAAGTTGAATAGTTGGGCGTCCTTCACATACATTATCCCTTATAAATATCTAAATTTTCGAGACCAAGGTCAATGCTTTGATTATTTTCTGGATTACTGCTGGGTTAGATTACGGGTGGGTTTAATTTGTTATCTTGGGCTCAAGTAATCTTCTAAAAGGGAGATAGTTCACCTTTATTCTGGAATTTGGAAATCCTAACTGGAAATGTTGCCTTTTTAATGAAGTTGTGGTCCCATTCATATACTAGCATGTGACTGTCGGCCTTGTTGAAAATGGAGATGGACGAATATGGAAATATTGATAAAATAGTATGTATGATTGATTGTAGTTTGTTACCTCTCTCTTACCCCTATCTTTCTTTTAAATAACAGTTGATCGAACACCTATCAGTTCGTGCTCCTTCTCCGGAAGTAAAGCTTAATCTATTGAAGGAAATCGCTGAGGAACATGGCCTTGATTGGGATCCTACTGAATCTGAAACTGAATTGCTCAAGCCACACGAAGATTTGCTGGTTTGTATTGTCCATTTCGGTTATACTCAACCATTGTTCTAACATGCATCTGGATATTCATTTTTAGAAATCTGAAGCGGACAAAACTCATAATGATTATTGATTTGATGAACAAAATGACAATTTTGCCAATCATTTCACATTTTTTTGCAGAATGGCCCCTCAATAATTTCTAGTACACAATTGCCTATTCCACAAGAAAAGCACGAAGAACCAGTACACACACCGCCAGAACAAATTCACAATGAACAATCAGATTCTGATACAGAATACGATATATTAGATTTTCCTGAGGTTCCCAGTTCATCTGTACTACCTACTCATGCTTCAGAAACCGTTTCCAGACCTGAGATGCTTCCATTTCCGCCCTCTGCCTTATCTGATCTTAACGATGAACCAGAATATATAATTGAAAAATCAGCAAAAAATGAAACCGAACATAAACAGTTTTTGCCCTTCATATCTCCACCATCTGATGTCATTGCAGTTAAAGAAAACATCGGATCTCCCCAAACCGAAACTACTGTCAGTGATGACTTGCAGACCACCACCGTGAAAGAATGCAGTCCACTTTCAAGGACCCGAACCGGAATCAAAGATGATTTGCAGGATGTATTGGCTGCTGCCCGAGCAGCTGCAGAAAATGCTGAAAGCGCAGCAGCAGCAGCGCGGACAGCTGCAAGCCTTGCCCATGTTCGTATCAATGAACTCGTCAAGAGGCAGAATGAATACGAGTCCAACGAGAACCCATTTTCTGGAGATACTTATGAATCAAATACACCTGAAAAGCCGAATCTTGATCATCACGACTCCGTTTTCACTTCTTCAAGTTCTCCACAGTCCTTGACTTCTCACCAGCCACAAAGGTTGCCATCAATGGATGATGGTTTTATGTCTTATCCAAATTTGTTTACCTCACGCAGTCCTAGTGAGTTGTCTCCTGCTCAATCTTTTAATGATAATGGTGGGCGTTCAGGTGGTGAGCATTGAGTCGACGTTGTTTCACCATAACTCGTGGTGTCCTTACATATATCTTTAAATTTTGGTTTTTTCTTTGTTTCTGTAAAGTTACTTTGGATGTCTTTTGTTTCACGTGGGAATTATGTTTTGGTTTTGATACTGGATTAATAGAGGCCATATATTGTCATTCGAAATATTTGTACTGTATGAGAAGAAATCTTGAATCTTCATATTTCCCAATGTTCATGTAATTTGGTGGCAGTTTGGAGAATAAAATATTAGTTACACAAAGCATCAATGTCACCCAAAGCTCCTAATCTCCATACAATGAGTGTGTACTGTGTTTTAGTTTTATCATTTATATGAACAATATATGGATTTCCTGGATATTTAGCTACTTAGAATAGTCCAGAAAGATTAGAAAAAGGTTAAGGACAAAAGACTCGGGCCATGTTAAAAGATCATTGTAACTATACAGAACAGATACTCTGAGGATACTTGTGAACTAAATACTATTCTGAACCGAGACAGACTTTTAGATTTGGAATCAAGGATTTAATTAGCTACGGAGTAGGTAGTAATGAATACCCTGCCAAAAATCTTTGCAGCAATCACTTCAGAATGTTATTGCAGGTTCTTTTCTAGGTGAATCTGTTGTTAGTTCTATAGAAACCGCGTGTCAATTGTAGTTTTAAAAGAATTATGTAATACAATGATTTTATGATGGTTTTTGGTAATATTTATAAAAGGAAGATGGAACAGTTGGTGTTTCTTTAGATGAAGAAGTTCTGGGTTCATGAATCATGAGTTACTGAGTAACTGAGTTAGTTTGGATAGACAGAAGATGTACAGAACAATTTCTACTACATAGAGTTGCTATGCAGTTTAGCTGAGCCAAGATGTTCCTGGTGACGTGGCACGAGCCAATGCAACTCATGAAATCTCTTATAGATTTTATACGAGACATTTTCAAGATGTTAATGTGTATTTCACATTCCCATACTTCTTCAGCCATAAATATTTGTAACATTCCCATACTTCTTCAGCCATAAATATTTGGAGCCTCCCATCGCTGGGTTTGGGGAGGCACTCCAAAACCTAAATGATTACATGAAAAGGACCTAACCGATCTTCCCGCCAAAACACAACCCATGTCTGTTGATGAAAGGCTGTGACTCTTGGTGTTTAACTGAATTTAACCACACATAACTGTCAAATATGTATGTTACGTAATAGACACATCTGGTCTCACTCTGATATACGAAAACACACAATTCCTCTTTGTTTTTGCTTGGTTCTCTTGTTGTGCCTAGGAACAAAGTCTTCTTTTTGAATTATCTCAATAAAGATGTCGTGATACCCAGACATCAATAGAGTCAAAATACTTTGTTCGAAAAATGACCTTACACGATTCAAGCAAGATATCTAAAATTATCATCATAGCCGAACCTAACAACACTTTGCGTGCATATGAGCAATTATTTTTTGTGTAGTAAACCCAAAGTATTAATATCAAAAGTCAATGGTTATAGAAATGATGAATATATAATTATTCTACCAAACAAGACAATGGTGATAACTCCACTCTAGCTAACAAACATGTATGAGAGAAATTTAAAAAGCTATCTAAAACAAACACGGGTCCCCAAAACTATGAATTACAAACCAAATTAAGTTTGTTTTTGTTTTTTTAGAAACGGTACCACACTTGAAATCCGACCCCCGAGTTAAACTATTCAAACGGGCAAGCCCCGGGACCCGAACCACTAGGAGAGACCCGCGAAGGGAAACCCCTAGAACTCACAGCTTCGCATTAGAGGAAAACCTGGATTTTTTTTTTTTTTTTTTTTTTTTTTTTTTTTTTTTTTTTTTTTGTCTCTTGCAAAACTTAAATCCTGGGTAAAACCTCCCCCAAACTCCAGAAGGAGCCCAGGTGGCCAACTGAGCTAAGCCAGTTGGTTCACATTAAGCATGTTTTATTATGCCCAACGAAGATTGTTTTAGTTGGCTAAGAAACTTATATGCACTTGCAAGCTTCCACGCCATATTCATATACACGATATTTAAAAACCGTAACAATTTTATAGAGCTAGCTAGCTCATTGGGTGTGCCTTGACTCTAGTTCTTATATATAGACAGTCATATAAGATATTTACGCGAGGACCTTTTGACACGTTGAGCTTTTAATGACGAAGGCATCTCGACGGGTTTTTTTTTTTTTTTTTTTTTTTTTTTTTTTTTTTTAATTTTTTTTTTCTTCTTCTTCTTGGAATGCACCAATTGTTATTTTAGTGAGTATTGTCTACAAAGCTTTATTGTTTTATAGCCAACTTCATATTAACTTATACTGAGTGCTTTATTAGCTCTTTTTCCTTTGGAAAGTCTGCCTAAGCATCCAAGATAGAACTCTACATGGCACTCGCTCATAACATTTCAACAACAATAGCTGAATAGGGGATAACTCTCTCCCACGCAAAGTTAATATCTTTATTTGGCGGTTGAAGTTAGATAAGCTCCCACATCGACTTAATCTTTCTTCTAGAGGTATTGAAATCTTGACGATATTTTGTCCCTCTTGCAACGGTAATGTGGAGTCTAATATTCATATCTTTTTTCAATGCAATTTTGCCACGAAGATTTGGAGGATTATTAGAAGGTGGTGTGATGACTCTTTTCCTTTTTTCAACTCTAATGTTCATTGGATTGATTGGTTGAACTCTTGGCCCGTTTCTAGACACAAAAAGCATCTTCTTTTCGTGATTATTGCGACTTCTTTATGGCTCATTTGGCGGTATCGTAATGGTGTCATTTTTAACTCTCATTCCTTGAGGAAAAGTGACATCTTTGATTATATTCGTTTGTTTTCTTTTTCTTCGATTAAGCATAGAGGTCGATTGTCTAGTAGTTGGAATGATTGGCTTAAATCGCCTTTGTAATTTGTAATCTCTAGCACCTTGTTAGTGATTTTTTATTTTTTTATTTTTTTAATGAAATAAATCTGCCGTCATTCAAAAAAATAGGGGTATGAAGAGGCAGGATGTTGAAAATCACACCCCTATTGAGATTAAAGATATGACATTCAGAAAAATTTCCAGAAATAGTGTGCGTAGGTGCATTATACGTTTTTTTTGGTAAAATTTTTTACACCCGATGAATATATTGCTCTAAAAAACATATAAGTACATAGGATGTGAGTGTATCTCACATCTTATCTCGTTACATAGGCAGTAAAGACAACATAACAGACACAACTACCAAAAAAAGAAAAAAACAATTAAACACTAAAATACATTTGACTCATAGATGACACCAAATATAAACTAACGTCTAAATTGACCGTGAAGATTAATGTCCCACACCTTATAGAATGCTTTCTATTCTTCAGTTAAATCATATGCATAATCTTCATAACCATCATACATGTCGTAGTCGTCACCTCAAGGAGACTAGAGTCATTAGCACTACGACTACCACTCACCCTTTTAGAAGAATAAGCCATAAATTGAGCAGTCTTATCATATACGTTCTCAACATCACTATCATTAGCTTCTCCAACCTTTGTCGCATCCTGACGTAGAACGGAAGCGTGAACACAAACCCAAACAAGGGTTTAAACAAATCACAAAGGATTTAATGACTAAAAGTTTTGAATTTTATTGATAATTGAATGCATAAACAATAACCCAAGCCCTATATTTATAGGGAAACAAAACTTGGGAAAAAGAAACCTAAATTCGTCCACAAACCGACATAAAACATGAAAAAGGAAACAATTTGCTAATTAACTACGGTGTAACTAAAAACTATAGCTACGACGTAGCTATGACTCCGTAGCTAACAAAAGTCTTCGAATTTAGTTACGACGTAAGTGGAAAATTCAACTACGCCATAGCTATGACTCTGTAGCTATCAATAATCTCTGAATTAAGTTATGGCGTAACAAGGAGAATCAACTACGTCGTAACTCTTAAAAATTACGTTTTCTCACGTCGAGACTTCTTCTTGACATTCTCTATATGCTCCATGTATTCTTCAGCAAGTTCATTGATCATGTCCTCATCATTTTCCCCCACTTTAGAAGAAATCATCCTCGAGTTCACTCCTTCAATCACATCTGCGGGGTGAAACTCATAAATATCCGACACATTAAAAGTTTTTCGAAATGCTCATATTATTCGGTAAATCCACCACATACGCGTTATCATTTATCTTTCGAAGTATCTTGTACGGACCATATTTCTTGGGTTGTAGCTTGCTATATGTTCCAACCGGAAAATGTTCTTTTCGAAGAAACACCATCACTTTATCACCTACCTTAAAAAGCTTAACACGGAGATGCTTATCCGCGGCGGCCTTGTACTTAGCATTTGATTCGGCAATTCCGGCTCTAACAACTTCATGAGAAGCTTGAACCTCTTCCACCATCTTATTTACTTGAACATTTTTCTTTCTCGGTAAATCAACTAAATCCACCACTTGCCTTGGCGAAGTCTTATAAACAACTTCAAATGGTGAAAACCCCGTTGAAGTATGAACCACACTATTGTAAGCAAACTCGGCTTGAGCTAACGAAACATCCCAAAGTTTAGACTTTTCTCCACACAAACAACGTATCATATTTCCCAAGGTATGACTGACCACTTCGGTTTGACCATCTGTTTGAGGATGAGCGGTACTACTAAAGTTCAATGATGTACCCAAATGCCTCCAAAGTGTTAACCAAAAGTGAGCAAGAAACTTACTATCCCAATCCGAAGTAATTGACATTGGAACTCCATCTAATCGAACCACTTCTTGAAAGAACAACCTTGCAAAATGCGCCGCATCCGAAGTCTTCTTACAAGGAATGAAATGCGCCATCTTGGAAAACCTATCAACAACAACAAACACGGAATCGACTCCCCTTTGCGTACGAGGAAGTCCAAGCACAAAATCCATAGAAATATCAACCCAAGGGCTCTTGGGTACGGACAATGGCATATAAAGACCCGTATTTTGTGCTTTACCCTTTCCTTCTTGACACACAACACACTTTCTTACGAAAGAACCAACATCTCTCTTCAATTGAGGCCAATAAAATCGACTCTCCATACTAGCAATAGTCTTATCATGACCTAAATGAGCACTCAATCCACCCGCATGCACCTCTTTTATCAATTGAATCCTAAGTGAAGTCTTAGGAATACACAAACGATTTCCCTTAAACAAATAACCATCTAGTAAAAGAAACTCACCTCGATGTTGCTTGGTTTCAATATCCTCCCAAATGCCATGAAAATCTTCATCATCCGCATACAATCCTTTAATTGACTCAAAACCTACAACATCATTGCTAATTGTGACTAACAAAGTAGTCTTCCTAATCAAAGCATCCGCCACCTTATTACTTGCACCCGACTTATGCTTGAACACATAGTTAAACTTCTCCAAGAAACTTGCCCATTGTGCATGTATCTTATTTAAGTGCTTATGAGTTTGAAATTACTTGAGAGCTTGATGATCCGAATAAACCACAAACTCTCGTTGAATCAAATAATGCTCCCATTTCTTCATAGATTGAACAGCCGCATACAATTCTTGTTCATAAGTCGACCACTTTTGTCGAGCTTCATTCAACTTCTCACTATGGAATGCTACGGGCCTACCTTCTTGTGAAAAAATGGCTCCAATTCCGGTTCCACAAGCATTACATTCTAGTTCAAAAACCTTATCAAAGTTAGGTAAAGAAAGTACCAGTGCGGTTGTCAATCTTTCCTTGATAATCTTAAAGCTTTCTTTCGCCTCTTGAGTGAATGGGCCTTTCTTCATGCAATTAGTAATTGGCGCTACTATACTACTAAAATTTCTCATAAATCTCTTATAAAATGTCGCAAATCCATGAGAACTCCTTACTTCAGTCAAAGTCTTGGGCGAAGGCCAATCTCTAACCGCCTTAACCTTGTCTTCATCCACATGAATCCCATCCGAACTCACAATGTAACCAAGAAACAATAGTTTGTTAGTAAGGAAAGTGCACTTCTTCAAGTTAACAAATAAATTATTTTTCGTTAAAGCCTTCAAAACCTTTCGTAAATGATCCAAGTGCTCTTTCTCTGTTTAGCTATAGACCAAAATATCATCAAAATAAAGCACCACAAACTTACCTATAAATGGCCTAAGAACTTGAGTCATCAAACGCGTAAAAGTACTAGGTGCATTAGACAACCCAAATGGCATAACGAGCCATTCATATAACCCATCCTTCGTCTTGAAAGCGGTTTCCATTCATCACTCAGTTTAATCCGAATTTGATGGTACCTACTCCTCAAATCAATCTTAGAAAACAATTTAGCACCCGAAAGTTGATCCAACAAATCATCAAGACATGGAATAGGAAAACGATACCTTATTGTGATCTTGTTAATGGCACGACTATCAACACACATCCTCCAACTCCCATCCTTCTTTGGTGTAAGAAGTGCCAGAACCGCACAAGGACTAATGCTTTCTTGTATGTGCCCCTTTTTCAACAATTCGTCAACCTTTTCACCCAAGATATCCGACTCCTTAGGGCTCATCCTATTGTGAGGAAGATTAGGCAAACTAACTCTGGGGACTAAATCAATTTGGTGTTGAATATTCCTCATAGGTGGTAAAGAATCCAGTGTATCATCCGCAACCACTTTGCTAAATTCTTCAAGCACGGGCTTAACTACTTCCGGAATCGCCTTATCCATACCATCTTCAGCCCCTTTAACAACCAAAGCGTATGAAACTCCCGTTTCTTTCCGTTCGGCTTGAAACTCCTTTGGTGATGACACCAATGTCACCAAGGTCTTGTTATCCACCTTCTTACTAGGAGAAGTAACACCTAAAGGTAATATAGCAATAGTTTTCCCACTCCATTTAAACAAATACATATTTGATTTACCTTGGTGCGTAGCATCTACGTCATGTTGCCATGGTTGTCCTACAAAAACATGACATGCCTCCATATTTACTACATCACAAGTAACTATGTAACACCCCAACCCGATAAGGGTAGAAGTATTACATTACAGTGACATATCAGAACAAACACAAGCATATGATTCATACATACAAAGAAATTCAGGGTTACAAATGAAAATCTGAAGCTACAAGGTTACAAAACAATAAATACTATGTCTAATAAAGTGAAACTTCATCTAATCGTCTCTAGTCCAAAGCATAGTCTTCTAAGTCCAGTCACACTCTCTTCCCATAACCCAGCTTCCTACTAAAACCTGCCGCAGGAAAAGGAAATGCGGCTGAGCTTAAAAAGCCCAGTGAACAGATACATATACAAAGCAATGATAATGAAACATAACCGAAATATAGTGCATTGGGGAAATAGAATAAGGAATAGATAAAAGAGTAATAGAATAGAAAAAAAATAGGATAGTCATCTACCACGAGCCCAGAACTCAAAGTCATATCTCAAAGTCATAAGCCTTCAATTCATAATCTCACAATCAGAGGGGATACCTCTCAGGCAACCAGATAATATGAGGGGTGTCCTCATGTATCATAAGAGTGGAGTGATCAGCTCCCAGGGGTTGTGAAGGGCATGTATAGCACACAGTACCAATCACCTCAAAGTCAACTCAAAGTCATAGTTAAATCCACTAAGCATACATGTCTAGGATTGCAATCCATACGCCCCTTACTCAAAGTCAATCTCAAAGTCATATACTCAAAGTCATAATGGCCATAATAGTAATCATAAAAAGGGACGGCGTGAGAAATCACTCACCCACACATGAGTCATGCCAGCGGTGCATCACAGACATGCCTATGGTACCTCCATAGGTAGGGAAACAGAAATGGCTCGGGTATCAAACTAAGAGTCAGGTCTCATATCATACAAAAGGTCATATAGCAAAGGTGTATCTCAGAATCATATCAAAGGTTCATAATAGCAGTTCATAACAAAGGGTTCATATCAGAAATAGTATTCAAGGTCCAATCAGAGTTTATCAGGTCAAGGTTCATATTCAAAAATAAATTCATGGTTCAGTTCAAAAGTCCGTTTCAAAAGTTTCTATTAAAAGTCCAATTTAAATAATCTTTTAAAACAGTTTTCATAAAAATGGTCTTTCAAAATATAGTGTTCATGAAAGTTAAATAACCTTTCTTTTTAAAAAGAAATTTAGCATCATTTATAAACATCTTTTCAAATCGGTTCTTCTCAAAACATTTCCATGGTATCATTAAGAAGGTTTTCATAGCATAGGTTCATAACGGAGATCATATCAAGTGGGATCAACAGAGAAGGTTCAAGTAAAGGGGATCATAGCAATGGCATCAATTCGGGAACTAACGGGTCAGAATATGAAAGAGATCATGAGAAACCTTTTGAGAAAGGTCAGAATATCTGTACCTTAAACCGCAAGTGCACACATGACAGAAACATAAAGGTCGAAAGCAAAATTCCTTCTTCAGCGAATCTACACGAATTAATGGTCGGCTTGTTATTAATAACTTATTCAATTCAGATTTCTCATCTTAGTCAGCTTTCCAGTTTTAGTAACTTTCCATTTAAAGTGACTTTCCACTTTTAGCAGGTTTCCATAAATAGTAAGTTTCCACTTTTAGAAAGTTTCCATAATTAGAAAGTTGAATCATTATTAATGGAATCAAAGTATCTTTTATCATACTTTCACATTTGGTCCTTAGGGTTTCATAACTTTACATTTTAACCCTTTACTTTCCAAAATTACACTTTAAACCTTTTAGTATTCAAAGTTACACATTAAACCCTTAACTTATCCATTTTACACCATGATCACTTATTTTATCATATAATACGAATGGATACTCAAGTATTCATAATTTACACATTAAGTCCCTCAAGTTATCAAAGTTACATATTTAACCTTTTAATTTACAATTCCAACTTTTAATTATCTATAATTACATATTAAGCCATTAAATTACCAAATTAGCACAAAACCCCCTGAATATATTTTATTACTCAAATCAGTCCCAAGTTTCCAGAAATTACACTTTTAGTCCCTCTACTTTAATTATTTTCAAAACAAACCCTAATTAATCATTAAATACATTTTAATCCATTTAAATGCAAAACTTACACATAGCACCCTCATCTTATATTTTTGTCGAATAGTATACAGCCCAAATAAAGTTCCAGAATTAACCTTTAAGTTTCAAAGTTTACAAAACTCACCCAAAACCTTTTAACACAAATCGCATGACATAAAATCATAGAATTAAAAACCCTAATCAAACCTAATCCATTTTTAATCATTTCTAGCACATTAAAGATCATTAATCATTACAAAAACAATCCCTAATTCATAAAATCAAATCGTATGGATTTTTCCCTTTTATTTATACACGTTTTATTTAAAAATCGATAAACCAAAATAATTCAAAAACACATGATTCAAGCCATGATAATTCTTCCAATAATTTTCCAGATCATATTACATTATAACAAGTGTAAATAAATTTTATTAGGAATTGTTATGGATCGGAAGGTATATTACACAATTACACTCGTTTTTAGGGTTTTAAATCACGAAAGGGATGTCGAGCATGCATGGGTCGAATCCAACAATTTATTTGATGTTTATAGGGTATAAAGGGTCTGAGAAAAATACCAAATCAATTTTGGAACGTGTGGAAACAGCAGTTCGATCAGATGTATACTCGATTGGCCAAAACACTCCAAAAATCGTCACGACTTCACCAAAGGCCTAGCAACCTTGAAACCAATTTTCGTGGGTCTTATTACATGTAAGGAACATCAGAAAAATGATAGATGAATTATATAGTGGTCGATTGAAGCAGAAACATTTTACCTCTTTTCTAGGGCTCGACAAAGGAAAACAAATGCTACGATCGTGTAAGGCTTCAACAATTCGAATGGGATTTTTATTGGCTTCTTAGGATGTTGATGAATCACAGAAAAATGCTTGAGAGTGATGGGAGAGTCGAATGGAGGCTGTGAGAATTTCTTTGTGTGTTTATTTTAGGTCGGCAATTAGGGTTTAGGAGAAAAGATATGGATTGACTTTTTAAAGTGGAATGCCGTGTGGTATAAGGGGGGGAAGGACCAGAAATTTCGTGATATGGGTTGACAAAATATCTTTGGTGATTATTTTCCTTATTTTGCACAATTTAAATCAAATTAAATCTCCTTAAAATTCATTTTATCTCATTCGGCTCTTGTAGGGGTATTTTGGTAATTTTACCACTTGTATAAATGTTAAATGTAATAGTTAAAATTATTTGGATACATAACTTGTGCATTGTTTGAAGTTTGGGATTTATTTGGAGACTTTATAAGCTTTTAATTAAATTTCAAATTTGTAAGGGCAATTTGGTCTTTTCACATGTTCTCGGATTTTAGGTGTTACAACTTCTTCCCCTCTAAAAAGAAAAATTTCGTCCTCGAAATTTGAAGTCGCAAGGTTAGACGAAGTCGTAGCAAACCGCAAAAGTCGTCACAAACATTTTCACGCCCGGGGAGGTTCTTCCAAAAAGATCTTCAGACCAAATAGTTTCTCATGACTCGTAGTTATTGTCAAAACAGTTTCAGATTTCTCAGAAGGGCATATCATATTGAATTTGAATCAAAAGGATAATGTACCAAACATAACGGATGATAATCGAATTCTCTAGGAAGAGGTATAAAAATACATACGATTTTCATCGAATTGATTAGGCGAATCAGATGAGAATACATTGAATTTTAGCAAATATGGGGTGATTTAAGGTTTAACTCTTCAGCTTCTCAGATAGTCTCGACTTTTAGATAACCTTCCAAAAGTATTCTCATAAACAAACAGGTCTCGTTTCCTCAAAGTCCATAATCAGATATTTTACTCATAGCAGATCATAATGAACAACTTCAACGAATGCGAAACGTATACGGACAGAAAGCATATCGTTAGATATCGTCAACGGCAGAAATTTCATAATGGAACCTAAGATTCTTATCAGAAGTTGCAAGGATCAGCAAAACACGTGTCGAGAGTCCAAACGTATCGAATCGTATAACAAGGACAGCATATCAAACGTATAGGTAGAATGAACCTAAAGTCTCACTAAACTCAGATGATCTTGATCAGATGCCAGAATTCTTAAGCTTCTAAGGCACTCCTCGAAATATCACATGCCCACCATAAGTGCACGTTATATGATGTAAGTATTATCACGCTGGCCAGACGTCATAATACTGGCATCATATACATATGCCCTCATGCTGGTCATACTTTATCTCAAGTCGTGAGTCAAAACCACCTATCTTAATCCACCTAGTACTTCTACAGTCTCAAAGATCATCAGAAACAAACAACATAACTAAGAGAACGAAATTACTCGAAGAGTAACGGAAATCCGAGAATGTCATTCAAAATTAAGGTACGTCATCAATAGCGTCAATCCTTTACAGAATCATCTCGTCTAAACACAATGTCCGCTTCAAAATCCGTCCACTCAAATACAAATTTCAAAATTTCTTCCAAGTTGGGGTAGTCTGTTTACTCTTGTCCATCTTGCCTCATGATTAAAAGAATTTAAAACTCGAGTCTAGTTCCTCCGGTCTTCAGCAGCTCCTCTTGGTAGTGTGGCATCGTAACGGCAGTCTCTGACGCAATCACTGTGGATTCCTCCATCCGCAGGTCTGCTTCTGCTCTCAATTCATCTTAGTACAACTAAAATGAATAGAGAAACAAGACTGCGTGTCTTTGACAGGTCTTCTAACATAGCTCCAGGTCTTAAGGTACATGCTGTTGTTGTCGACTCCAGGTTGTGTGTTGAATGGTTCGTCTTCTTTGGTCTGGTTGTCTTGATGCCCAAACTGAAATCTTCACGTGTTGCATGATGTATGATTGAGCACTATCCCAGTTCCTCTCTTCTTCTTGTATGCTTCTTCCATGATAATGCTTGTCGCAACCATCTTCTACTACTCTTCCACCAGGTTTCAAACTCCGATAACGGTCTTCAATCTTGGTCCCTCTTGTGAAAGCTCTGTCTTTACATTATATAGGGTAGGGTTGTCTACTATGCTTTCTGAACGTCAATCAAAATTTTCTTCCAGAACAAAGGGTCATCTCACCAATAATCTCTATGTTCCTTTTTTCGTTTTAGGACACAACACAATGTCATACTATGACAATTTGTCCAAACACGTGAAAACATGATTATTCTAGCCAACACCATTGGCATCATTCAAACTCACAAATGAGGTAACGAGTGCAAAGGCAACTTCAGAAATCATCTCAGGGAATTTTCACATCGCCTTCTTTCTTCTTCAGGAACTGAAATACTTCCCAAAGGTTACTCTCGGTTAGTTAACCCCCTTCTTAGAAGTTTTTGTGGTTGCTTCTTCAGCCTTCAAATCTAAAATGATGCAATCAAATGCGGGGTTCAAAGGAAAAACAAATTAATCATTGATACGCGGAAACAGATAATGATTGCTGATAGTGGTACGTTTAAGTTCACGATAGTCGATACGTCATCGCATACTTCTCTCGTTCTTCTTCATAAACAAACAAGAGCATCTAAAGAGAATCACCAAGGTTAACAAAAATCATATTCCATCGGCTTCTTCAAACACTCAACTTCTATAGCACCATGGTTTCTGCAACTGAGATCAGTTCAATGCCCACTCCACTTCCTAAGCAGGAAGGAGTACCAAAAAGTTCATCAGAGAATACCGGAAAATCTTCGTATGACAAAAAATTTCCTAATAGCAGAACTTTCTAAGGGTTGATAATAATGGTTTTCAGGAAAAACTTGATAATCACATGAGTTCGGGTTTGGGGTTTTCCATAGTGGTAGAAATTTTAGCAGATGTAGAGAGTCTCAGTTATCAGCATCATCATGCTTAGTTAACAAATCCATACAAAGATAGTATTTACATCATACCCTTCCAAAGGAAATGGTTGGCAGAACAAGGTTCGTCATTCAAAGAGAGGAAACAAAAACTTCTCATATTCGTGGTTCATAATTACTAAAATTCTCATAGGAGTAATAATGGATCATACAGAGTTAAGTAGTATCGGATGATACATTCATACCCAGCATAAGTAATGAATTTACAGAATGTGTCGAACACATTGTGGTTGAATGACCTACGATGTGGTCGAAAAGGTGTCAAACAGCTTATCAAACAAATGGGAGGCGGAGATCAAAATCTGAAGGTGAAACTTAAATGTGTAAGGTATCCAGGTAGCCTTCCGAGGTATTCCAAACTTACTTGGTTACTAAACTTAAGTTGCAAAACTTCTAACTTCTGAAACAAAGGTCCTTATAAGGCTTATCTAAGAGCAAAGGCACGATCAGAGTGATACGGAAGCAAATGATACTTACATAAATGTCTTAGTCTACCCATTCCTCACTGGTAATAACTTAGGTTCCTATGGGGAATCCTAATGTAAAGTTTCAAAGGTTGTCTTATGAGCGCCTACAGTGGAAACTTAGGGGTCCAAACTTCACAGGTCAAGGGTAAATGTACTACGAATCGCAGCCTGGGTCTCTGATACCATAATTGTAACACCCCAACCCGATAAGGGTAGAAGTATTACATTACAGTGACATATCAGAACAAACACAAGCATATGATTCATACATACAAAGAAATTCAGGGTTACAAATGAAAATCTGAAACTACAAGGTTACAAAACAATAAATACTATGTCTAATAAAGTGAAACTTCATCTAATCGTCTCTAGTCCAAAGCATAGTCTTCTAAGTCCAGTCACACTCTCTTCCCATAACCCAGCTTCCTACTAAAACCTGCCGCAGGAAAAGGAAATGCGGCTGAGCTTAAAAAGCCCAGTGAACAGATACATATACAAAGCAATGATAATGAAACATAACCGAAATATAGTGCATTGGGGAAATAGAATAAGGAATAGATAAAAGAGTAATAGAATAGAAAAAAAATAGGATAGTCATCTACCACGAGCCCAAAACTCAAAGTCATATCTCAAAGTCATAAGCCTTCAATTCATAATCTCACAATCAGAGGGGATACCTCTCAGGCAACCAGATAATATGAGGGGTGTCCTCATGTATCATAAGAGTGGAGTGATCAGCTCCCAGGGGTTGTGAAGGGCATGTATAGCACACAGTACCAATCACCTCAAAGTCAACTCAAAGTCATAGTTAAATCCACTAAGCATACATGTCTAGGATTGCAATCCATACGCCCCTTACTCAAAGTCAATCTCAAAGTCATATACTCAAAGTCATAATGGCCATAATAGTAATCATAAAAAGGGACGGCGTGAGAAATCACTCACCCACACATGAGTCATGCCAGCGGTGCATCACAGACATGCCTATGGTACCTCCATAGGTAGAGAAACAGAAATGGCTCGGGTATCAAACTAAGAGTCACGTCTCATATCATACAAAAGGTCATATAGCAAAGGTGTATCTCAGAATCATATCAAAGGTTCATAATAGCAGTTCATAACAAAGGGTTCATATCAGAAATAGTATTCAAGGTCCAATCAGAGTTTATCAGGTCAAGGTTCATATTCAAAAATAAATTCATGGTTCAGTTCAAAAGTCCGTTTCAAAAGTTTCTATTAAAAGTCCAATTTAAATAATCTTTTAAAACAGTTTTCATAAAAATGGTCTTTCAAAATATAGTGTTCATGAAAGTTAAATAACCTTTCTTTTTAAAAAGAAATTTAGCATCATTTATAAACATCTTTTCAAATCGGTTCTTCTCAAAACATTTCCATGGTATCATTAAGAAGGTTTTCATAGCATAGGTTCATAACGGAGATCATATCAAGTGGGATCAACAGAGAAGGTTCAAGTAAAGGGGATCATAGCAATGGCATCAATTCAGGAACTAACGGGTCAGAATATGAAAGAGATCATGAGAAACCTTTTGAGAAAGGTCAGAATATCTGTACCTTAAACCGCAAGTGCACACATGACAGAAACATAAAGGTCGAAAGCAAAATTCCTTCTTCAGCGAATCTACATGAATTAATGGTCGGCTTGTTATTAATAACTTATTCAATTCAGATTTCTCATCTTAGTCGGCTTTCCAGTTTTAGTAACTTTCCATTTAAAGTGACTTTCCACTTTTAGCAGGTTTCCATAAATAGTAAGTTTCCACTTTTAGAAAGTTTCCATAATTAGAAAGTTGAATCATTATTAATTGAATCAAAGTATCTTTTATCATACTTTCACATTTGGTCCTTAGGGTTTCATAACTTTACATTTTAACCCTTTACTTTCCAAAATTACACTTTAAACCTTTTAGTATTCAAAGTTACACATTAAACCCTTAACTTATCCATTTTACACCATGATCACTTATTTTATCATATAATACGAATGGATACTCAAGTATTCATAATTTACACATTAAGTCCCTCAAGTTATCAAAGTTACATATTTAACCTTTTAATTTACAATTCCAACTTTTAATTATCTATAATTACATATTAAGCCATTAAATTACCAAATTAGCACAAAACCCCCTGAATATATTTTATTACTCAAATCAGTCCCAAGTTTCCAGAAATTACACTTTTAGTCCCTGTACTTTAATTATTTTCAAAACAAACCCTAATTAATCATTAAATACATTTTAATCCATTTAAATGCAAAACTTACACATAGCACCCTCATCTTATATTTTTGTCGAATAGTATACAGCCCAAATAAAGTTCCAGAATTAACCTTTAAGTTTCAAAGTTTACAAAACTCACCCAAAACCTTTTAACACAAATCGCATGACATAAAATCATGGAATTAAAAACCCTAATCAAACCTAATCCATTTTTAATCATTTACAGCACATTAAAGATCATTAATCATTACAAAAACAAGCCCTAATTCATAAAATCAAATCGTATGGATTTTTCCCTTTTATTTATACACGTTTTATTTAAAAATCGATAAACCAAAATAATTCGAAAACACATGATTCAAGCCATGATAATTCTTCCAATAATTTTCCAGATCATATTACATTATAACAAGTGTAAATAAATTTTATTAGGAATTTTTATGGATCGGAAGGTATATTACACAATTACACTCGTTTTTAGGGTTTTAAATCACGAAAGGGATGTCGAGCATGCATGGGTCGAATCCAACAATTTATTTGATGTTTATAAGGTATAAAGGGTCTGAGAAAAATACCAAATCAATTTTGGAACGTGTGGAAACAGCAGTTCGATCAGATGTATACTCGATTGGCCAAAACACTCCAAAAATCGTCACGACTTCACCAAAGGCCTAGCAACCTTGAAACCAATTTTCGTGGGTCTTATTACATGTAAGGAACATCAGAAAAATGATAGATGAATTATATAGTGGTCGATTGAAGCAGAAACATTTTACCTCTTTTCTAGGGCTCGACAAAGGAAAACAAATGCTACGATCGTGTAAGGCTTCAACAATTCGAATGGGATTTTTATTGGCTTCTTAGGATGTTGATGAATCACAGAAAAATGCTTGAGAGTGATGGGAGAGTCGAATGGAGGCTGTGAGAATTTCTTTGTGTGTTTATTTTAGGTCGGCAATTAGGGTTTAGGAGAAAAGATATGGATTGACTTTTTAAAGTGGAATGCCGTGTGGTATAAGGGGGGGAAGGACCAGAAATTTCGTGATATGGGTTGACAAAATATCTTTGGTGATTATTTTCCTTATTTTGCACAATTTAAATCAAATTAAATCTCCTTAAAATTCATTTTATCTCATTCGGCTCTTGTAGGGGTATTTTGGTAATTTTACCACTTGTATAAATGTTAAATGTAATAGTTAAAATTATTTGGATACATAACTTGTGCATTGTTTGAAGTTTGGGATTTATTTGGAGACTTTATAAGCTTTTAATTAAATTTCAAATTTGTAAGGGCAATTTGGTCTTTTCACATGTTCTCGGATTTTAGGTGTTACAAACTATTTCATTGTAATGTTTCCCAATAGCAAAAGGAACCTTACAAATCTCGGTCACCTTAATCGCCGGTTTTTTCTTAATCCATCCAATTTGATACGCATTAGGATGAGGCTCACTAACCTTAGACACCAAATTCTCGCAACTTCCTCCATCAATTATAATAGAACAAATCTTTTCCTTAACCAAGCACTTAGTTTGAAAAATTTTATTGCGTTGCGAAGAATCACTAACCTTAGGTGAACACAAAGTCCGTTGAATGACAAACATTGTCACACAATGGCAGTGGAATGGAATACCTGGGGGTGACTATCGTAGCACCACAGTTACAGTTATATTCAACGACCTAAAGTGTCGTTTGGAAAATACATCGCTTAATTTATTTAAAAACATTCAGAGTTACAAAACATAGGTCCCAAAGTATTTAAAAGTTGAAGGAAATAAGTTTGGTACAATCGAACGGTAATATATAAGTGCATGAAAATCCAAAATGGGACGCGTCATCCTTGCTACTCACTAAAATGACTCCATGCATGCCATGAGATATACCTTAGTTACCTGAAAATACATTGCTAAAACGGTCAACATAAAGTTGGTGAATAATCATAGGTTTATGGATTAAATGATGTGTACAATAGCCAAAAGTAAAAAGTAAGGTGACTTGATGTCAAAATGAAGTTACATTGGCTCTTAAGCTCATGACCCCGAAGCTAGACATAATAAGAATTTCGCCCCAAATGAATGGTTACCAAGCACTCTTATAATGTTAGACATGAAATGCATTCGTACCCGTTGGAGCAACCCAAACACGAATGGAGGAGTCACCCTCAATAGATCTATTCACTCACTCTCGCTTAAAGGCAAATTAACGGTCCATGATAATATAAAGGGGACTTAATGTGGTATGATAGCAACTTAAGCAATGTATGAAAATTTAGCTACTTTGGCATGTAAAAAAATATGTGGTGCAATGTATTCTCCCCCGTGGGATTTGAAATCAAAATATTGAATTAAAAACAGGGCTATGAAAACTCACCTCGAAGTGATGATGTTATGAGATGAAATGATAAGGACAACAAGGAACGAAATCAACCGCAACCTATGATGAATGATAATGATCTAATTTAGATCATGAAATGATGTAGAGAATATGCATGCACATGATACCTATACCACTCATAACTTGAAAATACTAGTTATAGTCATAGTAAAATATATTCCATACTTAAGAAAAATAAGTCTTAACAAGACTTGTAAAAACTTGTCGTAATATATATATCGTATATAGAATAGTGTTATAATCTTCGCCTTGAAATCCTTGAAATAACGTCTAATAGTCGTATAAATAAGCTTGTAATCACTAGTACTTCATTAGTTATGAATTTGGCACTTTGGTAGTATTTCTAGAAAATCTAGGATTTACAGAAGTAGTATTATTATTATTTCTAGTTAAAAAGCTGTCAAAATATATATAGTTTTGCCGATATTGAAACGTGAATATCTTTGTCGTTATAAGTTCATTTTCCTCGTTCTTTATATCCACAGACTTGTCTTAGTATGTAATAATATATTTTTGATAGCTCGGCTTCTCTAGGTTATGTCTAACGCCTCGGTTTGTCCATCGAAAATCGTCCAACAGCATGAAATTTTCAGAAAAATAGTTTTCGTCAGGGTAAAGTACATAGAATAACAACGCACTTTCTCAATTTTACCGAGATGAAACACTTACTTTTTTATTAACATTTAAGCCAACGAAACTTTTAAATATTGTTTTGAGGTGAAACACTTATTTTTTATTAACATTTAAGCCAATGAAACTTTCAAATATTGTTCTGAGATGAAACACTTTTTTTCAAGGGTACTTTTGTTGATCTCAAAACAATATTTGAAAGTTTCGTTGGCTTAAATGTTAATAAAAAAGTAAGTGTTTCACCTCAGAACAATATTTGAAAGTTACGTTGGCTTAAATGTTAATAAAAAAGTAAGTGTTTCATCTCGGTAAAATTGAGAAAGTACGTTGTTATTCTATGTACTTTACCCTTTTCGTCATTAAACTTGCAAAAATCATATCTCCTTCGTTATAAATCCGTTTTAGTCCGTTCTTTCGCCAAAAGTTTCGTTTTTGAAAGTATTTTCTAAATATTTGGTTAAAAATCTCCTCTGAGTTCTTGAGTTTTCCAGATTTTACATTTTGGGACAGTAGGTTTGTAGACATGTCCTAAACTCATTTCCAATGTTCCAAACTAGTTTCTAATTCACCCAAATCACTTCCAATCACCACAAATCTAGTCTATTCCTACCATACACCTTCTTAGGGTGTCATGGATTCCTAATCATCATTAATCTAGAAGATCTAACAAGGAAATCCAAAATAAACATTTCTAGGGTTTATAAGTTAAAAGTTTATAAAATGAAGTGGTATAGCTAGCACATGCATGAAATATAGTATGAAAACCATATGATCATAATAAATACTTGAAGAAATGATGAAAATAAATTTGGTAAACTTACTTTGAATGATTTAGGTGTTTAGATGAAGAAAACCTTATGATCCTTGAGTTTATATTACAAAACCCTAACAAGGATAATCAAATGAACTAGAATAGAGCTTGATCTTGTAAAAATCTATGGATTTTGCTTGTGTTTGTGTTTGGCCGTGGGTTTGGAGAGGAGAGGAAGAGAGAAACTTTTTGATTTTGATCTAAAATTATAAGTGTAAAAAGGTGTTTATAAGTTTTAGATATTTTCCTAGATATTTAGATAAGTTAAAGGAAATTTAATGCAAGGGTTAAAGGGGGGGGGGGGGTTGTGGCCGGTTTTTCAAAGGAAGAAAAAGGGGAAAAAAGTTTTGATTTAATTAGGATAGCAGTGGAGATTTATGTAATTATTAGTTGTTTAATTTAGGTAGTTTTAGTTAGTTTTAGTTATAATCGGGTGCTGGGTTTGCGAGAAATAAATTTTAACGAAGTTAACCGGGACTTAATAAAGTCATAAAAATGATAAAAATTATGTTGGGTACAAAAATTGAGCGTTTGGACAATTATAGTTTAGTATCCATGAAAATCGTCGTAATTATATTAAACTTACGATATAAATTTAATAAATTCCCAAAATACCGGGTAAATGAATTTTATAATTTTTATGATGTTGTAAGGAGTTTAAAAATATATCAGAACCATTGTGGGGATTTTTAGATATGTTAGTTATATTTATTAATCGCATTTTAACGTTTAATTAAAATAAATATACGTAAAACGTTAAATATACCAAAAATATTAATATGAATAATCTACGAGTGGTATAGTATGCAAATGCTATTATGATGATATGTAGACTATTTCTAGTCCGTATGAAATGTCCCTAATGATAATGTATGAATTCGCACCTGAACCAATACGGTTACGCGAATTTAAATACCCGTAAACTAGATTTACGATGAAATGAGCAATGCACGTGAATAGTGTTTTCTTTCCGGAAATGAATAGTGTTTGGTGAATAGTAAAAATTTTGAACGCTTCTTAGAATATCAAACTGACCTAAAAAATGATGAATAGTAAAATGATGAATAATGTTTTGATAAATAGTGATTTATGAATAGTAAATTGTCAAAGTTTGGAAATGACCTGAAATGGTGAGTTGTGACAGTCGCCCACCCAAAAAGGAATTCAGTCCCTGAATTCAGCTAGTGTTGGTCTCGGTAATAGGTTTGGTGAAAAGATGTGGATACTTGCGGCGCATTTGGTCTTCTCGTTCCCAAGTAAACTCGGGTCCTCTTCGAGAATTCCAGCGAAGCTTCACGATCGGAATTCGACTCTGCTTCAACTGTTTGACCTCTCGGTCCATGATTTCAACTGGTTCTTCCACAAAGTTAAGCTTGTCATCGAGTTGAATTTCTTCTAGTGGTATAACGGAAGACTCATCCGAAAGGCATTTCTTGAGGTTTGAGACATGAAACGTGTCATGTACGTTGCTGAGTTCTGATGGAAGTTCAAGCTTGTAAGCTACTGGACCAATCCTTTCCAGTATCTTAAATGGACCAATGTATCTCGGGTTTAACTTCCCCCGTTTCCCAAATCGTATCACGCCCTTCCAAGGCGAGACTTTCAACATGACTTTGTCTCCGACCTGGAATTCCAATGGTTTGCGTCGAACATCCGCGTAGCTTTTCTGTCTACTTCTAGCTGTTTCAAGTCTTTCTCGAATCTGGATTATCTTTTCTGTTGTTTCTCGAACCATCTCCGGGCGAGTACATTGTACATCACCGACTTCGGCCCAACAAACTGGAGATCGACAGTTACGACCATAAAGTGCCTCGAATGGTGCTGCTTTTATGCTTGAATGGTAGCTGTTGTTATAAGAAAACTCGATCAACGGCAAATGGTTAGCCCAACCATTTCCAAAGTCAATCACACATGCTCGCAGCATGTCCTCAAGTGTCTGAATAGTTCTCTCACTCTGACCATCGGTCTGAGGATGGTAAGCAGTGCTTATGTCTAACTTGGATCCAAAAGAATCTTGTAATGACTTCCAAAAGTTTGAAGTAAAGCGACTATCTCTGTCAGAAATAATGGAGATTGGTGCTCCATGTCTTAAGACTATTTCCTTGACATAAAGTCTGGCAAGTTGTTCCATGGAATAAGTCTCTCTAATGGGTATGAAGTGGGCTGATTTGGTAAGACGATCAACAATTACCCAAATAGCATCGTAACCTCCTGACGTCTTGGGAAGTTTAATGACAAAGTCCGTTGTAATACGCTCCCACTTCCATTGTGGAATTTCTGGTTGTTGAAGTAATCCTGACGGTTTCTGGTACTCAGCTTTCACTTTAGCACAAGTAAGGCATTTGTTGACTTACGTAGTTATTTCTGCTTTTATGTTCGGCCACCAATAAAGCTTTTTGAGATCTTGATACATCTTGTCAGAACCTGGATGAATAGAGTACTTCGACTTGTGTGATTCATGCATAATCAATTCTCGTACTCCACCATAGAGTGGTATCCAACTTCGGTCCTTGAAGCATAACACTCCATCTGCTCTCTTCACAAAGCCATTTTTGTTCTCTGGCATACCATAAAGTTTCTCCTGTGGTCGATTTTCTTTCTTGAGAGCCTCAATCTTAGCTTCTAGAATTTTTGATGGTAATGGTGAAATGATAGTCATTCCCAATGACCTAACCCTCAAAGGTTTGAGTCGTTCTTTTTGGCTAAGTGCATCTGCTACAACATTTTCTTTTCCTGGGTGATATCGGATTTCACAATCATAATCACTCAGCAATTCTAGCCAACGACGTTGTCTCATATTAAGTTCCTTCTGATCAAGTATATGCTGTAAGCTGTTGTGGTTGGTAAACACTATGCACTTGGTACCATAAAGATAGTGTCTCCAAATCTTGAGTGGAAAAACTACTGCACCCAACTCCAAGTCGTGTGTAGTGTAATTCTTCTCGTGTGTCTTAAGCTGTCTAGATGCATAAGCTATTACCTTCTAGTTTTGCATTAGCACAGCTCCAAGTCCTTTATGCGAGGCATCGCAATATACCACAAAGTTTTCAATACCTTCTGGTAATGACAAAATCGGTGCACTACAAAGCTTCTGCTTCAATAACTGAAATGCAGATTCTTGCTTCTCTCCCCATTCATACTTTTGATTCTTTTATGTCAGCTTAGTCAGCGACTTCGCTATCTTAGAAAACCCTTCAATGAACCTTCTGTAATATCATGCAAGTCCTAGGAATTGACGAATTTCCGTAGGAGACTTGGGCGTAGCCTAATCCTTAACTGCCTCGATCTTTGCTGGGTCGACTTGTAATCCTTGGCTATCAATGACATGGCCAAGAAATTGAACTCTTTGTATCCAAAAATCACACTTTGAAAATTTGGCATACAATTGCTCCTTCTTGAGTAGTTCCAGAATTGTTCTGAGGTGTTCTTCGTGCTCTTCCTTACTCTTGGAATAAATCAAGATATCGTCAATGAATACGATCACAAACTTATCAAGATACGGTTTGCACACTCTATTCGTGAGGTCCATGAATACCGCAGGTGCGTTGGTTAATCCGAAAGGCATTACTTGAAACTCATAATGACCATAACGTGTTCTAAATGGCGTCTTCGGGATATCCTCTTCCCGAACTCTAAGTTGATGGTAACCGGATCTTAAATCAAGCTTGGAATAAAAACAGGAACCTTGTAGCTGATCGAACAAGTCGTCGATTCTGGGTAGTGGATAACGATTCTTCACCGTTAACTTGTTCAGCTCACGATAGTCGATGCACATTCTGAAAGATCCGTCCTTCTTCTTCACAAACAAAACCGGTGCTCCCCAAGGCGAGGAACTCGGTCTAATGAATCCTTTGTCCAAAAGTTCTTGCAATTGGTTCGACAATTCTTGCATCTCAGAAGGTGCAAGTCGATACGGTGCTCGTGCAATTGGTGCGGCTCCTGGCACTAATTCAATTTGAAACTTAACTTGGCGTGTGGGCGAAAGTCCTGGCAATTCTTCCGGAAAAACTTCTGGAAATTCCTTAAAAATTGGCACGTCTTCAAGTCGTTTCTCATCCGACTTCTTCTCCGTGATGTGAGCCAAGAATGCATAACAACCCTTCTTTATGTACTTCTCGGTTTTAATGCACGATATAATACTGAGTCTAGTACCACTTCGCTCTCCGCGAACAACTAAAGTTTCACCACTATAAGGAAGATGAATCACTTTCTCATCACAAATAATTCTTGCACGATGTCGAGATAACCAATCCATACCGATAACAACGTCGGAACTTCCAAGTTCTACAGGCATAAGGTCTATATTAAATGGATGGTTTAGGAAATTGATTGTGCAACCACGGACAACGGTGTTGGTGTTAACTAAAGACCCATCGGCTAGTTCAACGATATAGGGAATGTCTAAGGTGATTGGTTCTATGTTAAGTAAAGGTGCAAATGCAATAGAAACAAAACTTCTATCCGCTCCTGAATCAAATAAAATGGATGCATAACGATTATTAACGAGGAACGTACCCGCAACAACATTCGGGTCCTCTCGGGCATCTTCTCCTCCCATAACATAAGCTCTTCCTCGAGCCACTCCACCTTGGTTTCCAGTTCCTTGATTCTTCTTCTTTGGGCACTCACTCCTATAGTATCCAGTTTCTCCGCAGCCAAAACATGTTACTGGTGGTTTCTGATTGTCACCCAAGATTGGAAGCCTGCAATCTTTGATATTGTGACCAATCTTCTTGCAGTTACCACATGGATTTGGGCAACGGCCTGGGTTATAATGTTTTTGGCACTTATCACACTTGGGTAGATTACCAGCATATCCTTTCCCTTCAGTCGGCCCTGCAGCATAGGCCCTTGCTACTTCCTGTCTCTTAGGTGCTGGCTGAATAGCATTTCCACCTTGGTTGTAGTCAAACCTCCTCTTGTTGTTGTTGTTGTTGTTATTGTTTGGGTTGTTGTTCGGTTATTGGGATAGTTGCAGTTTCGATTGTTGTTATAGTTGTTGTTGCTTCGAGTGTTGTTGTAGTTGGTGTTGTTTGAACGGTTATTGTTGTTGTTGACAGCAGACTTACCTTTTACCACCTGAACCATAAGTTTCTGAGTTATTTGAATAGCCTCTTCCATTGATTGTGGGTCGAAAGACATCACATCCCCTCGGATGCTTTCAGGCAGTCCACCAGTGAAGTTCTCCATCTTTTTCTCATCGTCAGGAACCATAGTTGGACATAGTGCAGCCAACTCCTGAAACCTCCTGATGTAGGTCTCGATGTCATCACCTTTTGTTACCAGCTCATAGAATTCTGTCTCCAATTACTTCACCTCAGTACGAGGGCAAAACTTCTTAGTCATCAGCTTCTTGAATTGATCCCAAGTGAGCTTGTAGGCATTCTCCATACCAATAGGCTGAGCATGAGAATTCCACCATGACATAGCTTCATCCAGAAGCATACCTGTAGCAAATTTTACCTTGCCGACATTAGGACAACTGCACATGAGGAATACATTCTCAGTCTTTTCAAACCAGCGGATCAAAGCAACCACTCCCTCAGTGCCCTTAAACTTGACGGGATCACTAATCTTGAAATCATTCCAAGTGCATTCACGCCTAGTAGTGGGTGGTTCAACTGCCCCAGTATTAGGAGCAATCTCAGCAGCCCTAGCAGCAACCTCAGCTCTCTCAGTCTCCAGAGCTTCTGCTATACTATCTTTGACCAACTTGCGGATAGCGGCTTGAGTCATAGCTGGTGTTTCTGGTGCAACCTTTCCTTTCTTTGGCGCCATACTTCTGATAAATCATAATGGACAACAACCATGAGAAAATCATAATAGAAATAGTCATCGTACCAAAGGTATACACCCACAACATGTATATATACAACCACAACAAGTATGAATACGATAACAATAAAGAGCAACCACGAAACATCATAAATATAATCACAACACATGAATATAATACATGAAAATTTCGGCCTACATGGACCGATATATATATATATATATATATATATATATATATATATATATATATATATATATATATATATATATATATATATATATATATATATAGCACAACCATTCCAACATAGTAGAGTCATACATGATACATTTATTTGTACAACAACCAAAAGACTATAAGTTCTTGAACTATGTCCCACACCTCAGGACTAGGAAAATAGTAAAAGCTAATACAATACAAGTCTATGTCTAGGCTCCTCCGGGTGCTCTAGATCCTCCAGGTGCTCCAGATCCTCCAGGTCCTCCCCTAAGGCGGCGAATCTCACGATCCATCGCAACAACAATCTCCTCCAAGTGCTCAACTCAAAGCTGGAGGGCAGCCTCCCTGGTCTCTGCAGCTATCATCCTCTCCTGAGCTATTGCCAACTGGTGTGCTTGCTCTCCCTGAGTCTCCTGTGTCATCTGGGCTCTATCCCGTATCTCAGGTAGCTCATCCATAAGCTGATCAATCAGCTCCTGGTGTCCCTCCTGCCGTGCCTCAAGTCCATGAAAAGACACGTCAATGCTAACCCTGCCTAAGATCAATCCCTTAACCTGCTCCTCGACCTCCTCAAGTCGAGTAGTGATAATCTCATCTACCCTATAACCCAACCTATCAACCTGCTCTTGTTGAGCCCCTAACTGATCATCTAAAGTAAAAGCTGTAGGCCCTCTAGCAGCAGCTGTTCTCAAACTCTCACCTATATGGTATACTGGTGGTGGTCGAAGGTCAGAAGTCTCAGTAGTAGGTGAAGCTGGGGTAGTAAACCTTGCACGCTTCCTGAGCGGCAAAAGTGAAGTAGATATAGAAGTAGTAGTGGGCATAGCTGGTGGTGTAGGTAATGTAGGAACAGTAGGAATCCTAAAAGTAGAGGTAGCAGTGCGTACACTCTTTCTATCACCTATGGTTGTCTTGCTACGAGGGAACATAAGTTTTGGTTCTGAGAAAATAGAAGTGGTAGGAGATGATATATCAGTAGGTACACGGGTAACATCTAGTGGTGCAATGGGAGAAATATGAGTAGTAGGAGCAATCTCTTCCTCCTCAAAAGGCTCAGTATCCTCACCTGATGCCAAAAGTGGCAACACAGGTACTGGAGGAATGGGTGGTGAAACAGCAGTGGAAGACATAGAGCCCTCAATGTCAGAGTCTGTGACAGAGTAAAGTATGATAATGTTCGTATCTGAAGACATGTCTCTGTGATAATCAAGGTGAAATGAAATGAAATGAATAATCCGTATAGTGAAATCACCTAAAACAATAAATATGCACTTATGATGTAATGATGAGATGCTATGATAATGTGGTTATAGTCTAGGGTCTATGATACATCCTAGTTCTCTATAACCTTAGCTCTGATGCCAATTTGTCACACCCCCAAAATACCTGAATGGCAGCGGAATGGAATACCTGGGGGTGTCTGTCATAGCACCACAGTTACAGTTATATTGTACGACCTAAAGTGTCGTTTGGAAAATACATCGTTTGATTTATTTAAAAACATTCAGAGTTACAAAACATAGGTCCAAAAGTATTTAAAAGTTGAAGGAAATAAGTTTGGTACAATCAAACGATAATATATAAGTGCATGAAAATCCAAAATGGGACGCGTCATCCTTGCTACTCACTAAAATGACTCCATGCATGCCATGAGATATACCTTAGTTACCTGAAAATACATTGCTAAAACGGTCAACATAAAGTTGGTGAATAATCATAGGTTTATGGATTAAATGATGTGTACAATAGCCATAAGTAAAAAGTAAGGTGACTTGATGTCAAAATGAAGTTACATTGGCTCTTAAGCTCATGACCCCGAAGCTAGACATAATAAGAATTTCGCCCCAAATGAGTGGTTACCAAGCACTCTTATAATGTTAGACATGAAATGCATTCGTACCCGTTAGAACAACCCAAACACGAATGGATGAGCCACCCTCAATAGATCTATTCACTCACTCTCGCTTAAAGGCAAATTAACGGTCCATGATAATATAAAGGGGACTTAATGTGGTATGATAGCAACTTAAGCAATGTATGAAAATTTAGCTACTTTGGCATGTACAAAAATAAGTGATGCAATGTATTCTCCCCCGTGGGATTTGAAATCAAAATATTGAATTAAAAACGGGGCTATGAAAACTCACCTCGAAGTGATGATGTTATGAGATGAAATGATAAGGACAACAAGGAACGAAATCAACCGCAACCTATGATGAATGATAATGATCTAATTTAGATCATGAAATGATGTAGAGAATATGCATGCACATGATACCTATACCACTCATAACTTGAAAATACTAGTTATAGTCATAGTAAAATATATTCCATACTTAAGAAAAATAAGTCTTAACAAGACTTGTAAAAACTTGTCGTAATATATATATCGTATATAGAATGTTAGTGTTATAATCTTCGCCTTGAATTTGGCACTTTGGTAGTATTTCTAGAAAATCTAGAATTTAGTACGTAGAAGTAGTATTATTATTATTTCTAGTTAAAAAGCTGTCAAAATATATATAGTTTTGCCGATATTGAAACGTGAATATCTTTGTCGTTATAAGTTCATTTTCCTCCTTCTTTATATCCACGGACTCGTCTTAGTATGTACTAATATGTTTTTGATAGCTCGGCTTCTCTAGGTTACGTCTAACGCCTCGGTTTGTCCGTCGAAAATCGTCCAACAGCATGAAATTTTCAGAAAAATAGTTTTCGTCATTAAACTTGCAAAAATCATATCTCCTTCGTTATAAATCCGTTTTAGTCCGTTCTTTCGCTAAACGTTTCGTTTTTGAAAGTATTTTCTAAATCTTTGGTTAAAAATCTCCCCTGAGTTCCTGAGTTTTCGAGATTTTACATTTTGGGACAGTAGGTTTGTAGACATGTTCTAAACTCATTTCCAAAGTTCTAAACTAGTTTCTAATTCACCCAAATCACTTCCAATCACCACAAATCTCGTCTATTCCTACCATAAACCTTCTTAGGGTGTCATGGGTTCCTAATCATCATCAATCTAGTAGATCTAACAAGGAAATCCAAAATAAACATTTCTAGGGTTTATAAGTTAAAAGTTTATAAAATGAAGTCGTATAGTTAGCACATGCATGAAATATAGTATGAAAACCATATGATCATAATAAATACTTGAAGAAATGATGAAAATAAATTTCGTAAACTTACTTTGAATGATTTAGGTGTTTAGATGAAGAAAACCTTATGATCCTTGAGTTTATATTACAAAACCCTAACAAGGATAATCAAATGAACTAGAATAGAGCTTGATCTTGTAAAAATCTATGGATTTTGCTTGTGTTTGTGTTTGGCCGTGGGTTTGGAGAGGAGAGGAAGAGAGAAACTTTTTGATTTTGATCTAAAATTATAAGTGTAAAAAGGTGTTTATAAGTTTTAGATATTTTCCTAGATGTTTAGATAAGTTAAAGGAAATTTAATGCCAAAGGTTAAGGGGGGGGGGGGGGGGTTGTGGCCGGATTTTCAAAGGAAGAAAACGGGGAAAAAAGTTTTGATTTAATTAGGATAGTAGTGGAGATTTATGTAATTATTAGTTGTTTAATTTAGGTAGTTTTAGTTATAATCGGGTGCCAGGTTTGCGAGAAATAAATTTTAACGAAGTTAACCGGGACTTAATAAAGTCATAAAAATGATAAAAATTATGTTGGGTACAAAAATTGAGCGTTTGGACAATTATCGTTTAGTATCTACGAAAATCGTCGTAATTATATTAAACTTACGATATAAATTTAATAGAATCCCAAAATACCGGGTAAATGAATTTTATAATTTTTATGATGTTGTAAGGAGTTTAAAAATATATCGGAACCATTGTGGGAATTTTTAGATATGTTAGTTATATTTATTAATCGCATTTTAACGTTTAATTAAAATAAATATACGTAAAACGTTAAATATACCAAAAATATTAATATGAATAATCTATGAGTGGTATAGTATGCAAATGCTATTATGATGATATGTAGACTATTTCTAGTCCGTATGAAATGTCCCTAATGATAATGTATGAATTCGCACATGAACCAATACGGTTACGCGAATTTAAATACCCGTAAACTAGATTTATGATGAAATGAGCAATGCACGTGAATAGTGCTTTCTTTCAGGAAATGAATAGTGTTTGGTGAATAGTAAAATTTTTGAACGCTTCTCAGAATATCAAATTGACCTAAAAAATGATGAATAGTAAAATGATGAATAGTGTTTTTGATGAATAGTAAATTGTCGAAGTTTGGAAATGACCTGAAATGGTGAGTTGTGACAGTCGCCCACCCAAAAAGGAATTCACTCCCTGAATTCAGCTAGTGTTGGTCTCGGTAATAGGTTTCATGAATTCCAGCGAAGCTTCATGATCGGAATTCGACCCTGCTTCAACTGTTTGACCTCTCGGTCCATGATTTCAACTGGTTCTTCCACAAAGTTAAGCTTGTCATCAAGTTGAATTTCTTCTAGTGGTATAACGGAAGACACATCCGAAAGGCATTTCTTGAGGTTTGAGACATGAAAGGTGTCATGTACGTTGCTGAGTTCTGATGGAAGTTCAAGCTTGTAAGCTACTGGACCAATCCTTTCCAGTATCTTAAATGGACCAATGTATCTCGGGTTTAACTTCCCGCGTTTCCCAAATCGTATCACGCCCTTCAAAGGCGAGACTTTCGACATGACTTTGTCTCCGACCTGGAATTCCAATGGTTTATGTCGAACATCCGCGTAGCTTTTCTGTCTACTTCTAGCTGTTTCAAGTCTTTCTCGAATCTGGATTATCTTTTCTGTTGTTTGATTCGTTGTGTTTTGGTGTGTGTAAACAACAATTTATCAAAATATCAACAAACGTGAAGTTCAATTTGTCGTGAGACAAATAAACGTGAAGTAATACGAGTAAACCGTTTAGGAAAACGATTACCTCGCAAAACTTGCGAAAGTGATATTCAAATTGTGAGACCGGGAAGTGATTTCCCGGGTCGTACCCCAACGAGGTGTGAATGGAAAGCTTCGAATGAGATTTGGATTAAAATCTTGTATGATTGGAAAGGTTATTTGGTTTTGCGATACGTTAAGTTAACGAATTTAAAAATTAACGAACGAATGTAAAAACAAATTAACCTAAGGCAACTAATAATCTAAGAAATTCCTAAAACACTACGGGAAAACATAATTAGGTATTGGGAATCCTTAAACGTAAACTAATTTAAAAACGCAAAAGTTATTTGAAAATTACGCGAGAGCGCAAAATAAAACGCGAGTTTTAAGTTCCAAACATCCTACGGGATTCTAATTAATTTTCTCATGTAATAAATGACAAAAGAAAATTTTGAAAAAAAGAAAATTAATTTTTTGTACAAAATTCTATTTATTATAATTAAATTACCATTTAAGCTAAATTAAACTCTAATAATTACTAAAACTAACTTTAAAAATCTGAAATTTTTTTGGGAATTAAGTAATACTAATACTGACCTAGGAAAAATAGAGATTTGAAATAAGAAGTTACAATAAGCAAAAAGTAAGCAAATAGAAAGCTAGGATATTAAATAAGCAATACAAATTAAATGATATTAAATTACTAATAAATGAGAAAGTTAACAAAAAAGAAAACGTAGCACAGATGGTTGTGTTGGTGGCTTGTGTAACTGTGTGAGCCAAGAGGTCAGGGGTTCGAATCCCCCAGACCACAACCTTTTTTTTTAAATCTATTTTTTTTTCTTTGTTTACATCCCCAAGAGACCACAGAACCTCGAACAAAATTTCAACTTTTGAATGTTTCAGATAGCAAAACAGAAATCTCTCAAATTTGAACTCAAGTAACTTTCAAATAAACTCAAGACCCAAAGCAAACAAAGTCTCATGAATTTATAACAACAACAAGAACGAATTCGAAAGTAATCTAAATCGATAAGAACTACAACAAAAATACTATGGGTAGCAGCAGTGAGCCAAAAGAGTGACCCAAAAAATATGCTCAAGAAATCACTGCAGGTAAGCCGAAAAGTAAAACAAAGAGCACATGTGGAAGGCTAACCTAGGTGAGATTACAGCTAAGGATTTCCAATGGGGAGGTCCTAATTAATCCGATGGATACATACATGCATAATAAACAAACCTCAAGCAATAAATAAGCAATCCCTACCCCAAAGGCTGTAGTAGCAAAACAGGTCAAAAGGGCAATTTGGGGGTTGAAAATAAGTTATACACAGCAAGCAATAAGTACCAAGGGGTTCATATACCTAAAGCCTAGCTATCAAGGAATATATCGAACAAAGTGGCAGCCAATTTTGGCTTATAAAAGCTTATGAAACAAGCTGGGAAAGTGAGTCCTTGGTCAGGTTAGCCGAGTTATGAAACTGGTCACAGACTAAGTTTAATCTAACCAAATGACAAAAAGCTAGATAAGCATAAACTAATGAGCGCTATACTACAAACTAACGATTAAAGCCAAAATCCAAGCCTAAATCTACCTTGAAAATAACTGGGTTTTATACTACAAACAACTAGTACCACAAATCTCAAAGGTTAAATCTAACTTGGTCTAATCTAAAACTTAATCCAAAGATGGCTGCTAAGCACCTCACATTGATGAGTAGACTTAGAAACATCCGGCCTAATTCGGAGAGTTTGCAAGGTCAGTTAAGCTCACAATAGGTTATAACAAACTAGACAAGCTGAAACTAATTAAGGCTAAGCTACCCATTAACAATAAAAGCAACAATTTGTAATTGAGCAATAAGATGACTAAAAAGGAAAACTTAACTAATAGAAAGCAGAATTAAAAGCAAGAAATAAGCAGTAGAGAAGCAATTTTTAACAGAAATTTTTAGACTTTCATTAAGTTAAATAAAAGAGTACAGAAGTTTTTTCAAAGAAACTAACAATACTAAAAATTAAAACTACTAAAACTTATTTTTTTTTTCTTTGACTAACTGTCGAAAACTAAAAGACTGACTATTAAAAAAAACTAATACAAGACTGCTCATAAAAAACCTAATTCAAGACTCAAATAAAAACTAAGACTAGACTGCCTCTTGGGCTACAACATCATGACCAATTTATATTCATTTATCTAGGGTTTTCTTTGCTCCCTCTTGTACTCTTCTTTGTCTTCTATTGATGTGTTTCTTCACTGAGACAGTTGATGAGCTGGATTCAATGTGCTTTCTTGAGCCACTCTTGACCTTTGGATTGAGTTTGGAAAGAATCACATCCATTGATTCTTATTTGGCGCCCAAATATAGGTGTGGATTGGTGACTTGGAATGTGGTAGGTACGGGTTGTGAGTTCTTGGAGGTGAGTGGGATGGGGAGTTTTGTTTGAGGGTGATGGGGGGGGGGGGTTTAGCTTATGCAGTCACGGGTATGGTTTTGGGGGAAGGAGATTGGTGGTATTATTTTATCTGTTTGACTGAGTGGAGAAGAAGGTGTTGTACGTTTGTTATATGTTTTAGGGTTTAGGAGATTGGGTATTGGGCTTGAGAGGGGACTTGGGCCAAAGGTGGGTTTCATTAAATTGGTGGGCTGTTGTGAGTGTTTACATGGTGGGCTTTTGGGTAATGGGTAATATGGATTCGTATACATGCATACTAATGAAACCATAAGGACCAAGTTTGTTACGAATCGAAATTCCACGGACTAATCTTGTAAATATCCCACGTCACCAAGAGGACCAAAACTTATCGAGTTAGGTAAACCATAGGATCAAAGATACCATTTTTCCACGTTTGAAACACCGGGTATTAAAACTGTCAATTAGCCAAATTCAGGGACCAATTGTGTAATTTTCCAAATCGTTTTACCCAAAGATCATTTGTGATTGTTTTGACTTTTAAAGATCAAGAGTTGACTTTTCTTTGAAAATAATTGACCAGGGACTAGTTTTGTGAAATTTTGAAAGTCGGGGGACTGAAACTGCCATTTATGTAACTTTTGTTCGTTTTCCGTTTGTTTTTACTCATTTTGCATAAGAAACATATAAAATACGATCTTTGGGATTTTCTTCGCATTTTGGTGCGTTTTTGAGTATTTTTGATCATTTTGCAGCTTAGATTTGACTCAAAATGATGAGTATTTACACACTCATCATTGTTTCTCGAACCATCTCTAGACCAGTACATTGTACATCACCGACTTCGGCCCAACAAACTGGAGATCGACACTTACGACCATAAAGTGCCTCGAATGGTGGTGCTTTTATGCTTGAATTGTAACTGTTGTTATAAGAAAACTCGATCAACGGAAAATGGTTAGCGCAACCATTTCTAAAGTCAATCACACATGCTCGCAGCATGTCCTCAAGTGTCTCAATAGTTCTCTCACTCTGACCATCGGTCTGAGGATGGTAAGCAGTGCTCATGTCTAACTTGGATCCAAAAGAATCTTGTAATGACTTCCAAAAGTTTGAAGTAAAGCGACTATCTCTGTCAGAAATAATGGAGATTGGTGCTCCATGTCTTGAGACTATTTCCTTGACAAAAAGTCTGGAAAGTTGTTCCATGGAATAAGTCTCTCTAATGGGTATGAAGTGGGCTGATTTGGTAAGACGATCAACAATTACCTAAATAGCATCGTAACCTCCTGACGTCTTGGGAAGTTTAGTGACAAATTCCATTGTAATACGCTCCCACTTCCATTGTGGAATTTCTAGTTGTTGAAGTAATCCTGACGGTTTCTGGTACTCAGCTTTCACTTTAGCACAAGTAAGGCATTTGCTGACATACGTAGTTATTTCTGCTTTCATGTTCGGCCACCAATAAAGCTTTTTGAGATCTTGATACATCTTGTCAGAACCTGGATGAATAGAGTACTTTGACTTGTGTGATTCATGCATAATCAATTCTCGTACTCCACCATAGAGTGGTATCCAACTTCGGTCCTTGAAGCATAACACTCCATCTGCTCTCTTCACAAAGCCATTTTTATTCTCTGGCATACCATAAAGTTTCTCCTGTGGTCGATTTTCTTCCTTGAGAGCCTCAATCTTAGCTTCTAGAATTTTTGATAGTAATGGTGAAATGATAGTCATTCCCAATGACCTAACCCTCAAAGGTTTGAGTCGTTCTTTTCGGCTAAGTGCATCTGCTACAACATTTGCTTTTCCTGGGTGATATCGGATTTCACAATCGTAATCACTCAGTAATTCTAGCCAACGACGTTGTCTCATATTAAGTTCCTTCTGATCAAGTATATGCTGTATGCTCTTATGGTCGGTAAACACTACGCACTTGGTACCATAAAGATAGTGTCTCCAAATCTTGAGTGCAAAAACTATTGCACCCAACTCCAAGTCGTGTGTAGTGTAATTCTTCTCGTGTGTCTTAAGCTGTCTAGATACATAAGCTATTACCTTCTAGTTTTGCATTAGCACAGCTCCAAGTCCTTTATGTGAGGCATCGCAATATACCACAAAGTTTTCAATACCTTCTGGTAATGACAAAATCGGTGCACTACAAAGCTTCTGCTTCAATAACTGAAATGCAGATTCTTGCTTCTCTCCCCATTCATACTTTTGATTCTTTTGTGTCAGCTTAGTCAGCGACTTCGCTATCTTAGAAAACCCTTCAATGAACCTTCTGTAATATCCTGCAAGTCCTAGGAATTGACGAATTTCTGTAGGAGACTTGGGCGTAGCCCAATCCTTAACTGCCTCGATCTTTGCTGGGTCGACTTCTAATCCTTGGCTATCAATGACATGGCCAAGAAATTGAACTCTTTGTATCCAAAAATCACACTTTGAAAATTTGGCATACAATTGCTCCTTCTTGAGTAGTTCCAGAATTGTTCTGAGGTGTTCTTCGTGCTCTTCCTTACTCTTGGAATAAATCAAGATATCGTCAATGAATACGATCACAAACTTATCAAGATACGGTTTGGACACTCTATTCATGAGGTCCATGAATACCGCAGGTGCGTTGGTTAATCCGAAAGGCATTACTTGAAACTCATAATGACCATAACGTGTTCTAAATGGCGTCTTTGGGATATCCTCTTCCCGAACTCTAAGTTGATGGTAACCGGATCTTAAATCAATCTTGGAATAAAAACAGGAACCTTGTAGCTGATCGAACATGTCGTCGATTCTGGGTAGTGGATAACGATTCTTCACCGTTAACTTGTTCAGCTCACGATAGTCGATGCACATTCTGAAAGATCCGTCCTTCTTCTTCACAAACAAAACCGGTGCTCCCCAAGGTGAGGAAATGAATCCTTTGTCCAAAAGTTCTTGCAATTGGTTCGACAATTCTTGCATCTCAGAAGGTGCAAGTCGATACGGTGCTCGTGCAATTGGTGCGGCTCCTGGCACTAATTCAATTTGAAACTCAACTTGGCGTGTGGGCAGAAGTCCTGGCAATTCTTCCGGAAAAACTTCTGGAAATTCCTTAAAAATTAGCACGTCTTCAAGTCGTTTCTCATCCGACTTCTTCCCCGTGATGTGAGCCAAGAATGCATAACAACCCTTCTTGATGTACTTCTCGGTTTTAATGCACGATATAATACTGAGTCTAGTTCCACTTCGCTCTCCGCGAACAACTAAAGTTTCACCACTATAAGGAAGATGAACCACTTTCTCATCACAAAGAATTCTTGCAGGATGTCGAGATAACTAATCCATACCGATAACAATGTCGAAACTTCCAAGTTCTACAGGCATAAGGTCTATATTGAATGGATGGTTTAGGAAATTGATTGTGCAACCACGGACAACGGTGTTGGTGTTAACTAAAGACCCATCGGCTAGTTCAACGATATAGGGAATGTCTAAGGTGATTGGTTCTATGTTAAGTAAAGGTGCAAATGCAATATAAACAAAACTTCTATCCGCTCCTGAATCAAATAAAATGGATGCATAACGATTATTAACGAGGAACGTACCCGCAACAACATTCGGGTCCTCTCGGGCATCTTCTCCTCCCATAACATAAGCTCTTCCTCGAGCCACTCCACCTTGGTTTCCAGTTCCTTGATTCTTTTTTTTTGGGCACTCACTCCTATAGTGTTCAATTTCTCCGCAGCCAAAACATGTTACTGGTGGTTTCTGATTGTCACCCAAGATTGGAAGCCTGCAATCTTTGATATTGTGACCAATCTTCTTGCAGTTACCACATGGGTTAGGGCAACGGCCTGGGTTATGATGTGTTTGGCACTTATCACACTTGGGTAGATTACCAGCATATCCTTTCCCTTCAGTCGGCCCTGTAGCATAGGCCCTTGCCACTTCCTGTCTCTTTGGTGCTGGCTGAATAGCATTTCCACCTTGGTTGTAGTCAAACCTCCTCTTGTTGTTATTGTTATTGCTTGGGTTGTTGTTTCGGTTATTAGGATAGTTGCAGTTTTGATTGTTGTTATTGTTCTAGTTCGTATGAAATGTCCCTAATGATAATGTATGAATTCGCACCTGAACCAATACGGTTACGCGAATTTAAATACCCGTAAACTAGATTTACGATGAAATAAGCAATGCATGTGAATAGTGTTTTCTTTCCGGAAATGAATAGTGTTTGGTGAATAGTAAAATTTTTGAACGCTTCTCAGAATATCAAACTGACATAAAAAATGATGAATAGTAAAATGATGAATAGTGATTTATGAATAGTAAATTGTCAAAGTTTGGAAATGACCTGAAATGGTGAGTTGTGACACACATAATTTGTTCCAATTCTCCATCTAATGGCTCGGTGTACTCCACATCATCTTCTTCTTGAAACGACTCGTCACCAAACACTCCAGCATTTCCTACTTCCGATGTATAAAGTTTATTTCACTTGGGACAAACATTTGACCTATGCCCGGTTCACCACATCTAAAACATTTATCACCTGTTGGTCTATCATAAGGATTTGGTTTGACCAGTTGAGTTTCCTTGCTCTTGTTAACTCCGCTTCCACTAGCTTTAGAATTCGTAGGCGTAGAAGTAGTAGTACTAGGGAGGGCAAATTGGGTTTGAATGCATCGACCTCCATAAGTGCTTGAACTTTCTAAGGTTGAACGCCTAAACCCAACTCCGGTTTTAGAAGCCATCCTCTCCACTTTCATTGCCAAATTTTGAGCTTGATATTATGGACCAAATCGAAATCAAACTCAACTTTTCTTGAATTGAAGAATTGAGACCACTTATATACCTAGCCGCGGTTTGTTCATCCGTCTCCCTTAAATTACAACGAGCTTGCAATCTCAAAAACTCTCCCGTATATTCGGCTATGGTCCTTTTCCCTTGAACACAATTATGGTATTGTTGATAAAAAATTTGCTCAATATCCGGGGGTAAGAACCTACCTTTAATCATCCTCTTCATCACTGCCCAAGTATCCACGGGTCACCTACCTTGTGCCCTACATTTGTCTTGTTCTCGTTGCCACCAAGCTCCCACCCCTCCACGTAACTTACAAGCCACAATCTTCACTTGCTCATAGTCGGGAACATCCATGATGTCAAAGAACTTATCAACTTCATACAACCAATCTAACACCGCTTCAATATCAAGATTTCCAACAAAGTTTTGAATCTCGGCCTTAACCCGATATCCTTGACGTTCACCATAACCTTGATGATTAACATTCCTTCTAACTATAGGCCTTCGTCTTGGGTCACCTTCCCTAAGACCTTCACCAAATTCATCATAAGCTTCTTCTTCTCCTTCCTCATCCGAAAACATGACTTCATCATGTCTCCAAACTTGTTTAGGAGATTGGTTACGTGCATGATTTCTAAAGAAACCCTCATTGTTACGACAGAATCTATAGTTACCATGTTCGTTACCCTCACGATTTGGATGTTTACCATTAGCACCCCTGATCACGGATTAGATATCATTAAGTACGGTGGACATACTCTCGAATTTTGTTGTGAGATCATTGATCGCACGATCCATGTCTTTGATCGACTGTACCCCACCACTGGTACGGTTTTATCTTATACACCGTTCACCATCTAGGATACTAACAAGCTCTAGATGTTTAATAGACGTAGGACTTTCTAAACAAATTACCATCAGGAAACAACCTTGTCTCTGATGCCAACTGACGTAGAACGGAAGCGTGACACAAACCCAAACAAGGGTTTAAACAAATCACAAAGGATTTAATGACTAAAAGTCTTGAATTTAATTTATAATTGAATGCATAAACAATAACCTAAGCCCTATATTTACAGGGAAACCAAACTTGAGAAAAAGAAACCTAAATTCGTCCACAAACTGACATACATAAAAAAGGAAACAGTTCGCTAATTAACTACGGCATAACTAAAAACTAAAGCTACGGCGTAGCTATGACTCCGTAGCTAACAAAAGTCTTCGAATTTAGTTACGACGTAAGTGGAAAATTCAACTACGCCATAGCTATGACTCCGTAGCTATCAATAATCTCTGAATTAAGTTGCGATGTAACAAGGAGAATCAACTATGTAGAAACGTAGAGGGGGAAGGGGGGTTGAATACGTTCATCCTTAAAACTTGAAGTGTTTCGTATCAATTTTCCGATCAAGCGTGACTAAATATGAATAGTGGTTAAGTCACTCATAACAAGCAATCACATAAGCATGACACGAGGTTTAAACATTTCTAATCTAATTTAGATTACACTGGAGACGGTCCTGTAAATAGGTAGATGGTCCTTTATCATTTGAGGGACCGTCGGTCGATAAAGGACCGCCACCAGTAGGTTTGCCAGTTTTATTCCGTGTGATTAAGTTTCTTGTATTTTGAGTTTCTAAGATAACTAGTTGATATTACAAGCACACACACACATCAAGCCACACAAACATAAATGTAATGCAAGTATATAAAGTAAAGAGCAAGGAAGAGAATACGCAAACCAGACACGATGATTTATAGTGGTTCGGCATGAAGCACCTCTTCGTCCTACTCCACTCCCCGAGTACCACACTCGAAAGTTACTTCACTAATCAACACGCTCCCTTTAGGCGGAACAAACCGTACACAAGCTTACACCAAGTTTAACGACATTAAGCAGAATGTTGAGTCCTAATCCTAGCTAGAACCAATCTACACCAAGGTCCACCTGGCCACACGAACAAGCACTCTTGTCCCACTTAGATCGACACACAATCCAAGCCTTCACACGAACGAGCACTCCCGTGCACTTGAATCTTCACACTAAGACACACTTGGATCTTCACCCAATCCAAGCCTTCACACGAGACACACTTAGATCATCACCCGATCCAAGCCTTCACACACCAACTCAACTAACTCCTAGCCTACACACTAGGACACCACACACCATACAACAATTACATGACCTAATCTAGTAACAAGACTTCTTGGATCTACATCACCATCCAAGTTCACACAAATAACCCCATCCTTGACTCTCACACAAGTCGGAAACATTGACAATATTTATAGAACCTATCACCGTAACACTTGTTACGTTTGTGTGTGGACACCTATAACATCTCGAATCTTTATCTATGTCGAGAGGTCTTCTCTTACCCATGAGGTAGAGGAAAAAGAAAATCATAACACTAGTTGATGTGTGGACTCAATAAAACTTCGATTCTTGACGACTTCGAGTGTTCTTTTCTTGCACATGATGTAGTGGCTGACGGGATCACTTATAAACACATACCAAAGAGTTATAGTGATCAAAGGATGAAAAGGAAAGACTAGGAAATTTTTGTCCAAAGAGGATTCAATTTTCAGATGAAAATGGGTCAGTATTTATAGCTAACACGTGAAGCCAGGGACGGTCCCTTAAACCTTGCACGGTCCCTTATCTATAAGGGACCGTCACCTATTTAAGGGATCTTCCGGACAGTTTTTGTCCTTTTGTGGTGAAATGTTACCTGGTGAAATTTTATCTGATTTGGGCAGAAAATAAGGACGTTTGGACAATTTGAAATTCAAATTTCAAATTTATTTTTCTTATTAAACATTTCTTTATAAATACAAAAATAATTTGTCTAGTTTATTTTTGTAAGAAAATATTTTGTCACGTTTATAAAATGTAAGGTTTAAGGACAAAAATATTTTCTTTGATCACTTAACAAAGTTGGTAAAGTGTGTTTGTACATACCTGAAGTGATGTCGAGAGACGTTGATGTGTGAACGAGTAACTTGTGCACTTTACATTATGTATTACAAGTTACCCGTTTGTCATCATTAAAACATGAAGACATTGTATAGATAAAACGTCGTAACGTTTGCACTTACATTCTCCTCCTTTTTGATGATGACAAATATGTAAACCGTAACTCATAGTAAAGTGTAGAAGTTACTAGTTTACACTTCCTCTCTCCCCCTTTTGTCGAAGCAAAAAGGTTTCGCCAATGTTGAGGTTGATGAAGATCGGCATTAACTTGTGAAGACAATCTTGAGCATATAGAATGAAAGATGATCCCCCAATGTATTAGGAAATCCCGAACCCCATCATTAAATGAATTGAGTGTGCGTCATCCTAGTGAAGCCTTGCTCCTACCGCCACGATTTAACCAACTCCGAACCATTTACCCAACTACTTCCGAGCTCCCCCTAGCTTATTGCATCCTTCTTAACCTACATCAAGGGTTAGTTTCAAGCAAGAAAGTATGTAGATGCGCCAACACTTGCAAATGCTCCCCCTTGGTGTATGCTCAAAACTAGTTTTGGCTACCAAAGGATCAAGCAATGAAGTACTGCTACAAAACAAAGTTAGTAGAAAAGTGCATATATATAATAATGATGATATATATAGGATGACATTATCAAAGATTAATACATGCATGACTCAATTATGATTATTCTAAAGCATGGCATGAAAGGGATTGAAACTAAACATATATGATAGTTGATTAACACACCATTCTCTAACATCTTCCAAAATAAGTGTCTAGTGTCTAGGTGTTATGGGATGAGGATGATATGCTCCTAGATATCGATGAAGATGACTCTCTAATAGTGGAGAGGGATGAACCGAAATAAAGATAGTATGTATTGAGCTAAAGTTTGGCAAGGATGGTGTGAAGATGAGATGAAAGATAGGAGACTTCATAATTGAAGTTGGTGGTTATAGATGTGTGTTGGGGATAATGAAAGAAACGTGTGCACTTACAATGAGTGAGGAAAGGATTCAACGGAATACGAGCATCCTTAAAAGGGCATCCTCGAATAGATCGATGGAATGGGAGACATCAAAGATGTAAATGTGACAAAGGAAGAGGGATGATACTATGGACTTTTACAAAGGAGTTTTTGAAGGAATTCTCATGGGTGGTACCAATTATATTGGATTCATCATTGGAGGTGGATATGTTGGTGACAATGAGTGTTCTAGAGGATTGAGGTTAGGATAATGGATGATTAGGAATCATGGAATTTTAAGGTGTTTTGTTGGTTGACGACCGAAGGTGGATATGTGAAATGAGGTGGTGATGACTCGACATCACTTGAAGCTTGGATATCTTCTTTGTGTTCTTCACTTACTAGGAAGTAGAAAAGACGCATTTCATAATGAAATTCACTTGGGTATGTGACATGAGATGGTGATGGCTTGAAAACACTTGAAGCTTGGATATCTTCTTTGTGTTCTTCACATGCTAGAAACTGGTAAAGACGCATTTCATAATGAAATTCACTTGACTTTTGATGACATAGATAAATATGTTAATGAGTGTATGGATATGACGATTGCCCTTTGTTTCAAAGAGCGACACAAGGGTAAACATATGTTTATGTATCATGAAAGGTGGTTTGACCTCAATGGGGTAGGTTGTAGTGGTGATGACACACTTGTTTGGTTACATGGTGGAATCTTCTTGTGAAGATGACTCAGTGGAGTAATTGGTGGATGACTCTATATTGGTAGAACAAGGATAACTTGGTTTCTCATTTCACATTGGTGGTTTGAGGTTTTAGTGATGAAAGGTTATGAGGAAGATGCTTCTTTGTGAGTTTTCGACAAGGCATGATGTAGGATAGTTCAAAGTATTGCAGAAGAGGAAAAACAGTTAACCAGTTCATGACACCTCTACTAGGGACGGTCCTTTAAATCATTGGACGGTCCTTTAAAAGGGACTGCCGTCAGTAGGGTGTAGAGTCTCTCCAGTTTTAGTCTTTCCCAGTTTAAAGGATAGGATTAATCAGATGATTAAGGAATGGTTTAGGTAATAAGGCGAGATTGTGACACTAGACACTTTAAAGGAAGATTTTGATCTAGTGTTAGGAGGAATAAGCCTAGTTACCCAAGAATAAGAGATTTAAGCATATAAGTCATTTAAACATGCATCACATAACAATCAAGGACATTAGCATGGAAGAATATATGAAATCCAGGAGGTATCATTAAAGGCATACCTAGTCCAACATAGTTTAGGTGCACAAATAACTTGCAAGTCATGTAAAGAGATACATACAAACCATGATTACTATGAAGAAAGCATTAAGTAAAACATGTTGACATTGATACGTGGGAATTGCACCATCGCAACAGGTTTTACCTCTCAAGGGATCTTGAGAAGCTTACAACCCCCACCAGGCAGTGTACCTGATCGTTGTAGTATAGTATAGTGACAAGTACCGGGGGATTGATCGTTCAACTCTGGAATAGTGTCGCTAGGATTAGAAAGCCTACTAAACTAGGTCTAGAGGTGAGGGATGATTCTTTTTGTATTTTTATATTTTAAGGAAAGCAAGTAAAATCTCGGGTTTTGAAGGAGTGGGCGGAATTAGTTGCTAGCCAACTAACCCAATAAACTAAGGATGCAATCAAAATAAAATAAAAGAAATGAAAATTAAACTATTATACTAATGTGGTGGAAACAATAATTAGAGAAGTTGTGTTTACTTAGATTTCATTACTCCCTAGATATCTTTTACAGGTTGATTAGCTTGTTACAATTGCATGGATGACGGGTTATATTCCTTAATACTAGTCGTAGGGCCGTGTACAATATTCCCTAACTCTATAAGATCCTACTTCACTCCTATGTCGAGCCGTTAGAAGCTCCTAACATGGGATCATTAGAATTCTCTTACGCATTAAATACAACCAAAAATCATAGTACACCTCCGATCATGTTTCTTAAGACGTTCAAGCAAGTTACCAATGGAAGTCTGCCAGTTTTCTTAAGCCTAACATCAAATACAATCATCCGTAACAACTATAAACAAACAATAAACCCATAATCAACATCTAGGTTTCACTACATCTAAGCAAACACAATAAAATCCTAGCCTAGCATGTTAAAGAGAAGACAAGCGTAAGATATAATCACACAACACATAGACATATTGAATGATTTGAATAAGTACTTATCTTCAATTGAACATGGAAGAGTCAAGGGGTTGAAACCCTTGAAAAAGATGTAAAATTCCTCTAGGGTTTATGCCCTAATATCCCACACAAAGTTCCACACTTTATAATGAAAAAAATTGGAAAAATATATATAGACTATGCATCCTGACGGCGTCATGTATTAACCTCTGACTCTGTCAACTCGCCGCCATGATAAAATTCGTATTGCCTAGATCCATTTCTGACGCCGTCATGTGTAAATGAGTTCTGGGCCGTCATGTGTAATTGGAACCTGACGGCCTTGGTGACGCCGTCAGGTTAAAAATATAAAACAAACATAGAATGAAACGGGATGGTAGTCCGTTTTTTTTTTTTTTTTTTGCATACACTCTTTCCCTACCATCAAAAATAATACATCACAGGGAATGTACATTCCCCTTACACTTGAATTTTTACATACTTTACAATAAACTACTCTAATGACTCGAATCAAGATAATCAAAACACTTGGAGTACTTTTTAAGATTAACGCGCATATGGGGGTAATATATGATGTTCTTCCCCATTACTCCATAACACTAGTACTTTACCCATGAGTCACAATCGTCCCAAAACAATATGTACAAGATATGACTCGACTTAGAAACCATGTAATCAATTAGATAATTAACTAAGGGTTTAAACATGTAACAATAATGCACTAAAGATGAGTGCATACACGGAAGGCTAAGGCGATTTGGTTGCACATTTGGTTGGGCTGTAACGAATTCTTCCTTTAAGTAAGATGCTTAAAGTTAGAAATGAAAAGATAGGCTCGGAGGGGTGTACTAGGGGTATCGTGTACTAAAAATGAGTACAACGCTAAGGTGTGGGAAAAATTAATTGACTTTACTAGTCAAGTGATATGACTTAAATGGTCAAGTAATTATGACACGGGTTTAACACAAGGGTGATCCTAATGCCTCTTATCATGTAGTAAATCCTACTACACGAATGTAGTCTCACTAGGGGTCTCAGGATGCATCACTGACGCAAGTTCTAGAATCTAAATGCTACCGGTACACTCATAAGCACTAATAATGAATGCTTTTCCTATCAAATCCAAAGGCGAACCTCACAAATTTGGGTAAAAATTTTTTCAGAATGGTACGGTTTTATGCTAGTCATACAACTCCTATCCATGAGACGCTTGTTAAGGCTAAAGTTTCACTCCTAAATGTTGTAAAATTTTTTAAATTTAGAGCTAAAATTACACAAACAAGCATTTCTCTTAGTTTACCTACCATCCAACAAACAAACTCAAGTGCAATAGTATCCTATAAGGTATCATCATTTACCCTCCCCTTACACTTAGGATGAACATTGTCTCCAATGTTCAATTAAAGAATGTAAAAGTAAAATAGGTAAAAGAATGAAAATAAATACTCCCCTGATTCGTTCGGTGTGGATAGTGTGTCAACAAGGTTAGATCTTCCTCCAAGAAAATGAACGTTCAAAGCTTCCCTTCTAGAAATATAAATCATCTTCTTGTCATGTATAACCTGTTAAACCCGAGAAAACAATCAAGGCAACTGATGAGTGCTCAAACACTCATCATTTTTGTCGTATTTAAACTGCCAAAACATACAAAAACAATCAAAAAGTCATCAAAATACTGAAATTATCACAGGGATTGTGTTTTATGTGTTTTAAATGCAAAATGAGCAAAAACAAATGAAAAATGATCAAAGTTTGCAATATTGGCGGTTTCAGTCTCCCAAGTTTCAAAACTTGTCAAAAATAGTCTCTATGCTTTTATTTTAAAAGAAAAGTCAACCCAAGTCCTTCAAAAATCAAAAGTTATAAAAAATGGACTTTGGGTGAAAAGTTTTAAAAATTTACAACTTTGGTCCCTCAAATTTCAAAACTGACAAATTTGGTCCCTGGGAATTTTGAAAAATGAAAAAAATGAAATTTGGTCCTTGGAATAAGAAAGCTTGGCAACATTGGTCCTTGGTGATACTTTGGGAGAGTTACAACTCAGGTCCCTTATCTTTGGTGGAAATTCAAAATTGGTCCTTGTGTTTACTATAATACCAAACGGACCCTTGGCTATTATTAAAACCCAACAACAAAAACAACCATAGCCCACCTTATTTCTCTAAGCCCAAAACATCCACCCTTGGCCCATCTCACCAACACCAGCCCACCACCACAAAATACTCCCTCCGTTTTAAATAATTCTCCACCCAGGTCAAACCATTGACCTTTCTTCCACCCTCTCCCACGTGAACCTGCACAAACTCACCCAACACTCCAATCTCCCCTCCTCCACCTCAGCAGCCCACTCTTTGTTCCCTCCACCTAAACTAACATCCAAGAAGCATTAATTGCTTCCCCAAACCTAATACTCAACCAAAAACAATGAAAAGGAAAAAGGGCGCCAAAATGCCTTTCAAAGGCTGGGATCAAATACAAGCCATCCAACGGCTTAAATTGAAGTGGGAAAGTCCTCAATGACTGCCAAGACCTCAAAATACCATATATATATCAAAGAAGAAGCAGTGGAAGAGATATCTAGTGTATGTTAGTATAATTTAAGTCGAATGTATAATTTTTAGCATTGTCATTGTATTTTTAAGCACTCTAGTGTAATTGTAAGTCAATTTAGTGTATGATAAACCTTTTCAAGTTATTAATTCAAGTGTTTCAGTTTGATTTCCAATTTGTGAAATTTTCATTCAAAATATCAATTGTGGTTTAATGCTATTATTAGAGGTTACTGTGGACTAAAATAGGACATATAAGCTCCCAGAAAGCTTGTAAAAGCTTTTAGTTACATTAAAACTCAGTTTAGTTCAAAAAGTCAAAAATACAAAAAAAATGGTCAACTAAAGTCAACTGAGTGGGTGATTGGATTTCTGGTGATTCAGAGAAACATTGGAGCAAGGTAGTTGTGGAATATTGGGTTTAGATCCTCAAGGGAGGAGTTAGGAGTTCCTTGGTTCTTGGTTTTGATGCTCACAGGCTCACTTGTAAGCCAAATTTCCACTTTAAGTTTTTTTTATGATCAAGCTTGTTACTGCTCAATTCTGTGTTCCTTGTCTTTATTTGTAGTTTGTTAGTGATCTAGTAACTTAAAATCTTATTGTTGTTCATCAGTATTGATATTCGCTTAGCATTTTCAATTTTAGTCATTTATAGTATATTATTGATTTTTAAGTTGTTGTTGTTATTTTTGATATGTTTGTGCTTAAAAAGGTTTACTTAATCATAATACATGCTTCTGTGTTAGTTGTATGGCTTCAATCACTTTGATGCTTTGAAAATCTTCAAATCAGTCAATAACAGGAGTGTTTGGGTAAACTGGTTTGAGGGACTCAAAGCTTGTTTTGTTTATTGATTGTTATTGAAACAGGTCACCTTATGTCTGAATAGGATAAATAAACCATAAAACTTAGGTCTTGTTAGTTAAAAAGTGAAGATTAGCTTTGTACTTCATTAAGTAGCTAACTGTTAAGATTTTCAGTCTCAAAATCACCCACATAGTTAATTATTGATGAATCTAGCTTAATATGGTTACATTATAGGTTAACATATCATTTTCAATCAATTAGGGTCTGTGCAATCTCATTTTAGTCAAACTAGGTGATACATCTCAAAAGTCAAAATTGTCTTAGGCAGAAAAACCCAAATCTTGGGTGAATTTTGTAGATTTTCGTACTTGGTTTGAAGCTTTGAATTTCCTTATGTGATTAATATACTAGCTGAACTTGAGATTCCTTGCATCATTATATTTCTGGAATTTTTTCTATGGACAATATTACCCTTCAAAGTCACTTGCAGGGGAAGTGACTCCCTTGTGCACAGCAGACCACTACTACCACCACCACTTTGGTGGTTGTTCCTGACCACCACAGTGGGTCCCACAGGCCAACTTTGGGTTCTTTCAACCCCCCTCCTGGCCATCTTTCAAATTTGATCAAGGTTTTTAGCTTAGGCTCACTGGGACCTACCTGAAACCATCTCACAAGTCTGTCCCATTTCTGTCTCAGTCACCCAATAAGCAAGTGCTTATTGTGGCTTATTTGCTTATCCTGTGAACCTCATTTGATTTTTCCAGCTTAAACTTGTCCAACAAACTCAGTTGAACCAGAATTAACCATTGTGGACCCCACATAAGCTCATTTGAGCTTAATTCCTTGTTTGGTCAAAGAAAGTCAACTGTTGAGCTAATAAGCACTTAAAGTGCTTAATTTCTGAGTTTCATTCAAAGTGTTTTTGTAAAAGTTTTTAGTTTTTAGTGTTAAAGTAGTTTGGAAAAAGAAAAAAAACACAAAAAAACCAAATTTAATTATAGTGATAGCTTCTATTTAATAGAAATTATCTTTTTAATTTTCTTTTTAGCTTATTTATAAGCACTCTAGCATTTTTATATTTTTATTAATTTTCTTTTATATTAAAGTAGTTTTAGAAATTTTTACAGATTTTTCTTTTGTCATTTAGTATTTTCTAGAATTAATATTGGTTTAATTAATTATTAATTAATAATCAAGAATTAAATAGAATAATTAGATTTTATTAATTAAAACCTAGTTTTCATAATTTTTCTAACTTTTATATAAGTTATAACATTTTTAGGAATTTTTCTAGAATTTCTACTGTTCATTTTCCATTTTTTAGAATATAATTAGTTTAATTACTAATTAATTAATAATTAGAATAATAATTAGTAAATTAGTTTAAAAATACATAAAACCAACTTTTTATAATTTTTTAGATTCCTGTGATGGTTAATTAGATTTATAAAAATCTTTTTAATTATCTAAGTCTTTTTAGTAATTTTTAATAATTTAAATCAATATAATTAGTTAATTAATAAGTAATTAGTAATTAATTAATAATAAATAATTAAATAGTGTAAAAATAATTTTTCTTTTTCTAAAAATTTTCTTTGTTCATTAGGATTGTAAAAATAATAATTTTGCACTCGTAGCCTTTTTAGTTCATCAGTTGTACTTTCTCTCACGTTCGTCAGTGTACGTTTTTAATTAAAACGTATGTTTTTAAGTTTTAGATCATTTCTTCTTAACATAAATTCCCGTAATCAATCACATAGCTTTCCTAAGCTATTTCAGTTCATAATTCTCAAATAATTCTCATTACAACCTTTTTCTGTGAATAATCACCCGATCACAAGCACGCTAAAGCACAATCCACACCTCGTCGGGACATAACGACCTGGTGATACTCTATATTACCCGGAAGCATTGGTCTAGGTAGTTTGTCTATATTGACCACATCTGTGGTTGACTTTAGCTGACTACTTCTGAGGCAATCAAAATTTGGCGCCGCTGCCGGGGAGGTGTGCGCGTTTCTATAGCGTGTTTGAGATTAGTGTTATTTCACCATCATCACTGTACAAATACCACCACTTTTGTAAATTTTAAATCAAAAACATAAAAAAGTCATTAACACTTTTCCAAAAGTGTTAAAACACCAAAACAGATCGTAACGTTTTCTGAATCGGGTTTCTTTTAAGGTGATTCTTAAAGAAATACGATTTTGGATAACGAGACGATACCAAAAAAATAATTCCAAAAGTTTTTTTTCACATATACACAAAAGCCCAAAAACATCCGTCTTTTCTTGTGAATAATAATAAATACATAAAAACAAACCGTCGCAAACCAAGACAGAACACCTACCAACTGGGGGTGTGGACATAATAAGTTCCCAAACCAAAGATTTAAAACTTGCCTTTGTATCCCTGTGAGTGGTGTACCTTTCTAAAAGAAGCCACTTGCTTGTGATTATTGGTTTAAGTTCACTGTTGATTTGCCTCGATCTTGTTTTATTGAAATTTTGTGTTAGTGCATGCGCACTCGTTCACAATTGAAACGAAATCGTCAACTAAGAAACATAACTGAGTTACGTCCTATTGTTGAGGATCCAGTTCCGAAAATGGACGGAAACGACAACCAAGAACCACCCAAGGATGATGCAGCTCCTGATCTCTAAACGATGGAGGAGTTGTGTCAACCCACGATGCAAGGAAGGGGAGGACCCATTGCTCCCCTTGACATTGCGACCACTGATTTTGGACTTAAGCATCATATGATACAACAAGTCCAGAATTCATGCCAATTCCATGGTTTACCTGGTGACGATGCAAACAAGCATCTTGATAAATATCTTACCGTCACCCAAAGCATGAAGCAAAACGGTGTCACCGATGATGCCCTTCGTCTATACCTCTTCCCCTATTCTCTGACTCATCATGCCACTGCATGGTTTGATCGACTTCCCAAAAATTCGATTCACACTTTCGATGAGATGGTCACTAAATTTTTAGCCAAATACTTTCCACCATCCATGGTTACCAAGTTGCGTAATGACATTAGCAACTTTCGTCAGCTTCCCAACGAATCTTTATTTGAAGCTTGGGAACGCTATAAGCTTGCGATTGATCGGTGTCCTAACCACAATATGTTGCAAGTCACCATTATTGATACCTTCTATAATGGTTTGACCTTGATACACCGAGATATCCTTAATGCTGCTGCTGGAGGGACCTTTATGAAAAGGCGTCCCGAAGAGTGCTACAACCTCATTGAGAACATGACTGCTCACCATAACTTTTGGGATTCCTCAGCCGAGAGGGATGCGTCATGTAGTTCTATCACTCCAGCATCCTCATCCTCTGAGATAGCGGTTCTCGCTAAAAGGATGGATGATATCTCTACAGCTGTGTTGAGAATGAACCATGATTGATGCTAAACCACCTAACTTATATTAACCAAGGAATGGTCAACAAAGTCAAATAGCCTAGATCAATGCTCCGCGGAATATGTAGTGGCTTCCCCGGGTCGTTATGTCCCGACGAGGTGTGGATGGTTATCAAACGGTTCTGTGATCGGGTGAATTTGGATGAGAAGGGTTTTGAGATTGGTTACACTAAGGATTTATACAATGAAATAGCTTAAACAAGCTATATGAATAAGACGGGAAAGTTTGAAAACCCAGAAACGATTTAAAACTTAAAAACGCGTACGTTACGTTTAAATAAAACGTAAACGTATAAAATAAAACGTGAAAACTGAATTCTGAAAACCCCCAGGGGGTGAAAATGACTTTTTTACAAACTAAAAGGTAAAAGAAAATTTTTAGAAGAAGAAAATAATTTTTTACACTAATTAATTATTTATTATTAATTAAATACTAATTATTAATATTTAAAACACTTAAATACAATATAATATTAATTTAACTAAAAAGGTGAAAATAAAATTTCTAAAATTATAAAATAACTAAAAATAAGTTTTAAAAATCAAAATAAGTATTTTTGTCTTTTTGTGGTTTTTCTATTAATTAATTACTAATTATCTAATTAAACTATTTTAAATTAAGAAAAATACTAAATGAACAGTAAAAATTCTAATAAAATTTTTAAAATTATTTTACATTATATAAAAACTAGAAAAAATATAAAAACTAGGTTTTACTTAATAAAAACTAATTATGCTATTTTAAACTAATTATTAATTAATAATTAATAAAACTAAGATTAATTCTAGTAAATACTAAATAATAAGATAAAAATCTAAAAAATTTATTATAAATACTTTAGTATATGAAGAATTTAATAAAAATATAAAATAGCTAGGTACTTAATAAAAATCTAAAAATGAAAAATAAAATTTAAATTACATTAAATAGAAACTATCACTTAAAAATTAAATTGGATTTTTGGAATTTTTCTTTTACAAACCTATTTTACATCTAAAAACAACAAACTTTTGTAAAAACAAACTTAATGGAACTCAAAAATAAGCACTTGAAGTGCTTATTGGGTCAACAGTTAACTTTTGTTGACCAGGATGGGAATAAAGCTCAAATCAGCTTAGGTGGGACCCACAATGGGTAAAACTGATCCAAATTAGTTTTTAGAACATGTATAAGCTGGAAAAGAGCAATAGTGGCCACAGAATAAGCCAATGGGCACAAATAAGCACTTAGGAATTTGTTTTGAAACTGAAAATGGGGACAAAAAAGATGGGCTAAATTAGGTGGGGTCCACAGGTATCTAGGTCAAACCCAAGGTCAATCTCACTTCCCTGGTAGGAGGGGGTTTAGGGGAACCAAAAACAAGTGCTGAGGATCACTATGGTGGTCAGAAAACCACCACCAAGTGGTGGTGGTGGGTTGAGACCTACTGATGCAGGGGATAGGCTATGCCTGCAGCCCACTTTGATCCAAGGTGGGACCCAGTAAAAATATCACAAAAATAAAGAAAGGGGGGAAACAAGAGTTGAGCTGGGGTGCTATCACATATCAAAAGATCAGGGCATGAGACCTCTCACATAAATCACAACAAATCTTACCATTTTGAGTTTTCTGCACAATTGGATGTTTTGACTTTTTAAGAAATTGGCACAGCTTGACTTGTATGAAATTCTAATGATCACTACACTCTAATTATGATATACTAAGACCTATTGAGACTAAATTAAGCTGTATTAAGCACTAATGAACCAAATTGATGACTATGCAAATCCACAATCCACACAGTTAAGCTGAAATGGCAATAAAGAATCAATTTGACTTTTTACCAAAGAAGTACTGGTTTATATCATTCCATAAACCTAATAGAACCTAATCAGATGTCTTACAACCATAATGAATCACAGAAGCTCAGCTGAGCTTAGGCAAAAACATAGATCCAAACACCCTTTATAAAACTGAAAGTGGGATTTTGTGAAGCAGTTTGATATTTTAAACCATAAATTTCAGTATTTAACTTCCACTAACATAAATAAAACACAAATAAGCTTGAATCAACAACAATGAGCAGATATAACTAACAATTATAAAATATGAAAATGGGTACTTTGAACTGAGTTAGTAACTTACACTGAGATAGTTGCTCAAAACCAAAAACAGATACTCAATTCCAAACCTAATGTCTCCCTGAGACTCTAAACTACTTCCATACTTCTCTGCTCCTTTCCTTCTTCTTTTTCTTGTTTTTCACTAATTTATTTATTTATTAACTATTTTTTTCTTTTCTTTTTGGATATTGACTAAAAATGCTTAAAATACTTGAGAAAGCTCATAGATAAGCTCAAGTGAGCTTAAAATAACCAGGAACAACAACTTAAAGTACCTCAGCAACAATATGGAATTTTTACTTAAAACACAAAACTAAAATTTTAAAACTGAGATATTGAAATTAAAGGGTACATGAGTTTTTAATTCACTAAAAATACTCAATACAAGGATTTCTAAGCAAAGATAACAACAGAACTTGAAATATAAGCTAAAATGATGAAGCTACAGTACTCTATTTCTAACCTATACTACTACTACTCTAATAATCTTTCTTCCTTGCTTTTTCTTCACTTTTATAGGTCCCAGAAGTATCTCTTGACTTTCCCACTATCATCTGAGCCGTAGGATAAGCTAGGTTGATCACAGCCGTTTGCTTATTTTTTTGGCGGGAAAGGGAGGTTTGACAGTTGGGATTGCTTGTGGAGATTTCAAAGTAATTATTGGTTTTGGATTATTGTGGTTTGGAAGGGGGGACATGGAGTGGTGAAGGTGATGTGGAGGTGAGGGGTTGGCAGGGTGTTTGCAGGTAATTAGGGGTGGTATTTGTGGGAGGTTAGGGATGGTCAAATTTGGTTTGACCGGTTTTTAAATAAAACGGGGTTAAGGTTTTGGGCTTGGTGGGCTGTGGGGGTAATTGGATCAGGCCATAGGGATAGTGGACTTGGATTGGTTTTGGTTTATGGATTTGGAAATAATAAAATCAAGGGTCCGTTTGGTATATTAACAAAGCACAAGGACCAATTATGAAATTCTGAAAATATATAGGGACCTGCTGTGTAATTTCCAAAATTTACCATAGCGATCATTTACATCACATGTGAATAATATAAGGACCAAAGTTACAATTTTCCAAAATTTGAAATCCCGAGGACCAATATTTTAAATTTCCAAACCTCGGGGACTAAACATGTAATTTCCTCAAAATTCTCACCCAAGGATCATTTTTGATAATTTATGATTTTTAAGGACCAAAAATGATTTATCTTTCAAAATTATCTCACCAGGGACCTTTTCTGCCAATATTTGAAACTCCAGGGACCAAAAGTGTAAATTCCCAAAACTTTCCAATTTTTCACCAAAGGACAAAATATGACAACTTATGATTTCAAAAGGACCTTTGGTGATAATTTTCTATATTTTGAATATCCAGGGACTAGTTTTGTCATTTTATGAAAGTTGGGGGACTGAAACTGCCAATTTTGCAAACTTTGTACGTTTTTCGTCTGTTTTTGCTCACTTTGCATCTAAAACATATAAAACACAATTTTGAAGTATTCTTAGTATTTTGATGCATTACTGAGTGTTTTTGTATGTTTTGCAGTTCAGATTAGACCAAAAATGATGAGTGTTTGAGCACTCATCAATCCCCCACACTAAACTGTTGCTAGTTCCTAGCAATACTATTTTGAAAACTTGATGGATTTGAGAAACTCTTTACCAAAAGCCATCACTTCTGGAGTAGCCAGGTGTAAGAACTGTGGCACACCTGATAACCGTGTGATTTTGAGCAAACCACCAGCTGTCAACGGATTTGAGTAGTCTTTACCAAAAGCCGTTTGCTTCTGGACTAGCCAGCTCTTGATGGAATAGTCAACATCTTGGTGAGCTGATTACCAATTATGGATTTTCCACGACCTTTACCACAAGCCATAATCTTGCGGGCTAGCCAACTCATTTGTTTTTGGGGAGTTGAGGAACCATACAATTTTGGGCAAATTGCAAGCCATAAACGGATTTGTGATGTCTTTACCAAGAGCCGTTTGTTCCTGGACTAGCCAATCCCTTTTGTCGGTTAGACAAGGCGGACTGATTACCACAAAAATTTTGAAGCACCAGTGAAATTTTTTTTAAAATTTTTTGAAATTTTGGCAAAAACGGGGGTATTATATAGTAAAATGTGATAAAATTCGCTAGAATAGCGAAATACCCCCCCACACTTAGCATGAATATTGTCCTCAATATTCAAAATCCCGGCTATTATGCCCACATTTTGAACGTAAAAGGGCAACATTACAAGCTAAGCGTGGAAAACGCCATTTTGTATTTTCACTTCTGTAACCATAGCATGGGGGACTCCCCCACACTTAGGGTGAAAACCCTATATGAATGCTACTATTTTTGTTTACCGAGTCGCTAGCTTGACTCGACCCCGAATTCATTTGTCCTTGGGGAAGCATGATGTGGAAGAAACAATCTCAATCGGACTTTCATTCAAGATGTTTGGACAAACATTTGAAGCACGTGAAAGTTCCACACCGATGAGATACGTATCTGGCTCAAGATAATGATACATGAAAATGCCGGGATCAAAGATAGTGTCTTCATTCCCGAAGGAGTGAAGAAGAGAAGAAGTCACCTTATAGGTGAAGAGGAAGAAAACCATGATGAAAATCATGAGTTGATCTTCTTCCTCAAGAGGAGGCTCAATAGCCTGAGTTTGGATTTCAAAGGGTAAGCTCGTAAACATCCCGGGAGGGTGGGTGGGATTTTGCAAATTCTCATGATTGAGAGCATCTCCCCCCGGGTTATCAAACTCCGGAGGAGTCGTGATATGATGAGTGAGTACACCGGAGAACTCCTCATGAAGAGAATTATTCACAAGATGTGAATCTGTGAATACATGTTCCGGAATAGACTCATCACAATCCTCATTCCGAATACCAAAGAGTGGATTATCAGAAATCAAAGTGAATTCAGATTCGAATTCAAATAGAGGATTGGTGAGAGTAATATTGAATGTTTCGGGAACCAAGAGATTAACATTCTCTATTGGATTGTCGGGATAAGAAGTGAGTGACGGATCATGATATAGGAGACTTTCAATTTCTCCCAGATCGGCTTGGAAATCGAGGAGACCATCATCACTTTCCAATGAAAGTGGATTGATGTGAGTAAGTTCATCGGCGAACTCCTCAAGAAGATGATCAGCATCAGTTTGTGGAACTGATGCCTCAACATACTTGATGTCTCCATAAGATATACAATCATCGCTAAAATCTGAGAAAGTCTCAAATTGATCTTTAGGACACTCAATAGGGGAAAGAATATCACACATATCATCCAAAGTTCCCTGTGACTCTCTCAGGATTGGGACAAGGATCTCAACACTAGACTTTATTAATTCGTCCGATTCCTTATTAGGAACAGTGCTAAGATGCTCATCCCCCATGTTAAGAGAGTGAGTGTGAACTTCGGGTGTGATAGCAGTAGTTTGAGATGGAATCTCAACTGTTGGGGTATCAACTGATGAACTTGAAGTTTTATAAAATTCAAGGATGTCAAGTGTATCCTCATCATCACTGTCATCAGGAATAAAACGGAACTGAGAGCTAGATTTGGCTGCTTTTTCTCTTGCAATGGATTCCCGAACAGATTTTTCATAGGCATCTTGGGAATTTATTCTAGCAGCCTGCTCTTCAGCAAGCAATTCTTCCATGGATTTTTGATGAGTGTGTCTTTGGGCAAAGTCTTGAACTAAACCCTTAAGCTCATCAACGATTTTCATCATATTTTGCATTTCTGGAAGAAGTGCTTGATTCATATCGTACTGTGGAGGTTGGTCGTAATAAGGTGTGTCAAAATTGTCACAAGGATATGGATTCCCCGTTTGACAATCTGAGCTGAAGTGTGGACCTCCACAGTAATCACAACAGTAAAACTGATGTGGCTGTGAGTCGCATATGCTAAAGTCTAAATTGTTATCAGGAAACTGCTCATAGACAAGCGTGTTTCCCGATTGACAATCAGAACTGTAGTGTGAACCCCCACAGTACTCACAACAGTAAAACTGCTGAGACTGATGGTGTGGTAACTGATGGAATGAATCAGTCGTGTCGTGGTAAGAATAAGGGTTTTGGTTATAGACAGACCCATTTCCCGACTCTACCATGCCACAGCTGGGGTAATTGCCACCATTATAAGGATTACCACACCATTGGCAAACCAGAAAGTGTGGATGAGACATAGAAAGAATCAAAAGTGTATAGAGGGGTAGGGATGAAGAATCATAGATGTGAGAGGGTAAAGGAGAATGTTTTTGGATTTTTGGAAAAACATTTTATACAAATGATAAAGAAAATCTTTTTGTGTTTTTTGTGTTCGTTGAAAACTGATTTTAAAAAGTTTTCGGGAACGGTTTTGTCTTGATAATAAGAAAATATGAACAAAGGATGGTAAATATACAATGAGTGTATATCCAGATTCACTAATCTGTAAAACCGTTTAGAATACGCGCACAACCTCCCCGGTAGCGGCGCCAAAAATTGATTGATGCTAAACCACCTAACTTATATTAACCAAGGAATGGTCAACAAAGTCAAATAGCCTAGATCAATGCTCCGCGGAATATGTAGTGGCTTCCCCGGGTCGTTATGTACCGACGAGGTGTGGATGGTTATCAAACGGTTCTGTGATCGAGTGAATTTGGATAGGAAGGGTTTTGAGATTGGTTACACTAAGGATTTATACAATGAAATAGCTTAAACAAGCTATATGAATAAGACGGGAAAGTTTGAAAACCCAGAAACGATTTAAAACTTAAAAACGCGTACGTTACGTTTAAATAAAACGTAAACGTACAAAATAAAACGTGAAAACTGAATTCTGAAAACCCCCAGGGGGTGTAAATGACTTTTTTACAAACTAAAAGGTAAAAGAAAATTTTTAGAAAAAGAAAATAATTTTTTACACTAATTAATTATTTATTATTAATTAAATACTAATTATTAATATTTAAAACACTTAAATACAATATAATATTAATTTAACACTAAAAAGGTGAAAATAAAATTTCTAAAATTATAAAATAACTAAAAATAAGTTTTAAAAATAAAAATAAGTATTTTTGTCTTTTTGTGGTTTTTCTATTAATTAATTACTAATTATCTAATTAAACTATTTTAAATTAAGAAAAATACTAAATGAACAGTAAAAATTCTAATAAAATTTCTAAAATTATTTTACATTATATAAAAACTAGAAAAAATATAAAAACTAGGTTTTACTTAATAAAAACTAATTATGCTATTTTAAACTAATTATTAATTAATAATTAATAAAACTAAGATTAATTCTAGTAAATACTAAATAATAAGATAAAAATCTGAAAAAATTATTATAAATACTTTAGTATATGAAGAATTTAATAAAAATATAAAATAGCTAGGTACTTAATAAAAATCTAAAAATGAAAAATAAAATTTAAATTACATTAAATAGAAACTATCACTTAAAAATTAAATTGGATTTTTGGAATTTTTCTTTTACAAACCTATTTTACATCTAAAAACAGCAAACTTTTGTAAAAACAAACTTAATGGAACTCAAAAATAAGCACTTGAAGTGCTTATTGGGTCAACAGTTGACTTTTGTTGACCAGGATGGGAATAAAGCTCAAATCAGCTTAGGTGGGACCCACAGTGGGTAAAACTGATCCAAATTAGTTTTTAGAACATGTATAAGCTGGAAAAGAGCAATAGTGGCCACAGAATAAGCCAATGGGCACAAATAAGCACTTAGGAATTTGTTTTGAAACTGAAAATGGGGACAAAAAAGATGGGCTAAATTAGGTGGGGTCCACAGGTATCTAGGTCAAACCCAAGGTCAATCTCACTTCCCTAGTAGGAGGGGGGTTTAGGGGAACCAAAAACAAGGGCTGAGGATCACTATGGTGGTCAGAAAACCACCACCAAGTGGTGGTGGTGGGTTGAGACCTGCTGATGCAGGGGATAGGCTATGCCTGCAGCCCACTTTGATCCAAGGTGGGACCCAGTAAAAAAATCACAAAACTAAAGAAAGGGGGGGGGGGAAACAAGAGTTGAGCTGGGGTGCTATCACATATCAAAAGATCAGGGCATGAGACCTCTCACATAAATCACAACAAATCTTACCATTTTGAGTTTTCTGCACAATTGGATGTTTTAACTTTTTAAGAAATTGGCACAGGTTGACTTGTATGAAATTCTAATGATCACTACACACTAATTATGATATACTAAGACCTATTGAGACTAAATTAAGCTGTATTAAGCACTAATGAACCAAATTGATGACTATGCAAATCCACAATCCACACAGTTAAGCTGAAATGGCAATAAAGAATCAATTTGACTTTTTACCAAAGAAGTACTGGTTTATATCATTCCATAAACCTAATAGAACCTAATCAGATGTCTTACAACCATAATGAATCACAGAAGTTCAGCTGAGCTTAGGCAAAAGCATAGATCCAAACACCCTTTATAAAACTGAAAGTGGGATTTTGTGAAGCAGTTTGATATTTTAAACCATAAATTTCAGTATTTAACTTCCACTAACATAAATAAAACACAAATAAGCTTGAATCAACAACAATGAGCAGATATAACTAACAATTATAAAATATGAAAATGGGTACTTTGAACTGAGTTAGTAACTTACACTGAGATAGTTGCTTAAAACCAAAAACAGATACTCAATTCCAAACCTAATGTCTCCCTGAGACTCTAAACCACTTCCATACTTCTCTGCTCCTTTCCTTCTTCTTTTTCTTGTTTTTCACTAATTTATTTATTTATTAACTATTTTTTTCTTTTCTTTTTGGATATTGACTAAAAATGCTTAAAATACTTGAGAAAGCTCATAGATAAGCTCAAGTGAGCTTAAAATAACCAGGAACAACAACTTAAAGCACCTCAGCAACAATATGGAATTTTTACTTAAAACACAAAATTAAAATTTTAAAACTGAGATATTGAAATTAAAGGGTACATGAGTTTTTAATTCACTAAAAATACTCAATACAAGGATTTCTAAGCAAAGATTACAACAGAACTTGAAATATAAGCTAAAATGATGAAGCTACAGTACTCTATTTCTAACCTATACTACTACTACTCTAATAATCTTTCTTCCTTGCTTTTTCTTCACTTTTACAGGTCCCAGAAGTATCTCTTGACTTTCCCACTATCATCTGAGCCGTAGGATAAGCTAGGTTGATCACAGCCGTTTGATTATTTTTTTGGCGGGAAAGGGAGTTTTGACAGCTGGGATTGCTTGTGGAGATTTCAAAGTAATTATTGGTTTTGGAGTATTGTGGTTTGGAAGGGGGGACATGGAGTGGTGAAGGTGATGTGTAGGTAAGGGGTTGGAAGGGTGTTTGCAGGTAATTAGGGGTGGTATTTGTGGGAGGTTAGGGATGGTCAAATTTGGTTTGACCGGTTTTTAAATAAAACGGGGTTAAGGTTTTGGGCTTGGTGGGCTGTGGGGGTAATTGGATCAGGCCATAGGGATAGTGGACTTGGATTAGTTTTGGTTTATGGATTTGGAAATAATAAAATCAAGGGTCCGTTTGGTATATTAACAAAGCACAAGGACCAATTATGAAATTCTGAAAATATATAGGGACCTGCTGTGTAATTTCCAAAATTTACCATAGGGATCATTTACGTCACATGTGAATAATATAAGGACCAAAGTTACAATTTTCCAAAATTTGAAATCCCGAGGACCAAAATTGTAAATTTCCAAACCTCGGGGACTAAACATGTAATTTCCTCAAAATTCTCACCCAAGGATCATTTTTGATAATTTATGATTTTTAAGGACCAAAACTGATTTATCTTTCAAAATTATCCCACCAGGGACCTTTTCTGCCAATATTTGAAACTCTAGGGACCAAAAGTGTAAATTTCCAAAACTTTCCAATTTTTCACCAAAGGACAAAATATGACAACTTACGATTTCAAAAGGACCTTTGGTGATAATTTTCTATATTTTGAATATCCAGGGACTAGTTTTGTCATTTTATGAAAGTTGGGGGACTGAAACTGCCAATTTTGCAAACTTTGTACGTTTTTCGTCTGTTTTTGCTCATTTTGCATCTAAAACATATAAAACACAATTTTGAAATATTCTCAGTATTTTGATGCATTACTGAGTGTTTTTGTATGTTTTGCAGTTCAGATTAGACCAAAAATGATGAGTGTTTGAGCACTCATCAAACCAAACTATGCAAAATCAACAAGCCAAAGTTGTAAATCAAAGTTTTGAAACTTGTGGAGGTCCACATCCCTACTTCAAGTGTCCAGCCATCGGTGGCTGCACTTAAGAGAACGTATACGCTGCTCAGGGTTCCTATAATTCGGGAGGTAATGGCTTCCAACCGCAAGGGGACCGCAATCTTCTAAGCTATCGTTCTAACAATTTCCTTGGACCACCCGGTTTCAATCAAAACAATAATGTCCAAAACAACCGTAACCAGAACCAAAATTAGAATCGAACAAACCAAGGTTACCAAAATCCGGGAAATGTCAGTCAAAACTAAAACCAAGGTTTCCATCATAATCAAAACCAAGGATTCCAAAATCAAGGAAACTATAATCGAAACCAAGGTCAAAACAACTTTCAGGAAAACAACTCTCATGGATATGGCAACCAATATCAGGGAAATTTTCAAAACCACGGTTCCCATCAAAATAACCGGGTCCAGAATTTTCCCAATCAAAATCAAGGCATCACTCCAACTACTCAGCATTTCCCTAATCCAGCTCCTCCTAACCAAACTCGAGCAATTTTTCCAACTGGCCCATCAAATAATGAGTTGTTGAAACAATTCATGAAATCTCAGGAGGAGATGAACAAAGTGATAATGACTCAGATCACATACATTAAGAAGTCTTTAAATGATCAACCCTCGGGCTCAGGAAAACTTCCGAGCAACACGATCGCTAACCCGAGGGGCGATGCTAAGGCGATCACAACAAGAAGTGGTGCTTCATATGATGAACCCGCGATTCCTACTACCTCTTTTTCCTCTCCTCCAAACGTAGTGGAACGTGAACCTGAGGTGACAAAGGACAAGGTGCAAACTTGATGAGGCGAAAAATGAACCACCTTAGGGGGTCATTTAAGCCCGGAATTGAATTTATTTGATCAAATATTGCCCTAAATCGTTCCTTTTGTGATTTTAGGTACTTTGGGAGTGAAATCTGGAAAGGAAGCAATTCGGACGTTTTTGGAGCATAAAAGTGAAGAAAACACCAAAGACTTAATTTTCCAAGCTGGGAACAGTAGGTGACGGCGTCAAGAGCAACATCCTGACGGCATCAAGAGTAATTTTCATGACGGCCCAGTACAGAAATGAAGGCGTCACAAGGAAGAGCGTCAAGAGTTAAAGACGTGATGGCCTGGAAAAAGCTAATACATGACGGCGTCAGATTTAGATCAAGGAAGTCCGAGAATTCTTTTGGCGGCGAGATGACGGCGTCACCGATTTGGTCTTGACGCCGTCAGCCTCAGTTTTCTGTATATAGATTTCTAATTTTCATTCATTAGTAGGAACAAGTTTGGAGAAACCCTAAGGCCGAACCATATACGATTTTTACAGGTTTTTCAAGGGTTTTCTGCCCTTGAACCTTACATGTGTAATTGAGATAAGTGTTCTTCTAATTCAATCAATATGTCTATGTGTTGGTTGTCTATATCTTGTGCTTGTCTTAATTCCACCATGCTAGGCTAGATTTATCTTGTGTTTGCTTAGATCTAATGAAACCTAGATGTTGATTATGTGTTTATGGTTGTATTGGATGAATGATTTCGATGTTAGGCTTAAGAAAACTGGCAGATCTCCAATTGGTAACATGCTTGAACGTCTTAGGAAACATGAACCGATGTGCACTAGGTTTTATTGGTTGTATTTAATGCATGAGTAAATTCTAATGATCCCATGTTAGGAGCTTCTTAGCCGGCTCGACATAGGAGTGAAGTAGGCACTCATAGGATTGGGCGCCACCCCATGAATGGTATTAAGGAATACAATCCATCATCCACGCAACTATAACAAGTAATTACCGTGTAAAAGATATCTAGGGAGTAGTGAAATCTAAGTAAACACAATTCTCGACTTATTGCTCACAACCTTAGTTAATTTAGTTTTATTTTCATTTCTAGTATTTTATTTTGATTGCATCTTTAGTATTGGATTAGTTGACTAGCAACTAATTCCGCCCAAATCCTTCAAACCCGAGATTTTTACTTGCTTTCTAAAAAATATAAAAATACAAAAATAATCATCCCTCATCTCTAGAACTAGTATTTAGGTTTTCTAATCCTAGCGACACTATTCCTAGCTGAACGATCAATCCCCCGGTACTTGTCACTATACTATACTACAACGATCAGGTACACTGCCTGGTGGGGGTTGTAAGCTTCTCAAGATCCCTTTAGAGGTAAAGCCTGGTGCAATCCCTACGCATATCAAGTTTTTGGCGCCGCATCCCGGGGAATAATTATTGTCTAGGTTAGAATCTCTTTTTATTAGGTCTACTTGCTAGATTCCTTTCTAGTAAGATTTTATTTTTATTTTTAGGTTTTCTTTAGTCTATCTTATTTCTTTGTGTTTTTGTTCGTAACTCTTCACCTCCTGCCATCATGGCAACCGACGAATCCTCTAACCTTAGGATTACTAGGAGTCGTAGTTCCACTAGAAACCTTGTCTTGCCTTATGCAGAACCCGAAAGAGAAATGCGTAGATTAAGACAATCTCACTCAACTCCTGAACCATCTAGCATTGCCATCGATTTTGATGCACCCCTTTCTGAAGAAAATTCAGAAAATTGCGTTACAACCCCTAGCTCCCAACCCAACAATGAGATGAGTGCCCCCGCAACTCCTATTCCTAAGCGCCTTAAGGACTACTCCTCCCCAACCCCTCGTGGCTTCTCAAATGCCATTGTCTACCCAAACGAACACACCAATGAGGTCTTGCATGCGAACGATGTTTGGCTTGTCCAAAGTATGTGTAAGTTTTGTGGATTAGATGAGGAAGATCCAATTCAACACATTAAAGACTTCTTGAAAATAGTAGACACCCTCCATACGGATGGGGCTACTAGAGACACGTCCCGATTGCGATTCTTTCCTTTCACCCTATATGAAAAAGCCCAAGAGTGGTATGATAAACTTCCTTCTGAATCTATTTTCACATAGGAGCAACTCATATCCAAGTTCTATGAGAAGTTCTTTCCACCTGGAAAAACCTCAGCGTTTAGAGATAGGATCCTCCATTTCCGAAAAGGGAAGGACGAACCCTTCCATAAATCGTGGATTAGATTCAAATATTTAATAAGACAAGTTCCCCATCATGGTATCGAGCTTTGGCTCTTGATCCAAATCTTCTACGACAATGTCTCCTCTAATGATCGAAACGGAATCAACCAATCTAGAAAAGGGAGATTGGCCAATCTTAGTGCCGAAGAAGGATGGGATAGGATTGAAGAATATGCTCAAGACCAGGATGACACTTGGGATAAACGTGAGTCGACTGTCAGCATTTCTGAAATCACTTCAGATCGGTTGAGAAAAATTCACAAAAGAGTGGAGTACCTAGCTGGGTCGCAGTTACCTAAACAACTTTCGAATCCTTACTTAATCTGCGATTACTGTGGGGGCTCGCATGAGGTAGAAGAATGCGGAGGAGCAGCCACGACTGAACATGCATGCTTGTCAGGAGGTGACATCTATGCTGATCCCTCCCTTTTGCCTTTTTACCAAAATGACGATTACACCCTCTGGGGAAATCTGGTAAAAAGAAAAGAAGGAGAGGAAGGCCCTGAATTCGAAATCAGGAGCACTTTTGAAGATGACCTTGGTCACTTCACTCAAGAAAAAGGCCTGCAATTGAAAGGTCTTAATGAACTTGTTGACGAGCAGCAGGATGACATCGGAGAATTTTTCAACAAGCTTAACTCAGCCCTAGATAACCTTGAAATGCCATCAGTAAGCAAAAAAGACCCCATGCTGGCGATAACCACTCGAGCCGGAACAACAACCAAGGACCCCCCTCACCCAAGCTCGTCCCCCATCACTCCCGATCCAAACAAGCCTCGCGAGGAGGAAGAGGATGTAGGCAGCGAGGCTCCCGACCAACCTCCCTTGACGACCCCTTCCCCATCAACCCCACCTAACCAACCTGTGAGAATCCCATTCCCATCCCGATTAAAAAACCAGAAAACTGAGAATGATAATAAAAGATTCTTGTCATACCTAAAAGACTCAGTAGTTACCATACCCCTCCTTGATGCTTGCTATCACATGCCGAAGTATAGCGCATACTTTAAAAAACTACTCGCTAACCTAAAGAAACTCGAGGGTCTTGTGACCCTGGGGGAAGAATGCTCAGTGGTGACCCATCGAGGGCTACCAAAAAAGGTAGACGATCCAGGCAGCTTCACCCTGCCTTGCTCTATAGGATCTGTATCAATCAAGAATGCTCTTGCCGATTTGGGGGCGAGTATCAATCTCATGCCTCACTCTATGTTCCTTAAATTAGGATACTCTGGATTAAAGCCTACACGTATGAACATCCAACTAGCCGATAGATCAGTCAAGTACCCCGTAGGGATATGTGAGAATGTGCTAGTCAAAGTTGGGAAATTCAAATTCTCGGTCGACTTCGTAATCCTGGATATGGAGGAGGATGACTTGGTACCCATCATCTTAGGGAGACCATTTCTTGCTACCGCCTGTGCAATCATTGATGTTTATGACGGCAAATTAACCTTGTGAGTGGGAACCAATAGCACAACCTTCGAAATTAAGGACTCCATGGATCTCTCTCTCGAAGCAGCTAACCTGATCTATTTCACTGGGGAGGTCGATGAACTCACAGATGTCATTGATAGTTGTGTCGATGAACAAATCGAGGAAGGCTGGCTACGGGACGAGAGTTTTCTGCCTTTGCTAGAGGTGGAAAGGATGGAGGATGTTGGTGCAGTCTCCTTCTACCCTAGACAAGAGGCAACGGAGCATCTCGAGCTCCGAAAGCCCGAAAACAAGCTTAAGCCTTCTATTATCGAACCTCCTAAGTTAGAACTTAAGGAGCTTCCTAACCATTTAGAGTACGCCTTCCTTCAGGGAGAGGACCAACTGCCAGTAATCGTAAACTCTTCCCTGGAACATGAACAAAAAGATAAACTCTTAGAGGTCCTAAAGAAATATAAGGGGGTGCTCGCATGGAGTGTAGCCGACATTAAGGGATTGACTCAACTTTTTGCACACATAAGATTCTCATGGAAGAAGATTATAAACCTACCGTGCAACCCCAGAGGTGGGTGAACCCCAACATTAAAGAAGTAGTAAAGAAAGAAGTCATCAAACTTCTGGATGCAGGATTGATCTACCCAATCTCGGATAGCCCATGGGTCAGTCCTGTACAGGTTGTACCTAAGAAGGGTGGAATGACTGTAGTTAAGAATGACAAGGGTGAGATGGTGCCCCAGAGAACGGTCACTGAATGGCGGGTATGCATTGACTATCGAAAGCTCAATGATGCCATGAGGAAAGATCACTTTCCCTTACCATTCATTGACTAAATGTTAGAGAGATTGTATGGACACGAGTACTATTGCTTCTTGGATGGATTCTCAGGGTATTTTCAAATTCCCATAGCACCTGAGGACCAAGAAAAGACCACGTTTACTTGCCCTTATGGAACATTTGCCTACAAAAGGATGCCTTTTGGGCTATGCAATGCCCACGCCACTTTCCAACGATGCATGACCGCAATCTTCCACGAACTCATGGAAGACAGCATGGAAGTGTTCATGGACGACTTTTCGGTCTTCGGGAAATCCTTCGACCGCTGTCTTGCTAATCTAGAAAAGATGCTTAAACGTTGTGAGGAAACCAACTTGGTGTTAAACTGGGAAAAGTGTCATTTCATGGTAAAAGAAGGGATTGTGTTAGGGCATAAGATCTTAGGGAACGGAATAGAGGTGGACAAAGCTAAAGTTGAAGCTATATCTAAGCTACCATACCCCACGACTGTTAAAGCAATACGCAGCTTCTTGGGGCACGCCGGGTTTTATCGAAGATTCATCAAAGACTTCTCCAAAATAGCTCGGCCAATGACTCAATTGCTTGTGAAGGATGCTTCGTTTGATTTTTCCCAAGAATGCAAGGATGCATTCGATCTCTTAAAAAAGGAGCTCACACAAGCTCCAATCATGATTACACCCAACTGGGAGTTACCGTTTGAAATCATGTGTGACGCTAGCGATTTTGCTGTCGGGGCTGTATTGGGCCAACGGCGTGACAAGCTTTTCCAACCTATTTACTACGCTAGCAAAACCATGAATCCCGCTCAAGAGAATTACTCCACCACCGAAAAGGAATTATTAGCCGTAGTGTTCGCATTCGACAAATTTCGGCAATATCTTGTCCTTTCAAAGACAGTCGTTTTCACTGATCACTCGGCTCTTCGATATCTTTTTACGAAGCAGGATGCTAAGCCACGACTAATTCGGTGGATCTAGTTGCTACAAGAATTCGATGTTGAGATTCGTGATAAGAGGGGGGCAGAAAATCTGGCCGCAGATCATCTATCTCGTCTTGAAAACCCCTTGGATGAGCACGATAGAAGTGAGATTAGGGATTCATTTCCTGACGAACAACTCATGTTAATGATTGATTCGGAGCCTTGGTACACCGATTTTGCCAATTATCTCGCAAGCAGACTCGTTCCTGAACACCTGACTAGATACGAAAGAAAAAGGTTCTTTTCTCAGTTAAAATACTACTTTTGGGATGAACCATTTTTATTCCGAAAGTGTCCTGACCAAATTATAAGACATTGTGTTTCGGAAAGTGAGGCAGTAAAGATTATGAGGGAATGTCACTCTGGTCCCTCTGGCGGGCATCATGGGATAAACACCACCGCCCAAAAGATTTTCGACGCGGGATTCTACTGGCCCACAATTTTCTGTGACGTCAAAGAAATGGTACAGGCATGCGATGCATGTCAACGGGCCGGAAACATATCACATAGGGATGAAGCGCCTCAGAATTTTATACAAGTATGTGAGGTCTTCGATGTTTGGGGAATTGACTTCATGGGACCCTTTCCATCTTCAGGGGGGAACAAATACATTTTAGTTGCCATCGATTATGTTTCAAAATGGGTTGAGGCACAAGCCCTTAGGACCAATGATGCCAGAGTAGTTATCCATTTCTTGAAAAAGCTTTTCGCTAGATTCGGGATTCCTAAAGCTCTCATCAGTGATAGGGGGACCTACTTTTGCAATGCACAAATGGAAAAGGTCATGAAGAGGTATGGAGTATCCCATCGGTTCTCCACCGCCTATCATCCACAAACCAATGGCCAAGTCGAAAACACCAATAGGGCTATTAAAAGAATACTTGAAAAGACGGTTAGTCAAAATAGAAATGACTGGTCATTTAAACTCGACAAAGCCTTGTGGGCATTCCGAACCGCCTACAAGACACCTATTGGAATGACCCCGTTTCGCATGGTGTATGGTAAGGCGTGTCACTTGCCAGTAGAATTAGAACACAAGGCTTATTGGGCGCTTAAGACATGTAACTTAGATTATACAGTTTCCGGAACTAATAGGTTCTTGCAATTACACGAGCTTGATGAGCTTAGGTTAGAAGCCTATGAATCTTCCGTTACATATAAAGAGAGAGCAAAAAGATGGCATGACCAGAGAATTAAGAAACCCAAAGAATTTTCAGAGGGAGACAAAGTCCTATTGTACAATTCTCGGTTGAGATTATTTCCAGGAAAACTAAAGTCTAGATGGTACGGGCCGTTTACGGTGAAAAATTCCTCTAAAACTGGAGCCGTTGTGTTATTAGACGATGAAGGTAGGGAATTTACTGTCAACATACAATGTGTAAAACATTATCAAGAAAATAACAATGAAATGATTAGTGAGGAGGATGTGACATTTGATGATGAGGTCACGTAGTAACCCATGACCTTGAGTCTAGCTACAAGACTCGTAAATAAAGAAAAGCGCTTCTTGGGAGGCAACCCATGCTTTGTGTGATCTTATTTGTTTGTTTGTTATTTGTTTTCGTATGCATGTTTTATTTTTATTGTTGGTAGATCATGTTTCTAAACTAAATAGTGGAAATACTTTACTTTGTTGTTTTGGCCTAGTCTTAACTCCACCTAAAAGTATTTTTGCAAAAGATAAGTGTAATGGGAAACCCCAAATATGTTTTTAAGAAACAAACCGATCATGATTCTCCACAATATTAAATGGACATGTATATTCGTACTTGTTAGAGTCAAATGCTTGTATCGAGTCATAATGAAGTTTTGCAGGATTTTCCAGGAAGTAGGACCAAGTTTTTCCAGAAATTTTCCGGAAACTTAACACAAGAATTTCTGCATGTCACTTCTGACGGCGTCACGGGTAAAAATCTGGAAATTTTACCAGTTTTGTTTTTCTAACGGAGTTTTAAAGTTTTTGTTGAATTACTAAGTTTTATAAACTCCAGGTAATCTGCAAACTTCATTCCACAAGCATTATATCTTATCTTGTTTTCTAGGATTTAGTAACTTATATAGATTGCCGCCGATTTTATGTGAGGTTGTTTTGTTTGTTTTCTCAGGATTTACAGGTTATGTATGACAAGAAGATGATTTATATTTTGGAAGGGAAGCTTTGTTTGTTCATTTTCTTGGAGGAAGATCTAACCTGGCCACCTTATTATCCATACTGAGCGAATCAGGGGAGTACTTGATTTCATTCTTTTTACTTTTTCACTTTTACATTCTTTACTTGAACATTGGGGACAATGTTCATCCTAAGTGTAAGGGGAGGGTAAAATGATGATACCTTACAGATACACTTTCGCTTGAGTTTGTTTGTTTGATGGTGGATGTGTAATAAAACTATGAGAAATACTTATTAGTGTAATTTTAGCGCCAAATTTAAAATTTTTTACAACATTTAGGAGTGAAACTTTAGCCATAGCAAGCGTCTCATGGATAGGAGATTGTATGACTAGCACATAACCGTACTTTCAGAAAAATTTTCCACCCAAATATGTGAGGTTCGCCTTTAGATTTGATAGGATAAGCATTTACTATTAGTGCTTATAAGTGTACCGGTAGCATTTAGATTCTATAACTTGCGTTAGTGATGCATCCCGAGACCGCTAGTGAGACTACATTCGTGTGGTAGGATTTACTACATGATAAGAGGCATTAGGATCACCCTTGTGTTAAACCCGTATCATAATTACTTGACCATTTAAGTCATAATTACTTGGCTAGTTAAGTCAACTAATTTTTCCCACACCTTAGCGTTGTACTCATTTTTAGTACACGAAACCCCTAGTACACCCCTCTGAGCCTATCTTTTCGTTTCTAACTTTAAGCATATTACTTAAAGGAAGAATTTGTTACACCCCACTTAAATGTACATCCAAATCGCCTTAGCCTTCCATGTATGAGCTCATTTTTAGTGCATTATTGTTATTTGTTAAACCCTAAGTTAACTTTCTAATTGATTACATGGTTGCTAACTCGAGTCATATCCTTGTACATATTGTTTTGGGACGATTGGGACTCATGGGTAAAGTACTTATTTTATGGAGTAATGGGGAAGAACATCATATATTACCCCCATATGTGCGTTAGTCTTAAAAGTACTCCAAGTGTTTTGATTTTCTTAATTCGAGTCATTAGATTAGTTTATTGTAAAGTATGTAAAAATTCAAGTGTAAGGGGAATTTCCATTCGCTATGATGTATTATTTTGGATGGTAGGGTAAGAGTGTATGCAAAAAAAAAAAAAAAAAAAAAAAAAAAAGAAAAAGAAAGAGAGAAAAAAAACATACGGACTACCATCCCATTTCATTCTATGTTTATTTTATGTTTTTGTTATTTTTCATTTATTAGCTTAAGTCGAGTCTAGTCTTGGCTTAGCAACGCCATATTGTACATGTAATTAACCAAGATTGTTATCTCGCTACTAGTAAAGACTGCCTTTATCCAACAAAACCGTGTATTTCATATCCCTACACCTAATGTTACAACCCTTTTAAAGACCTCTTTGATAGTTTATCCTAGGTGCTTACGCCATGTGGTGGAGGTTTGATCCTTTCCCAAGCCTATGGTAATCTATTTTGCTATGACAGGTAGTGAGAGATATCTTCCGTTTCCATATTGTAATTTATACTTTATTACACCCGAGAGATGTGAGTATCTAAACACAATTTGTGAGGTGCTAGTATATGACCTCCGTGCTTGTCTTTGGTCTTTAGTGGAACGATTATTTGTTGTAATTACTTTTATATTAGTGTTAAATGACCCCTAACTTGTATTTTGACAAGAATAAAAGCGCATTTGCTTGAGGACAAGGAAATCTCAAGTGTAAGGGTATATGATGAGGCGAAAAATGAACCACTTTTAGGGGGTCATTTAAGCCCGGAATTGAATTTATTTGATCAAATATTGCTCTAAATCATTCCTTTTGTGATTTTAGGTACTTTGTGAGTGAAATCTGGAAAAAGGAAGCAATTCGGACTTTTTTGGAGCATAAAAGTGAAGAAAAACGCCAAAGACTTAATTTTCCAAGCTGGGAACAGTAGGTGACGGCGTCAAGAGCAACATCCTGATGGCGTCAAGAGTAATTTTCATGACGGCCCAGTACAGAAATGAAGGCGTCACAAGGAAGAGCGTCAAGAGTTAAAGACGTGACGTCCTGGAAAAAGCTAATACATGACGGCGTCAGATGTAGATCAAGGCAGTCCGAGAATTCTTTTGGCGGCGAGATGACGGCGTCACCAATTTGGTCTTGACGCCGTCAGCCTCAGTTTTCTATATATAGTTTTCTAATTTTCATTCATTAGGAGGAACAAGTTTGGAGAAACCCTAAGGCCGAACCATATACGATTTTTACAGGTTTTTCAAGGGTTTTCAGTCCTTGAACCCTTACATGTGTAATTGAGATAAGTGTTCTTCTAATTCAATCAATATGTCTATGTGTTGGTTGTCTATATCTTGTTCTTGTCTTAATTCCACCATGCTAGGCTAGATTTATCTTGTGTTTGCTTAGATCTAATGAAACCTAGATGTTGATTATTTGTTGATTACTTGTTTATGGTTGTATTGGATGAATGATTTCGATGTTAGGCTTAAGAAAACTGGCAGATCTCCAAATGGTAACATGCTTGAACGTCTTAGGAAACTTGAACCGATGTGCACTAGGTTTTATTGGTTGTATTTAATGCATGAGTAAATTCTAATGATCCCATGTTAGGAGCTTTTTAGCCGGCTCGACATAGGAGTGAAGTAGGCACTCATAGGATTGGGGAATTAAGTGCGCCACCCCATGAATGGTATTAAGGAATACAATCCGTCATCCACGCAACTATAACAAGTAATTAACGTGTAAAAGATATCTAGGGAGTACTGAAATCTAAGTAAACATATTTCTTCACTTATTGCTCACAACCTTAGTTAATTTAGTTTTATTTTCATTTCTAGTATTTTATTTTGATTGCATCTTTAGTATTGGGTTAGTTGACTAGCAACTAATTCCGCCCAAATCCTTCAAACCCGAGATTTTTACTTGCTTTCTAAAAAATATAAAAATACAAAAATAATCATCCCTCATCTCTAAAACTAGTATTTAGGTTTTCTAATCCTTGCGACACTATTCCTAGCTGAACGATCAATCCCCCGGTACTTGTCACTATACTATACTACAACGATCAGGTACACTGCCTGGTGGGGGTTGTAAGCTTCTCAAGATCCCTTGAGAGGTAAAGCCTGGTGCAATCCCTACGCATATCAAAACTCCTAGCTCACGAAGTACCGCACACGTCCAACCTCAGGTTATTCCAGAAACCAGATGTAAGCCTGGAGTTGTCTTTAAACCATCAGAAACTCCAGTGGATAACCCTAAATCCAAAACTTCTATTCCTTATCCATCATGTCTCAGTGAACAAAAGCTCCGCGAAAAAGCTAATCACCAAATCGATAAATTTTTCCAAATCTTCCAAGATTTGCATTTTGACATTAGCTTCGCTGATTCTATCCTCTTGATGCCCAAGTTTGCATCGACAATCAAAAATCTGTTAAGTAATAAGGAAAACCTCTTTGAGATGGCAAGAACTCCTCTGAATGAGAACTGCTCAGCAGTTCTTTTGAAAAAGCTTTCCTAAAAGCTTGGAGACCCGGGAAATTTCTTATTCCTTGTACTTTTTCGGGTATGGTTGAATGCTTCGCCTTGGCCAATCTAGGTGCTAGTATTAACCTGATGCCATATTCTGTGTGGAAGAAACTCTCTCTTCCCGAACTTACTCCCACGTGCATGACTTTAGAGCTTGCCGATCGCTCAATTTCTTGTCCACTTGGCATTGCCGAGGACGTGTTTATTAGAGTGGGAAAGTTCCATTTTCTGGCAGATTTTGTGATTGTTGACTTTGATGCCAATTCAAGGGTCCCTCTCATTCTTGGAAGGGGATTCCTTAGAACTGGGTGTACTCTCATCGATGTATTTGAGCAAGAGATCACATTGCATGTTGGAACGGAAGCCATCACCTTCAACCTAAATCAAACTTCGAGATACTCCTCCAATTATGACTCAGAATCGGTGAATCAAATAGATGTCATCGATGTTGCTGCTGAGGAGTATGCTCAAGAGGTTTTAGGTTTCATTGATGATTCTTCGAGTGAAAACCTCACTCAATCTTCTCATCCCATCATTGCTAATTCTTCTCCTCCCCTCACTCCGTTTGAGGGAAGTGACTTCATCTTAGAAGAAATTGAGGCCTTTCTCAAAAGTGATTCGATTCCCGATAGAATCGATAACCAAGAGATTGACCCCGAGAGGGATATTCTCCTACTTGAGAAATTATTAAACGAAGATCCCTCTCCTCTTCCTGTTCTACCACAAACACTTCATAAAGAGGAAGTCAAAAATGTTGAGAAAACTGATGACTTCCCTGAGGTTGAACTTGTCGCCTCATCTTGAATATGCATTTCTGGAGGGTGATGATAAATTACCGTCATAATTGCTAAAGACTTAAGTGTTGAGGAAAAGGCTGTTCTAATAAAGGTTTTGAAGTCACATAAACAAGCAATTGCTTGGCGACTCTCCGACATCAAGGGCATTGACCCTGAATTTTGCACTCACAAGATCTTAATGGAGGATGACATCAAACCAGCAGTCCAACAACAAAGTAGGGTGAATCCAAAAATTCATGAGGTAATCAAACAAGAAGTTTTAAAACTTCTTGATGCCGGATTGATTTACCCTATCTCGTACAGACCTTGGGTTAGCCTAATTCATTGTGTTCCAAAAAAGGGTGGGATTACTGTTGTCACAAATGAGGAGAATGAGTTGATTCCAACTCGATTGGTTACGGGATGGCGTGTCTGCATTGACTATCGCAAGTTAAATGACGCTACCCGTAAAGATCATTTTCCTCTGCCCTTTATGGATCAGATGCTCGAGAGATTAGCGGGGAATGAGTACTATTGCTTCCTCGATGGTTTCTCGGGTTACTTTCAGATTCCCATTGATCCGCAAGATCAGGAAAAGACCACTTTCATGTTCCCCTATGGAACTTTTGCTTATAAACGTATGCCATTTGGTTTATGTAATGCTCCGGGCACGTTTCAAAGATGTATGATGGCCATATTTTTGGACATGATTGGGAAAACTATGGAGGTCTTTATGGACGATTTTTCGGTCATTAGGGATTCATTTCAATCATGTCTCTCCCATTTAGACAACATGCTCAAACGTTGTGAAGATACAAGGTTATGGCTAAATAGGGAGAAGAGTCACTTTATGGTCAAAGAGGGCATTGTCCTCGGCCATAAAATTTCAAAGAACGGGATTGAGGTTGACAAAGCCAAAGTGGATGTCATCGCAAAATTACCTCATCCCACTACCGTCAAAGGTATTAGGAGCTTTTTGGGTCATACCGGTTTCCATCGTAGGTTTATTCAAGATTTTTCTAAAATCGCCCGGCCTATGACCCATCTCCTCGAAAAGGATGCTCCTTTTATCTTCTCCCCCGAGTGCATCGAAGCTTTTGAAATATTAAAGGAAAAGCTTACTGAGGCACCGATTCTTGTTGCCCCGATTGGGACTTGCCCTTCGAACTTATGTGTGATGCTAGTGATTATGCGATAGGGGCAGTCTTGGGGCAACGAAAAACAAAACACTTTCAGCCTATACACTATGCAAGCAAGACTATGACCGAGGCTCAAAGTCATTACACCACCACTGAAAAAAGAATTATTAGCTGTGGTGTATGCCTTTGAAATATTCCGGCCATACTTGATATTGACCAAAAACATATTGTATACGGATCACTCGGCTTTGAAGTACCTCTTTGTAAAACAAGATGCAAAGCCGAGACTACTCCGTTGGGTTCTCCTCCTACAGGAATTTGATATCATTATTCGTGATAAAAAAGGAGCTGAGAACCTAGCTGCTGATCATCTCTCCCGATTGGAAAACCCTCACTAAGATGTCTTCAAGAGGAAAGAAATTAATGAAACATTCCCTCTCGAGACACTCAATGCGGTTACCTTTCGTGGAGACTCTATTACCCCATGGTTTTCCGACTTTGCAAACTACCTTGCGGGTAACTTTGTGGTGAAAGGGATTTCATCCCAACAGAAAAATAAATTCTTCAAAGATGTAAAACATTACTTCTGGGATGACCCCTATCTTTTCAAAATCTGTGCGGATCAAGTCATCCGGCGGTGTGTTTATGGCCAAGAAGCCACTGAAATTCTCAAGGCTTGCCATGCTGGTCCCACGGGGGGCCGCCACAATCCAAACTACACCGCCAAAAAGGTGTTTGACTCTGGTTTCTATTGGCCCTCGATTTACAAGGATGCCCGGGAATTAGTCAAATCCTGTGACGGTTGTCAACGTCACTGGAATATTTCACAAAAGAATGAAATGCCTCAGAATGCAATTCAAGTTTGTGAATTTTTGACGTTTGGGGCATCGACTTTATGGGGCCATTTCCATCATCTCATGGAAATAAGTAGATACTCGTGGCTGTTGACTACTTGTCAAAATGGGTTGAAGCGAAAGCTTTACCCACTAATGATGCCCGAGTAGTTGTGAATTTTTGAAAGCTCTTTTTGCCCGATTTGGAACTCCACGTGCTATTATTAGTGATCGTGGTATGCACTTCTGTAATGAAAAATTCGACAAAGTCATGCAAAAGTACGGTGTAACTCACCGTCTTTCTACTGCGTACCACCCTCAAACGGGTGGACAAGTAGAAGTTTCCAATAGGGGCATTAAAAGAATTTTAGAAAGAACCGTAGGTGAAAATCATGCATCATAGTCGGATAAATTAGATGATGCACTTTGGGCTTTCCGTACGGCTTACAAAACACCCATCGGGTGTACACCTTACAAGCTTGTGTACGGGAAAGCTTGCCATCTACTGATCGAGCTTGAGCATAAAGCCTATTGGGCCCTCAAGCATGCAAATTTTGACATCAAAACTGCTGGTGATCATAGAAAAGTTTAACTAAATGAATTAAATGAACTTCGTGATCAAGCTTACGAGAACTCTTTGATCTATAAAGAAAAGACAAAGAAGATTCATGACTCCAAAATCAAGAACCGCGTTTTTAACGTTGGTGATCAAGTCCTTCTTTTTAATTCTAGACTCAAGATCTTCTCGGGAAAGCTAAAAACCCATTGGACTGGTCCATTCACTATAGCAAAGGTTTATCCTTATGGCACCGTCGAATTATCTCAAAATGACGGTCCAAATTTCAAAGTGAATGGACATCGTTTAAAGTATTACTTTGGAGAGGACATACCATCCATGGTTGTCCCGGATCTCCAAACTTTCCCCAAGGACAATTGAATTCGGGGATCGAGTCAAGCTAGCGACTCGATGAACAAAAACAATAGCACAATACGGGTTTTCACCTGTATCTCAGATTTCTTTCTACTTTCTACCATCTTAGTGTGGGGGAATGGCCAACCCCCCGCTGTTTGAATATGTATATATGTATATTCCTTCAATATATATATATATATATAAATGTGTGTATATGTAGAAATAAAGTGAAATATGATGTTTCCACAATTAGATTCGAATATTGGCTTTTTCCGTTCAAAGAGTCGGCATAATAGCCAGGACTTTGAATACTGAGGACAATATTCAATTCTAAGTGTGGGGGGGGGGGGGGGGGGGGGGAATTCTAGCGAATTTTATCACAAAATACTTTCTAGTACCCCCATTTTTGGCCAAAATTTTCAAAATTGTTTTCACTTTATTTCAAAATTTTTGTGGTTATCAGTCCGCCATGTCTATACGACAAAAGGATTGGCTAATCCAGGAGCAAAAGGATCTTGTTAAAGTTAACTCAAATCCGTTGACGGCTTGCAATTTGCCCAAAATTGTATGGTATATCAACTCGCCATATCCTAAAAAGTGAAAGAGTTGGCTAGCCCGCAAGATTATGGCTTGTGGTAAAGGCAGTGGAAAAACCATAATTGGTAATCAGCTCACCAAAATGTCGACTGTGTTCATCAAGAGTTGGCTAGTCCAGGAGCAAACGGCTCTTGGTAAAGACAAATCAAAACTGTTGAAAGCTGGTGGTTTGCTAAAAATCACATGGTTATCAGGTGGACCATAGTTCTTACTTGAACCGAAACATTTGGCTACTCCAAAAGTGATGGCTTTTGGTAAAGAGACTTCAAATCCATCAAGTTTTCTAAAAAGATTGCTAGGGACTAGCAACAGTTTAGTGTGGGGGATTGATGAGTGCTCAAACACTCATCATTTTTGTCGTATTTAAACTGCCAAAACATACAAAAACAATCAAAAAGTCATCAAAATACTGAAATTATCCCAGGGATTGTGTTTTATGTGTTTTAAATGCAAAATGAGCAAAAACAAATGAAAAATGATCAAAGTTTGCAATATTGGCAGTTTCAGTCCCTCAAGTTTTAAAACTTGTCAAAAATAGTCCTTATGCATTTATTTTGAAAGAAAAGTCAACCCAAGTCCTTCAAAAATCAAAAGTTATAAAAAATGGACTTTGGGTGAAAAGTTTTAAAAATTTACAACTTTGGACCCTCAAATTTCAAATCTGACAAATTTGGTCCCTAGGAATTTTGGAAAATGAAAAAATGTAATTTGGTCCTTGGAATAAGAAAGCTTGGCAACATTGGTCCTTGGTGATACTTTGGGAGAGTTACAACTCAGGTCCCTTATCTTTGGTGGAAATTCAAAATTGGTCCTTGTGTTTACTGTAATACCAAACGGACCCTTGGCTGTTATTAAAACCCAACAACAAAAACAACCATAGCCCACCTTATTTCTCCAAGCCCAAAACATCCACCCTTGGCCCATCTCACCAACACCAGCCCACCACCACAAAATACTCCCTCCGTTTTAAATAATTCTCCACCCAGGTCAAACCATTGACCTTTCTTCCACCCTCTCCCACGTGAACCTGCACAAACTCACCCAACACTCCAATCCCCCCTCCTCCACCTCAGCAACCCACTCTTTGTTCCCTCCACCTAAACTAACATCCAAGAAGCATTAATTGTTTCCCCAAACCTAATACTCAACAAAAAACAGTGAAAAGGAAAAAGGGCGCCAAAATGCCTTTCAAAGGCTGGGATCAAATACATGCCATCCAACGGCTTAAATTGAAGTTGGAAAGTCCTCAATGACTGTCAAGACCTCAAAATACCATATATATATATCAAATAAGAAGCAGTGGAAGAGATATCTAGTGTATGTTAGTATAATTTAGGTCGAATGTATAATTTTTAGCATTGTCATTGTATTTTTAAGCTCTCTAGTGTAATTGTAAGTCAATTCAGTGTATGATAAACCTTTTCAAGTTATTAATTCAAGTGTTTCAGTTTGATTTCTAATTTGGGAAATTTTCATTCGAAATATCAATTGTGGTTTTATGCTATTATTAGAGGTTACTGTGGACTAAAATAGGACATATAAGCTCCCAGAAAGCTTGTAAAAGCTATTAGTTACATTAAAACTCAGTTTAGTTCAAAAAATCAAAAATACAAAAAATGGTCAACTAAAGTCAACTGAGTGGGTGATTGGATTTCTGGTGATTCAGAGAAACATTGGAGCAAGGTAGTTGTGGAATATTGGGTTTAGATCCTCAAGGGAGGAGTTAGGAGTTCCTTGGTTCTTGGTTTTGATGCTCACAGGCTCACTTGTAAGACAAATTTCCACTTTAAGTTTTTGTTTTTTTTATGATCAAGCTTGTTACTGCTCAATTCTGTGTTCCTTGTCTTTATTTGTAGTTTGTTAGTGATCTAGTAACTTAAAATCTTATTGTTGTTCATAAGTATTGATATTTGCTTAGCATTTTCAATTTTAGTCATTTATAGTATATTATTGATTTTTAAGTTGTTGTTGTTGTTGTTATTTTTGATATGTTTGTGCTTAAAAAGGTTTACTTAATCATAATACATGCTTTTGTGTTAGTTGTATGGCTTCAATCACTTTGATGCTTTGAAAATCTTCAAATCAGTCAATAATAGGATTGTTTGGGTAAACTGGTTTGAGGGACTCAGAGCTTGTTTTGTTTGTTGATTGTTATTGAAACAGGTCACCTTAGGTCTAAATAGGATAAATAAACCATAAAACTTAGGTCTTGTTAGTTAAAAAAGTTAAGATTAGCTTTGTACTTCATTAAGTAGCTAACTGTTAAGATTTTCAGTCTCAAAATCACCCACATAGTTAATTATTGTTAAATCTAGCTTAGTATGGTTACATTACAGCTTAACATATCATTTTCAATCAATTAGGGTCTGTGCAATCTCATTTTAGTCAAACTAGGTGATACATCTCAAAAGTCAAAATTGTCTTAGGCAGAAAAACCCAAATCTTGGGTGAATTTTGTAGATTTTTGTACTTGGTTTGAAGCTTTGAATTTCCTTGTGTGATTAATATACCAGCTGAACTTGAGATTCCTTGCATCATTATATTTTTGGAATTTTTTCTGTGGACAATATTACCCTTCAAAGTCACTTGCAGGGGAAGTGACTCCCCTGTGCACAGCAGACCACTACTACCACCACCACTTTGGTGGTTGTTCCTGACCACCACAGTGGGTCCCACAGGCCAACTTTGGGTTCTTTCAACCCCCCTCCTAGCCATCTTTCAAATTTGATCAAGGTTTTGAGCTTAGGCTCACTGGGACCCACGTGAAACCATCTCACAAGTCTGTCCCATTTTTGTCTCAGTCACCCAATAAGCAAGTGCTTATTGTGGCTTATTTACTTATCCTGTGAACCCCATTTGCTTTTTCCAGCTTAAACTTGTCCAACAAACTCAGTTGAACCAGAATTAACCATTGTGGACCCCACATAAGCTCATTTGAGCTTAATTCCTTGTTTGGTCAAAGAAAGTCAACTGTTGAGCTAATAAGCACTTAAAGTGCTTAATCTTTGAGTTTAATTCAAAGTGTTTTTGTAAAATTTGTTAGTTTTTAGTGTTAAAGTAGTTTGGAAAAAGAAAAAACACAAAAAAACAAAATTTAATTATAGTGATAGCTTCTATTTAATAGAAATTATCTTTTTAATTATCTTTTTAGCTTATTTATAAGCACTTTAGCATTTTTATATTTTTATTTATTTTCTTTTAAATTAAATTAATTTTAGAAATTTTTACAGATTTTTCTTTTGTCATTTAGTAGTTTTTAGAATTAATATTAGTTTAATTAATTATTAATTAATAATTAAGAATTAAATAGCATAATTAGATTTTATTAAGTAAAACCTAGTTTTTATAATTTTCTAGCTTTTATATAAGTTAAAACATTTTTAGGAATTTTTCTAGAATCTCTACTGTTCATTTTCCATTTTTTAGATTATAATGAGTTTAATTAGTAATTAATTAATAATTAGAATAATAATTAGTGAATTAGTTTAAAAATACATAAAACCAACTTTTTATAATTTTTTAGATTCATGTGATGGTTAGTTAGATTTATAAAAATCTTCTTAATTATCTAACTCTTTTTAGTAATTGTTGGGATCGAAGTTTATAATCCCAACACGTAAATGGAACGACATTTACGGGATTACATTAGTTATCTCATTTAGCCAAAACTCAAGGACTTGAATCGTAATATTGTAATAGTTAGTTTGTGTTAGGCTATATAAGCCCTCCTAGACTTCACTAGGAGGGTGAGACTCTTAGTGTAACCTTTCATTTTACTTATCAATAAAACACTAGTTTTCCCTTCTCTCTCTACTCTCTCTCACTAACCATGGCTATCATCTTCTTTCATTGTACCCGACCTCCTGAATCACAATAATCAATCAAAACATGATCCTACAAGTGGTATCATTCGCCTAATAGAGATTGAAGTGTTTCTTGGATTTAACGTGGGGTTTAAGGTGTTCTTTTGCTTCTTTTTGCATTTTTCTTTGTTTCTTTCACTCAAATCTTGAAGCTTGGACAAGTTTCAAGGTTGATATAGTGATTTGAAGCTTAGTTTTTGCATAAAGTTTTGATTTTTAAGCCTTTTATCTCATGTTCTTATAGTTTCTTAAGGTTTTATAGCTTCTTTGATATTGGAAAACTAGTTTTTGGTAGCTAAATCTTTCATTTTAAGTGTTTTTCTAAGTATTGGTGAAGTTATTTGATCAAAAGTACCTTATTTCTAAGCATTTTTCTTCAAAAATTTGAGATTTTTCAAGCTACTGACCTCCTTACGCGTAACTTACGTGAATAGTACGATTCAAAAGCTGTCAACAGTACTTTTTGTCCCTTCTACGCATAAGATTTGGTCAAAACCCTTTTCCTACGCGTAACTTGAGTCAAAACCCTGTTTTTACGCTTAACTTGGAAGTCTACGCCTAAATCCTACGCTTAAGTCTATTTCCTACGCCTAAGTCCTACGCTAAAGTCAAATCCTACGCATAAGTTACCTTTTTCTACGCAGAAGTTCTAATCTTACGCATAAGAATTCATCTTACGCGTAAGTTGCCAGAATCTACGCTTAAGTTTCATCAAAGGTCTTCTCCTTGTGTTACGGTGACTCAGTACTTCCCTAGCTTGGATAAGTTAGTGGAATACTTCGACTTCGGATATCTTTCAAACTTGGATAAGTTTGGAAGATTTGTTTGGTTGTTTAACCTTACGCATAAGTCTAAACTTACGCATAAGCCAAAGCTTACGCGTAAAGAGGAAACTTACGCATAAACTTATTGTTTACGCATAAACAACTCTTTACGCATAACCTAAAGTTTACGCGTAAGATTATTATTAAGCGTAAGAATTCAACTTACCCCTGGGATTTTGAACTTAACCAAAGGAACGTGCATTTCAATCTTCTACAAAGATCCATTACTACACAAGTGTTCAAAGATGTCTCAACCACCACATTACTACTTCTCTAATCCTCAGCAACAACATCAGCAGTATCAGCTACAACAATACTATCAGCAACAATCATATCAACAACCTTCACAATCACACTTTCATCAACAACCGTTTAATCCACAACCACAATATCTCATGATGCAACAACATCAAATCATTCCTCAACAACAACCATATCAAATGTCACAACAAAACAATCAGTATTCCTCCAAACAACCTCACTGGTTTGATAGAATGTGTGAAGTTATTACAACTCAACAATCCAGACATGAGGCAGGATCACTTGAAACACCTCCAATGCTAACACCTGGGAACTATGTTCAATGGTCAAGTCGATTCTTACGATTTCTTGAACTAAAGAAACCTCATGGGAAATTCTTGAAACAAGTGATACTTGAAAGACCATTTGAGTGGCCAACAAGATTTGAAATTGGTGATCCAACTGCTGATCCTCCACGTCTTCCTGATGATAGACCTCTTCCAGAATCTCAACTCACAGAAGAACAGAAATTACATCGTGAAGCTGATGAGTATGCAATGGCTTATATACTTCAAGGTATACCTAATCCAGTTTATCAAAGTGTCGATGCTCAGAAAACAGCCAAAGCTATGTGGGAACATGTTCATCTCCTTATGGAAGGCACTCAATTGAACAAAGATGATATGGAATCCAAACTCTACATGGAATACACTGACATCACAATTGAACCAGGAGAGTCACTTGAATCCTACTATCATCGTTTCACAAATGTGGTCAATGATATGGAACGTCACAAAATCACAGTACCAAGGATCGCAGTGAACTCCAAACTCGTTGTTAGTCTTGGCCCGGATTGGCATAAATATGTGACATTTGTTCGTCAAACCAAAAATCTTCATGATGCACCATATGGTTTGTTGTATGATTTTCTGAAACACCATGAACCTGAAGTTGAAAAAGATCGAGCTCTATGAGGAGGATACACACCAACACCAACTCCAAATTCTTTGGCACTCGTAGCTCAATCTCCCTATGCTCCACCACCTATGTCTAATCATGCATATGTTCAAGAGCAAAACTACTTCAGTTATCCACAATCTTCTACCTCGAACCAAATGGTCCCTTATGATTCATCTCCACAGAATACTTCTACTCAACTTGTTACATTAAACAACAATGATGCAGTGTATTACTCCAACTCCAATGAAGATGACGATGATGACTTTAATACGTTGAATCAGGGACTTGCTCTTATTGCTCGTGCTTTCAGCAAATTCTCCAACAAAACAAACAACCGTCAACGTTCATCCTCTAACACAAGGAATCAAGCTGTTGTCAATGATGGAAGGGTAGAAATTCAGAATCGTAACTTTGGTCGATCTGGTTCAGGAAGTTCTTCAGGAAATTTTGGGAATGGTCAGAGGTTTAATAACAATGGGGGGTTCAGGAACAACTCAGGCTCTTCTCAGCAAAGGTCTGACACTGTTACAACTAGGAACTCCAACTCAGGGAATGCAGTGTGGTGCTATAATTGTAATGAACAAGGTCATATAGCGACAGCATGTCCCAAACCGAGAACTCGGGGTAGTAAGTTTCACAAGCAGGCATTACTCATGGCTCTTCAAGATGAAAAAGATGGACATTTCCCTAAACAAGATAACAACTTCATGGCAAATGTGAACAAAGATGATGACATGGAAGATCTGGAAGCCAATGCAGTTGTGATGCTTATGGCCAACATGCAGGAACTTCAGTTTAATGATTCAGGTCCAGTGTATGACACTGACGGCTTGTCTCAGGTACATGACCAAAAAGCATGCCTAATACATGAAATAGCCTCACCCTCTGCTTCTGAATCAGATATGGCACAAGTTGTTCCATCTAAATCATCTTCATCTTCTCAAACAGATGAACAAATAAGCATAGTTGTCATATTTGATGATGACACAGCTGTTTCATTTGATGATCTTATTGAGAATGATAAACATGATCATATAGAACAACATGAACCATCATTTGATCCAGACCCTGACCTAATATTGTTATCTAAACAACTGGATGCTTGCAAATCATAAAATGCAACGAGAAAAACAAAGTTTTAAAAGAAAAAAAATGCGTCACTCGCAAGAGATATTGAGTGTTATAAAATTCAACTTTCAAATCAGGAAGACAAGATTAAACATGCAAAAAGTTTTGAAAAAGCTTTTCAAGATTCGTATAACAAAGAGCAAGATCTTCAACACAAAATGCAAGATTTAATTGAGTCAAACGGAAAGTCGATTTCTAAACTTGAAAGTGAAAAGTGTGAACTGAAAATGCAAGTTGAACGTCTTCAAACAGTACTTTCAAAAACTGAAACAGAATTGTCCAATTGTAAAAAGGATTTTTGTGAACATAAAATACGAAAAAGGAAGTACATAGATAATTTACTTGGTGAGATTGTTGATCTTGAAAAACAACTCAAAGAATTTCGTCACATTGTTTACAAACACGGGAACTCTGTCACAATAATTCAGAAATTTTCTTTAAAACCGAGACCCGATAAAGGATTTGCACTTTGCGATTTCAAATCAACTTCACACAACATTCAAAGAAAATCCTAAGATTTACAGTATGGACCACATGCTTGATAATACGATTGTGCGTGCTGTTGTTTTTGATACTGAAGAAGAAGAAGAACTTGAAGACGAGAGTCGATCAAAAATGAGTTATGTTCAATATTGGACACCATAAGATTATTCACAAGCTCCACACATTTCTAAATCTTTTGTTCCTCAAAAGGAATTACCTAAGAAATCATGGTATGTCACTGAGTCATATGTTTCATCCTCTAATGCGGCCCCTGTCCAAACTGTAGCACAGGTAAATGGTCCTTTACCATCATCCGGTGAACTTACACCTTTACCGAAAAGTTGTCGTGTCTTAAATTATTTCAAAACTTTTATGGAAGACATCGAAATTTTGGAGGAAACAATTGAACGTAATTCTGAAATAAAAATTGAAACTTGTCAATCCGCTTACGAGCGAGAAAAGAGAGATATTTTTCAAAAACAAATGTTGCCAATTTTCAAACACCTCCGTCTCTGTGCTACACATTGAGATCAGGAACTTCAAAACGAGGTCAAAAATATGATAAACGTTTTCAACTCTACTGAAAATGAGATTTTGGTTCAAAAGCAAAGAAATAGAATTTTAAAGAATGATGCTGATCGACTCTTGGAACAAGTTCTCAATGCTGATATTTTTTCTGTTATCATGAATGATCTCTATAAATCTGGTACTTCTATGCTTATAGATGATCTTTGTGTTGATAATAACTTGTTGAATGTGGAAATTGAGACACTTAAACATGATAATGATAAGCTGAGAATACAAAATGATGATGTGACAAAACAATTTTCTAACGAAATTTGTCAACTCAAACAAAGGCTTGAATGGTGTCAAGCTCAAAGTCTTGAAACGGAATTGAAACTTCAAAGTCAAAATATTTCAAACTCTTGTCAGCTTTGCAAAAACAATGAGTCTTTCAAAAGTCTGTGTCTCAAATACGAGAAAGAAATTACGGATTTAAAAAGTGAAAACGTTGCATATCAACAAAACCACGAAGACATCAAATATTGCAATGGTGTACTTGAGTCAAATATTCAGGATAAGAATCACATCATCATAGATTTGAAAGAGAAAATCAAGATACTCCAAAAAGGAAAGTTTGTTGACACCACGGTGATAGCACCAGGATTGTATCAAATAGACAAAACTGCTAAAGGAAATGTTGTTCAAAATACTAATGTTGATAACTCCACTTTTACAGGACTAGTCTCCACTAATAGCGTTAGCAGACCCAAGCGAAAAAGTAAAAAGAAGAATAGGCTCTAGCAACGTAAGAGAGGATCACTAGAATCTCAAGAAGTAGAAGATCAACTTAGGAATTTGAATAAAACTCATGTTGCATCAGATTTAGATTCTAATCTGGCAAATTGTAATCAAAATCTAAATGTAACGAATGATGAACCTTTGAATGTTTTGAATATTAATGCATCTTGTGTGTTTTGTCATAAAAGCGTATCATCTGGTGATCATACAAAATGTATAGCTAATTCTCTTCTGAATCGTCATAAGAAACATAGGACACGCATTCCTTCTAGGCCCACTATTGTCTCTAAGTCTAACTTAGGAAAGCCGCCTTCTACGGTTTCAAATGAAGTTGATGTTACCCCCATAAGTGCCGAGAACAAATCTAGGAATAAGCTAACAACTAGTGAATTCACCATTAAGAAAGCAAGAACTAGTTGGAATTGGCAACGTTGGTTACAACACAAACCAGACTTTAAATGGATTCCTAAATTGTTGAATACATGTGTTTCTAACCAACAGGAACCCGCACTTTCTTTGGGTTCCACCCTTACTTCTGTTCCATCCGTGTCGTCTTCTTGTGATGCAGGTGGTACAGATTGTTCTCTGGATTGTTGATAGCGGATGCACTCGACATATGACAGGCAATCTCAAACTGTTACACAACTTTGTCTCAAAGTTCATTGGCACTGTCAGATTTGGGAACGATCATTACGCTTTAATCATGGGATATGGTGACTATGTCAGTGGGAACATTGAAATCAGTCGTGTTTATTATGTGGAAGGCCTTGGACACAACCTTTTCTCTGTTGGTCAATTTTGTGATGGGGATCTAGAAGTTGCATTTTGTGAGAAAACTTGTTTCGTTCGTGACTTACAAGGAAACGATCTAATGTCTGGCTCACGTGGTTCTAACCTTTATACAATATCAATGTCAGATATGATTGCTACATCTCCGATATGTCTTCTCTCCAAAGCGGAATTGACTAAATCTTGGTTATGGCACAAACGTCTTTCGCACTTGAATTTCAAAACCATGACTGACCTTGCTCGTTACAAACTTGTTGATGGATTTCCAAGATTCCGTTTTACCAAAGATCACTTATGTTCAGCCTGTGAACAAGGAAAAAGTACTCGGGCTCGTTTTCCTTCAAAACCTGAGCACAGTACGAATCATGTTTTACAATTGCTACATATGGATTTGTGTGGGCCGATGCTTGTTCAAAGTATCAACGGTAAACGCTACATTCTTGTAATTATGGATGATTACTCCAGATGGACTTGGGTTTATTTTTTACGAAGTAAAGATCAAGCTCCTTCAATGATCATCACCTTTCTCACTAAAATTCAAGTTCAGTTACGCAATACGGTACGAATAGTCAGAACTGACAATGGAACTGAATTTAAGAATCAGACACTTCGGTCATATTTCGAGAAAGTGGGAATTGAACATCAAACATCTATTCCTAGAAGCCCAGAACAGAATGGAGTTGTTGAAAGACGCAACAGGACGTTAGTGGAAGCTGCTAGAACTTTGTTGATTAATGCTCAATTACCAGATTACTTATGGGCGGAAGCTGTTTCAACCGCATGTTATACTCAAAACCGTTGCATGATTACAAAACGACATCGCAAAACACCTTATCAAATTGTTCACAAAAGAAAAATGATCGTGATGATTTAGGTAAACTTAAAGCGAAGGCTGACATCGGAGTGTTCGTTGGATACTGTGAAAATTCTAAAGGTTTTCGGATATGGAATCGTCGAACAAGAGAAATTCAAGAAACCATTCACGCTAATTTTGATGAACTCACACAAATGGCTTCTGAGCAACACAGCTTAGGACCCGAATTCAACCGTCTTTACTCTCCGGAATCTTCGGCTGAACCATTGCTACTCAACCGCAAAGAATTAGAAACCTTGTTTGCTCCACTGTTTGATGATACAATTGAATACCATTCTACTGAGGTCTCACCTAATTCCGCTGCTCAACCTGATAACCTTCCAGTACCAAACTCACCTCAACAAACTACAACAACTGTTGAGAGAGACGGTCCTCCAATTGCATCACCATCTACATCAGAACAAATTGTTTCTAACTCCCACCAATCAGCTGAAGATCCTACACCACAATCAGTTCCACAACCCGCCGAGCATGATCCTGATGCATTCTTTAACCCGTTTGCACCGGCTCCTACCTTTCTTGATATAACTGAGTCGTCTACACGCAATTAGGATCCTGCTAACATGCGAGATACTTATCAACTACACCCTTCGACACACAAATGGACTCGAGACCATCCACTAGTTCATATTATTGGCCATCCAGATGCACCTGTTATGACAAGACAACGACTTCACACTGATGGAGAAACTTGTATCTATGCACTCACAGTTTGTCACGAAGAACCTAAGAATATTAAAGAAGCAATGACTTATGACAACTGGATTGAATCTATGCAAGAGGAATTTCAGTAATTCATAAGATTAGAAGTCTGGGAATTAGTTGAAAGACCTGACGGAGTCTTTGTCATCGGGTTAAAATGGATTTGGAAGAATAAGCTAGATGCTGAAGGCACTGTCATACGTAACAAATCACGCCTGGTTGCGAAAGGATACTCCCAACTAGAAGGACTTGACTTTGCAGAATCCTTTGCTCCAGTGGCTAGACATGAAGCTGTTCGGATTTTTTTGGCCTACGCTGCACACAGGAACATGATTGTTTACCAAATGGATGTGAAAACATCATTTCTTAATGGAGAACTCCGTGAAGAAGTTTATGTAAGCAAACCAGACGGCTTCGTTGATCCTGAGCGTCCTAATCACGTTTACCGACTCAAAAAGGCACTCTACGGACTTAAGCAAGCCCCACGGGCGTGGTATGACAAACTGTCCACTTTCTTGCTGGCCAATAAATTTTCAAAAGGATCGGTGGATCCAACACTATTTACAAAAACCTACGGGGAAGACTTACTTGTTGTTCAAATATATGTCGATGACATTATTTTTGCCTCAACAAAAAGAAGTTACTCTAATGATTTTGCAAAATTAATGAAAGATAATTTTGAAATGTCCATGATGGGTGAACTTTCGTTCTTTCTAGGACTACAAGTTCATCAATCACCCCGTGGAATTTTTATAAATCAGTCCAAATACGCTCTAGAAATATTAAAGAAACATGGAATGATGAGTTGTGATACTTATAATACACCAATGGGCTATATCACAAAACCAGATGCTGACTTACATGGGATTCCTGTTGACCCTACCAAATACCGTAGTATGATTGGGTCACTTATGTATCTCATAGCTAGTAGACCTGATATAGTATTTGCTGTCCACATGTGCTCTCGCTATCAGTCCAAACAAACTGAAAAACACCTCAGTGAGGTCAAAAGAATCCTTCGATACATAAAGGGAACCATTAACTTGGGGATCTGGTATCCGAAGGATTCTGGTTTTGAACTAATTGCTTTTTCAGATGCTGATCATGCAGGATGTTTAGACACACGCAAAAGTACATCTGGTGGATTACAGTTTCTCGGAGACAAACTTGTGTCATGGCAATCAAAGAAGCAGGACTGCACATCACTGTCGTCAACAGAATCTGAATATGTAGCCATGTCTGCTTGTTGTGCTCAAGTCATCTGGATGAGATCACAACTTAAAGATTATGGCTACCTATTCAACAAGATTCCAATCTACTGTGATTCCAAAAGTGCCATTGCTATCTCCTGCAACACAGTTCATCACTGCAAATCCAAAAGTGCCATTGCTATCACTTCATCAAAGATCATGTTGAAAAGGGTACCGTTGAACTGTATTTTGTTGAGACTGAGTACCAATTGGCGGACTTACTTACCAAATCCTTAGCACCATCAAGGTTTGCTAGTCTAGTTCACCAAATTGGTATGCGATGTTTGACTCCAGATGATCTGGAAAAGTTTTTAAAACATAATTGATCGTCAAACATCAAAACTATCTTTGTACATATTAAAAAAAAATTAAAAAAAATGCAAGTATACACCACCTCTTTCAACACTATTTTTATAAAATGTCTTCTAATACTAAAAAACAAGTGTTCAGGGGGAGGAAAAGTCATTTTTTAATTTTTCTCATATTATTTACTTTTATACTTGCATTTTACCAAAAATATTACATTTTTTTTCTAATGTGATGCTTCAAAAGTGTTTCGGGTTACTCTCCTTGACCAATATAATAAATTTACAGTTTCTTTTGACTACGGTCTAAGGTCGAGGGGGAGTACCACAAGTTGTTCTTGTCATAACTTGGTGTAATTAACGAAAGTTAAAAGAGAAAGTTAGTTTGGGCATTATGTATGATTAGGTAACATAGGTTAAGGGACCATTATTGTTAAAAATCAAACTTAGATTTACCACTAGTCAAAACTCAGTTTGACCATGCATTCAATTCACTGACATTCAAATTTACTACTCACACCAAACCTATCAACGATTCACAATCATTCAACAAATCCGAGCATCAATCTTCTAATCTGTAAGTTGTAACAAATTTTGATCATGATTACAAACAAGGGTTTTAATTCTTAACTTAATCCAACGGCTTAATTTGTCTCAATCGGTAAAGTGTTGCGTTAAGATTAAACCCAGAAACTTGTTGTGTTATGATGAAATTTGTTAGTGGGAAATGATCTTAAGATGTTAATAAACATGTATCCTATCTTTAATCTCACCCAGAATCTCTAATTGATCGATTTGGAAATTAGGGTTCATACAAATTTTTAGGGATTCTTGATTGAGAGTGTTAAAAAGTTAATTGATGATGGGGATTGTGTTGTTGTATGCCTAGGATCATGTAATTATGGTTTAATTGTTTCAGAAACTTGTATTGATCATGATTCATAGATTTAGGGTTCGAACACAAGCAGTTTTGGTCTTGTGATTTTGTGGTTAATTGTTGTTATAATTTGGACCATATGTTCCTTGGGATGTTAGTATCACTTGCCCTAAGTTAATTTCAACCCAGAATCATATTTGAATGTGGTTGTGATTTGATGTTCATACGTCCTTACGCGTTAGTTTAATTTAAGGCATGTTTACGCGTAAGATTGTGTGTTTTAAGTGTGTTGGAACGAATATTGATCAGTGGTTATGTTTGTACACTTTCAGGAATCAAACAACTCAAATTTCTAAAGGTGATTTTCTGAAAATGGACGTTTTTACGCATAAGAAGTTCATCCTACGCGTAAGATTGATTCTTACGCGTAAGATTCGACACGTTGACAAACATTGTCTTGGATAAGACAATGTTTACGCATAAAGATTAACTTACGCATAAGTCTTGATCTTACGCTTAAGTCCTGATCTTACGCATAAGTCAAAACCTACGCACAAGTTATATCTTACGCATAAGGTTCAATCCTTTGCATAAGCTCTAATCTTACGCATAAGATATAATCCTACGCGTAAAATTAAGCCTACGCAAAAGAATGAACTTACGCGTAACATATAAAGTTATGCGTAGACTTTGCACCTACGCTTAATATCATTAATTACGCATAAGTCAAGTTATGCGTAGGATTTTCCACTTACGCGTAACATTGTCCAATTCATGAAATTTTCTAAGTGTTGTAAAATTTCCAATGTGTAATCTCTTGTAATGATAAACTCATGTTGTAACTTAATTGTTATAAGTTTCTATCATGTGATGAAAACACAAGTTTGTCATATAACAAAAGTTTTTCACACACAAACACCCACTGATCAATTAATAAAATATACACAATCATGTAATTGAATGTCTGAGCTAACAAAGTAAATCATTGCCATGTTTGTGTTTGTTTATGATCAATTCAGATGGCAGAACACAATGACATTCCTTATGGACCAGAACCTGAACCAAAACTCTCATGGGAAGAGACCTTTCCCGAAGATTACACCAGGAAGATAGGAAAGAACAACTTATGAATCAACTTCAACAAAATCACATGCAACGAATCCTCATGCATTGTTGCAGTGGATGCTCTCCTTTATCACCCCAACAAGCTCCTATTCACTAAGTCAGCATCTGTGTCCTGCCTCTACATACACCAATTTTGGCATACACTTCAGCTAGACCTTGGGGAAGCTTCCTTCACTTGCATGCTTCATAACAGACAGGTTACAGTGGACATAGACACACTTAGGAATGTTCTTGGGTTACCCGAACTTGGCCCAGATGAAGAATATGATCAAGTACCCACAGAGGAAGAGCTGATAGAGTGGTTACGGGATATTGGCTATGATGAATCAGAAGAAGTTGTGACAAGACATTCTAGGGTCAACATCAGATTTCTTCCACAACCATGGAGAACCCTATACATTCTGATTGCCAAATCCTTATCTGGCAGAGACACTGGCCATGAACACCCTAAGCTCCAACACCTCAAACTCTTCTGGGCAGTGGCAAACGTCAAGAAATTAGATTATGCCAGCATTATCTGGGAAGACCTTGTGTGGCACATTCAACACAAGACCAACAACATTCCATTTGTCCGTTTCACAAAATTACTCATCGAAAGCTTCCTTCGTGAATATGACGATATTCCACAAAGACTTGATGATGAAGCCAAGCACACTTTCAGAAATGAGGAAACTCTCAGAATCATCAAGAGACTCGACACCAGCACACGCAAGCAAGGAAAGAAATTTCCCGACTGTCTCTTGAACGAAAAAGTGAAGCTTTGCAAGAATTACAAGTACTACCTTCAAGCTCTTGAAGCAGACAAAGTTGGTTTCCTGGACGAAGTTGTTCTACCTTCGTGCATGCAGAAGAAAGGAAAGAAAGATAGCAAGACTGGGAGCTCCGGCAGTTCTACCAAGTCTACACATAAGAAAAACGGTACACTCAAGTGAAGAACTCCTGTCAAGAAGCCCACATCCATTCCTGAACCTGGGTGGTTTCCCTCACCATCATCTTCTCCAAAACCGTCTAACTCTGAAACTGAGTCCGACGAAGGTCCAGTTTACAGGGAAGCCTTTGCCAATATCACCGAGAATGTCAATCTTGAAGATATTGATGATAAAGACTTGACATTTAAAGATTGGGAGAAGAACATTGATGAATTTGTTGATAATGCTGAATACCCAGCAGATCTCAATCAAAGACCTTTCACTGAAGCAGAAACAAAGTTGGAAGAAGAAAGGGTCAGGAAAGAGAAGCTGAAGGAACCCATGACTACTGAACAAGAGTCTGCTCAATCAAATATAGGTCTTTTAGTAGAAGAAGAAAATGAAAGAACTCTTAAGCTGGGTCTCCTCCATAGCAAGATAGATGCATTCAATGCTGATCTACCTCCACCTCCAGTGTTCTCTCATACTACCGAAGCTGGCGGATCTAGCAGTATTCCTGAACCAACTACAGGAACTAATACTGATTTGGTCGTCTACAACACCCCCACAGTATCACGCACAGATGAAGAAATGATCAATGCTTCAGCAGCAGGAGAAGAGGAAGAGGAAGATCACATGGATACTGATGCTCCACATTTGCTGTCTATGAAAGAAATGGAGCTCAGAGAAAGGGCTCTAGTATAGGAATTAAAGAAAAAGCAGGAAGCTGAAGAGGCTAGGCTTGAGGAGCTTGCACAAGCCAAATTGGAGGAAACAATCCGTATGGAGGAAAGCAGGAAGGCAGAAGAGGCAGCTAAGCTGGCAGAAGATAAGTTACGAAAAGAAGAAGAAGCCAAGCTTGTTGAAGATCTGAGGCTTAAGGCAGAAGCAGTCAAAGTAGCCGAAGAACAAAAACTTAAGGCCGAAGCTGACAAACTGGCAGAAGAACAAAGATTGATAGAGGAAGCAGACAAAGCAAAGAATGTTGAACAACCCGAACCACAAAGAGGAGATGATAAGGACGTTACTACCAACATAGAATCTTCACAATCATCACCTCCTGCATCCGAATCTACACATGACAAATCAATCAAGAAACCTGCAAGTACCAAAGCCTCTGCTGCATCAAAGTTGATAAAGACAGCATTCAGAAGAATTCATGAAAAGAAGAAAAACAAATTGGAAGATCAGGTTGCATCACTAGCACGCCAAGTTGCTGAACTGACTAAGCTTAATACGAATGTCCAAGAGTTGCAAGAAAAGGTTGACACCTTCCTAGCTAAGGATGTGCAAGAGAACTTGGAAGACACGTTAGCTACTCAAGCACACCAGTACATGGAACAACACTTAGTCGCTGAGTTGAAAGAGCTGCTGGCACCTATGAGAGATGAACTCACCAAGTTCGCAGAGCAAGCAGTCAAGAAAGTGATCCGATCTACCACGTTTACTCTTCGAGCTGACAAATCAACTGTTCCACTACCGGGGTTATCCATGGATGAATTAGAAGCCCAGATCTTAGACAAATTGGCAAGCAAGTTCACATTGTCACCTGAAGAAGCTAAAATTCTGGAAGCTTTGAAAGCCAAAATGACTAAAGAGACCTGCAGCACTGAGGCTGACAAACTGAAACGTCCAAGAGATGATGAAGATCAGGATCCTAACTCTCAGGCAAAGAAACAAAAGCAAGCCGAAGGACCCTCATCTCAACCACAAGCACCGGTCAACCCTCCAACAACAACAACATCTTCACAACAACCCAAGGCATCTGGTTCGGCTCCCAAAGCACATGATCACTTCGAATACACAGGTGGTGACGAGATTCCTCAGCCCGATGAAGTTCTAGAACCCTCATCTAAGAAGAAGAAAGAAAGGAAACGAAAGCATCATCAGCACAAACCGGATACCTCATCAAAAGGTACAGAACCCAAGAAACCGAAAACCGTCCTCAAATGGCTAGACCAAGACGAAACTGCCGATTGCTCCTGGTTTGAAAAGATGATTAATTCGCAACCGCCACTTGCAGACAATCAAGAACCTCAAGATGGTCGAACAATGGAATACGCTCAGTTGATTCAGCATAAGTTTTAGATGAAAAAGATGAACAAGAAAGAGCTATGAAGAATCAAGAATGATGCGTTCAATCTTCTGAAAGATCGGTCTGCTAACTCCATCGAACTTGAGTACCATCTTGAAAATATTGCTCGAGCCATGTCAAGCAATATTGACTGGATCAATCCTGAATCTTACGTCGATCCGGTCACAAGGAAAACCGCACAATGACTTGGAAGCCTAAGGAACCAAAGATCCCTTACAAGTTCTTCTTCAACAATGACTTGGAATTTCTGCAACTCGGCAGCAAGATTGAGAAGAAGTACGTCAACTCACTTGCCTTTCTCCCTGTAGCTAGATATCTCAACAATGCCATCGAAGAAGAAGCCTCTGCCTTATTCATCGACAAAGTTGTTGACTATGACCGGAATGCACTCTATGGTATACATCATTGGCCAGATAACCGGGCACAGTATTATCATAGTAGCAGACTCAATTAGACGATGGGTGATGTGGCAAGTGATTTGAAGATAGTCTCGATTCAGTTCATTTCGACTGTCACTCACTTTGGGTACCCCTTCCTCAGCAAAATCACACTCAAAAGACTTGATGAAAAGGAGTACGATATTTCCGAGTCAGACTTTCCACGACTACTCCTCAACGACATTGAAGATATGTACCTGCTCAAAGTTCAAGGAAAGCTTTGCAACTTACCGAAAGAGATGCAGATTGCCTTTATCATAGCTCTCCTAATCTACATTAGGCAGATAGTCATCATAGAAAGAGTAGAAGATCTTCAACTGGGAGTGGAAAGTTATCAGAAGAAGCTGAATCTCACCAAACCAAATATGTTTGACATCCCCAACCTTCAACATCTACCTCAATACTCCTTGATCAAACATCCGGCATTTGGGTTCACCTACCGCAGTGTAAACGGTCGTAACTTCTTCATGGCCTATAGAGAAATACATAAGTTCTGTGATGAAACCTTGAAGTTCGTCAGGGATGGAATCAAAAGCAGATTGGATGACATAGCACTGGGTAAATCTAAAAGGTGGAATACCAATGAGGCCAGGGACGCTCGCAGATTCATTCTAAGGATTAAGAACCGGTTGAAGTGCAGGGATCAGTTTAGGAGATTGGAAAGTTATGTTGGAGGCAGACCAGGATTTCTGGTGTTGACATTTCAGAGACCTGAATGGTAGAATGTTGTAAGAGTTTGATTTGATTTGTCAATATTATAATTCATAATGGCTTGTGTACGCATTACAGTGCACAACCCGAACTTGTAAAGAAAGGACCTGGTACGCATCAGTGCCTCAATCCTAAATATAAGGAGCGAAGGCTTCTTACTTTTGAGTAGAATTAATCAAATGTTTATGAATTTTCATAATTCTGCTCAAAAGGACAAGTATTTCACCTCAATAATACCTAATCACTTGTTGAGGGGGAGCACTTGTCAAAACAAAATACTTTGTTCTAAATCAAAAGTTCTTGGTGAATCTCCCCGTAAGACTCAAAAGGCATATTTTAATCTAAAAAAATTGTCAAAAACATCATTTTATATGCTATTTTTGAGGGGGAGAAAATGAAAAAGTGATTTAAATATAAGAAGTCAAAGCTTAAAAGTTGTATCATGTGCGAGCTAGACTCAGTATTGACTCAGGAATTGACGAGACAATAAAAGTTAGTAATATCGAAAAGACTTATCCTCGACGGGTAATAACATCAAGTTAGTTACTAGGGCTAGTTGTCACCCAAAAACTAACAATGTATCTCTTTAACTAACCACGTAAGCGTGTCTTGAAAAGGATTTGTCTTAGTAGAAATGTACCGTCTCGAGAAACTTTCTGTGGACTAGACCAGGCCGGGTAATAACTTCAAGCTAGTTTAACTAGTGATGTAAGCGTGTCTCGAATCGGTCTTGTTCACGGAAAGTGGATCAATTTAAAATGCTTGCTCCTCCCGCATGTGCAAATTTATTAAATACTTATGAGCACATGTGCAGGGGGAGCCCTTCTAAAGGTGTACACAAAACTCTCAAAGTGTTAACCAAAATATTTGATTATCACAAACACTTTGAGAGATTTTCAATCAAAGGTTTCTTGGCTACTGTCGGAGTTATAAGGTGTTTAAGATAGGAATAACCGTCCTATGATCCGCCAGAGCCGGAGGGATCTACCCAAGGACATCTCCCATAGTTAGAATTAGAAGTCCTTAGGTATGATACGAAAAAAGGAGAAAAGAATGAAAGGGAAGAAGGAGTTGAAGAATTAAAAAGAAAAGTAAAGAAAAGGGTGAAAAGAAATAGCCCTCCATATGTTCAACCTTAGGGCAGACACCGGGTTCAATATGTATGCTACTGGTTGTTGCAAAAGACAACACCGATATTGAAGATAAAGTCATCATGGACCCAGTGACGCAATGCACTAAACCTTCTTAACCACTCAAGTTCTCTTAAAAGAGCTTGTTTCATTCTCACGGGGAACCAGTGTAATCTATCGACTTATCTCTTAGAGATAGTTGATATTGAAGCAGGAGACCCCTCCCTAGTCTCCGCATAGGAAACCTAAGTGTGCACTTATAGAGTCTAGAGCCTTGAGATACATCAAAGATCTCTTAGGAACACTTAGTATTTCTACAACTGGTGTTCTACATCAATGGACACCAGTTGTAAATTATCGAGTCCTTCGCAGATCTTAGCAATCTGCCGAGAATGTTTATGAGAGGATTACTTATGTGTTCCTCAATGATTGAACAGAAACTCCTGTCAGGGTCAACATCAAACAGCCCTGACAGCAGGTCACTTTGGTAACCCCACAAGGGTTACGCTTAGTGTTTGAGGTGGTTCCATAGCGGTCTACAGTCGTGGAGTGATCCCCAGCGACTCACCCAGTCATTGAGCTGCTTAGTAGGTCTCGTAAGCTCCTTCGGGAGTATCTGATTTGGGAACGGCCTGGATAAGGATTAGAAGGAGTCTTCACAATATGCTGTTGATGAGCTCTAATTCCTTATCTGTAAGTATCGGTTATTTATTGCTAACTGTTTACTCGCAGGTACCTCACTTCCATGATGGTAGATTCCAACATGCTCATACATACATCTTGATGCAAATGACAGCTCCCCCAAAGATCTTAGCACCACAAAGTTCAAAGAAAGATTCTACGTCAATAAAGAAGAATCTACAAAGTATAAAGACTTAAAGATCACAGAATATGAAAAGGAACTTCGTGCACGTGAAAGTATAAGTCCGAAGATGTATGAGTATGTTGGAATGGCGGACAACCACCACAGACGCAGGAGTGACGAATGGCAGACTACTTCATGACACAATCACTACATCATCACCAATGAACAAAGACATAGAGCAAAGTACATTCATTATCATTCAACCATTTTAAAGACGTCTAAAGCTTTACATGTGACAAGTCAATGACAAAAATGAAGACGTCAAGAAACCGTGATGACCGACCCTTAGGGGGAGATTGTTGGGATCATACTTTTGTATTTTAGTCAAGTCTCGGTCATTACCTTTTGTAATAGGTTGCTTAGTTATTTATTTCAATATGTTTTATGTTACAAGGCTTAAGTATTAAGTCCAATGGGCTTTAGAGCCCACGTTTAAGTAAGATGAGGGAGGAAGGGAGTGTTGCCCTACTCCTCCCTTATAAATACCAAGCTTATGTAAACATTTCTTTTTGTTGGTTATTTGAATACATTAAGGAAACTCTTGCAATTTATCTTCTCTCATTTCTTATAATCAACCATCTCTCATTCTCATCTATTTTCTTTCATTATCATACTTGTGTTTACATAATTGGTGACCTAACAACTATGTATGGGAGAAGAAGAGTCTTTCTATAAGGATTGCTTAACTCTAGGGCCAAAATATAAAGTTGATAGGGAATTTGCCAATAGGATTATAGGAGCAATTGAGAAAAAGGTGGTCGGTCTCTATAAAGAGTATTTACAATCGGGTCCAGAATACAAAACTAAGATTAGAGATGACCTAGAGAATTTGACCAATGATAAGGTCACGTAATTGCCCATGACCTTGAGTCTAGCTACAAGACTCGTAAATAAAGAAAAGCGCTTCTTGGGAGGCAACCCATGTTTTGTGTGTTTTTTATTTGTTTGATTTTTATTTATTTGATGTTATTTGCTTCCGTATGTATGTTTTATTTTTATTGTTGGTAGATCATATTTCAAACTAAATTGTGAAAATGCTTTATTTTGTTGTTTAACTTCGTCTTAACTTCATATAATGTTATTTTGCAAAAGCTAAGTGTAAGGGGAAACCCCAAATTTGTTTATAAGAACGAAAATGATCATGATTCGCCACAATATTAAATGAGCATGTGTATTAGTATTTGTTAGAGTCAAATGCTTGTATTGAGTCATAATGACGTTTTGCAGGATTTTCCAGGAAATAGGACATAAGTTTTTCCAGAAATTTTCCGAAAACTTAACATAAAGATTTCTGCAGGTCACTTCTTACGGCGTCAGGGTTTAACACCTGACGACGTCACGTGTAAAATTTTGGAAATTTTGCAAGTTTTGTTATTTCAACGGAGTCTTAAAAGTTTTTGTTGATTCTTTAGTTTTATAAACTCCAGGAAATCTGCAAACATTCATTCCAAAAGCATTATATCTTAAATCGCTTTCTTGGATTTGTTAGTATATATATAGATTGCCGTTGATTTTACGCGAGGTTGCTGATTGGCTCAGAAGTAGTCAACTAAAGTCAACCACAGATGTGGTCAATATTGTAACACCCCCAAAATACCGCAGCGGAAGACTGTGTCACTGGGGTGCTACTTCATAATACAAAGTACAAGTTATAGAAAACGAACTCTAAATGAGACGTTTTGAAAAGTTACCATTCGATTAATGAATTCAAAGTTACAAACATGAGATTCCAAAGTATGATACATAAATGTATACAAAATGTTTTGAATGGTAAATGATAAAAGCGTAAGTCTTCAGAATATGCAGCTTGACTCTAAGTTCCACGCACTAGCTATCGCCTTACTAACCTGAGATAAACATGCTAAAGTGTCAACACAATGGTTGGTGAGTTCATAGAGTTTGTCTTAAAACAGTTGAAAAGCCTTAAAGAATATTCGCACAGCAAAGGCATCGTGAATCCACTCAGTTCCAAGTCCCGCCATAAGAGACTTGTAACCTGTGTGTTCACAACCCACTGCTAACATATAGTATAATAAAGACATGTATAAGTTCATCAAAATAGTTAAGCAATTAGTCGTGAGTCTACACTTCATCTCCGAAGACCTCACTTGGGTATGCTGCTCACAAGGAAGGTAATAGCATTGGTTCTACTTCATCTACGACACCCAATGCGTGTGTTATCCAAGGAGACTTACAAGTACTGGGAGCCACTTCCCAAAGACAACTGGGAGCCACTTCCCAAAGATAACTGGGAGCCACTTCCCAAAGAAAAAAGACAGTCATGTATGTATGAAATCAAGTATAATGCCATCAAGTATAAGACAATCAAGTATAAAACAATCAAGTATAAATGTTTTGAGTATTTGTACAAGTAAGCAAGTAGTTGAGCATGTATCCCCCCCAAGAGTTAAAACAAGTATGAAAAGAGTAGGGGCTATGACTCACCTTAAGCTTATGTAATGAGAAATGAAAGTGGTAGTCGAATCGCGAAAGTCTCTAAGAGTAGCCTATAATAGAACGTTGCGACTTAAGTTTGGAGTAACGTCTAAGAATACGAAGAATTGCCTATATATGTCTTGCATAATGTTCATGATGTAGTACTTTAGTATATAGTGTAAGTCTTTGAATATAAATGGTTTATGAAACATGTTTAGGTTGTATATCTCTTACTACCGTTCGGGCCGACATAATTCAGAAGTCATGGAGTAAACGTTCGAGGAGCCAGGACACTTTAATTCGTAAATCCACAACTCATCTCGACGGCTTACTTAATGAACTCCTCACATGAGGCTCCCTACTATTGTAGTATTTGATAACATATATATAAGTTTTTGATCTTTAAAAGTTATATGGTCTTTAGCCGTGGCTTTGCCGTGACCTTGGTCATTGTTACCATGGTCTTGAGACTCAACCTTGGCTTTAGCCATGGTTGTGGTCTTGGCTTTAGATCATTAGACCTCTTGGTCTTAGTAAATCATAACTATTATATAGTGACTTTGGTCTAAAAATGGGCTGTTAAGAATTTGAAGAAAATATCACTCGGAAAGCGTTTTCAGGGCTCGAGCTTCTTTAGTCCTAAACGAAAACGGCGTTCCGGACAACTTTCGTGTTTTAACTTTTTGATGATTCAGACCAGAAGGGTGACTTTCAAAATGGCATAATGCAAAACAGTAGGGTATAGGCAGTTTTGCCGTTTTGGTTTCGCTAACTTCTTATGGCCATAACTTTTGACTCGTGTACTCGTTTTGGGTGATTCAAATTGCTATGTTTTCCTTGTTATGTCCTCTTTAACAGTAAGTAAATGTCAAATATCATAGTTATACTATTTTGGTCATGGTTCTCTATAAATGTCACTAGTTTACTTGTTTAAATATCATAAGTTAACATATATATACATAACTTGTTTTACTAGTTTTTATACATCATGAACACAATAAAAAGACCATATATAGCATGAAAGAAACATAATAAGAATGAAAATGATATTTAGCAAGAAAGTGTAATAGGGTTTCTTACAACTTTTGGCCTTCTAAAGAAAGGAAGTCAAGTATGAAACTAGGACACTAAACCTATGCTTGTAAACCCTTTACCACAACTCTTGTAACCCTTTCTAGCCTTGATATAAACCTTGTGAAAACCATTTAACTTCAGCCCTAGTAACCTTGTGTAGCTCCTAAATCAACCATGGAATCACCAAACAAACTTGAGAACTAGGTAGAGAATACTAAGACCTTGAACTCTTATGTGTAACTTATAGTTTGAAGATCAAAGGATCATGGTGCTAGGGATTGATGGTGTGGCGTTTTTATGGAGATGAAAGGAAGGAATGAGCTTGTTATTTATAGTGAAATGAGGAGGTTAGGAAAGCTCCTAGGAAGGTGCCTAAACTTGGTGACCAAGTTTAGGATATTTCTAAAACTTAGGCTAGTCATTTTACACTTGTAACTAATCTAAAGTATCAAGACTTTTATCACCAAGCCACCTAGGCTTGGTTACTCCTCTTAGGTCGGCCAAGATGAGTATTGGGTGACTAGATGGTTAATTTTGGTATAATCTTGTTTACGGAGTGAGTTTTGGCTCCGTTAATCGCTAATAGTAAGTCGTTAAGTCACGAAACATAAAACCGGGTATCCTAAAAATATGAAACTTATAAATATGTTAGAACTTATTAATATAACCTATATTAGCACATTTAATGAGTGACAAGTTCTATCGGGTTGCTTAAATGCTGCTAAAACTGGAAACGCGGGTCTAAAACGCGTAATTCGCGTAAAACGCTGAACTGGAAAACGTAAAATTTCAAAACTTTTGGAATTGTCCTAAAATGAGAGAAAATCATATTTCTATTATTTATAATGTTTTATGGACATATCGGGATGCTAGAATGACGTTTAAACCTAAAAGTAAATCTCGGACACGGCTTTGTGATTTTTGCAGAAATGATCCGACGAGTGTCAAATTCTTGGATTGTCATTAAAATAGTTTAACTTACGAGAATATGAAATAAAAATTTCGGGAGTGAATAGTGAAAATAAATAGTAAAAGTGAATAGTAAAAATGAATAGTGAAAATAAATAGTGAAATTTTCCGGGAATAGTAATTAATCTGAAAATGCGAATTGTTACAGTCTCTACCCCTTAAGGAGAAATTCGTCCCGAAGTTCAGTTGATGTTAACTACTTACGGTGTGTCTAAGGGAATTCGGAATTTCAGGATCTCTAAAATAGTGGTGTTCACTCTGATTCGTCTAAGATTGTGGTTAAGGAGTCGTATCGGCTACAATTAAGCCCACTTATTTATAACACATTACTTACATAAAGAAGCGTCCAAATTTATGTAAGTAAGGGATCATAAACTTATGGTTCGGTGATTTACAATTTCTTTATTTAAATGAAGAGGCGTCCCAATCCATTTAAATAAGGAGATTCTAAATCATCCTACTTAAGAATTTCCGACACAAAATCCGCCTTCTGAGACCGATAGTAAGATAATCAAGTCATCAAATCCCTAAAGCTAAGTAATAATATTATTTAACTAAAACCTTATGTCTCATCAAACAAGAACTGTCATAAGATCAAGTTAAATAATTAGTTATTACTGAGCTCCATGTTTTTAATGACTCGGCTAATCTCTGGGGTTCCTTATAATACTAAAGTCACATCATCTAACAGCGTAGAACTAAACCAATAACTAACAAAAAGCATACACGTATGTAGTGTGTGTAAGGTAAATAAAGAGGAGAGTCTTAACGTATATAGCAGTTATAGTCTAGGCACTAAATGCAACCTAGTTCTCTATAACCAAGGCTCTGATACCAATCTGTAACACCCCCAAAATACCGCAGCGGAAGACTGTGTCACTGGGGTGCTACTTCATAATACAAAGTACAAGTTATAGAAAACAAACTCTAAATGAGACGTTTTGAAAAGTTACCATTCGATTAATGAATTCAAAGTTACAAACATGAGATTCCAAAGTATGATACATAAATGTATACAAAATGTTTTGAATGGTAAATGATAAAAGCGTAAGTCTTCAGAATATGCAGCTTGACTCTAAGTTCCACGCACTAGCTATCGCCTTACTAACCTGAGATAAACATGCTAAAGTGTCAACACAATGGTTGGTGAGTTCATAGAGTTTGTCTTAAAACAGTTGAAAAGCCTTAAAGAATATTCGCACAGCAAAGGCATCGTGAATCCACTCAGTTCCAAGTCCCGCCATAAGAGACTTGTAACCTGTGTGTTCACAACCCACTGCTAACATATAGTATAATAAAGACATGTATAAGTTCATCAAAACAGCTAAGCAATTAGTCGTGAGTCTACACTTCATCTCCGAAGACCTCACTTAGGTATGCTGCTCACAAGGAAGGTAATAGCATTGGTTCTACTTCATCTACGAAACCCAATGCATGTGTTATCCAAGGAGACTTACAAGTACTGGGAGCCACTTCCCAAAGACAACTGGGAGCCACTTCCCAAAGATAACTGGGAGCCACTTCCCAAAGAAAAAAGACAGTCATGTATGTATGAAATCAAGTATAATGCCATCAAGTATAAGACAATCAAGTATAAAACAATCAAGTATAAATGTTTTGAGTATTTGTACAAGTAAGCAAGTAGTTGAGCATGTATCCCCCCCAAGAGTTAAAACAAGTATGAAAAGAGTAGGGGCTATGACTCACCTTAAGCTTATGTAATGAGAAATGAAAGTGGTAGTCGAATCGCGAAAGTCTCTAAGAGTAGCCTATAATAGAACGTTGCGACTTAAGTTTGGAGTAACGTCTAAGAATACGAAGAATTGCCTATATATTTCTTGCATAATGTTCATGATGTAGTACTTTAGTATATAGTGTAAGTCTTTGAATATAAATGGTTTATGAAACATGTTTAGGTTGTATATCTCTTACTACCGTTCGGGCCGACATAATTCAGAAGTCATGGAGTAAACGTTCGAGGAGCCAGGACACTTTAATTCGTAAATCCACAACTCATCTCGACGGCTTACTTAATGAACTCCTCACATGAGGCTCCCTACTATTGTAGTATTTGATAACATATATATAAGTTTTTGATCTTTAAAAGTTATATGGTCTTTAGCCGTGGCTTTGCCATGACCTTGGTCATTGTTACCATGGTCTTGAGACTCAACCTTGGCTTTAGCCATGGTTGTGGTCTTGGCTTTAGGTCATTAGACCTCTTGGTCTTAGTAAATCATAACTATTATATAGTGACTTTGGTCTAAAAATGGGCTGTTAAGAATTTGAAGAAAATATCACTCGGAAAGCGTTTTCAGGGCTCGAGCTTCTTAACTATTGAACGAAAACGGCGTTCCGGACAACTTTCGTGTTTTAACTTTTTGATGATTCGGACCAGAAGGGTGACTTTCAAAATGGCAGAATGCAAAACAGTAGGGTATAGGCAGTTTTGCCGTTTTGGTTTCGCTAACTTCTTATGGCCATAACTTTTGACTCGTGTACTCGTTTTGGGTGATTCAAATTGCTATGTTTTCCTTGTTATGTCCTCTTTAACATTAAGTAAATGTCAAATATCATAGTTATACTATTTTGGTCGTGGTTCTCCATAAAAGTCACTAGTTTACTTGTTTAAATATCATAAGTTAACATATATATACATAACTTGTTTTACTAGTTTTTATACATCATGAACACAATACAAAGACCATATATAGCATGAAAGAAACATAATAAGAATGAAAATGATATTTAGCAAGAAAGTGTAATAGGGTTTCTTACAACTTTTGGCTTTCTAAAGAAAGGAAGTCAAGTATGAAACTAGGACACTAAACCTATGCTTGTAAACCCTTTATCACAACTCTTGTAACCCTTGCTAGCCTTGATATAAACCTTGTGAAAACCATTTAACTTCAGCCCTAGTAACCTTGTGTAGCTCCTAAATCAACCATGGAATCACCAAACAAACTTGAGAACTAGGTAGAGAATACTAAGACCTTGAACTCTTATGTGTAACTTATAGTTTGAAGATCAAAGGATCATGGTGCTAGGGATTGATGGTGTGGCGTTTTTATGGAGATGAAAGGAAGGAATGAGCTTGCTATTTATAGTGAAATGAGGAGGTTAGGAAAGCTCCTAGGAAGGTGCCTAAACTTGGTGACCAAGTTTAGGATATTTCTAAAACTTAGGCTAGTCATTTTACACTTGTAACTAATCTAAAGTATCAAGACTTTTATCACCAAGCCACCTAGGCTTGGTTACTCCTCTTAGGTCGGCCAAGATGAGTATTGGGTGACTAGATGGTTAATTTTGGTATAATCTTGTTTACGGAGTGAGTTTTGGCTCCGTTAATCGCTAATAGTAGGTCGTTAAGTCACGAAACTTAAAACCGGGTATCCTAAAAATATGAAACTTATAAATATGTTAGAACTTATTAATATAACCTATATTAGCACATTTAATGAGTGACAAGTTCTATTGGGTTGCTTAAACGCTGCTAAAACTGGAAACGCGGGTCTAAAACGCGTAATTCGCGTAAAACGCTGAACTGGAAAACGTAAAATTCCAAAACTTTTGGAATTGTCCTAAAATGAGAGAAAATCATATTTCTATTGTTTATAATGTTTTATGGACATATCGGGATGCTAGAATGACGTTTAAACCTAAAAGTAAATCTCGGACACGGCTTTGTGATTTTTGCAGAAATGATCCGACGAGTGTCAAATTCTCGGATTATCATTAAAATAGTTTAACTTACGAGAATATGAAATAAAAATTTCAGGAGTGTATAGTGAAAATGAATAGTGAAATTTTCCGGGAATAGTAATTAATCTGAAAATGCGAATTATTACAAATATAGTCAAACTACCTAGACCAATGCTTCCGGGTAATATAGAGTATCACCAGGTCGTTATGCCCCGACGAGATGTGGATTATGATTTAGCGTGCTTGTGATCAGGTGATTATTCACAGAAAAGGGTTGTAATGAGAATTATTTGAGAATTATGAACTGAAATAGCTTAGGAAAGTTATGTGATTGATTACGGGAATTTAGGTTAAGAAGAAATGATCTAAAACTTAAAAACGTACGTTTTAATTAAAAACGTACACTGACGAACGTGAGAGAAAGTACAACTGATGAACTAAAAAGGCTACGAGTGCAAAATTATTATTTTTACAATCCTAATGAACAAAGAATATTTTTAGAAAAAGAAAAATTATTTTTACACTATTTAATTATTTATTATTAATTAATTACTAATTACTTATTAATTAACTAAACATATTGATTTAAATTATTAAAAATTACTGTAGGATCATGTTTTGATTGATTATTGTGATTCAGGAGGTCGGGTACAATGAAAGAAGATGATAGCCATGGTTAGTGAGAGAGAGTTGAGAGAGAAGGGAAAAACTAGTGTTTTATTGATAAGTAAAATGAAAGGTTACACTAAGAGTCTCACCCTCCTAGTGAAGTCTAGGAGGGCTTATATAGCCTAACACAAACTAACTATTACAATATTATGATTCAAGTCCTTGTGTTTTGGCTAAATGAGATAACTAATGTAATCCCGTAAATGTCGTTCCATTTACGTGTTGGGATTATAAACTTTGATCCCAACAATCTTCCCCCAATGGGGCGACATAAGGGATTACTTACAACATTTCCTACAAGGACAAATGAGAATAAAGAAAGGTCTTCATAAGCTCTTCAAATTGCTGAGGATGGCGATAGTTGACGCTCTTTGTCTTCATCTTGTACCTCGGCTTGAGAACTTTTTTCTTCACTTGTAGGCAAATGATGTAATATGCATGAAATGGATTAACTTCCCCCCAATTCATGCTGCATGTCTTTAGCAGCTTCTTCGTACACTTCTTTTTGGCGAAGTTTCTGAATCAGCTTCCCCCCAAACTGACAACCGTCTTCAGCAGATTCGAAACTTTGATGTAGTCCACATGTCTTCTAACTATTGAAGTTTTGAGTACGCAGCGGAATTTGTAGATGACACCGTAAACCACACGAAGCAAATCTGACTAGTTACTTAATCACGGTTATGCTCAATGCGGAAGCTCCGTTCGGGGGTAACATGCAAGAAATTAGCAAGATCTTCACTTAAGTAGGCTACTTCACACTTCACAATCCGCGAGAGTCGAAATAATTACACCAAAATCACTAAATTGAACCACTGATCATCTCTGCGGACGTCTCTCCGGTAGTAATAAAATTGTAAGCTCGATCACGTGAGTCTATTATGCGTCCTTGATGTGCACATTTCTTCCCCCTAATTGCAGAACCTCGTGGAAAATGAGTGTTTTCGCAAAGAAGTCAAGAAAAGTAAAAAAAAAAAGCAAAGAACACCCACTCTCTCTTCCCCCACGATGTCTTCACGGAATCGGAAGCATACACACTATGTTTACGATGGAAACGGAGGCAGCGTAACCCCATATGTCCAATCAACCGATTATGTGTGAAGTATCATAAACAGCCCGTGAGAATCAACTGCTGATAAACGACTCTACTCTTTTATACTCCTCTCAACTAACAGTTTACCGACCCCATTATCATTCTGACGGCTTTTTGTAGTGACTACTGATGGAGAAAACCCAATATGACGAACTTGAGACTGAAGTAAAATAACCCGAACTTGTGACTTAAACTTGCACTATTGCCTGACTAAGAACCAATACTGAGAATTTCAATAAAGGTAGAATCATATACCCATCCAACCATCCTTAATAGTATATGAACTTCTCTCGAATTATCCACATCTTTTGGTGACACTTGAGCACTACAACGTAACTCCTTTAAAGTGATAGCTATACACTGTGAGCACAAAAATGTAACTCCTTACATCAGGTATAACTAGACAACTCAAGTCTTTGTCATTCGTACGAATAAAAGCTCGAACAAGGATCTCGAAGAATCATGCATCCAACCAACCCCGATATCTTCAAATACTAAGTACACGCACCCGTGAAATTCCACTTCAACCTCAAATAAATAATAAAGAATTATCGCCGTAGTCACATCTTACAGTTAAATGCCCAAAACTAGCCTTTTGACGGTTTAGTTAATCATGATAATGGTTTCCCGATCTTGTCAAAAATTTATCCCCGTGAAAAATTTGTAATACCCAAAATACCACTCATAATATATTATCAAAAGAAATTTATATCAAAAAATTTAATTCAGATGTTCACTTTTGATAGTCCATGTATGCTTGTGAGTTGCGATCCATCAGCCCAAATCCACTTTAGTCAATCTAAAGCCCAAGAAAATTCAGTCATATGATATAATCATATACCAGCCCATGAAGTAATCTAGTCCAAGTAAAGATGACCCGATCCAGCCACACAACGAATCAAAGCCCGGTCCAATAAATAATATACCCGATCCAAATCTTAAAGTGAGATGAGTCCCGTATTTTATCATTATAGACATTGACTTATTACACTTAAACCAAACCCTAATACACACACAAGTTATATCCGCCTCCCACTTTACCTAACGTCTCTCACCCACACCTCAACCATCAAACTCAGTGACAATACACGACTTCAAGATCTGATCATCCCTTCTTCTAAGTCACCAACGAATCTTAAGCCAAAAACAAATCATTTCTTACCTTTAGAGCAAACCGAATGTCACCTTCTGTTACAAACCGATTCTTTTAACCTTACAAAATCCATTCGTTTGCCATCTGATACAACTCGAACACAGAAGAACACATGAAGAACAAGGAGAATATTGGCTTCAAGATCCTTATAAGGGTCTCGGGTAGGTTGTGGTGATATTGTATTCGACTTGTGTTTTGTTTTCTTTTTTTTTATTTTTTTATTTTTTTATTTATTTATTATTATTTTTTTTGTAGCTCAATGATGATAAAAGTTCAATTAAAAAATCTTTAAACAATTAGAGACAAAATTGAACTTGTTTAGAGATCTTGTATGTGATTGTGTTCAGTTTTGTTAGATGTTTGGTGTTGAGGTGATTAACTTAGATAGTGAGGTTAAAGGAGATGGGTTAGGATAGATAATGGATTTGGTGTTGAATCTATTGATTTTGGTTTGAATTGTTGTTACATCGGCTTATTTTACTTCGAATTTATATTACTTTTGATATCGTTTGCTGTTTTGGACTGATGATGTAAACGTAACTGAGGTCGTGTCTTGGTATTTTGGTTGGGTCGTGGTCATATCTTCATCTTTCTCTTTTTTCATTTGACCAGTTTACGCATAACTTTATGCGTAGACTCGTAGAAATGTTATGCGTTGATAATTTTATGCATAGACAAGACTTACGCGTAAACTTTAACTTTTGCGTAGACCTGTGTCTTTTGCGTAAAACTTACGCGTAAGACAAGGGTTTTACGCCTTAGTTGAACCTTACGCATAACTTGTCGAAGTTATGCGTAGAAAAATGAAGATTACGCGTAGGAAGAGGGTTTTGACCCGTTGACCATGTTCCGGTGATATTCCGACCAGATTCCGACCATCTTTACCGACTGCTTTTGCCGACCAATATTACAGACCACGTTTTTCTGGCACTATTTCTGACCATGAGACAACTTTTTGACCACTAATATTCATGAGAGAAAAGATACAAAACAAGTTGAAAGAAACTGTTAAACAGATACCGATGTGTATTTAATAAAATATTAGCACAGATCTGAACACGCTTCTAAAACTTGTACAATCTGCTTCAAAAAGTGTATGGACAGCACATATAATGGGAGCTCTTCATTTACTTTTAACCAAATAAAAGATGTGATAATACCAGCAAAAACAGGTTCGTACAACACAACAAAGACACACTTTTGACAAGATAAACACCACGAAAATCAACCAAAACTAATAACGAGGCTCTGATACCACTTGTTAGGTCACCATTTATGTAAACACAAGTATGATAATGAAAGAAAATAGATGAGAATGAGAGATGGTTGATTATAAGAAATGAGAGAAGATAAATTGCAAGAGTTTCCTTAATGTATTCAAATAACCAACAAAAAGAAATGTTTACATAAGCTTGGTATTTATAAGGGAGGAGTAGGGCAACACTCCCTTCCTCCCTCATCTTACTTAAACGTGGGCTTTAAAGCCCATTGGACTTAATACTTAAGCCTTGTAACATAAAACATATTGAAATAAATAACTAAGCAACCTATTACAAAAGGTAATGACCGAGACTTGACTAAAATACAAAAGTATGATCCCAACAATAGTCCATGCCCTTTTTTTTATCCTCTTCATTAATGTCCTCAAAAGCACCAATGTTATCCCTATCAAGTCGAGGAACAAAACGAAATTCCTTCATTCTATTAGGCATCCTATATGTGATCCTATCAGTTTCACTAGTAAATCGGATCGTCCTTTCTATCTCATCATATTCTAACTTGGATTCTTCAACAAATGGCTTACCAAATACAACATGAGATAAACGACAATCAATAACACTAGCTAGGTCTTCAACAACCATAAAGTCAATGATATAAGTAAAGTTCCCAACAAAGACATGTAGACCTTTAATTCTCCCGAAAAAGTTACAAACTCCACCGGGGTATTTGGGATCTTTTTTAGGTCTAAGTCTTATTTTCACTATATCATTATAAACACTTGAGGAAATAATGTTGATTGGGGATTCAAAATCAATATAAGCGTTGTCAATGTGCTTATACCCAATCATACATGGTATCTTAACATTCTTAGGATCGCCTCTCTTTATCTTAGGGTCAATTCTAGTAAAAGGAGGTCAAGGATTATCAACAAGATTATTATAGTACGCAGTCTCCTCCTTAGTGGGATATAGAACGAAATAGTCATCCGGTTTTGGATCTATCTCACCTTCCTCACGTTCCTCAACAACATCCTTAAAATTATTAGATCCTAGGTCCTTATTTGAATACAAGGCGGTCACTAGGTCACTAAATGCATGATCGAGCTCAAATTAATTAACCTATTAAGCTCCCTAACTTCCCTAATCTCATTCTCAATTTGTTCACGCAACAAAGCCACTTCACTAGGGGAAAGGGGTGGAATCACGTTTTCCATAATGACCAACAGAATAGTCAATGAATTTAATTTACTAACAAAGGATGAAGAAAACGATAGACTAAAGAAAACCTAAACATAAAAATAAAAATCTTACTAGAAAGGAATCTAGCAAGTAGACCTAATAAAAAGAAATCCTAACCTAGACAATAACTATTCCCCGGGCTGCGGCGCCAAAAACTTGATACGTGGGAATTGTGCCCTCGCAGCAGGTTTTACCTCTCAAGGGATCTTGAGAAGCTTACAACCTCCACCAGGCAGTGTACCTAATCGTTGTAGTATAGTATAATGACAAGTACTGGGGGATTGATCATTCAACTCAGGAATAGTGTCGCTAGGATTAGAAAGCCTACTAAACTAGGTCTAGAGGTGAGGGATGATTCTTTTTGTATTTTTATATTTTTATATTTTAAGGAAAGCAAGTAAAATCTCGGGTTTTGAAGGAGTGGGCAGAATTAGTTGCTATCCAACTAACCCAATAAACTAAAGATGCAATCAAAATAAAATAAAAGAAAGGAAAATTAAACTATTATACTAATGTGGTGGAAACAATAATGAGAGAAGTTGTGTTTACTTAGATTTCATTACTCCCTACATATCTTTTACAGGTTTATTAGCTTGTTACAATTGCATGGATGATGGGTTATATTCCTTAATACCAGTCGTAGGGCCGTGTACAATATTCCCTAACTTTATAAGATCCTACTTCACTCCTATGTCGAGCCGTTAGAAGCTCCTAACATAGGATCATTTGAATTCTCTTACGCATTAAATACATCCAAAAATCATAGTACACCTCCAATCATGTTTCTTAAGACGTTCAAGCAAGTTACCAATGGAAGTCTGCCAGTTTTCTTAAGCCTGACATCGAATACAATCATCTGTAACAACTATAAACAAACAATCAACCCATAATCAACATCTAGGTTTCACTACATCTAAGCAAACACAATAAAATCCTAGCCTAGCATGTTAAAGATAAGACAAGCGTAAGATATAATCACACAACACATAGACATATTGAATGATTTGAATAAGTACTTATCTTCAATTGAACATGGAAGAGTCAAGGGGTTGAAACCCTTGAAAAAGCTATAAAATTCGTCTAGGTTTTATGCCCTAATATGCCACACAAAGTTCCACACTTTAGAATGAAAAAAATTGGAAAAATATATATAGAATATGCATCCTGACGACGTCATGTATTAACCTCTGATGCCGTCAACTCGTCGCCATGATAAAATTCGTATTGCCTAGATCCATTTCTGACGCCGTCATGTGTAAATGAGTTCTGGGCCATCACGTGTAATTGGACCCTGACGGCCTTGGTGACGCCATCAGGCCAATAAGCCTAAAAACATTCTGGATCGTCACGTTATAATTTCCACATCCTCCCCTTTTGCCACTCTTGACGCCGTTACTTGTAGAACCTTGACGTCGTCAAGTACTGTTCCAGCAAGAAAATTTGAGACTTTGCCGTTTTCTTCACTTTTATGCTCCAAAAACGTCCAAAATGCTTCCTTTTCCATATTTCTCTCCAAAAGTACCTAAAATGACAAAAGGAACGATTTAGGGCAATATTTGATCAAATAATCTCAAATTCGGGCTGAAATGACCCCTTAAAAGCGGTACACTTTTTGCCTCATCAGACATATAGAACATAAGAGCATGTATCATGGGCATAAAGTAGTATCTTTCTAATGAACATGCATCCAATAATTAAGCAAGCAGGCATTAAGCATTTAAGAGAGCATCAAGACATTTAAACAAGTTTCACAAGAACAAGTTGTTGTTTTCAAACATCAAGCCCATATATGCAAGTGATCTAGGTTTGTCAAGGAAAATCCTAATTTCTATTTGTTTAAAGTCCGATCCTAACGGGAGACGAAGATCATCGATGTAAAATGTCTTTAGTCAAATGTAGGAATGGCAATTTTTCATGTTAGAGAATGGATATGAGACTATTACTGGCGGTGCTCAATTAGGCTAAACACGACCATTTTTACGGGTTTACCACAAACCCAACTTTTCTCCTGGAAGCAATTCAACCGTTAGGTAAAATTGAATTTCTAGTGCAATAGGTTCTCCAGTAGCCATTCTCATATTAGAAAAATTGGAATTCCTATACTTTCCCATCAAGGTTTTCCAAAGATGATATTGGCCAATTCCGCTATAACATATCCTAATATAACTCAACTATCAATATATTAAAAGTCGGTTAATGAAAACGACATGTCTTACACAACATCCTAACAGAGGCAAGTGCGGTATTTAAATCACGTGTTTTGGTTTTAAGAATACTCCATAGTAAATCTTGAGAAAGATAGTCTAATAAAGATTACTTACCTTAATTGATCTTGTAGTCTTTTACTTTATATTATTGAGAGAAAACATAATGTATCATTTGACAAACATGCTTATTTAAGATAATGACCTTTTCACTCTTATGATTTACTAATGAGAACAAGTATTTTAGTTATAATGTGATTTACAAATTTTACTTGTTTATGTAGTGATACATGTTGTAATAATTATCCTTTTGAGATACATGTTATCTTATTGAAGATTGATGATGTATTATATGTGATGTTCTTACATGACATGTGATTTTGAGTCTTAACTCGTTCATGAGCAAAGGCTACATATGTTGTATGTTTGCTCGTGTTTGGTTTTTCGGAAATGACACATCTACAATTGCATTGCAATGTAAATTGCTTGAACATTTCGGATGAAACATCCAAGTCGTCAATCCTACTTTGTTGTGTATTTTAAGCATCTTTTAAACATATTAATTTAATGTTTGCAACACAACATTTGGACAAGAAGACTCAATATGACATCATTAACACAAGTGTAAGTTATGATCCGATGCATATTCTTTTTGTCTTGAGAAGGACGTCATTATTTTCATACCAATCGAGTGTGATTGAGTATGTAGGTTCAAGATTATTTGTTTTGTTATACCTTGAAGCTAGACAAATAATGATTCCAATTTCATGTACACACTCAAAAATTTGTCAATTAGATTCGATAATGATATCAATCATATTTTGAATAATGAATCGATATAAGCTCGAAATCTTTCTTGACCCTCACAACCACTCTTTTTAATAAAGAAACTAAGTAGAGATTTATGGAATGTGCTCTATTAAATATAATACTTGTTATATGTGTGAGGTTACTAATAATGACATGTTAACTTAATGATTCAAGATAGTCTCTTATTATATGTGTGAAAACTATTTATTATTACGTATAATATGCATAGTTTTTGACATTACATAAGTATAAAAATAATTACCCTAACCATTACAATACATAACTTATGTAAAAATAGTTTTATTACTACTTATTTGAAACAATTAGTGTGTATTCAAAAATATGCAAGGTTCAAAAATACATTTTCTTTTACTTGAATACTAATGGATTATTATAAACCTTTCTCTTGATTAGACAACCTATGGCCAATCAACATAGGTGCATGAAATGTTTTAGAAATCATGTTGAAGAAGTGTTAAATATTTTAAGGTGGCGTATTTTAACACTAGAACCTTTGGAAGGATAACTGTGTAAAAAAATTGTTTTCGTCACACATGATTAATCAACTTAGTCTACATATCTAAGTGAGTTACTAAAACATTATAACATAAGCAAACAATCAAAAGCAAATAATCATTTAGCATATTACACATAACGATATTCGTAGTTGTTTAGCATGTTAGATACAACAACATATACTTGCTCGATTTTGTTTTTGAAAATAATTTTCCTCCCCAATTCAAGAATTAATTAATATCAAGTCAATGAAACCATTTTTCAAAAATTCATTTACTTAAGATGTCCGACTCGAGAGCTTTAGCAAAAAGCTAGTTTTATATTAAAACGTGACATACGGTTTTGACTAGTATGAAGTATTTTGCATTAATGACTTAATTAAATTTGGAATCAATCAGTTTAATTATTTTTAAATGAAAGTACATTCAATTACCTTTAAAATGGCGGGTGGCACGACTCCTACAGACTTACGGTTAATTTCATATGAATTTTCAAAGTTTGACACTGTTCTGGTGGAGGTCCCTTAAATACCCGACAGTCCCTTAGTGATAAATGACCGCCCAGAGATAAAGGACCGCCACCAGTAAGTAAAAACACATTTTTCGTGTAAAAATTCATTTCCTTCAAGCAAGTATACGAAGTGCATTTAACCAACAAAACTAATACGAATTAAACAACAAAGCACACATTTAGCAACTAAACACTTTTTATATTTAATCCCTCTTAATGAGAAATTTGATACATGGACTGTACTCTATTTTAAAAATCATTTGTTTTGAAAACTAGAGTGACGTGGCTCTGATACCAATTGTAAAAACATAGAAGGGGGGAGGGGTGAATACATTCCTCTTTAAAAGTTGAAATGTTTCGTATCAATTTTTCGATCAAGCATAACTAAATATGAATAGTGGTTAAGTCACTCATAACAAGCAATCACATAAGCATGACACGAGGTTTAAACATTTCTAATCTAATTCAGATTACACTGGGGACGGTCCTGTAAATAGGTGGACGGTCCTTTATAATTTGAGGGACTGTCGATCGATAAAGGACCGCCATCACTAGGTTTGCCAGTTTTAATTTTGTGTCATTAAGTTTTCATGTATTTTGAGTTTCTAAGATAACTAATTGATATTACAAGTACATACACATCAAGCCACGCAAACATAAATGTAATGCAAGTATAGAAAGTAAAGAGCAGGGAAGAGAATACGTAAACCGGACACGATGATTTGTAGTGGTTTGGCACGAAGCACCTCTTTGTCCTACTCCACTCCCCGAGTACCACACTCGAGAGTTACTTCACTAATCAACACACTCCCTTTAGGCGGAACAATCCGTATACAAGCTTACACCAAGTTTAACGACACTAAGTGGAATGTTGAGTCCTAATCCTAGCTAGAACCAATCTACACCAAGGCCCACGTGGCCACATGAACAAGCACTCTTGTCCCACTTAGATTGACACACGATCCAAGCCTTCACACGAATGAGCACTCCCGTTCACTTGAATCTTCACACTAAGACACACTTGGATCTTTTCCCAATCCAAGCCTTCACACGAGACACACTTAGATCATCACCCGATCCAAGCCTTCACACACCAACTCAACTAACTCCTAGCCTACACACTAGGACACCACACACCATACAACAATTACATGACCTAATCTAGTTACAAGACTTCTTGGATCTACATCACCATCCAAGTTCACACAAATAACCCCATCCTCGACTCACACACAAGTCAGAAAGATTGACAGTATTTATAGAACCTATCATTGTAACACTTGTTACGTTTGTGTGTGGACACCTATAACATCTCGAATCTTTATCTATGTCGAGAGTTCTTCTCTTAACCATGAGGTAGAGGAAAAAGAAAATCATAACACTAATTGGTGTGTGGACTCAATAACACTTCGATTCTTGATGACTTCGAGTATTCTTTTCTAGCACATGATGTAGTGGATGATGGGATCACTTATAAACACATACCAAAGAGTTATAGTGATCAAAGGATGAAAAGGAAAACCAGGAAATTTTTGTGCAAAGAGGATTCTATTTTCTGGTGAAAATGGGTCAGTATTTGTAGCCAACATGAGAAGCCAGGGACGGTTCCTTAAACCTTGCACGGTCCCTTATCAATAAGGGACCGTCACCTATTTAAGGGACCTTCCTGACAGTTTTTGTTCTTTTGTGGTGAAATGTTACCTGGTGAAATTTTATCTGATTTGGGCGGGAAATAAGGATGTTTGGACAATTTAAAATTCAAAATTCAAATTTATTTTTCTTATTAAACATTTCTTTATAAATACAAAAATAATTTGTCTAGCTTATTTTTGTAAAAAAAATGTTTTGTCACATTTATAAAATGTAAGGTTTAAGGACAAAAATATTTTCTTTGATCACTTAACAAAGTTGGTAAAGTATGTTTGTACATACCTGAAGTGATGTCGAGAGACGTTGATGTGTGAACGAGTAACTTGTGCACTTTACGTTAGGTATTACAAGTTACCTGTTTGTCATCATTAAAACATGAAGACATTGTATAGATAAAACGTCGTAACGTTTGCACTAACAAACTACGCCGTAACTCTTAACAGTTACATTTTCTCACGTCGAGACTTCTTCTTGACATTCTCTATATGCTCCATGTATTCTTTAGCAAGTTCATTGATCATGTCCTCATCACATCCTTAACAACATTACCATCATTTCCAGCATTTGAAGTGTGTTCATTCTTGAATACCTTGTCCTCTTCATTTAAAAGATGCAAACAAATTTCTAAGGGTCACCAAATTTATATCATCAGAAATCACTGGTCCTTTTTTGCCATAAGTCGTGGCCATATTACTTTTATTGTTTTTTGAAGTCGACCCATCCTTCGAAGTCCGGCCTTCTTTAGATGTGCTTGCTCCATATGTCGACTTCAGGATAGGACGGTATTCAAATCTTGATTTTGGTCGAATAGAATGTTTATTGTTCCATCTTTTCGCTCCTTTTTAACTACTCAAAACCCATCATCAGCATCTTGTTGAACCGAAGCAGTTTCCTCTTTAACAGCCTTATGACATGAGTCAAACGAGTGCCCATAAATAAACATGTACCACATCTAGGGGGCTTCCATTCATACTCGATACGAATGGTCTCTTTTGTGTATCCACTTTCATCTAACTTAGGTAGCGCCAAAACCAAACTATCTATCATCACATTACTCGCATTAATTTCTATCAAAGCTCTAGCATAAGTACTACCCCCCATGAGTCCAAGCACATAGTACTAGTATACGAGTCCAACATCATGGGTTTACCAATCTTTGTGTCAATGATGCCTAGCCCATCCAACGTGTAAGCTGCCAAAGGAATGTCATGTATTTTCACCCCAAACTGGAACCTTTGACATATCTTCTTTTGTAAGGCTCACAGAAGGTGTCCAGTTATTAAGAAATATAGGAGTACCTCAGATCATCCACAAACCGTCTTGTAAAATACTTTCAACACCTTTAAGTGTCAAAAATTCAAAAAATAAAAATCCCTTTGCATTCATAGTCACTTTTTGAATCCTATACTTGCCCTAGGTATTTCGAACAAACAATCCAACGACAAAAAGGTAACCTTTTACCAATGAAATAACCATAGAGCAAGTTCTTCAATCTATTATTAACCTCTTGAACCAAAGCAATAGGAATTCCCATGTCAAAATCAGAGTTTGCAGGCACACTTGATCCAAGTACTCAAAAATTAACATTAGGCGGTGTAGGGTTAGTAATATTGGCATATGAAACTTGCTTCATATGTTGACTAGATGGTGCACTACCCACAAGAGTAGCCTTGTTCATGTCCTCAATGAAGCTCTCACAAGCTGCGCGAGAAGCTTAGTCATTAGGGAATTCGCCAACAGGTTGCACATAAGCATACTAATAGGTTCGCTACATTTAACCGCCACTTGTTCTTTTTATTGCATGGGAATTGCACTAGTACTAACACCTGTACCTACTACACAATCATCTTGGTTTAATTTATCCCTAACTCATGCCTCGTTGCATGGGTATGAACCCCATGCTCATTACGTACAAATTCACCAAAAAGAGAATTATTACCCATGGTCATCGACTGAGCAACTTCCACCCAGTTTTCTCACCATATTCAGTTCACCCCCTCACCAGCTTCAACATGAGGATTATAAAACATGACCTTACTACGACTCTTTACTTTAGAGAGTTCTTGATGCCATATTTATCTCATTAGGATCAATCAAGACATTTGCTGTGTTAGTTAGTCTCACTAGTACTTTCTTTCCTATGATTGTTTCCTCTCCCTCCCGAATCCAGAAAACTCCTTTCCATAACTATACCATGCAACTAACACTTAGCAGAGACGTAAACTCACCACCACCACCACCACCACCACCACAACAACAACAACAACAACAACAACAACAACAACAACAACAACAACAACAACAACAACAACAACAACAACAACAGCAGCAGCAGCAGCAGCAACAGCAACAACAACAACAACAACAACAACAACAACAACAACAACAAATAAGCCATGAAGCTTATTAGGGAGTGAGCAAATAATAAAAACAAAAGTTTTGGGAAAGACAATAAAGTTCTAAGCCCGAAATAAACCAAACAGTTGCCTTAGGGTTAGAACACACGAGTAAGCACCAGTAATCCCATCACGATAAAGAACGATTAAATTAAAAAGGGATGATAGAAAAACCCTAATCGTTTATAAATCGACCTAGCCAAACACTAACCAAAAAATGGATTAACGTTTGTAGAGAAATGATTGAACAAATTGAGTAAGGATTTAAGGGCCAGAAAAAAGTAAGGAACAAAAGAATAATGATTAATGGATTAAATTCAGTTAGATTTTAAAAACCATTAGTTTTTCCCCCTCCAAAATCGCCAGAGGAGGGGTGTTCGACAAGAATTTTGCATGACTTTTTTTTTAAAGGGTGCAACAAGAGAACTTCCCAGCCTATCACCCAAGCCAGTACTACTCTCATCCAGGCACGCTTAACAATGGGTGCATATATATACACTGTATTTATGTGCACGTGTTTCCGTGAATGAGAGAAAGATATAAGCTGAAAGCATATATCAAAATATAGTATAATGTAGCATCCCCATTTTCACAGATCACAGCGTATTTAGATCTGGGGTATTACTGTATGGAATCACAGTCACAATAATAGAAAACGACTCGAAAAGAGACGTTTTTTATAAAATGAGTTATCATTCATGAAAATATCAGAGTTTTTATTAAGAAGAGGTCCCGTAAATCTAAGTGTGAAAGTAGTATTTTTAATGATAGCAGGGTTGAAAGTCCTCTAAGTTCAGTGCCGCTTCATGCCATGGGTTCCGTAACAACTAAATACCTAGGATACATGCTTAAAAGTCAACACTAGGTGTTAAGTGAGTAAGGCAATAAACCCTAGGATAAACCCTAATCTCTCACTAAGTAAAATTAGTTGTTAGGCACTCATAGGACCTTAACCTAGGCACTAAACCCTAGGATAAACCCTAATCTCTCACTAAGTAAAATTAGGTTATTTAGGTCCCGAAACTAGGACAAACCTTCCCGAATCTTTCCCATGAGCTACTACCACTTAGTATAAACCTTTTAGGACTTAGGATTAGTCACTAAACACTCATAGGACACTAATCTAGGCACTAAACCCTAAGCTAGACCCTAATCACTCACTAAGCCAAATTAGGATAATACTAAACCTAGATTAGTTAAAACCTAAACATAAGCACCTCAACCTAGCACCCTAGCACCTTAGTCATATTAAGCACACACCCTAGTACCTCTAAGCTAGCAAGCAAGGAGGTGGATCACCACCTTGTCACCTCCTTCTTGCCGCGGCTTCATTTCCACCACAAACCCATCCAAACCGCCTCCTAGACCTCCATAGCTTCTCCTAGTCACTTCTTAGACCCTCCATGACCTCCCCTAGCTTAGCTTACTCACCTCCCCCCCCCCCTCGACACCTCCTGCTCTCGTTACTTGCTCACCAAGGCCAAACCTCCTTTCAAACTCACACCTTCACTTCTATTTACCTTCAAAATTCTGGTCTTGGGAGCAGTAAAAGAGCCCTAGGAAACTTAGAAGTCAAGTGGGATAGACCTAAGACATTGTCGAGTTCCATATTTGCCCTAGAAAACCCTAAAATCCTCGTTAACCCTTCCTTAGTCATGTAAGCTTTCTAATATAGTTTCTTTAGCTTTAGTTTAGTCTTATTATAGTATTAGGATGCCTTAGATCCCCTAGGAACCCCTGCCTAAGTCTTGAACCATTTCATTTACTTGTTTTCTTTTTAAAACCCTAATTATAGACTAAACCCTAATTATATGCTATAAGCCCTTTTCATAACCCCTAAGCCAGTTTAGATAACTTAGATAAGCTAATATTAGTTAAACATAAGCTAGTAAACTTAGTTGTTACATAAAAATATAGTTTGCTTAAATTTAGGACTAGTTTTGCAAAACTTTACATGCATAGGGGTGTATATTGTAAATTCCTGAAACTATAAAGTCTAGGGACTGTTTTTCACATTTCCTAGAAGTTATTAGTGCAAGGACTCATTTTGCAAAGTTTTGAAACCTTAGGATAGAAATTAAAATAAATTATAAACTAAAAAGGACTAGTTATGCAACTATTATAAAGTTAAGGGTAAAAAAAGTAAATAATGAAGGTTAGAATATTTTAAGCATTGTTTCTGTCATTTTCTCAAAATATAAAACTTTAGGGACTAATTATGTCAAGTATAGTTAGTTATAAGTATAAGTAATATAAGTATAATAAAGTATAGGGTAGAAAGTGTAAATATATAAACTATAAGGGTATAAAGTAAAATTATTATATAAATATAAAACTTAATTAAAGTTAGAAGCATAACACAATAGTAGGGAGCTTCATATGAGGAGTACCATGTGGATATTTCGTTTTGACGAGTTTGCTGGGTTTACGAATTAAAGTGCCCTGGTTCCTCAAACGATTATTGCATGTACTTCTGGATTATGATGGCCCGAATGGTGTTATGTTATAGCTAAAATTAATAACAATATAGCTCAATAGTAGGGAGCTTCACATGAGGAGTATTAACTTCTGAATTATGATGGCCCGAACGGTATTATATTGATAACATAATACAATAGTAGGGAGCTTCATGTGAGGAGTCATATACTTCTGGATTGTGATGGCCCGAACGGTGTTATGTTATATTTAAAACATTAACGAACCTAAGAATGATTACTTAAGAAACTTAAACAAGATAACTAAAGCTTGACATACATCCAAACCTACAACACACTAGGATACATGAGTAAGGCAGTCTAGTTCACGAGTCACTTTTTGCATCAATTAGATTTCCCTAAGCCCAGGTGAGTTTATAGCCTCATACTCTTTTTAAACTTTCACTATAAATGCTTTACAAACCCTGTGAGGGGGGATACATGCTATTTGCTTTACTTAAAACCGAACACAAGTCTTTTTCTTTGGTTGTTGCACGAGTAAACTAACGACCACCACTATATAACTAAAATTCATGAATCTAATTGATATGTGGGAATTACGCGCTCGCAACAGGTTTTACCTCTCAAGGGATCTTGAGAAGCTTACAACCCCCACCAGGCAATGTACCTGATCGTTGTAGTATAGTATACTGACAAGTACCGGGGTATTGATCGTTCAACTCAGGAATAGTGTCGCTAGGATTAGAAAGCCTACTAAACAAGGTCTAGAGGTGAGGGATGATTCTTTTTGTATTTTTATATTTTATGGAAAGCAAGTAAAATCTCAGGTTTTGAAGGAGTGGGCGGAATTAGTTGCTAGTCAACAAACCTAATAAACTAAGATGCAATCAAAATAAAATAAAACAAATGAAAATAAAACTAATATACTAATGTGGTAGAAACAATAATGAGAAAAGTTGTGTTTACTTAGATTTCATTACTCCCTAGATATCTTTTACCGGTTGATTAGCTTGTTACAATAGCATGGATGACGGGTTATATTCCTTCAATATGCAGGAAATCATCCATAACAATTATAGACAATCAATCAACCAATAATCAACATCTAGGTTTCACTACATCTAAGCAAACACAATAAAAGCCTAGCCTAACATGTTAAAAGAAAGATAAACATAAGATAGAATCAAACAATACATAGACATATTGAATGATTATTGAAGTACTTATCTTTATTCAAACATGGAAGAAAGAATGGTTTGAAACCCCTTCAATATGTAGGAAATTCGACCTAGGGTTTGTGCACAACTTGTTCCACCTTTTACAATGAAAAATTGGAAAAATATATATAGACGTAGCATCCTTAAGGCGTCATGTATTAACCTCTGACGCCGTCAACTCACCGCCAAAGTGAAATTTGTATTGCCTAGATCCACTTCTGACGCTGTCATGTAGAAATAAGCTCTGGGCCGTCACTAGTATTTGGACCTTGACGGCCTTGGTGACGCCGTCAGGCCATTAACAAAGAAAATGTTCTGGGCTGTCACGTTATAAGTTCCACGTCCACTTCTTTTGTCACTCTTGACGCCGTTACGTGTTGAGGCTTGACGTCGTCAGGTACTGTCCCCAGCAAGGAATTTGAGACTTTGCCATTTTCTTCACTTTTATGCTCCAAAACGTCCAAAATGCTTTCTTTTTCAGATTTCTCCTCAAAAGAACCTAAAATGAAAAAGGAACGATTTAGGGCAATAATTGATCAAATAATCACGAATTCGGGCTTAAATGACCCCTTAAAAGCGGTACACTTTTAGCCTCATCAAATACCCTTACACTTGAGATTGCTTGTCCTCAAGCAAATGCGCTTTTATTCTAATCAAAATACAAGTTAGGGGTCATTTAACACTAATATAAAAGTAATTACAACAATTAATCATTCCACTAAAAACTAAAAACAAGCACGGAGGTCATACACTAGCACCTCACAAATAGTGTTTAGATACTCACATCTCTCGGGTGTAATAAAGTATATATCACAATAAGGAAATGGAAAACATCTCTCACACCTGTCATAGCAAATAGATTACCATAGGCTTGGGAAAGGATCAAACCTCCACCACTTGGCGTAAGCATCTAGGATAAACTATCAAAGAGGTCTTTTGAAGGGTTATAACGTTAGGTGTAGGGATATGGAAAACACGGTTTTGTTGGATAAAGGCAATATTTACTGGTGGCGAGTTAATCATCTTGGTTAATTACATGTACAATATGGCGTTGCTAAGCCAAGACTCAACTCGACTTAAGCTAATAAATCAAAAATAACAAAAACTTAAAAAAAAAACATAAAATGAAATGGGATAGTAATCCGTATGTTTTTCTCTTTTCTTCTTTTTCTATTATTTTTCTTTTTCTTTTTTTTCGTTTTTTTATTTTTTATTTTTTTATTTTTATTTTTATTTTTTTTTGCATACACTTTTACCCTACCATCCAAAATAATACATCATAAGGAATTTACATTCCCCTTACACTTGAATTTTTACATACTTTACAATAAACTACTCTAATGACTCGAATCAAGATAATCAAAACACTTGGAGTACTTTTTAAGATTAACGCACATATGGGGGTAATATATGATGTTCTTCCCCATTACTCCATAACACTAGTACTTTACCAATGAGTCCTAATCATCCCAAAACAATATGTACAAGATATGACTCGACTTAGCAACCATGTAAGTAATTAGATAATTAACTAAGGGTTTAAACAAATAACAATAATGCACTAAAGATGAGTGCATACACGGAAGGCTAAGGCGATTTGGTTGCACATTTGGGTGGGTTGTAACAAATTCTTCCTTTAAGTAAGATGCTTAAAGTTAGAAACGAAAAGATAGGCTCGGAGGGGTATACTAGGGGTATCGTGTACTAAAAATGAGTACAACGCTAAGGTGTGGGAAAAATTAATTGACTTTACTAGTCAAGTAATATGACTTAAATGGTCAAGTAATTATGATACGGGTTTAACACAAGGGTGATCCTAAGCCTCTTATCATGTAGTAAATCCTACTACACGAATGTAGTCTCACTAGCGGTCTCGGGATGCATCACTAACGCAAGTTCTAGAATATAAATGCTACTGGTACACTCATAAGCACTAATAATAAATGCTTTTCCTATCAAATCTAAAGGCGAACCTCACATATTTGGGTGAAAAATTTTTCTGAATGGTACGGTTTTGTTCTAGTCATATAACTTCTATCCATGAGACGCTTGTTGAGGCTAAAGTTTCACTCCTAAATGTTGTAAAAAATTTTAAATTTGGCGTTAAAATTACACTAACAAATATTTCTCTTAGTTTTATTACACACCTACTATCAAAAAAACAAACTCAAGTACAATAGTATCCTATAAGGTATCATCATTTACCCTCCCCTTACACTTAGGATGAACATTGTCCCCAATGTTCAATTAAATAATGTAAAAGTAAAATAGGTAAAAGAATGAAAACAAACACTCCCCTGATTCGTTCGGTGTGGATAGTGTGTCGACAAGGTTAGATCTTCCTCCAAGAAAATGAACGTTGAACGCTTCCCTCCAGAAATATAAATCATCTTCTTGTCATATATAACCTGTTAAACCTGAGAAAACAATCAAGGCAACCTCGCATAAAATCGGTGGCAATCTATATATATAAGGATATAATGCTTGTGGAATGAATGTTTGCAGATTTCCTGGAGTTTATAAAACTAAAGAATTAAAAAAAAAAACTTTAAGACTCCGGTTTAAACAAAACTCGCAAAATTTTTCAGAATTTTGGTACCTGACGCCGTCAGAATGTTCCTGGAAAAATCTTATCTTAAGTTTCCGGAAAATTTCTGGAAAAACTCATGCCTTATTTCCTGGAAAATCCTGCAAAACATCATTATGACTCGATACAAGCATTTGACTCTAACAATTACTAATATACATGCTCATTTAATATTGTGGCGAATCATGATCATTTTCGTTCTTATAAACAAGTTTGGGTTTCCCCTTACACTTAGCTTTTGCAAAATACCTTTATATGTAATTAAAACGAAGTTAAAAACAAAATAAAGCATTTTCATAATTTAGTTTGAAACATGATTTACCAAAAATAAAAATAAAACACGCATACGGAAACAAATAAAATCAAACAAATAAAAGCACACAAAACATGGGTTGCCTCCCAAGAAGCGCATGTTTTTGTTCGAGTCACGAGCCTGACTCTACCCTTATTTAACAGAAATAGGGGAGGTTTTCCCTACACTTAAGATTAAGTGCGGGTGGAAGTAGCGATACATACCCTTAAGGTGAAAATATGCCACGTGAGGAAAGAGTGGTGGATGAATTGTATGCTCAAAGATGCGGGATCCTATCATCATAACCTTACCTAATTCAATTGGGTTAGTGGGCAAATTAAGATTTTCTTTTAGAAAGGGATCATCTTCTATCAACTTCAAGGGACTCCTAGTTGGGAATCCATCTTGACCTAATAAACCCGGTTTAAACCCATAATGTTTCTTGTGATTAATCATAAATGGGTGATGTAAGCATGTAAGGTCATTTTCCACTCCTATATTGGCTTCCTCTCTACAAGGCTTAGAGTCCACTACCTTTATCCCAAGACTACCCAGACTATATGGTTTGATGGGTGGATCGAGACCTTTTTCAATTCCTAAACTTTCATCCAAGGATGGAAGATTAGGTAACGGATTTGGTTGAGGCTCTGGTTTGTCAAAACTAGGAACTTTCTTAGAACTAGAAGAAAGGTCATCACTACAAGTGTTAAAACCTATGTTCTCAAGTTGTGCTTGGTCCAAGGGTTCTACCTCAATCGGGGTTCCTAAAGTCTCTTCTACTTCTTCCGGGTAAGTCACGGGCGATGTGTGTGGCTCAAATGATGGTGGGACTTGTGGGGTACTTAGTGGGCTTGGATTATCCACCTCATCCTCCATTGTATCTAGATTACCTATATGTTCATCTTGTATTATGGTGGAATCAAAGCACTCCATGCACCTAGGTATCTCATCTATAGGCTTATTATCCCTAAACAAACTTCTTGCCTGTTCCCTCAAACTTGCGATCAATTGATCAGTAACAACGTTTGTTGGGTTGTCAATCTTTTTGGCGAGTATGGCACAATTCTCTATGGCTTCCCATGCTTCTTCAGCACTTAATCCCCAAAGTTCCCCATCTGTGGCATGGTCAATGTCCATTTTGCTATAGTGGTCGACACGATGGTAAAATATTTCAATTTGGCCCACATATCGAAACTATGATGAGGGACTTTTCAGAGTAAATATTTAAAACGAGTCCATGCATCATAGATAGGTTCATCTTGATGTTGTTTGAACATCAAGATGTCATTTGGAGTGGGTGAATTTCGTGGTTGGTAGTAGGGCGGATTCGCGTTCTCCATAATGGCAAACGGAATAGTCAACGAACTTAATTTACTAACAAAGGTACAAAGAAAAAGATAGACTAAAGAAAACCTATAAAAATAAAATAAAAATCATACTAGAAAGGAATCTAGAAAGTAGACCTAATAAAAAGAAATTCTAACCTAGACAATCACTATTCCCCGGGTTGCGGCGCCAAAAACTTGATACGTGGGAATTGCGCCCTCGCAACAGGTTTTACCTCTCAAGCGAACTTGAGAAGCTTACAACCCCCACCAGGCAATGTACCTGATCGTTGTAGTATAGTATAGTGACAAGTACCGGGGGATTGATCGTTCAACTCAGGAATAGTGTCGCTAGGATTAGAAAGCCTACTAAACTAGGTCTAGAAGTGAGAGATGATTCTTTTTGTAATTTTATATTTTATGGAAAGAGTAAAATCTTGGGTTTTGAAGGAGTGGGCCGAATTAGTTGCCAGTCAACTAACCTAATAAACTAAGATGCAATCAAAATAAAATAAAAGAAATGAAAATAAAAGTAATATACTAATGTGGTGGAAACAATAATGAGAAAAGTTGTGATTACTTAGATTTCATTACTCCCTAGATATCTTTTACCGGTTGATTAGCATGTTACAATTGCATGGATGACGGGTTATATTCCTTAATACTAGTCGTAGGGCCGTGTAGAATATTCCCTAACTCTATAAGATCCTACTTCACTCCTATGTCGAGCCGATTAGAAGCTCCTAACATGGGATCATTAGAATTCTCTTACGCATTAAATACAACCAAAAATCGTAGTACACCTCCGATCATGTTTCTTAAGACGTTGAAGCAAGTTACCAATGGAAGTCTGTCAGTTTTCTTAAGCCTAACATCGAATACAATCATCCGTAACAATTATAGACAAACAATCAACCAATAATCAACATCTAGGTTTTACTACATCTAAGCAAACACAATAAAAGCCTAGCCTAGCATGTTAAAAGAAAGATAAACATAAGATAGAATCAAACAATACATAGACATATTGAATGATTATTGAAGTACTTATCTTTATTCAAATATGCAGGAAATTCGACCTAGGGTTTATGCACAACTTGTTCCACCTTTTACAATGAAAAATTGGAAAAAAATATATATAGACATAACATCCTGACGGCGTCATTTATTAACCTCTGACGCTGTCAACTCGTTGCCAAAGTGAAATTCGTATTACCTAGATCCACTTCTGACGCCGTCATGTAGAAATAAGCTCTGGGTCGTCACTAGTATCTGGACCCTGACGGCCTTGGTGACGCCGTCAAGCCATTAACAAAGAAAATGTTCTGGGCCGTTACGTTATAAGGTCCATGCACTTCTTTTGTCTCTCTTGACGCCGTCACATGTTAAGGCTTGACGTCGTCAGGTACTGTTCCCATCAAGGAATTTGAGACTTTGCCATTTTCTTCACTTTTATGCTCCAAAAACGTCCAAAATGCTTCCTTTTCCAGATTTCTCCTCAAAAGTACCTAAAATGACAATAGGAACGATTTAGGACAATAATTGATCAAATAATCATGAATTCGGGCTTAAATGACCCCTTAAAAGCGGTACATTTTCCGCCTCATCACTAATCGTTTGGGATATTTTACCCACGTGAACGCGAATATAGTTGATAGATCTATTTGAGTTTAAAACTCAAGCTGGTATTAACATCTTTTTGGATGGTACCAATAAGTACTATATTTGAACCCACTGAAGGATTAACTTTGGAAAGTTATCCTTTCCATCCCTTTATGGTCGGGTCTACAGCCCCCATGACCCGGATTGTTAACGTGTGGTTCATGAGCTTAGTGCAACACACCCCACTCTTGATAATTCTGCATGCATGATACGTGGGAATCGCACCAGGCTTTACCTCTCAAGGGATCTCAAGAAGCTTACAACCCCCATCAGGCAGTGTACCTGATCGTTGTAGTATAGTATAGTGACAAGTATCGGGGGATTGATCGTTCAACTCAGGAATAGTGTCGCTAGGATTAGAAAGCCTAAAAACTAGGTCTAGAAGTGAGGGATGATTCTTTTTGTATTTTTATATTTTTGTAAAAGCAAATAAAATCTCGGTTTTTAGAAGAGTGGGCGGAATTAGTTGCTAATCAACTAACCCAATAACTAAGATGCAATCAAAATAAAATAACAAAAATGAAATGAAAGCTAATAAAACTAGTGATGTGAACAATGATAGGGAGAGTTGTGTTTACTTAGGTTTCATTACTCCCTAGATATCTTTTACAGGTTGATAGTTGGTTACAATTGCATGGATGACGGGTCGTATTCCTTAATACTAGTCGTAGGGCCGTGTACAATATTCCCTAACTCTACAGGATCCTACTTCACTCCTATGTCGAGCCGTTAGAAGCTCCTAACATGGGATCATTAGAATTCTCCTACGCATTAAATACAACCAAAAATCATAGTACACCTCTAATCATGTTTTTTAAGACGTTCAAGCATGTCACCAATGGAAGTCTGCCAGTTTTCTTAAGCCTAACATCGAATACAATCATCCGTAACAACTATAAACAAACAATCAACCCATAATTAACATCTAGGTTTCACTACATCTAAGAAAACACACAAGAGATCTAGCCAAGCATGTTAAATTCAAGACAAGTGTAAGATATATTCAAAAAACACATAGAGATATTGAATGAATTGAAAGAGTACTTATCTCAAATTTAAATGAAAGGTTTCAAAGGGTAAAAACCCTTGAAAACACTGTAATATTCGGACTAGGGTTTCTTTCCAAAGTTACACCCTAATTGTTACTCTTTAATGAATGAAAATTGCAAAACTATATATAGATTTTACAGGGTGACGGCGTCATGAAGGAAATTCTGACGCCGTCAACTCGCCGCCCATAATGAAATCGGATTTCCTAGATCCACTTTTGACGCTGTCATGTTTAATTCTACTCTGGGCCGTCACTCACATTTGGACCATGATGGCCTATGGTGACGCCATCATGTCCCTAGTGCAAAACTCTTCTGGATCGTCACGGACTTTATCTACTTCCACCTCTTTTATTTCTCTTGACGCCGTCAGGTACTGTTCCTAGCAAGGATAATTAAGACTTTGCCGTTTTCTTCACTTTTATGCTCCAAAAACGTCCAAAATGCTTCCTTTTCCAGAATTCACTCCAAAAGTACCTAAAATGACAAAAAGAACGATTTAGGGCATTATTTCGCCTAATCAAATACCCTTACACTTGAGATTTGCTTGTCCTCAAGCAAATGCGCTTTTATTCTAATCAAAATACAAGTTAGGGGTCATTTAACACTAATATAAAAGTAATTACAACAAATAATAGTTCCACTAAAGACCAAAGACAAGCACGGAGGTCATACACCCTAGCACCTCACAAATAGTGTTTAGATACTCACATCTCTCGGGTATAATAAAGTATATATCATAATATGGAAATGGAAAACATCTCTCACTACCTGTCATAGCAAAATAGATTACCATAGGCTTGGGAAAGGATCAAACCTCCACCGCATTGGCCTATGCACCTAGGATAAACTATCAAAGAGGTTTTTTAAAGGGTTATAACGTTAGGTGTAGGGATATGGAATACACGGTTTTTTTATAAAGGCAATCTTTACTGGTGGCGAGTTAATCATCTTGGTTAATTACATGTACAATATGGCGTTGCTAAGCCAAGACTCGACTCGACTTAAGCTAATAAATAAAAAATAACAAAAACATAAAATAAACATAGAATGAAACGGGATGGTAGTCCGTATGTTTTTTTTCCTCTTCTCTTTTTTTTTTCTATTCTTTTTTTCTTTTTCTTAATTTTTTTTTTATTTTTTTTATTTTTTATTTTATTTTTTTTGCGTACACTCTTACCCTACCATCCAAAATAATACATCATAGGGAATGCACATTCCACTTACACTTGAATTTTTACATACATTACAATAAACTAATCTAATGACTCGAATCAAGATAATCAAAACACTTGGAGTACTTTTAAGATTAACGCACATATGGGGATAATTTATGATGTTCTTCCCCATTACTCCATAACACAAGTACTTTACCCATGAGTCCCAATCGTCCCAAAACAATATGTACAAGATATGACTCGACTTAGCAACCAGGTAATCAATTAAATAATTTACTAAAGGTTTAAACAAATAACAATAATGCACTAAAGATGAGTGCATACACGGAAGGCTAAGGCGATTTGGGTGTACATTTAAGTGGGTTGTAACAAATTCTTCCTTTAAGTAAGATGCTTAAAGTTAGAAACGAAAAGATAGGCTCGGAGGGGTGTACTAGGGGTTTCGTGTACTAAAACTGAGTACAACGCTAAGGTGTGGGAAAAATTTGTTGACTTACTAGCCATGTAATATGACTTAAATGGTCAAGTAATTATGATACGGGTTTAACACAAGGGTGATCCTAATGTCTCTTATCATGTAGTAAATCCTACTACACGAATGTAGTCTCACTAGCGGTCTCGGGATGCATCACTAGCGCAAGTTCTAGAATCTAAATGCTACCGGTACCCTCATAAGCACTAATAGTAAATGCTTTTCCTATCAAACCTAAAGGCGAACCTCACATATTTGGGTGGAAATTTTTTTTGAATAGTACGGTTTTGTGCTAGTCATACAACTCCTATCCATGAGACGCTTTCTAAGGCTAAAGTTTCACTCCTAAATGTTGTAAAAAATTTAAATTTGGCACTAAAATTACACTAACAAGTATTTCTCATAGTTTTATTACACACCTACCCTCAAACAAACAAACTCAAGTGCAATTGTATCCTATAAGGTATCATCATTTACCCTCCCCTTACACTTAGGATGAACATTGTCCCCAGTGTTCAATTAAAGAATGTAAAAGTGAAATAGGTAAAAGAATGAAATCAAATACTCCCCTGATTCGTTCAGTGTGGATAGTGTGGTAACAGGGTTAGATCTTCCTCCAAGAAAATAAACATTCAAAGCTTCCCTTCCAGAAAAATAAATCATCTTCTTGTCATATATAACCTGTTAAACCTGAGAAAATAAACAAGGCAACCTCCCGTAAAATCAGCGGCAATCTATATATACTAACAAGTCCTAGAAAACAATGTAAGATATAATGCTTGTGGAATGCATGTTTGCAGATTTTCTAGAGTTTATAAAACTAAAGAATTAACAAAAACTTTAAGACCCCGTTAGAAAAACAAAACTAGCAAAATTTCCAGAATTTTACACATGATACCGTCAGGAATTAATTCCTGACGCCGTCAGAAGTGACCTGCAGAAATCTTTACGTTAAGTTTCTGGAAAATTTCTAGAAAAAACTTATGTCCTACTTCCTGGAAAATCCTGCAAAACATCATTATGACTCGATACAAGCATTTGACTCTAACAAATACTAATACACATGTCCATTTAATATTGTGGAGAATCATGATCAATTTCGGTTCTTATAAACATATTTGAGGTTTCCCCTTATACTTATCTTTTGCGAAATACCTTTGTATGAAGTTAAGATGAAGTTAAACGACAAAATAAAACATTTTCACAATTTAGTTTTGAAACATGATCTACCAACAATAAAATTAAAGCATGTATATGGAAACAAATAATAATCAAACAATTAAAAATCACACAAAACATGGGTTGTCTCCCAAAAAGCGCTTTTCTTTATTTACGAGTATTGTAGCTAGACTCAAGGTCATGGGCTATCGTGTGTCGCTTATGCTCACATATCCAAGGGTGAGCCATCTAATAGTCGCCTCATCTTTCTTATAATCATCACTTAACTCTAAACATCCGCGATAATACCTTTTATTTTTTTCATGAGGATATTTAAGCCCTTTTCTTTTATCATTCTCACTTAGCATTTCTAGGGGCGGATACCTATTACATTTTTCCATGGAAAAATCCTTGAACCTAGGGTGTGCACGGGGCATTTGGTAAACAAAATCCTCATCCCCATCTGAGAATGTAATTAACCCTTCCATAAGTTTTTCATCAAGGTTGGTTAACCTTTTGAAGGGTTTCCCAGACACAACTTGGGTTAACTTACTATCGATAAATTCTCCTAGATTCTCCATAACCATGAACTCAACAAGATAAACAAAGCTTCCTACAAACACATACAATGTCACAGCCCTAGAAACAATATTATCTCCTTTGTATTCTAACTCATCTATCATGATTTTATTGTATTCACTACGCGAGATTATGTTCATTGGTAGAGACGAATTAAGGTAGGCATCAAAGCTCCTAAATCCAATTTTACAAGGAAATTGCATATTAAATGGGTTATCATTCTCAATCCTTGTTCTAGGGTCGACATTCCTAAGAGGGTCCACTTCATCTTCCATCCTATCCTCATTAATTACGTCACCATCATCTAGGTCCTCATCAGAGTCCGAATAGTAAAAAGGACTAGCCCTATGGTCATCATCATGGCCGGACTCCTCCATCTCCGAATTATTGTTAAAGTGATGGTTAGGCGAGAGGTTAGGTGGGTTCTCATTTTCCACTAAGGGGATTGGGGTGGGCATTTGGAAAATCTTACGACGAAAAACACGAATAACAGGAATCAAACAATCAATGCTATTGTTATCCATCGAGATAGTGTACGAAAAAAGGAAACAAAGAAATAAGATAGACTAAAGAAAACCTAAAAATAAAAATAAAATCTTGCTAGAAAGGAATCTAGCAAGTAGACCTAATAAAAAGAAATCCTAACCTAGACAATAACTATTCCCCGGGCTGCGGCACCAAAAACTTGATACGTGGGAATCGCACCAGGCTTTACCTCTCGAGGGATCTCAAGAAGCTTACAACCCCCACCAGGTAGTGTACCTGATCGTTGTAGTATAGTATAGTGACAAGTACCGGGGGATTGATCGTTCAACTCAGGAATAGTGTCGCTAGGATTAGAAAGCCTAAAAACTAGGTCTAGAAGTGAGGGATGATTCTGTTAATACAAATATCGCCTAAAAACGTTATTTATATTTTACGATCTTTGCTAAGTTTTGTTAATGACAAAGTATGAACTTTAGCTAGGAGTAAATCATCACTTTAAGTGTTTAAGTCTTGTTTAAACTAAGGTTTACATTTCTTTTAAACAAAACACTGTTTTTATTTCTTAAATTAGAAAGTGTCTTGTCACATCACATTTACTTCTTAAAATAGTAATGTCATATCACATTTAGGGCAAGCTTTGTCAATATACATTTATGGTAAGAAAGAGTGTTTGACTAACCATATGTTTGCTTGCAAGACTTGTGTTTGACTAGGTGTAATGAGATGTGACCTTGTTTGGTTTGAAATATTTATTGCAAAAACCAACTGCAGCCCTGACGGAACCCTGGGGGTACACGGGCGGAACCCATCTGAGGGTTCCGCCTGATCCGTCAGACCTGCAGAATAGTTTGCTATAAATACCAAACCATTTGTTTGTTTTGTGCAACCCTGTTAGGACATATTTTCACATACTCTCTCAACTAACTCAGTAACATTTTGATTTGTGTGATTCTCTTATGTAGCAAGGGACTTCACATGATCATTCAAGAAGTTACAAGCTTCAACTCTAAAGTTGCAAGTCTTGGTAGCTTGGTCATGTATAAGTTTTGGTAGTTTATACTTCATTTGTGTCATGTATGTAGAAGTGATTGGTTAGTATTTTAGGCCTCAAAATACGTAGTGTGTCAGGAGTTGTTGTACCCTTGTAAAAGAACTAACGGGAGTGGTTGTACCCTTGGTAAAGAACTCGACATCTAGCTTAGTGTCGGTAAAAGTGTAAGCGACGATGGGAGTGGTTGTACCCGTGTAAAAGAACTCGACATCTAGCTTAGTGTCATTAAAAGTGTAAGCGACGTTGTAAAGGTTTTCTCCGCCAGTGAAAGGAGCTTGTTGATTAGTGCTTATAACTCTCGAGTTGGAAACTCGGGGCGTGGATGTAGGGCAAGGAAAAAGAGTCCTTGTAGCCGAACCACGATAAACAATCGTGTTGTGGTTTGATCGTTTCTTTCTTTATCTTTGCCTATTACATGTTGTTGTTTAGTTAGAATCGTTAATCACATATAACGTTGTGTTTATATCTTTAAGCAAACGTAAAGGATATTTAAGCTAAAAAGGATTTAAAAAGCGGTAAACTATTCAACCCCCTTCTAGTTTTCCACAATTGGCATCAAGAGCTACGTTACTCAAGATCTTTAAAATAGAATGTATTTTAAAACTTGGATCGATCCATGGATTTTGAAAATCTCAAAGAAGGGCAACCTATTCAAAACCCACTGCTATTTGAAAAAGAAAACTTACTTGAATGGAAAAGTAATTTTGAAAACTATATGAAATCAATTGATCAAGATCTTTGGCATATTATTTCTTGTGGTAATTTCAAATCAAAGAAAACAAGTTTTTGAAAACCAAGATAACTATCTTAAACTTGATAAAAATACTAAAGCTAAAACAATGATTTATAAAGCTTTAGTACCAAATATGAAAGAATGATATTTGAAAAAATATGTTAAATTTTCATCAAGAAATATGTCAAGCCAAAGATGATCAATTTGATCTCACATATGTATTAGAAATCTTAGATATATTAACTGATTGACTTTTAGTTGAGATGATTACATGTGCTACTAGTTTAAATGTTTTAAATGCAGGTGTAAGTGAAGATGATTACTCATGACGAGCTCTTAGTGGACTTGCTTACGATTCATGGAATAACACGGATGAAGATGAAGCCAACCATCCGGTTTGTGATTCTCAACTAGATAAAACATCAAGCAAGGTACATTTTGAAATCAAACACTTTTGCTTGACAAACTTATCCTAGAGTTTTCTAAACTAGAAAATGATTCTAAAGTTTTATGCAACATGGACCTGAAAACTATCTTTAATAATGAGTCGTCAAAATCCTTTAAGAATATCTTTGAAAAGGAAATCTTGTGAGAAGATAAAAGATCTAGAATGTAAATCGTGTCTAGATTACAAACATGAGATTAAAAAGTAAAATGAGAAAGGAAAAATATTAGTTAAATTTGATGAAGGCTCAAAATCTCTTGAAAGATTGTTGAAGAGTCAAAGGGTGTTTAAAGATAAAATCGGATTAAGATTTAACTCAAAAGCACCATCAATTAGTAAAACAATACAAGTAATAGTTGTCTAACATAGAAGAGAGATTTAGAGATAATTCAATCTCTAATAGAAACTCATGATAAAAAGTTTAAGATTATCATGCTCTATGCTTTTATATGATTATCTAACCTTCTTGGATACATGAGTTATTGAGTTTCAAAGCGTGTCATCAAATCAAGATTTTACGCGTGATGTTTATCCTCTTGATAGCATCTCTATGCAATTTAAAAGGTACGCATTACTTCAACTTGACTTTGATTGTCTCTTGTTTCTAGCATTATGTGTTGGAATATGTGTTGTTAGTATACTCTAATGTGTTTACCTGCTATTAGTAATAACTAAGATTAGATTCTATGCGAAAAGAAATTTGGTCATTAGTATTAGTAGGAGATATAAGGTGTTTTGGTTCTTTAACCATCAAGAGATAAACACGAAAAACTCTTGAGTAAGTCTCACTCAACTCTTGCTTACAAGTGAGCTAACTAAGAATTTCCTAAGTGTTAAAATGTCTAACACTTTCGTGATGCTTGCAAAACAAACCTTTGTTAAACAACATTCTCAAATACTATACTTTGAGTCTTAATTTGTATTTTTCTTCAATTACTCTTTTATGATAATCTCACATAAAACACACAAGGTGAAATAAATCACACAAGCATACATTTGGATGTATGAAATAAAATGAGTTTTCAACATTTAGGATTTACACATCAAATGTGACACATAGTCTCATGATGTTGTACCTCTCGGACTTTTTCAACACACATAGAGTTCATAGTTTCTTAAGTAAGAAAACCCAAAGAGTTGAGGAGTCGTTGAATATAACATTTAACAAGTAATCTCCTCCTTCTAAGATATCATCTTTGGTAGATGATGACTTAGTCGAAAGTCCAATGATGGTAAGACAAGTATGGAGTAAAAGTACAAAATAACATCTTCTCACCTTGAGTCAAACATTGAATCAAGCAAAATTGACAATAGTTATAAAACTTGATTTATAGGTCATAGTTGTGTCTAAACAAATTCAACAAAAACAATTTTTGGAATTTAGAAGTAAAACAACTAGTGAAACAAAATATATGTTTCAAAGTAATCATGTGATTATAAGTGTCAATTTTTGAAAGTCTTTTTGATAATAAAAGCAAGCTCTAAAAGCAAGACATTTTAACTAAAAGACATTCCTAGTTACTCTCTTATTCTCAATGGTTTAGCTATTGATGACTTATCAAGAATGAGATTAGTAAATCCATAGGTAAAACTAAACGTAGAGAAATGTTCGGAAGACTACTTGTTCTCATAACAATTAGATCCAACATTATGTTTAGCATTTGTCTATGTGCTCGTGTTAAAGAAGATCCTAAAACAACTCTTTAGTTGAGCTTGCTTGGATACATCATAAGGTACTACACAACTAGGATTATGGTATCCCAAAAGAACGGGAATAGAAACCATAGTGTATGCAAAATGGAATTATGTCGGTAATAAGTGGATAAGAAAAGCACAAGTGATACTTGCACTTTTATACTTACTTACCCAATGATTCTCCAAAACACGAAAGGTTCTCAAATTAGTTTCGGATGGAGAAGCACATCAACAAGCTCCACTTGTACAAGCTGACTCACGTCAACAACGAAATTCATCTCATCAACATTGTTATCCCTTCAACAAAGGAAGCATCGACTTCGGCGACAATTCAATCCATTATGTTCTTAATAGACATATTGTGATCCATCATCATCGCCTTGGTAAGATTGTTCATTAAGGAACGTCTTAACTAAGAAAGTCTTCTACGTTAACTTCCATCAACGCTTTCACAAAATCTCTTGAATGTGAAGCATTCATCATTCCTAGGCTTATTAAAAGACTCATAAGACCTAAAACCTTAGTTTTGAACATTAGGATAAAACCACAAAAATCAAGACAATACCTTTTGAATTTTTCCCTGCAGCTCCCACGGTACCCTCAGACCATACGGGCGGAACCCACTTTTTGGTTCCGCCTGGTCCGCCAAAGCTACATATTGTTTTATTTTTAATTTCAAAACCAAACACCCTATTAACTTAATCATTCACTTTCAAACAGCCATCACCCTCTCAAAAACACATAAGCATACGAAATTTAGGGCTTTCAATCCAATCTCTTCAAATCCAACTAACTTTGTAAGTATTCTAATCACAATTGCATTTTTGATTCAAGAATAATGTTCTTGTTTACAATCATTAACTAGAATCTTAGGGTTTATGCATAAAACTTCTTGATTCATGAAAAACTTGATGGCTAGTCAATTATGTCTTTCATTAGTTAAGAAGTGTATTCTTTTTGTTGTTACTTTGATTTGCCAAACACACCAAGTGCATTGCCTTTCAAAAATCGCATCCAAGAGTAGAACATGATTCATCACCACATTGTTAAAACAAATGAAAAACATCATTAAAACATCACTTGCATACTATCTCTTGAATGCTAAATGGGATACATAACTAATATGTATTTTCGGGTACATTCAATCGAAGACACATTCAATTAGGAGAGTGTTGGTTATCTTTTGTTTTTATAACAAAATTTGCATAACAAAACAATTTGGGAATCAAAATGAGTCAAGATAACCAAGTCTCCACATTGTTTGCATATAGGAACACATTAGAATATCCCCATTGTTTAAAGTCATTAACACATAATTTTGTGTTTTCTAGGAATCAACATGCCTCCCGCAAATAAATCCAATCACAAGGAAACCCTTAAGTACATGCCCAAACACCATAGGACCAAATGTCTCAACCCAGTTCAAGTAGAAACCTTTAAGGCATTAGAAAAACGCTATGTTCACGAAGGTAGAACCATTGATCCATCCTTTCTAGAAGGAACATCTATTCGCCAAAACTTTTCCGCAATTAACTTTGATTGTCCCCTTGATATCGATGAGCCACTTTGTCCTAGGTTCATCTTGGAATTCTATGCAACCGTAAACCTCTCCACAAATGATTTTGGTAAGATATCATTAAACTTCACAACAAATCAAATACCCAATTTCATAGATCTAAAAGACTTAGCTATCATTTTTGGTGTCCCAAATGAGGGTACTTGTCTCTACACGGATAAGTGGCCTATTTCAAGCCTTGACTCGATTGAGCGTTTTCATCCATACGACACACCTCTAGCTAGTAAGGAAACTATTAAGGAACATCTCTTTGTTAGAACCTCTACCACTAGGGTGAATCGTTTGGGGAATATTGTAGATAAGGATCCATTTGGTATGGAGCTCAATGAGCTTAAACCACAATTTAAGAAGTGGGAAGAAATCCTTAGAGCTAATGTCATAAGTACCATAGGAAATAGAGATCATATCAACACATGCCTTTGCTACATGCTCTATAGCATTTCCACCGGTCAACCATTCAACTTAGCCTACTACCTAGCCAAAAGAATGGCCGACATACCCTTAGTTGGAACAACCGCTCTTCCTTATGGAATGCTTCTTACTCGCCTCTTTAGAGCAATCTCACCCATTCCTCCTAACGATAATGGAATGCACCTTGACTATTCTCTCGTTCCTCACATCTTCGTTCCTTTAAGTGATAAACGAGTTTTCAAAGGTAAGGGCAAACGTACTCAATCACCTACACCATCATCATCATCATCCGACATGAGTGAGGACGATAAACTTCCTAACTCTAAGTTACCTCCTTTAGAATACCTTCAAGCACTCCCTGCCATTGACAATGCATCCGAAGAGTTCAAGCAAACCAAAGGAATGTTCAAATGCTTTGGAAGGTACCTAAGCAAGCTCAATAAGAGGATTGACTGGTTGTGAGAAAATTAAGGAGTGTTTGGCTTATGAATGCTTTAGAACCGTTTATGTGATAAACTACGTGATTTGTATTGTTTTTCACTTTCATGGTTTATTACGTTTGTCGGATTATGTTTGTATAAGCTTTTATGCATAATGACAATGTTTGAGGAGTTTGTCAATTTTTCATGCTTATGGCAATTCTTACTAAGTATAGTAAAATCCTCGACCTCAAGGTCAAAGTCCTATGATATGTACGTTTACGTGTCTAATTTTTGCATTGCCTAACCAGAAAAACATTATCTTTTTGAGTTTAGGAGTTTTCAAAAATTTTGAAAATCGTCTCGCGGGTCAAAATCGCCGACTGCCATATTTTTCAGCCCTGGCGGATCTGACGGTACCCAAAATTGGGTTCCGCCAGTGTAATTTCTGGGTAACCCAGAAATGGCCCAACGGACCAGACGGAACCCAAAACATGGTTCCGCCTGTGTACCGCGAGGGTTCCGCCAGACACCTACAGAAAATTTTTGCCATTTTTCTTAAGTCCAAAACTTGTAAAGTGTCAAACCATTATCCTAAGTGAGAAACATCTTCCATTAACTCCAATAACCATATTAGAACAACTCTCACTCACTAAAACAATTAGGAAGCCACTTCCCTCCAAATATTCAAATTCAAACATAACTAACCCAAGGAACCCTTTTAAAGGATCCTTCAAACCATTGAAACATTTTCAACCAAATCACATCTCATGATCACAAAGCATTGAGTGCATTTGTTGGTCTTTCACTTCACCTTATTCCATTGGATTGACATGCAATGATTTGACATGTTCATGAAAACTTTGTAAATCATTTGAAACCTCAATCTTTGAATGGTAGAACATCAAATCCAAACACCCATTTCAACATCTCCTTCATCCTATAAATTTGAAAGTTTTGCAACAATTCAAATCACACCATCACCTTTGAAACTTCTTCTCTCAAAACATCAAAACCACACCTTTGAAATGACTAAATCCAACACATCATCCGAGTCATCAAAATCCTTCTCAAAAACCACAAGGATTAGTGTTAAACCTTGTTGCTTCAACAAAACCGTCAAGTCAAGCTCATCTTCTTCAAGTGATGCTTCGCTTAACATTTCTTCACCTATCCAAGATTTCCTTAACCTCACTACCTCAACATCATCCCCAACACATTGTAATAACAATGTAATCACCTTTCAAGATTTGCTTAATCTTGATACTCCAACACCTTCTCCAACACATTGCTACACGAACAAAGCCATCATTCCTCCACCATCTATACCTTCAAGTGATTCAACATCACCTTCTCAACAAGCTCAACCAACAAAAACTTCATCACCTCAATCACCAACACCTACACCAATGGAACTTTTCCATACACCTCCAACATCACCACTACCCTATTTGGAAACATTAGAAGACCTATCACCAAATCATCAAGTCCACCATCATTATCACTTTTTGACACCATTGCTCAAATGGAAACCCAACAACAACCTAGTGAGCAACTCGATGATGAACCCCATCAACCCTCATTGTTAGAACGGTTGGCTTACCGTTATGCTAGACCATCCATCTTTCCAAATGATCAAGGTCATACCCACTAACAATCATTTGTGTTTCACCCAATTTTCAAAGACCTTCATGGCAACCCTTCCGGCGAACCAAACTTTTGCCATTTTGTTCAAAACCAACAACCAACACAACAACAACAACCATCACCACAAGAACCTTCCCAACAACTTGAATCTCTACTTTCTTCTTATAAGAAAATAGAAGCATCCATATAGGAAAAACCTCCAAACCTTCATAATGAGATTGACACTCATTTAAACCATCTTCATGCCTTCAAACGTATGGTTGACTCTCAAATCAACCATATCATGGTTTTACAAACAACACTACACTCAACAAATGAAGGAAGCAAAAACACCACTCAACCATCCACCTTTGCTCCTTCAAGTTCAAACCATCCACCAAAAAACAAATCAAACCTCTCTTCCACCAAACTTTCCCCACCATGGTTGCGGACGTTGCGAAAGAACTGCTCATATTAGTGAAGGGTGTCGAGGGGAAATTCGTGAGCTATCCGAAGAAATGAGGTTTATACTAAACCACATTTTGGATCTTCTACAATTCTTGTCTCACACACCTCAACCTTAGAGTCTCCAAAATGAAACAAAATCGTTTCTTTTGGAAAATGTTTTCCATTTAAACCAACAAACCAAAATCGTGTCATCCTTTCAACCTTTAAAATAAAGCCCGCTACAACCTCCAACACACATTTTCATCCTTAAACAAACTTAGCCTTGTTTTTGGAAAATGTTTCTCATTAAGGAAAATGATGATTTCCTTGTAGCTTTTCATGTTCTTAGTTTATTTTTAGCTTTTCTTTATTTTTAGAAGTAGGATGGTGTCATCGAAATTTCTTGTCCTTGACTTTTTAAGAGTCAGAATTTTACATGAAATGAATTTCATTCTACTACAAGGTTTGCATTGTTTGTTGACCATTTAGGTATAATAAGTGAACTATACCTTGCTATGGTAGCATACATATATCTTGTGTTTTTGAAACTAACCTTTCTTTTTGTAGGATCATTATCTATGTTTTCCTTCCTTGATACTCCATTTAGGGGAGTAATATTCAAGGGGGAGCATGAGTGTTGCGCTATTCCACTTCACAACTCTTAGTTGTGTTTTAGACATGCAATACTTTCATGGCTTGTCTTGTGCGACAACTAATCTTTTTCTTGTAGGTTCAAAATCCATGTCTCCTCTCTTGGCACTCCATTTAGGGGGAGTATCGTCCAAGGGGGAGCACATGCTTACTTCCGCTTCGCTACTCTTCTTTTTGTTTCGACAAAAAGGGGGAGAATTTATATATAAACTTGTTTCAAATTTTCTTTGCATATCACATCATCCTAGCAAAAACAAGTTTTTATACTAAATTTATAAGACTTAACACTAAAACTAGTGACTCACTTACAAATAAAGTTTATGTTTTGTCATCAACAAAAAGGGGGAGATTGTTAATACAAATATCGTCTAAAAACGTTATTTATATTTTACGATCTTTGCTAAGTTTTGTTAATGACAAAGTATGAACTTTAGCTAGGAGTAAATCATCACTTTAAGTGTTTAAGTCTTGTTTAAACTAAGGTTTACATTTCTTTTAAACAAAACATTGTTTTTATTTCTTAAATTAGAAAGTGTCTTGTCACATCACATTTATTTCTTAAAATACTAATGTCACATACTCACATCACATTTAGGGCAAGCTTTGTCAATCTACATTTTTGGTAAGAAAGAGTGTTTGACTAACCATATGTTTACTTGCAAGACTTGTGTTTGACTAGATGTAATGAGATGTGACCTTGTTTGGTTTGGAAGATTTATTGCAAAAACCAACTGCAGCCCTGACGGATACCTGGGGGTACACGGGCGGAACCCATCTGAGGGTTCCGCCTGATCCGTCAGACCTGCAGAATAGTTTGCTATAAATACCAAACCATTTGTTTGTTTTGTGCAACCCTTTTAGGACATATTTTGACATACTCTCTCAACTAACTCAGTAACATTTTGATTTGTGTGATTCTCTTATGTAGCAAGGGACTTCACAAGGTCATTCAAGAAGTTACAAGCTTCAACTCTAAAGTTGCAAGTCTTGGTAGCTTGGTCATGTATAAGCTTTGGTATTTTATACTTCATTTGTGTCATGTATGTAGAAGTGATTGGTTAGTATTTTAGGCCTCAAAATACGTAGTGTGTCGGGAGTTGTTGTACCCTTGTAAAAGAACTAACGGGAGTGGTTGTACCCTTGGTAAAGAACTCGACATCTAGCTTAGTGTCGGTAAAAGTGTAAGCGACGATGGGAGTGGTTGTACCCGTGTAAAAGAACTCGACATCTAGCTTAGTGTCGGTAAAAGTGTAAGCGACGTTGTAAAGGTTTTCTCCGCCGGTGAAAGGAGCTTGTTGATTAGTGCTTATAACTCTCGAGTTGGAAACTCAGGGCGTGGATGTAGGGCAAGGAAAAAGAGTCCTTGTAGCTGAACCACGATAAACAATCGCGTTGTGGTTTGATCGTTTCTTTCTTTATCTTTGCCTATTACATGTTGTTGTTTAGTTAGAATCGTTAATCACATATAAAGCTTTTCAAAGAATTAAAACAAGTAAAGTTTTTCAAAGAACTAAACAAGCAAAGTTAGGATCATCACAAGTAAAGCTTTTCAAAGTATGAAACAAGTAAAGTTAGAATTGTTATTCACATGAAAAGCTTTTCAAAGAATCAAACATATAACGTTGTGTTTATATCTTTAAGCAAACGTAAAGGATATTTAAGCTAAAAAGTATTTAAAAAGCGGTAAACTATTCAACCCCCCTTCTAGTTTTTCACAGATTCTTTTTGTATTTTTATATTTTTATAAAAGCAAATAAAATCTCGGTTTTTGGAAGAGTAGGCGGAATTAGTTGCTAATAAACTAACCCAATAACTAAGATGCAATCAAAATAAAATAACAAAAATGAAATGAAAGCTAAGAAAACTAGTGATGTGAACAATGATAGGGAGAGTTGTGTTTACTTAGGTTTCATTACTCCCTAGATATCTTTTAAAGGTTGAGAGTTTGTTATAATTACATGGATGACGGGTCGTATTCCTTAATACTAGTCGTAGGGCCGTGTACAATATTCCCTAACTCTATAGGATCCTTGATCGGAGTCAGATAATATCAACCACTGATGTAGTCAACAAGGTCAAACAGCCTAGGCCAATGCTCTCCGTGGAATACAGTGTTTCTCCGGGTCGTTATGTCCCAACGAGGCGTGCAATTGTAAAAAGACGAATTCGTGATCGGGTGATTTTGAATGGGAAAAAGGATAATGGTGAGTGAATGATTAATCTAAGGGATTATAAAAGTAAATAACTTAAATAAACTATTTTAATTAAAACGTAAAACTAAATTATTTAAAAACGTTTAAAAACAAAAAACGCGTAAGTTTAAATTAAAAACTACGTCGATGCGCAAAATAAAAAGTGAAATTCTAATTACGTTAATCCTACGGATATGAAAATTATATTTCTAAGATCCTAATGATAAAAGAAAATTATTGGAAAATGAAAATTATTTTTTAGACTATTTATGTAATTATTATTAATTAAAAACTAATTATTAATTATTTTAAACTAATTTAAATTATACTAAAATACAATTAAATATTATTTTAAGCTAGAAAAATAAAAAATTAATCTTGAAAATTCTAAAAAAACTTAAAACTAATTTTAAAACTAAAATTAATTTTTTTTTTGTTTTTATTTAATTTTTATGAATTTAAAATGATTTAAAAATACTTAAAAACTAATATTAATTATGAAAAGTACTAAATAAGCTTAGAAAAATCTGAAAATTTTATGAAAATTTGAAAATAATATACTAAACCTAGAAAAAATATAAAAAGTTAGATAAGCCCACTAATAAGCTCAATTGGGCAAATAAGCACTTTAAATAGGCACTTAGAATAAGCACTTATGCACCAAATCACACCAAAAGCTTAGGGAAGGTTCAACTAACTTAAATATGCACAACTAAACAATAAAAACAAAAATAAGCCCACAGAATAAGCTAGAAAAGCAATAAGCATTTTTAAATAAGCATTTAGAATAAGCAGAATGCACAAAAAGCTCAGGTATAGTGTAATATACCTAAACAAACTCAACTCAACTGAAAAAACTTAGATAAGCCCTGGCCGCAAGCCAAAACGAGTGCTCAGGCACATTGAACTATTTAGAAAAAAACAAGGCTAAATGGCATACTTTGGGGCTGCAAACGGCTAATAAGAAAAAAATCCTAAAAATAAGCTGAGAATGGATTTCAAAAGATTAGTTGGGGGACTATAACATGTAAAAGTTTCAAGGCCTAAATCCTAATACAAAAATCACAACAATTCCTTGAAAATTTGGATTTTCTACAAAAGATGAAATTTTGACTTTTGATATGAACTTGAAATGTTGACTATTTTGAGTTTTGATTTGGCCTAGTTGACTGAAAATGATGTATCAAGAATATATGAGACTAATTCAATACATCTTAACAAGTTTTGAGTCTATATGAGGATTATGTTAATTCAAAATTTAAACAGTTATGAAGAATAGAACTAATGAAGATGAATTTTGACTATTTGCTTTCTATCTATGGTTTTATTACTAGAACTAGTTTATATATAACTAGTGTGGACTGCATGGATTAAATAAACAACAACAAAGCAACCGGAACACAGATTAAAGGCCTTATCCAAACACCCCTTTAAATCTAATCCAATGATTGATGAGGCGAAAAATGAACCACTTTTAGGGGGTCATTTAAGCCCGGAATTGAATTTATTTGATCAAATATTGCCCTAAATCATTCCTTTTGTGATTTTAGGTACTTTGGGAGAGAAATATGGAAAAGGAAGCAATTCGGACGTTTTTGGAGCATAAAAGTGAAGGAAACGCCAAAGTCTTAATTTTCCTTGCTGGGAACAGTAGGTGACGGCGTCAAGAAGAAAAATCTGACGGCGTCAAGAGTAATTTCCATGACGACCCAGTACAGAATTGAAGACGTCACGAAGTTGAGCGTCAAGAGTAAAATACGTGACGGCCTGGAAAATGCTATAACGTGACGGCGTCAAAAGTGGATCAAGGCAGTCCGAGAAGTATTTTGGCGGCGAGATGACGGCGTCACCAATTTGTTCTTGACACCGTCAGCCTCAATTTCCTATATATACTTTTCTAATTTTCATTCATAAAAGAGAGAAATTTTGGAGAAACCCTAAGGCCGAACTTAGTACGAATTTTACAGGTTTTTCAAAGGTTCTCAGCCCTTGAACCCTTTCATGTGTAATTAAGATAAGTGTTCTTTTAATTCAATCAATATGTCTATGTGTTGGTTGTCTATATCTTGTTCTTGTCTTAATTCCATCATGCTAGGCTAGATCTATCTTGTGTTTGCTTGGATCTAATGAAACCTAGATGTTAATTATGTGTTGATTACTTGTTTATGGTTGTATTGGATGAATGATCTCGATGTTAGGCATAAGAAAACTGGCAGATCTCCAAATGGTAACATGCTTGAACGTCTTAGGAAACATGAACTGACGTGCACTAGGTTTTATTGGTTGTATTTAATGCATGAGTAAATTCTAATGATCCCATGTTAGGAGCTTCTTAGCCGGCTCGACATAGGAGTGAAGTAGGCACTCATAGGATTGGGGAATTAAATGCGCCACCACATGAATGGTATTAAGGAATACAATCCGTCATCCACGCAACTATAACAAGTAATTAAAGTGTAAAAGATATCTAGGGAGCAGCGAAATCTAAGTAAACACAACTTCTCCACTTATTGCACACAACCTTAGTTTAATTTAGTTTATTTTCATTTCTAGTATTTTATTTTGATTGCATCTTTAGTATTCGGTTAGTTGACTAGCAACTAATTCCGCCCAAATCCTTCAAACCCGAGATTTTTACTTGCTTTCTAAAAAATATAAAAATACAAAAATAATCATCCTTCATCTTTAGAACTAGTATTTAGGTTTTCTAATCCTAGCGACACTATTCCTAGCTGAACGATCAATCCCCCTGGTGGGGGTTGTAAGCTTCTCAAGATCCCTTGAGAGGTAAAGCCTGGTGCGATTCCCACGTATCAAGTTTTTGGCGCCGCAGCCCGGGGAATAGTTATTGTCTAGGTTAGAATCTCTTTTTATTAGGTCTACTTTCTAGATTCCTTTCTAGTAAGATTTTTATTTTTATTTTTAGGTTTTCTTTAGTCTATCTTATTTCTTCGTGTTTTTGTTTGTACTAGTTTGGTCTTTATGGAATTAGAAAGTCGCCGTTTAGAAATTAGCAAGAGGCCTATTGCGCATAAAAGAAGAAAGAGAGAAGCTAACACATTTAAGAAATTCATTAAGCCTCTCCAAATGAAAATTGAGTTTACAGACTTCGCTCCAACCCCGGATGAATTGAGTTACCATAGGTTCCTTTTACAACATCCTTGCCCCTTAAAATATAGAAAGACACCATGGATTAGGAGGCATAACTTTAGGAACATAAAAATACCTTGCATGATTGGGTACATGTCTAGAGAGCATACATATATTGACTTAAAAGCACCCATGAATATCATGTCTAGGCTCTATTACAATTGGATAATGAATGAAAGGTTAAGCCCTAGAAAAGACCCTTACAATTCTAATAGGCTATGTAACTTTGTCAGGAGAGTTAAAGGGGTACACATATTTATAGGAAATTTTACTTATCAATGCGACTTTGTAATCCTAGAAGATGTTAGAGGCATTATTGATCTACACCTTGGAGAAGTAGTCTTAGGACAACCTTTTGTTGAGAAGACTAAGATGTATCACGACCATGAGAAGGAGATAGCTCAGTTTACTGATGGGATAGAGAAGGTCACTTTTATGATGCCTCACATGAAGGAAGAATTAAAGGGCATCAAGAATCTACAAATTGATGAGATTCGACCCTATGAGGTTAAGGAAGATGGAATTACTGATGAAGCCTATTATGAGAGGAGGAGAACTTACTATTCGGGTTGCATGAATCTAGGCCCGGAATACAAGCGTGATGAGAATTGGGTTAGATGTTTTGAGTTAGCACAAAAGTGGGAAAGGAAAACGTAGTAACCCATGACCTTGAGTCTAGCTACAAGACTCGTAAATAAAGAAAAGCGCTTCTTGGGAGGCAACCCATGCTTTGTGTGATTTTATTTTGTTTGTTTGATATTTGCTTCCGTATGCATGCTTTATTTTTATTGTTGGTAGATCATGTTTCTCAATTAAATAGTGGAAATACTTTACTTTGTTGTTTTGGCCTGGTCTTAACTCCACCTAAAAGTATTTTTGCAAAAGATAAGTGTAAGGGGAAACCCCAAATATGTTTTCAAGAAACAAATCGATCATGATTCTCCACAATATTAAATGAACATGTATATTCGTATTTGTTAGAGTCAAATGCTTGTATTGAGTCATAATGAAGTTTTGCAGGATTTTCCAGGAAGTGAGACCAAGTTTTTCCAGAAATTTTCCGGAAACTTAACATAAGAATTTCTGCAGGTCACTTCTGACGGCGTCACGAGTTAACTCTTGACGGCGTCACGTGTAAAAATATGGAAATTTTACCGGTTTTGTTTTTCTAACGGAGTCTTATGGTTTTTGTGAATTATTAAGTTTTATAATCTCCATGAAATCTGCAAACTTCATTCCACAAGCATTATATCTTATTTTGTTTTCTAGGATTTAGTAACTTATGTAGGTTGCCGCCGATTTTATGCGAGGTTGTCTTGTCTATTTTCTCAGGATTTACAGGTTATGTATGACAAGAAGATGATTTATATTTAGGAAGGGAAGCTTTGATTGTTCATTTTCTTGGAGGAAGATTTAACCTGGCCACCTTATTATCCATACCGAGTGAATCAGGGAAGTATTTGATTTCATTCTTTTTACTTATTTCACTTTTACATTCTTTACTTGAACATTGGGGACAATGTTCATCTTAAGTGTAAGGGGAGGGTAAAATGATGATACCTTTCATACGCATTTTCGCTTGAGTTTGTTTTATTTAATGGTAGATGTCAAGGTTGTCAGGATCGGGATCTTACCTAGGATCATTTTCGGCTTCATAAGATCGGGATCGTAGGATCGGATCAGGATCGTAATATCCTATGAAAATGTATATATTATTGTATAAGATTTGTAGTTTTATACTTTTATATAATATTTTAAATGATAAATGAATTTAAATGAATGATAAAAGAAAAAACAATAAGAAACATGAGCTTCTAGTAGGATCGGATCGTTCACGATCCTACGATCCTGCGTGCGATCCTACGATCCTACAACGATCTTGCTCCCCTCGAGATAAAAACATGGGCTTGTAGTAGGATCGGATCGTTTATGATCCTACGATCCTGTGTGCGATCCTACGATCCTATACCGATCCTGATAGAATTAAGATCCTACTACGATCCTGCTCGTTTTTTATATGTAGGATCGTAGGATCGTACGATCCTACGATCAGGATCGCGATCCTGACAACCTTGGTAGATGTGTAATAAAACTATGAGAAATACTTGTTAGTGTAATTTTAGCGCCAAATTTAAAATTTTTTACAACATTTAGGAGTGAAACTTTAGCCATAGCAAGCGTCTCTTGGATAGGAGATTGTATGACTAGCACAAAACCGTATATTCAGAAAAAATTTCCACCCAAATATGTGAGGTTCGCCTTTAGATTTGATAAGAAAAGCATTTACTATTAGTGCTTATGAGTGTACCGGTAGCATTTAGATTCTAGAACTTGCGTTAGTGATGCATCCCGAGACCGCTAGTGAGACTACATTCGTGTAGTAGGATTTACTACATGATAAGAGGCATTAGGATCACCCTTGTGTTTAAACCCGTATCATAATTACTTGACCATTTAAGTCATATTACTTGGCTATTTAAGTCAACTAATTTTTCCCACACCTTTAGCGTTGTACTCATTTTTAGTACACGAAACCCCTAGTATACCCCTCCGAGCCTATCTTTTCGTTTCTAACTTTAAGCATCTTACTTAAAGGAAGAATTTGTTACACCCCACTTAAATGTACACCCAAATCGCCTTAGCCTTCCGTGTATGCACTCATCTTTAGTGCATTATTGTTATTTGTTAAACCCTAAGTTAACTATCTAATTGATTACATGGTTGCTAAGTCGAGTCATATCCTTGTACATATTGTTTTGGGACGATTGGGACTCATGGGTAAGTACTTATTTTATGGAGTAATGGGGAAGAACATCATATATTACCCCTATATATACGTTAATCTTAAAAGTACTCCAAGTGTTTTGATTTTCTTAATTCGAGTCATTAGATTAGTTTATTGTAAAGTATGTAAAGATTCAAGTGTAAGGGGAATGTTCATTCCCTATGATGTATTATTTTGGATGGTAGGGTAAGAGAGTATGCAAAAAAAAAAAAAAAAAAAAAAAAAAAAAAAAAAAAAAAAAATCGAAAAATCAAGAAAAAGAAAAAAAATAAAAAAAGAAAAGAGAAAAAACATACGGACTACCATCCCGTTTCATTCAATGTTCATTTTATGTATTTGTTATTTTTCATTTATTAGCTTAAGTCGAGTCTAGTCTTGGCTTAGCAACGCCATATTGTACATGTAATTAACTAAGATTGTTAACTCGCCACCAGTAAAAACTTCCTTTATCCAACAAAACCGTGTATTTCATATCCCTACACCTAACGTTACAACCCTTTAAAAGACCTCTTTGATAGTTTATCCTAGGTGCTTACGCCATGTGGTGGAGGTTTGATCCTTTCCCAAGCCTATGGTAATCTATTTTGCTATGACAGGTAGTGAGAGATATCTTCCGTTTCCATATTGTAATTTATACTTTATTACACCCGAGAGATGTGAGTATCTAAACACTATTTGTGAGGTGCTAGTGTATGACCTCTGTGCTTGTCTATTGGTCTTTAGTGGAATGATTATTTGTTGTAATTACATTTATATTAGTGTTAAATGACCCCTAACTTGTATTTTGAGTAGAATAAAAGCGCATTTGCTTGAGGACAAGCAAATCTCAAGTGTAAGGGTATTTGATGAGGCGAAAAATGAACCACTTTTAGGGGGTCATTTAAGCCCGGAATTGAATTTATTTGATCAAATATTGCCCTAAATCGTTCCTTTTGTGATTTTAGGTACTTTGGGAGAGAAATCTGGAAAAGGAAGCAATTCGGACGTTTTTGGAGCATAAAAGTGAAGGAAACGCCAAAGTCTTAATTTTCCTTGCTGGGAACAGTAGGTGACGGCGTCAAGAAGAAAAATCTGACGGCGTCAAGAGTAATTTCCATGACGACCCAGTACAGAATTGAAGACGTCACGAAGTAGAGCGTCAAGAGTAAAATACGTGACGGCCTGGAAAATGCTATAACGTGACGGCGTCAAAAGTAGATCAAGGCAGTCCGAGAAGTATTTTGGCGGCGAGATGACGGCGTCACCAATTTGTTCTTGACACCGTCAGCCTCAATTTCCTATATATACTTTTCTAATTTTCATTCATAAAAGAGAGAAGTTTTGGAGAAACCCTAAGGCCGAACTTAGTACGAATTTTACAGGTTTTTTAAGGGTTCTCAGCCCTTGAACCCTTTCATGTGTAATTAAGATAAGTGTTCTTTTAATTCAATCAATATGTCTATGTGTTGGTTGTCTATATCTTGTTCTTGTCTTAATTCCATCATGCTAGGCTAGATCTATCTTGTGTTTGCTTGGATCTAATGAAACTTAGATGTTAATTATGTGTTGATTACTTGTTTATGGTTGTATTGGATGAATGATCTCGATGTTAGGCATAAGAAAACTGGCAGATCTCCAAATGGTAACATGCTTGAACATCTTAGGAAACATGAACTGACGTGCACTAGGTTTTATTGGTTGTATTTAATGCATGAGTAAATTCTAATGATCCCATGTTAGGAGCTTCTTAGCCGGCTCGACATAGGAGTGAAGTAGGCACTCATAGGATTGGGGAATTAAGTGCGCCACCACATGAATGGTATTAAGGAATACAATCCGTCATCCACGCAACTATAACAAGTAATTAATGTGTAAAAGATATCTAGGGAGTAGTGAAATCTAAGTAAACACAACTTCTCCACTTATTGCTCACAACCTTAGTTTAATTTAGTTTATTTTCATTTCTAGTATTTTATTTTGATTGCATCTTTAGTATTCGGTTAGTTGACTAGCAACTAATTCCGCCCAAATCCTTCAAACCCGAGATTTTTATTTGCTTTCTAAAAAATATAAAAATACAAAAATAATCATCCTTCATCTTTAGAACTAGTATTTAGGTTTTCTAATCCTAGCGACACTATTCCTAGCTGAACGATCAATCCCCCGGTACTTGTCACTATACTATACTACAACAATCAGGTACACTACCTGGTGGGGGTTGTAAGCTTCTCAAGATCCCTTGAGAGGTAAAGCCTGGTGCGATTCCCACGTATCAATGATTACGGCACGTCATAAGCCAACTAAAAAAAATCATAAAAATAAGCCAAAGGTGGATTCCTGTAGTTAAGCTGGTATATATGAATCTGTGAAAAGCACAAGTCCTGAATCCAAACACAAAAATCAAAACAATTCCTACAAGATTTGGATTTTCTACACTTGTATGCAATTTTGACTTTTTTCAATTTTTGCTAAAGTTGACTTTTGTGAGCTTTGATCCTTCCTAGTTGATTGAGATTGATATATTAAGTGATAATAAAGCTAAATTTACCTATCCTAATTACTTATGAGTAGAAATGAGAGGATGAGATTTCCTAAATCCTAACAGTTAACAACTAAGTGAACCTAAACTAGGATTTTGACTTTTTGTCTAACAAGCACTTGGTTTTAAGACTTAACTAAGATAGTATAACCTAATGTAACATATAACAAGCAGCAACAACAATTCAAACATCCTAGAACTCAGACGAATCAGCTAATCCAAACACTACCTTATCTAACAGTTGTAGGACCTAAAATATAGATGATTTGTGTGGTTCCGGAGGTCGAGGTTGATCAAAGAATATGAAATCCATGACTAGTTTTAGAGAGAGAAAGTAGAGAGAGGGAGAGGTGAACAAAGATAAGATTTTATTATGAAAGATGGTTACACACTCACACCTCTCAAGTGAAGACTTGAGGGGTATATAGGGCAAACATAAGACAACTATTATAATATGACATTAGTAGTCCCTGCATTATATGCATATTAGTTGTCTACTCCAATTCACGTAAATATCGCTCAGCTTCATTTCTAACAATCCCCCTCCAGCTGGAGATATACGTGAATTGGTTACAATGATTCCTAACAAGTACAATAAAACAATCAAAGTAAGCGCAGCAATGCTGAGGAAGACTTCATCGCTCTTTATCTTCACAAATATCCCCAGCAATCTTTCTTTACTTGCAAACGAATCATGTACTAATCTAATTGGGTTATTTCTCCCTCCCAATTAGTAAACCCTTTTCATTTACATGCTCCCTCCCAAATTGACAACCCGTTAGATATAACCTTTATGCTTGTAGAAGAAGTTTCTCTTAATTATGCCCAAATTATCTTCAGTCTCTTATCTTGTCATGCACAGCGGAAAATGGATAATAGACTGATAAACTGTAACTTCTTCACAGGTTTGTTTGGGGAGCATCATATCGACATCTTCAACTCACTTAGAATGCCTCCAGATCTTCAATAAAAGCGCCGATGTACACATTTCTCCCTCCAGGATGATGACGATCTTATGAACTTGAAAAGCGCAAAAACGACAATCGTTTTCGAGAGTTTTGCATTTCATTTGAAGGACTCCCCCTTCACATGTGCTCATGGATTGTTAAGAAATTTGCTCCAGGATGATGACGATGTACAAAAATCTTTTCTTTTTCTTTAAGCACTGATGTCAAAGAGTTTTCAGAAGACATTTTCTCATTCTTCTCTTGCAGTTTAAGTTGGAAAGAGATACTTTGTGCTTCGAGTTTTGCAAGATGTTTCTCAAACTGAGCTGTTCTTTTTGACAATTCTTCTTTGACATCAGCTGCTTCTTTTGAAAGCTCGGTGATTTTCTTTTTGAGACAAAGATTTTCAGATTTCAAAGAAGATGTTTGTTCAAAATTCACATTCTCATACTCATGGTTGACAGGTGCTGACTTGAACGACTCTATTTGATTTGTGAAAAATTCCTTTTGAATGTCAAGTATTAAGCATTTTTCATCAAATTCGTCTTCAAGAGAATGAACATACTTTAAATCTTCTCTCATTTCAGAGACAAGATGTTTTTCAAAGTACTCAAAACTTAAGTTGATATTTTTCACATGAGGTTCAATCTCATCTTTCAAAATCTTTTGGACTTCAATCTTAAGGCGTACATCTGATGAAAGAGGATTGGAGAAAACGCTGTTAACAATGTTTACTTGCTTAAACCAAATGACATTTAACGTATGCTCAATGTGATGTTTAAGACTACAAAATTGTTTCCTTGCTCTATTTTGCCATAACGTAGCATCATAAGTAGCAAGTTGAGCTTCTTTGAAAAATCTTTTCACATTTGTGTCTTTTCTTTTGAAAGGTGCTTTTGGAATATCTGTCAATTGTGTACAACCATACACAAAGCCGTGGTACGAGAATGGGGTTTTTCTTTGTTTAACTTCCAAACGTTTCTCCTCTTCAGATTTTAAAATATCTTGAGATTCAAACAGAAGATCATCTGACAATTCTTTTCCCATATCTTCAGTGTTACACAAAATAGGTGTCAGCTTTTTTACTTTGTTTAAAAAACACGATTTACCATTTCCCAACTGAGCACTATTTTCAAAACCAATTCCAGATGTTTGTTTAGAAACTTCCTCATCTTTAGTAGGCAGCATGTTGATTGTCTGAGAAGTTTGTCCCAATTTTCGAAGTTTGTTTTCAAGATCGTTTGTTCGTTTAAAAAATTCTTGATTTTCATTCTCAAGTTTTGTATTAACAATCTCAAAATTTGAAGTGGTTGTCTTAAGCCTGGAATTTTCACTTTTTAAATCACTGTTCTCTTTTACAAGTGCTTGAACCTTTCTGTTGTTAAAAACCATTTGAGCATCCAGTTTTTGAATGGAACGTTTTTCACGAAGAACAGATTCACTATAACCAACTTCAAGTTCTTCATTTCTTTTTAAAATTGCTTTGACAGACTCTCCATTCATTTCAAACTTCCGAGCTTGAGATTTAAGGTTTGAGTTTTCAAATTCAAGTTCAGCTTTTCTTTTTGTTACATTTTGAAAACCTTTTTCCATTTCTTTAAATCTCTCAAGCTCTTTTATCAATAAGACATTCGTTTGTTTAACTTCACGATTGTCGTTTTTGCACTTGTCAAGTTCATGTTTGAAATTATTGATTAATGAAGCAAATAAGGTTTGTAGAAAATTGTGATGATACCAATATCAAGTTTGATTTCGATGAACTTGATACAAAAAATCTTGAACTGGAACATACTGTGGCATCATTACTAAAAGAAAATGAGCATTTGAAAAGACTTACAAAATTTTGTTTAATTCAATCAAGCGATCAAGAGTTCAGAATCAAACTTCAATCAAATCTGACTCTCAGATCACACCAAATCATCTTTTTGAAAAAGAAAAGTCTGTGCTTCAAAAGAAAATTGTTGAATTGGAAAAAACGATTGCACAACAAACCAAGGAATTTGGTGATGCCAAAAATGATTTTTCAATCGAAACAGACAAATATGAAAAATATTTTGCACATCTTGAAAATCAAAATGCTTCTTTGTATGAAAAACTGGCATCATCAGATCATCTTTCTCTTAAAAAAGAATACAATGATTTGAGAACGTCATACAATGCCTTAAAAGCAAAGTTTGATGTTCTTAACCGGTCAAAAGGAAAATCTCAAGTTTCAAACGAGTCTAAACCATAAGTAAGTGTTTCAGAAAAGGTTTACACGGGTGAATCTTCAAAACCATTTTCTAAAAGGGTTTCTCAATTTACCGCCTATTCTTTGCAAAAAGGAAGGAAGTTTTTAAAGAGACCTAATTTTTCTGAAACATTTACTCCTCAAAAGGTTTCAAATGTAAGTGCTCATAAAGAAAAGAATCAAGGTTTTCAAACTCCATACTCTCGTTTTACTCCGGTACAGCCGGTGTGGAAACCAAAGCAAAGCCATTCAAAACTTTTGAAATATTCATACTCTGAAATGCTTCCGCTACAACAAAGGAATGGCTATGCTTGGAAACATCCAAATTCTGGAAGGCTTCCATTCATCTCAAAAATGAATTTTTGAAATGAAACGTCGAGTTTCAACAATGGATGGAAAAATTCTTCTTCAAGTTTTAAAACTCCAAAAGAGACACCGAGTTTCTTAAACAACTTTCAAAAGAAAAAGAGTTTTAAATCACCGTTGATTCCACGAGCTTTATTTCAAAATGAAACACCGGTTGTCAGTCCTCGTTGGAATTCAACTTCTTTGTCTCGGATTGACACAACTTACAAATGGATTTCAAAATATGGTAACCCAGTTGGCGCCGTGCTTAAATGGGTTCCAAAAGTTGCTGTCTAATCCAAATTCATGATGGCTTTCGTATACTTCAGTACGAAACCCAGGCTTCAATGATGACTTCTTAGTACTTCAGCTAAGGACTCATTCTTTAAAGAAAGGAAAGTGCTTAAATCAAAACAAAGGTTTAAATATTTTTTGAGCACTTATCCTAAAAACATGATGGCTTATGCACACATAACAGTGTATAACCCGTGATTTTCAAAGAAAGGACCCTGTTGTACATGTCTGTGCGACAATCCTAAAAGAAAAGAAGACTTCTTTCCAAAAAGCTTATCAAAGTCTTCTTAATTTTCTGTGCAAAATTTTTAAAAAATGTTTCAAAAAGTTTTCAAAACTTTTTAGCTCAAGATATTACTCCCTCAAATCCTAAAATCGCTTAATTTAATCAAAATGTTCTATTTTTGAGGGGGAGTAATAAAAAGATGTTCCAAAAAGATCATGCTTAAAATAAACCAATACGGAATTTACAAACATCCGTTTCTCCCATAAGCTATCCAAAAAGAAAAGGTTTTAATCAATTGGTATCAAAAAATACCATGGATATGCTATTTTTGAGGGGGAGAAGACGTGATTAAAATGTGATCAATATGTTTAAGATTGTGGCTGAATCTCGTGCGAGCTCGACTCAGAAATGACCCAAGAATTGACGAAACAACAAAAGTTAGTAATCGAAAAGACTTATCCTCGACGGGTAATAACATCAAGTTAGTTACTAGGGCTAGTTGTCACCTAAAAGATGACAATGGAACTCTTTAACTAGCCACGTAAGCGTGTCTCAAAAAGGATTTGTCTTAGTAGAATGTACCATATCGAGAGACTTTCTTTGGACTTGACCAGGATGGGTAACAACTTCAAGCTAGTCTAACTAGTGATGTAAGCGTGTCTCGAATCGGTCATGTTCATTGAAAGTGGATCAATTCTAAAAAGTGCAAACTCCTCACGCATGTGCAAATTTCTTAACTATCCATGAGCACATGTGAAGGGGGAGTCTTTCAAATGAAATGCAAAACTCTCGAAGTGTTAACAAAGTATGTTTTATTATCATAAACAGTTTGAGAGATTTTCACAAATGGTTTGATGTCAACAATAGGATAGTCATGAAGTTATAAGGTGACTAAGGTTAGGAAAAACCGTCCTATGATCCGCCAGAGCCGGAGGGATCTACCCAAGGACAATTCCAATATATTAGAATTAGAAGTCCTTAGGTATGATTTGAAAAAAGGAAAAAAGAATGAAAGGAGAAAGAAGGGGTTGAAGAATTAAAAAGAAAAGTTATGAAAAAGGGTGAAAAGAATTAACCCTCCAAATGTTCAACCTTAGGGCAGAAACCGGGTTCAACTCATATGCTACTGGTTGTTACTAAGGTGACACCGGTATTGAAGACAAGACGTCATGGACCCAGTGTCGCACTGCACTTAACCTTCTAAGCCACTCAAGTTCTCTTAAAAGAGCTTGTTTCATTCTCACGGGGAACCGATGTAAACTATCAACGTATCTCTTAGAGATGGTTGATATTGAAGCAGGAGACCCATCCCTAGTCTCCGCATAGGAAAACCAAATTATGCACTTATCGAGTCTAGAGCCATGAGATACATCAAAAGATCTCTTAGGATACACTTTCCTATGATTACACTTGTGTTCGCCAAAAAGGACACAAGTTGTAAGAGTCTTTTATGAGATCTACGGATCTTGCCTCATCTATCATGATGGTTACTATGTCTCAAACGGTCTACAGTTGCGGGGTGATCTCCAGAAACTCACCTAAATCATTGATGTACTTCGGTGGATCTAGTAAGCCCTTTTCAGGGGTATCTGGTTCAGGAACGGCCTTGGCAAGGGTTAGAGAGAGTTGTCACACTATGCTGTTAACGATCTCTAATTCCGAACCTATAAGTACCGGATGCTTTATTACTAACTATTTTATGCAGGTACTGATGAATGTTCCTTGGAGAAAGACCATTACCATCACTCAAAGATCCACATGCTCATACCCTGCAAAGCTCTCTTCAAATATCAAAGCAAAGCAAAGTTCAGAACGTTTCTAAGTTAAAGTCAAAGAATCTACAAACTAAAGAAACAAAGATTAAAGTCAAAGAAAAGAGAACTTCACAAAGATTCAATGTCAAACAAAGTATGAGCATGTTGGAAAAGACGTAAAGACAATAGTGTAAAGATGTTGATCAAAGGCAAGAATGACCAATCGACATTATTCAGAGATCACAAAGCATGATTGGAACATAGGCACTATCAAAGCTATTACACAAAGACTCAAAGTTCAAAAAGAACAAGCTTCAAAGATCAAAGATCAAGGTCACAAAAGAGAGATCTCAATGATCACCCTTAGGGGGAGATTGTTAGCATTAGAAGTGTTGATCATTTATGTAATCAAAGGGAGATCTCAATGATCGTCCCTTAGGGGCAGATTGTTAGCATTAAAAGTGATCATTATTGAGTCAACAAGTATTGTAATAGTTAAGAATATTGGGCTATGGACTTGGTACTTGTTAAGTACATCATGTAAGCCTTTATTAGAAAATATAAACCAAGCCCATTAGATCAAGCCCATGGAAAGCCTTTTAGGGCATTATGTTAAGTACTATATAAACACCTCAAAGGCTCATTTGAGGTGTGTGCTTGTGTGTGAAAAAAAAAACTAATATGCATATAATGCAGGGACTACTAATGTCATATTGTAATAGTTGTCTTATGTTTGCCCTGTATATACCCCTCAAGTCTTCACTTGAGAGGTGTGAGTGTGTAACCATCTTTCATAATAAAATCTTATCTTTGTTCACCTCTCCCTCTCTCTACTTTCTCTCTCTAAAACTAGTCATGGATTTCATATTCTTTGATCAACCTCGACCTCCCGAACCACACAAATCATCTATATTTTCGGTCCTACAATTGGTATCGGAGCTCATGGTGTTATTTTTATTGATTTGTGTGGTTTTTTAAGCTGTTTTTATACGATTTTTTTGGACCTGGAAAATTTTTTTTTCTTATCTTTGGGTAAGAGTTTTCTAAATAGCTTTTTATGTATCCAATGTGGTAAAACAGTCATGATTCACTGGTTTCTTGTGTCTTTTCCTTTAGTACAAGTTACTATCAGCTTTTTGCATATCTCAAATCTTAATGACTTGTTTTATCCCATTCCGTGAAAAGTGGTCAAAAGTGGTCGGAAATCTCATCAGTAACTGGGCAAAAAATGGATATCAGAATTTATGGTCGGAATTTCTTGTATAAGAAATTCTCGATATGTACTTGTTTTCGACAACACAAGTAGTTTTCGAGAACACAATACCCTATATTTTCAAAGTCACATTCTCGATAATCATTTTCTCGATAAACAGTTTCTCGATAAATATCAGACTTTCTTGTAAAGAAAGTTTCAAAAATCAAAGTTGGAACATGTTTCGTAATCAGAAAGTTTTGAGAAATATACTTTCAAAAAGTGACCAACTTTCGAGAACAGAAGATCAAAAAGATGAAGAGAAACATTGACCATAACCATTATACCAACGACCCAAAGACCTCAGTCTACACCATCATTGGTCCAATAATAATAACAAAATGAAAAGAAATCCAAAAAACATCACAACAGCCTACAAAAACTCATACGAAAACTTCAACATATCCATCAAGACTTATTCCCATCCTCCTCAAAACGTCAAAACAAGATTTCAAGAACTCAGACTCGTTCCTTTTTATAATCATTTATCGATTCTTTTTGGAACATTATCCTCATCGGTCATATAGAAGCTAAGCCTCTTTATTCACTATCCGAACAAATTAAGAGAAGAAAGATAACAACTTTGTTATTTCCTGTTCTTGGTTCGTTCAAATGACACACAAAACTCATAACAATTATCACCTACCTGAGACCCGTCAATGGATCTTGAAGCCTTTCAAGTGACTTCTTGATTCGGACTTGAGCAGTTAATGGCAACATCAAGGTAACGACATGGTTGTTCCTGGGTTTGTGCTCTTCATTCGGATTAAAAGAGTATGGAAGATTGAGGATGTTTTGATGAAGATGATTAACTGTGAAATTGATTGACAGATTTGTTTGGTGAGATGTTAACTAAGAGATGGTAGGCAGATTGAATATGTGTGAGATTAGGTTAAGAAATGAAAGTAATATCAGGGTTATAACATACCCGTTTATATCACACATGCTGGATCAGGTTATGTGTTTTCTTTTTTGCGCCACGATTGGGCTGTCACGAATTATCATACAGGCTGTGCTTATTGTTTATAGATTGGTACAGTATTTGGTAATTTAATTTGATGGATTGAGTAGAATTTTATTGGATCCGAAAATTTGCTAAAGATGGGCTAAAGATTAATATCCAAATGTATTTTAATATATTGTGTGCTCTATAGTATTTTATTCGACAAAAAGAGTGGTATTTTGGTATTATAATTTTCACGGGGTTACTACTTTCATGGCTAAATTTTAAACTTTATCGAAATGTGACTACGGAGATTATTTGTTTATTACTTATCTGAGTTTGAAGTGACGTTTCACGGGTGCGTGTACTTAGCATCTCAAGGTCTAGGGGTTGGTTGGATGCAAGACTTTTGAAGATCCTTGTTTGAGCATTTATAGAATAGTGATTAAGACTTGGACATCTAGCTATGTGTGAGATCTATAAATGCATAAGTTGGTTCTTAATGCTCAAAATAGCTATCACTTTAAGGAGTTACGTTGTAGTGCTCAGTGTCACAAAAGGTTGTGGATTGTTCAAGAGGCGGATATACAATAAAGGATGGATGGTTGGGTATATGCCACTGCCTATATTGTAAGGAGTGACGTTTTTGTGCTCAATAGGTTCTTAATCACACATTTGTACAAGTGTATGTCACAAGTATGGGAATTTTACTTCATTCTCAAGTTTTTCATATCAGGTTGTCTCCATACGTAGTCACTTACTATTAGCCAATGGAAGTGAAAAGAGGTTTGATAAGAGGTTGATCTGAGGAGAATTGTAGAGAGAGTAGTTGTCGACATCAACTCATGGGGTATTGATTTGTATGTTGCTTACAATTGATATTTCTATGTACACATATTTAAGATGATTCCGAAAGATCGTCATCATCCTGGAGGTAGAAATGTGTACAGCGGCGCTTTTATTGAAGATCTGGAGGCATTCTAAGTGAGTTGAAGATGTCGATATGATACTCCCCAAACAAACCTGTGAAGAAGTTACAGTTTATCCGTCTATTATCCATTTTCCGCTGTGCATGACAAGATAAGAGACTGAAGATAATTTGGGCATAATTCAGAGAAACTTCTTCTACAAGCATAAAGGTTATATCTAACGGGTTGTCAATTTGGGAGGGAGCATGTAAATGAAAAGGGCTTACTAATTGGGAGGGAGAAATAACCCAATTAGATTAGTACATGATTCGTTTGCAGGTAAAGAAAGATTGCTGGGGATATTTATGAAGATAAAGAGCTATGAAGTCTTCCTCAGCATTGATGCGCTTACTTTGATTATTTTATTTTGCTTGTTAGGAATCATTGTAACCAATTCACGTATATCTCCAGCTGGAGGGAGATTGTTAGAAATGAAGCTGAGCGATATTTACGTGAATTGGAGTAGACAACTAATATGCATATAATGCAGGGACTACTAATGTCATATTGTAATAGTTGTCTTATGTTTGCCCTATATATACCCCTCAAGTCTTCACTTGAGAGGTGTGAGTGTGTAACCATCTTTCATAATAAAATCTTATCTTTGTTCACCTCTCCCTCTCTCTACTTTCTCTCTCTAAAACTAGTCATGGATTTCATATTCTTTGATCAACCTCGACCTCCCAAACCACACAAATCATCTATATTTTCAGTCCTACAACAGTTAACACTATGAAATGAAGAAATCAATAACAAAACTACAATCTAATGGTCAAAATAGCTATAACTATACTACTAGAAGCAATTACAACAATCAATAACGACTAATAACAATAGAAACACATAATCACATAAATGCAAATTAATGCAGTTTCCAGTAAAGATTGAGCAATCATGAAAACTACTAAACAAGTATGTAAACTTAAGCAAGAATTTAACTAACATGAACTAAATAAGCCTAGAAACACAAAGATAAGTGACACTTAGCTATAGAACAGTATTGTGCAAAAAAAATGAAAACAGGCTTACAATTGGATTTCAATATGAGATATGGAACCAAGGATCATCGTCACATCCTAAGCCTCCCTAAGGTACTAATACCATTGTCATCCAAATTCAACCATGGTTCTTTGCTTCTTCTTCTTTCCAAACTGATTTTTGATTTATTTTCTATTTTCTTTATTTTTTTAGTATTTTTCTGTTTTAAGTGATAATGATAATAAAGGTTTCTAAAAGCTTATCTAAGCTTTTGTCAGGAGCTTATGTGAGCTTAAAGAGTCCAAAACAACAACAATAAACAACATTAAACACTATTGAGTGAAATTGTCAATTTCACTCAAAAATGCCAAAACTGAATTTCGTACAGATAACTTGAAATTAAATGTAAAGGAAGTTTAAATTACATTAATTAAACTGATTGCAACAATTTTAAAGCTAAAAATATAACTGAAATACAAATTATACTAATCTAGTTTACACTACTCCTAAATTAATTAATCTACTACATATCTCTGCTCCTTCTTCTTTCTTATATAGGCTTCAAAGTTGTTCTACATGTCCTTCTGAGAATATCCCACCACACTTGAGCCATTGGATTGCTCCAATTCATCCTATCCGTTCAAATCACTTTTGGTGCCAATTTGCTCCCTGGTTGAATTGGACTGTTGTGTGGCAATTTAAAGGCTATTGGTTGTTTGTGGAGGTAGAGGGAACAACTAGGTAAGGCTAGGGGTGGTGGAGTATGAGGTGGTGTCAGGTTGCAGGGTAGTAGGGGTTGACAGGTTGTAGGGATGCTATGTGGCCTCTCCTGAGGTAAACCCAAGGGTGGGTTTTGTTGTGGTATTGACAGGGAGGATAGTGAGGTGGTGAAGTAAGTAAGGTGGTGGCGGCAGTGGTGGTGGGAAGGAGGTTGAAGCAGGATGATGAAGCAGAAGGAATGAGAAGGGGTCATGGTCAAACAAAGGGTCAACACCCCATTTTTAATAATAAAGGGTGTTGGGTTTCTTGCTTGGGCCTGGAATTTTTTGGGCTTTGGGAAATGGCTGGACCAGGGTATGTTTGGTTAATTGGATTTGGAATTGTTATTTTGGTTTGTAAATAATTTAGCCCAATGACCAATTGTGTATTTTTTGATTTTCCAGGGACTAAACCTGTAATTATTCCAAAGTTATTAAAAAGGACTTTTCTTGTCACATAGGAATAATACAAGTGCCTATTTGATATTTTCCAAGGTAAAAACCACCGGGGACCATTTTTGCCAAGTTTATAAAGTTTAAGAGTAAAAAGTGTAATTTTCCAAAAGTTCTCAAAAAGGACTTGATTTGCCAAGATAAATAGTACAAGGGCTATATATGTAAGTTTTTCTAATTTAAAATGCCCAGGGACTGTTTTTGCCATTTTTGAAACTTCAGGGACCAAAATTGTAAATTCCTCAAACTTTTCATCCAAGGGTCAAACTTGATAACTTGTGAATTCCCAAGGACCATTTTTGACTTTTTCTTCCAAAATAAACTTCCAGGGACTAAAATTGTCATTTTTTGAAAGTTCAGGGACTGATTCTGCCAAGTGTGCAAACTTTGCTCGTTTTTCATCTGTTTTCATTCCTTTTGCTTCTGAAACATATAAAAACACATTCCAATAATATTTGTAGTATTATGTGACATATCTGAGTGTTTTTAACTGTTTTCGTATTTAAAATAGGACAGAAATGATGAGTATATAGAGACTCATCAATCCCCCACACTAAACTATTGCTAGTCCCTAGCAATCTTTAATCCAATAACAACCCGTTTTGAAAATTTAATGGATTTTTATATCTCTTTACCAGACAGCCATTACTTCTGGAGTAGCCAAATGTTTCAGTTCAAGTAAGAACTATGGTACACTGATAACCATATGATTTTAAGCAAACCATCAGCTGTCAACGGATTTGATTTGTCTTTACCAAAAGTCGTTTGCTTATGGACTAGCCAACTCTTTGATACAGTTATCATCGTGGTGAGTTGATTACCAGTTATGCTTTTCCACTGCCTTTACCACAAGCCATAACCTTGCGGGCTAGCCAACCTTTTACTTTCTAGGATATGGTGAGTTGAATACCATACAATTTTGGGCAAATTGTCAGCCATAAACGGATTTGAGATATCTTTACCAAGAGACATTTGCTCTTGGATTAGCCAGTCCTTCTGTGGATTAGACATGGTGGACTGATAACCATTTGTTGTGTTAGTGCAAAGCACTAACACCAAATGAAAAAAAAAATTGGCCAAAAACGGGGGTAATGTGATCAAATTCACAAGAATTTACCCCCCCCCCCCCCCACTTAGAATTGAATATTGTCCTCAATATTCAAAGTCCCGGCTATTATGCCGACTCTTTGAACGTAAAAAGGCAACATTTACAAGATAAATATGGGAATACTGATGAGTGTGTAAATACTCATCATTTTTACCTTTTTTGAGCTGCCAAAACATCTAAAAACACTAAATATTGTACCAAAATAGTGAAAATATCCCAGGAATGTGTTTTATATGTTTCAAATGCAAAACAATCAAAAACATATGAAAAACGTATAAAGTTTGCAAAATTGGCAGTTTCACTCCCTCATCTTTCAAAAGTTGTCAAATCTAGTCCCTGGTTGTTCTAAAAACTTGAAAAAGTCACCAAAAGGCCCTTTTAAATCAAAAAGTTACATAATTAGTCCTTTGGTGCAAAGTTTCACAAAATGTCAAGTTTAGTCCCTGAACTTTAAAAAATGACAAAAATGGTCCCTGGGATATTAAAACTTTGAGAAAAACAAATTTTGGTCCTTATACTAATCTTCTATGGCAGGAATGGTCCTTGGTTGGAAATTTTGGTGAAATTACAAGATTGGTCCCTGAAGTTTCAAATTTTGCAATTTTAGTCCTCGGGGTTTGAAAAATGGAATTTATCATATTTTACCCTTGTACTACTCACCATTGGTATAATAGACCCTTTTGATTACTTTGGGTGAATGACAAATCAAGCCCCTCAATTTTCAGAAAATTGCACTTTTGGTCCCTATGGCTAATAAAACAAACGGACCCTTTATATTAAACCATAAACCAATCCAAATCCAAACCACAAATAAAACAACCCAATCCCACCCTTTTTGGCCTGGCCCAATCCTCAGCCCATCAAACAAACCCCGTTTTTTTTTAAATAATACTCCCCCGGTCAACACTGGTCAAAACCACCTTCACCCTCACCTCTTCCCACCAAAACCACCCTGCAATACCACTCCCACCATCCCCACTTGTCCACCACTCTCACCCATCACCTCCACCACCCCTACCGTACCCTACCCTACCCCAATTGCAACCACAGACCCCCAATTGCACCGTATCCAATTTTCCCGCCAAATTGATACCAGAAACAAGACTCAACCACTTGATGATAAAAGTGGTGGGATATGACCAGTGGGACCCACAAGACACAATTGGATGCTATAAAGAGAAGAAGGAGCAGAAGTGAGCAAGTAGTAGAGTAATTAGTTGTAATTTAGTTTAGGTAATGTCGATTTAGCTTGTTTTCAATTTCCAGTGTAACTTAAGCTTTCAACTTGTAATCTTAACCTTTCTAGTGTATTATAACTTTGTTTTAATCATCAAATTCAGTTTCTAAAGTCCAATTTAGTATATGCTTTATTTCCTTGCAAAATCTCATGTAGCTTTAATCTTGCTAAAAGTTGTTGTTTATTGGTATTTTAAGCTCACATCAATCACTAATAAGCTTTTATAAGCTTCTTGAGCATCCTAATCAGTAGTTATTCAAAATAGAGAAAAATATCAAAAATACTTGAAAAATCCTTGGAAAATCAAAAATCAAAGGAAACAGATCAAGAAGCTTGGAGCAAGGGAATTTTGGATTGCCCTTGGTTGTAATGCCTTTTGGAAGGCTATAGGATTTGATAATGAGCCCTGGTTCTTAGTTCTTAGCCTAAATCACTTGTGAGTCCTAAGTTCCATTTATTACCTTTTACTGTTTCATAGCTTAATATCTGTTTATGTTTGTTCTATTAAGCTTAGGTTGTGTTTAATAATAATAATTTAGATTAAAATCAGTAGGTTGTTGGTAAAAATAGATAGTTGTTAGTTAATTCCATTTTAACTGCTAAAATGATGATGGAGTAATCTTTGGGTGTTTAGTGTTTAGACTTGTGTTTTTGTGACTCAGTTAACTTTTAACAACATTTTATACCTTGTTACTTCAGTTTTATTGATTGAAACAGTCCCAAACTTTAAAAATCTTATTTACACAATCTTAAGGGAGTGTTTGGCTCAGGTTGTCTCCCTGGGATTTAGGTTGGTTTTGTTTGTGTTAGTTGCCAAGTCTAAATAGGTCATAGTAGCTTAGTTAAGTCATCAAAGTTTAGGTCTAAATTGCAGAAAGTAAAAATCATAGAAAAATCCCCCTCACAGTTAACTGTGAGGGATTTGGGACCTAAAATCAATCATAATAGCTTATAAGTTGTATTTCTAGCCTCACTTAACTTTATTTAAACTTACTATAACTTATTTAATCAGTAAATTAGGATAGAAGTGCATTTTGGTCAAAGTTGGTTAGTAATCTAAAAAGTCAAAGTTCTATTTTTCAGAAAAAACCAAAATTTGTAGGATTTGATTGGAATTGTGTATTAGGTTTTAGGATTTGAGCTTGTTAGGGTATGTAGTCCCTCAGTTCAGCTACAAGTTTCCATAGTCCTATCATTTTTGTGATTTTTCCCTTAGGCCCCACACTTGGCCAAACCCACCTGCAGGGGAGCTGTGTGCCCTGCATCAGATAACCATCAGACAACCACCACCTTTGGTGGTGGCTGCAGCCCTCCACAGTGGGCCCCATGGCTTCACTCTTGGTTCTTTGAACTCCCAAGCTGGGAGGCTTTCAATTTCACCAAAGCTTGTGCCCCCAATCACCTTTGTGGGCCCCCTAGATCAGTCTTAATGTTGTCCCATTTCTGTGTTTAACTTAAAACCCCAAGTGCTTAACTTGAGCTTATTTGCTTAATTTATGGACCCCACTTGCATTTTCTTGCTTAAACAAGTTCCCTCAACTTATTTAGACCTAAATTCACCATAGTGGGTCCCACTTCATCTCATTTGAGCTTATTTTCATCTTTGGTCAACTAAAGTCAACTGTGGAGCTAATAAGCTTCGACAGTGCTTATTTTTACGCTTTGGAAAAGTTGTTTTCACAAAAGTTAGTTATTTTTAAATATAAAATAGATTTGTAAAAGAAAAATCAAGAAAAATCAATTTAATAATAAGTGATAGTTTCTATTTAATGTAATTAAAATTTTAATTTTCATTTTTAGATTTTTATTAAGTACTTAGCATTTTTATATTTTTATTAATTACCTTTTATATTAAAGTAATTTTAGTAATTTTCTCAGATTTTTATTTTGTCATTTACTATTAATTAGAATTAATTTTAGTTTTATTTATAATTAATTAATAATTAAGTTTTAAATAACATATTTAGTTTTTATAAAGCAAAACCTATTTTTTATATTTTTCCTAGCTCTTATATAATATAATAGACTTTTAGAAAATATATTTTTAATTTCTACTGTTCATTTTCCAATTTTGTTATTTTAATTATTAAAATTAGATTTAAGATAATTAAAAGGTAAATAATTAGTGGAATAGCCTAAACATAATTTTTAGAAGTTTTTATAATTTTTTAAGATTCCTGTGATGGTTAAATAATTTTATAAATTTTATCATAATTTTCAAAGTAAAATTAGTATTATTAGTAATTTAAAATAGTTTAATTAGTTTAACTAAGATAATTAGCTTTTAATTAATAAAAAACTCATAAAAAGAAAAAAATAATTATTTTTATTTTTTATACTTTCTTCAAGTTCAATTTTAAGTTTAGAAATTATTTTTGCAAATTTTTAGTTTAATTTGTAATCTTTGTAATTTTTAGTTAATTTAAATTAGATTTAAATTAGATTTTAAATAGTTTTATTAATTAAATAATATTTAAATATTAAAATAATCATTTTTACAATTTCACTTTCATTTTCAATTTCCTTTTAATTTTAAGTTTTCAAAAGTTTCATTTGCCCCCCCTGTAGTTTGTAATTTATCAAAACCCACTTTTCTGTCTATTATGTGATCCAAATTGTAAATTTGTGCATATATCTATATATCTGTTATTTGTGAATATTATATCATTGTGTGAATACCAAAATATCAGTAGCAAAATCAATTCCATATCATCTTGGCTACTGTCCTCAGTGCCACTCATTCCCATAAACGATTTCCAAAGCACCATTTCAATCTCGCTAGGACATAACGACCCGGGGACACACTATACTATCACCGGAGAATTGGAACGAGGTTGTCTTTGACTTATTGATCTTGGTCAATAATATCTGACTGCTTTCACACCAATCAAAATTTGGCGCCGCTGCCGGGGAGGGTGTTGCGTGTTTTAAAAAATCGTTTTAAGTTTAGTGGTTTTCAAAACCCTCCCTGTACAAATTTCACACAAATTTGTAAAAAGTTTTTGTAAAAATATAATCATATCAAAAAAAGTTCATTAACACTTTTCCTGAAGTGTTAAAAACACCAAAAAAAATCAAAAATAACAAAACAAACTGTGAAGTTAAATTACTTCGTTTTCTTTAAGATTACAACCTGAAACAGTTGGTTTAAGGTAAGTTCTGACATTAAATTGCGAACTGAAGAGGAAACCTATTTACTTCCTCCCGCTAGCCTGCGAGTAATCTTAAAAGAAAGATTTCGGTTAACGAATCAGTTCCAAAAATATTTCCCAGGTTTTCTGCACACACACCCATAAGCCTAAAACAGTTTTTCAAATTAATAAATACATAAAATCTTACCACCGCAAACCAAGGCAGAACACCTACCCACTGGGGGTGTGGACATAATAAGTTCCCAAACTAAAGATTAAAACTTGCCTTTATATCCCTGTGAGTGGTGTACCTTTTTCAAAGAAGCCATTCACTTGTGATTATTGGTTTAAGTTCCCTGTGGTTTTGCCTCGATTTTGTTTTGAAAAATTGTTTTGAGTGCATGTGCACTAAGCATGTTTCTCAAAAATACAAAAAATATTCACCTTTACCTTCTCACCTTTTTTATTCTTCATCCCTTTACCCTCTATCCTTTTGATTCTAACTTCTTTCACTTGTCCTGTAATTAATGGCATCTCTCGATGACGATTTCTTTGAACAAAAGGCCTTTGAGATCAACATTGAAAAACTTCAGGCCTTGTCAAAAATGTCGAGATGTCGTGTTGATTATGATGGACCATCGATTCCTATTCCCTCTCCGATGAGGGAAATGGAACGAGAAACCGGAGTGACAAAGGACCCTGTACTTTCCTCTGACTATGGGAGTGCTAAATACGTCCAACCTTCGGTTGTCCAAAAATCTAAGCTCACAATTGCTCTTAATCTTTCACGGTATACAGTTATAAGCAAAAACCAAGAGCTTAGAGCTATGACTGAAAAGAACGACTTGCCTAATCTTCACATTCAAAAACCCGAGACCATAACGGAAGTGGTGGAAATTCCTAGCTCTCAGAGCACACCACTTGTCCCACCTCCGGATTTCATTCCTTGTGTCGGTTGTGGTGAGCCACTTTTTGGTTTGCCATGTCGTTGGTGTACATGTGTACAATGTGGTAATGATATTCAAAACGGGAGTTGTTTGTTTTGTGGGTCGAGTAATTCATTTGCTTATGATCCTAACCAGAACTAATTCAAAAACTCCTCAAATTTTTCTAACTACCCATCACATTCATACGAGCAAGAATCATATTATCCAAGTCTTAACAATGCTTCGTGTCAAAATACACCAAGTCAGACTCAACAGTTTTTCTGTTGTGAGTACTGTGGTGGCCCACACTACAGCTCTGATTGTCAAATTAGTAATCAGTTTGTCTATGAACAGGTTCTTTGTAACAATCATGAATTTGGTTTTAACCAGCCCTCACAATACACAAACCCTCACCCACCGCCTCAGGACGAGTTAGCTAGAGCTGAATTGATTACTAAAATGATTATGAATCAAAATCAAGTCAACAAGACCATTCAAGATAGTATAAATTGTCTTAAGGATTTGATTCTTAGAAAACAAAAGCCTCCTGTTAACTCATTTTATCTTGAGGATGAAAGTGATGAGGATGAACCATTTGAAGAGGAAAACCCTAAGGAAACTTCAGATATCTTGCCAATGGGGGACAAGGAAGTCAAAATCAATCCTCTTGAGGAAATTGATGACCTGGTTCCAATCCCAAAGGTATCTGAGAAACCTTTTGATTCAACTTCAGTAGAAATACAGGGAGAAAAGAATATGATTGAATCACTAGCAGTAGAAATCATGGAACTTGTAGAAACCATGACTGCTAGTCCTTCTCAACTCCCTCAGTCTGTTGTTATCACACCCGAAGTTCACACTCACTCTCTGATCATGGGGGATGAGCATCTTAGCACTGTTCCTAAAAAGGAATTGGACGAATTCATAAAGTCTAGTGCTGAGAACCTTGTCCCAATCCCAGGAGAGTCACAGGGAACTTTTGATCATATGTGTGATATCCCTCCTCTTGTCTTCCCGAATGATGATGTTGAGATGTTCTCCGATTCAAATGATGACGATTCGTTATCTTGTGGAGACATCAGTTATGTGGAAGAATTACCTTCTCAGCTAGTTAGCTTAGAAGAAGAGAATGATGAGATTGACACTGAAATCAAAGATGAAACACTTCGTGCAACATTATTGAATGTCAATCTCCTCATTTCTAAAATCCAGGCTTTCAAAAAGAAACCTATTTCATCTCCTATCCCCATTAAGGATAGTGACATTTTCTCCGATGATCCTATTCCGGAGTTTGAAGCCTTTACCATTGATCCTATGGGAGAGAAGATTAGTGGTAGTACCACTTCTCATTCTCATAATTCTCTCCCCGATTATGAATCATTTACCTTCGATGAGTTCTCCTGTGAACTCACGCACATCAATCCCGAATATGATTCATTCACATTCGATGAGTTCTCCTGTGAACTCACTCATATCATGACTCCTCCGGAGTATGATAGCCCGGGGGAAATGCACTCAATCATGAAAATTTACAAATTCCCACTCTCCCGCCCGGGATGTTTTCAAACCAAACGAGCTTAACCTTTGAAATCCAAAATCAGGCTAATGGGCCTGTTTTCGAGGAAGAAGATCTTATCATGATTTTTATCATGGTTTTCTTCCTTTTCTTCACCTACAGGATGACTTCTCTTATTCTTCACTCCTTCGGGAATGAAGATACTATCTTTGATCCCGGCATTTTCATTTACCACTATTTTAAGCCGGGATTATATCTCATCGGTGTGGAACTTTCACGTGCTTTAAATGTTTGTCCAAACATCTTGAATGAAAGTCCGATGGAGATTATTTCTTCCACATCATGCTTCCCCAAAGACAAATGAATTCGGGGTCGAGTCAAGCTAGCGACTCGGTAAACAAAAACAGTAGCATGCTTATAGGGTTTTCACCCTAAGTGTGGGGGAATTACCCCTACTATGGTTACAAAAGTGAAAAACAAAATTGTGTTTCCACATTTAGCTTGTAATGTTGCCCTTTTACGTTCAAAGAGTCGGCATAATAGCCGGGACTTTGAATATTGAGGACAATATTCATTCTAAGTGTGGGAGGGTATTTCGCTATTCTAGCGAATTTTATCACATTTTACTATCTTATACCCCCGATTTTTGACCAAAATTTTTAAAAAATTTTTTCACTAAAGTTCAAAATTTTTGTGGTTATCAGTCCGCCAAAGTCTAAATGACAAATGGATTGGCTAGTCCAGGCGCAAACGGCTCTTGGTAAAGACATCTCAAACCCGTTGATGGCTTGCAATTTGCCAAAAATTGTATGGTACCTCAACTCGCCATATCCCATAAAGCGAATGAGTTGGCTAGCCCACAAGATAATGGCTTGTGGTAAAGGCCGTGGAAAATCCATAATTGGTAATCAGCTCACCAAGATGTTGACTTAGTCCATCAAGATGCTGGCTAGTCCAGAAGCAAACGGCTTTTGGTAAAGACTAATCAAATCCGTTGACAGCTGGTGGTTTGCTCAAAATCACACGGTTATCAGCTGTACCACAGTTCTCACACCTGGCTACTCCAGAAGTTATGGCTTTTGGTAAAGAGATTTTCAAATCCATCAAGTTTTTCTCAAAAGATTGCTAGAGACTAGCAATGTTTTAGTGTGGGGGATTGATGAGTGTGTAAATACTCATCATTTTTACCTTTTTTGAGCTGCCAAAACATCTAAAAACACTAAATATTGTACCAAAATAGTGAAAATATCCCAGGAATGTGTTTTATATGTTTCAAATGCAAAACAATCAAAAACAGATGAAAAACGTACAAAGTTTGCAAAATTGGCAGTTTCAGTCCCTCATCTTTCAAAACTTGTCAAATCTAGTCCCTGGTTGTTCTAAAAACTTGAAAAAGTCACCAAAAGGCCCTTTTGAATCAAAAAGTTACATAATTAGTCCTTTGGTGCAAAGTTTCACAAAATGTCAAGTTTAGTCCCTGAACTTTGAAAAATGACAAAAATGGTCCCTTGGATATTAAAACTTTGAGAAAATCAAATTTTGGTCCTTATACTAATCTTCTATGGCAGGAATGGTCCTTGGTTGGAAATTTTGGTGAAATTACAAGATTGGTCCCTAAAGTTTCAAATTTTGCAATTTTAGTCCTCGGGGTTTGAAAAATGGATTTATCATATTTTACCCTTGTACTACTCACCATTGGTATAATAGACCCTTTTGATTACTTTAGGTGAATGACAAATCAAGCCCCTCAATTTTCAGAAAATTGCACTTTTGGTCCCTATGGCTAAGAAAACAAACGGACCCTTTATATTAAACCACAAACCAATCCAAATCCAAACCACAAATAAAACAACCCAATCCCACCCTTTTTGGCCTGGCCCAATCCTCAGCCCATCAAACAAACCCTGTTTTTTTTAAAATAATACTCCCCCGGTCAACAGTGGTCAAAACCACCTTCACCCTCACCTCTTCCCACCAAAACCACCCTGCAATACCACTCCCACCATCCCCACTTGTCCACCACTCTCACCCATCACCTCCACCACCCCTACCCTACCCTACCCTACCCTACCCCAATTGCAACCACAGACCCCCAATTGCACCATATCTAATTTTCCCGCCAAATTGCTACCAGAAACAAGACTCAACCACTTGATGATAAAAGTGGTGGGATATGACTAGTGGGACCCACAAGACACAATTGGATGGTATAAAGAGAAGAAGGAGCAGAAGTGATCAAGTAGTAGAGTAATTAGTTGTAATTTAAATTAGGTAATGTCGATTTAGCTTGTTTTCAATTTCCACTGTAACTTAAGCTTTCAACTTGTAATCTTAACCTTTCTAGTGTATTATAACTTTGTTTTAATCATCAAATTCAGTTTCTAAAGTCCAATTCAGTCTATGCTTTATTTCCTTGCAAAATCTCATGTAGCTTTAATCTTGCTAAAAGTTGTTGTTTATTGGTATTTTAAGCTCACATAAATCACTAATAAGCTTTTATAAGCTTCCTGAGCATCCTAATCAGTAGTTATTCAAAATAGAGAAAAATATCAAAAATACTAGAAAAATCCTTGGAAAATCAAAAATCAAAGGAAACAGATCAAGAAGCGTGGAGCAAGGGAATTTTGGATTGCCCTTAGTTGTAATGCCTTATGGAAGGCTATAGGATTTGATAATGAGCCCTGGTTCTCAGTTCTTAGCCTAAATCACTTGTGAGTCCTAAGTTCCATTTATTACCTTTTACTGTTTCATAGCTTAATATCTGTTTAGGTTTGTTCTATTAAGCTTAGGTTGTGTTTAATAATAATAATTTAGATTAAAATCAGTAGGTTGTTGGTAAAAGTTGATAGTTGTTAGTTAATTCCATTTTAACTGCTAAAATGATGATGGAGTAATCTTTGGGTGTTTAGTGTTTAGACTTGTGTTTTTGTGACTCAGTTAACTTTTAACAACATTTTATACCTTGTTACTTCAGTTTTATGGATTGAAACCGTCCCAAACTTTAAAAATCTTATTTACACAATCTTAAGGGAGTGTTTGGCTCAGGTTGTCTCCCTGGGATTTAGGTTGGTTTTGTTTATGTTAGTTGCTGAGACAAGTCTAAATAGGTCATAGTAGCTTAGTTAAGTCATCAAAGTTTAGGTCTAAATTGCAGAAAGTCAAAATCATAGAAAAATCCCCCTCACAGTTAACTTTGAGGGATTTGGGACCTAAAATCAATCACAATAGCTTATAAGTTGTAATTCTAGCCTAACTTAACTTTATTTAAACTTATTATAACTTATTTAATCAGTAAATTAGGATAGAAGTTCATTTTGGTCAAAGTTGGTTAGTAATCTAAAAAGTCAAAATTCTATTTTTCAGAAAAAACCAAAATTTGTAGGATTTAATTGGAATTGTGTATTAGGTTTTAGGATTTGAGCTTGTTAGGGTATGTAGTCCCCCAGCTCAGCTACAAGTTTCCATAGTCATATCATTTTTGTGATTTTTCCCTTGGGCCCCACACTTGGCCAAACACACCTGCATCAGATAACCATCAGACAACCACCACCTTTGGTGGTGGCTGCAGCCCTCCACAGTGGGCCCCATGGCTTCACTCTTGGTTCTTTGAACTCCCAAGCTGGGAGGCTTTCAATTTCACCAAAGCTTATGCCCCCAATCACCTTTGTGGGCCCCCTAGATCAGTCTTAATGTTGTCTCATTTCTGTGTTTAACTTAGAACCCCAAGTGCTTAATTTGAGCTTGTTTAATTAATCTATGGACCCCACTTGCATTTTCTTGCTTAAACAAGTTCCCTCAACTTATTTAGACCTGAATTCACCATAGTGGGTCCCACTTGATCTCATTTGAGCTTATTTTCATCTTTGGTCAACTAAAGTCAACTGTGGAGCTAATAAGCTTCCACAGTGCTTATTTTTAAGCTTTGGAAAAGTTGTTTTCACAAAAGTTAGTTATTTTTAGATATAAAATAGATTTGTAAAAGAAAATTCAAGAAAAATCAATTTAATAATAAGTGATAGTTTCTATTTAATGTAATTTAAATTTTAATTTTCATTTTTAGATTTTTATTAAGTACTTAGCATTTTTATATTTTTATTAATTACCTTTTATATTAAAGTGATTTTAGTAATTTTCTCAGATTTTTATTTTGTCATTTAGTATTAATTAGAATTAATTTTAATTTTATTTATAATTAATTAATAACTAAGTTTTAAATAGCATATTTAGTTTTTATAAATCAAAACCTAGTTTTTATATTTTTCCTAGCTCTTATATAATATAATATACTTTTAGAAAATATATTTTTAATTTCTACTATTCATTTTCCAATTTTCTTATTTTATTTATTTAAATTAGATTTAAGATAATTAAAAGGTAAATAATTAGTGGAATAGCCTAAACATAATTTTTTAAAGTTTTTATAATTTTTTAGGATTCCTGTGATGGTTAAATAATTTTATAAATTTTCTCATAATTTTCTAAGTAAAATTAGTATTATTAGTAATTTAAAATAGTTTAATTAGTTTAATTAAGATAATTAGTTTTTAATTAATAAAAAACTCATAAAAAGACAAAAATATTTATTTTTATTCTTTATACTTTCTTCAATTTCAATTTTAAGTTTAGAAATTATTTTTGCAATTTTTAGTTTAATTTGTAATCTTTGTAATTTTTAGTTAATTTAAATTAGATTTTAAATAGTTTTATTAATTAAATAATATTTAAATATTAAAATAATCATTTTTATAATTTCATTTTCATTTTCAATTTTCTTTTAATTTTAAGTTTTCAAAAGTTTCATTTGCACCCCCTGTAGTTTGTAATTTACCAAAACCCACTTTTCTGTCTGTTACGTGATCCAAATTGTAAATATGTGCATATACCTGTATATCTGTTATTTTTGAATATTATATCATTGTGTGAATACCAAAATATCAGTAGCAAAATCAATTCCATATCATCTTGGCTACTGTCCTCAGTGCCACTCATTCCCATAAACGATTTTCAAAGCACCATTTCAATCTCGTTGGGACATAACGACCCATGGACACACTATACTATCACCGGAGAATTGGAACGAGGCTATCTTTGACTTATTGACCTTGGTCAATAATATCTGACTGCTTTTACCCCAATCAAATACCATTTTTCATTTTCATTTTTATTCATTTTTTCATTCATTATTTATTATTATTATTTGCATGGCATGGGTGAGAACCCATGTGATGCTAATGTTTTTGTTTTCCGAGTCACTAGCTTGACTCGACCCCGTATTCATTGGTTCATGGGGAAGTAAGTGGACTAAACAATCTCCATCGGACTTTCATTCAAGATGTTTAGATTAAAATTGAAGTACGTAAAAGTTCCACACCGATGAGATAAGTACCCGGTTTACATGAAAATACCTGGATCAAATATAGTATCCTCACTCCTGAAGGAGTGACAGATAAGTGGAGAAGTTACGGGGTACGTGAAGAAAGATAAGAAAATCATGATAACAATCATGATTGACTTATGAAAAGGAGACTTCATAATTTCCATATTATGAATCTCAACATTGAAGCTCCTTTTGTAAGAAAACTACTCCATGGTAGTTTTCTCACAAAGTAATATATCGGGTTTGAAGATTTTATCCTCGGGGAGGAAATCAACCACGATATCATCAAAGGAACATGATTCAATCTCGGGTGACAAATGATGTAGATCACTATGCTCAATTAACCCATTGATTGGATTCTTAATTCCATTGATATGAGTGAGTTCACTGGTGAACTCCTCATGAAGAGAATCATTCACAAGATGTAAATCTGTGAGTCCTTGTTCATTTGTTTTAAATGTTTCGGGAACAAGGTGATTGATATTCTCTACTGGACAGTTGGGATGAGAATTGAGTGATGGATCAGGATATAAGAGTTTTTCGATTTCTTCCAGATTAGCTAGGAAATCAAAGAGATCATTGTTACTTCCTGGTAGAAGTGGATCAATGTGAGAGAGTTCATCAATGAACTCCTCAAGAAGAGGATCAACATGTGATAGTGATGCCTCAACATACTCAATGTTTCCATTAGATATACAATTTTTGCTAGAATCGGAGAAAGTCTCAAGTTGATCTTTTGAACACTCAAGAGGGGAAGGTAAAGGAACTCAGTTGGGATTTGGAAAAGGTTCTCAACACTGGACTTTATTAATTCGTCAGATTCCTTTACAGGAATTGTGTTAAGATGCTCATCCTCCATATTTAGAGAGTTAGTGGGATCCTTAGGTGTGATAGCAGTAGGAAGATGGAATTGAGGAGAGCTAGCATGCATGGATTTTTCCATTTGTTCCTCTGCTAGGGATTCCTCTGTACTCTTATCTCCCTGTATAACTATGGATGGAATTTTAACTGATGAACTTGATGAAGGTTTATAAAATTGAAGAATATCAACAATATCTTCATCATCAGTAGCATCATCATCAAGAAGAGCAGTTTTGCAAAATATGGTGCGTGTTTTGGCTGTTCTTTCTTTGATGAGTAATTCTTCCATGGTTTTATCGTTTCTAGCAGCTCGTTCTTCTGCAAGCAATTCTGCAATAGATTTCTCATGAAATACATAAGAAGAGCTTGGTGCATTTTGAAACGATGGCTTAGTCAACTCCTCCTTAATTTCTTTTAATGACTCTAAAGCCTTCAGGAAAATTTCTTCCTGAGTTTGTTGTTGAGGAGTTACATGGTTCATTTGGTACTGTGGAGGTTGGTCATAGTACGAATAGTCATTATTATTACAAGGAAATGAATTCCCTGTTTGACAATTGGAGTTGTAGTGTGAACCTCCACAGTATTCACAACAATTTTGTTGTTGTGATTGATTGGGTGAATAGTACGGATATTGTTCATTACCAAAGTTTTGATTGTTACCAGAGAACTGTTCATAGACAAACTAATTTCTGGTTTGACACTTAAGTCCTTGGTGTGGCCCTCCACAAAATTCACACGCGTATGTCTGTATCTCATAATTTGGTGGCTGATGGAATAATTCAGTCGTGTCATGGTAAGAATAAGGATTCTGGTTATAGACAGACTCGTATCATGACTCTACCATGCTACAAATGGGACAATTACCACTATTATTAGGACCACCACACCATTGAAAATCAGAATGATGTGGATACGACATAAATAAGAATCAAAGGTTAATAGAGGGTAAGAAATAAAGAATCAAAAAGGTAGGAGGGTAAAGATGGATATTTTTTGCTTTTGTGGTAAATATACAATGAGTGACTATTCAAAACTACTGATGCTTCAAATCGTTTGAATACGTAACACAGCCTCCCCGACAGCGGCAGCAAAATTTGATCGGTGCTAAACAGTCAGATAATATCAACCACTGATGTGGTCAACAAGGTCAAACAGCCTAGGCCAATGCTCTCCGTGGAATACAGTGTTTTCCCGGGTCGTTATGTCCCAACGAGGTGTGCAATTGTAAAAAGACGAATTCGTGATCGGGTGATTTTGAATGGGAAAAAGGATAATGGTGAGTGAATGATTAATCTAAGGGATTATAAAAGTAAATGACTTAAATAAACTATGTTAATTAAAACGTAAAACTAAATTATTTAAAAACGTTTAAAAACTAAAAACGCATAAGTTTAAATTAAAAACTACGTCGATGCGCAAAATAAAAAGTGAAATTCTAACTAGGTTAATCCTACTGATATGAAAATTATATTTCTAAGATCCTAATGATAAAAGAAAATTATTGGAAAATGAAAAATATTTTTTAGACTATTTATGTAATTATTATTAATTAAAAACTAATTATTAATTATTTTAAACTAATTTAAATTATACTAAAATACAATTAAATATTATTTTAAGCTAGAAAAATAAAAATTTAATCTTGAAAATTCTAAAATAACTTAAAACTAATTTTAAAACTGAAATTAATTTTTTTTTTTTTTTTTGGTTTTTATTTAATTTTTATGAATTTAAATGATTTAAAAATACTTAAAAACTAATATTAATTAAGAAAAGTACTAAATAAGCTTAAAATATATGAAAATTTTATAAAAATTCTAAAATAATATACTAAACCTAGAAAAAATATAAAAAGTTAGATAAGCCCACTAATAAGTTGAATTGGGCAAATAAGCACTTTAAATAAGCACTTAGAATAAGCACTTATGCACCAAATCACACAAAAGCTTAGGGAAGGTTTAACTAACTTAAATATGCATAACGAAACAATGAAAACAAAAATAAGCACACAGAATAAGCTAGAAAAGCAATAAGCATTTTTAAATAAGCATTTAGAATAAGCAGTTGATAAGCAGAATGCACAAAAAGCTCAGGTATAGTGTAATATACCTACACAAACTCAACTCAACTGAAAAAACTTAGATAACCCCTGGCCGCAAGCCAAAACGAGTGCTCAGGCACATTGAACTATTTAGAAAAAAACAAGGCTAAATGACATACTTCGGGGCTGCAAACGGCTAATAAGAAAAAATCCTAAAAATAAGCTGAGAATGGATTTCAAAAGATTAGCTGGGGGACTATAACATGTAAAAGTTTCAAGGCCTAAATCCTAACACAAAAATCACAACAATTCCTTGAAAATTTGGATTTTCTGCAAAAGATGAAATTTTGACTTTTGATATGAACTTGAAATGTTGACTATTTTGAGTTTCGATTTGGCCTAGTTGACTGAAAATGATGTATTAAGAATATATGAGACTAATTCAAGACATCTTAACAAGTTTTGAGTCTATATGAGGATTATGCTAATTCAAAATTTAAACAGTTATGCAGAATAGAACTAATGAAGATGAATTTTGACTATTTGCTTTCTATCTATGGTTTTATTACTAGAACTAGTTTATATATAACTAGTGTGGACTGCATGGATTAAATAAACAACAACAAAGCAACCAGAACACAGATTAAAGGCCTTATCCGAACACCCCTTTAAATCTAATCCAATGATTACGACACGTCATAAACCAGCTAAAAAAAAATCATAAAAATAAGCCATAGGTGGATTCCTGTAGTTAAGCTGGTATATATGAATCTATGAAAAGCACAATTCCTGAATCCAAACACAAAAATCAAAACAATTCCTACAAGATTTGGATTTTCTACACTTGTATGCAATTTTGACTTTTTTCAATTTTTGCTAAAGTTGACTTTTGTGAGCTTTGATCCTTCCTAGTTGATTGAGATTGATATATTAAATGATAATAAAGCTAAATTAACCTATCCTAATTACTTATGAGTAGAAATGAGAGGATGAGAATTCCTAAATCCTAACAGTTAACAAATAAGTGAACCTAAACTAGGATTTTGACTTTTTGTCTAACAAGCACTTGGTTTTAAGACTTAACTAAGATAGTATAACCTACTGTAACATATAACAAGCAGCAACAACAATTCAAACATCCTAGAACTCAGATGAATCAGTTAATCCAAACACTAACTTATCTAACAGTTAACACTATGAAATGAAGAAATCAATAACAAAACTACAATCTAATGGTCAAAACAGCTATAACTATACTACTAGAAGCAATTACAACAATCAATAACAACTAATAACAATAGAAACACAGAATCACATAAATGCAAATTATGGCAGTTTCAAGTAAAGATTGAGCAATCATGAAAACTACTAAACTAGTATGTAAACTTAAGCAAGAATTTAACTAACATGAACTAAATAAGCCTAGAAACACAAAGATAAGTGACACTTAGCTATAGAACAGTATTGTGCAAAAAAAATGAAAATAGGCTTACAATTGCATTTCAATCTAAGGTATGGAACCAAGGATCATTGTCACATCCTAAGCCTCCCCTGATGTACTAATACCATTTTCATCCAAATTCAACCATGGTTCTTTCATTCTTCTTCTTCTTTCCAAACTGATTTTTGATTTATTTTCTATATTCTTTATTTTTTTTAGTATTTTTCTGTTTTAAGTGATATTGATAATAAAGGTTTCTAAAAGCTTATCTAAGCTTTTGTCAGGAGCTTATGTGAGCTTAAAGAGTCCAAAACAACAACATTAAACACTATTGAGTGAAATTGTCAATTTCACTCAAAAATGCCAAAACTGAATTTCGTACAGATAACTTGAAATTAAATGTAAAGGAAGTTTAAATTACATTAATTAAACTGATTGCAACAATTTTAAAGCTAAAATTATAACTGAAATAAAAATTACACTAATCTAGTTTACACTACTCCTAAATTAATTAATCTACTACATATCTCTGCTCCTTCTTCTTCCTTATATAGGTTTCAAAGTTGTTCCACATGTCCTTCTGAGAATATCCCACCACACTTGAGCCATTGGATTGCTCCAATTCATCCTATCCGTTCAAATCACTATTGGCGCCAATTTGCTCCCTGGTTGAATTGGACTGTTGTGTGGCAATTTAAAGGCTATTGGTTGTTTGTGGAGGTAGAGGGAACAACTAGGTAAGGCTAAGGGTGGTGGAGTATGAGGTGGTGTCAGGTTGCAGGGTAGTAGGGGTTGACAAGTTGTAGGGATACTATATGGCCTCTCCTGAGGTAAACCCAAGGGTGGGTTTGTTGTGGTATTGACAGGGAGGATAGTGAGGTGGTGAAGTAAGTAAGGTGGTGGCGGCAGTGGTGGTGGGAAGGAGGTTGAAGCAGGATGATGAAGTAGAAGGAATGAGAAGGGGTCATGGTCAAACAAAGGGTCAACACCCCGTTTTTAATAATAAAGGGTGTTGGGTTTCTTGCTTGGGCCTGGAATTGTTTGGGCTTTGGGAAATGGCTGGACCAGGGTATGTTTGGTTAATTGGATTTGGAATTGTTATTTTGGTTTGTAAATAATTTAGCCCAATGACCAATTGTGTATTTTTTGATTTTCCAGGGACTAAACCTGTAATTATTCCAAAGTTATTAAAAAGGACTTTTCTTGTCACATAGGAATAATACAAGTGCCTATTTGATATTTTCCAAGGTAAAAACCACCGGGGACCATTTTTGCCAAGTTTATAAAGTTGAAGAGTAAAAAGTGTAATTTTCCAAAAGTTCTCAAAAAGGACTTGATTTGCCAAGATAAATAGTACAAGGGCTATATATGTAAGTTTTTCCACTTTAAAATTCCCAGGGACTATTTTTGCCAATTTTAAAACTTCAGGGACCAAAACTGTAAATTCCTCAAACTTTTCATCCAAGGGTCAAACTTGATAACTTGTGAATTGCCAAGGACCATTTTTGACTTTTTCTTCCAAAATAAACTTCCAGTGACTAAAATTGTCATTTCTTGAAAGTTCAGGGACTGATTCTGCCAAGTGTGCAAATTTTGCTCGTTTTTCATCTGTTTTCATTCCTTTTGCACCTGAAACATATAAAAACACATTCCAAGAATATTTGTAGTATTATGTGACATATCTGAGTGTTTTTAGCTGCTTTCGTATTTAAAATGGGACAGAAATGATGAGTATTTATAGACTAATCAATCATACTTCACTCCTATGTCGAGCCGTTAGAAGCTCCTAACATGGGATCATTAGAGTTCTCCTACGCATTGAATACAACCAAAAATCATAGTACACCTCTGATCATGTTTCTTAAGACGTTCAAGCATGTCACCAATGGAAGTCTGCCAGTTTTCTTAAGCCTAACATCGAATACAATCATCCGTAACAACTATAAACAAACAATCAACCCATAATTAACATCTAGGTTTCACTACATCTAAGCAAACACACAAGAGATCTAGCCAAGCATGTTAAATTCAAGACAAGTGTAAGATATATTCAAACAACACATAGAGATATTGAATGAATTGAAAGAGTACTTATCTCAAATTGACATGAAAGGTTTCAAAGGGTAAAAATCCTTGAAAATGCTGTAATATTCGGACAAGGGTTTCTTTCCAAAGTTACACCCTAATTGTTATTCTTTAATGAATGAAAATTGCAAAACTATATATAGATTTTACAGGGTGACGGCGTCAAGAAGGAAATTCTGACGCCGTCAACTCGCCGCCCATAATGAAATCGGATTGCCTAGATCCACTTTTGACGCCGTCATGTTTAATTCTACTCTGGGCCGTCACTCACATTTGGACCATGACGGCCTATGGTGACGCCATCATGTCCCTAGTGCAAAACTCTTCTGGATCGTCACGGACTTTATCCACTTCCACCTCTTGTATTGCTCTTGACGCCGTCACTTGAAAACTCTTGACGCCGTCAGGTACTGTTCCCAGCAGCCGTTTTCTTCACTTTTATGCTCCAAAAACGTCAAAAATGATCCCTTTTCCAGAATTCACTCCAAAAGTACCTAAAATGACAAAAGGAACGATTTAGGGCATTATTTGATCAAATATATTCAAATCCGGGCTAAAATGACCCCCTAAAAACGGTTCATTTTTCGCCTCATCAATGCATCACAATTATCACACACACACAACATTTTCCCTGATGGGTGTAACAACGGACTTGTATTCACTAACACTTAAACCTATGACTCTCAATCAACACCTAGTGTTGACTTTTAAGCATGTATTCTATGTATCTCACGTCAACGGAGATATGACAGAAAGAGGCATTGAACTCGGAGGACTTTCAAACCGGTTATCATTCAAACATAACTTAACACCTAGACTTTGGGACCTTATCAAAAGTAAAAGCATATCTTTTACTAAAAAAAACTCTGATAATTAAATGAATGATAACTAAATTTCTAAAAACGTCTCTTTTCGAGTCGTTTTCTATCACTGTAACTGTGATTCTATGAAGTAATACCCCAAATACTTAATCCGCTACGATCAGTGAAAAATGGGGGTCTTACACATAATACCGTTCGGGCCATCATAATTCAGAAGTATAACTCCTCACACGAAGCTCCCTACTATTGCGTCACATTGTTAAGTATTTTAGATTTAGTTATAACATAACACCGTTCGGGCCATCATAATCCAGAGGTCATGTAGTATACGTTTGAGGAGCCAGGGCACTTTAATTCGTAAACCCAGCAAACTCGTCAAAACGAATACCCAAATGAAACCCCTCACATGAAACTCCCTACTATTGTGTCATGTTTTTGTTTTATGATAATACTTTGCTTAATACCCTTTAAGTTTTATATATTTACAAACCCTAAACTTATATACTTTATATAATTTAGATTTTTAACTTTCTAAACTATTCATTTAGAGTTCCTATACTTATATATTTTGAGAAAATAACAGAAATGACCCTTAGACTTATTAGTTTTCAAAATTTACCATTTATACCCTTAACTTAATATATTTACAAAACTAGTCCTTATAAGTTTATAACTATATTACTTTTTATCCTAAGGTTATATAACTTTGCAAAAAGGGCCCTTATACCTAATACTTCTATGAAATGTCAAAAACAGTCCCTAGACTTAATATTTTCATAAATTGACGATAGATACCCCTATGCATGGAAATATTTGCAAAACTAGTCCTAATTTCATGCAAACTATATTCTTATGAAACAAAAAGTTTTCCTAGCTTATGATTTACTTATATTAGCTTATCTGAGTAGCCTAAACTTGCTTATAGCTTATGGTAAGGGCTTATAGCATAAAATTAGCAATTCGACTATCTTTAGGGTTTTAAAATGTAAACTAGCAAATGAAAGTGATCAAGGCTCAAGCAAGGATTCCTAAGGGATCTAAGGCAACCTATAACTATCCTAGTACTGTACTAAAGCTATTAGAATCAAAGATTAGGCTTACTTGGGTCGAACTATGGTTAATAAGAGTTGTAGGGTTTCTTGGCTAGAAGTGGAATTCGACAAGGCTTCTAGGCTATCTTACTCGACTTCTAGGCTTACTAGGGCTTGTGTACTACTACTAGGACCAGAATATATGAGGTAAAGAAGAGTGGTGGTGTTGTTTGAAGTGAATGGGGGTACGAGGGTTTATATACCCCTCGTTAGGAGTAGTGAGCAAGAAAGAGGGGTCGAGGTGGCATGAGGAGGGGGAGGTGACTCATGACTGCTAGTGGTGACTCTTGAGAGCTTTGGTGATGACTAGGATGGGCTATAGGGCGGTGCAGGGTGTTTGTGGTGGTGGTGGTTTAGCTGCGACATCAAGTAGGTGACAAGTAGGTGATGCACCTACTTATGTGCTACTTGGGGAGGTGCTAGGGAGGGTTCTTAGGGTGACTAAGATGTTACGCTAGGTGCTTGAGGTGCTTAGGTTTAGGTCTGAACTAGTTTAGGTTTAGTTTAAACCTAATCTTGCTTATTGAGAGATTAGGGTTTAGCTTAAGGTTTAGTGCCTAGATTAGGGTTCTATGGGTTCTTAGTGACTAGGATTAGGACTTAGAAGACTTATACTGAGTGGTGGTAACTTATGGTAAAGATTTGAGAAGGTTTTACCTAGTTTTGGGACTTATAAGACCTAGTTATGGTTTTGTGCTTAAGGGACTTGTACCTAAGCTCTAGAGGGTTAACTAAGGTTTAGGGAGTCTAAGATATCCTAAAGTTGCTAATGTAACTCCTACATATATAAGCCTTGAGTACTTTCAAACTAGTTTAGTTTAGGAATTAGGGTTTTAGAGATAATTATAACTACTTAAGGTTTGATTAGAGTTTGTTTTGGTATTATGGTAGATTTAGTATGTTGTGGTGATATTACTTATTATTGTATTGTAGTGATCTTAGATTAGGAGTTCATGTGGTATGGTTGTAAGGATATTTGCCATAAGAGGATACGTGAGTATGTTTAGAGAGTCATGTATACTATGTAAAGGGAAGAAAAACAAAAATTTACCTATAAAAATAACTACTATAGGTATTGTAGAGGAAATGATGTTGATGATATTTTATTGGTGTTTACATATAAATAGTTAAAACACATACAAACCTAGAACATAAAAAATTTAAAAAATAAACTATTAAATCATATAATAATCGCATGTATACAATAAAATACAAATTGTCGTAAAGAGGGTATGTTTTACTATAATTGGTTGCAACTTGCAAAAATATGATTTATACAATCACAGTGTTAATTATGTATCCAGTATCCACTATTTTCTGGATTGTTTTCATTTTTTCGCAATTACCATTCAATGAGCATCATTAATAGGTTGCACTGTGATGAAAATTATTTATTTAACCGTAAATTTTAAGGTCAATTTTAAAAACTATATAAAAATATTAGCGTCACTCTTGTGGCTTTGCTTATTCATGCCGCTCATTGTTTGGTTTTTTTACCCATTCGAATGATATATGTGATTAAAGATCTATTAATTTAATTTTTTTTTATCTTTTTTCATTACTACGTATTATTTTATCGAAATATATGTACTTAGTGATATAAAATGTTTATTTTATTATATTTTATTTTTATCATGAGTTCTTGTCAATGAACTGTAAGTTATATAAAAAACAATAATAAGACTTGAGATGAGATCAATATAGAACTAATATTTGTCATAAAACCAATGAACCAATCATAGTCACCCATTTTTATTTTTTATCTTTTTCTTTAAAACAACATATCTTGCAAACGGTAAATCTTCAAGTTACAAAAAAATACCATCGTGACAAGAATTAAATCATCTTTATATAGATATGCATTGTTTTATACTTTCGAAGAACTTTTTTTTTTCGACAAACTTTTTTTTAAAAAAAATTTCCACCCAGAAAAATCATATATTTCGTAAACATCACATATGATTTGATTTTTACAAATCACATATGATTCTTATGAATCATATATGATTTGTAAAAATTATATATGATTCGTAAAAATCACATATGATTTGATTTTAACGAATCACATATGATTTTTACAAATCATATATGATTTTTCTGTGCGAAAATTTTGAAAAAAAAGTTCATTGAAAAAAAATTCGTCGAAAGTATATAACAAAGCATATCTATAGAAAGATAATTTAATTCTCGTCGCGATGGTATATTTTTTCGTATAACGATTTACGGTTTGTGAGATATTTAATTTTTAAAAAAATGGTTAAAGTTTATTATTTTTATTTTGATAAAATATATATATATATATATATATATATATATATATATATATATATATATATATATATATATATTAATGGCTAAGATTGATTGATTGGTTATTTGGCAAAAATTTATTCTACACGGATCTTTTGACAATAAAACTTTATGTCTTGTCACAGGGGTAAAAACGGGACCAAATCGGCCGGTTGAACCGGGAGCCATGTTAGACCAAGAAAACCAAGTTGAACCGAAAAAACCAAAACCATTTAAAACCCCAATTCAATGTCCTTTTCTATTTTAAAAACCATGATTACACGACTTGCACCTGACTGAGGATATATTAACTGGTGTTCAACTCTACTCTGCCTTTTACTGTTTCGGTCTGAGATTGGTTTTCTGCCCAACGCTCTATGATGAAAACAATAAGGTGGTGTTTGGTTTTTGGGTTTTTACGGTTTAGAATTTGACGTGACACGTAAAACTTGTTTGATATGATATTTGAAGATTGGATTTGGTCTTTTGACTATGAAAACCCATGAATTTTACCATATTCAAATCCCACTTATATACATATCTTTTGACAAAAGATGTGAAACCTATCATTTTCACTCTCACATTCTTTTTTTATTTATTTTTTTAAGTAAATTAATAAAGTTTTATTATAACATATATTTTATTAATTTTATAATACATTTTCTCTTAGGTGCGTTTGGTTTGTAAATGGGATTGGAATTGGATTCGAATTTAAGAAAGATTTGAAAGAAAATAAAAAGAGAGAAAATTAATTAATATTTAATTTATATATATATTTAATAGGTTTTATGTCATTTTTTGAAATTACAAAAGAGTAAAAGACAAAAAAGAGAATAAATATATGTGGCTATAAAAAAACAAATAATAATAATAAAAAAAAAATTGATTAGTGTTTTTCATCAAAAACTCACCTAGAAAGGGTGGTATGCAAATTGGAAATTAAAATGACGTGGCAGGAATCAAAATGTATACCAAACAAAGTATTAAAAAAATCTTTGATTCCATACCCGATCACACCGTAAACCAAACAGGCCCTTAATATAAGGTCATCTACAAACCAAACCAAACGGGCCCTATTTTTCTTTTTGTAACATGACCATACAAAAAGATTTATCCTCATGCGTTGATTTTTTCCTAGGATTCTGAAAGTCAACATGGCATTTGCATACCATAAACCGACACACCTTAAACATCTCGATTCCATAACAGCGTCATATGCACTTTCTCATTCGCACCTTGACTATCCCTACAATAAAATTCAATTTCCACTTAGTATTATAACCAATTTTGGTTGACAAGAATCATTTACGTCGATACATTTAGTTTGACTAAGAATTCTGGTATTCAACAACATGCCTCGGCATAGCATTACCATTTAACTTAGGATTGTTCCGCAACAAAGTGGTTATTGGTTCAAGTTATAGTTAGAGCAAACAAAATATTCAGTTTATGTGTGGTATGGCGAAGTGGGAGTGAGGAAGTGTGTGAGTTCAACTTCCAAAAGATGAAAAGAACCCGTATATACAATCTTTTGAATATCACAAAAATTGTCAATTTTAAGTTTTACAAAATGTTGGTATACCTAATACCTTACATTGATTAATCTCAAGTGTGAACTTCATATTTTCACTTACCTACATAATTGATTATGGAAAAGTCATTATTTTAAATTTACTATATGCGAGTACATGGCAAGTTCAACCTATGCGAATACATGCCAGTTGTTAACACTTAACTAAAGACATAAACAAATAATATACTCTTGACTGCATGTTGATAGGAAGGATGTAATCAACTTGCAGCGTTGCTTTATATGCATGAGACCATAAACTAGCTTTGACATTGTATCATCAAAAACCATAAATATTTTACTGATCGATACACTTCAGTAGGTTAAATAAATTACAATAATCCTTTAACTGTACGTTCGATCTTCCACTAAAGCAAAAGGGTAGAAGGGTTTTTCTAGTTTTACTATTTTTGAAGCACCTTTAAGTGACCACTAAAAATTTTCTGTCTTTTTTTCCTTTGAAGGAATTCGTATATTATGGATATTGCAAATGCTGATATCGTATACAATATCGTTGGAGTTCTTCAGAAAGTTTTACCGACGAATCTTCTTAAATGCTTAGGGTTATATAGTCCTGTGACGCCTCGCTGGATTCCTTTCGCACCCTCCACATTTCATGATCGCTCATCTCTTTCTGATAAGGATGAGGATTGAATCTCTAACGTAGAAATTGTTCTCTAAAATGTACGTAAGTAATTTTCATTAATGTTCATACACAAATGATTGGTTCAGCAGTTTGTGTGCAGGCAATTCTCTATTGAGTTATGTGTTTTAATGAGTTTGTCGCAACTTTTTTGTGACAGGTAGAAGAGACTCCATCAATAACACCAGTAAAAACTGGTACCAGTATTACCAAAGTCGATAACTGATATTATCGACGTTGATGTAAACACAATTGCTAATTAAGTTCATCGGTGTTGACGCTAATAAGAGTACTCACAACTTGTCTAATAAATAGTGGGGTCGGTGGCAAATATAATTTAAGCATATGATATGTTAGAAGCGAAAATTACTAACATGCCCCTGCATGAAGGGGTGTGTCCCAATCTACCCCAACCTAGCGCTGTTTTCCAAAATACCCCAAGTCATACGCGACATATGGGTAACACACGTGTCAACATGCTACGATCGGGACAAAAAAAAAGAATATAATATACATGTCGCGTATATATATACGCGACATATATATATATATATATACGCGACATGCATTAAATGCTGCATGGAGAATGAGAAAAGTGTATGACGCATTTATTATTAGGGTTCACCTTTTGTGTTTATTATTAGGGTTTAGGTAGCGTTAATAGGGTTAGGTAGGACATGCATTTATTGTGTTTATTAGGGTTTTTTTTTTTTGTAGGTATAGTATGTAAGAGTTAATTTATTAGGGTTTTATTTTGGTAGGTAAGAGCAAATTATTATTAGGGTTTTTTTGGTGTGGGTTATCAGATTGTTGGGTCTATAAATAAATATTGTTGTATGGTGAATATACACACAAATTATCTACTAATTGAGTTTTCCTCTTCAAACACAATGTCAAACTATGCATCACCTGAAAATGAATCGTTTCACACACCACCTGGCACTCCACCACCGAATTTGTTTCCGTTTTCCCAGGTGCATGACAACCCACCACACAACCTACCACCTGCGTTTACACCACAAGAACTGTGGCAGTACTTCCAAGTGCATGACAACCTACCACATTCCACTCCACCACAAGATCTGTTTCCGAGCTTCCAAGTGCATGACAACCCACCACTTGCCACTCCACCAGAAGTAATGTTTCCACATATAAACAATCCGCCACCAAACAATCTGCCATCAAACAATGAGGCACCAACACAATCAACCAGCAAACTTTCCACCTGAAAACCAACCCATCATTCGTCAATTGACTGAGGAAGAACAGTATGAGCTGGATATAGAAGTGCTACGGGAGCATGAAGCTGAGCAAGCCCGTCAGGAAAGGGAGCGTGAGGCGTACCTCAAAGGAAAACAGGATCGGAGGAACAGAAGAGCAGAATGGCGTTGGGCTCAGGGTCTTCCACCTGTGCCATCGAGTGAGGACGACTCAAGTGCCTCCTACTCGAGTCACGAGGGATATGTGTCGGATGATTCATTTTATTGAATCATAGTTTTATGTTTATTTATCGTATCGTTTTTTAGTTGTTTGAATTTCTGTTTCTTAGTTATCGTATCGTATGTTATTGTTGTAGTTGTTGTTTCAAGTAATATAAATGTTACGGTTAATATACTTGCATTGACTACAATTTACATTACATAAAGAAGGAACTGGTAGAATTAAAGAAGGTACTATTACAATCAAGGAGTAAAGAGTAGCTACCATATCATACATTAGATAAAAATCAGGTTACAACATACTAAAATATTACAAACACCATAATCATTAAACTTTCACCCCAACCGGCTAGAACCAGAGCTCTCTTCCCTGCTTGCATCCCTTTTCGTCTCATCATTTGTTTCTTTCAATTGTTCATAGTAAATTTTAAGAGCCCTAATCCTACTTACGAAATCAACATTTCATGCCGCTCTATAGGCTTGGAGACTCGTTCCTCCACCAAGCTATCCAAAATCCTTTTACGCTGCTCCTCCGACATGTTTTCCTGATGCTCCACAAAGTTATGCTGCTGATGAAACAGGTTATGATGCGGCTCTACAATGTTATTTTGCTACTCCACCAAGTTTTGCTGATGCACCACGTGATTTTTATCATCCCCCTTGTTACCTGGTGAATTGTTGTGTGACATTGTTTCGTTTTAATTTTTAGAGAAACCTGTTTGGTTTATGTGTGGAATGTTTGTGTTTAATTTATAGTCGTATCAATTCAAAAAGCTTACTCATAAAGTTTATATGTGGCATTGTGTAGTAAAACCAGTTATTTTAATCGTACAGGACATTGTCAGGGAGTTGTCATTTCAGAGTGTCATATTTCGTGTAAACTTTTAAGCGTACACGACATTGTCAGTGAATTGTCATTTCAAAGTGTCATATTTCGTGTAAACTTTTAAGCGTACACGACATTGTCAGTGACTTGTCATTTCAAAGTGTCATATTTCGTGTAAACTTTTAAGCATACACGACATTGTCAGTGACTTGTCATTTCATTGTTCAGAACCTTTAAAAAATTGTCTGACCTCAATTGCTTTATAAGCTAGCTATGATTTGATATATACACATATTTGCTACTTCTCTTTACAGTATCCATGGATTCTAACATTATGAAGTTTAAATGTGTGTTACATTATGATGATCAGCATCGAGGTGTCATTATGTATAATGATTTGACGTACTCAGGGTTAGTTGGGTTGGTGTTGAAGAAATTCAATTTAGATCCAAATATTTCGATTAATTTGTCCTGTAAGTTGGCTTCGTTTAATTATCGTATTGACATTACTGAGGATGATGAGGTAATGTTTTTTTTTGAATGTGCTTGTGCTGCTACTGCTGGGGTGGCACATTGTATGTTGTTCAACCCAACAAATAAGATGATTGAGCTTATCTAGTTTTATGTTAACTGGTTTGTATTTTATTAATGAATGTTTGTACTCTTATTTGAATAAATTTTTTAATTTGGATACTTATGGTAATGTTTATTGAATCACTGAAAAAACAGATCATATAAAGATGACATTCTTAAAGCATACAACACACTTATTGATTGATAATCTTAATAATTGAAACGATTCTTCCATAGGGCTTTATGACGTTCATCTGCTTTAGCTTCCTTATTCTCAAAGTGTTCTTGTTCCGCCCATTCAACCATTTGATCTAAAGTGTAATCCGATTGTTGTATGATTTTTCTTCCGTCTTCGTTTTCATTTGGGTAGTCTGTTATCACATGATCCATCATTTTTGCCAAAGTAGTATTTGGGCATACATACTTTTCAATAATAAAATTGACACCGCAATGGTCAACGTAAACTTCCAACTGCCCGCCTTGTGATGCTGAAATATCAAACATCACATGCATATCATAGTTGTTTCTTAGCTTGACGGTGATTGAATACCCAGTGTGCGGAACTTCATAATAAAGAGCATGAATCTTCGTATCGACAATGTTAGACAAGTATTGTTTCAGCTCATCGAGCTTCATTCTTGGAATGTTGATGTTCATCTTCCAACCATTTACATACTCTATATTTCCTTCATTGCAAACCAGTTGACCATTATTGTGAACAATAACATTGAAAATGGTTTGTGAATACGGCGACGTAGGTTTTTTTTCTTTTTTTTTTTTCTTTCGTTCAATGTTAAACCGGACACGCTCTTCACGTTTGTTTTTTTTTCTCTACCATTTGATGTAGATATCGGACACGCTCTTCACGTTTAAATTTTGTTTCTTCTGAAATTACACATGCAAATGATTCTTCCAAACAACCATCATCTGGAATCAATATTGTTGTTAGATCTTCGGGATTTTCGGAAACAAAAATTTGGATCTTTCCTGCAACTTTTGCGAAGTCATACATAACATCAATATCATAATCGCCTTTAATTGCTTTCATACCATTTAATGTGTTGTTTTGTGGCAACACGTAATATAGATTTTGGACCATTGATGGTAATTTTCTCTTCAGATTTGTAACCATATCTTGAAAACCAAACTATGGGACAACAATATTCATGTGTGAATCACCTTCATATGTTAGTGGGTTAAGTATAAATTTTCTGTTGTAGTTGATAGTGAATTCAAATGTATGGTTATTAGATGTTGACATTTGGTGAATGAAAGAAGACACAATTGGTTTTGGTAACTTGAAACCACATACCACAAGTATATATATATATATATATATACCAGAAAAGGTGAGTAGTCATTTCTTTGTCAGTAGTGGAGTTACCATAAAGGTGAGTAGTCATATCTGTGTCAGAAGTGGTTTACGATTAATCAATTTAATATTATTTTGTACATTAAAGCTGAAAACATATAAATAAAATGATATCATTAAGAATTGGATAATATAAAATCGAAAGCATAATAGGAGATTACTATAAGAACATACCTAGAATTACATGGACATGGACATGGACAATGAAAATAGTCTGATTGTGACTTGGACATGGACAATGAAAATCATAACACTACAATAAAGGCAACATAACACCCATAACCACAAATTAGTCAAATAACTTTTTTGAACATGAAGGTTTATCATGTGTACTCTTCTTGGTATGATTAACGTTGCATGTGTTGGCCACTACGAGTTCGAGTAACTCAACTCTTGAAACGTACACATGCATTTTGTTTTGTTGAAGTTCTATGTACGCTAATAGACTTTCGCGGTCTTCAATTGCAGCAGCCAATGGTACTAGCCCTGAATCAAGACTAGAATTTGGTTTTTGTATATAAAAAAAGGTTGGGGAGTTTTCATCGTAACCTAAACAATTTGTTAAAATTTGTTTCAATTGATTGGCCGAGAAAGTTTCAAACTCGACCGGATCTACGCAAGCAATTAAACCACCTTCAAACTTTCTTCCTGGAGGGGAAGTGAACCTCCCGTAATGATGAAGTAGAACTTTGAATGTCATGTATTCAAGTTTACTAATATTTGAAAAAGGAATGAAATGTTGTATTGAACTTCAAGTGTTACATTGTAGCTTATCTAGAACCGACTGGTATTTAATACTTCCATAAAGGACACTGTTTCTGCTATCATGTCAACAGTGAAAAAGTAATACTAGAACTCACGTGGTGCATCTTTATTCTTAGTTTTCATTTCTATTATTTTATTAGGCTTGTAGGACCTTAGATATATCAACTTTAACAATAATATAGCACTAGATGAAGTAAAGATGGTGACTTGATGAATAAGGTGTGGCGTTACTATGAGAGAAATAGAGTATAAAGATGAAGAGAACTTTTTATTAAAAAACACACACAATACACACACAAGCACACACCTCAAATGAGCCTTTAAGGTGTTTATATAGTTCTTAACATGATGCCTTAAGAGGCTTTCCATGGGCTTGGTCTTGGGCTTGGTTTTCTTTTACATATAAAGGTTTACATTACATAACACATGACATATTAGCTTACCAAGACCAAGGCCCATTGACTATTCTTATAACAAAAACTACGACACATTACAACGTTACATTAAATGAGAATAACCATCACTTTTTAATATAATTTTTAATGCTAACAATCTCCCCCTAAGGGGTGGTCATTCGAATGATGCTCCACGTGATTAGGTCTTCCGTGTTCTTTGTCATGAACTTTGTGTGTCGTTGTAGAATAGTCTTTAGTCTTTGTTCCTTCATGCTTTGTGATCTTTGATAACTGAATTTTCATCGTTCTTTGTTCCTTTGTGATGTGGAGTTATCTGCCTTTCGTTACTTCTGTGTCTGTGGTGGTTGTTCGCTATTCCAACATGCTCATACATCTTCAGTCTTTGTGATACATGCATTTGTAGTTCCCGTTCTTTCACACAGATCTTTGTCACTTTACTTCTGTAGATTCTTTCACAATGCGTAGAATCTTTCTTTGAACCTTACTTTGCGTTGATCCTTGTGAGAACTTTCCTTTGACTTCGTGATGCATGTATGAGCATGTGGAATCCTTTGCCATGGAGATGATATATAGCTGCATGAAAACAGTTAGCAATAAATCAACCGGTACTTACAGATAAGGAATTAGAGATAGTCAACAGCATAGTGTGTAGACTCCTTCTAACCCTTACCAAGGCCATTCCCATGTCAGATACTCTCGAGAGAGCTTACAAGACCTACTAAGTAGCTCAATGACTGGGTGAGTCGCTGGGGATCACTCCACGACTGTAGACCGTTTGAAACCACCGCGACCACTAAGCGTAACCCATAAAGAATTACCGAAGTGACCTGCTGTCAGGGCTGCTTGATGTTGACCCTGGCAGGAATTTTCATTCAATCATTGAGAATCACAAATTTGAACCTCTCATAAATGTTCTAGCAGATTGCTAAGATCTGCGTAGGACTCTTAATTTACATCTGGCTTCCTAAATGTTGAACAACCAGTGTAGAAATATCATGTGTTCCTATGAGATCTTTTTGATGAATCTCAGGGCTCTAGACTCGATAAGTGTACATTTGGTTTCCTGTGCGGTGATTAGGGATAGGTCTCCTGCTTCAATATCAACCATCTCTAAGAGACAGGTCGATAGATTACACCGGTTCCCCGTGAGAATGAAACAAGCTCTTTTAAGAGAACTTGAGTGGCTAGAAGGTTTAGTGCAGTGCGTCACTGGGTCCATGACGTCTTGTCTTCAATACCGGTGTCACCTTAGTAACAACCAGTAGCATATGAGTTGAACCCGGTGTCTGCCTTAAGGTTGAACATATGGAGGGCGATTTCTTTTCACTCTTTCATTTGCTTTTCTTTTTAATTCTTCAACCCCTTCTTTCTCCTTTCTCATTTTCTCCTTTTTTCAATCATACATAAGGACTTCTAATTCTAATCTATTGGAATTGTCCTTGGATAGATCCCTCCGGCTCTGGCGGATCATAGGACGGTGTTACCTAACCTTAGTCACCTTATAACTCCATGACTATCCTATAATTGCCATGAAACCATTTATTGAAAATCTCTCAAAGTGTTTAAGATAATAAAAGACATTGTTGTTACCACTTTGAGAGTTTTGAAAGTTTTTGAAGGACTCCCCCTTCACATGTGCTCATGTAATTATTTAAGAAATTTGCACATGCGGGAGGAGTTCGCACTTTTGAATTGATCCACTTTCAGTGAACATGACCGATTCGAGACACGCTTACATCACTAGTTAGACTAGCTTGAAGTTATTACCCGTCCTGGTCAAGTCCAAAGAAAGTCTCTCGATACGGTACACTCTACTCAGACAAGTCCTATTCGAGACACGCTTACATCACTAGTTAGACTAGCTTGAAATTATTACCCGTCCAGGACAAGTCTTTTCGATTACTGACATTTTAAGCTTCGTCAATTCATTGGTACTATCTGAGTCGAGCTCTTTTGAGATTCAGTCACAATCTTTAAACATCTTTGATCACATTTTAATCATGTCTTCTCCCCTCAAAAATAGCATATCGTGATATTTTTTATATCAACTGATTAATAAAAAACTTTTTGTTTGGAGAGATAGACAGATTTCATTTTGCATGAATTCGGAACATTTTTGTATTTGTACTCCCCCTTAATGATATCATATTTTAAAATCAATTAAGGGTTTTGAGGGAGTTATCTTGAGCACTCATTTGAAAGATTTTGAAAAATCTTTTGAACAATCTTGAAAAAATGCTCAAGAATTGTATTTGGAAAAACGAGTTTATGTTTGAAATCTTTTTCGTTTGTTTATACTCGAACTTTTGAAAATGATTTCATCTTTGAACGTACGAGTCCTTGATTTGAAAATAATCAGAAGTCATCATTTTAGTTCGGGTTTCGTACTGAGGTATACGAAAGCCATTGTGAAGAAACTTTTGAGAAACGACATGTTTTAGAAAAAAAAACATTTAAAGAACTCCCACTCAAGCATCTGTACATGTCCGTATCATTGTTGAATGACATTTCTAGAAACGTACAGAATATTGATTTATACGAGAGACATGCCGTGAGAAGAATATTTTTGGATTTTTGATTATATATTGTTTTTGTATTTTTTGAAATTTTATATTTTTGTATTTTGTTTTTGTTGGTTTTTCAAATTTTATATTTTGTTTTTCAAAAAAAATAAAAATGTACAGCGAAGCGATTTTGAAAACTTTTTCAAGAAGATTCGAGAAGACGTTCTAGCTCCTCAGGAGTTAGGCTTCGCATGCCAATTCGTCGAACTAAATAGTCAAACCGTTCTTTTGGAAGGGCTTTAGTAAATAGATCGGCGAGTTGGTAATCAGTCTTAACGAAAAATAATTCAACAGTACCCTCTTCTACGTGTTCTTTGATGAAATGGTAGCGGACTTTGATATGCTTCGTCTTAGAGTGATGTACGGGATTGCACGAGATGGCTATGGCACTTTTTGAGTCACAATACATAGGTATTCTGTCAAAAGTAAAGCCATAATCCGTGAGCTGTGTCCGCATCCAAAGAACTTGGGCACAACACGCAGATAGACACACATACTCGGCTTCGGCGGTTGATAGTGCAGTACAATCTTGTTTCTTTGACGACCAGCTTACTAGCTTTTCACCCAAAAATTGTGCTCCACCTGATGTACTCTTTGCTGTAACTTGATCACCAGCATGGTCTGCATCTGAAAATGCTGTTAGATTAAACCCCGAATCCTTCGGATACCAAAGTCTCATGTTAATGGTGCTTCGTAGGTACCGAAAGATCCGTTTAACCTCTTTGAGGTGAAGTTCAGTAGGCTTTGCCTGAAACCATGCTAACAAACAAACAGCAAATTGAATATCGGGTCGGCTAGCAGTTAGGTACATGAGAGAACCGATCATGCTCCGATATTTCTTCGGATCGATAGGTTTCCCAAACAAATCAGCACCTATTTTTGGTGAAGTGACCATTGGTGTACCAACAGAATCACAATTTTCCATTCCATGTTTTTTCAAAATCTCTATTATATATTTAGCTTGATTGATAAAAATACCACGAGGGGATTGATGTATTTGTAAACCAAGAAAGAATTTTAGTTCCCCCATCATGGACATTTCAAATTTGCTTTTCATGAGATTTTCAAAATGTTTTGAATGGTTAGGATTGGTTGATCCAAAAATAATGTCGTCCACGTAAATTTGAACGATCAAAATGTCATCTTTGAATTTTTTGATAAACAAGGTGTCATCAACCGTTCCTTTTGTGAAATTGTTTTTAAGCAAGAAAGATGATAGTTCGTCATACCACGCTCTTGGAGCTTGTTTTAAACCATAAATTGCTTTCTTTAGCTTGTAGACGTAGTCTGGATGATCTTTGTCGATGAATCCCTCTGGCTGACTCACATACACTTCTTCTTTCAGAGTTCCATTCAAGAAAGTTGTCTTAATGTCCATCTGATAGACTGTGATGTTTTTGTGAGCGGCATAGGCTAAGAAAATCCGGACTGCTTCAAGTCTAGCTACAGGCGTGAATGATTCCTCGAAATCTATCCCTTCTTCTTGTGGATAACCTTCAGCTACGAGACGAGCTTTGTTGCGAATAACAGTCATTTCCTCATCTAGTTTGTTCTTCCACAACCACTTGAGATCAAGAACACGTTTATCAAGTGGTCGTTCAACAAGTTCCCAACTATCATGTAACAGGTATTGAAGAAATTCCTCCTGCATCGCTCCAATCCAAGGGTTTTCTGCCATTGCTTCCCGAATGTTCTTTGGTTCTTTGAGGCTGATTGAGCAAACGTAGATGCACAATTCGAGATCGGTGGCAAGTTGTCTCCTTGTCTGAACTGGCTTTGAAGGTTCACCAATAATATGTTCTATTGGATGGTCTTTTGTCCATTGAAACGTAGAAGGGTACCTTGGGTGTAACGAATGTGTGTTAGATGGTTCTTGTAACCTTGAAGAAGATTCAGCATAGTCTGTTGCAAACGGGTTTTCAAATATTTCTTCTTCTTCTAACGCATCGTTTGAATTATTTGTTGGTTCTTCTTGAAAATTTGTGTTTTGGTTTTGCTCATCAACTCTTGGTAGAACAGTTTCAAGTACTGGAGTTGCTTGAGTAGATGTAGATGATGTGGAGGTAGTTGGTGCTTCAGCTTCGATAGTTGTAGATGCATCCTGTGATGATGTTGGTGGTAGATGGTTTTGAGCGGGTGCAGTGGAATGTTGTTGAGATGCATTTGTCGAAGTTCCACCATAGTATTCATCAAACATTAACTCAAAGAAATTTTCCAGTTCTTGTTCTGAAGGTTTATCCGTGTTTGTTGACTGAGCTCCTTGAGGCACAAGTCCTGAACTGATGTGTCCAGAAGTCTGTTGGTTTGGTGCGGGTCCTAATCTGTTTTGATTAGAAGCCATTGGATTAAGCGCGGGTTCTAGAGCGAGTCTCTCAGAAGCCATCTGTGAAATCTCGTCAAACTTCACATTCATCGTCTCCATTATCCTTTTCGTTCTTCTATTATACACCCTGAATGCCCTCGAGTTTTCTGAATATCCAATGAAGATTCCAATATCACCCTTAGCTTTTAACTTCTCTAGATCTTCTCTGTCATTCGTCGGATAGCACAAAGCGCCAAATACGTGAAGGTAAGAGATGTCAGGTTTACGGTTGTTCACTAGCTCATATGGGGTTTTATTGAATCTTGGATGTACTAGGGATCGGTTTTGAGTGAAACAAGCAGTGGTAACAACATCAGCCCATATGAATAGTGGTGCACTAGAAAAAATCAGCATTGTGCGAGCAGCTTCCACAAGAGTTCGATTTCTTCTTTCAACTACCCCATTCTGCTGTGGAGTTCTAACAACTGATATTTGATGTGTGATTCCAACATCTTCAATGTAAGTTCTTAACTCCTGGTTTGTAAATTCTGTGCCATTGTCTGTTCTTATAATCCTTACTGGAGCTTGAAGTATAACTTGAATACACTTCAGAAAGGTGATGATGATGCCTGGTGCTTCGTCTTTTGATCTCAAAAACTTTACCCAAGTATATCTTGAATAATCATCAACAATAACAAGAATATACTTCTTCCCATTAAAGCTTTCAACTCTCATTGGGCCACATAAGTCCATGTGCAACATATGTAACCTTGCTTCCGAACTAGGTACGGTTTTGGTTTTATATGATGCTCTTTTGCTTTTTCCTTGTTCGCATGATGGACATAGGTGTTCCTTGGTGTATTTGAACTTAGGAAGTCCAGTGACGATATTGTCTTTGGCTAACTTGTTGATCGTGTCGAAATTGAGATGGGATAATCTTCTATGCCACAGCCAGGACTTAGTTTCGGTTGCCCTTGTCATAAGACAAATTGGTGATGTAGAAGCCATTTGGTTGATGTCGATAGCATACAAGTTTGTACCACGATTACCAGTTAAGAGATCATCACCAACCAAATTTCTTATAAAAACCGTGTTTCTCCTGAATGCAACTTCTAAATCTGCATCACAAAACTGCCCAACTGAAAACAAATTGTGTCCCAACCCTTCGACGTAATAAACTCGAGTGATTAAAAAATTCCCAAATTGAAGATCTCCATAACCCTGAATAGCTGCTACATGATCATTTCCAAAGCGTACAGTTCCCATGAATTTCCAAACGAAATTGATCAGCAGCGTTAAATTCCCGGTCATATGCTTGGAGTAACCCGAGTCGACGATCCAAAGACATATTTCGATAACCTGCCAAGAACAGAAGAGTTTGTATTTGGAAACCGTTTTGAATTTGGTTCCATGGGGTTAGGAGTAAAATCTAAATCACACTCATAGACAGTTGCTACTTGTTTAGCTTGAGCTATTTCTAATTTGCCGTTCTGAAGAGTGAACTCTCTACCCGTTGGAATCCACATACAAAACTTAAGGTAGTTCCTAGGCATTCGACAAATAGTGGTAGACCTAAAGCGTGCAACTAATCTTTCTATAGATCTAGATCTAGCACTAGGTCTTTTTGGAACATTCTTCTGTTCAGGCGTAACATTCACATTCTTAGAAACACATTCATCATGAACATCATTAATTAAACATTTCTTGCATACTAAACAAACAGAGTCATTACATGCACTAGAAATAGTACTCTCGACATTGCATTCAGATGAAACATGTCACTTATTACAAAGCGATAAATTCCTAGGGTGTTCTTCTACTTCTTCAACTTTATTCTTGAGACTACTCTTAGAGACAGGCGAGACTCTATTGTTCCTTGTATTGTTCCTAGGCTTTAGTCTGCTACTCCTAGAGGTGCTTTCTAATCCTGTAGAAGGTAAGGCACACACATTAGGATTTATATTGTTGTCCTTTTTAGCATCCATAGATTCTTTAGAATTAGCCTTTATGCACTTGTCAGTTGTCTTAGATGTTGAGGCAGACGCACTAGTGGGACTAATCCTAAAAAGGCCAGGTGCTATCACTTTTGGTGTTTCGACAACCGCTTTTCCTTTATCAACAATCTTATCATTTTCACTTATGTTGGGCAAGGGTGTTGGAGTGACTGGTTTTGTCAAATCCTTTTTCTCATCGACTTTTGGAGCAAACCGTGAAATTGACATTTTTGGTTTTTGAACCTTGTTTGAAACATTTGATTTCTCCGAAGTCAATGGTTTTGCAAACTTAGTTTCCTCACCCTTTCCTTTTTGACTTTCAAGCTGAGCCCTCAAAAGATCATTTTGCTCTTTCATATTCTTTAAGGCACGCTCATACGACAATTTGTCATACTTGCATTCTTCCTTTTTTCGATCAAGTTGTTTAAAATATGAGACATTTTCTTTTTCAAGCTTTATAAGAGCATTTTCATATTTGGAAACAATGTCGGAGGTCTCAGCTCTTAGTCTTTCATCATCTTGAACATAATATGTTTGTAAAATGATGGACATAATATCAGTGGTCATAACAGCTTCGAAGAGAGAATCATTTAGGTTTTCCAAAACATTCATTTTTTCACGAGTATCATTAGCTTCGTTTACCAGGGATTTGTGGTCCTTGACAAAGTCGGCCGTCTCTTTTAAGAAAGCTTGTTCAAAATGGATTACCCTCGCACTGATGTTATTCAGTGGGATAGTAATTTCGTTTTCAAAAACCTTTTTCTGCTCAATATGAAAACTGGAATGCCAGTTGTTAATATTGATTGTAGTTTTAGAAGCAACAATATTTTGAAGTTCTTGAATTCTCTTTTTAACGTCATCCAGAATGTCTCTAGCCTCACTTGTATTAAAAGTGTTGTTAGAAGACATTTGTTCTATTTTTGAAAGAGACTTGGAAGCAATTACTTTCTTAGAAAACATTTTTGAAAATGGTCGTTTTATAGAAAACACAGATGGTTCTTTTTGTGGAACAAAAGTAATTCCCGAAAGTTTGTTCAATTTGTTGTAATCAATGGGTTTCAAATCCTTTTGTTTCATTTTATTTATGCTCTCTTCGACATGTTCTATCGTTTGCACAGAATCCCGAACGACGGGAGGATCATGTTTGGTGTAAATCACATTACCATTATACAAAACATTCTGTTCTTGCTGAGCTTTCTTGAGATTACAGGGGGTGTTGTTACCAAGAGCCACTTTATGTTTTGTATGGTAAATTGGATTAGTTTGACTTGAAATCATTTTCATTGTTTGACTTGACTGACCCGACTTAACCACTAATTCTTCTAAATGTGCAATCATGTTTTCTGACTCTACGATTTCGGCCAAAAGTTTGTCTTCTTTCTTTGCAAAGTCCTTTTTCAGCTCGTCCCTTTCCTTTTCAAGATTGGTATAAGCTGATTTTTGTTTAGAAAGTTGGTTTTGTAAATCAGAAATTTCCGCGTTTAAAGATTTTATCTTTTTGAAAGAATTAATATCAAGTGTATCAAACTTGAGTTGCAATTGTTTTTCCCTTGAAACGGAATTTTGATAACCAGTTTCTAATTCAGACAATCTTTTGTTATGAAATTAAAAAGCTTTAACGTTTTCTTGTAACTCTCAAGCTCAGCGGTCAATTTAACATTCGTGGCCCTAACATCGCGATTGACCTTTTTCACATTCTCAATTTCAATACGACAATTATTCAATAATGATTCAAACAAAGCACGTGTTTCCTCATCATTCTCAGCATGCTGTGAAACGAAGCCTCCATTATGATTCACATCTGGAGTTGCTGAAGGAGTATTGCTACTACTTGACGTGTCCAGGTATGTATCGTAAGTGGATGCTTGCTTCTCAAAATGTTGTTCCTCATGAGGAGACAAATCAAATATATCATTATTGTGACATGTGTTGAAATTTGATACCTCAGATGGTGCATTGGTGTCATAAACAGGAAGTGTGTCAGAATCCGTGTCATACTTAGTTTCCTGAAGATTCGCCATAAATATGTAGTTCGCATCGATATCCTCTCTATCTTCCATGTCATCCATAAGAACCATAAAATCATTCTCCTCTGCGTTTAACTGAAACCCTGCCTCATTCTTTTGTGCCAACAGTAATGCTTTCTGCAAGTACGCTGTGTCTTTCTTGTTCGGCTTAGTAGGACAGTTCCTTGCCATATGACCTACACCCTGACAGTTGAAACACTTTACCGGATTACCCTGATTCACATTTCCCAAATTCCCAACTACTGGAGCTGCAACATTTCTATTCTGATTACCCATTGCCTGATTACCAACATTCTGACCCCTCTGATTTCCAACAAACTGACCCAACTGATTCCCTGCATACTGACCATGCTGATTTCCTGCATTCTGATTCCCTGCATTCAGCATATTCTGATTCCCCATGTTAATTCCAGTAGCATATCCTTGCTGATGCCCATAAACTCCAACCATTAGTCCTCCGTTGCCCATATTGAAACTCGGCTGAGCAATCTGCTTGTTGCGAGTGTTCGATGAAATCCTTTAGTTGTTGTTTGTTGGTGTAGAATAACGTCCTTGGAATGCCTTTGACAGAAAAGCAAACGCTTGGGTCAATGCTGCAGTAGCTTCATCATTTTCAGTGAATTCTGGTTCTTGAAATTATTGGTATTGCTATTTTGGAATAACATGTTGTTGTTGCTGTGGGAAGAACTGTTGTTGGTAGACCGGTGTTGGTTGTTGAATGTATGATGGTTGCATGTAGTTGTGAGTGGAAGATGATGATGATTGTTGTGTGTTCACTGGTAGCGGTGTTGGTGTAGTAGCAATTAATGCGAGAGGATCATGATTCTTTGCCAATCTTTCTTTCCTTACTTCATTAGCCTCAGCTTGGTTTTGTTTTAGAAAGTCATAGAGTTGATCATAATTCACCTTATGTAAATCCTTTGTTTGATTGACAATTGTAACATAACGACCCCATTCTTCTGGAAGGTTGTTGATGAATTTGATGTTTGTTGCAATTGTTCGAGGTGTTAACTTGTTTCTGATTAACTCATTCATCAAAGTGCAAAACCTTGTGTAGTAAGATTCAATCTGTTCACCTTTAGTGGATGTAAAGTTCTCCCATTCAGTAAGAAGTTTGTTCTCAACGTCTTGTTGTCCAATCTCTGTTCCATGACAAATCCTTCTAACACGTTCCCACATAGCATAAGCAGTTTCACAACTATCGACGGCAGCAAAGATCTCCCATGGTAATCCAAGTTGGATTAAATGCATTGCCATATCATCAGCAGCGATCTGTTTCTTGTCTTCCTCTGTGTAATCTGCTTCTGTTTGTTCACGCACGAATGGTTGAGTAGGAGGTGTTGTATTTGGATTGCCTTCAATTTGAACTTGTCTTGGCATAAATGGACCATTTGTAATGGAGTTGATCATTAATTTACCATCAGGCTTTGTTTTGATGTAACGAAGCATGCGGCTTGTCCATGGGAGATATCCACCTTTTTCAAGCATTGGAGGTCGGTTTTCCGCACCGGCTGCATGAATATCTTGCTGAGATGCCATTGATGAAGTGTAGATTGATAAAGTTGATTCTTGGATCGATTTAACGAAGTAGGAGTTGTGATTAGTGTAAGTTGATGCAAGTTTGGATGGTGAAAAATTTGATCTAAAACCTTAAAACCTCAATAACTTCTTCCCGGAGCGTTTTTAGGCCTCGAAACTTGGGTTGAATGAATAAATTGATTCAACGTGTCCTTCTTCTCTGTTTCACGGTCGTTTTGACAGCTGATTCGTCGAAAACGGAGTTACGGTTCAAAAGTTATGGCCGTTTGAAGTTTGGTTGTCAAAAGTCAAAAACTTACGCGTAAAATCCTGAACTTATGCGTAAACAGTGAATAATCTTACGCGTAAGATGTTATGCGTAACCTTTAAGTTATGCGTAAGATCTAAGGTTATGCGTAAACAATATGTTTATGCGTAGACTTTGATTTTATGCGTAAACTTAGAGTTTATGCGTAAGAATGTTACGCGTAAGGTTTTTTCAACCAAATTGATCTCTCAAACTTATCCAAGCTTGAAAGATATCCTGTGTCGAAGTATTCCACAAACTTATCCAAGTCAGGGAAGTACTGAGTAGAATCTGATCGTTGAAGAAAACTTATGCGTAGGATCTTTCGCGTAGGATCTTTTGCGTAGAAGTTCACCTTATGCGTAGGATTCAGACTTTTGCGTAGAAACAGACTTTAGCGTAGGAAGTTATGCGTAGGATCACACCTTATGCGTAGGATTCCAATCTTATGCGTAGAAAAAGGGTTTGGACTAAACTTAAGTGTAGGAAAGGGGTTTTGACTTAATCTTATGCGTAAACAGTACTGTAGACAGCTAAGAAATCGTACTATTCACCCAAGTTACGCGTAAGATGACCAGAAAACGTGAAAAATCTAATTTTTTCAACCAAAACCACTTTTTTCACTTGTTTCTATTGATCAAATCTTTCCCAAAACACTTAGAATCACTAAAACTTCAATAAAAACAACAACTTTAACACTAAAACCACGTAAAAATCAAACCTTTTTGAAGAAAAAGTGCACAAATGAATGAAAAATGCAACTTTTTACCAAAAACTTGATAAAAACACTCCTAAATCATTGTTAGGCGATTGATACCACTTGTAGGACCTTAGATATATCAACTTTAACAATAATATAGCACTAGATGAAGTAAAGATGGTGACTTGATGAATAAGGTGTGGCGTTAATATGAGAGAAATAGAGTATAAAGATGAAGAGAACTTTTTATTAAAAAAATACACACAATACACACACAAGCACACACCTCAAATAAGCCTTTGAGGTGTTTATATAGTTCTTAACATGATGCCTTAAGAGGCTTTCCATGGGCTTGGTCTTGGGCTTGGTTTCCTTTTACATATAAAGGTTTACATTACATAACACATGACATATTAGCTTACCAAGACCAAGGCCCATTGACTATTCTTATAACAAAAACTACGACACATTACAACGTTACATTAAATGAGAATGACCATCACTTTTTAATATAATTTTTAATGCTAACAAGGCTTTTCTGGAAATACAGGCTATAATTAAAAAAGAAATTTATTACAAGCTTTGTAACAAATGTTACAAAATTACTACAATTACATTGGAATACATAAGTAACAAGTGCAAACTGGTTATTAACCAAAGAAATTAAACCAACTATTATTAGACTGTTGAGTGTTTAGACATTTAAATGTTGTGAGGGGTAAGGTTGAGAGGGATATGGTTGGGAGTTATATTGCTCATAGCCGTGTGTCGGGTTATGATGACCATGTTGTTCATGACTTGCTTGCCCTTGGTCATATTGTCCTGTTGTGTAAAAATTTTGATTATATGGTTATGTTGGGAATGTGTTATGTCCAAACACATGAGATGGGTATGTATCATAAGTAGGAACGGTGTGATGATCTGTTTGACTTGGGTGTGAGTCGGATAACGGAGGTGTTTGTTGTTGATCGTTAACGGGTTTTTTCTTTCTGGGATACTGTTTTCTTTTGGTTAACATTTCCTCAGGGACGAATGGTTGCTTGCATTGCCCACGTGTGTGTCCAGCTTCACCGCACCTACCACAATGTCTTAACCTTGCTTCCTCACCCTGGGATCGTATACGGTTAGTATTTTTTGGCCGGCCGGGTTGTGGGTTGTCCATTCGTGGAGGTTTGATTGGTTGTATATTTGTTGGATACTCCCATTCATGAAACTCTCCAACAAAATTCACTGCCTCTGCATATGTGGCTTGGTATTTAGCTTTTTTGAACCAATCCTGAACGTACTGGACACAAGTGTTTTGACCCAAAAATCTACTCACAGCTATAACATGACCGCAAGGTATACCAGAATGCTGCCATTTGCGGCAATCACATGTCCTAGACGCTAAGTTCACTTCCCGATTGTATCTCCCATCAAAAACCTGGAACCGATCTTGGTTAACCCCGTATACATTCCAGGTTGCGCTTTTGATTTTTCTCTTTTCCACTTTATGGGATGCCCAATCAGTTGTTTCATGCTTCATATTTGCTGCATAAGCAAATAGGCTCTAAGAAGTGACTTTATATTAAAGATAATTATTAAAAATATAATTATACGAATTAGGACAATAAATACCAGCCACTTGTCGCCGTTTAAAATACCAGGCTTGCACCATTTTTCGATATTGCTTGGTCAGCATTGTTATAGGCAGCTTCCTTGATTTTACGGTACAAGCATTAACAGACTCGACACTGTTAGAAGTACAGTAATTGTAGCGAGTTAGTGGGCAATATGCTCTCGACCATCTGTGAACACCCGCCTATATTAGCTTGTGGAACGCCTCAGGCTGAATTGACAGGAGTATTTGCAGCTTGCTATCAAATTCGTCAGGTGTATACGCTTTGCATATCCTCCAAAATAGCGCCTTTGTTGTGTCCCTTTTTAAAGAAAGATTCATCATTAGATGACGAACGCATATACCATGAAACGCCAATGGGTATTCATTTTGTACAGCTAATCTGATAGAAGGATGCCATATGATAACCAAATCCTGTCTATCGCCTATGCATTCTTTAAGGCATGAAAACCACCATGACCAACATTCACCAGTTTCCCCTCTGCATGTACCGTAAGCAATAGGCACAATTTGGTTGTTTCCATCCATGCCTACTGCTAACAAATTTGTACCTTTGTAGACACCCTTCAGATGTGCCCCGTCAACTATAAGTAGTGGTCAATGACAATGTAAGAAAGTTCGAATCTGAATAACAAAATTGAATACACATTAAACACCATTCATGAAAATTATGAAACCAATCATGAAAATTATGAAACCAATCTGAATAACAAAAAAAGAATGAAACCAATCATGAAAATTAATATCACTTACAGAAACACCAATGGCAACGAATAACATCTCGAAAATGCCTTCTTCATTTGTCTTGATACGTGTGATAGTGCCTGGGGTTTTTTCTACTAGGTTGTGACAATAATACGGCAACATTTCAAATGATTCCGTAGGTGAACCCCTAATCATTTGTAACCCATAATCCTTTCCTCTCCATGCTTGTTGGTAAGATATACTAGCTTTATATTGCGATAACATATCTCTTTGCATATCTTTTGGCTTCTAGCATCTTTCAACTTTTCACTAAAAATGTGACCAATAACTTTTTTATTTGCATTTCGATGGTTAGGATATGTTATTGTTTTATCAAACTTGTGATTATCATTCAAACTTGCAACTTCAAACACCGGTGTACCTCCCACGCGTCTAGAGTTAATTCTCCATTTGCATGAGTTAAAATGATAGCACTTAGCATAATATCTTATAGGTTCTGACCTTTCTACTAAAAACTAGTAACCTTCTTCTAAACATTTCATCCTAATTGCTCTGTCTAATTCATCTCTTGTGTCAAAAAACCTTCCCTTGAAAATATTTGTATCAATATGGGAATCGTTTGAAATTACTTGTTTGGACTGGTAAAGTGGTGTTTCTGGAATGTCAGGCATGAGTGAAAAAATATTTTTCCATTTATGATGGATTGGTTTTGGGTTCTTGTTTTTCCCAACATAACCATCATCTTCATCATATGCATCATCATTCGCATCGTCATCTGACCCAAAAGCAAATGATGAATTTGGTTTTGTGAAATTTGGCTCATCTTTAAAACCGGATTCAAAAATCTCATTATCATTTGATTCAAAATTTTTTGATGGCCCCTCATTTAAATAATGGTTGCCTTCATAACCAGAATACCCGATTCTTTGTTAGTGTTTGTTTCAAAAAAGTTTAAAAATGTCGGGGTTTCTTGGTTTGGCATAAAAGATGTCATTTCTTCAAATGCTTTCGCTTTAGCAACATAAAGATGCAGCATTTCTTGATTCACGGCAGCGTATTCAGCAAAGAAACTTACCTCATCATCGTCAGTGATATCCATGCGAACATCAAATGAGGGGTGCGAGAATTTGAAATTAAGCGGAACACTGGGATCCAACTTGAACTTAGAACGTACAGTTTCATCTAACCATGAGTAAGTGATATTAGTATACATAATCACACCTCGTTCGGTATTATCAAAATGTAAAACACATTTGAATTTTTGAAAATCTGAACTCATTTTGTTGGTTTGATATGGATGAAGGTGTTTGTAAACACTAAATATATACGGAAAATGCTGCAAGAATACTACTTTTTTGAAACAAAATATGACACGGACTAGACAATTCTATGACAATGACGTGACAACACAATGACAGTTGCGTGTACGTGTAATTAATTAAGCGAAATATGACACGAACTAGACAATTCTATGACATTGACGTGACAACACAATGACAGTTGCGTGTACGTGTAATTAATTAAGCGAAATATGACACGGACTAGACAATTATATGACAATGACGTGACAACACAATGACAGTTGCGTGTACGTGTAATTGATTAAGCGAAATATGACATTTAGTTGACACGGTATTTGCCTATTTAACACTAAGTTCGTGATGCATACAACAAACTCATTTGTTTGCTAAATTGACTACTAAATAATATTCATTAACTTTTTTCTTTTCCATATTCAAAGTATGTCGGACAACATACCTTTTGAACTTCAAGTTGATATCATGAATAAACTTCCAGTAAAGTCTTTACTATAATTTCATAGTGTGTAAAAGAGCTGGAGGTCTTCAATAGACTTTTCCAACTTCATCCGTAGATACGGTTTTCGTGAGTCAGATATCTGTTGTTTTAATTTGACGTATATGCAAGGTAACGTAGGTTTCATATTCTCTGTTAATGAAAGTTTAGCTTTCACGCATCTAGATACACCATTAAATATTGCAACTCTAAAGCCACTTGCTACTTCTGAAGGTGTATGGTGCTTTTCATACGGTTCAAACATGATGGCTGTTCTTTGGAACCCATCAATAAAAAGATCTGTAGGAATATTCGTCCCTAGTTTCTTGAATCAACCTGATTCACCAAAAATGGTCATTGGGTTTGGTGTCCGTCCTGATACTTTAGACCCAACACTTATAAAGATTAATTACCCTTATTACGGTGAAGGACCATGGTATGTGTCAGTGTATACATTAAGTTCAAGACAATGGAATAACCATTGAAAACGACCATTTGCCACGAGAAACAATTAGAATAAAACGGTCTGGTCAAGCAAGTGTGGGTGGTAAAATTTTCTGGGTGGGTTCTGAAATTTTTTTTACAACGATGGTAATTACTACAAACGATACATGATTATTTCGTTTGATTTGGTTACTCACCACTTTCATGTACTAGACATACCTCAAGATATAACATCAATGATTCCGCCTCCATTCTATATATCACAATTGCGAAATTCTCTTGTATTGTCCGGAAGTTTCCTTTCAGAGGAGTACAAGATTATGTGCGCATGGGAGTTGCAATTTGCTGGTGGTATTTTATCATCGTGTACAGTGCTATTCACCATCCCATTTCCAATTGAAAATATGGCAAAATTAGTTGGATTTACCAAAGATGCGGAACCAATTGTTGAATCTAAGACCAACCAAATGGTAACGAAGCAACTACAAGTGTATGAGCATACATCCCAAATGTTTCAAAACATGGGTATTGAAGCAAATGGTGGTTCATTCTTCATTGGCCCATACAAAGAATCACTAATTCTGCTTGATCAACCAAATAATACCTATATGTTATAATTTAGGTCTTTAGCCTTAGCAATGTATGTCTTCAACGTTTCTACAAATGTACTCGTTGTTTAGTTCTTGACTCGTAACGTTACTTTTTTTTGTCTAATGTACTACGTTTTTATGTTTGTGTCCAAAAATAAATATGTCACCGTTATTACTAGTTATTGGAAGTATGATATGCCATTGATTTGACAAGTGCCTGACACATACGGGTACGTGTAACTTTTTACGCGAAATATGACAATGATATGACATTGATTTGACAATTGCATGACACGTACGGGTACGTGTAATTTATTACGCGAAATATGACAATAATATGACATCTCCATTAAATTTCTCGTATAAATACTGGTGTGTAGTCACGTTTATTTGTTCATAATTCTACTCACTGAAAGAAAGAAAAAAATTCACACAATGTCTCAACAAAAGAAAACCGGATACACAAATTCCCAATTCATTCCGCCAAAACAAAAAAATTACGCAACATACGCCCCAACACATAATGTTGCGGGTTCTTCAACATCTATGAGCGAGGATGATTGGATAATACCTGGTCCGGCTGGTATTCTTCAATGAGCCATTCTTCAAAAAAATGAAAACATCAGAGAGGGTGGCCCCGAATATTGTGTTGTGCCAACACAGGCTTATATAGCGAAAGTAAATGAGGATGTCACTGAGGATGAACATTTTACTAGTGGGCCATGGTTGAGCGCGATTCATAAGGTGTTTAATTCTCAAGGTGTCATCGTAACTGGCTGTTTTGGGGATATAAAGAAGCATTGCGTAAAAGAGAAACTTGAACTTGTTGTAGCTGTTATCAAGTCTTGTACTCCTAACATGCTGGGTGACCTCAACTGTACACTAAAAGATCCAACAGGGACTATGGCTGGTACAATTCATCACAAAGTCCTTGCAGAAGAGCTGGATTACAAAAAATACCTCAAAGTCGGAGTTGTTTTGGTACTTCGTAATGTTTCGGTCTTTAACATAACAAAAAGGAACTTGATTGAAGTTATCGACAACAATACAATTTTTAGTGGATGAATATTTACATATTCATACCCTTTGTTTATGTTTAATATTGTCTATCTACTGTTTATGAAACACAGCGTTTTCTGGTTTAATTGTTTCGTGTCTATGTACGATTATTGTATCGTGTCTATGTATGGTTGAAAAATAAATCAAATAAACGTTAACAAAAAAACTTTATACTTGAACATATACCATTACATACTGTTCAACCGTACAACTAACAACATCTTAACTAATCATATCCACATAAACTAGTATCCTCACACCTACTTAGATAAAACACCCTACCAAGCCAACATCTAATATCGGAGAAAAAGGGTCCAACATTATACATATCATACATTGGTGGCCATCTACACGTAACAAACTTATGTATTAGCCAACACGTGATTACCCCACAATCACTAGAATTTCCTTGTTGTGGGATAGGATATGGTACGTCGTTGTAATGGAATTCGAACTTGTAGTGCCCACGTCCTGTCCTGCTGAAATGTCCCAGCTCTTCTAAACACGTGTTCACAGCTTCGGTCCAAGCCACTACAAAATTTCTTATTACATCACAACGTTCCATGCTGTGCATAGAGTCGAGAACCAATAACTTGGAATCATGCAAATCTATAATTGCTGTTACCCAGTGATTCCCTGTCGGGTTCATCGGCATCAACACCTACATATAAAGTTTATTTATGCACACATAATTACATAATCTAGTAAAGAGTAATTTATACAAAACAAATATACATTGAAAGATCTTTACATACCCAACGTACTACATCCCATGACGGGTACGAACGTGTGCTACCATCCAATGTTCCCCTAAGCGACGGATTTACCGAAAGCATGGTGACTCCTCCCAAACCAACCAGTCAGCCTTGTGAAGCTGTTAGGCCCACCTGGGAGAAAGTGCAAGTTAATATTGACCGTGGAAATATAGGAAAATCCCCGGATCGTTAAATCCCAACGAGATTGAAATTGTATTTGTTGACGGATAGGAAAGTGAGTGGTACTGAGGACAGTAACAAATATGTTTTGAGAATTGATTACACTACTGATTGCTTGATATTTGGAAAATATGAAATTATAACAGAAATACAGAAATAAACCCACAAAATCAAATAATCAGATAACAGACAGAGAAAAGTGGTATTTAACAAGTTACAAACTACAGGGACTAAAAGTGAAACTTTTAGAAACTTAATATTAAAGAAAATAGAAAATGAAATTGAAATTATAAAAATGATTATTATAATATTTAATTACTATTTAATTAATAAAACTAATTAAAATCTAATTTAAAACTTAATCTAAATTAACTAAAAATTACAACTATTACAAATAAACCTAAAAAACTTAAATAAATAATTTCTAAACTTAAATAAGAACTTGAAGAAAGTATAAAAAATTAAAATAAATATTTTTGTCTTTTTATAAGTATTTTATTAATTAAATACTATTTAACTTAATTAAACTATTTTAACTATTTTAAGTTACTATTAATACTAAAATACCTTAGAAAATTATGATAAAATTTATAAAACTATTTAAACACTACAGGAATACTACAAAATTATAAAAACTTGCTAAAAATTATATTTAAACTAATTGACTAATTAATTACTTTTTAATTAATTTTAAACTAATTTAATTAATTTAAATAAGAAAATTATAAAATGAACAGTGGAAATTATGAAACTATTTTTAAAAAGTCTTAACTACTTTATAAAACTTAGGAAAAATATAAAATTCTACTTTTGTTAATTAAAATTAAAGAAATCTATTTAATTACTAATATTACCTATTTAATTATTTAAACTAATTTTAAATCTAATTAATAGTAAACTGCTTAGGAAAATTCTAATAAAATTATTTTAACTACTTTAAGGTACTAAGTAATTTATAAAATTATAAAATTTGACAAGTGCTTATTAATAAGCTAAAATGAAAATTAAATAGATAATTTCTATTAAATTGAAGCTATCACTATTTTTATGTTTGCTTTTTCTTGTTTTTCTTTTACAAAACTATTTAAATATTTAAATAATGAAACTTTAATAAAGATAACTACTTTAGAACTTTGAAATAAGCACTGAAAATGCTTATAAGCTTATTCAGTTGACTATGGTTGACTAAACTAGGAAATAAGCTAAACTGAGGTTATGTGGGGTCCACTATGGTGAAATCTAATTTATCTAAGTTACTTAAACCTAATTAAGCTAAATATGAAGAGATAAGCTCCTAAGATAAGCTGAAAATCCCAAATAAGCACTTGCTTATTCTTCTTCTGACTCAGAAATGGGACAGAGATTTGTGGCAATTTAAGGTGGGGTCCACTGGTCTATAGGTCAGACTAATGGTAAATATTTGAACCTGGGTAGGAGGGGGGTTGTAATAAGCTAGGTTGGAGGTGTGGGTCCTAATGGTGTGGGCTGCGGCCACCACTTAAGTTGGTGGTGTGGTGGTGGTGTGCTGATGTGCAGGGCAAGGCTTTGCCTTGCAGTTGTGTTCCAAGGGTTGTGGGGTCCACAAGATTGAAATAGGGTTCAAGCTAAGCCTAGGGGTTCAACTATGGGATGGTAAGCTACAGATTAAACTAATAAGCTAAGCTTATGGCTTCCTAATAAGCTCAGAGTGAGCCTATGGATTGGTGATCAAATACTGAGTGCTCAGTATTACTTTTTGAAATAAGTTACAAACTAGGGTCCTAGAATCTATGCTACAATAAGCTAAAAGCTAAACTAAACCTAGATATGAAAAATGTGACTAATAATCTACAAATTAAGCTAATGGTTGGGGTATGGGGTCCACTGAGTTGCACACTAGGGGTCTTGGTATTTTACTTAAAACCTGTGCACAGGGCAAGGTTTTACCCTGCAGGGTACTTTTAGCTTTTGCACAAGCTTGAATAAAAATCTTAAAAATCAGACAAACCTAGATTTCTATAGTTTAGGTGGTAGATAATAAGCACAAGAATTTTCAAGCTTTCAATTAGATTCCTAAATTCTAGAAAAATCACCCAAGTTTTGAGAAAATCTGAGATGAAACAAATTTGACTTTTGAACAAAACTACTTAGTTTGACTTTATTGAGATTCTAATGACTAAAACTGATTAATTAAGTTAAAATAAGCTATGAGAGACCTATAATAAGCCAGAGCTATAAGATATAAGCTAATGGGGTGGGTTTGAGGTACCAAATCTCACACAGTTAACTGTGTGGATGTTAAGACTAAGATTTTGACTTTTTGTGGTAATTGTGGCCAAACTAATGATTAAAATGAACTTATATGAACTTAAGTGACTTATGTAAACACAGAATAACAACAATAGCATACAACTTAATGATGTAATCCACTGATCCAAACACACTTTTAACTAGACTGTTTTGTGATTTGATTAGCTAAGGGTTATAAGAGCTTATTCTAATGAACCAACATGACTTATTATGGTATAACAGATGTAATTAAGTACTTAGAAACAGATAATGACCACAAATACATAAGAACACAAGATATACTATATTGACTGATTGATTTTTATTTTTTTAGTAACTAATGATTCAAACAAACAAGATACTATTTTTATGTTATAACATCACTAACTAAATCTGAATAAGCATTAATAAGCTGAAAAAGCAAGCAATAAGCAGAACAATAATACAAAAGTAAAAGAGAGAATTTTGATAACTTACAAGTAAGCTTTCCTGCTCATAACCAAGAACCAATAACTAAGAACCTTTCCTAACATCCACCACTGGATTCTAACCCAAGACCATCCACAATTTGCCTTGCTCCAATTGCTTATTACCAAGAACTCATCAGTTTGACTTTTATTGACTTTTGGTGTTTTTGATTTCTTTGTTTACTAAACTGTTTTTAGTTATTACTAATAGCTTAGATAAGCTATCTAGGAGCTTAAGTGAGCTTATCAGTCCAGTATATCATACAATAACAACAATTGAGCTTTTGAAATTTAAGAAATTGAAACTAAAATTGCATAAGATTGAACAGCCAGAGAAACTTGAAATTTATTACTTATATAGAGTTACAATACACTTAAAACATTTATAACACTGCTTAGAAGCTTAGGTTTACACTAGAATTTGGAAATTAGATTAAACGACATACAAATATTGAAAATAAACTAGGTAACTTTCTTCTCTGCTTCTCTTTCCTTTTAAAGGCTTCAATTAGGTTTAGAAACCTCTTCTGATCCTTTCCCACTTCATCTGAGCCATCCATTTAGCTCAATTGATCATAACCGTTCAAACTATCTTTTGGCGCCAAAGTCCTCCACGTTAACGTGGAGGCAAAGGGTTGTAATTAAAGTTTATTGGGGGCTTGTGGAGGTGTCAGGAGACAATATGGAAGGTTTCTAGGCAAGTGGGTGCTTTATGGAAGAAACAGAGGTGTGGATGTGGTTTGGGAGTGAAAAATTGTGGAGAAGGCATTAAATGCTATCTGGTTTGGTGTGTGAGGTGGAAAGGAGGTGAGGGTGAGCTGTAGAGGTGAGGTGGTGGTGGTGAAACCACCTGGTATGATGAATGCAGGGGTGAAGGTGGGGGATGAACAGTGGATGGCGGTTTTGGGTGGTCAACGCGGGTCAGCGCTGGATTTAAATAAAAAGGGTGCGTGGGCTTAGGGTGTATTGGGCTTAGGGGCTAGGTGGGCTGGGTAGATTAGGATGGGTTGGATTTGGTTTTGGATTTATTTAATATAAGGGTCCGGTTGGTTTTTAGCTTAGAAAATCACAAGGACCAAATGTGTAATTATTACAAAGTTTAGGGCTGTTGTTTGTGATTTTTCTAAATTTTAAATAAGGACTGAACCTGCAATTAACCATTAGTACAAGGACCACAAATATGAATTTTATTATTTTAAACCTCAGGGACCAATTCTGCCAATTCCACAAACTTCAGGGACCATTATTGCAAATTTGGATTTTTAAGGGATTAAACTTGTAATTTCTCAAAATATTATCAAAATTGTTCCATTTTGTCATTCATGCATAGTACAAGGGTATTATTTGTAAATTTTCCATTTTTGAATACCTAGGGACCATTTTGCCAATTTTGTAACTTGAGGGGTAAAAATTGCCAGTTTGTGTAAACTTTTATCCAGGGATGTTTTGTGAACATTTTTGGTTTCCCAAGGACTTAAGTTGACTTTTTATTCATTTAAAACCTTCAGGGACTAGTTTTGTCAATATTTGAAACTTGAGGGGTAAAAATTGCCAATTATGCAAACTTTGTACGTTTTTCATTTGTTTTTGCATATTTTGTATTTGAAACATATAAAACACACTTCTAAGATATTTTAAGTATTATAATGCATTTTTGAGTGTTTTTGTATGTTTTGGCAGTTCAGATTGGTACAAAATGATGAGTATTTAGACACTCATCAATCCCCCACACTAAACTATTGCTAGTCCCTAGCAATCTATTTGAGAAAAAATTAATGGATTTTAACTCTTTACCAAAAGCCATCACTTCTGGAGTAGCCAGGTGTAAGAACTGTGGCACACCTGATAACCGTGTGATTTTAAGCAAATCACCAGCTGTCAACGGATTTGATTAGTCTTTACCAAAAGCCGTTTGCTTCTGGACTAGCCAACTCTTGATGGAATAGTCAACATCTTGGTGAGCTGATTACCAATTATGGTTTTTCCACGGCCTTTACCACAAGCCATAATCTTGCGGGCTAGCCAACTCATTTGTTTTCGGGGAGCTGAGGAACCATACAATTTTTGGCAAATTGCCAGCCATAAACGGATTTGAGATGTCTTTACCAAGAGCCGTTTGCTCCTGGACTAGCCAATCCTGTTGTGGGTTAGACATGGAGGATTGATACCATTTTATCTCATTTCTAAGTGTGAAAAAACTGATAATTTTGATCAAATGGGGGTTCTTGATGGAACATGTGTTGTGCATTCGTGAGAACGCTCCCCCACACTTAGAACTGAATATTGCCCTCAATATTCACAATACTTGGTGTCCCACCAAGTTTTTAGAACGTAAGGAGGCAATACTATTAACCTTTTTATTTTACTCTATTTACATACAAACTCACTTTTTTTCTTTTTATATGTCTTATACCATTTTTTTTTTTTTTTTTGAAAAAATATTTTACATATGTACAACATGTGGTTCGTCTCCCCCACACTAGGGTGTTAGAAAAGAGAAAGAAATCAGAAATATGAGTGAAAACCCATATTGCTATGCTTTTGATTACCGAGTCACTAGCTTGACTCGACCTCGAATTGATTTGTCATGAGGTAGCTTGTTTTTGATTCCCGAGTCACTAGCTTGACTCGACCCCGAATTAAAATTGTCCTTGGGGTAATGGAGTGGAATTGTCACTCAAAGATTTGGTGAGAAATAGGAGTGGGATTGCCACTCACAGAATTATGAAATGATAAGATAAAGGAGATTATTTTTGGTTTTTATCTTTTATAAATGTTTTTGTATTTTTAGATTTATATATATATGTACAAAAGAAAGAAAATTCCTAACAACCGCCCCTTGAAAGGGAATCTGGGTTTGACAGAGCTCAGTAACTGAAAACAGCCAACAACCAAATGTTGTAACTGAGGGCCTAATCAAACTGGGCAAATTGTGTGCATAGGAAAAATGTTTTTGTATTTTATATTGTTTATGAAGTAATATAATATGTGTAATCACTACCTCCCAGACTTGTGTCAGGTTTACCACGCTAGCTAATCACTTGTGAATGATTAACTGTAATAAATATGCCCTGACAGCCCGGAAGTTGAATGATAAAGTATAATATACATACAAGGATAGAAATTTGAACAAAATACAAAATTCATTATTTATTTTTATTATTATGTACATGATACTAGTGTTTTTGTTTTCCAGTCACTAGCTTGACTCGACCCCGAATTTATTGGTCCATGGGGTAAGTTTGGAGATCCGGGACAACCATTGGTTGTATGTCCCCTCCAAAATAGTGTTTTAGCCGATGTCCATTTACTTTAAAATTGGGACCGTCAGGTTGTAATAACTCAACAGTTCCATATGAGTATACTTTGGTTATAGTAAATGGTCCAGACCAACGGGTTTTTAGTTTACCCGAGAAAATTTTCAACCTTGAATTGAAAAGAAGAACTCTGTCACCAACGTTGAAAACGCGGTTCTTTATTTTAGAGTCATGCATCTTCTTAGTCTTTTCTTTATAGATTAAAGAATTTTCATAAGCTTGATCACGTAATTCATTTAGTTCGTTTAGTTGAACTTTACGGTGATCACCCGCTGTCTGAAGGTTGAAATTTGCATGTTTTAAGGCCCAATAGGCCTTATGTTCTAATTCGATCGGAAGATGACATGCTTTCCCGTACACTAGCTTATATGGAGTACACCCAATGGGTGTTTTGTAAGCAGTGCGGAAAGCCCATAGTGCATCTTCCAGCTTATCCGACCAAGAGGCATGGTTTTCACCAACCGTCCTCTCGAGAATTCTCTTAATACCCCGATTTGAGACCTCGACCTGCCCACTTGTTTGGGGGTGGTATGCTGTAGAAAGACGGTGAGTTACACCATATTTCAGCATTACTCTTGCAAATTGTTCATTGCAAAAGTGAGTACCACGATCACTGATAATGGCACGAGGAGTCCCGAATCTAGCAAAGAGAGATTTTAAAAATTTACAAACTACTCGGGCATCATTGGTGGGTAAGGCTTTTGCCTCAACCCATTTTGACAGATAGTCGACAGCGACGAGTATATACTTATTCCCTCGTGAAGACGGGAATGGCCCCATAAAATCAATGCCCCACATATCAAATATTTCACAGACTTGGATGGCGTTTTGCGGCATCTCATTCTTTTTAGAAATATTCCCGTGACGCTGGCAAGCCTCATAGGTTTTGATAAGTTCATGGGCGTCTTTATATATCGTGGGCCAAAAGAATCCTGAATCAAACACCTTTTTGGCGGTGTAGTTTGGGTTATGATGTCCCCCTGTGGGTCCATCATGACAAGCTTTAAGAATTTCCATGGCTTCTTGGCCATGGACACACCGTCGGATGACTTGATCCGCACATATTTTAAACAAGTAGGGGTCGTCCCAGAAGTAATGTTTTACATCTTTAAAGAATTTTCTTTTCTGTTGGGACGACATCCCTTTCACAACGAAATTTCCCGCACGGTAGTTTGCAAAATCGGCAAACCATGGGGTTGTGGTATTATCCAGGTTAGAGATGAGATTAAGAGTCTCCAGAGGAAAAGTTTCATTAATTTCTTTTCTCTCGAGAATATCCTGATGAGGATTTTCTAACCGGGACAAGTGATCAGCTGCAAGGTTCTCTGCTCCTTTTTTATCTCTTATGAGAATATCGAATTCCTGGAGGAGCAGGACCCACCGGAGCAGTCTTGGCTTTGCATCCTGTTTAGTGAACAGGTATTTCAAAGCTGAATGATCCGTATACACCACGCTTTTGTTTAAGATTAAGTAAGACTGAAATTTTTCGAAGGCATATACCACAGCTAATAATTCTTTTTCTGTGGTGGTATAGTGTGTTTGAGCCTCGTTCATGGTCTTACTTGCGTAGTGTATTGGCTGAAAATGTTTGGTTTTTCGTTGCCCCAGAACTGCACCAATAGCATAATCGCTAGCATCGCACATAAGTTCAAAGGGTAGGTCCCAGTCGGGGGCAACAAGGATTGGTGCCTCAGTAAGCCTTTTCTTTAAAATAGAAAAAGCTTCGATGCACTCGGGCGAAAAGATGAAAGGAGCATCCTTTTCAAGAAGATGAGTCATAGGCCGGGCTATTTTGGAGAAATCTTGAATGAATCTCCGATAGAACCCGGCATGGCCGAGGAAACTCCTTATTCCTTTAACAGTTGTGGGATGAGGCAGTTTAGCAATAACATCAATTTTGGCCTTATCGACCTCAATCCCACTTTTTGAAATTTTATGGCCGAGGACAATGCCCTCTTTAACCATAAAATGGCTCTTCTCCCAGTTTAGACAAAGATTAGTGTTTTCACAACGTTGAAGCATTTTTTCTAAGTGGGAGAGGCACGAGTCGAAAGAATTCCCGATGACTGAGAAGTCATCCATAAATACCTCCATGGTTTTTCCAATCATGTCATGGAAAATAGCCATCATGCACCTCTGGAAAGTGCCCGGAGCATTGCATAACCCGAAAGGCATGCGACGATAGGCAAATGTCCCGTAAGGGCATGTGAAGGTAGTTTTATCTTGATCCTGTGGATCAATGGGAATTTGGAAGTAACCCGAGAAGCCGTCAAGGAAACAATAGTACTCGTTTCCTACTAGTCTTTCGAGCATTTGGTCCATAAAGGGCAGAGGAAAATGGTCTTTGCGGGTGGCTTCGTTAAGTTTTCTGTAATCAATAAATACTCGCCACCCTGTAACCAAACGAGTTGGTATCAACTCGTTGTCCTCATTTGTGATAACCGTGATACCACCCTTCTTTGGAACACAATGTATTGGGCTTACCCAAGGACTATCAGATATAGGGTAAATCAATCCCGCATCAAGAAGTTTGATAACTTCAGCTTTTATAACTTCGTGGATTTTCGGATTTACCCTTCTTTGATGCTGCACAGTAGGTTTAAAGTCCTCTTCCATTAGGATTTTGTGTGTACAAAAATCCGGGTTAATACCCTTTATGTCTGAGAGCTTCCAAGCAATTGCTTGTTTGTGGGACTTTAAAACCTTGAGCAGCGCGGTTTTCTCCTCATCCTTTAAGTCTTTTGCAATAATGACCGGTAACTTATCGTTACCTTCCAAGAATGCATATTCTAGATGAGGAGGCAGGTCCTTAAGTTCAACCTCGGGGAAGTCATCATTTTTATCAACATATTTGACTTCCACCTTATGAAGTTGTGGAGGTAGAACAGGAATGGGAGAAGGATCTTTGTTCAATAACTCCTCAAGGAGAAGTATATCCCCCTCCGGGTCAATCTCTTGGTAATCAATTCCTTCGGGAAGTGAATCACTTTTGAGAAAGGCCTCTAATTCCTCAAGGACGAAATCACTTCCCCCAAACGGAGTGAGGGAAGGAGAAGAATTAGCGATTATCGGTTTAGAAGAAGTAGTGGGATTGCCACTCGAAAAATTATCAGCGAATCCAAAGATTTCCTGAGCATACTCCTCGGATGCAATGTCAATGACATCAATTCGGTTGACCGATTCAGCATCATAATTCGAGGAGTATCTCGAGGTTTGATCAAGGTTGAACGTAATCGCTTCAGTGCCAACTCGTAACGTGATTTCCTCATCGAAAACATCGATTAATGCACGTCCCGTTCTTAAGAATCCCCTCCCAAGAATGAGAGGAACTCTTGGATCTGCATCGAAATCAACAACGACAAAGTCTGCCGGAAAATGGAACTTTCCCACTCTCACAAATACGTCCTCGGCAATACCGAGGGGACGTGAAATTGAACGGCATGCAAGCTCGAGAGTCATGCATGTGGGACTAAGTGCCTGAAGAGAGAGCTTTTTCCAAACTGAATGAGGCATTAAGTTGATGCTTGCACCAAGATCGGCCAAGGCAAAGCATTCAACCATACCCGGGAAAGTACATGGTATTAGAAATCTCCCGGGGTCTCCTAGCTTCTCGGGAAGCTGTTTCAACAAAACTGCAGAGCAGTTCTCATTGAGTGGAGTTCGTGCCATCTCAAACAGTTTTTCTTTATTGCTCAACAGATTTTTGATTGTTGATGCGAATTTGGGCATTAAAAGAAGAGCATCCGCGAAACTAATATCGAAGTGTAGTTCTTGGAAAATCTGAAAGAATTTTTCCATCTGATGATTAGCTTTTTCACGGAGCTTTTGGTCTTGCAATCGTGAGGGATATGGAATTGTTGTTTTTGGGTTGGATTTTGGATTTTCAACAGGACCTTCGGTAGTTTCAAACCTAACTTTTTTAAAAGGAGTTGGGACCGGGATAACTGGAGGAGGGATGTCATTGGTACCTCCGTTATTATTAGGAAGTACCGTATCCGTAGTATCCTCAGTTTCACATTCCTCTACAGGGATAGGAGATGAGGTAGAGGGAGCTGTAGGTCCTTGGTAAGAAACTCCACTTCTTGTGGTGATCGCCTTTACATCGCCCCTCGGATTAGCGATCGTGTTGCTAGGTAAAGTTGTACCTGAGCCCGAGGGTCGATCATTTAAAGACTTCTGTAAGTTGGACATTTGATTAACCAGCATTCTGTTTAGTTCTTCTTGGGATTTCATAAACTGTTTTAATAACTCATCATGTGATGGTCCAGTTGGAACAATGGCTTGATTTTGGTTTGGAAAATTTTGAGCCCGATTGTTCTGGAAATTCCCATGTTGCTGGTTATTATTACCCTGGAAGTGGTTTTGTTGCTGAAAATTACCCTGTGGGTAGTTGTTCTGACCTTGATTACGATTATAGTTCCCTTGGTTCTGATTTTGGTTAAACTGATTTTGACTAGAGATGAAATTCCCTTGGTTGTTATGACCTTGGTTCATTCGATTCTGGTTCTGATTCTGGTTAAAGTTCTGGTTCCTATTCTGAGGTTGATTAAACCCTGGTGGTCCAATATAGTTATTAGAACGGTAGCTCAAAAGGTTTCGGTCCCCTTGCAGTTGGTAAGAATTACCTCCCGTGTTATAGGAACCTTGAGCTGCAGACACGTTTTCACGAGAAAAGCCACCGGAAGCTGGGCAATCTGTGTACGTATGTGGACCACCACAAGTTTCACAACTTGGGTTAACAGTTTTGACCTGATTAGGATTATTCTGATGGATACGCAAAACTGCTGTAGACAAATCATCCATCCTTTTAGCTAGGATTGATATTTCATTGCTTGCCGGAGTGTCTGACTTAAATGAGTCGTTCCTCTCAGCAGAGGAGTCCCAAAAATTATGATGGGCAGTCATGTTTTCGATTAAGTCATAGCACTCTTCAGGGGTCCTTTTCATAAAGGTGCCCCCAGCAGCAGCATTGATGGTGTCACGATGACGGAGTGTCAAACCATTATAAAAGGTATCAATAATGGTGACAAGAAGCATGTTATGATTAGGACATCGATCAATGGCAAGTTTGTAGCGTTCCCATGCCTCTAATAAGGACTCTTCGGGAAGCTGTCTGAAGTTGCTGATATCATTCCTCAGCTTTGTGACCATAGATGGTGGAAAATATTTGGCCAGGAATTTAGTGATCATCTCATCAAAAGTGTGGATTGAATTCTTAGGAAGTCGATCGAACCATGAAGTTGCATGATGAGTGAGTGAATATGGAAACAGGTATAAACGTAGGCTGTCTTCGGCGACGCCATGTTGTTTCATGCTTTGGGTGACAGTTAAAAATTTGTCGAGATGCCTGTTGGCATCGTCACCCTGCAATCCGTGGAACTGGCACGTATTCTGGATCTGTTGTATCATGTGGTGTTTCAATCCAAAATCCGTGGCTCCAATAGTGAGTGGTGCAATTGGTCCACCCCTCCCTTGCATGGTAGGTTGACACAGTTCCTCCATAGTTCGGGTGTCAGGAACTGGTTCATCCTTGGGAAGGAATGGGGGCTCGTCGTTCATTTTTAGTGTGTGTTCTTCTTCAACAATACGTAACTCGGGTACGTTTTTCTTCTTTTTATTCTTTGATTGTGAACGAGTGCGCATGCACGAAAATTAGTTTTCAACACAAGATCGAGGCAAAACTACAGTGAACTTAAACCCAATAATCACAAATGAACAGCTCCTTTAAAAAAGGTACACTATCCACAAGGATACAATGGTAAGTTTTGAATCTTAGGTTTTGGGAACTTATTATGTTCACACCCCCAGTTGGTAGGTGTTCTGCCTTGGTTTGCGGCAGTAAACTTTTATGTAATTATATTAACAATAAAATGTTTTTGGCTTTTCGTGTATGGGTGAAAAAACTTGGACAATATTTTTGAAACTGATTCGTTAACCGAAATCGTTCCTTTAAGATTACTCGTAGGCTAGCGGGAGGAAATAAATGTATTCCTCTTCAGTTCGCAATTTAATGTCAGAACTTACCTTATACCAGCTGTTTCAGGTTGTAATCGTAAAGATACGAAGTAATTTAACTTCACAGTTTGTTTTGTTGTTTATGATTTGTTTGGTGTTGTTAACACTTCAGGAGAAATGTTAATGAACGTTTTCAGATATGATTTTGCTTTTCTTGAAAATTTACAAAGTGGTGATATTTGTACAGGAGGGTTTTTGAAAACCACTAGACTTTTACCGTTTTGAAATACGCAACAACCTCCCCGGCAGTGGCGCCAAATTTTGACTCCTCCCAAACCAACCAGTCAGCCTTGTGAAGCTGTTAGGCCCTCCTGGGAGAAAGTGCAAGTTAATATTGACCGTGGAAATATAGGGAAATCCCCGGATCGTTAAATCCCAACGAGATTGAAATTGTATTTGTTGACGGATAGGAAAGTGAGTGGTACTGAGGACAGTAACAAATATGTTTTGAGAATTGATTACACTACTGATTGCTTGATATTTGGAAAATATGAAATTATAACAGAAATACAGAAATAAACACAAAATCAAATAATCAGATAACAGACAGAGAAAAGTGGTATTTAACAAGTTACAAACTACAGGGACTAAAAGTGAAACTTTTAGAAACTTAATATTAAAGAAAATAGAAAATGAAATTGAAATTATAAAAATGATTATTATAATATTTAATTACTATTTAATTAATAAAACTAATTAAAATCTAATTTAAAACTTAATCTAAATTAACTAAAAATTACAACTATTACAAATAAACCTAAAAAACTTAAATAAATAATTTCTAAACTTAAATAAGAACTTGAAGAAAGTATAAAAAATTAAAATAAATATTTTTGTCTTTTTATAAGTATTTTATTAATTAAATACTATTTAACTTAATTAAACTATTTTAACTATTTTAAGTTACTATTAATACTAAAATACCTTAGAAAATTATGATAAAATTTATAAAACTATTTAAACACTACAGGAATACTACAAAATTATAAAAACTTGCTAAAAATTATATTTAAACTAATTGACTAATTAATTACTTTTTAATTAATTTTAAACTAATTTAATTAATTTAAATAAGAAAATTATAAAATGAACAGTGGAAATTATGAAACTATTTTTAAAAAGTCTTAACTACTTTATAAAACTTAGGAAAAATATAAAATTCTACTTTTGTTAATTAAAATTAAAGAAATCTATTTAATTACTAATATTACCTATTTAATTATTTAAACTAATTTTAAATCTAATTAATAGTAAACTGCTTAGGAAAATTCTAATAAAATTATTTTAACTACTTTAAGGTACTAAGTAATTTATAAAATTATAAAATTTGACAAGTGCTTATTAATAAGCTAAAATGAAAATTAAATAGATAATTTCTATTAAATTGAAGCTATCACTATTTTTATGTTTGCTTTTTCTTGTTTTTCTTTTACAAAACTATTTAAATATTTAAATAATGAAACTTTAATAAAGATAACTACTTTAGAACTTTGAAATAAGCACTGAAAATGCTTATAAGCTTATTCAGTTGACTATGGTTGACTAAACTAGGAAATAAGCTAAACTGAGGTTATGTGGGGTCCACTATGGTGAAATCTAATTTATCTAAGTTACTTAAACCTAATTAAGCTAAATATGAAGAGATAAGCTCCTAAGATAAGCTGAAAATCCCAAATAAGCACTTGCTTATTCTTCTTCTGACTCAGAAATGGGACAGAGATTTGTGGCAATTTAAGGTGGGGTCCACTGGTCTATAGGTCAGACTAATGGTAAATATTTGAACCTGGGTAGGAGGGGGGTTGTAATAAGCTAGGTTGGAGGTGTGGGTCCTAATGGTGTGGGCTGCAGCCACCACTTAAGTTGGTGGTGTGGTGGTGGTGTGCTGATGTGCAGGGCAAGGCTTTGCCTTGCAGTTGTGTTCCAAGGGTTGTGGGGTCCACAAGATTGAAATAGGGTTCAAGCTAAGCCTAGGGGTTCAACTATGGGATGGTAAGCTACAGATTAAACTAATAAGCTAAGCTTATGGCTTCCTAATAAGCTCAGAGTGAGCCTATGGATTGGTGATCAAATACTGAGTGCTCAGTATTACTTTTTGAAATAAGTTACAAACTAGGGTCCTAGAATCTATGCTACAATAAGCTAAAAGCTAAACTAAACCTAGATATGAAAAAGGTGACTAATAATCTACAAATTAAGCTAATGGTTGGGGTATGGGGTCCACTGAGTTGCACACTAGGGGTCTTGGTATTTTACTTAAAACCTGTGCACAGGGCAAGGTTTTACCCTGCAGGGTACTTTTAGCTTTTGCACAAGCTTGAATAAAAATCTTAAAAATCAGACAAACCTAGATTTCTATAGTTTAGGTGGTAGATAATAAGCACAAGAATTTTCAAGCTTTCAATTAGATTCCTAAATTCTAGAAAAATCACCCAAGTTTTGAGAAAATCTGAGATGAAACAAATTTGACTTTTGAACAAAACTACTTAGTTTGACTTTATTGAGATTCTAATGACTAAAACTGATTAATTAAGTTAAAATAAGCTATGAGAGACCTATAATAAGCCAGAGCTATAAGATATAAGCTAATGGGGTGGGTTTGAGGTACCAAATCTCACACAGTTAACTGTGTGGATGTTAAGACTAAGATTTTGACTTTTTGTGGTAATTGTGGCCAAACTAATGATTAAAATGAACTTATATGAACTTAAGTGACTTATGTAAACACAGAATAACAACAATAGCATACAACTTAATGATGTAATCCACTGATCCAAACACACTTTTAACTAGACTGTTTTGTGATTTGATTAGCTAAGGGTTATAAGAGCTTATTCTAATGAACCAACATGACTTATTATGGTATAACAGATGTAATTAAGCACTTAGAAACAGATAATGACCACAAATACATAAGAACACAAGATATACTATATTGTCTGATTGATTTTTATTTTTTTAGTAACTAATGATTCAAACAAACAAGATACTATTTTTATGTTATAACATCACTAACTAAATCTGAATAAGCATTAATAAGCTGAAAAAGCAAGCAATAAGCAGAACAATAATACAAAAGTAAAAGGAGAATTTTGATAACTTACAAGTAAGCTTTCCTGCTCATAACCAAGAACCAATAACTAAGAACCTTTCCTAACATCCACCACTGGATTCTAACCCAAGACCATCCACAATTTGCCTTGCTCCAATTGCTTATTACCAAGAACTCATCAGTTTGACTTTTATTGACTTTTGGTGTTTTTGATTTCTTTGTTTACTAAACTGTTTTTAGTTATTACTAATAGCTTAGATAAGCTATCTAGGAGCTTAAGTGAGCTTATCAGTCCAGTATATCATACAATAACAACAATTGAGCTTTTGAAATTTAAGAAATTGAAACTAAAATTGCATAAGATTGAACAGCCAGAGAAACTTGAAATTTATTACTTATATAGAGTTACAATACACTTAAAACATTTATAACACTGCTTAGAAGCTTAGGTTTACACTAGAATTTGGAAATTAGATTAAACGACATACAAATATTGAAAATAAACTAGGTAACTTTCTTCTCTGCTTCTCTTTCCTTTTAAAGGCTTCAATTAGGTTTAGAAACCTCTTCTGATCCTTTCCCACTTCATCTGAGCCATCCATTTAGCTCAATTGATCATAACCGTTCAAACTATCTTTTGGCGCCAAAGTCCTCCACGTTAACATGGAGGCAAAGGGTTGTAATTAAAGTTTATTGGGGGCTTGTGGAGGTGTCAGGAGACAATATGGAAGGTTTCTAGGCAAGTGGGTGCTTTATGGAAGAAACAGAGGTGTGGATGTGGTTTGGGAGTGAAAAATTGTGGAGAAGGCATTAAATGCTATCTGGTTTGGTGTGTGAGGTGGAAAGGAGGTGAGGGTGAGCTGGAGAGGTGAGGTGGTGGTGGTGAAACCACCTGGTATGATGAATGCAGGGGTGAAGGTGGGGGATGAACAGTGGATGGCGGTTTTGGGTGGTCAACGCGGGTCAGCGCTGGATTTAAATAAAAAGGGTGCGTGGGCTTAGGGTGTATTGGGCTTAGGGGCTAGGTGGGCTGGGTAGATTAGGATGGGTTGGATTTGGTTTTGGATTTATTTAATATAAGGGTCCGGTTGGTTTTTAGCTTAGAAAATCACAAGGACCAAATGTGTAATTATTACAAAGTTGAGGGCTGTTGTTTGTGATTTTTCTAAATTTTAAATAAGGACTGAACCTGCAATTAACCATTAGTACAAGGACCACAAATATGAATTTTATTATTTTAAACCTCAGGGACCAATTCTGCCAATTCCACAAACTTCAGGGACCATTATTGCAAATTTGGATTTTTAAGGGATTAAACTTGTAATTTCTCAAAATATTATCAAAATTGTTCCATTTTGTCATTCATGCATAGTACAAGGGTATTATTTGTAAATTTTCCATTTTTGAATACCCAGGGACCATTTTGCCAATTTTGTAACTTGAGGGGTAAAAATTGCCAGTTTGTGTAAACTTTTATCCAGGGATGTTTTGTGAACATTTTTGGTTTCCCAAGGACTTAAGTTGACTTTTTATTCATTTAAAACCTTCAGGGACTAGTTTTGTCAATATTTGAAACTTGAGGGGTAAAAATTGCCAATTATGCAAACTTTGTACGTTTTTCATTTGTTTTTGCATATTTTGTATTTGAAACATATAAAACACACTTCTAAGATATTTTAAGTATTATAATGCATTTTTGAGTGTTTTTGTATGTTTTGGCAGTTCAGATTGGTACAAAATGATGAGTATTTAGACACTCATCACATGGACACGTTACCATTCTCGGTCGGGGAAAGAGATGCCGTCCATGATCTAGCCACTGTATATAGTTGGTTGTCTTCCCAATTTCTCATTAATAGCTCTATCCAACAATTCATATGCTGATTCAAAAGTTTAAACCAAATCATTTAATGTTCTTGAAACTTAAATAATCTAAACCTCAAAGAATTTAAAAGAATACACTTACATCGTCAGACAACCAACCACGTTTATCCACTGGACCCGGATCATTACCCATCCTGTATAAATCCGGAAGTAGATGTTGCCATAACTTAGTTTCCATCACCCAACCTGTTGGATGGCAGTCAAGGTATATCCCGTATGGCTCCAAAAGGAATGCCTCAAAACTTTCATAGTTATTGCGCGTTACCAAAAAAAATAAATAATAATAATATACAATATCGTTACAAGTTCGTTAATTATCTAAAGCAAATGTTAATAAATTAAAAACATTTTTAGTAGTACCTTTGTAGGATCAACATTAAGAACTACCAAAGGTCCGCTAGCAGATGTACCAACAAGCACAACATCATCATCATCATCATCTACCGGTAATTCTTCTAGGTTAAATCGCGGAATGGTCGCCGTACTCTTTTTTAGTTTAGCCTTAGCTCCACGTTTCTTAGGGAGGATTGTAGTGGGTCCCTGTTGGGTCCAAGGATATTGCTGATATTTACCTGGACGACAATCCCCCCTTGGTCGGTCGATCGGATCCTGAAAAAAGATTAACAAAATTTAAAAAAAAAAAAAAAAACAATCAGTAATCAATTACAAATACTGACAAATTTTATAATTAATAATAAAAAAATAATAGGTTACCTGGATGTCAGCAACATCGTTAGGGCGGGAAGATGGACCAGCCTGGTGATCAATAGGAGTGGCAAACGAGGCGAAACCCATTGGTGTACGGGTAGCAGCATGTCCAGTTGATGGAAACGGGGATGGATACTTAGACACAACGGGCGGTGTAGGAATATGAATTCCATCAAAGAAAGACTCATCTGGTGGACCACTAATTGGACGGTGGGATTGGGGGAATCCCTATATATTAAATCATAACGTAATGTTAACATATAACCATTTCGTCATTAAAAAGTACTAAACATAAAAACACAAGAAAAAAAAAAACCTGTGTGTTTTGAATCACACTATAGTCACTAAAACCAACATTTTCATCAGCAACAAAGCTTGATCCTCTATGTACTCGTTGTTTATTGCGAAGTTGGTTTTGCTGCATTAAAAATGTTAATGAAACAATTAACAACCTTTCAATGATATTTCTACATAAACTCAAAAGAAATTGATGTGAAACTATTTACCACTTTTTCATTCTCTTGTATCTTTAGCTGATATTCTTTGATCTTCTCATCATAATAATTAAACTTCTGTAAAACAGCCGGTTGTATCTCATCATCCATGGAATGGTATGCTTGTGGCTGTATAATCGGGGGTGCGACCGGATGCCGTTCGAAATACGCTTTACTGTCACGCCACCACTCGGTCAATTCCTCGTACTCATCCGGTGTAAGCCTAGGAAACGGTGGTCATACCTTTAATACAACATAGAAAATACATATGACATTAAAAAAATCAAACAATATTAAATTCATAATAGTTAAAAAAAAATTGGATATCTCAAACTCACCCTCAATTGGTCATCCAAAAACTTGTCAATACGTTCTCTAACGACCACTTTGTTAAAACTCCATGCAACAGACCGGGGATGCAACACTCGATGATGACGGAAAAAATAAGGGCTAGCACCTCTGGGGAACATTTCCAATATCCAAATCTAAAAAAAAAAATTGAAAAAAAAAATAAAAATAAAAAAGTAAATTCGTTAAAATAACCACAATTATATGTATACATGAACTGTAGAAATAGATTAATGACATACCTTAAAAGACCATACAAATCCATTCAACGTGTACTTAGGAGGTTTAGTAGGGTCCCTCTCGTCGGAAAAGTGCTTATGCCTACGCTGAAATGCTGCATCCCGGAGATGATTGTACAAAGTTGGCCATACATACGACCCCCACGGAAAGACATTCCAATTATCTAAATCCTCGACTAGCCTAAGCAAAAATCCGTCCACTATATTCCCATGCTCAGTACCTTTCAACACCAACATCAAAACAGCTAACAAACAAAGTCGAACCCCATCTTTGTCGCTCAAATTATTAAACTCGGCTTTGTTGTTTATCATTGTTAACAACGTACGAACGTGTATATTATGGGAATCATTAGAAGAAGGGAACACACGTCTCCTAAATAAGTTAGAGCCATCCATATACGACTCCCTAAAATCAACCCCAAACCTTAAACCCGTAACTAGACAAAATTCCTCCCTACCAAACTGAATTTCAACCTCACCTAAACGATCAAGAGTACGTACACGATATCTTAATGGAACTGTGTTTGTGTCTCCTTCTTGGCAAGCAACTTGGTGGCATAAAAAATAGTGTATTAACACCCCGCTCTTTTGCATATCCGGAATGTCTAACATCCAACCAAAACATGTTTCTCTAAACATTTTTTCCTTAGGGGTGTTCAATATCAGTTTTCTAATGTGATCAATTAAAGACAACCTACTCCTACATGTAACTTGCGCAGGATAATCCTAAAATAACCAAAAGACATAATAAATATATATTTACAAAACATATACGTAACATAAACAATAATTATAATGACAAAAAAATCATATTTTAATATTACCAGATATTGCGCCATTATGACACACTACTCACTACCACAGCCACTACCACAAGACCACCACAACAACGACACAACTCCACCAGCAACAACCACACCACCACCACCACCAGACAACCACACCACTACCTGCCACTCCACCAGAACGCCACACCACCACTGCACCACCACAGACCACCACCACAACTCCACACACCCAACAATACTCCACTAGAACGCTACACCACCACTGAACCACCACACCACCAACAAAACACCGCCTGCTCTCCACAAAACCACTGCACCAGCAACAACCACACCACCACTGCACCACCACCACAACTCCACACCACCAACAATACTACACCACCACTGCACCACCAACAATACTCCACCGGTAAAAACCAAAACGCCACCACCACTACCACAAAGCCAAAACACAATGAGATGGAAAATTTTTTTTAGGTTATGCACAATTTCATACACGACATGCATTATATTCTCAAATTGGTGTTGATCGGTCATTCAAATATTACTTTTCCAGAAAAATGTTCCTTCCCCATGCAGGTTTAATGCGTGTCGCGTATATATATATATATATATATATATATATATATATATATATATATATATATATATATATATATATATATATATATATATATGTCGCGTATATATATACGCGACATGTATATTATATTCTTTTTTTTGTCCCGTTCGTAGCATGTTGACACGTGTGTTACCCATATGTCGCGTATGACTTTTAGAGGAATGTTGGGGTATTTTGAAAAATGGCGCTAGGTTGGGGTATATTGGGACACACCCCTTCATGCAGGGGCATGTCAGTAATTTTCGCTATGTTGAAAGTTGAAAACACATAAGTGCTAGAAATATATGTATGGTTCAGAGTATCGATGTTAATAGGACTTGCAAATTTGCTGTGTTTCATTTCATTGATTTATATCTTTCATTTGTATGATTGCTACGTACACAGTTTATTGGACAAACTGAATAAATCTCGATGGCTTAAAAAGTTCATACAAGAAGTAGGAATAACAATCCATTCGATCCCGTTAGGGATCAATATCCGGTGACAAATCCAGGAGAGTGATATAAAACTTTAATATCCTCCACAAGGGTATATTTCCTTAATCAAAGCAAACATGTATGCTAAACCTCCACGTACAAGAGCCAATAGGTAGATAATAGATTGGATTACCACGTCAAAATAAGACTTTAATTTATTCCCACTTTTATTAAGAACGAGTAGAAAACCCACCCATCTCCCCACCTATTGATCAGTGAGTATCATTCTAATATTTGTAAGTCAACGGTCAACCCAACATACCAAACAACTTTCATAAGAAATGACTCCGTTCCTTAATATCCAACCTTCATGCGAAACAATACCTTAATGTTAATGGATATGTACAGTAAAAAAATACAAAAAAAGTAAGTTTTCATATCCTAATTTATAACAAAATAGTTACCTTTCAAAAAAAAAAAAAAAAAAACAAAATAGTCAAAACATACGTTGAATTGACTTTTGTGTATATATGAACAAATTCCTAAAAGCGGAACTTAGTGAAATGCAAACACACGAACAAGTTAACATGTAAATATGGTCGATAGTTAAGGTTGTTGACTGTTAATTGGAATTAGAAAGTCTAACAAGATGGCTGCTAATAGTTCTAGAGTATTTGACTAAGTCAATAAAACACATGATCGTTCAGAAAAAAGTTTATTGTAAACCCTAAATTCTCAATATACCACCCAATAAACGAATTTTTGTCATTTATTTTTTTTATCAAAAATAAAATAACCTACTTTTATCTTTTAAAAACGATTAAATATATCAAAAACAGTTAATTTTTAAGTGAAAAGAATAATAATATGACGAGAATTAAATCGTCTTTCTATTGAGGGGCGTTTCTATATAATTTCGACGATTTTTTTTTAACTTTTTTGTGAGTACTAAAATTCACGTCTGTAAAAGTCACATGTAATTAGTAATTTTAAAATCACGTGTGAGTTTATGAAATAATACGTGATTTATTAAATCACACGTGATTCCTAACATACAAATCACATATAATTTTTCCGGACGCAAATTTTAATATTAAAATAAAACTTGAAAAAGAAGTGTTGAAAGTATATCAAAGTGTCCGTCCACTGAAACATAAAAAGATTCTCTTCGAGGTGGTGTATTTTTTGTCTCTTAGTGATTTACTGTTGGCAAGATATTTTATTTTCACATAAATGATTATTTTATTTATTTATTTTTTTTGATGAAAAATGGATAGCCAGGATTGATTCATTGGGTTTATAAAGAATTTAGGGTCTATATTGAACTCAACTTTGATCATTCGTTTCAACTTGCATTCTCGAATGGATGATTTTGAGTTGCTCCGTGTATATGTTTCAGTGTTTTTAGAATACCATACGAGTAGTCGTGCATAATAACGAAATTTTAAAGCGTCAACCACTTACATTGTAGTTAATTGTTTCATGTAATGTTTATACATCAAACGTAAAATAATCAAAATGTAATTGAGAAGGTTGCAACGTGCGATTATGTTAGGTCTGTTAAAACCCAAACTCCTTAACCTAGGATTTGAACATAAAATATCCTAAGTGTTTGATAACCGAGAACACCAAACAAGTCACTGAATGCATAGTTGTTCAGTGAGTCATCCTCAAGTCGCTCAGGGCGAATCTATAAAGAAAGGTTCACCATTCAGTGAGGCGGTTCTCAGTGAATGATACCTGAGCCAAAGAAGAGGATGATGGACTCAGTGAGGGATGACAATAACTCACTGAGTTCCATGACTCCTCACCAACTAAGATCACTGAGTGAACAAAGACTGAAGATAAGAAGACTGAAGTAAAGACGGGATTAGGCGGGATAAGTTTGAATGGATAAGGGATGGTCCTTATCATGCAAAGGTTAACTTTCCCTGAATGAGTATAATACCAAGACTTGTGTCAACACTGAAGACCAGAAAGCATCCTTGTCCTTTACTACTTATAGCCAATTGTAACAGGGACAAAATACCTATGTATTTTGTCCAATGTGGGATGATGTAATATTATCTTGTAGTCTTTGTCCATTAGGTAAGTGTTATAAATTACTTGTGTATAAATAGAGAATAAGTGAGAGAGGTAAAGATTTCGTTTATGCACTTAATGCTTAGACTTCACAAACCAAATCTTTACTCTCTCCAAAGAACAACACAATCCCTGAGATTGCTCAGCAGGATCTTAGTTGTCACTCAAACTTAGTTTGGGTTTAGTGAGGAGTACACCATACTTGTCATTTCAATCCCAAGTGTTGTTCCTCAAACACTTGGGTATAATTCTTTTGATTAATTTCTAATAAAGAATTAAACGTTGAAAAACTTTGTGTCTTATCCTTTACGTTTATTTACTTTTATAATTAATCAATACTTTGCTATACCATGGAACTTGGTTAGATTAACTTTGTAGTTAACCTTAACTAAGTAAAAGGGTCCAACAAGTGGTATCAGAGCCTCTGACTTGTAAAACTTTTAAAATCTTTCATACAAAAAGAGTGCCCAGTTTTTAAAATCAAAAGATCCCACCATGGCTGATAGCGATGTACCCCAGCTAGTTGACAAAAAGGGAGGTAGCTATTCAGCTGTCGCTCCTAGACTAGAAGCTGGAAAATTTTGCAAGTGGAAAAAGCGTATGCTTTGCTACTTGACTGGTATGGAACCATACTACATCAAGTTTCTCAATGAAGGTCCCTTTGTCCCAACGACTGCTCAATATTTACCCAAACCTGAAGCACAATGGACTCCTGATGAGAGGAGGGTGGTCAATCAGGACCAACGCCTAAAAAGCATCATTATATCGTGTCTCCCTGACGATACAATGGAATCAGTCATTAACTGTCCTACAGCCAAACAAACCTGGCTTGACTTGGTTCATAGCTTTGAAGGTCCCTCAGATACCAAGGAAAACAAGATCATGGACCTGAAACTTGAGTATAACACTTTCAGGGCTAAAGAATCTGAAAGTCTCTCTTAGACCTATACCCGATACAAAACCTTGCTCAATGAGCTCTCAAATGATGGTGTAGTACTGTCTAAGTATGAGATCAACGTTGGCTTTGTCAACAGACTCCCTGAGAAGTGTTTAAACTTCTCTCAGGGTCTCAAGAATGCTAATCACATTCAGAATCTTGAGCTACCTCAAATATATAGGAAGTTGTCTATGAAGACAACTTAATCGCAAGGCGATACCCTAAAAAGGCTCAAGAAAACAAAAAGGCCCTGACTGTCTCACCCATATCCACTGCCTTCTATTCTAATGGTGTTGTGCAGGATTTTCAAGATGATTCTGATGATGAGGTTGATATGAGAACCAGTGAAGAGTACCTCAATGATCTTCAAGTTGAATTTCAAGAAAGGGCTCTTTTAGCAAATTCAAAACGTTTTATTAAAAGAAACAAGTTAAATTTACAAAAAGCTAAGGCAAATGAGTCCACTGAATGTTTCAACTATGGCAAAAAAGGTCACTTTGCTAAAGACTGTTTTTCAAAAACAACCTTAGATCCTTCATACAAACCTTTTAGTAGTAATTCTTCCTCAGGAACTTGCAAGTTTCAACAAAAAATGCTTCAATCCACTCAACATTTTCAAAATGCAAACGTTCAAAAAGATTTTGAAGCTAAATACAGAAAAGCAAAAGCTAAACTTGCTCTCCTTGAGACAACTCCCTCAGTACCTCAGGCTGCACCTACGAAACTTGCTCAAGGCAAGAACAAGGTACTTGTTGATGAAGCCTATGATTGGGATGAGGAAGATGTCTCCTCTGATGAAGAAGTAAGGGTCAGTGCACGGATGGCACTTTCTGATGACAACAAGATGGCTGTTGGAAAAAGCCATGCTAGAAATGGAGAATGGGTCAACATCACCATGAAGAAGGTAAACATTTTGTTATCTATGGATAATTATGCTGATTGGCAATCCTTTTTAAACTACTTAAATGTAGATCTTAAGTTTGTTGAAGAGCAAAGACAAAATTTGTTTTCAAAATTCAATAAGTTAACTTTAGAATTACATAAATGTAGAGATGAATTACTAGTTTTAAAACAAGCAAAACTTGAGGCTGTTACACTCCAAATTCAAAACACTGAACTTGTAAAGCAAAATTTGGCTCTTCAAGAAGAACTTAAGAAAGAAAAGGCTGTGATATCAGAAAAACCCTAGGGTCTTTGACTCAGTGAGTCTAAAACCAAGTAATAAGAAAGCTATTATTGGTGAAGATCAAACCACTGAGTCCTCAAGTGAGAATCATGGTGAAAAGGCATTTTTGCCTTCAGGCATATCCTTTAACAAGGAAATGGCACCAAAACCCAGTGAATGGATTGAAAGAGTCAACCCTGATAGCAAAATGCCAAACTTTAACACTGGTAAAATTTTGGAACCTGAAAGTCAGGCCATTAAAAATATGCTAGGTGTCACTGATGAGTCTAGTCTCCCTGAGTCCATAAATGAGTCTAAACCTATATCACAGAGTCCACTCCCACAACTGAAAGTTCTTCAGGGAGCTGAACCTAGCTCTGAGCTAACACCCTTGGTGTATACTCAACACTCTCCAAGAGAGAAAGCTGGTTTAGGAAGAACTATCTTGAAAAGACCACTCACTGAAGTCTCTACCACTAATGATGACTCCACAACCTCAGTCCCAAATGAGGTTATCACTGACAGCCTGATTCCAAATTTGATCAGTTGGCTGAACTTGTTAGGAAGCTAAGTGAAAAAATTGAATCATCTGAGAAGAAAACTCAACCTTTGGAAAAGGAAATTAAACCAGCTTCCTCAAGTTCTGCCAAATCCAAGGCAACATCTAAACCAAAAATGAGATGTGAACTGTGTAGTTATACAACACATACCACTGATGACTGTTATAGAATCCTCTTTTGCATGATATGCAAAAAGGATGATCACAGATCCTCTGATAATCTATCTTACACAGTCTCATCAAGTGCTGTATCCTATCACAATGCTCAGTCTCATAACTATGCCTCAGGCTCCAAACAGATAAAGCAGAAAGCCAAAGTATTCACACCTTGCATTCACTGTGGATTCAATGATCATCTCCCTGATGATTGTTTGATGTATCCATGTTGTGATATCTGTGGAGATCCTACTCATGACAGTTCAGGACATGAACATGTATTCAGTCTAGGAGAGGAATTACCAAGCCAACCCAACAAACTACCCCTTCACCTAGATGCAATATCTGTGGAAGCAACATTCACACCACCACTGATCATGGATCAATATCTCAGTTCAAGAAGGCCATCAAAGCCAAACCCAATAGAAAGTGGGTTCACAAGAAAAACTAACTCAGTTTACATTTGTGCAGAGACATGCCAGAGATCCTGTTTGGCATCTGGATAGTGGATGTTCAAGAAGCATGACTGGCGTGAAGGAATATCTACACAAATATGTAGAAGAACCAGGACCACAGGTGGTATTTGTTGATAATTCATCTTGTCTCACTGAAGGTTATGGTTCAGTAAACTGTAGTGGAATAGTTTTTACTAGAATTGCTTATGTTAATGGTCTTAAATACAACTTGATCAGTGTCAGTCAACTATGTGATGTAAAATACATAGTTCAGTTTGATGATAAGCAAGGTACTATCTTTAATGCAAACAAATAAGTAGTTCTTATTACACCAAGGAGGCAGGATGTATATGTTTTGGATATGTCCTCACTCACTTAGAATGGAACATGTCTTTTTGCTAAAGCCACTAAACCCTCAACTGGCTTTGGCATAAAAGACTTTCCCATCTGAACTTCAAAGACATAAACAACCTGGCCAAACAAAACAAAGTCTTTGGCTTACCATCACTAGTGTTCTCAAAAGATAAACCCTGCCCTGCCTGTGAAAAAGGTAAACACCACAGGGCATCCTTTAAAACCAAACAAAATTCCTCTATCACCAAATGCCTGCACCTACTTCACATGGATCTCTTTAGACCCATCAGTCCAATGGCTATTCATCATGAGAAGTACACTCTGGTCATTGTGGATGAATACTCAAGATATACTTGGGTATACTTTCTGACCAAGAAGAGTCAGGCTGCTGAAACAATCATGTCCTTCATCAGGAAGATTGAAAACTAAAATGACATCAGGGTCAAACAACTCAGGACTGATAATGGAACTGAATTAAAAAACAATAACCTTGAAAGTTTCTGTGATGAGAAGGGTATCTCTCAAAACTTTACCTCTCCTTACACCCCAGAACAAAATGGAGTTTCTGAAAGAAAAAACAGAACCCTCATTGAGGTTGCTAGAACAATGCTTAATGGATCTGCTCTCTCCAAACATTTTTGGACTGAGGCAGTAAAAACAGCCTGCTATACATAAAATAGGTCCATTATTGTGAAGAGACATAGCAAAACTCCCTATGAGTTGTTTAAAGGAAGGATTCTAGATATCAGCTATTTCCATGTGTTTGGATGTCCTGTGTTTATCCATAATCATAAGGATCATCTTGGAAAGTTTGATGCAAAAGCTGATGATGGATACTTTCTAGCTATGGTACTCCCTTGTCTCAAAAGCCTTTAGGGTATTCAACACCAGGAGACAACAGACTGAGGAAACCTTCCATGTCACTTTTGATGAGAGTACTGAAGCTGTTAGATTTTCAAATTCCATTGTGGAAGAAATTGGTATTGATAACTCATCAAGATATCCTCCAGATGTGTTTCATCCTGAAAGTAATCTCTTCACACAATATCAAGCTGATGCTGATGTCTCTTACTGCATCAATCCACACAACCTACCTCAACCCACCATCAGTAAGTTCATAGAAACTCAACCAGTCTCCAATGAGACTACCACCAGTGAACCTATTGTTCAGGATACCACAACTAAAGCTAACCATACTGAGGTTGCTGAAAATCTCAATCTTGAAGTACCTCAGGCACCCATGTCAGACCCCACTCCATGTATACATAAGGCCTCTATAAGTTCCAATTCCTATCCAAGACCTCAGGATAGCTGGACCAAGTCCAAAACAATTGAACTTGTTAATATCATAGGTGAACCCTCAGAAGGCATGCTTACAAGGAGCATGGCTGCCAAACTCAAGGCGGCTTCAGCCAATGTATGTCTCTATGTTGATTTTATCTCAGAAATAGAGCCTAAAAATGTCAAAGAAGCCTTTAAATATGAGAGCTGGGTTCAGGCCATGAGAGATGAGTTAGAACATTTGATAGAAATGATGTCATGACCTTAGTTGAATGTCCTCAGGGTGTGTTTATCATTGGAATGAAATGGGTCTTCAAAATCAAAACATATGAGTTAGGAACAGTAGTAAAAAACAAAGTAAGACTTGTTGCAAAAGGATATAATCAACAAGAAGGTATTGGCTATGAGGAAACCTTTGCACCTGTTGCTAGAATTGAAGCCATCAGGATCTTCCTTGCATATGCAACATACATGAACTTTAAAGTCTACCAAATGGATGTAAAAAGTGCTTTCCTAAATGGTACCATTAAAGAAGATGTATATATGTGCAACAACCACCTGGCTTTGAAAGCAGTGAGTTTCCCAACCATGTCTACAAGCTTAACAAAGCCCTTTATGGACTAAGACAAGCTCCCAGGGCATGGTATGAAACTCTTTCAGCCTTCCTGATATAAAACAAGTTTGTCAGAGGTAAAATTGACAATACATTGTTCACCTATAGGAGAAAAGAGGATGTGATTTTAGTCCAAGTATATGTGGATGACATCATATTTGGCTCAACAAGTTACAAACTTTGTAAGTAGTTTGAAAAGCTGATGACAAAGAAATTTGAAATGAGTATGATGGGAGAACTCACTTATTTTCTTTGACTACAAATCAAACAAACTGAGAAAGGAATTTTCATCAGTCTGGAAAGTATACTAGGAACCTACTCAAAAAGTATGACCTCAGTGACTCTGCCTCAGTGAAAACTCCAATGGTACCTCCCAAAAATTTAGGGCCTGACCTTGTTGGAAAACCAGTTAATCCTACTCTATACAGAGGCATGATTGGGTCACTGATGTATCTTCTTGCCTCAAGACCGGATATTTAATTCTCAGTGTGCCTGTGTGCAAGATATCAGTCTGATCCAAAGGAATCTCATCTCACTGCTGTCAAAAGGATACTGAGATATCTTAAGGGCACTTCCAGTCTTGGACTCTACTATCCCAAATGTTCAGGGTTTGATCTCAAAGGATACTCAGACTCTGATTATGCTGGAGGCAACATGGATAGAAAGAGTACTTCAGGTTCCTGCCAATTTCTTGGAGGAAAGTTAGTCTATTGGCGTGCTAAAAAACAACAATCTGTTGCAATGTCCTCAACAGAAGTTGAATATGTTGCTGCTGTTGGTTGTTGTGCAAATGTGCTGTGGATGAAAAGTCAACTCAGTGACTATGGTATTCATTACAAAATGGTACCCATCTTTTGTGATAACACAAGTGCAATTGCCATTTCAAACAATCTAGTGCTTCATCAAAGAACAAAACACATTGATATCAGGTATCATTTTATCAGAGATCACATCATGAAAGGTGATATTGAATTACACTTCATTCTCACTGAGTATCAGCTAGCTGATAACTTCACTAAATCTTTCTTCACTAAATCTTTGGATGAACCTACTTTCACCAGGCTGAAAGCAGAACTAGGCATGTTAGATATTGATAATCAGATCACTAATTGAGATATCTTACATGGTGTATATTCTTATCCCCTAATAATCAACCTTCCTCAGTGAAACCCTTCAACATCACCAAAATCATTCGCAGGGAGCTTCTCATCATGAGATTATAACTCACTGGTCTCCATACCTAAAACAATTCACACTGAATGAATTCTCATTCAAGGGGCTCAGGACATTATATTAATGCAATTCAATGCATAACTAAATGCTTCAAGTATCTAGTTAGTAAATGTCCTAGGTTGGTAACTGAATTTTCTATTTAATATAGGAATATATGTCTCTGTCTTACTGGCATCCACACCTTGAGCCCCCACTTACACATCAACATCCCACTTGACATTTAATGCCTTCGCTCACAAATAATATCCCTTGATATTTTTGTGACTGATGAGGCGAAAAATGAACCACTTTTAGGGGGTCATTTAAGCCCAGAATTGAATTTATTTGATCAAATATTGCCCTAAATCGTTCCTTTTGTGATTTTAGGTACTTTGGGAGAGAAATCTGGAAAAAGGAAGCAATTCGGACGTTTTTGGAGCATAAAAGTGAAGAAAACGCCAAAGTCTTAATTTTCCTTGCTGGGAACAGTAGGTGACGACGTCAAGAAGAAAAATCTGACGGCGTCAAGAGTAATTTCCATGACGACCCAGTACAGAATTGAAGGCGTCACGAAGTAGAGCGTCAAGAGTAAAATATGCGACGGCCTGGAAAATGCTATAACATGACGTCGTCAAAAGTAGATCAAGGCAGTCCGAGAAGTATTTCGGCGGCGAGATGACGGCGTCACCAATTTGTTCTTGACGCCGTCAGCCTCAATTTCCTATATATAGTTTTCTAATTTTCATTCATAAAGGAGAGAAGTTTTGGAGAAACCCTAAGGCCGAACTTAGTACGAATTTTACAGGTTTTTCGAGGGTTCTTAGTCCTTGAACCCTTTCATGTGTAATTAAGATAAGTGTTCTTTTAATTCAATCAATATGTCTATGTGTTGGTTGTCTATATCTTGTTCTTGTCTTAATTCCATCATGCTAGGCTAGATCTATCTTGTGTTTGCTTGGATCTAATGAAACCTAGATGTTAATTATGTGTTGATTACTTGTTTATGGTTGTATTGGATGAATGATTTCGATGTTAGGCTTAAGAAAACTGGCAGATCTCCAAATGGTAACATGCTTGAACGTCTTAGGAAACATGAACTGACGTGCACTAGGTTTTATTGGTTGTATTTAATGCATGAGTAAATTCTAATGATTCCATGTTAGGAGCTTCTTAGCCGGCTCGACATAGGAGTGAAGTAGGCACTCATAGGATTGAGGAATTAAGTGTGCCACCCCATGAATGGTATTAAGGAATACAATCCGTCATCCACGCAACTATAACAAGTAATTAACGTGTAAAAGATATCTAGGGAGTAGTGAAATCTAAGTAAACAAAACTTCTCCACTTATTGCTCACAACTTTAGTTAATTTAGTTTATTTTCATTTCTCGTATTTTATTTTGATTGCATCTTTAGTATTGGGTTAGTTGACTAGCAACTAATTCCGCCCAAATCCTTCAAACCCGAGATTTTTACTTGCTTTCTAAAAAATATAAAAATACAAAAATAATCATCCCTCATCTTTAGAACTAGTATTTAGGTTTTCTAATCCTAGCGACACTATTCCTAGCTGAACGATCAATCCCCCGGTACTTGTCACTATACTATACTACAACGATCAGGTACACTGCCTGGTGGGTGTTGTAAGCTTCTCACGATCCCTTGAGAGGTAAAGCCTGGTGCGATTCCCACGTATCAAGTTTTTGGCGCCGCAGCCCGGGGAATAGTTATTGACTAGGTTAGAATCTCTTTTTATTAGGTCTACTTGCTAGATTCCTTTCTAGTAAGATTTTTATTTTTATTTTTAGGTTTTCTTTAGTCTATCTTATTTCTTTGTGTTTTTGTTCGTAACTCTTTTCCACCCGACATCATGGACGATGGGAACATCTTTGAACCCGTCATCCCACCACAACAAAACCCACCACTAGAACCTCTTAAGCCCCGAACCTTAGGAGAGTATTCCCGACCTAGCCACCAAGGCTACCGAAACACCATTGAGCTCACCGGAGCCAATGTGACCCCCTTGCGATCCGACACCATCCGGTTGGTGCAAAGCGGATGTGCATTCCATGGACTTCGTTCCGAAGATCCAAACCAACATCTTAAGGACTTCCTTAAAATCGTAGATTCCATAGACCTAGATGTTGAAACTAGAGAGACAACCCGATTACGCCTATTCCAATTCTCTCTACGGGATCAAGCTAGTCAATGGCTTGAGCGTTTACCCACGGGATCCATCACCACATGGGATGATCTCACCACTTGTTTCCTTGCTCAATTTTACCCACCGGGGAGAACTACTAAGCTTAGAAATGACATCTTGATGTTCCAACAACGTCAAAATGAATCTCTCTATGAAGCATGGACTCGTTTCAAGGACTTACTCCAAAAAGTCCCTCACCATGGCATAGATCTTTGGCTCCAAGTCCAAATCTTTTATGACCATATCGATCTCTCCACGAGGCGAGCCATTGACCAATCGGCCGGTGGTAAGCTACGTGATCTAAGTGCGGAACAATCATGGGAACTCATAGAATATCTTGCTCTCTATGACAACGAAAGTTGGAATGATCCCCGTGACTTGAACAAAACGGTCAAGGCAATATCTTTGCCTTCGAACAATTCTAGCACTCCTGACCGTAGGATCATGGAACTTGAGGACCAAGTCAAGTTTCTCATGAAATCTTACGAAGCTCCTAAGCCTTCAAGCCAAGTGAACAAAATCACTTCTTCATGCGAATTATGTAGTGGTCCCCACGAGACTCGTGATTGTGTGGAACTCCCCGGAACAGCTTTTACGGATTACGCATCCACGCGTACCGACAAAGCGGGAGATAAGTGGTACACTTTCAAGCCCGAGCCAAACCCTTACGGTTATTCATACAACCCCTCTTGGAAAAATCACCCAAACCTTAGGTGGAAACAAAATCAACCCAATTCTTACAATCCGCCTAATTATTACCAACCAAACGGTCCACCCTCCAACCGTACTTTCAACAACAATCCTTCTAACAATTATGGTAGTACCAACAATCTTGAAGGATTGATGTCTAAGTTCATGGCATCTCAAGAAGCTCGCATAGCTAGGTTCGAAACCGAATTCAACCAACAACAAACGGAGATGACCAACAAGATTGACAACTTGTTGAAGGCCCTCAATAACCAAGTGTTAGCCACACCTAGGAAGGACACTAGGGATACCAATAAAGGAATCCAAATTAAGGACCCCTCATCATCCAAAAATGTCCACTTTGTCAATGTTGTCACCATTAAGCCAATAGATAAGGAGATAGAAGAAAGTGACAAGGATGAAGTTGGAGTAGAAACCGAGACTAGGGATGAAAGTAGGGAGGTTGAGATTAATAAGGGAGAGGAATTAGAGGAAGTAGAAACTATGGAGAAATACTTTGATAGGATGCCCACCAAGGAAGAACGGGAATACCATAAAGATTTATTTGATAGTCCTGAGAGACCATATATCCTTGGCACACCCCTTATCAAAATGGGAGACCCCTCTAACATTAACATACCATGCAATATTGGGCACATGCATATATGGAAAGCTTATATCGATCCTAGATCTCCTGTTAACATCATGACTAGGACTTATTACAATTGTGTGATGAAGAAACAACTTGATTCTAGGATGATGCCCAATAGGAATTTGAAAAGTAATTTTGTAGGAAGAGTGAAGGAATTGCACGTGATTATAGGTAATCTCACTTATGAGATCGATTTTATGATAGTGGAAGATACTCGTCCGGTGATAGATGATTGCCTAAGCCAAGTAATATTTGGAAAACCATTTGTTGAGGCCACTAGGATGAGCTATGACCTGACTCTAGGGATAGTTAGATTCAAGGAAGAAAATGATGCGGTTGCCTATCAAATGCCCTACAAAATTGAGCAATACCGCCTCCTCTCTAATATAGAAAAAGAACACAAGCAAGCGGCTTATTATAGGAATGAGGAGGATAGACGTAGAGGAGTAGAGTATGTGAAGAGTAGGATGCTTGGTTTCTACAAAGAATGCTTGCAACTAGGTCCGGAATACAAAACTAGTTTAGAAGACGACCTAGAGAGTGAAACCAACGATGAGGTCATGTAGTAACCCATGACCTTGAGTCTAGCTACAAGACTCGTAAATAAAGAAAAGCGCTTCTTGGGAGGCAACCCATGCTTTGTGTGATTTTATTTTGTTTGTTCGTTATTTGCTTCCGTATGCATGCTTTACTTTTATTGTTGGTAGATCATGTTTCTCAATTAAATAGTGGAAATACTTTAATTTATTGTTTTGGCCTGGTCTTAACTCCACCTAAAAGTATTTTTGCAAAAGATAAGTGTAAGGGGAAACCCCAGATATGTTTTTAAGAAACAAACCGATCATGATTCTCCACAGTATTAAATGAACATGTATATTCGTATTTGTTAGAGTCAAATGCTTATATTGAGTCATAATGAAGTTTTGCAGGATTTTCCAGGAAGTGAGACCAAGTTTTTCCAGAAACTTAACATAAGAATTTCTGCAGGTCACTTCTGACGGCGTCACGAGTTAACTCTTGACGGCGTCACGTGTAAAAATCTGGAAATTTTACTGGTTTTGTTTTTCTAACGGAGTCTTATGGTTTTTGTGAATTATTAAGTTTTATAATCTCCAGGAAATCTGCAAACTTCATTCCATAAGCATTATATCTTATTTTGTTTTCTAGGATTTAGTAACTTATGTAGGTTGCCGCCGATTTTATGCGAGGTTGTCTTGTCTATTTTCTCAGGATTTACAAGTTATGTATGACAAGAAGATGATTTATATTCTGGAATGGAAGCTTTGATTGTTCATTTTCTTGGAGGAAGATTTAACCTGGCCACCTTATTATCCATACCGAGCGAATCAGGGGAGTATTTGATTTCATTCTTTTTACTTATTTCACTTTTACATTCTTTACTTGAACATTGGGGACAATGTTCATCTTAAGTGTAAGGGGATGGTAAAATGATGATACCTTACATGTACACTTTCGCTTGAGTTTGTTTTGTTTAATGGTATATGTGTAATAAAACTATGAGAAATACTTGTTAGTGCAATTTTAGCGCCAAATTTAATTTTTTTTACAACATTTAGGAGTGAAACTTTAGCCATAGCAAGCGTCTCATGGATAGGAGATTGTATGACTAGCACAAAACCGTATATTTAGAAAAATTTTCCACCCAAATATGTGAGGTTCGCCTTTAGATTTGATAAGAAAAGCATTTACTATTAGTGCTTATGAGTGTACCGGTAGCATTTAGATTCTAGAACTTGCGTTAGTGATGCATCCCGAGACCGCTAGTGAGACTACATTCGTGTAGTAGGATTTACTACATGATAAGAGGCATTAGGATCACCCTTGTGTTTAAACCCGTATCATAATTACTTGACCATTTAAGTCATATTACTTGGCTAGTTAAGTCAACTAATTTTTCCCACACCTTAGCGTTGTACTCATTTTTAGTACACGAAACCCCTAGTACACCCCTCCGAGCCTATCTTTTCGTTTCTAACTTTAAGCATTTTACTTAAAGGAAGAATTTGTTACACCCCACTTAAATGTACACCCAAAATCGCCTTAGCCTTCCGTGTATGCGCTCATTTTTAGTGCATAATTGTTTTTTGTTAAACCCTAAGTTAACTATCTAATTGATTACATGGTTGCTAAGTCGAGTCATATCTTTGTACATATTGTTTTGGGACGATTGGGACTCATGGGTAAAGTACTTATTTTATGGAGTAATGGGGAAGAACATAATATTATTACCCCCATATGTACGGTAATCTTAAAAGTACTCCAAGTGTTTTGATTTTCTTAATTCGAGTCATTAGATTAGTTTATTGTAAAGTATGTAAAAATTCAAGTGTAAGGGGAATTTCCATTCCCTATGATGTATTATTTTGGATGGTAGGGTAAGAGTGTATGCAAAAAAAATAAAAAAAATAAAAAAATAAAAAAAAAATTGAAAAAATTAAGAAAAAGAAAAAAAAAAGAAAAAAAAAAGAAAAAAGATAAAAAATATACGAACTACCATCCCTTTTCATTCTATGTTCATTTTTATGTTTTTGTTATTTTTCATTTATTAGCTTAAGTCGAGTCTAGTCTTGGCTTAGCAACGCCAGATTGTACATGTGATTAACCAAGATTGTTAGCTCGCCACCAGTAAAAACTTCCTTTATCCAACAAAACCGTGTATTTCATATCCCTACACCTAACTTTACAACCCTTTAAAAGACCTCTTTGATAGTTTATCCTAGGTTCTTACGCCATGTGGTGGAGGTTTGATCCTTTCCCAAGCCTATGGTAATCTATTTTGCTATGACAGGTAGTAAGAGATATCTTCCGTTTCCATATTGTAATTTACACTTTATTACACCCGAGAGATGTGAGTGTCTAAACACTATTTGTGAGGTGCTAGTATATGACCTCCGTGCTTGTCTATTGGTCTGTAGTGGAACGATTATTTGTTGTAATTACTTTTATATTAGTGTTAAATGACCCCTAACTTGTATTTTGAGTAGAATAAAAGTGCATTTGCTTGAAGACAAGTAAATCTCAAGTGTAAGGGTATATGATGAGGCGAAAAATGAACCACTTTTAGGGGGTCATTTAAGCAGGAATTGAATTTATTTGATCAAATATTGCCCTAAATCGTTCCTTTTGTGATTTTAGGTACTTTGGGAGAGAAATCTGGAAAAGGAAGCAATTCGGACGTTTTTGGAGCATAAAAGTGAAGAAAACGCCAAAGTCTTAATTTTCCTTGCTCGGAACAGCAGGTGACGGCGTCAAGAAAAAAAATCTGACGGCATCAAGAGTAATTTTCATGACGACCCAGTACAGAATTGAAGGCGTCACGAAGTAGAGCGTCAAGAGTGAAATACGTGACGGCCTGGAAAATGCTATAACGTGACGGCGTCAAAAGTAGATCAAGGCAGTCCGAGAAGTATTTTGGCGGCGAGATGACGGCGTCACCAATTTGTTCTTGACGCCGTCAGCCTCAATTTCCTATATATAGTTTTCTAATTTTCAATCATAAAGGAGAGAAGTTTTGGAGAAACCCTAAGGCCGAACTTAGTATGAATTTTACAGGTTTTTCAAGGGTTCTCAGCCCTTGAACCCTTTCATGTGTAATTAAGATAAGTGTTCTTTTAATTCAATCAATATGTCTATGTGTTGGTTGTCTATATCTTGTTCTTGTCTTAATTCCATCATGCTAGGCTAGATCTATCTTGTGTTTGCTTGGATCTAATGAAACCTAGATGTTAATTATGTGTTGATTACTTATTTATGGTTGTATTGGATGAATGATTTCGATGTTAGGATTAAGAAAACTGGCAGATCTCCAAATGGTAACATGCTTGAACGTATTAGGAAACATGAACTGACGTGCACTAGGTTTTATTGGTTGTATTTAATGCATGAGTAAATTCTAATGATTCCATGTTAGGAGCTTCTTAGCCGGCTCGACATAGGAGTGAAGTAGGCACTCATAAGATTGGGGAATTAAGTGTGCCACCCCATGAATGGTATTAAGGAATACAATCCGTCATCCACGCAACTATAACAAGTAATTAACGTGTAAAAGATATCTAGGGAGTAGTGAAATCTAAGTAAACAAAACTTCTCCACTTATTGCTCACAACTTTAGTTAATTTAGTTTATTTTCATTTCTCGTATTTTATTTTGATTGCATCTTTAGTATTGGGTTAGTTGACTAGCAAATAATTCCGCCCAAATCCTTCAAACCCGAGATTTTTACTTGCTTTCTAAAAAATATAAAAATACAAAAATAATCATCCCTCATCTTTAGAACTAGTATTTAGGTTTTCTAATCCTAGCGACACTATTCCTAGCTGAACGATCAATCCCCCGGTACTTGTCACTATACTATACTACAACGATCAGGTACACTGCCTGGTGGGGGTTGTAAGCTTCTCAAGATCCCTTGAGAGGTAAAGCCTGGTGCGATTCCCACGTATCAGTGACATCATGTTTGCAAAAGTGCATTTTGTGTAGGCTCTTTGAACTGTTTACCTCGACAGTTGCGAAAAACTTGGGTATGTGGAGTGGTGGCATTTAATGCGGATCCCAAAATGGTTCTTCATTTTGATTTTCAATATTTCTAACCAATGGTATTCCTCACCCTCTATAAATACCCCTTTCCAAAATTACAAAACATACACACAAAAATTTCTTAAAGAAACTCTGCAAAAATTTCTCCATTGCAAAGTTGTGTGTAATCTTTTCAAAAGCAAAAGGTATTTTCAAAACATCTTTTCTTGGTTAAGAAATTTGCAACAAGAAATCCTTCCTGGTTGCAAACATCTTGATAACAATATCACACATTTCACAACAGAAAACAAGTTGGACTTAACTTGTGAATCATCTGGTGTGTGATATTCTGCCATAAAACTTTCAAAACCTTTTCTTGACCTAAAAATGGCAGAAGACCAAGGAATCATGCTTGCACCTCAATGGGCAAAAATGACTCTAGCTGATGTACAATTTAAAATAAACAATGTTGTAGGCAATTTTAATCACCCAACCAATGTTCCTGCCTACAAGGAAATATTGAAATTTTTGTTCAATTGTCCTTTGAAAACTACCTTCACCTCAACACCCTACTTTCAACATCATCACCTCCTCAGGGAGTTCTGGTGTACTGCTCAGGCCATTGACCCGATACCCAGTGCTGATGAGAACGAACTCAGGCCCCACAAGGAATTTCTCATAAGCTCATCTGTTTTAAATGGGAAAAAAAAAATTTGTCCGGGATTTCAAAACTTTTTGCTCAGCAACAGGACTTGATTATAACAATGGAAAATATGTTGCACACCCTGACCCAAGTAATGTTAAATCAGGGTTAGAAAAAATTGCTTTGGATCCAAAATATTTGGACAAGTCCTCTGTCACCAAGTGCTCTTTTCCCATTGCTTGGAAGATCCTGTTCACTTTTGTGATTCAGGTTCTCGGTGGGAACCATTCATCCACTGAACAGATTAATTCTATTCAAATGATGATGGCCTATTGCCTAATGAACGGGGTCACTGTCGACATTGGAGAGATCATTTATGGTGATCTTGTAACCAAGCTACTGAATAAACTAGGCTACATTATTTGTCATATCCTAGGTTTATCTCATGTGCTCTTCAAAGGTTACTGGGTTGTGACTACACTCAGGATGAACAGTTAAGTTCTGTAGGACCTTAAATATCACACCTTTATCACACCAATATAGAAGCAAAATAAGAAGGAAAGATGGAAAGATGGTGACTTGTATGAAGTATATGTAATTCGTGTATTAGAGAGAGAGAGAGATGGAAATGAGAGCTTTTATTCAAAGAAAACACACACAAATACACACACAAGCACACACCTCAAATGAGCCTTTGAGGTGTTTATATAGTAAGATACAAGATATGCCTTAAGGCTTTCTATGGACTTTGTCATGGGCTTGGTAATGGACATGGATTTCTATTCCTTTAAAAGGCTTACACATGTAACTAACGTCATACTAGCTTACCAAGTCCATAGCCCATTGACTTTTCTAATAACAAAAACTACGACACATTACAACGTTACAATAAATGAGAATGACCATCACTTTCTAATATAATTTTAATGCTAACAATCTCCCCCTAAGGGGTGGTCATTCGAATGATGCTCCGCGTGATTAGGTCTTCTTTATTCTTTGTTGTTGACCATTATGTGTCGTAGTAGAATAGTCATTAGTCTTTGTTCCTTCATGCTTTGCGATCTTTGATGACTGTCTTTTTATCGTTTTTTATTCATTTGCGATGTGGAGTTATCTGCCTTTCATCACTTCTGCGTCTGTGGTGGTTGTTCGCCATTCCAACATGCTCATATGTCGTTAGTCTTTGTGATACATGCATTTTTTATTCCCGTTCTTTCACACCGATCTTTGTCATTTTACTTATGTAGATTCTTTCACATTGCGTAGAATCTTTCTTTGAACCTTTCTTTGCTTTGATCTTTGTGAGAACTTTCCTTTGACTTTGAGATGCATGTATGAGCATGTGGAATCTGTCGCCATGGAGATGAAGTGTCCCTGCATATAAACAGTTAGCAATAAAACATCCGGTACTTACAGATAAGAATTAGAGATCGTCAACAGCATAGTGTGAAGACTCCTTCTAACCCTTACCAAGGCCGTTCCCATGTCAGATACTCTCGAGAGAGCTTACAAGACCTACTAAGTAGCTCAATGACTGGGTGAGTCGCTGGGGATCACTCCACGACTGTAGACCGTTTGAAACCACCGCGAACACTAAGCGTAACCCATAAAGAATTACCGAAGTGACCTGCTGTCAGGGCTGCTTGATGTTGACCCTAGCAGGAATTTCCATTCAATCATTGAGAATCACAAAAGTGAATCCTCTCATAAATGTTCTGGCAGATTGCTAAGATCTGCGTAGGACTCTAAAGTTTACATCTGGCGTCCTTAATGTTGAACAACCAGTGTAGAAATATCATGTGTTCCTATGAGATCTTTTGATGAATCTCGGGGCTCTAGACTCGATAAGTGCACCTTTGGTTTCCTATGCGGAGATTAGGGAGAGGTCTCCTGCTTCAATATCAACCATCTCTAAGAGACAGGTCGATAGATTACACCGGTTCCCCGTGAGAATGAAACAAGATCTTTTATGAGAACTTGAGTGGTTAAGAAGGTTTAGTGCAGTGCATCACTCGATCCATGACGTCTTTGTCTTCAATACCGGTGTCACCTTAGTAACAACCAGTAGCATACGAAGTGTACCTGGTGTCTGCCCTAAGGTTGAACATTTGGAGGGCTATTTCTTTTCACCCTTTTTCATAACTTTTCTTTTTAATTCTTCAACCCCTTCTTTCTCCTTTCTCATTTTCTCCTTTTTTCAATCATACTTAAGGACTCCTAATTCTAATCTATTGGATTTGTCCTTGGGTAGATCTCTTCGGCTCTGGCGGATCATAGGACGGTTTTTCCTAACCTTAGTCACCTTATAACTCCATGACTATCCTATTGTTGCCATGAAACCATTTATTAAAAATGTCTCAAAGTGTTTATGATAATAAAACACATTGTTGTTACCACTTTGAGAGTTTTGCATTTCATTTAAAGGACTCCCCCTTCACATGTGCTCATGTAGTTATTAAGAAATTTGCACATGCGGGAGGAGTTTGAACTTTTGAATTGATCCACTTTCAGCGAACATGACCGATTCGAGACACGCTTACATCACTAGTTAGACTAGCTTGAAGTTATTACCCGTCCTGGTCAAGTCAAAAGAAAGTCTCTCGATATGGTACACTCTACTCAGACAAGTCCTATTCGAGACACGCTTACATCATTAGTTAGACTAGCTTGAAATTATTACCCGTCCAGGACAAGTCTTTTCGATTACTGACATTTTAAGCTTCGTCAATTCATTGGTACTATCTGAGTCGAGCTCTTCTGAGATTCAGTCACATACTTTAAACATCTTTGATCACATTTTAATCATGTCTTCTCCCCCTCAAAAATAGCATAACATGATATTTTTGATATCAACTGATTAAGAAAAAGCTTTTGGAGAGAAAGACAGATTTTGCATGAATTTGGAACATTTTGTGTTTGTACTCCCCCTTAATGATAGCACATTTAAAATCATTTAAGGGTTTTGAGGGAATTGTCTTGAGCACTAATTTTGAGAGATTTTGAGAAATCTTTTGAACAATCTTGATAGAGTGCTAAAGAATTTTGTTTGAAAATGAGTTTATGCTTGAAATCTATTTCGTTTGTTTAGACTCGAACTTTTTGAAAAAGATTTCGTCATTGAACATACGAGTCCTTGATTTGAAAATAATCAGAAGTCATCGTTTAAGTACGGGTTTCGTACTGAAGTATACGAAAGCCATAGTGAAGAAACTTTTGAGAAACGACATGTTTTAGAAAAACATTTTAAAGAACTCCCGCTCAAGCATCTGTACATGCCCGTATCATTGTTGAATGACATTTCTAGAAACGTACAGAATATTGATTTATACGAGAGACATGTCGTGAGAAGAATATTTTTGGATTTTTTTGATTTTATATTGTTTTTGTATTTTTTGAAATTTTTTTATTTTTGTATTTTGTTTTTGTTGGTTTTTCAAATTTTGTATTTTGATTTTTCAAAAATATTTACAGCGAAGCGGTTTTGAAAACATTTTTCAAGAAGATTCGAGAAGACGTTCTAGCTCCTCAGGAGTTAGGCTTCGCATGCCAATTCGTCGAACTAAATAGACCTTTCTTTTGGAAGGGCTTTAGTAAATAGATCGGCGAGTTGATAGTCAGTCTTAACGAAAAATAATTCAACAGTACCCTCTTCCATGTGTTATTTGATGAAATGGTAGCGGACTTTGATATGCTTCGTCTTAGAGTGATGTACGGGATTTCACGAGATGGCTATGGCACTTTTTGAGTCACAATACATAGGTATTCTGTCAAAAGTAAAGCCATAATCTGTGAGCTGTGTCTGCATGAGACACATATTCGGCTTCGGCGGTTGATAGCGCATTACAATCCTGTTTCTTTGACGACCAGCTTACAAGCTTTTCACCCAAAAATTGTGCTCCACCTGATGTACTCTTTGCTGTAACTTGATCACCAGCATGGTCTGCATCTGAAAATGCTGTTAGATGAAACCCCGAATCCTTCGGATACCAAAGTCCCATGTTAATGGTGCTTCGTAAGTACCGAAAGATCCGTTTAACCTCTTTGAGGTGAAGTTCGGTAGGCTTTGCCTGAAACCTTGCTAATAAACATACAGAAAATTGAATATCTGGTCGACTAGCAGTCAGGTACATGAGAGAACCGATCATGCTCCGATATTTCTTCGGGTCGATAGGTTTCCCAAACAAATCAACACCTATTTTTGGTGAAGTGGCCATTGGTGTACCAACACAATCACAATTTTCCATTCCATGTTTTTTCAAAATCTCTATTGTATATTTAGCTTGATTGATAAAAATACCACGAGGGGATTGATGTATTTGTAAACCGAGAAAGAATTTTAGTTCCCCCATCATGGACATTTCAAATTTTGCTTTTCATGAGATTTTCAAAATGTTTTGAATGGTTAGGATTGGTTGATCCAAAAATAATGTCGTCCACGTAAATTTGAACGATCAAAATGTCATCTTTGAATTTTTTGATAAACAAGGTGTCATCAACCGTTCCTTTGGTGAAATTGTTTTTAAGCAAGAAAGATGATAGTTCGTCATACCACGCTCTTGGAGCTTGTTTTAAACCATAAATTGCTTTCTTAAGCTTGTAGACGTAGTCTGAATGATCTTTGTCGATGACTCCCTCTGGCTGACTCACATACACTTCTTCTTTCAGAGTTCCATTCAAGAAAGCAGTCTTAATGTCCATCTGATAGACTGTGATGTTTTTGTGAGTTGCATAGGCTAAGAAAATCCGGACTGCTTCAAGTCTAGCTACAGGCGCGAATGATTCCTCGAAATCTATCCCTTCTTCTTGTGGATAGCCTTTAGCCACGAGACGAGCTTTGTTGCGAATAACAGTCATTTCCTCATCTAGTTTGTTCTTCCACAACTACTCGAGATCAAGAACACGTTTATCAAGTGGTCGTTCAACAAGTTCCCAATTATCATGTAACAGGTATTGAAGAAATTCCTCCTGCATCGCTTCAATCCAAGGGTTTTCTGCCATTGCTTCCCGAATGTTCTTTGGTTCTTTGAGGCTGATTGAACAAACATAGATGCACAATTCGAGATCGGTGGCAAGTTGTCTCCTTGTCTGAACTGGCTTTGAAGGTTCACCAATAATATGTTCTATTGGATGGTCTTTTGTCCATTGAAACGTAGAAGGGTACCTTGGGTTTAACGAATGTGTGTTAGATGGTTCTTGTATCCTTGAAGAAGATTCAGCAGAGTTTGTTGCAAACGGTTTTTCAAAAACTTCTTCTTCTTCTTCTTCTAACGTAACATCGTTTGAATTATTTGTTGGTTCTTTTTGAAAATTTGTGTTTTGGTTTTGCTCATCAACTCTTGGTAGAACAGTTTCAAGTACTGGAGTTGCTTGAGTAGATGTAGATGATGTTGATGTAGTTGGTACTTCAGCTTCGATTGTGGTAGATGCATCTTGTGATGGTGGTGGTGGTTGATGGTTTTGAGCGGGTGCAGCGGAATGTTGTTGAGATGCATTTGTCGAAGTTCCACCATAGTATTCATCAAACATTAACTCAAAGAAATTTTCCAGTTCTTGTTCTGAAGGTTTATCCGTGTTTGTTGACTGAGCTCCTTGAGGCACGAGTCCTGAACTGATGTGTCCAGAAGTCTGCTGGTTTGGTGCGGGTCCTAATCCGTTTTGATTAGAAGCCACTGGATTAAGCGCGGGTTCTAGAGCGAGTCTCTCAGAAGCCATTTGTGAAATCTCGTCAAACTTCACATTTATCGTCTCCATTATCCTTTTCGTTCGTCTATTATACACCCTGAATGCCCTCGAGTTTTCTGAATATCCAATGAAGATTCCAATATCACCCTTAGCTTTTAACTTCCCTAGATCTTCTCTGTCATTCGTCGGATAGCACAAAGCGCCAAACACGTGAAGGTAAGAGATGTCAGGTTTACGGTTGTTTACTAGCTCATATGGGGTTTTATTGAATCTCAGATGGACTAAGGATCGGTTTTGAGTAAAACAAGCAGTGGCTACAGCATCAGCCCATAAGAATAGTGGTGCACTAGAAAAAATCAGCATTGTGCGAGCAGGTTCCACAAGAGTTCGGTTTCTTCTTTCAACTACCCCATTCTGCTGTGGAGTTCTAACAACTGATGTTTGATGTGTGATTCCAACATATTCAATGTAAGTTCTTAACTCCTGGTTTGAAAATTCTGTGCCATTGTCTGTTCTTATAATCCTTACTGGAGCTTGAAGTAGAACTTGAATACGGTTCAGAAAAGTGATGATGATGCCTGGTGCTTCGTCTTTTGATCTCAAAAACTTTACCCAAGTATATCTTGAATAATCATCAACAATAACAAGAATATACTTCTTCCCATTAATGCTTTCAACTCTCATTGGGCCACATAAGTCCATGTGCAACATATGTAACCTTGCTTCCGAACTAGGTACGGTTTTGGGTTTATATGATGCTCTTTTACTTTTTCCTTGTTCGCATGATGGACATAGGTGTTCCTTGGTGTATTTGAACTTAGGAAGTCCGGTGACGATATTGTCTTTGGCTAACTTGTTGATGGTGTCGAAATTGAGATGAGATAAACGTCTATGTCACAGCCAGGACTTAGTTTCGGTTGCCCTTGTCATAAGAAAAATTGGTGATGTAGAAGCCATTTGGTTGATGTTGATAGCATACAAATTTGTACCACGATTACCAGTTAAGAGATCATCACCAACCAAATTTCTAATAAAAACCGTGTTTCTTCTGAATGCCACTTCTAAATCTGCATCACAAAACTGCCCAACTGAAAACAAATTGTGTCCCAACCCTTCGACGTAGGAAACTCGAGTGATTAAAAAATTCCCAAATTAAAGATCTCCATAACCCTGAATAGCCGCTACATGATCATTTCCAAATCGTACAGTTCCCATGAATTTCCACGCGAAATTGATTAGCAGCTTTAAATTCTCGGTCATGTGCTTGGAGCAACCCGAGTCGACGATCCAAAGACATATTTCGATAACCTGCCAAGAACAGAAGAGTTTGTATTTGGAAACCGTTTTGAATTTGGTTCCATGGGGTTAGGAGTAAAATCTGAGTCACACTCATAGACAGTTGCTACTTGTTTAGCTTGAGCTATTTCTAATTTGCCGTTCTGAAGAGTGAACTCTCTACCCGTCGGAATCCACATACAAAACTTAAGATAGTTCCTAGGCATTCGACTAATAGTGGTAGTCCTAAATCGTGCAACTAATCTTTCTACAGGTCTGGATCTAGCACTAGGTCTTTTTGGAACATTCTTCTGTTCAGGCGTAACATTCACATTCTTAGAAACACATTCATCATGAACATCATTAATTAAACATTTCTTGCATATTAAACAAACAGAGTCATTACATGCATTAGAAACAGTACGCTCGACATTACATTCAGATGAAACATGTCTCTTACTACAAAGCGATAGATTCCTAGGGTGTTCTTCTACTTCTTCAACTTTATTCTTGCTACTACTCTTAGAAACAGGCGAGACTCTATTGTTCCTTGTATTGCTCGTAGGCTTTAGTCTGCTGCTCCTAGAGGTGCTTTCTAATCCTGTAGAAGGTAAGGCACACACATTAGGATTTATGTTGTTGTCTTTTTTAGCATCCCTAGGTTCTTTAGAATTAGCCTTTATGCACTTGTCATTTGTCTTAGATGTTGAGGCAGACGCACTAGTGGGATTAATCCTAAAAAGGCCAGGTGCTAACACTTTAGGAGTTTCGACAACCGCTTTTCCTTTATCAACAATCTTATCATTTTCACTTTTCTTGGGCAAGGGTGTTGGAGTGACTGGTTTTGTCAAATTCTTTTTCTCATCGACTTTTGGTGCAAACCTTGAAATTGACATTTTTGGTTTTTGAACCGTGTTAGAAACATTTGGTTTCTCCGAAGTCAATGGTTTTGCAAACTTAGTTTCCTCACCCTTTCCTTTTTGACTTTCAAGCTGATCCCTCAAAAGATCATTTTGCTCTTTCATGTTTTTTGAGTCACGCTCATACGACAATTTGTCATACTTGCATTCTTCCTTTTTCCGATCAAGTTGTTTAAAATATGACACATTTTCTTTTTCAAGCTTTATAAGAGCATTTTCATATTTTGAAACAATTGCGGAGGTCTCAGCTCTTAGTCGTTCATCGTCTTGAACAGAATATGTTTGTAAAATGATGGACCTAATGTCAGTGGTCATAACAGCTTCGAAGAGAGGATCATTTAGGTTTTCCAAAACATTCATGTTTTCACGAGTATCATTAGCTTCATTTACCAGGGATTTGTGGTCCTTGACAAAGTCGGGCGTTTCTTTTAAGAAAGCTTGTTCAAAATGGATTACCCTTGTACTGATGTTATTTAGTGGGATACTGATTTCATTTTGAAACACCTTTTTCTGTTCGATATGAAAACTAGAATGCCAGTTGTTAATATTGATGGTAGTTTTCGATGCAACAATATTTTGAAGTTCTTGAATTCTCTTTTTAACGTCATCAAGAATTTCTCTAGCCTCACTTGTATTAATAGTGTTGTTAGAGGACATTTGTTCCAGTTTTGAAAGAGATTTGGAAACAACTTTCTTTTTAGACAAGAATTTCGCAAATGGTCGTTTTATGGAAAACGCATATGGTTCTGTTTTTGGAACAAAAGTGATTCGCGAAAGTTTGTTCAATTTGTTGTAATCAATGGGTTTCAAATCCTTTTGTTTCATTTTATTTATGCTCTCTTCAACATGTTCAATCGTTAGCACAGAATCCCGAACGACGGGAGGATCATGTTTGGTATAAATCACATTACCATTGTACAAAACATTCTGTTCTTGCTGAGCTTTCTTGAGATTACAAGGGGTGTTGTTACCAAGAGCCATTTTATGTTTCGTATGGTAAATCGAATTACTTTGATTTGAAATCATTTTCATTGTTTGACTCGACTGACCCAACTTAACCACTAATTCTTCTAAATGTGCATTCATGTGTTCTGACTCTACGATTTCTTCCAAAAGTTTGTCTTCTTTCTTTGCAAAGTCCTTTTTCAACTCATCCCTTTCTTTTTCAAGATTGGTATAAGCTGTTTCTTGTTTAGAAAGTTGGTTTTGTAAATCAGAAATTTCCGTGTTTAAAGATTTTATCTTTTTGAAAGAATTAACATCAAGTGTATCAAACTTGAGTTGCAATTGTTGTTACCTTGAAACGGAATTTTGATAACCAGTTTCTAATTCAGACAATCTTTTGTTATGAAATTCAAAAGCTTTAACGGTTGCTTTGTAACTCTCAAGCTCAGCGGTCAATTTAACATTCACGACCTTAACATCGCGATTGACCTTTTGCACATTCTCAATTTCAATATGACAATTATGCAATAATGATTCAAACAAAGCACGTGTTTCCTCATCATTCTCAGCATGCTGTGAAACAAAGCCTCCATTATGATTCACATCTGGAGTCGCTGAATGAGTATTGCTACTACTTGGCGTGTCCAGGTATGTATCATAAGTGGGTGCTAGCTTCTCAGAATGGTGTTCCTCATGAGGAGACATATCAAATATATCATTATTGTGACATGTGTTGAAGTTAGATACCTCAGATGGTGCATTGGTGTCATAAACAGGAAGTATGTCAGAATCCGTGTCATACTTAGCTTCCTGAAGATTCGCATTAATATGCAGTTTGCATCGATATCCTCTCTATCTTCCATGTCATCCATAAGAGCCATAAAATCATTCTCCTCTTCATTCAACTGAAACCCTGCCTTTGCCTTTTGTGCCAACATCACTGCTTTCTGCAAGTACTCTAGATCTTTCTTGTTCGGCTTAGTAGGACAGTTCCTTGCCATATGACCTATACCCTGGCAGTTGAAACACTTTACTGGATTACCCTGATTCACATTTCCCAAATTCCCAACTACTGGAGCTGCAACATTTCTATTCTGATTACCCATTGCCTGATTACCAACATTCTGACCCCTCTGATTTCCAACAAACTGACCCAACTGATTCCCTGCATACTGACCATACCGATTCCCTGCAAACTGACCTACATTCTGATTTCCTGCATATTGACCTGCATTCTGCATATTTTGATATCCCTGCGGATTCCCATAAACTCCAACCATTTGGCCTCCGTTGTTCATATTGAAACTTGGCTAAGCAATCTGCTTGTTGCGTGTGTTCGATGATATCCTTTGGTTGTTGTTTGTTGGTGTAGAATATCGTCCTTGGAATGTTTTTGACAGAAAAGCAAACGCTTGAGTCAATGCTGCATTAACATCATCATTGTCAGTGAATTCCGGTTCTTGGAATTGTGGGTATGACTATTGTGGAATAACTTGTTGTTGTTGTGGGTAGAATTGTTGTTGATAGACTGGTGTTGGTTGTTGAATGCGAGAGGATCATGATTCTTTGCCAATCTTTCTTTCCTAACTTCATTAGCCTCAACTTGGTTTTGCTTCAGAAAGTCATAGAGTTGATCATAATTCACCTGATGTAAGTCCTTTGTCTGATTAACATTTGTAACATAACGACCCCATTCTTCTAGAAGGTTATTGAGGAATTTGATGTTTGTTGCAATTGTTCGTGGTGTCAACTTTGTTGACATAAATAATGCCTAAAAACATTATTAACATGTTATCAATATCTCTATGTTTTAATTATCACAAAATATAAACTCATAGAACTAAAACTTGTCACATAAACAAGTATTTAGTGATTAATATTTCTCTTTACATCCAAATCACTTAAGGTATGAATAAACAAAGTGTTTAGTGCAATTTATGATCAAAGGGGTATTTAATTAACTAATGCAAAGTTTATTTAATTATATAAACATATTATATATTTTTGAAAAACACTTTTGGTAATAAAGAAAAATGTTTTATTCATACTAAATATATGAATTCAAATTTTTAACCAAATTCAGTTAGTTTTTCACCAAATAAACTTTCCCCACTAAAAGACAAAGATTCTGGCCGTTTCAGCTGGGCGGCCCCCTTAATTATAAGGGGCGGTCCCCTTAAAATTAAGGGGACCGGCCTTGATTTAAGGGGACCGGCCACGCTCCTCTGTCAGAATCTTTTGCCTATAAATACCACCTTAAATCTGGATTTTTTCCTCACCTTTTGCACTACAGAACTTTCTGTTCTAGATCTCCATTTCCAATCTATAAATCCTTTGATCATACATTTTTAAATCTTTGTTTCAAAGTGATCCAAACATCATCCCATCAAGTGCAAGAGAAGAATACTTCTATCCCTCAAGACAAGAAGTATTACAACTTGTTGTGATCTCCACATCTAAGTTGTTAGTGTATCATCATTGTTATTATTTCATTGTGTGAATAGTTGTTAATATTTGTTAGACGATAGTGTAGTTTGATATATAGTGTGATTGGTTAGAAGAATAGTTGTGAAGAAGATAAGTTAGGAAGAAGATTGGTGTGTAGAAGAATAGGTGTGAAGAAGATTGGTGTGTAGAAGATTGGTGTGAAGAAGTGGTGTGACTAAGTAGTGAATAGGTGTGAACTAGTTGTGTAGAAGTCGTGATCAAGTTGTGAAGTTATTGTGGTTTGTAAATTGGTGTGTAAGGTTTTCTCCGCCATAAGGGAGCTTGTTGATATAGTGAAGAAAACTCTCGAGTTAGGTGCTCGGGGAGTGGAGTAGGGCAAGGAAGGTGACCTTGTAGCCGAACCACTATAAATCTCTTGTCTCTCGGTTCGATCTTTCCAACCCTTATCTATTTCTTTACTTACGTTATTATTGCTTTATCGTACATACTTAGTGTTGTTCATATTGTGCATGACTTGATTTCATATAGCATCAAATCTATATTTTATAAAACAAAGAAAACTTTTAAACAAAATTTTATAACATTTTAAAAACGACGTAAAACTATTCAACCCCCCCCCCCCCTTCTAGTTTTCCACAATTGGTATCAAGATCCACGTCTAACAAGATCTTTAAAATATATTGTATTTTAAAACTTGTAACGATCTATGGAATCTTTAAAATATTTAGAAGGGCAATCTATACAAAGACCACCATTATTTGAAAGTGATGGATTTTTATATTGGAAAAATAGATTCAAAACTTATGTGAAATCAAAAGATCTTGATCTTTGGCATATTATTACCTTTGGTGATTTTCCTCCTATTCAATATAATGTTGAAACTAAAATGAATGAAATTGTATCTTTTGAAGAACAAAATGATGATTTGAAAAAGAAATTAGCAAAAAATAATGAGGCTAAAATGGTAATTTATAATGCGTTACCACGCAAAGAATATGAAAGAATTTTTATGTGTAAAACCGCCAAAGAAATTTGGGATTCTTTACTAATTACTCACCAAGGTAATAGCCAAGTCAAAGATAATAAAATAGATCTTCTTGTACAACAATATGAACAATTTACGATTCCGGAAGAGGAATCAATTGATAATGCTTTTGCTAAGTTTAACACTATCATCACAAGTTTAAAAGCACTTGATGAGACATTTTCTAGTAAAAATTGTGTTAGGAAATTTCTTAGGGCATTGCATCCAAAATGGCGAGCTAAGGTCACGGCTATCGAAGAATCAAAGAACTTGATGACGTTATCACTAGATGAACTAATTGGCAACTTGAAGGTTCATGAAGAAATCATAAGAAGAGATTCGGAAACGGTCAAAGTCAAGAAAGAACAAACCAAATCCATTGCTCTAAAAGCCAAAAAGGAACCTAGTGATGATGATGATGATTCAAGTGAAGACGAAGAATATGCAATGGCTGTAAGAGAATTCAAGAAGTTCTTCAAGAGACGAGGAAGATTCACTAGATCATCACGAGACGAAAGAAAAGCATTCCAAAGGAATAGAAGTGACAACTACGGGAAAAGAAAGTGCTTTAGATGTGGAAGTCCAAATCATCTCATTGGTGAATGTCTAAAGCCACCGGGTTATGAAAGTCAAGGTGCTTTTGTTAGTGGAACATGGAGTGATAGTGACAAAGAAGAAGTTGAAAAGCCAAGAGACGAAAAGTGTTTTATGGCAAAAGAAACCGACGAAATATGTTTAGGAATTGACTTGGAACCGGACGAATGGATCAAAGATAGCGGATGTTCGAGGCACATGACGGGGAATCGCAATCTATTCTCTACATACAAGGCATACAATGGAGGTAACGTTATTTTCGGTAGTGACTTACGTGGAAAAATCATTGGCAAAGGTACGATCTCTCAAGACTCACTTACTATTGAAAATGTAGAGCATGTAGATAAATTAACATATAACTTGCTTAGTGTAAGACAAATATGTGATAATAAATGTAGAGTCACATTTACCGAAGATGATAGCGAAATAGTTAAGAATGGAAAAATTATAGGTAGAGGAATTAGAAAAGGTGGCATATATGTTATGAAACTAGGAAACAAACCTGAGGATAGGATATGCCTAACGACCCTAGATGAAAACTCTACACTATGGCATAGGAGATTAGGACATGCTAACATGCAACAAATACAATCTTTGGCCTCTAAGGAATTAGTTAGAAATTTGCTTAATCTAAAATATGACAAGCATTTTTGTGATGCATGTAAAATTGGAAAACAAGCTTATGCTAGTCACAAAGCCAAGAATATAGTATCCACTACTAGATGCCTAGAATTATTACATATGGATCTTTTTGGTCCATCCGCTGTGCGAAGCTATGGAGGAAACAAATATACCTTAGTGATAGTAGATGACTACTCACGATACACGTGGACTAGGTTTTTGAGTGACAAAACCCAAGCCTTTGAAAAATTCGAAATATTTAGTAAAATGATTCAAAATAAATTAGGATGCTCAATAGTTGCCATTAGGACGGACCATGGTAGAGAATTTGATAACGAAGTACAATTCGGAAAATATTGCGAGTTAAATGGAATATCTCACAATTTCTCCGCTCCTCATACTCCTCAATCAAATGGCGTAGTAGAAAGAAAAAGTAGGTCACTACAAGAAATGAGTAGAACTATTTTAAATGAACAATCCATCCCACAAAAATTTTGGTGTCACGCCGTAGATACATCAACTTATATTTTAAATAGGGTATCAATTAGAAGAATTCTAGGAAAAACTCCTTATGAGTTATTAAGAGGTAGAAAACCAAACTTAAGCTACTTTAGGGTATTTGGAAGTAAATGCTATATTTTAAACACTAAGGACTATCTCACTAAGTTTGATCCAAAATCATATGAAGGAATATTTTTACGATACTCACAAAATAGCAAAGCATATATAATACTTAACAAACACTCCATGAAAGTAGAGGAATCACTAAATGTAACATTTGATGAAACACCACCACCTCCTAAAACATTACCTTTAGAAGATGATGATTTAGTCGAAGATGAAGCTATTGAGGTTTGTAAAACAAAACCCATAGGAAATGATAATGAAAACATTCACTTAGAAAATAACGAAATTGTTAATATTAAAGAATCTAGATCACATCCATTAGATAATATAATAGGACATCTTAACCAAAGAACCCTTAGATCACAAGCCCAAGATAAAAACAATTTCTTTTGTTTCCTCTCAGCAATAGAACCTAAGAATATTAGCGAGGCTTTAAAGGATGAAAGTTGGGTTATAGCTATGCAAGAAGAATTAAACCAATTTAAGGCAAATGATGTTTGGGAACTAGTCCCAAATCCAAAGGATATGACCATCATAGGAACCAAATGGGTATATAGGAATAAGTTAGACGAGAATGGAATAGTTACTAGGAATAAAGCTAGGTTAGTTGCCCAAGGTTATAATCAACAAGAAGGAATTGATTATGACGAAACTTATGCCCCCGTAGCTAGACTAGAATCAATTAGGATATTACTTGCCTATGCTTACGCCCTAGATTTTAAGTTATTCCAAACGGATGTGAAAAGTGCATTCCTTAATGGTTTTATCAATGAGGAGGTATATGTGGCACAACCTCCAGGATTCATTGACTTCGCAAAACCTGATTATGTTTAGAAGTTAAAGAAAGCTTTGTATGGACTCAAACAAGCTCCCAAAGCTTGGTATGATCGATTAAAAGTTTTTCTTATTAAACATGATTATTCCATGGGAATGGTAGATAACACTCTTTTCCCTAAAAGGAAAGACCCAAATCTTATCATTGTCCAAATATATGTTGATGACATTATATTTGGATCGACTTGTCAAGACATGTGTGATGAATTTTCCAAAATCATGCATGATGAGTTTGAGATGAGTATGATGGGTGAACTTAACTTCTTCCTAGAATTACAAATAAAACAATTAGAAGATGGAATATTCTTTAACCAATCTAAGTACATTAAGGAAATGCTTAAGAAATTTGGCCTAGAAGACTCAAAACCCATGAAAACACCCATGTATACGGAGGTAAAGCTCATAAAGGACGATGAAGGTGAGTCTGTAGATAACACCAAGTATAGAGGAATGATAGGTAGTTTACTATACTTGACGGCAAGTAGACCCGATATCATGTTTAGTGTCTGCCTTTGTGCCCGTTTTCAAGAGGATCCCAAAACCTCTCACCTAGAAGCGGTTAAGCGTATCTTCCGATACGTTAAAGGCACTATACACTTAGGATTATGGTATCCTAAGGAATCCAGCATAGAAACCATTGTCTATGCGGATTCGGATCATGCGGGAGACTACGTAGATAGAAAGAGTACTAGCGGTATTTGCACGTTTATGGGATGTTGTCTAACGTCTTAGTTTTCGAAGAAGCAAATCGCTCTTGCCATTTCTACTACCGAAGCCGAATATGTAAGCGCCGGAAAGGCATGTCAACAAGCACTATAGATGAAACAAGCTCTCGTAGACTATGGCATTAGGTTAGAAAATGTCCCCATTATGTGCGATAACAAAGGTGCGATAGATTTAAGTAAAAATCCGGTGCAACACTCTAGGACTAAACACATAGAAATACGTCACCATTTTCATAGGGATAATGTACAAAATGGAAATATATCTATAGAAAAGGTTGCATCAGAAGACAACGTTGCGGATATATTCACAAAACCCCTTAAGCGTGAATTATTCAACCACTTGCGTTTAGGATTAGGAATGATGGAACAAGTTGACTAAATTACATTGAACTAATTCAAATTTATACTTGCATGAAAATTTACTTTTCTTCCATTCCACCTTCTCTGAGTCTAGGAATCTATTTCGCACAAAACTAAAGATTGAGAAGATCTATTTTCTTTGCATAAATTTTTTTTGTGAAACTCAATCAATTTTCTCTAAAAATTATTCTCACAATCTAGGAATCACATGAAGATCATTTTCCTTGCATTGTTGACTAATTCTAAAAACATTGTATTTCAAAATCATGCATAAACTCTCACATAAATTGTCAAGGTATATAATCTAATATATGTCTTTGACATTCATGATCGAGCAAAAATTGAATCAAGGAGATCATTTGGATTGTTTCTTAGGATCGTTATTTCTTTTTGCTTCTAGGAGTCGAAATAATCACAACTCCACATTTGTTGCATATAGACACTCACTAGGACAAATTCACTAGTAATAGTGTCATCTTGATCCATCATTAGTTTTTCACTCACTAATTGCCTTTGCCTTTAATCTAAGATAGGTGCCTTAGGAAGCTTAAGTGTGCTTGCCTTTACTTACCTCCTATTGCTTATTATGTGTTGATTATTTGCTCTTGTGGCTATGTGTTTTTGCATGCATGATGTTTAATTATTAGATTAGATGCTATATTGCCTAAAGGAATTGAACTTGCTTGAATCCAAGTCCAAAAACACAACCTTTCTGCAAATTTTCTGCCAAAAACCCAATTCTGGCAATCTGAAAATCACCAGATGGGCGGCCCCCTTAATTATGTAAGACGGCCCCCTTAATTTTAAGGGGACCGCCCCCTAATTAAGGGGACCGGCCATCTGATGGACGGGTTTACATAATCTTTTCTACTTTTTAGCCCATTTCAACCTACATTTCCCATTTTTCACCAACACATTTTGTCCTAATCCCCCAAACAAACCTTATCCATCCTTAAACACACAAATCTTACACTATAAATATCCCCAATCCTCAAAACTCTCCTGTCATCCCATCATGAACTCTCAAAACAAACCAAAATCAAAAGCCTCAAGGCTAGCAAGGATAACGGAAAAACCCGTTTGGCGAAGAAAAAGCCCTCGAAACAAATCCATCATCATAAATGAAGTTGGAAGTAATTCCACACCCCCAACTTCTTACTTCCCAAACTTTGCATCAAACCAACAAGGTCATTCATTTGATCCTCTTTACAAACCATACAACATTAGCCAAACATCTTCCTTCAAGCTAAACTACACATCTCAACCTCCAACCACTTATAATGATCCATACAAGCTTGATCAACCATCAAACTACAATTCCAACTACACAAACCCAACTTATCCATACCAAACCTATGATCCCCTCCACATTGCCACGGAAAAACAAAAGTTCCGTGATGAAATAAACCAAATCCATGATCTTAGTGATCTCCTTGCTATGCATCTTGCACAACGCAACAAAGGGCAACCTCCATCATCACCCTATGCAAATTGCCTTCCCCACTCTCTCAACTTTGATCAAGTTACAAACCACACTCACTTTTGCCCTTGTTGCATATTCCTTCAAAAATAAATCCTCTACTTGAGTGAAGATATTTCTTGGATTGAATATCTTCTGACTCGTAATCATCCAATACCACCCTTAACACGATACAACATCGTGAAATCCACTTCTTCTGCTCCATACTCCACTCTATATCCCTCTCAATCAAACATCTAAGCTTTATGCTTATGTTTCCCTTCAAGCAAATAAAACAATCAACCATGGATTGCAAGCAAGTCCAAGTGCTCTCTTAGGCAATATAGGACTATGTCTTTTCTTTTGTGTTATTTTTATCAATATGCTTCAAGCATATTGAATGTTATAATGCTTATCATTTCTATAATGCTTGAATGAATCTATGTTTAGTTGCATAATTGTTGCCTTGCATATATGTGTATCTTGCTCTCTTCAAATATTTTTGTAGCAAAGATCTCCATAGCTCATTCCCTTGGTGCTCTCAAATGAGGGGGAGCATACATCAAGGGGGAGCATTCTACCAGTCTAAACTTCACTCGCGAAGCTTACTCGGCTTAACCTTTTTAATTTTACAAAAAGGGGGAGAAGAGAAATGTAAACTCTATAATACTTGTCTAAAAACAAGTTTTAGATATATTGAGTTTAAGATTTTGTAATAATCAAAAAGGGGGAGATTGTTGACATAAATAATGCCTAAAAACATTATTAACATGTTATCAATATCTCTATGTTTTAATTATCACAAAATATAAACTCATAGAACTAAAACTTGTCACATAAACAAGTATTTAGTAATTCATATTTCTCTTTACATCCAAATCACTTAAGGTATGAATAAACAAAGTGTTTAGTGCAATTTATGATCAAAGGGGTATTTAATTAACTAATGCAAAGTTTATTTAATTATATAAACATATTATATATTTTTGAAAAACACTTTTGGTAATAAAGAAAAATGTTTTATTCATACTAAATATATGAATTCAAATTTTTAACCAAATTCAGTTAGTTTTTCACCAAATAAACTTTCCCCACTAAAAGACAAAGATTCTGGCCGTTTCAGCTGGGCGGCCCCCTTAATTATAAGGGGCGGTCCCCTTAAAATTAAGGGGACCGGCCTTGATTTAAGGGGACTGGCCACGCTCCTCTGTCAGAATCTTTTGCCTATAAATACCACCTTAAACCTGGATTTTTTCCTCACCTTTTGCACTACAGAACTTTCTGTTCTAGATCTCCATTTCCAATCTATAAATCCTTTGATCATACATTCTTAAATCTTTGTTTTAAAGTGATCCAAACATCATCCCATCAAGTGCAAGAGAAGAATACTTCTATCCCTCAAGACAAGAAGTATTACAACTTGTTGTGATCTCCACATCTAAGTTGTTAGTGTATCATCATTGTTATTATTTCATTGTGTGAATAGTTGTTAATATTTGTTAGAAGATAGTGTAGTTTGATATATAGTGTGATTGGTTAGAAGAATAGTTGTGAAGAAGATAAGTTAGGAAGAAGATTGGTGTGTAGAAGAATAGGTGTGAAGAAGATTGGTGTGTAGAAGATTGGTGTGAAGAAGTGGTGTGACTAAGTAGTGAATAGGTGTGAACTAGTTGTGTAGAAGTCGTGATCAAGTTGTGAAGTTATTGTGGTGTGTAAATTGGTGTGTAAGGTTTTCTCCGCCATAAGGGAGCTTGTTGATATAGTGAAGAAAACTCTCGAGTTAGGTGCTCGGGGAGTGGAGTAGGGCAAGGAAGGTGACCTTGTAGCCGAACCACTATAAATCTCTTGTCTCTCGGTTCGATCTTTCCAACCCTTATCTATTTCTTTACTTACGTTATTATTGCTTTATCGTACATACTTAGTGTTGTTCATATTGTGCACGACTTGATTTCATATAGCATCGAATCTATATTTTATAAAACAAAAAAAACTTTTAAACAAAATTTTATAACATTTAAAAATGACGTAAAACTATTCAACCCCCCCTTCTAGTTTTCCACAAACTTGTTTCTGATTAACTCATTCATCAAAGTACAAAACCTTGTGTAGTAAGATTCAATCTGTTCACCTTTAGTGGATGTAAAGTTCTCCCATTCAGTAAGAAGTTTTTTCTCAACATCTTGTTGTCCAATTTCTGTTCCATGACATATTCTTCTAACATGTTCCCACATAGCGTAAGCACTTTCACAGCTGTCGACCGCTGCAAAGATCTCCCGTGGTAATCCAAGTTGGATTAAATGCATTGCCATATCATCAGCTTTGATCTGCGTCTTGTCTTTATCTGTGTAATCTGCTTCTGTTTGTATACGCACAATTGGTTCAGTGGGAGGTGTTGTATTTGGATTGCCTTGAATTTGAACTTGTCTTGGCTGAAATGGACCATTTTCAATGGATTGGATCATAAGGTGACCGTTATCTTTTGTTTTGATGTAACGAAGCATGCGGCTTGTCCATGGGGGATATCCACCTTTTTCAAGCATTGGAGGTCGGTTTTCCGCACCGGCTGCATGAATGTCTTGCTGAGTTGCCATTGATGAAGTGTAGATGGATAAAATTGATTCTTGGATCGTTCCAACGAAATAGGAGTTGTGTTTAGAGTGAGTTGATGCAAGTTTTTATGGTGAAAATTTTGACTTAAAACCTTAAAACCTCAATAACTTCTTCTCGGAGCGTTTTTAGGCCTCAAAACTTCGCCTAAATCAATATATTCTTTAGCATGTCGTTCTTCTCTGTCTCACGGTCGTTTTGACAGCTGATTCGTCGAAAACGAAGTTACGGTTCAAAAGTTATGGCCGTTTGAAGTTTGATCGTCAAAAACCTCACTTTTGTCAAAATTCTCGAAACTTTGCTGTGTTCTCGAAACTTTGGGATTGCGAAATTTTTGATTTCGAAACCCTGGATTGCGAAACTTGGATGATTGCGAAACTTGGATGATTGCGAAACCTTGGATGATTGCGAAACCTTGTAGTTTGCGAAACTTTGGATGATTGCGAAACCTTGTAGTTTGCAAAACTAAGTGATTGCGAGACTGAGATTTCGAAACTTGTAGTTTGCGAAACTTGTCAGGACAGTGTTCTCGAAAACAGGTTTTCGAAAATACAATCTCACAAAAAATTTCAAAATTATCCAATTTTGAAATTAGGCCAAGAGTCGAAGTATTTTCTTTCTTATACAAGAGAGAAAGTACCGAGTATCCAACTATGATCACGAAAGGAGCCGATTCTATTGTTCTCGAAAACAATCAGGATTTCGAAAACAGGTACATAGTGATTGCGAAACTATGGCTGTTTTTTGATTTAGCAAAAAGCACTCCCAAATGAAGTTTGTAATCCAAGATTCTTGTACTTCTAGGCTTAAAAACACCAAAACTTGAAGAAAGTTCCAAACTTGATGATTTTTATAAAACTTTTTTGTGATCTCGAAAACAAGTACAAAAACCAAATTCGAATTTTTAAGCTAGAAATTTTCAAAAAGATTAAAACTTTCTTGTTAGATAAGGTTTATAACACTAGTTTATAATCAAAAAAGTGTTAAAAGCCAAGAAAAACAAGAAAAGTAAGAATTTTTTTATGAAAATAACGAGTATATAGCTAAAAAAACGAAAAACACAAACTCCCAACACTCCTAAATCATTGTTAGGCGATTGATACCACTTGTAGGACCTTAAATATCACACCTTTTTCATACCAATATAGAAGCAAAATAAGAAGGAAAGATGGAAAGATGGTGACTTGTATGAAGTATATGTAATTCGTGTATTAGAGAGAGAGAGAGAGAGAGAGAGAGATGGAAATGAGAGCTTTTATTCAAAGAAAACACACACAAATACACACACCTCAAATGAGCCTTTGAGGTGTTTATATAGTAAGATACAAGATATGCCTTAAGTATTTCTATGGGCTTTGTCATGGGCTTGGTAATGGACATGGATTTCTATTCCTTTAAAAGGCTTACACATGTAACTAACATCATACTAGCTTACCAAGTCCATAGCCCATTGACTTTTCTAATAACAAAAACTACGACACATTACAACGTTACAATAAATGAGGATGACCATCACTTTCTAATATAATTTTAATGCTAACAAGTTCTTTACCAGCCATCCTGAGTTCTTAAAATTTTTCAAAATACCCATCCTCAGTCTCAAACATTGAATTGACGGCCCATATGGTTGCCATAAACAACCGGAGGGACTCAGTGTACCCACCTTCCCCTCCTAGCATGACAGGGAAGTCTAAGACTGTACCAAAAACCAAACCAAAGGCACAGGGCCCTGAGGCTTCAAGGGCACAGGCTTCTAAGCCAAAAAGAAGACCTAAGCCCAAAATTGTCACCCATGACCAGGCTCCACCACCCCCAGGGACAACGAAGGTCACTGACAAATCACAGTCAGTGTCCTTGGTCCACACGACTACTCCCAAAGATCCAGAGGGAAACATACAACCCGCTGGTAGGGGAGCGCCTTCCACTTTTCCTACTAACGTCTCAAGTACATCACAACCAAAGTCTCAGGGAGTGGCGGACCCTAAATCTTCGACAGGCCAGCACCAGCCTATTGGAACGGGGGGCCTCAACATTTCACTGATTCCTAATGATGACACTGAAGCACACCCGTCAGTGTCTGAAGGAGTCACAGGGGAAAAAGACTCAGAGGGATTAAAACCACTTGCTGATATGGAACCTACACCCCCTCACGGAGCTGCCCATACTTTGCAAACTGACCCTGAGGACCAGACAGACAAAACCCAGTCTGTTAGATTTGAGGGGTCAGGGAGCGACCACAACCAAGGCGAGTCTTCTTATGAAGAGGAGCCGGCTAACCCATTTTTGCAGATAGACTCAATGGCTACCTTTCAGGCTGTTCTTGACTCTGATGATGATGATAGCAAAGTCATTGAGGAAGAGTTCTATGAAGCTGCTGAGGATATGGAGACTGAAGCAACAACCACTGAACAATCTCCTCTGTCTCCTGTTGCTCATCCAAAAAATGTACTAGAGTCTTCCTCTCTTGACAAATTGGCTAAGTATGATGACTCCAGGCCCCTAACTGAAAGAAAGCTGATCAAGTTTCTGAAAAAGGCCTACAAAGTCATCTATAATGATATCACTAGAGATGTGTTTGACATGCACACTGAGCAGGCTGTTCACTACTTCATCCTCAGGGACTCAGTTGAGGCTTTTCATGACAACACTCTGGAACAGCAAGTTGATGTTGAATTCAAACTGACTACTCTTAATGGACACCTCAGCAAGTTCAACGAAATGCTCAGCCACATCACCAAGAGTGTTTCTATCATTTAAGAGTCTGTCAAAGATGATCCTGAACTCAACCAGAAGATCCTTCAGGTTGCTCAGACATACCAACAGAATTCTGCTCAATTCACTGAGTTGGTGGATATGCTAAAGGCTGTAAATCTTCAGGGTCTGAATTCTTTAGTGATGTCCATCTGCTCATCACTCAGTCTCATGGAGAAAAACTTGGCTGCTTGGGCTAAGTCTTCAAACTCCTTGGCCTGGAATCTTGGGCCAAGGATGTCTGCCATTGAATCATCTCAGGCTTCTCTGGATGCCAAAGTATCTACAATTCAGAAGGACACTGCTGACATCAAGAACATGCTCTCAGAACTTTACCAGGCTTTCAAGGGTCCTTCAGTGGCACCAACTCTTGCTCTCACTGATGCTGCGGCAACAATTGAGGGGGAGAGATCCACTGAAGTCCCACATACAGGAGTCCCTGATACCTCCACCAGTCAACCTTCCTCTCAGGCTGATGGGAGCGCATAGTTGAAGCCACTCCAATCTCATCTTTCCAGTCTCTTGAAACAACCACTCAACAATCAAACCAGGTGGATAAGGGCAAAGGCATTCTCACCATTGTGTCTGAACCTACAACAACGTTGGTTGCTGCTTCCTCAGTCATTATACCGGACCCTGATGCACCTGTTAGGATTCCTTTAAGATGAATGGTGTCACATATATGATGACTGAAGAAGAAATCCAAGCTCACATGGACAAAGTGGAAAGACTAAGGAAAGTAGCCTTGGAAGAACAAGCAAGCAAGGCTACTCTCATTGAAGTGGTTAATGAGGAAGCCAAAACTATTGGACTGAAGCCTTAGGACCTTGCATATAGAGAAGGTGGTGAAAAGTTTAAACAGGCTCAGGATGCTGCCCTGTTGGCTCTGAAAGAAAAGAGGGAGGCCAAGCTGAAGAGAACTGTTGAAATCAGGCAACAAAACATTGAGAAGTAAACCTGGATCATGACACAGAGACTGAACCCAGAAACTATCACTGATGTCAAGATTCACCAGAACTCCAAACCAGCTGTTCTCACTATCTACAGAGGTCAGGACAAACGACACTTTGAAGTTCATGATCCCTTTAGATTTGCTAACTTTGGGATCACTGAGCTTGATGAGCTAGGACCGTTTATTGCAAAGAAGAACAATGTCGTTGTCAAGAACCTACTGAAATCTTTCAGGATCAGGTATGATCTGTTGGCCAAAAAGCATGAAGAACTTGGGATTCCTTCACTGCTCCCAGCATCAGTACCTACCATTCAGGCTCCTCCTACTCAGTCTTCTAAGAAGAAAAGAAAAAAGATAGAAACTAAACCAGAAGTCAGTGCTCCAGGTCTAAACTGCAACAGAGCCCTCCCTGAATGAGTTACATTTGTGAACAACTTAGTCATTGAGCAACCTGAGAGAGGTCTCTTTTTCACTGATGAGTATGGAGATCCAACCTTCCAAAGATGGGCTGACATTGATCAATCAGGAATCAAGGCAATGGCAGGATACTTCTTCATGGCCAATCCCATCAAGAATAAGGCTAATGCAAAGTTCTGTCATGACCTGAAGAACAAAATCAAAGAGCATCCTGACAAACACCAACTGAGTTCAAAGAGAGCTAAACTTGAAGCCATGGGTCTAAAGTTCTGCAGCCTGAGCATGTCTGCAACACCAACTATCTTTATTTACTTTGTTTTGTTTAGGATTGTAATAATTATGAATAATATTGATATTTTGTTTAACATTCAGTGTCCTAAACAATACGTAGTAATTCAGGATTATAGAGATAATACCTTTGCTATCTCTCACGAAACCTTGAAAACACTCAAGCTATTTGTATATCCGAATAGGGGGAGACTGTTGGGTCTGTTAAAACCCAAACTCCTTAACCTAGGATTTGAACATAAAATATCCTAAGTGTTTGATAACCGAGAACACCAAACAAGTCACTGAATGCATAGTTGTTCATTGAGTCATCCTCAAGTCGCTCAGGGCGAATCTATGAAGAAAGGTTCACCATTCAGTGAGGCGGTTCTCAGTGAATGATACCTGAGCCAAAGAAGAGGATGATGGACTCAGTGAGGGATGACAATAACTCACTGAGTTCCATGACTCCTCACCAACTAAGATCACTGAGTGAACAAAGACTAAAGATAAGAAGACTGAAGTAAAGGCGGGATTAGGCGGGATAAGTTTAAATGGATAAGGGATGGTCCTTATCATGCAAAGGTCAATTTTCCCTGAATGAGTATAATACCAAGACTTGTGTCAACACTGAAGACCAGAAAGCATCCTTGTCCTTTACTACTTATAGCCAATTGTAACAGGGACAAAATACCTATGTATTTTGTCCAATGTAGGATGATGTAATATTGTCTTGTAGTCTTTGTCCATTAGGTAAGTGTTAGAAATTACTTGTGTATAAATAGAGAATAAGTGAGAGAGGTAAAGATTACGTTTGTGCACTTAATGCTTAGACTTCACAAACCAAATCTTTACTCTCTCCAAAGAACAACACAATCCCTGAGATTGCTCAGCACGATCTTAGTTGTCACTCAAACTTAGTTTGGGTTTAGTGAGGAGTACACCATACTTATCATTTCAATCCCAAGTGTTGTTCCGCAAACACTTGGGTATAATTCTTTTGATTAATTTCTAATAAAGAATTAAACGTTGAAAAACTTTGTGTCTTATCTTTGACGTTTAATTACTTTTATAATTAATCAATACTTTGCTATACCATGGAACTTGGTTAGATTCACTTTGTAATTAACCTTAACTAAGTAAAAGGGTCCAACAGATTATTTAACTCAAATAATAACTCTTAAAATGTTATCAAATCTATGCTAAATATGACGAGAAAATAACATTACTTAAAAACTTAAAATATGAGTTAACTGTTACACTGAAAATACCGCATCAAATCTTATGTTTAATGTTTAACAGTAGTAAAGTGGCAAATTGAATATGGGCATATACAAATTTAGGAAATATTGTACTCCCTCCGTATAGAAATTATTGTCAAAAGACAAATATCATAAAATTTAATAAAAGTGAGACTACTAAAAATCTTAACCACTCAAATAGAATATTCCCCCACTAATTTTTTTTTTTTTTTTTTTTTTTTTTACTTAAAATGTAAAGTGGACAATTATTTTGAGATATCATAAAATTAAAGAAATTTGCTACACCCACATAAAAATCCCACAAAAAACTCCCACTCGCTGACGTGTCAGCGGGTGATTGGTTTTTTGTGGGTTCCACATCCCACTAAAAACCAATCACCCGCTGACACGTCAGCGAGTGGGAGTTTTTTGTGGGATTTTTATGTGGATGTAGCATCCCTCAAAATTAAAATGTGGACAATAATTTCGAGATAGTAGAGTAGTATATAACATTTATTGAAGTAAAGTTGATGGGTCACTACTCTTGTGAAGCCACCTATTAAAGAGCAAGCTTTTAATTTTTGTAGAGAGAGAAAATAATTAAAAATGGTAGAAGTGAGGAGCCTAAGCTTGAGCCGGTAATGTTCACACACCGAATCTTGATGAGTCAGCCCCCTTCTTCCTTTATCTCCCCCTCCATCTTCCATCTGTACTTCACTATAGATTCTGAAATACGTTTCTTCAATTCATGCTTCAACCTCCATGACTTATAAAATCACTAAAACATTGTCTAAAAAGAGGATCAGGAGAAACCAAATACACAGGGGCGCACCTTCTAAGGGGCCGGGGGGGGGGGGGGGGGGGGGGGGGGGGGCGGCCGAACCCCCAAAATTTTTTTTGCGATGTAGGGGTATATAGTTTTCGTGTAGAAAAATTCCGGTATTTTCGGTTTCGCCCCCCAATTTAATTCGGTTTCGACCCCCCATAGTGTTAGGAAAAAAAATTTTAGATCCCGACTCCCCACTCGAAATTTCCAAGCTTCGCCCCTGCAAAACACATAATTGTTAGCCTCAAAAGAGACAATCATTTCCCATTAGTTGCAAGTGTATAATGTTTACGAGTCTTTTATAGGTTATAATAGGTTAGTCTACTATTAATGGACTTGGACTAATATACATGTAAATAGACTAGTTAGTAACTAGTCCATCACCAAAGTCCTACAAAGGCCCATAAGACTATTAAGCAAAACTGTTACGTATGGCATGTAAATCAGTTTAGAAATGGGATGTGAATAGTTTGGTTGTTTGGTTTCTCGTATTTAACGATAAGGACCCGATGAGATTGATAAGGATCAAGAAGCTTCAGTAACACGTAAACGAAGACCATACTTTACTGTTGTGAGACATTATTTGCCCAAGTGTATGAAACTTGTGAAGTTACATGTGTTGCTCTCCTTTTATAGAAAAGAGGTTTGTAGGGTTTAGAAATAAACCCTTTGTGAATGATCAACGGCTTTAGAAGAGCCAAGCGTTGATAATTAAATAGCAAATAGGGAGGACATGTGTTATGCATCATTAATGTAGAAACTAGAAGGGGGTTGAATAGTTTCACCGTTATTACTCACGTTTTTATAAAATTGACTTTACAAATTGTGTTAGACAAAAAGGTTCGATTCGAAGCTTACGTGAAATCAACACAACAATAAATATAAGCAATGATAAGTAAACAAGTAAAGATAAAGAAAAGAAAGATCAAACCGGCACACAAAGATTTATAGTGGTTCGGCCACGAAGCTCACTCCTTCGTCCCTACTCCACTCCTCGAGTCTCACACTCGAGGATTTCATAAACACTGTATCAACATGCTCCCTTATGGCGGAACAAACCTTACACAAGCTTACACCAAGTTTAACGACACTAAGCGGAATGTTGAGTCCTAATCCTAGCTAGAACCAATATACCAAAGCCCACGTGGCTTCACACCTCGTACCAACACGATGGCACAATACAACATAATACACAATATAAGACTTGCACTCAAGTCCTATTACATACACGAAACAATGAATGTAAGTAATTATAGATCCGCAACAATAAGATGAGATGAGCAAAACTCTTCTTCAACACTTCATTTCTTGATTACAACGAATGTTCTTCTCTTGCACTTAGAGGAAAGATGAGTGTGATCACTTGTAAACAACTAGAACTTGATACTGTGATCAAAGAGTATGTTTTAGAAAGAATTTCAGAATAAAGTAAGTTTTGGTGCATAAGAGGTGAAGATTTCTGGAGGAAAACAGTTCTGTATTTATAGGCGTCAGGAAAGAGGCGATGGTCCTATAAATGTTGGACGGTCCCTTATCGATAAGGGACCGCTGTCCTATTTAAGGGACCGTCCAGACAAACACTCCTCGTTTTGTCCTGACGTGATGAAAAAATATCTGGTGAAGTTTTGTTGTCGGTTTTGAGCGGGAAATATGGCTGTTATGGTTTTGAATGTTGAAAACATTTTCTTAATAAAATATTTCTTTAAATTTTACAAAAATATATTTGTAAAAATGTTTGGTGACATAAAAATGTAAAGTTTTTAAATCCTTTGATCACATACACAAGTTGGTAGAAGTTTGTACATACCTTAAGTGATGTTGATGACGAAAATGAGTTTTCCCGATTAAATACTTATTAGTCATAGTTTTATGTAATGTGTGTTTGTATTTTGTGATTATCAAAATTAGTAAAGACCTATTAATGCAAATGACGTTTTTGACATTATTTGTATTAACAATCTCCCCCTTTTTGATGATTACAAAATATAAACTCATTTTAAATAAAACTAGGCATTAATGAGTTTTAAAACGAGTCTCGTTTTGTTCTCCCCCTTTTTGTAGAATCAAAAAGGCTTCATAGAAGAGATGAAGTCTACGGCATTAAGATGACTCCCTTGTGGAAAACTAGAAGGGGGGGTTGAATAGTTTTACGTCCTTTTAAATTTATAAACACAAGTTTGTTTTAAAAAAAACTTCGATTCTAGTTTATGTGAATTCAATAGTTGCACTATATGAACAATTGTATGGTAACTAACTAACAAAACAAATATAGTAAAGGTAAATAAATAAGTAATGAGAAGAGTTAGAAAGATCAAACCACAACACAAGGATTTATAGTGGTTCGGCTACAAGGACACCTTCCTTGTTCCTACTCCACTCCCCGAGTCACCTACTCGAGAGTTTTCTTCACTATGTCAACAAACTCCCTTTTGGCGGAGAAAACCTTACACACCAATTTACACACCACACAACTTCACAACGTGATCACGCCTTCTACACAACTTCTTCACACCAATATACTACACACCAATCTTCTTCACAACTATCTTCTACACACCAATCTTCTACTTCAAACCTATCTTCACAACTATCCTACTTCACTACTTATCAACTTCTATTATCTACACAACTAATCACAAGCACAACACAATATTCACAAATGAATATATATATACACTATGTACAACTATTCTTTAACACTTCTTGAGCTTGGTTGTAGAGAGAGTGTTCTTCTTTTGCACTTTGGATGAGAATGGATGATTAGAGATTGAATCACTTGAAACAAGGATTAATATACTAATAATCAAAGGGTTTTAGAGAATGTTTAGAGAGTTATAGATCTGAAAATTTTGTGTAAAAGGTGGGGAAAAATTCCAGAATTAAGGTGGTATTTATAAGAGAAGAATTCTGACAGTTTCTGACAGGGGAGCCTGGCCGGTCCCCTTAAATCATGGCCGGCCCCCTTAAAATTAAGGGGACCGCCCCTTATAATTAAAGGGGCCGCCCAACTGTAACGGCCAGAAAACTTGTCTTTTAGTGGGGAAAGTTTATTTGGTGAAAAACTAACTGATTTTGGTTAAATATTTGAAATCATATATTTAGTATGATTAAAACATTTTTCTTTATTACCAAAAGTGTTTTTCAAAAAAATATATAATATGTTTATATGATTAAATAAACTTTGTGTTAATTAATTAACTACCCCTTTGATCATGAGATGTATTAAGCACTTGTTTATCCATACCTTAAGTAATTAAGTTGGATATAGTGATATAAACTAGCTTAATACTTGTTTACGTAGTAATTATACGATTGACGATTTTACATTTTGTGATCGTCAAAATATAGAGATATCGAAAGATATGAATAACGTTTTCACACATTATTTATGTCAACAATCTCCCCCTTTTTGATGATTACAAAATTTAAACTCATTAATCAAAAATTAGTATATATTCAAGTATTATTTTGAGTTTATATCACTTCTCCCCCTTTTTGTTAGCATCAAAAAGGTTAACCCATGTTGATGGAAACTCCCCCTTGAAGTATACTCCCCCTCGTTTTGAGGCCAAAAGGAATCGAGATATGGATATCTTGCAAAAATATTTAGTGGCAAGCAACATATATATGTATATAGCATGCAAGAGTAAAAACTAAACATAACCATAATATTAATAATATAAAAGACAGATACATCAAGCATAACAAAAGCCTTAAAGGCTTAGGATCAACATAAAAATAAAAGACCAAGTCTCAAACATGAGAGTCCTCTCTAGAGCTTGCCATCCAAAAGGGTTTAACACAATTTTATTTGTGAAATACCAAACATGTTTAATTAGGAGGAATGGATGGTGAACATGGAGATGGTGATGCTGGAGGTGTGTTTGTTGATGGTGGTGGGGTTGTTGTGTTTTGTCACAACTCGTAGATTCTGGTCTTTTCCCGAACTTTCACATTTACTATTCATCGGTTACTATTCATCGATCACTATTCATCATTTTACTATTCATCATTTTTGAGGTCAGTTTGACATTCTGAGAAGCGTTTAAAAATTTTACTATTCATAAAACACTGTTCACCTCCGGAGAAAATTTGTCATTTATACGTGGGTTGCGTCATTTTTGTAAACGTACGATTATCAACCTAATAAACGTTATCTTATGAGCTATTATTTTAAATAATTGATCCGTCAATCCCAACTATGGTCCTAACACATTTTTATACTCATACTAATAATATAAAATTTTTATTATTAATTTACCCGGTGTTTTGAAATCAATTACTATATTTTACGGTCGGAGCTTATTACTCCGTCGGGTTGCGTTATTTGAATTCAATAATTATTTTAACACCCGATTATCATCAGGAATAATATTTTACAGCTTTTACAACTTCGTCATATTTTATTTCATCGCGTCATGACTTATTTTTAGCAAACTCGGTACCCGGTATCACCTAAAACTCAAAATATATAACCTAAATATTACAAAAGTCCTACAAATCTCTTATATAATCTACACCTCCCCTACCAATCTCTTACACACTTTGAAAAACACTTTACTTGCTCCCTAAGTCCATGTGACATTAAATATAGCAAAGACTTATTAGATATTATATAAAACACAAGACTTTATCACCTAGCTCATTTTCAAGATCAAAAAGCAACTTATTCTCTCTTTTCTCTCCTCAAACTCACGGCCATACATCAAAAACCAAGCAAGATCCATCAATTTTGCTAGATCAAGCCATTTTATTGTTCCTTTTGTTGTCTTTGTTTGAGTTTTGTATTAAAAACTCAAGGTTTCTTTGGTTTTTCATCATCACAAGCTCACTAATCTTTCTTGTAAGTTGTCAAACTCTTGTTCATCATTTCTTCATGTTATTTTTATGGTCATATGATTTCATACAAGGTTTACATGCATATGTTAGTATATACCACTCATTTATATATATATATATATATAACTTTTGAACTCTAGAAATGGATTATTGTTAGATCCTTGTTAGATCCACTTGATTTATGATGTTTAGGAACCCATGACACCCTAAGAAGGTGTATGGTAAGATTAGACTAGATTTGTGGTGATTGAAAGTGATTTGGTTGAAGTTGAAACAAGTTTGAAACTAGGAAAATGATTTTTGAAAATATATATAAACCTACTGTCCTTAAAATGAAAACGTGGCCAACTCAGTGGGTTTGGGGTAACTTTTGACCAAATATTTAGAAAATACTTTCCGAGACGGAACTATGGCCGAAAACGGGGATGAAAACGAGTTAATAACGAAGGAGATACGCCAAAAACGGGTTTAACGACGAAAACTATATTTTCTGAAAACTGCATGCTGTTTGGCATTTTTAGACGGACAAATAGAGGCGTTTAACGTAACCTAGAGGAGCCGAGCTATTGAAAATACATTAGTAGGTTGTCCCACGATTCCGGGAATGTAAAGAACGTAGAAAACGAGCTTAAAACGACCAAGTTATACACTTTTGAAACTAGGCGAACTATATATATATTTGACAACATCTAATAGCAAATATTCTCTTAAGTTATGGAAACACTATAAATCAACGCCAACACTTATTTTCAAACTACGAGTAGTATAGGCTTCATGTGCATGTACATTCATCGCATCCCCTCATAATTTAAGTAGATCGTATCATTCGTTCATTATAGGTCGCGGTTAGAGATCGAACTTCATTTCTGTGTATCCACTTTTGTCGTCATTGCTATCGCTTCGAGGTGAGTCATAGCCCCTACTCTTTTAAATTGTTTTGTTAACTTTTTGGGGGAGAATACATGCTCGTTTTTACTTGAACTACTACTTGACTCTTTGAACTCATTTGACCTTATAACTTGTTTTTGAACTATTGAACTTGACTTGACTTTTGAACTTGACTTAAACTTTTGACCCTAATGTACCGTACGTACTATGACCTAAAGTCTCACCTTATTGGTGGAGCGTTCTTAACCCTAAAGTCTCGCCTTATTGGTGGAGCGTGCTAAGTCTCCCATGTTCGGAGCGTTCTTAATCTTATATAATAGTTGTATGATGTACTGTTCGTACATTCGCATTGTTCGACGCCTATTAGTAGTATGGATAGCGCTATTAGAGGTCGGCCAACCTCTCGTCCACCATGTTACGGGACGCATATTATTTAATTAGGGGCTTTGCATGGCATACATTATTATATAGGTGGTGCTTATATTGTGACTTATTATTGACCACGGGTGCTTGACTACTAGACCTAAACTATTTTAGCAGTGGGTTGTGAACACACAGGTTACAAGTCTCTTATGGCGGGACTTGTAACTGAGTGGATTTACGATGCCTTTGCTGTGCGATCATTTTTCTATAAACTTTATTTGTTAAACAAACTCTATGAACTCACCAACCTCGTGTTGACACTTTAGCATGTATTTTCAGGTTTTAACTTATGGCACGCTACTGGAGGTTTTGGCAGGGCATGGCATGGTCATAGAAGACTCTGATTATTAATTTGGGGACCGTTTTTAAACTATTTCAAGGGCCTACTTCCGCACTAATTTTAAACAATGTAAACTCAATACTTTTAGTTAAACGATTTTACTCTAAATGATTGAAATGAAAACCAATTTTGTACTTGTGCTGTAATACCAATTGAGTTACACCCCAGCTACACGTATGCTTCCGCTGGACCCGATTTTGGGGGTGTGACAGATTGGCATCAGAGCTTTGGCTATAGCGAACTAAGTGTTTTTAAAACCTAGACTATAGCTACTTTTACGAAAAACTTAACCCTATGACCGTCACGTGCCAGCCTGCCAAGATGATGCCTCACTTGTGGTTTGTTGCTGACTTAGGTGATGAGATTTGTGTCTCATTATCTGGTATATTATATTCACTTATTCTAATTGATTTCTATCATTGTCTTTCATGTAAGCATGCTCACGTATCATATATGTCACCCTGTTATGTTTTTCCTTGCATAGTTTCATCATTTGACCTCGAGTTTGGTCACCTGCCTTAGTCTTTCTGAACGTCTTGGTATTTGTGAAGGACATAGTATTAGTATAACTGAGCTGAGTATTTCAAATTTCATGGAACCTCGGTGGAATATAGACTAGTCACCTATATTCAACCCGGGATAGTGGGACATAGGCTGACTACCTATATCCGACTCAGAAATGAATTTTGCAACACTGAGAATGGTTATAATAAAATTTTGTCCGTATTGAATCCTCTACTCAACTTCCAAATACTTCATTTATGTGTGTGTATACCCTCGTTGTCAGAACGCTTATACTTTTCCTCACCTTGTCAACCGCCGCCTGGAAACACGTCAACTGGTCATTTCGTCTCATGAATCTTCACCTTTATAACACTTCGGACACCAACGTTAACTGAACTTCGGGACGAAGTTCCTTAAGGGGTAGAGACTGTCACAACTCGTAGATTCTGGTCTTTTCCCGAACTTTCACATTTACTATTCATCGGTTACTATTCATCGATCACTATTCATCATTTTACTATTCATCATTTTTGAGGTCAGTTTGACATTCTGAGAAGCGTTTAAAAATTTTACTATTCATAAAACACTATTCACCTCCGGAGAAAATTTGTCATTTATACGTGGGTTGCGTCATTTTTGTAAACGTACGATTATCAACCTAATAAACGTTATCTTATGAGCTATTATTTTAAATAATTGATCCGTCAATCCCAACTATGGTCCTAACACATTTTTATACTCATACTAATAATATAAAATTTTTATTATTAATTTACCCGGTGTTTTGAAATCAATTACTATATTTTACGGTCGGAGCTTATTACTCCGTCGGGTTGCGTTATTTGAATTCAATAATTATTTTAACACCCGATTATCATCAGGAATAATATTTTACAGCTTTTACAACTTCGTCATATTTTATTTCATCGCGTCATGACTTATTTTTAGCAAACTCGGTACCCGGTATCACCTAAAACTCAAAATATATAACCTAAATATTACAAAAGTCCTACAAATCTCTTATATAATCTACACCTCCCCTACCAATCTCTTACACACTTTGAAAAACACTTTACTTGCTCCCTAAGTCCATGTGACATTAAATATAGCAAAGACTTATTAGATATTATATAAAACACAAGACTTTATCACCTAGCTCATTTTCAAGATCAAAAAGCAACTTATTCTCTCTTTTCTCTCCTCAAACTCACGGCCATACATCAAAAACCAAGCAAGATCCATCAATTTTGCTAGATCAAGCCATTTTATTGTTCCTTTTGTTGTCTTTGTTTGAGTTTTGTATTAAAAACTCAAGGTTTCTTTGGTTTTTCATCATCACAAGCTCACTAATCTTTCTTGTAAGTTGTCAAACTCTTGTTCATCATTTCTTCATGTTATTTTTATGGTCATATGATTTCATACAAGGTTTACATGCATATGTTAGTATATACCACTCATTTATATATATATATATAACTTTTGAACTCTAGAAATGGATTATTGTTAGATCCTTGTTAGATCCACTTGATTTATGATGTTTAGGAACCCATGACACCCTAAGAAGGTGTATGGTAAGATTAGACTAGATTTGTGGTGATTGAAAGTGATTTGGTTGAAGTTGAAACAAGTTTGAAACTAGGAAAATGATTTTTGAAAATATATATAAACCTACTGTCCTTAAAATGAAAACGTGGCCAACTCAGTGGGTTTGGGGTAACTTTTGACCAAATATTTAGAAAATACTTTCCGAGACGGAACTATGGCCGAAAACGGGGATGAAAACGAGTTAATAACGAAGGAGATACGCCAAAAACGGGTTTAACGACGAAAACTATATTTTCTGAAAACTGCATGCTGTTTGGCATTTTTAGACGGACAAATAGAGGCGTTTAACGTAACCTAGAGGAGCCGAGCTATTGAAAATACATTAGTAGGTTGTCCCACGATTCCGGGAATGTAAAGAACGTAGAAAACGAGCTTAAAACGACCAAGTTATACACTTTTGAAACTAGGCGAACTATATATATATTTGACAACATCTAATAGCAAATATTCTCTTAAGTTATGGAAACACTATAAATCAACGCCAACACTTATTTTCAAACTACGAGTGGTATAGGCTTCATGTGCATGTACATTCATCGCATCCCCTCATAATTTAAGTAGATCGTATCATTCGTTCATTATAGGTCGCGGTTAGAGATCGAACTTCATTTCTGTGTATCCACTTTTGTCGTCATTGCTATCGCTTCGAGGTGAGTCATAGCCCCTACTCTTTTAAATTGTTTTGTTAACTTTTTGGGGGAGAATACATGCTCGTTTTTACTTGAACTACTACTTGACTCTTTGAACTCATTTGACCTTATAACTTGTTTTTGAACTATTGAACTTGACTTGACTTTTGAACTTGACTTAAACTTTTGACCCTAATGTACCGTACGTACTATGACCTAAAGTCTCACCTTATTGGTGGAGCGTTCTTAACCCTAAAGTCTCGCCTTATTGGTGGAGCGTGCTAAGTCTCCCATGTTCGGAGCGTTCTTAATCTTATATAATAGTTGTATGATGTACTGTTCGTACATTCGCATTGTTCGACGCCTATTAGTAGTATGGATAGCGCTATTAGAGGTCGGCCAACCTCTCGTCCACCATGTTACGGGACGCATATTATTTAATTAGGGGCTTTGCATGGCATACATTATTATATAGGTGGTGCTTATATTGTGACTTATTATTGACCACGGGTGCTTGACTACTAGACCTAAACTATTTTAGCAGTGGGTTGTGAACACACAGGTTACAAGTCTCTTATGGCGGGACTTGTAACTGAGTGGATTTACGATGCCTTTGCTGTGCGATCATTTTTCTATAAACTTTATTTGTTAAACAAACTCTATGAACTCACCAACCTCGTGTTGACACTTTAGCATGTATTTTCAGGTTTTAACTTATGGCACGCTACTGGAGGTTTTGGCAGGGCATGGCATGGTCATAGAAGACTCTGATTATTAATTTGGGGACCGTTTTTAAACTATTTCAAGGGCCTACTTCCGCACTAATTTTAAACAATGTAAACTCAATACTTTTAGTTAAACGATTTTACTCTAAATGATTGAAATGAAAACCAATTTTGTACTTGTGCTGTAATACCAATTGAGTTACACCCCAGCTACACGTATGCTTCCGCTGGACCCGATTTTGGGGGTGTGACAGATTGGCATCAGAGCTTTGGCTATAGCGAACTAAGTGTTTTTAAAACCTAGACTATAGCTACTTTTACGAAAAACTTAACCCTATGACCGTCACGTGCCAGCCTGCCAAGATGATGCCTCACTTGTGGTTTGTTGCTGACTTAGGTGATGAGATTTGTGTCTCATTATCTGGTATATTATATTCACTTATTCTAATTGATTTCTATCATTGTCTTTCATGTAAGCATGCTCACGTATCATATATGTCACCCTGTTATGTTTTTCCTTGCATAGTTTCATCATTTGACCTCGAGTTTGGTCACCTGCCTTAGTCTTTCTGAACGTCTTGGTATTTGTGAAGGACATAGTATTAGTATAACTGAGCTGAGTATTTCAAATTTCATGGAACCTCGGTGGAATATAGACTAGTCACCTATATTCAACCCGGGATAGTGGGACATAGGCTGACTACCTATATCCGACTCAGAAATGAATTTTGCAACACTGAGAATGGTTATAATAAAATTTTGTCCGTATTGAATCCTCTACTCAACTTCCAAATACTTCATTTATGTGTGTGTATACCCTCGTTGTCAGAACGCTTATACTTTTCCTCACCTTGTCAACCGCCGCCTGGAAACACGTCAACTGGTCATTTCGTCTCATGAATCTTCACCTTTATAACACTTCGGACACCAACGTTAACTGAACTTCGGGACGAAGTTCCTTAAGGGGTAGAGACTGTCACAACTCGTAGATTCTGGTCTTTTCCCGAACTTTCACATTTACTATTCATCGGTTACTATTCATCGATCACTATTCATCATTTTACTATTCATCATTTTTGAGGTCAGTTTGACATTCTGAGAAGCGTTTAAAAATTTTACTATTCATAAAACACTATTCACCTCCGGAGAAAATTTGTCATTTATACGTGGGTTGCGTCATTTTTGTAAACGTACGATTATCAACCTAATAAACGTTATCTTATGAGCTATTATTTTAAATAATTGATCCGTCAATCCCAACTATGGTCCTAACACATTTTTATACTCATACTAATAATATAAAATTTTTATTATTAATTTACCCGGTGTTTTGAAATCAATTACTATATTTTACGGTCGGAGCTTATTACTCCGTCGGGTTGCGTTATTTGAATTCAATAATTATTTTAACACCCGATTATCATCAGGAATAATATTTTACAGCTTTTACAACTTCGTCATATTTTATTTCATCGCGTCATGACTTATTTTTAGCAAACTCGGTACCCGGTATCACCTAAAACTCAAAATATATAACCTAAATATTACAAAAGTCCTACAAATCTCTTATATAATCTACACCTCCCCTACCAATCTCTTACACACTTTGAAAAACACTTTACTTGCTCCCTAAGTCCATGTGACATTAAATATAGCAAAGACTTATTAGATATTATATAAAACACAAGACTTTATCACCTAGCTCATTTTCAAGATCAAAAAGCAACTTATTCTCTCTTTTCTCTCCTCAAACTCACGGCCATACATCAAAAACCAAGCAAGATCCATCAATTTTGCTAGATCAAGCCATTTTATTGTTCCTTTTGTTGTCTTTGTTTGAGTTTTGTATTAAAAACTCAAGGTTTCTTTGGTTTTTCATCATCACAAGCTCACTAATCTTTCTTGTAAGTTGTCAAACTCTTGTTCATCATTTCTTCATGTTATTTTTATGGTCATATGATTTCATACAATGTTTACATGCATATGTTAGTATATACCACTCATTTATATATATATATATATATATATAACTTTTGAACTCTAGAAATGGATTATTGTTAGATCCTTGTTAGATCCACTTGATTTATGATGTTTAGGAACCCATGACACCCTAAGAAGGTGTATGGTAAGATTAGACTAGATTTGTGGTGATTGAAAGTGATTTGGTTGAAGTTGAAACAAGTTTGAAACTAGGAAAATGATTTTTGAAAATATATATAAACCTACTGTCCTTAAAATGAAAACGTGGCCAACTCAGTGGGTTTGGGGTAACTTTTGACCAAATATTTAGAAAATACTTTCCGAGACGGAACTATGGCCGAAAACGGGGATGAAAACGAGTTAATAACGAAGGAGATACGCCAAAAACGGGTTTAACGACGAAAACTATATTTTCTGAAAACTGCATGCTGTTTGGCATTTTTAGACGGACAAATAGAGGCGTTTAACGTAACCTAGAGGAGCCGAGCTATTGAAAATACATTAGTAGGTTGTCCCACGATTCCGGGAATGTAAAGAACGTAGAAAACGAGCTTAAAACGACCAAGTTATACACTTTTGAAACTAGGCGAACTATATATATATTTGACAACATCTAATAGCAAATATTCTCTTAAGTTATGGAAACACTATAAATCAACGCCAACACTTATTTTCAAACTACGAGTGGTATAGGCTTCATGTGCATGTACATTCATCGCATCCCCTCATAATTTAAGTAGATCGTATCATTCGTTCATTATAGGTCGCGGTTAGAGATCGAACTTCATTTCTGTGTATCCACTTTTGTCGTCATTGCTATCGCTTCGAGGTGAGTCATAGCCCCTACTCTTTTAAATTGTTTTGTTAACTTTTTGGGGGAGAATACATGCTCGTTTTTACTTGAACTACTACTTGACTCTTTGAACTCATTTGACCTTATAACTTGTTTTTGAACTATTGAACTTGACTTGACTTTTGAACTTGACTTAAACTTTTGACCCTAATGTACCGTACGTACTATGACCTAAAGTCTCACCTTATTGGTGGAGCGTTCTTAACCCTAAAGTCTCGCCTTATTGGTGGAGCGTGCTAAGTCTCCCATGTTCGGAGCGTTCTTAATCTTATATAATAGTTGTATGATGTACTGTTCGTACATTCGCATTGTTCGACGCCTATTAGTAGTATGGATAGCGCTATTAGAGGTCGGCCAACCTCTCGTCCACCATGTTACGGGACGCATATTATTTAATTAGGGGCTTTGCATGGCATACATTATTATATAGGTGGTGCTTATATTGTGACTTATTATTGACCACGGGTGCTTGACTACTAGACCTAAACTATTTTAGCAGTGGGTTGTGAACACACAGGTTACAAGTCTCTTATGGCGGGACTTGTAACTGAGTGGATTTACGATGCCTTTGCTGTGCGATCATTTTTCTATAAACTTTATTTGTTAAACAAACTCTATGAACTCACCAACCTCGTGTTGACACTTTAGCATGTATTTTCAGGTTTTAACTTATGGCACGCTACTGGAGGTTTTGGCAGGGCATGGCATGGTCATAGAAGACTCTGATTATTAATTTGGGGACCGTTTTTAAACTATTTCAAGGGCCTACTTCCGCACTAATTTTAAACAATGTAAACTCAATACTTTTAGTTAAACGATTTTACTCTAAATGATTGAAATGAAAACCAATTTTGTACTTGTGCTGTAATACCAATTGAGTTACACCCCAGCTACACGTATGCTTCCGCTGGACCCGATTTTGGGGGTGTGACATGTTTGTTGTTGGTGGTTGATGCAATATGTTTTCAATATGAGAAAACATGTATTGGATCTCATCTCTTAATCCGAACACAATTGTTCGGTTGTGAATGCAACAAAGGCAAGTGTCTCCATGAGCTTCAAGTAAGCTCCATGGGACGGGGTTATAGGTTGGTGGGTTGATAGGAGATGATGAGAAATGTGCATCAAGAGGTGTTAATGGTGATAACGAGAGAGTGAGTGCAAGAGATGTGTTCTCATTGGTAGGTTGTGATGGTTGATCAATTGTTGGAGGAGATAAGTGGGTGTTGATGTAGTCATTTACGGATGAAGTGGATGGTATGGAGGAAGTGGAGTTTCCATTTGTTGAAGGTGTTTTTGAGGGTGCATTTGGTGCACTAGGAGATGAACAATGAGGTGGTGGAGATGGAATGGTGTTGTCTTCATTTGTAAGATCAATGAAGAGTTGTTTGGGTGGAATGATGACAAGTTTTTGTTTCTTGGCATTGTTTGAATAGGTGGTTCTTGGTGATGACATGATGATGTTTGATGAATGTTTGAGGATGATGGAATGTGAATTAAACATGCATGGAGATTATATAGTGGGAAAACATGTTTAGAAGTGGAATTAATTTGAAATTGCAATGTTATATTCCAAAATCAGTTTAGTTTTTAAGGGAAATGGTAGCTGGGACTAGCAAAAGGGATCACAAGATGCAAAAGAAAACAGTGTAAAAACTGTTCCAGATGGCCGGTCCCCTTAAATGGAGGCCGGTCCCCTTAATTTTAAGGGGGCCGCCCTTTATGATTTAAGGGGGCCGCCCATCTGACGACCCAGAAACCAAAATTTTCAAAAATTTTCTGGAAAAATGTTATGTTCTGTTTTGTATTTGCTGCAAGCTCTATTTGGACATTTCACATTTGTTTTGGTCTATTAGAAAGCATACATGTCATATAGTTATTTAAACATTAACTAATCATGCAAGCATATATATATAGTTTAATAGAAGCATGCATTAAAAAGTATAAAAACCATCAAGTTAGCATCCTAAACAAATATTCAAATAACAAGTACTTCCGAATAAACTTCGGACAAATAGCACACAAGACATAAAAATTAAATATTGTTTAACAAACATAATCCAAGCACATTATTTCTTTTTCTTCCTGAAGATGCCCTTCAAAGTTTTTCCGATAGACTTGAAGCCACCTCTAACTTCTTCATGCAAGCTCTTTTGTCTTCTAAGCATTTCGGTAGTTCGTTCATGAAGCACTTCTTCGTTTTGATCAGTAGGAGATGGGGTAGAATACTCGGGATAGTCAAGATCCTCTAAATTGTCAACGAACTCAGAAAACGAAGGGGTACTAGCATCATGGATGTTTTCCTCCTCATCGTCATCGTCTTGCCTTGAGGATGATCCATGAAAGCTATGACGACGAGGTTTACCCTTGTCACTTCGAGTTCGTCGAGCTTGTTTTAGAGCGAGAGGACGTAGAGTGGGGTAGATGGACTCATAGATACTATTGTCAAGATCGGGGTAGTACTCGATAACATGACGATAGATATGAGTAAGGAACATTCCATATGGAAGGTTGGCTTTGGGAGTTTTTCTAGCACACTCAATCCGTTTGATAAAGAAGTAGGCCAAATTGTACGGCTTTTCGACAGCTATACAATACAACATGTGAGCAAGGCTAGCCGGGAGATGGTCCCGGTGACCTCCAGTACCAAACGCATTCTCACGAATGAGTTCTTCCCAACACTTCATGTGAGGGCTTAATTCTTTGAGGAGAAGTTGGTATGGAGAGATTTGAACGTTTTTGGATTTTATTTTTCGACTTGTGGTGGCACGATCTATACCAAGGACTTGACGAATTTCGTCGAGATGAGGAATTTCATCAAGATGAGGAATTTCATCGAGATAGGGACCGAAGGTTGGTCGATAGCGATTAAGAGATTCGAGGTCCCACTCATTTGAGAAAACGGCTTGACCTCTAAATGGAATTTGGAGGATATGACCAAATTGTTCGAGAGTTAGGGTGATAAATTCATTTTGAATCATGAAAGAAATGGTGATGAAACCAAGATCATTGGTTTGGACGGTGACTTGGCTATAGAAATCCATTATGAAGCGAGGAAGGATAGGTTCATTTATTTCATAAAGACAATTGAAGTTGATGCTTGAAAACAAGCGATTTATGTACTCGGATTGAGCAAAAGCAAGATCTACTACACGTCCCTCATGAACATTTCTATCTTCAATTTGATCATAGATAAGTCCAATGGAAGGAGATGTGGTAGGGAGTTGGGAAACTTTAGGAATGTAGTTTTTAGTGTGAGAAAGATCTTCGGTAGTTGCTTTGGGCATTTTCACCTAAACACATCAACAATACAAAAAGACCAAAATAAATATAAAGAAAGATAAAAATATATGTTTATTGTTAAGGCTTATGTTGGAACGTAAACATACTTCGTTACTAATCCTAAGAAGTAGATTACCATGTTCCTAAATATTGTTTTTAACTCGTTTTAGATATACTTTACGATGTTTAATGAGTAGTTATGGACAAATCCAAATGCTCCTTTAAACATCTTAATATATCGTGAAATTTACTAGATATACATTAGATTGTAACACTAGCTATTTCTTGCGAGTTTCTTATGCATGTGATTTGTTTTTGAAAAAGATGGTTTGTATTTTTACTTAAAAATGTCATTTTTAGTAATAAACCAAACGCTTCCTTAACTATTGACCTATACCACTAGTATGTCAATATATATATGAATTATATATCTTAACAAGTCCGATTAGTAATTTTCTTAGTCGAAAGATGTAATTTCAATTTTTACAAGTTACACAAGTATAATGTGATTAGTTTTAATACGTTTTCAAATCATTATTCAACAATGAGTTTACTAAAATTTTTGAAAAGGAGTGTATGAAATTTTTCAAAAATTTTCGACATGATAGTTTATAATAACTAGTTTCTAGTGTTGATTAATCATCCTAATCCTAGGGGAAGCATTTGGTTATGGAGTTTTAAGGCTTAATTCGAAAGAAATTGTGAAATTTGACGAATTTTATAAAACATGCATAATCATGAGTATGATCAAATAAGATGAAATTAGATGAAATGTGTTATGAAAAACTTACAATAAGTAATGATGATTGTGTTAGATGAATTTGCCCTTTGTGAATTAACCCGAATTATGTGATTTGGAAGTGATTTGAGAGGTTTTTGGGTTTTTGTTTTCGTCACAGCAGAAGCAGTGGAAGGGGGTATGAGAATGTGGAGTGTTTGGCAGAAGGAAAAAGGAGAAAAACGAATTTGAACAATCAGATGGCCGGCCCCCTTAAACATTAAGGGGGCCGTCCTCCAAAATTCAATTTTTATGATTTTGGGTTCTGGAAAGAGTAGAAAATTATTCATATGTATGTATTAGATTTATATTTAATCAAAAATACGTTGGATGGTATTCGCACGAAAGGAATTACTTGACACTTTTAATCGAAAATTTGCCAATTAAATTTTCTTGATCGTTTCGGATGAAATTTATCAAGTTGTCAAGTACACGAGAATGTTGTGGAAGGTTCATAAGTATATGTATATATATAAATATATATGTATGTAGTATGGGCTTATAAGACGAGAATAAAGGAAGGAGACGAATGCAACGGAAGCCGGGAGTTTGTTTCATCCATAGATTTTTCGACTCATCTCTCTTCATCAGCATGAGTGTTGTTGAACAATAACGTTCAATAAGGCAAATGGGGGAAAGAAAAGGTTCGTAAACGAACAATTTCTAGTTCTAGAAAATCAACAAATGAGTTTTCTAGGTTATAAGATCCTAGATATAACTAAGTGTATATATATATATATATATATATATATATATATATATATATATATATATATATATATATATATATATATATAGTATAAGTAAATAAGTATATATATGTATAGAAGTAAAGACTAGAGAGAATAATGAACCAATCAAAAGCACATAAAAGCTAGATACTAAATTAAGCATGTATTTGTTTACAATTAAATAAAAGGAAATGTGTATCTTTCGTCTTCAATGCGTTAAACTTCAAAATCTTCAAAGGAGAGTCCGAACACGAGGTGACATCAAAAATTTCCATATATGAATGACGAAAGTTTTCACGTTGGTCCCCATGGTCTTATTTGACCAAAGTTGCTTGTCCCGAACATGTTATGTATTTGACTTGGGTGCATATATGGTGGAAACATTCCCCATGGATTGAAGTTCCACATTTGTTGATTATTGTTAAAGTTTTGTCTACTTTGGTTTACTCTTGGTTGAGGTGTTTTAGGTCTAGGGTAAGAATTATTGGGTTTCCTAAGTGGTGGTGTTTTAGATCTTGTTTTAGTTTTGGACGATCCTACTTCGTTTTTTAAAGATGGTTTATAAAACGGTTTTATTTCTTCATTACTAGCTAGATGTATTTTCTTATCATTTATGAGTATATACTCAGGATTAGATTTTGAAGGTTTTAGTTCCTTGAATTCGCTTTCAAATTTAACATTTTTAACTTCACTTGTTGAGACTTCGGTTGAGTTAAAACCTAGACCGGTTTTATCTCCGGATATTCTTTGAAAACTTATAATTTTACTAAGTGATTTACTACTATTTTCAAATTTATCAAGTTTACAAATTTCTTCCTTAAGTTTGTTGTTTTCACTTCTAAGCACTTGACATGATTTACATTCTTCAAAAGTTTCTTTACCTTTCTCAAGTTGATGTATTTTAATTTTTAGTTCAAGTACTTCATTTTCTAATTGTTTATTAATGTTTTTTAGTGATTTGTTTTTAGCCATAAATTGTTGTCCTAGTTTGCATAATCTATTGTATTCACTATCTAAGTCTTTTTCATCTAATGATAAATTTTTATCACTAAAATATTCGGTTTCGGAACGTACCTCACTTGATGTTTTAGCCATGAGACACTTTTCTTCCTTTGTTGTTTCTTTCTCATCTTCATCACTATCACTCCAAGCACCTCCAACAAACGCTCTTTGATTTTGATCTCTTGTCATCATTGGACATTTTCCAATAAGGTGATTCGGATCACCACACTTGAAACATTTTCTCTCATTCTTGCTATACTTGTCATCATTATTCTTTTGAGATGTTCTTCTTTCATCGTGTGGTTGTCTAACGAATCTTCCTCGCCTTTTGAAGAATTTCTTGAAATCTCTTACGGCCATGGCATATTCTTCGTCTTCGCTTTCGGAAGATGAGCTATCTTCGTTGTTGGATTCCTTTCTAGCTTTCAAGGCGATTGACTTGCTTTGCTCTCGTTTTCCTTTAACCATTTCGGAATCCTTCTTTATTATAGCTTCGTAGACTTTTAAATTACCAATTAATTCATCAAGTTGTAGCGTTGACAAATTCTTCGATTCTTCAATAGCCGTCACTTTAGCTCGCCATTTTGGGTGAAGAGCTCTAAGAAACTTTCTAACAAAATTCTTACTAGAGAAATTCTCATCAAGTGCTTTTAAACTTGTGATTATGGTGTTAAATCTAGCAAAAGCATTATCAATTGATTCCTCTTTCGGAATCGTGAATTGCTCATATTGTTGAACAAGTAGATCTATTTTGTTATCTTTGACTTGATTATTACCTTGGTGGGTTATTAACAAAGAGTTCCAAATTTCTTTTGCGGTTTCACACATAAAGATCCTTTCGTACTCTTTACGTGGTAGCGCATTGTAAATAACCATTTTTGCTTCATTATTTTTAGCAAGTTTTCTTTTTAATTCATCATTTTGTTTTTCAAAAGGTACGATTTCATCATTCTTAGTTTCGGGGTTATTTTGAATAGGTAAAAAATCACCATTGGTAATAATATGCCAAAGATCTAGATCTTTTGATTTCACATAAGTTTCGAATCGATTTTTCCAATATAAAAATCCATCACTTTCAAATAGTGGTGGTCTTTGCATAGATTGCCCTTCTAAATATTTTTCAGATTCCATAGATCGTTACAAGTTTTAAAATACAATATATTTTAAAGATCTTGCTAGACGTGGCTCCTGATACCAATTGTGGAAAACTGGAAGGGTGGGTCGAATTGTTTTACGTCCTTTTAAATTTATAAACACAAGTTTGTTTTAAAAAAAAACTTTGATTCTAGTTTATGTGAATTTAATACTTGCACTATATGAACAATTGTATGGTAACTAACTAACAAAACTAATATAGTAAAGGTAAATAAATAAGTAATGAGAAGAGTTAGAAAGATCAAACCACAACACCAGGATTTATAGTGGTTCGGCTACAAGGACACCTTCCTTGTTCCTACTCCACTCCCCGAGTCACCTACTCGAGAGTTTTCTTCACTATGTCAACAAACTCCCTTTTGGCGGAGAAAACCTTACACACCAATTTACACACCACACAACTTCACAACTTGATCACGCCTTCTACACAACTTCTTCACACCAATATACTACACACCAATCTTCTTCACAACTATCTTCTACACACCAATCTTCTACTTCAAACCTATCTTCACAACTATCCTACTTCACTACTTATCAACTTCTATTATCTACACAACTAATCACAAGCACAACACAATATTCACAAATGAATATATATATATATACACTATGCACAACTATTCTTCAACACTTCTTGAGCTTGGTTGTAGAGAGAGTGTTCTTCTTTTGCACTTTGGATGAGGATGGATGATTAGAGATTGAATCACTTGAAACAAGGATTAATATACTAATGATCAAAGGGTTTTAGAGAATGTTTAGAGAGTTATAGATCTGAAAATTTTGTGCAAAAGGTGGGGAAAAATTCCAGAATTAAGGTGGTATTTATAGGAGAAGAATTCTGAGAGTTTCTGACAGGGGAGCCTGGCCGGTCCCCTTAAATCATGGCCGGCCCCCTTAAAATTAAGGGGACCGCCCCTTATAATTAAGGGGGCCGCCCAACTGTAACGGCCAGAAAACTTGTCTTTTAGTGGGGAAAGTTTATTTGGTGAAAAACTAACTGATTTTGGTTAAATATTTGAAATCATATATTTAGTATGATTAAAACATTTTTCTTTATTACCAAAAGTGTTTTTCAAAAAAATATATAATATGTTTATATGATTAAATAAACTTTGTGTTAATTAATTAACTACCCCTTTGATCATGAGATGTATTAAGCACTTGTTTATCCATACCTTAAGTGATTAAGTTGGATATAGTGATATAAACTAGCTTAATACTTGTTTACGTAGTAATTATACGATTGACGATTTTACATTTTGTGATCGTCAAAATATAGAGATATCGAAAGATATGAATAACGTTTTCACACATTATTTATGTCAACATCCCTCTTGTTTAGTGCTTCCCCTTGGTGAGGACACTCGGGAATTGATCGATGGAATTGAGCTGCAATAAGTTAGAAGAAACATGCAAGAAAACATAGAAATCCTACATAAATGATTAAAGAAGGCAGGATAGGCATATAACGAGGACGGTCCCTTAAATGGGTCGACGGTCCTTTAAATATTGGGACCGCCACCTTGATAAAGGACCGCCGACAGGAAGGTTTTCTGGAATATGATTTCAACAATTCATGCATAATATAGATCATTCATTAAAAGACAAGAATAATGTCATTCATATGACATTTATAAGATGAGTTTACAAGCATAGTCCTAGTCTAATCTCCTAGGATATCTCATGTTAAGTCCGGTTTTATTTGTGATCATGCATGCTTGCCTAGAACTTACGACCGCAAGGTGGAGATGAGTTTTTGGGTAAGGGTTGGAGAAACCCGGATGACAAGAGGATGGAAATGGTGTAGTCAAGATCATTCTTCATCTTTTGAAAGTTGTTGTGATTGTAGATGCAACAAGCACAATAACCCCCATGGGCATCCACTTGGGCAATAGTGGGATGAGACATAGTTGGAAGATGAAGTTTTTGGGATAGGATGATATTGAGGAGGCTCAAATCAATAAGATTTGAGAATTCTTGAGCTTTGATGGAGTGTAGGGATTTGACATTTGTCATTTGAGGTGGAAAAAAAGGTGGCAATGAATGATCTTGAGGAATCGGGTTTGCATACTCATTGTAAGTAGATGGTGGCCCATTTTGTGGTTGAGAGGCAAAGAAGGAGAAAGCTGAAGACGATGCCTCATTATATGATGTGGGATTGGAATTGACATGGTTATTGTGTGAATTGCCAAGGTTTTGTTTCTTCCTTCATATTGGTTTGACCGATATTCTTGGTTTTCTAGGGGATGACGTTTTGTTGGATGACATTGTGAGGAAGAGAGGTTATGCCATGGCAATGGATAGAGGAAGTGGTGGTTTAAGTAGAGGATGAAGGTGGCAAGAATAGTAAAGCATGCATGCTTGATTAGATTAGTTCAAATGATGCTTAAGCAAATTAGGAATGTCCACAAGACCTAAGGGTAGGCTAGTCAAACATGCGGGAATATAAACCAGTTAACGATTCACACATAGATGGACGGTCCTTCAAATAAGTGGACGGTCCTTTATCACGTAAGTGACTGTGGGTCGATAAAGGACCGCCACCAGGAGGATTGCCAGATTTGAGAAAATGTTTCTAGTGTATGCCTATATGAAACATATGTGGAGATGTGATTATCTTGACTCTAAAAGGGAAGAACAATCCTAAGAGATAATCCAAAGTCTCCTAATTTCACTTTTGCTCATCTTTCCATGTCAGATAACATATTTGTTACAAGATCCGATGGAGGAATTGAGGGTATCGTGCATGCATGGAAAAACATTTTTGAATTGTATTGACAATGCAAGAAAAATTAATTTTTCCTATGCGTGAGAAGATTTTGAACACATGAATTGGGGTTTTTATGCACAGAATCGAGTTTTCTTATTATCATGCAACAATGACTGTTAATAAAAATAGTTACTTCCCCAATTCGAATTTTTGTGCGCAAGAGAATCCCAGACTCAGATCAAAAGGCATTCTTTAACTATGAAATCTAAGAAGATATGTGTTCCATCATTCCTAATCCTAATCAAAGATAAAATAATGGTTCGCGCTTAAGTGGTTTAGTAAGATATCAGCTATGTTTTCCTCCATTGGCACTTTTTCAATAGATATGTTACCCTTTTGCACATTATCCCTTAGAAAGTGGTGACGAATCTCAATGTGTTTGGTACGAGAGTGTTGCACGGGGTTTTTACTTAAATCTATTGCTCCTTTATTATCACACATGATTGGAATGTCATCAAGTGTAATACCATAGTCTACGAGAGCCTGTTTCATCCATAGTGCTTGTTGGCATGCCTTTCCAGCTTTTACATATTCGGCTTCGGTTGTAGAGATAGCTAGTGCCGTTTATTTCTTGGAGAACTGGTGAGTACTTATTTACTCACTTTTTCTTTACTAAAATGAGGCTAAATAATCCAAAATCTAACCTAAAGTGCCAAAGAAAGTGTGTTTTTGTGATTGTGAATGTGCAGGTACGGATATCTCATAAAAAGACGAAAAATAAACGAAAACCGGCACAAACGATCACGAGAGTGGATTGAGTGCAAAAAGTCAAAGAAATTCAAATCTCTGCTTACAAAGTCAAAAGAGATCCTCAAAGTTTCAGAAATTGCAAAAGTGACCCTTGGAAAAGATTAGTGAAAGTTACACAAACGGCCCCTCAGGTTTAAAGAAGTGTGAATTTTGGTCCTTAAAAGATGAATTTTTGAAGATTTGACATTAAAAGCATCTCAACAATCAAGAAATGTCACAAATGGTCCTTGGATACTATTATTGAAGAATGACAACATTGGTCCTTGTGAATTCATAAAATACATCTATGGTCCCTATGATATTTTTGCTAACACAAACCGGATCCAAACACAAATTAATAAACCCACCCTTTAAATAATCCTTAACCCAATAATACTTAAATCCAAATCCAATAACAAACCAAAGCCCAAAGTCCAAACCAACACCCGGTCAACACCCTTTAAACCCGGTCAAACATTATCAAACAAATATAAAAAATATAACCCCGCCTCTTTTACCCCCTTTTTACCCAGAAAATACAATACATTGAACCCTAAATTTCACCCGTACAAAACTAACCGTGATTAAGGGCAATAACGTCTAATCAAATGATTTTCTAGAAGATGTCAGACGTGTCAGAGCTGAAGAAACACACGCATGGCCACATGGCAGGCTCCAATTGGCTGCTACACGTCACTAGATTTGATCTTACGGCTAAAATGATTGGGAAATGATTGCTAAATGATCATAGGGCTGAGGGGATCACTCAAGAAGCACAAGCATACGGATTGCCAGCTTAGCAATCTGTGACCCCCCTTTCTAGATCTTTCCTAACATTTGCTATAAATAGGGACCTTGTTTAGCTTATTTCTGTGTAATTTTTAGTGTAGCTAAACTCTGCCAAAATTTCGTTTCAGTATATTATTGTAATTTCATTTCCATTGTAATTTTTGTAATAAAATTAGTTTTACTTTTAATAATTTGGCTTATTGTTACTGCTTAATGTTTAGCTAATTTCTCTGCATTATTAACTTATTTCATTTAATCTCGTTTTATACATCCCTTTCATTTCAAGTTTAGTTTTCATTTCATTCAAAAGTTTCATGAAAATCAGAAAATAAAAATACAAAAATAGTTTTTGTTTAGATATAGCTTGCAATCAAGCTTTAAAATAGTGTTAGCATCTCATTTTAGCTGTTTAGCTATTGTGAGATTGTTATTAGTTTAAATAATTCATAAAATCTAATAGGTCAACAAAAGTCAATTGTATGTGATCATGTTGAATTATGGTGTTAATTGATAGACCAAAGTGATATTGGGAAGCACTTGGCCTGTCTAAAGACAGGCATGCATAGTGAATCACCTCTTTTCTAACTGAGGTAAAAAGCTTTTGTAAGTTTTGTTCTCAATTTCAGGTTTCTAAATGCATATAGTAGTTTCTGTTAAGCTCTGAGTTTGATTGTTAGTTTGTTGTTCATTTAGTTGATGTTGATTCAATTTGAGTTTATTTGATTTGAGTTTGTTTGATTGTGATAGTGTAAGCTTTAGTTTATAGATTGGTTACTTAAAATCAGTCTCAATTAGTATCACATAGATTCTGAGTTTGCAGCTTTCAATACCTGTTGATTTAAACTTAATACAGATTATTGGAACAGTATAAGAGCTTGTGAGGTTGAGTCTAGGCTTATTTCTTATACTTGGTTAACAATAGTCCATTACTGATAGATTAAGTGGTGTTTGGATCTAGTATTATATCTGAGTTCTAGCTGTCCTTTTTATGATAATATGGTTCAGTTAATGTGCACTAGGTATGAGTAGGTTAGCTTAGGCTTTCAATTTGTAGGTTGCTTAGATAAAGTTAAATTGGATCTCAACTTCATTATTTGGCTGCTTAATTGGACATCTGTTCATGCACTCTTAATCATTTGATGCATTTTAAGTTTATGATTAAAAATTTTGAGCTTTTACATGTTCAATTTACACCTAGTTATAGATTCAGGTCATTAAAATTTGGATTAGTCAAAGTTAGTTTTGCATCAGTTAAGTCAAACATTAGTGTAAACCTGTTTTGTTAGTATCTGTTCTCAGTTTCAATTGGTGTAGTAATTGATAATATCTGATAGGGCTATTAGAGATTTTAGAGACTCAGTAGTATAGTTGAGCTTTTGCCCCCAATATTTTGTACTTTAGAGCTTATTAGATTGCTTATTTAGACCTGCAAAATAGGTGCATTAGCTAAAGTCTGCTGTTGGGAATACTAGGCCTGCATTTAATATTGTAGACTTGTATTCTGGTGATTTTGCTTCATTTTAGTTGTTTTGGGATTATAAAAGTGAATTTTCATTGTTCCTTAGTCTCTGGCTCATTTAGTTTCTCAACTGCTTATTTGCGTGCTTATTTTGTTACTACTTATTGCTTCTTAGTTGTTAACCTGTGCTTCTGGTGGTCTGATTCCAATTCATTTGAATTCATTAGAGTCTCATAAGTCTTCTGTATCAGTTTCAAATAGTTTGGTGGCAAGTGCTTAGCACTTGCTATAAGCTGTTTTGAACTCAATAAGCACTTTTCTAACTTATTTTCATTTCAAAACTTTTGCACAAGTTCATTTTAATATTTTAGCTTTTCTGTAAATTTTTCGGATTTATCTGAGTTAGTTTACTATTTTTCTCCATTTATCTTAGTTTTAAATCATTTTTTAATTCCTTTTAATAAACAAACATCAATTAAAAATTAGAAAAAGCCTTAAAAAATCCAAAAATATTTTAGATAATTCTTTTCTATTATTTTAGATTGTTCAAAGTTGAATTTGTATTTTTCTCGTTTATTTTACATTTTCTTTTATTTTTAATTACTTTTTATATACAAAAATAGAAATAAATTCATAGAAAATAAATAAAAAGTCAAAAAAATATTTTTCTTTTTCTCAAAATTATTTTTAGTTGTTTAAGATTTTTAGAATATTATTTCAAATTTTTAGGATAATTTTTCATTAAAAAGTTATGTTTTAATTTGTACGCTACGTTTTAAGATTCGCATTTGAATTTCCGTTTTTAGTTTTTAATCATTCGTGCATATATAGCTTGTACCTTCTGCATTATTTGTGATTGTTTTTCATTATTTGAGTTTCTCATTCACAATTTTCACAATTTCCAATTTTCACAACACTGTTTCAAGAATCGAATTTCAACGATTCCATTCACTCCTTAATGAGATACGACTCGGGTAATCCGTATTTCCAGAGGATTTCCTTAGAATTGTAATATATATAAAATTGTGTCAATCAATTTTTGGCGTTGCTGCCGGGGAAGGTTTGAAGTGTGTAATATATATAAAACCTTCCTCTATCTTGTGAATATTTTCTATAAAAATATAAAAATTAAAAATTAAAAAATAAAAAACACTTTTCCTAAAGTGTTTTCAAAAAATACAAAAAAAAATTATAGCCTTGACTCCCTCGTGGAAGAGGGGGCGTTGTAAACCGAATAAGCATACCAACATAAGAACACGTGAAATTAGTTGTTAATCAGATTACTTTAATTCTACAACCGAATAAGCGGGAAATACAGAAGCTTAGACATTAAATTGCAAGCTGAAGAGAGAAACACTCTTCTCTCCCGTTTCGTCGCGAGTGAAGGAAACGGTTACGATTAACGTAACGTTTGAAAGAAGAAAATAAAAGTTTTTTGTAATTTGTTTTTTAATAAATTTAAAAAAGCCAAAAATAATTCCAAATCAAAAATATAAAAAAGATTTGATTTTTCTTTTTATTTTTCATTTTATTTTTGGTGTATGAACACCCGTTCGACTTCTGATAATCTTACTTCTCCATTCTCGAACCCCAAGAGGGTTTTACGACATAATCAGCGGGTTCATTTCCCCAACGACGAGGAAATGAACCAGAACGAACAAAACATGGGACCCCCGCGTATGGGTGGTCCTCAATACAATAGGATCCCTCTGATGGGACCCCAACCGGCTTTTGATCCACGTCCGATGGAGGAACAACTCCAATCACCATTCAATGGTGTGAGGAGAGCCATTGTGATTCCCGATATCACTGCAAATCAATTTGAGATTAATCACGGATCACTCAACCTAATCACGAGTGTATCCTTTCATGGGTTTGAACACGAGGACCCATATGTTCACATAAGAAATTTCACCGACATCGTTGAGACCATTAAGATTAATCAAGTCCCTTACGATGCGGTGAAATTGAAATTGTTTCCTTTCTCCCTTAAATGGGCAGCCCAGACTTGGCTGGAAAAGGAACCACTGAATTCGATTCACACTTGGAACGATCTAGCTTCCAAGTTCGTGAATTATTTCTATCCTCCTTCTAATCTTCGATCCCAAATCTTTCAATTCCAACAAGCTTTTGATGAGTCACTCAGCGAAGCTTGGGATCGATATAAAGATTTGTTGGAAAAATGTTCGAATCATGGGTTCACATCCCTACAGCAGATTGATACTTTTTACAATGGGTTGTGTCATGCTGACCAAGACTCACTCAATTCTGCTACGGGTGGGAACTTGTTGGCTCGAAACACTAATGAAGCTTTCATGATTATTGAGAATAAGGCTCGTGTAAGAATGGCTAGAAACAAAACTCAAGTTTCTAATGCTAGTAGCAAAACTAATGATGAGATCATGAGTATGCTAGCAGACATTAATAAGAAAGTTGATGCTATGTCTATTGCAAAACCTAATCATCAAGTGAATGTAGTTAATAAGAGTTGTGAAACTTGTGGCGGTCCACATCCGTATTACGAGTGTCCGACAACCGGTGCCTATGCTCAAGAGAATGTGTATGGTGCAAACGTGGGTGGCAACGGTTACCAACCTCAAGGAGATCGAAATCTTCTCAGCTACCGTTCGAACAATTATCTTGGACCACCCGGTTTTCAAAATCAGAGTCATAATAACAATGTGCAAAACCGTACTCATCAAGTTAATCAAAATCAAAATCGAACAAATCAAGGTTTTCAAAACCAAGGGATTAACCACAATCGGAATTTTCAAGGGAATCAAAATCAAGCCCCAATTCAAGTTAATTTTCAAAATGTTAATCATGGGAATTTTAATCATGGAAATTTTCAAAACCGTGGGAAAATTTTCAATAATCAAAATCGAGGTGTTATTCCAAGTCAATCGCCACGGATGAGTTGATTAAGCAATTGATTCAAAACCAACAAGCTTTTATGGAAAAACAAGAAGAAACAAAAAGGTTATTTGCTACTCAAATCAATGATCTTAACAAGCGTTTAAATGATCGACCCTCGGGCTCGGGAACTCTTCCAAGCAACACGATCGCTAACCCGAGGGGTGATGTAAAAGCGATCACGACTAGGAGTGGTGTTTCATATGATGGAACAATGGCTTCGACTACCTCTTCTTCTCTTCCTCCCAAGGCAGTCGCCCGTGAAACCGAGGTGACAACGGATACGGAAATTCCTATTAATAATGGAAAGACCAAAAACATCCAACATCCGGTGGTCCAAACGTTATAAGGAAAAGAAAAAGCCATTTACGAAGCTGAGAAAGAAATTCCCGTCAAAACAAAATTACCTTATCCATCACGTTTGAATGAACAAAAGCACTGCAAGAAAGATAAAAACCAGATGGAAAAGTTTTATTAGATCTTTCAAGAATTACATTATGATATAAGTCTCGCGGATGCTATACTTTTGATGCCAAAATTTGCTTCAATGTTAAAAGGTCTCTTGAATAACAAACAAAAATTGTTTGAAATGTGAAAAACCAAGATGAATGAGAATTGCTCAGCGGTTCTTCTTAAAAAGCTACCCGAAAAGCTTGAAGACCCTGGCAAATTTCTTATTCCATGCAATTTTCCGGGTATGGTTCAATGCTTCGCCTTGGCCGATCTTAGTGCTAGCATTAACCTAATGTCATTGTCGATTTGGCAAAAGTTGTCTCTTCCCAACTTGACACCAACTCTTATGACCCTCGAGCTTGCTGGCCGATCTACATCTCGAACAATTGGGATAGCCAAGGATATTTTCGTCAATGTTGGGAAATTCAATTTCCCTGCCGATTTTGTGGTTTTGATTTTGATGCTGATCCACGGGTTCCTCTCATTCTCGGGAGAGGATTCCTATGGACTGGCCGTGCTTTAATTGATGTCTACGATGAGGAGATTATCTTACGTGTTGTAAATGAAGCTGTTACGTTCAATCTCGGTCAAACTGTGAGATACTCCTCCAATTACAATCATGTTTCCATCAACCGAGTCGATGTTATCGATGAAGCTACGGAGGAGTATTCTCAAGAACTTCTTGGTTTTACAAATAATGCTTCGAGTTGCAATCCCACTCCTTCTTCTGACCAATCGTCTTCGATTCTTCCCCTTCCCTTACTCCGTTTGAGGGAAGTGACTTAGCTTGGGAAGAAATCAAAGCTTGTCTTTCAAATGATTCGATCTCACCGGAAATTGATAATTCTGATTTTGATCCGGAGGGGGACATTTTATTGATTGAAAAACTTTTAAATGAAGACCCGATTCCTTCTTCCCCTCTGATGTACCTAAAAATGGCAGACGTAAAAGAAGTAAAGCCGTCTATTGAGAATCCTCCGGAGCTCGAGCTCAAGGATTTACCTCCTCATCTCAAATACGCGTACTTAGAAACGAATAATAAATTGCCCGTCATAACTTCAAAAGACCTTAAAGATGAGGAGAAGACCCGACTCTTAGATGTGCTTAAGAAGCATAAAAGTGCTATTGCCTGGCAAATCTCCGACAATAAGGGAATTGACCCTCGATTCTGCACACATAAGATTCTACTTGAAGATAATCACAAAGCTTCCGTCCAACAACAACGACGGGTTAATCTACAAATCCATGAAGTGATCAAAAAGGAAGTTATAAAACTCCTTGACGCTGGAATTATTTATCCAATCTCGGATAGCTCATGGGTTAGCCCGGTTCATTGTGTTCCCAAAAAGGGCAGAATTACTATTGTGAAAAATGATGATAATGAGCTTATACCGACGAGACTTGTGACCGGATGGAGAGTTTGCATTGACTACCGCAAGTTGAATGACGCGACTCGTAAAGACCATTTCCCGCTCCCTTTTATGGACCAAATGCTCGAACGATTAGCGGGAAATGATTTTTATTGTTTTCTCGATGGCTTTTCTAGGTACTTTCAAATTCCCATTGATCCCCAGGATGAAGAATAGTCCACTTTCACTTGCCCTTATGGAACATTTGCTTATCGTAGAATGCCCTTTGGCTTATGTAATGCTTCAGGCACGTTCCAGAGGTGCATGATGGCCATTTTCTCCAACATGATTGAAAAAACCATGGAAGTATTCATGGACGACTTCTCCGTCTATGGAAATTCTTTCGATTCTTGCTTCTCCCATTTAGAGAATATGCTGAAACGGTGTGAAAACACCAACTTGGTTCTAAATTGGGAGAAGTGCCACTTCATGGTTAAAGAGGGCATTGTCCTCGGCCATAAAATCTCCAAATTTAGGATTGATGTAGATCAAGCCAAAGTCGGTGTAATCGCTAAGCTACCTCATCCTACCACCGTTAAAGGAATTAGAAGTTTCCTGGGTCATGCTGGCTTTTACCGACGTTTTATACAAGATTTTTCAAAAATAGCCCGGCCTCTGACCCACCTTTTAGAAAAAGATGCTCCATTTAACTTCACAAATGAATGCATCGATGCATTTAATTTCTTAAAGAAGAAGTTAACGGAGGCACCAATCTTAGTTGCCCCCGATTGGAGCTTACCATTTGAGCTAATGTGCGATGCAAGTGATTATGCCATTGGTGTAGTTCTGGGGCAATGAAAGATAAAGTACTTTCAGCCGATACACTATGCAAGTAAGACAATGAATGACACTCAACATCACTATACAACTACTAAAAAAGAGTTGTTAGCCGTTGTCTATGCTTTTGAAAAAGTACATAGTGTATACGGATCATTCGGCTCTAAAATACTTAATGGCAAAGCAAGATGCTAAGCCATGCTTGATGCGGTGGGTTCTACTCCTTCAAGAATTCGATGTTGAAATTCGAGACAAAAAAGGAGCTGAGAACCTTGCTGCTGATCATCTTTCACGTCTAGAGAATCCCCATCAAAGTGTTCTCGGGAAAAAGGAAATTACCGAAACATTTCCTCTCGAGACACTTGGGAGTGTGTCTAATAGTGACACAAGTACCCCCATGGTTCGCCGATTTTGCGAATTACCATGCGGGGAATTTCATAAGGAAAGGGATGTTATCCCAACAAAAGAAGAAATTCTTCAAAGATGTTAGGCATCACTTTTGGGACGACCCTTATTTGTTCAAAGTTTGTGTGGATCAAGTGTTCCGGCGGTGTGTTCACGGCCCGGAAGCCGCTGAAATTCTTATGGCATGCCATAGTGGACCCACGGGGGGACATCATGGTGCCAACTTCACCGCAAATAAAGTATTCGATTTCGGCTTCTACTGGCCAACGATTTATCGGGATGCCCATGAATTGGTGAAATCATGTGATTCTTGCCAACGTCAAGGAAAAATTTCTCAAAAAGATGTGCCTCAAAATGCTATTCAAGTTTGTGAGATTTTTGACGTTTGGGGTATCGATTTCATAGGACCATTCCCGTCATCTAAAGGAAATAAGTATATTCTCATGGCCGTTGATTAGTTGTCAAAATGGGTTGAACCGAAGGCGCTCCCCACCAATGATGCCCGAGTTGTTGTCAAATTTCTGAAAAGTCTCTTTGCCCGATTCGGTGCACCTCGAGCTATAATAAGTGATCGTGAGACCCATTTCTGCAATGACCAATTTGCTAAAGTAATGCTTAAATATGGTGTCACACATCGTCTTTCTACTGCTTATCAACCACAAACTGGTGGTCAAGTTGAGGTGTCTAATCGTGGTTTAAAACGTATCTTAGAAAGGACCGTAGGAGAGCACCGTGCCTCATGGGCTGATAAGTTAGACGATGCATTATGGGCTTTCAAGACTACTTACAAAACACCCATTGGGTGTACTCCTTATAATCTGGTTTACGGGAAGGCTTGTCATTTGCCCCCAGAACTTGAGCACAAGGCCTACTAGGGCTTGAAACATGCAAATTTCAACCTCAAAACTGCGGGTGATCACCGAAAAGTTCAATTGAATGAGTTAGTCGAACTTCGTGATCAAGCTTACGAGAATTCTTTGATTTATAAAGAGAAAACTAAAAGACTTCATGATACCAAGATTAAAGACCGCGTTTTCAACGTTGGTAATCAAGTGCTTCTTTCTAACTCTCGATTGAAGATTTTCTCGGGTAAGCTTAAATCCCGTTGGTCTGGACCATTCACCATAACCCAAGTATTCCCTTATGGTACCATTGAGTTAGCTCAACCCGATGGTCCCAATATTAAGGTGAATGGTCACCATTTGAAACATTACTTCGGAGGGGACGTACCAACCATGGTAGTCCCGGATCTACAAACTTTCCCCAAGGACGACTCAATTCGGGGATCGAGTCAAGCTATGTGACTCGGTAATAAAAAAAAAGCGCTTTGTGGGAGGCAACCCATACTTATCCAATTCATCTTCTTATTTTTCTTATTTCTAACAAATAACGTGAGGAGGGGGTGCCTCTTCCAATCTTATGTTCCGTGGTTGTTTGTGAATGTTTGTCCAGGATTGTCCGCAATTTATGATGACTCTAGTGCTCGTTATTTTTTCTCCACTCGAGTCTCATTCATCGATGCTTTTGAAAATCCTATATCCGAAAATCTTATCGACTAACGTTTTCTTTGGCATAATTAATAAACGGCCCTAGAATTTTGTTAGGATTGCCTTTACCCGTAAAACATTGAGGACAATGTTCTATTCTAGTCCGGGGGAGGGTGAATCTTCGATTCAATTTGACCTTGCATTTTTCACCATGTCGTGTACTCTTGCAACTCTGTTTTTCCTAAAAAATGAAAAAAATTGAAAAAAATTGATATTCTTAAAGAAAAATCAAGGAAAAAGTCATGAAAAAATACAAAAAAATGAGAAAAAGTGAAAAAAGTTGTGCAAAAATATAATAAAGTTTGAATAAGTGTTTTGACACCTTGTTGACTTTCCAGCTGGCGAGAGTAGGAATAAATATTTTGACTTGACCAGGCGTGTTGAGCCCTAGCTTGTTCCCTTAACCAATGATAATTATATAAGCTTGTGCTAGTCTTGTACACCTGGAGCTATAAAATGCGAATTCTTTCTTAAGAATCTGCAAGTTCCCGTACTTGACTTTATACATGCGCAGCTTAAAAGCTTTCGCTAGTCTTTACAATGAGCTAGAAAACGCGAATTCTTCTTCTAGAATTTACAAGTTTCCGTAACTGACTTTATATAAGCGTGGCTGATTATCGGCTAAGTATTCACTGGTTTCATTATTTGGAATCTTAAATTGCGAAGGAGAAATGATAGAGCTTATTTAGAAGTTAGATGCTAAACGTGGAGTAGTTGGTTCTCTTTAGAGCACATGAGAGGTACTTGTGGCTTTTTGCTCCCGCAAAATTGTTTCACCAATATATAATAGATACAACAACAACAACAACATACCCAATCCCGCAGAAGCGAGGTATGGGGACACCAATATATAATAGATGTTCTAGGTTAATTAGTGGTATTTAGGTTTGCATAATATTTAGTTTTTTTTTTTTTTTTTTTTTTTTTTCTTAAGAGAATCTTTGCTTTAGAAGTTTGGTACATATCAAGGAACATCAAAAATAAAAGCAAAAAAAAAAAAAAAAAAAAAAAAAAATCAAAAGTAAAAAGTTGATTATGTATGTGGTTTTGGAGCTACCAGATAAGCTTCCGTTGATGATGAAAAAAGTAAAGAAAGAAAAGTATGAAAAATATGAGAAAAGTGAAAAAATGAAAAATGAAAAAAAAAAGTGAAAAGTGAAAGTTATGTTGAATAAGAGCTTAGTTTTATAAAAGTTGTTGGCACGTGAGGTGCATGTGGATGATTCTGAATTGGACACATGAGGTGCACGTGTAGTACTCCGCAACTTATATTTGAGATTGTATGTACCCAAATCCTTGATGTGGACCGAATTTCTATTGCGGTGGTTCTTGAGAGAAAATGAAAAACTACTTATCGTTTAAACTTGGTATCTCTGTCGGACTAAAAAAAATAATTGAAACGAGAAAATATGAAACAATTCATTTCTCAACAAAAATAAAATATTGAGATACAAAACTTAGGACATGGGAGTAAGAGGTTTCCACAAGTAACTTTTATGAGTAGTGTTAGCATCTAACTTGTAGATAAGCTGTGATCTCGTTTGTACGCTTAGTTTGGGGGCTTGTGAAAAATCAAAGATGACGATTTTTATCCATATGGTCACTTTTCCATGAGAAGTGTTTCTACTCTTTGACCCTAAAAATTATTGCAAAATAATGAAAGTTCAACAAACCGTCACAAGAATAAAGTGAGAAAAGTTCAAAAATAGAAGAGATAAGTCAAATAAAGAATAAACTTTGGAAAACGGGCGTTTTCGGGAATAAATGATTTTGTAACTTCTTTTGAACCTCCTTGCAACTTTACAACGTTAGTAGGAAGAGTTATAAAATTATTTATCCCAAAAGTAAGAATTGATCACATTGCGTGAGAGCACGACAATACCTTAGTCCGGGGGATTTTGGTGAGTACTTATTTACTCACTTTTTCTTTACTAAAATGAGGCTAAATAATCCAAAATCTAACCCAAAATGCCAAAGAAAGTATGTTTTTGTGATTGTGATTGTGAATGTGCAGGTACGGATATCTCATAAAAAGACAAAAAACAAACGAAAACCGGCACAAACGAGCACGAGAGTGGATTGAGTGCAAAAAGTCAAAGAAAGTCAAAGCTGTGCTTACAAAGTCAAAAGAGATCCTCAAAGTTTCAGAAATTGCAAAAGTGACCCTTGAAGAAAATTAGTGAAAGTTACATAAACGGCCCCTCAAGTTTAAAGAAGTGTTAATTTTGGTCATTGAAAGATGAATTTTTGAATATTTGACATTAAAAGCATCTCAACAATCAAGAAATGTCACAAATGGTCCTTGGATACTATTATTGAAGAATGACAGCATTGGTCCTTGTGAATTCAGAAAATACATCTATGGTCCCTATGATATTTTTGCTAACACAAACCGAATGCAAACACAAATTAATAAACCCACCCTTTAAATAATCCTTAACCCAATAATACTTAAATCTAAATCCAATAACAAACCAAAGCCCAAGGCCAAAAGCCTAAACCAACACCCGGTCAACACCCTTCAAACCCGGTCAAACATTATCAAACAAATATAAAAAATATAACCCCGCCTCTTTTACCCCTTTTTTAACCAGAAAACACTATTCATTGAACCCTAAATTTCACCCGTAGAAAATTAACCATGATTAAGGGCAATAATGTCTAATCAAAGGATTTTCTAGAAGATATCAGACGTGTCAGAGCTGAAGAAACACAAGCATGGCCACATTACAGGCTCCAATTGGCTGCTACACGTCACTAGATTTGATCTTATGGCTAAAATGATTGGGAAATGATTGCTACATGATCAGAGGGCTGAGGGGATCACTCAAGAAGCACAAGCACACGAATTGCCAGCTTGGCAATATGTGACCCCACTTTCTAGATCTTTCCTCACATTTGCTATAAATAGGGACCTTGTTTAGCTTATTTCTGTGTAGTTTTTAGTGTAGCTAGACTCTGCCAAAATTTTGTTTCAGTATATTAGTGTAATTTCATTTCCATTGTACTCTTTAATTTTTGTAATAAAATTAGTTTTACTTTTAATAATTTGGCTTATTGTTACTGCTTAATGTTTAGCTAATTTCTCTGCATTATCAGCTTATTTCAGTTAATCTCATTTTATACATCCCTTTCATTTCAAGTTTAGTTTTCATTTCATTCAAAAGTTTCATGAAAATCATAAAATAAAAATACAAAAATAGTTTTTGTTTAGATATAGCTTGCAATCAAGCTTTAAAATAGTGTTAGCATCTCATTTTAGCTGTTTAGCTATTATGAGATTTTTATTAGTTCAAATAATTCATAAAATCTAAAAGTTCAAAAAAGTTAACTGTATGTGATCATGTTGAATTATGGTGTTAATTGATAGACCAAAGTGAGATTGACAAGCACTTGGCCTGTCTAAAGACCGGCATGCATAGTGAATCACCTATTTTCTAGCGGAGGTGAAAAGCTTTTGTAAGTTTTGTTCTCAATTTCAGGTTTCTAAATGCATATAGTAGTTTCTGTTAAGATCTAAGTTTGATTGTTAGTTTGTTGTTCATTTAGTTGATGTTGATTCAATTTGAGTTTATTTGATTTGAGTTTGTTTGATTGTGATAGTGTAAGCTTTAGTTTATAGATTGGTTACTTAAAATCTGTCTCAATTAGTATCACATAGATTCTGAGTTTGCAGCTTTCAATACCTGTTGATTTGAGCTTAATACAGATTATTGGAATAGTATAAGAGCTTGTGAGGTTGAGTCTAGGCTTATTCCTTATACTTGCTTAACAATAGCCCATTACTAATAGATTAAGTGGTGTTTGGATCTAGTATTATATCTGAGTTCTAGCTGTCCTTTTTCTGATAATATGGTTTAGTTAATGTGCACTAGGTATGAGTAGGTTAGCTTAGGCTTTCAATTTGTAGGTTGCTTAGAAAAAGTTAAATTGGATCTCAACTTCATTATTTGTCTGCTTAATTGGACATCTGTTCATGCACTCCTAATCATTTGATGCATTTTAAGTTTATGATTGAGATTTTTGAGCTTTTACATGTTCAATTTACACCTAGCAATAGATTCAAGTCATTAAAATTTGGATTAGTCAAAGTTAGTTTTGCATTAGTTAAGTCAAACATTAGTGTAAACCTGTTTTGTTAGTATATGTTCTAAGTTTCAATTGGTGTAGTAATTGATAATATCTGATAGGGCTTTTAGTGATTTTAGAGACTCAGTAGTATAGTTGAGCTTTTGCCCCCAATATTTTGTACTTTAGAGCTTATTAGATTGCTTGTTTAGACCTGCAAAATAGGTGCATTAGCTAAAGTCTGCTGTTGGGAATACTAGGCCTGCATTTAATATTGTAGACTTGTATTCTGGTGATTTTGCTTCATTTGAGTTGTTTTGGGATTATAAAAGTGAATTTTCATTGTTCCTTAGTCTCTGGCTCATTTAGTTTCTCAACTGCTTATTTGTGTGTGTTAGTGCAAATATTACGATATTTAATCTATACAGTCTCGTTTGTTTTGATTGATGACAATCGTATAACTTGATACATAATGTAAAATGTACAAGTTACTTGTAATCATAGTTTGTCTCAACATACATTCAACACCTCTTAACGTCTCGAGTTGTCGTATGTTACAACACAGGTTCGTACATGTTTGTTATGTAGCATTACGATCAAACCCATTGACCAACTATTTATAATGTTTAAAATACTTTTAGAGTCTTTAAGTATTTTAGGTGTCAAAGTGTATTTTAGGTGTCAAATAGAATAAGTGCCACTTTAGGTGTTAGATGATAAAAATGTGATGACATTACGAGTCAAACATTTTTAGTAACTCATTAACTTACTATAGCAACATTACTTAGGTAATATATACATTTTACAAGTTTACTTTCATATATTTCTTAATCTTAAAATGGAAATATATATATATACATCACATCATGTGCATTTATGGAAATGTTGAGTGTTTGACTTTCCATAAGACCTCTTGCACATTTTGGAAGGATTCCAACTTTATTTATTGTGTGTTTGATTAGAAGTAACTTAATGTGACATTGTTAGATATGGAAAGTTATTGTAAATAGTAGTCTGTCTGTTCCGGCGGAACCTTCATGCATAACGGATGGAACCCTCAAAAGGGTTCCGCCTGATCCGTGGGTCTGCTGAAGCCTTTGGCTATAAATAGCAGCCCATGGTCTTATCATTAGGTTGATTACTTCACACATAGATTCTCTCTATCATAAAACTAATATCTAGATCAGTAGCAAACAATGTAGAAACATACATTAATCACCCATTCCATAATGATCATAATGCTTCTAACATTCATCTTTGTTGTAAGCATATCATACTTCATGATCCACCAAGAAGGTTACAAGATTTTGAAGTCATCATTCATTAAAGCATTCCAACATATGAAGATTCAAGGGCACATGACATCCTCAATGGTTGAAGACTTTTTATTCATGAAGTTCATGTAGATTAAGCATGCATATCCATTAGACTTTTATGTAATGAATCATCATTGTATAATCACAATATAGATTAGATGGTTTATGTCACTACTACAAAAAAGGCTATGAAGACCCCCTAATAGAGACTAGTTTTATAAAAAAAAAACAGTCTCTATTGTAAAGGAAAAGCAAAAATGGAAGAAACAATGACTAATTTAGTAGAAAAAACCGATGGCTATGATCCAAAACACATAGAAATCGGTTCTTTTAAGATAAACCACTCTCTAAACATAATCAAAGAGACTATCAAATACAATTTTATCCATTTTTTGAGTCTACTTATTGACAATTGCTTATAACAGATCAAGCAATTATATGTTGTTTTACTCCAAATATACAATTTGTTAATAAAACATGTAAATTAAATTAGTATCTTTGTAATCAAATTATATAAAACTTCGTAAATCTTTAATTAAAACATGATATATGAATTTTAAGCTACATTCTTCAAAATTTTCATTTCCCTCCCACTTTCTTGTTCCCCAAAAAATTCCCCGCCCGCAATTCCTTAAAATCAGCCAACCCCTTCATTTCTTCCTTTTTTAGCGTAACTCCTTCCTTTATTCACCGCTATTTATTTTTTGCTCCACTAATCAAATAATAACCCCTTCATTGTTCACCAATTTTCTTTATTATAGCCGCTACTAATCCTCATATAATAATATATTTTGGTTTCTCAAATCTGCAACAATGGTACGCCGTTTTTAGCACTAATATTGTCTATGTTAAAGATGAATATATTATTGTGCCATACTTTTGATGCAATCAGTTGTTGTTTATATAATTTTATTTTTGGTTCTCTTGAATTTAATTGGTATTTGTGTCTTTGTAATTTTATGGTCTTAGATTTAGAATTTGCGTGCTCTCATGCATAAATAATTCTTCCCAGGATGCACTCGATCCGTTTGCCGGGTCCATAAATTGAAGCGTTCCTATTTGTGTGCAAGTAAAAGTTTGGCTTGGTCAACAAATTGAAGGTAAGATACATGTTTATTGAATAATCGTTGTTTAACACACCTGATCCTTGTCCAATGTTTACTCTGCCAATTTTATAACAGTTTGTTTTTTGCGCCATAAAATTTTAGTATTTGTTTATGTGTTATGGTGGTTGAATGCTAATATAATGAACTTATGACAATTGGTTTGTCAAGTGTTATTTACTTACTGTGATGAATTTACACACTCAACTTGTGTGTTTCATGATACGATATTAACTGTTATTTATGTTTTTGTAGCAACAAAACTTCTTGTTTGTTGTAATGATAGAATTTCGTTCACATCAAGACATGAATCCCCACCTGGTAACATAGTAAAAAAATTTCTTTTTTGCTTTCACAATAATTCATATCTTTTATAGCTAAAACAAAATTTGATATGTGGTTGTTAACTGCTATTACAGGGCACATAATTCAGTGTCATTGGTTAAGCTTGTAACAAACATGCCCTAGAATTTATAGTCCAGGTATGTTGACTGCTTGGTTTATTCGTACAAAGCCACAAGTATTTTCATCACGTATTTCACAAGAAATTTCAACAATTGTCTCTATGAAAAATAGTCTAACTATATAGATGCATTATTGTCACTTTCGTCACATATGGTCGATTTCAAACGGTCACACTGTAACATATTTACGTGACTAAATGTATGAAAATAAAATAACAGCCACACTTGATCCGACTTGTGTGACCATTTTGGAAGATATAGGTCACACATTTGTGTATTTATGTGACTAGAGGGTAGCTGGTAAATATTTTTCGATCATTTAGTCACGTTTAATTTGGACGTGTGACCGATACAAATCAGCTTTAAGCATTAGTCACACTACAGATATACGTATGTGACAAATATATGTCACATAATTGAAGAGTGTGACCAAAATAGATATATGGTCACTTGAAGTAATTGTGTATGTGACTAAATTATATAGTCAAGTTTGTCACACATTATTTAAACGTGACTGCTATTCTTTGCTGAATATTTAGCCACATAGTGTTTGAAATGTGTGACAACTGAAAAGTAAGTTTGAAGCGTTAGTCACGATATGCATTTAATAGTGACAAATATATATGTCACACACTTGAAGAGTGTGACCAAATGTCATATATGGTCACATGAAACCATAGAAACATGATTAAGTGTAGCGAAAATTCGATACATATGGTCACGTAAGTAAATATGTGTGTCTAAAGTTCAGTGTGTGTTTGCTTGCCACAACCTAATGTGTAGTCACATTTAATTGTAGCACGATCATGTGACTATAGGCTTTACAATAGTCACACCATATCACAAATGTGTATCTAAATTATGTTTATTGCCACATTATAAGGTTATTATATGTACAATACATTCAAAATAGTCACATTGTGATATTTATGTGACTATTATTTATAGCAAAATGTGAACTCGGTTATCATTAACCTTGATATTACGCTTTGTTCCCGAGTATAAAACGGAAGGAAGAGAGATGGAGAGGGAAAAACGAGTGAAGTAAAGAGGAGAGGAATAATTTCTTTTCTTTTTTTTTTCTTTTTTTTTTGTTTTTTTTTTTTTTTTATCTTGTGTTCCCGAGTTGGAAAGAAAAGAGAAGGAAGTAACCAAAAAAGAGCTTAAAAATCAACTTCAATCCATTTCATCCCAATTTGGGAAGTAAATTAGGAGAGTAATTTTGATGTAATTTACTACCCTTTACTTTCCTCTCCCCTCCTAAAAAATCTCTGGAATACAAACTTTTTTTTTATTACCATCCCAAACCTTTGCCTTTCACTCCAAAAATAGACTCGGGAACAGGGTGTTAGTCACATTGAGTGTTTGTGTGACTAAATTCAAGATGTTATATATGGTCACATGAAGTATTTATTTAGGTGTCTAAATCATAGTCATATTTTCTCACACATTATTTAAGTGTAGTCACAATTCGATATAGTCACACATTTCGGATAACTTATGTAATTTTGAGGGGTTAGATATGGATTTTATAGTCTCTCTAGTTTGAGTCTAATTTGATATTAGCTGCATTAATTGAGTTCAGACTATTAGTCGATCATGACTCTTCATTTGCCCCATTACAATGCTGCTAGTTATACTTAGAACTGCTAAGTATAATTAGATGTTGTCATCATTGTACATATGTTATGGCTTGTATTTTCATTGTTTCTAGACTAACATTTTGCAGGAAAGGCAAAGAAAAAGCTGTTTGGATTGGAATTTGGGTGAATGCTAGTAACTCAGAACTTAATGCTGCTAGGCATAAATTAATGTTGCTAGGCATAAGTTAATGCTGCTAGGCATAAATTAATGTTACTAGGCATAAATCAAGCCTAATGAATAGATGAAAAATCAAGCTTTAATGAAGCAAGAAAGTTAAAATTCATATAATAATAAACCAAAAAAAAAAAAAACATCAGTATCCATAACAAAAGTAAAACAAAGCAGTTCATACATATAAAAATTTTAACAATTAAATTTCGGAGATTTCTCCGGATCAAACGACAAATGCACATTATCGTAGTCAATGGAGTCAAATCTCTCTTCCTCACTCAAAAATCCAACATCAGCTGCATCCTCTTCCACTGAACCAACCTGCGACTTTGATCGCTTGTATTCCTTCTCATCTTTCTTAACTTGAAGCAAACTTGCTTTGCGTCTTGCCTTGTTTCTTCGAGAACTCCACGACTCATACCACTCTTCAATGTTAAACACCTTCTCTGGTTTCCTGAAATCAAATAAGCATTAGATGATAAATTTACAGATTATCATTTTAATTTGGTATTCTTATATGATGTATATATAATGTAACATTCTAACATTACAGATTATCATTTTGATAAATTTATACAGATTATCCTTTTGATAAATTTACAGATTATCCTTTTGACCATCTTGATTGGGGGGCCGAAAATTTTCGATATAATAATGTTACATTCTAACATTAAAGATTATCCTTTTGGTATTCTTATGATGTAAGTTTTGAATGCTGGGTGAGTAAAGCTAGGTTTTTTTCACAGATCTTATGTACTAGGAAGATAACAAATATAAGGAATAAAACATTCAAACTACAACGTAGTAAACTAACACAATTTCATAACTGATTACCTAAAGCTACCAATTGATAACCATTTTTAAATTCATAAAAGCAATACACCAAAATTATTATGGATTAACTAACTTCTACTAGAAAAAAAAACCAAGTCAACATGTACGTACATAACATCTTTACAAACTTTGAATGTTTACGTGTACATAATTTTAATTAGTAGTATGTACTTACTTTGAACGATTCTTCTTTGATGAAATGCACCTTGTTCTTTTCTTGTTTCCAGCCATAACTTCGATCTTAAAAGATAATTGTTTAAAAAGTGTATGTTGAAAAGCTAAGTGATGGCCTTAAAAAGGGATGCGACATACGCCTATGGAATTTCGAAAGTCTCAACATTAAAGATTATTGCAATTTACCAAGTTTAACGTCACATTAGCATGTGAAATGCAATAATTACTCGTGCCTAATTGTAATCATTTTAATTTTACACATTAAATGCGCGCTCCTAAACATTATATAATTTTATTTATAAACTTTAAATGGTAATAAGCATTGTAAGCTAAGTGGTTTCAAATGTTAGAAAATATAGTAAGAATAAACATAATGGTATTAATCTAGTTATTAGTTGTGTAAAATTTGTGTTTGTGACAATCTTTTAAATGTTTGTAACAATCTTTTAAAACTATAGTGTAAAAGTTATAATTTAATTACAAATTCTTGTATTTACAAATGAAATAAAGTTAAAACATCAAGTTAAATGAAACCAGGAAGAGTTATAGTAACTCAGAACTTAATGCTGCTAGACATAAATTACTATAAACCGGTGTAACTGTAAAAAAAGAACTGTAAACTGTTGTGACACTTTGTAAACCGTTGTGACACTTAAACGTTGTGACATTGCGACTCTTGTGTGCCTATAAATACAAAGGAATTACAACCAACTTCTTTTATCTTTTCATTACGTATTCAATTTTTGTTTGGAACTGCAATGGCTTCATCATCTTCAAATCCTGCTTCAAAGAAAACAAAACGTTCAATGGATACTTCTCCTCCTCCTCCTCCTCCAATTCCAGAAAAATATAAAATCCACGGCCTAACCCAAGAGTGCTGGGACAAATTCCATTCTCAAGGCCAATATGGTACTGAACGATAGTTGGTTGAACTTTACAACAAACGAATCGCGCTGTTGGAAGAACAAAACAAAAAAGACCAAGATATCATACTGGTGCATCAGAACAAAGTTAATGTTCGGAATCAAGAAATAGAACAAATCCGTGGAAACATTGTTGATATTTATAAAGGCATTTAAAATAGTTTGTATAATTTTCATTGAATTAACCCTGATGTAAGATGATATTAATCATTATTATGTTATTTCTTTGAAGTTTAATGTTTTTGTGTTAAAAAAAAACTTATCTTATGTTTCTTTGTTAATCAAGTTATCGATTACTATATGATCAAGTTATCTTTTTGTTGATTAATTATGTTATATTGCTTTGTTGACTATGTTATGATGCTTTGTTAAAAGTTAAACAAAGATTGTCAAACTTGATTGTCATTTGCAAAAGTCAAAGAGTCCAAATGAATTTGGGCAATTTCGGGTTTGGATTGGTGTTAGGAATACGTTAATTCATATGAAGACTCGGTCACCCTGAGTGTAGTTTAGCATATTGTAGCTCGTAGTATTTATCATATTAGTTAGAACGTAGCTTAGTATTAGTTAGTATTTGTGGAGTAGGGTCGGGTCCTTACCCACTGTCAGCTCGATCCACAGCCCGTTTCATGGGGCGTTTAGTAGTTTGCATAAATACCTCTCTCCACTAGTGGAGAGGGTTGGACCTTCATTTGGAATACAACATCTTACTAGTTTTCTCTCAAGGTTCCCTTTACTTTCTCTCTCTAACATCTCACTAGAAACTACACCTTTAATCATACAATACACAAAACCTACCATGTTCTATCATTAGAGTATATTACAATTGGTATCAAGAGCCATGGCTTCATCCTAGGGATTGTATACTCTCGGATTTGTTGTGTGGTTTTGTGGTTTTAGTGTGGTTCAAAAGTTTTTATAGTTCTCTTAGTTGATCTCGTTCCATGTTAATCTTGTGGTTTTTCATGTACTTTCTTGATTAGATGTGTCATTAGTTCCTAGGTTTGCATTTGGAGCAGTTGAATCTCTCATTTGTTTGGTAAAAAGTGTGATTTAGGGTGTTATTCATACCATCGAGTTGATGTTCTCACGTAGAGAATTGGCAGGTTCTTCCTAGCGAGTTGACATTAGCGTGTTGGTGTTTTGCCATTTTGGGATATACGGACAAATCGCTATGATAGTGACAGCTTTGTCTCATTAATAGTGAGTTGTCAGGTTTTGGAACTGGCGAGTTGGTATTAGCGAGTTGAGCAGATAGCGAATTGTCAGACTAGCGACTTGACTACCAGCGAGTTGTTACACTAGCGAGTTGATTCCATCCAGCGAGTTGGTGATTAGCGATTTGTTATTAGCGAGTTGTCTACTAGCGAGTTAGTTCCAGTGTTCTGCGAGTTGGTGTTGTTAGAGGGTTGATACGTTCTAGCGATTTGGTCAATTCTAGCGAGTTAGTGCACTTGTAGCGTGTTGACCCGTCTTGTGGTGAATTGATATGTTTCAGAGACTTGGTGTGTCTAGCGAGTTGTGGTATTCTTAGTGAGTTGGTTTCGTTGCATTAGTGAAAATTGTGCGTTGTTACGACTTAAGTTGTTACCACCATTTCTACAGTAACTTGACGTTGTAAGGCTAATCTTACGACTTGACTTGTTATTTTAATAGTAACTTGACGTTGTGAGACTAAATTTACGATTTGACTTGTGTTCTGTAGAGCGGTTGTAATTCGACTTGTTGCAACAAAACACGAAATACACTTGTGTTTACAGCTTGACATTTGTACTTACTCACTTTTAATAGCATGGCAAGTACTTCCGCTCATGAAATTCAGGCTGCAGGGTCGGATACTCGTCCTCCAATGCTGGACAGGACCGACTATGAATCATGGGCACAAAGGATTCATCTTTACTGTTTAGGAAAGGAAAACGGGATTAACATTTTGAAATCAATCGATGAAGGACCCTTTCAAATGGGAGTCACTAGAGACACTATTGCTGCTACTGATGACCAACCTGCTGTAGTTGGCCCCAACAGACCTCGCACCTACGATGAGTTATCTGAGGAAGAAAGGAAACGCTATGATGTCGACATCAGAGCATCGAACATTGTCATTCAAGGGCTTCCCAAAGATGTCTACAAATTTATCAACTACAACATAGAAGCCAAGGCAGTTTGGGATAATGTGAAAATGCTTCTTGCAAGGTCTGAGTTAACCAAAGAAGATCGTGAGTCTCAGCTATATGATGAATTTGAGCACTTCAAAATGAATCCAGTTGAAAGCATCACAGACTATTTTGTCAGATTTTACAAGTTGGTCAATGATATGAGAATCATCAAGATGACAATGCCCAACATTCAGCTTAACTCCAAATTCGTGAACTACATGGCACCTGAATGAGATAGGTTTGTTACAGCTGTTAAACTCAACAAAGGTCTTAGGGACACCAATCATGAACAACTTTATGCATATCTGCAACAACATGAGAAGCATGCTGCTTATGATCGTTTAATGCGAGAAAAACTCAATCCGTCAACTACAAATGACTCTTTGCTTTCGTCTCAAATGTTCAGCAGCTTAATTAATCATCAATTGATCCACCTCAATCACAACATCCTTTGTCCAGGTCCACTAATCAAGCATCAACTCCTTCACCATCTGCTCTAAACACCCATCTGGACTCTGGTTATTCCCACACTGACATGATGATCGATAATCTTTCCAATCAAGTCTCATTGTTGGTTCAACAGTTCAGGGCAGCTCTTCCATTTTGCACTCAACCAAAACTCTACCATCCTCTTTGCACTCAACCAAAGCGTCCTCAAAACTCAGAGTACTTCAAAGACAAGATGCTGCTTATGCAGGCACAAGAAAATGGGACTGTTTTGGATGAGGAAGCCTTACTCTTTCTGGCTGGTGATGACGGAAATACATTTGATGCTGATGTAGATGATCAACCGGTTCAAGACTTAGCACTCAATGACTCAAATATCTTCCAAGTTGAGGACTGTGATGCATTTGACTCTGATGTTGATGATGAACCCACTGCTCAAACCATCTTCATGGCTAATCTGTCTGCCATCTCTGAGGTACCAACTTCACTCAACCAAAATGACTCTGCCAATCCACAGAAGGTGTGTGAACTTGTACAACTCAAGGATATTGTCAACACAGTTGCCATTGATATGGGATACCAATATTATCCCATATGAAAGGTATTTGCATGACAATGGGCTGCCAGTTGTACCAAGTGATGCACCTTCTGTTGATATTCATGAACTTGAGTTGCATGAGCACACTGTATACAGCCCTGATGATTCCTTGCCCACTAGATTTAACATCCTTAAGGATCAGGTGACTATATACGAACAGCGGGCTAAATTTGAGCTTAATGAACGTGAGCAGAAAATGGAATGGCAAATGCGTGCTTATATAACTAAAAAAAATTCCTAACAAGAAACATTGAAAAGGGGGTTAATGTCTTTGAAAAAACAATTGGATCAAACTGTTAAACAAAAACAGGAAATTCAAAAGGGGTTAACCTCGCTCAAACATGATTACAAAGACAAAGAAACAAAACTTTTTAATTATGTTTCTAATCTTAAGATGTTGAAAAATAAACTGGAAGAAAAGTTGTACACGCAAGGCCAAACCATCCAATCTGCTCAAATGATGCAGAACCATAGGAAATTAAGAGATGAGTTTAGTGAACAGGATGCCTCTAAACCTAAGGTCAACTTCCTTAGAAATGGTATAGGTGCTCAACCCGCATTGTATGATGCAAACATTATGTTTGAACCTGACCATGCTCCTCCTGATGTGAGATCCTATGACGAAATTGACGAAATGGAAGATAGGTCTAGAGAAAAACTAGATGAGCAATTAAAGGATCCCGTGTGTATTGCTAAAAATATTGTCTTTCACTATGATTACACTGATGATAATCATTCAGTTATTTTTGTCCCACAAAAGAAAATCCTTCCTGCAAAAGTTTTTTGGAATATTGATATTGAGAAAATGAAGGCTGAAAGACTTGTGGGTAACACACTAACTATTTTTAGGATAGCTGATCCAACCATTTACCCTCTGAACACTCCCATGCACCTTGTACCATTTACTCTTCCCACACAGTGTAATACTCTTATTGGATTATATGTGCTAGGACAAATGTTTAATGATTTTGAGAAAACATGTAAAAAGAGAATTACACCAACTGGGATTACTGAAGGGGAAAGGGGATTTGAACAAACAAAACGATGTTACCTAACTGAAGTTATGCCATTTTTCAATCTTCTTAAAGAACACTTTGAGGGCCTTAAAAAGACAATTAATGATGATGTAACGGATATGAAAAAGATTTCCAAAGATGTGTAAAATGAGGGTAAACAATTGGCAATTGATCTCAAAGATAGTGAAATTGACAGGCAAAACATTCTTATTATGAATGAAAACTTGATTGCTAATTGCATTGCTCAAGATGTTTTCTACACTGTCATCGACTCTGCATTATCTGCTCGAAAATTTCTTGAAATGTCGGTTATGTTGGATGTATTTCAGAATCGTGTGATTAAGCTTGAGGGGGAGAATTTGAAATTACACAATAAAATTCAAAACGACGACCATGATAACATGGTCAGGCATTTCTCAAAACTAGAAGTTGATAATCTTAACTTACAACTACAATATCAACATCTAGAAGAAAGCATAAAGATCTCAAATGACAAGACATCTTCGGATGCTCTTGAATTTCACACATGTTTTGAATTATCCAAAAAGGCTGAAGTAATTCAAGCTCACTCAAACACGATTCGGAAATTGAGGGCCCAAATTGCACAATTAAAGTCTAACATGGGCAATGTAACCAATACCAGTCACCAAATGTCGCTAGATTCTTAAAACCTTCAGAAACAAGACATCATTAACGTATTACAACATGAAAATGAGTGGCTTCGTGCTGAAATGTCAAACGCTAAACTACGTTATAAAGAGTTATTTAAGTCTATTAAAATAACATGTGACCAAAACAATGAAAAGTCACTTCTTTGTTAAACGAAATTGAGAATCTAAAGAACATGGTGAAGGGTAAAATGCTCGTCGTTTCATGTGATCATGCAATTTCCAATGTTCATGCTTGTAAGAAATATGCGTGCGATGCTTTGAATGTTTCTCTTCCCCTTAGGAACAATAAGTTAGTTCATAGCAAATATCTTAGATATCTTAAGGATTGCCTGGTCATACTTAGAGAAACCATTGAAGATGATAGGATACTTAAACCACTGGATGATGTTATTGTTGGTGCATGTTTCCTCACTAATAGAGCCCAGGAATTATTAGAATACGCTATAAGATCATGCCCCAAGAATGATAACAAGTCAGATAGGTCGTTTGCATCGCACTCTAACACTACCAACAAACATGTTACATGATTATCCCCAAACCATGTCACAATCCACCACCATGATATCCGGTAAACAAGTAGCAATTAAGCATACTAATGTTCCCGTCATTGCTTCTACAGGAGTAAACGGTGTATCTAAAGCTAGCAAGTCACAGCCTAGGTGCAATACAAAGAATGATAGGACTTTGCCGGCTAAGAGTGCACTTATGAAGGAAGTAGAAGAATCCTCTAGGAACAATAAAGTTATGATTAATGAAAGGAATCGAGTTGAATCAAACATTTGTGTTAACAATGATGTAATGAATTCGAATTCTGGTGCTATTTGTAAGACTTGTAACAAATGTTTATTTTTTGGTAATCATGATGTTTGTGTTGTGTCCTTCTTAAAATCCACTATGCAATCTCCGGTCATGAATGTTTCAAGTGCAAAAAGGGTTAAACAAGTCTGGAATAAAACGGGAAAGATGTTCACTAATATTGGTTATCAATGGAGACCTACTGGAAGGAAATTTACCCTAGGAGAAAAGTGCCCATTGACTAGGATCACTAACTCCAAAGTTGTGCCAATTAAGAAACGGAGACCTACTGGTAGAAGGTTCCCAGTATAAGCACTTAGTACCACTCCTAGGTCTAGTGCATCAAAATGTGAAAATTCCAGTGATATATCTGTGACATATGATAATCCAATATTTGTGTGTGCTAACCAAACGGACCCCAACTGTTTGTAGGGCTCTAGCTTTTTCAGTTATCCACCATTGTCTGGTTTCAAATGCAGGTCGTACAAACCGTCCTTTGGTATTTGGACTCAGGCTGCTCAAAACATATGACTGGAGATCGCTCGCGGCTCAAAAATTTTGTGGAAAAGTTCATTGACGGTCAGATTCAGGAACGACCATTTTGGATCTATAATGGGTTATGGTGATTACGTCTTTGGAGACAGTGTGATATCCAGAGTATACTACGTGGAGGGACTTGGGCACAATCTAGTTTTTGTTGGTCAATTCTGTGACTCTGACCTTGAAGTTGCCTTCAGAAAGCACACCTGTTTTGTTAGAGAATTAGATGGTGTAGATCTCCTCAAAGGGAGTTGGGGCACTAACCTTTATACCATCTCTATTGAAGACATGCTTCGGTCCTCTCCAATTTGCTTGCTTTCAAAAGCCTCTAAGAACAAATCATGGTTCTGGCATCGTCGTTTAAACCATTTGAACTTCGGTACCATCAATGAACTCACACGTAAGGATCTTGTTCGAGGCTTGCCCAGACTAAAGTATGAAAAGGATCATCTATGCTCCGCATGTCAAATGGGCAAGAGCAAAAAGCACACCCATAAACCCAAAACTGTCAATTCCATCATGGAAGTCCTACATACTCTTCACATGGATCTCTGTGGACCAATGAGGATTCAAAGTATCAACGGAAAGAAATATGTGCTAGTTATTGTTGATGATTATTCTCGTTTCACGTGGGTAAAGTTTTTACGATCAAAAGATGAAACTCCAGAGATCATCATCAAACTCATCAAGTAATTTCAAGTTCGACTCAACAAAACAGTTAGGTTCATTCATACTGATAATGGAACGGAGTTCGTGAACAAACAACTTACTCAATTTTATGAAGGTGTCGGCATTAGTCATCAAAAGAGCATTCCACGCACTCCTCAACAAAATGGAGTTGTTGAAAGGCGTAATCGCACCTTGGTTGAAGCTGCTAGGAGTAGGACTATGCTCATCTTCTCCAAAGCTCCTATGTTCCTTTGGGCTGAGGCAATTGCAACCGCTTGTTACACACAGAACCGATTCTTGATACATCCTCTCCACTATAAGACTCCATATGAACTGGTTCATGGCAGAAAACCAGACCTTTCGTTTCTTCGAGTATTTGGCGCATTGTGCTATCCAACAAATGACAGTGAAGACCTTGGGAAACTCAAGGCCAAGGCCGACATTGGTTTCTTCGTTCGTTATGCTCCAAGACAAAAGGGGTATCGAATCTACAACAAACGTACCAGACATAACGGAAATGATCCACGTTACATTCGATGAGCTGACTGAGCAACCGGTTCCTAGACAATCAAGTTCTGAACCCGTACCTAACATTTTGTCTCCTGGACCTATAAGCTCCGGGCTTGTACGGAATCCCACTCCTGCTACTCCTTTTGTACCTCCTACAAGTGAAGATTGGAGGAAATTGTTCGACCCAATGTTTGATGAATACTTTGAACCTCAAAACATGGATGCTCCAGAAGCTACATTCGTTCCACAACCAGCTGGGGTAGAAAATGTCCCATATGTTAATGCTGGGCCATCCACTTCATTGTCATGGGATCCTGAAGCCCCCACCATCAGTCGTTCAGTTACCACATCTAATGGTCAATCTTCATCTGTACAATGAGTAGCAGCTGTGGATAATTCGTTTGAAGTAAATCCTTTCGCTCCACCTGATGATGAGCTGTTTGTTAACATCTTTGCTCCTGAATCGTCAAATGATGCAACATCCATAGACGAATCTAACACGGCTACCTCGGTTCCCTATCCTCAACCCCATGAACACCTTAGGAAATGGACAAATGATCACCCAATTGACAACATTATTGGAAACCCTTCTCATCTGGTATCAATCCGTAAGCAACTTGCAACCGACGCATTGTGGTGCTTCTTCAATTATGTCCTCTCTAAAGCTGAGCCAAAAGATTTCAAGGATGCAATGTCTAAACACTCAAGGTTCACTGCAATGGTGGACGAGATTCATGAGTTTGATCGACTTGAAGTGTGGGAATTAGTACCACCTCCTGATTGTGCTATGATCATTGCTCTCAAATGGATATTTAAAGTTAAACTTGATAAGCATGGAGATGTATTGAAGAACATGGAAAGGCTTGTCGCAAAAGGGTATCATCAAGAAGAAGGAATAGACTTTGAAGAATCCTTCGCACCTGTTGCTAGAATTGAAGCCATAAGAATATTTCTCGCAAATGTTGCAAGTCAGAATATGGTGGTTTATCAAATGGATGTTAAGAATGCATTCTTAAATGGCAATCTAAAAGAGGTGGTGTATGTGAGCCAACCTGAAGGATTCGTGGATCCAGAACGTCCTAACCATGTTTATCGTTTGAAGAAGGCTCTTTATGGGCTTAAGCAAGCTCCTAGGGCGTGGTATGATACCTTGTCTAAATTCCTTCTTGCTAACAAGTTTTCCAAAGGTGCTGTTGATCCTACACTCTTTACCAGAAAAACGGACAAACACTTTCTTCATGTACAAATCTATGTGGATGATATCATAGTTGCCTCCTCTGATCCCAAAGAGTGTGATCGTTTTTCTCAAGAGATGAGTTCTGAGTTCCAGATGTCCATGATGGGTCAAATGTCGTTCTTTCTAGGCTTGCAAATATATCAAAATCCTAATGGCATCTTCATCAATCAATCCAAGTATGCTAATGAAATTTTGAAGAAATTTGGATTCTATTCCTGTGACTCAGTTGATACTCCTTTGATTGAAAGATCAAAACTAGATGAAGATGATGTTGGGATCCCGGTAGAACAAACCAAGTATCGAAGCATGATTGGTTCCTTAATGTATCTTACTCCTAGCAGACCGGATCTTCTATTTGCAGTTTGCATGTGTGCTCGGTATCAATCCAAACCTACCAAGAAACACCTTGAAGCTGTCAAGAGAGTCTTTCGGTATCTTAAAGGAACAATCCACATGGGCCTATGGTACCCCAAGGACACCTCTATGGCGCTCACAGCCTATTCTGATGCTGACCATGCAGGATATCAAGATACTCGTCGAAGTACATCTGGGGGTGCTCAGTTTTTGGGTAATAAGCTAGTCAGTTGGTCTTCAAAGAAACAAATGAGTACATCGATCTCCTCTACAGAGGCTGAATACATTGCCATGTCCTCGTGCTGTGCTCAAATCTTATGGATGAGATCTCAACTTTCGGACTATGGCTTTATATTCAACAAGATTCCCATGTACTGTGACAACAAAAGTGCAATTGCACTCTGCTGCAACAATGTCCAGCACTCAAGGACTAAGCACATTGACATTCGACATCACTTCATCAGGGAGCAAGTTGAGAAAGGAATTATGGAACTTTACTTCGTGAGGACTGAGTTCCAGCTAGATGATATCTTCACCAAAGCACTTTCTAGGGACTGATTTCAATTCATCCTCCCTCGCCTTGGTATGAAGAGTCTCACGCCTGAGGATCTCATAAGTCTTCAGGAAGATCGGAGGAGTAAAGGGGTTGCTTCACATATCCTTTGTACATAGTATTAAAACAAAAAGAAAATAGAAAAATATAAAACCTACAAAAACAATAAAAAATCAGAAAATCATAAAAACCAAAAATATTCTTCTCACGACATGTCTCTTGTGTAATCAATATTATGTACGTTTCTAGAAATGTCATTCAATAATGACACGGAAACATACATATGCTTGAGCAAGAGTTCTTCTTATTAATAATGTTTTTCTAAAACATGTCGTTTCTAAAATTATTCTTTCAAAATGGTTTGCTATTACTTCAGATAGCAACCCGGTCTTAGTATTGGGGAAAGTTCGTCGCCAAAAAGACAACTGTTCCTAACAAAGGCATGAATTACTTTATATTTGTGCCTTTCCGATCTGATGTACGCTTAAGTGCATCATTTCTGGTAAAAGAAAAGAAGTCTTCTTTACATCCCAAATATTTTTCCTTCAATGATTCTTCGGGGAAATATTTGCTCCAAACATGGTGGTACCATGGTTTTTGAAGATCAAACAAACTCGAAATGTTGGTTAAAATTTGCCACTCAATCAATGCTAAAAGAATTAATACTTTGTGCAAAATATTTAATTTTAAATGTGTCATCGATTGAGGGGGAGAACGATTTCAAAAACTATATATCATCCAAACAAGATCTTTGTGCATACCTACAGTGGATTAAGTGCAATTGTTATGTGTTAGTATATGAATTTTTCATGAGTTTCTCGCTAGACTCACAATTATTTATAAACTCATCATCTCTAACACATAACATACTCCCTCAAGGTTTGAGGGGGAGCAAAATGTCGTCTCAAAATCAGTCACTCTTAACTATGACACATTTTTCTCCCAAAACCTTTAAACTTATTTAAATCACTTGGGATCACAAATCTCAATTGGTTTGAAATTTTTGATCGGGGGAGAAGATGTGATTTAAATATGAAAAACTGATTAAAACGTGATGTTTTGAACCCAAAAACAAAAATATGTTCTTCCCTATGTGCCAAACTCTTTTGTATATCAATGCACATATTGAGGGGGAGCAAAATGGTTTGTGAAAAAGGATCCGTGCATCTCATATGAGTGCATCTCAATCTTGAATCATGAATTGACGAAACACAACTGTCCTGAATCGAAAGGACTAGTCCTGGCCGGGTAATAATTTCAAGCTAGTTTAACCAGTGATGTAAGTGTGTCTCGAAGAGGACTTGTTTGAGTAGAATGTACCATTTCGAGAAACCTTGGGTGAATCTGATCAAGCCGGGTAATAACTTCAAGCTAGTTCAACTAGTGATGTAAGCGTGTCTCGAGTGCCCGGTCATGTTCACTTAAGGTAGATCAATTCAAAAAGTGCAACTCTTTCCGACATGTGCAAAATTTTTGAATCAATACATATGAGCACATGTTAAGGGGGAGCATTCAAAAATGACAAAACTCTCAAGGTGTTAACAAAATGTATCTCTTAATCATAAACACGTTGAGAGAATTTTCAATGATTTGGTGTATGGCAACATAGGATAGTCATGAAGTTATAAGGTGGCTAAGGTTAGGAAAACCGTCCTATGATCCGCCAGAGCCGGAGGGATCTACCCATGGACAATACCAAATAGATAGTATTAGAAAGTCCATAGGTATGATTATGAAAAAAAGGAGAAATGTGAGAATGGAGAAAGAAGGGGTTGAAGAATTAAAAAGAAATGAAATGAGAAAGGGTGAAAAGAAATAGCCCTACAATTATTCAACCTTAGGGCAGAAACCGGGTTCAATTCATAATCTACTAATGTTTGCTAAGGCAACATCGGTATTGAAGACAACACGTCATGGACCCAGTGACGCAATGCACCAAACCTTCTAGCCACTCAAGTTCTCTTAAAAGAACTTGTTTCATTCTCACGGGGAACCGGTGTAATCTATCGACATATCTCTTAGAGATGGTTGATATTGAAGCAGGAGACCTCTCCCTAATCTCCACATAGGAAAACCAAATGCACTTATTGAGTCTAGAACCTCGAGATGCATAAAAAGATCTCATAGGAACACATGCTACTTCTATCATGGTTGTTCAACATTAAGGACACCAGTGGCAAACTTATGAGTCCTACGCAGATCTTAGCAATCTGCCAGAACATTTATGAGGGATGTTGCTATAGTAACTCCCAGTGATTGAATGGAAATTCCTGCCAGAGTCAACATCAAGCAGCCCTGAAAGCAGGTCACTTAGGTAATTCCTTGTAGATTACGCTTAGTGGTCGCGATGGTTACAAACGGTCTACAATCGTGGAGTGATCTCCAGCGACTCACCCATTCGTTGATCTACTTAGGTAGTTCGTGTAAATCCTTTCATGGTTTGCCGATTAGGAACGATCATGGTAAGGGTTAGAAAGAGTCTCCACACTATGCTATTGACGATCTCTAATTCCAAACCTATAAGTACCGAATGATTTGTTGCTGACTGTCTACTTGCAGGAATTTCTGACGGTTGCGGTTGATTGCTGAAAAGATGCTGATCCATCAACACATGCTCACACTTCGACTTCAAAATCTAAGAAATCATGATCATTGATTGGGCCTCATATATGCTTCCACAACTCTGATGCAGAAGATCATGATCCTGAAAAGTGTGAGCATGCCAACACAAAGATGTTCATATCACATGGAGACATTACTGCTCAAAGATGACTTTCAGACATTCATTTGGATGATGAAGTTGAAGCTACTTCCAAATATCATCCATCACATTGAAGGTGTTATCTAGAGTCTTCCACTTAAAGCACAAAGATCTCAACAATGAAGAATCAAAAGGCTACGAGCTACAAAGATGTCGTCAAAGACTTGAATGCTATGATTCAATATTTATTTTCCGGGGTGACCTCCCTTAGGGGGAGATTGTTAGGAATACGTTTATTCATATGAAGACTTGGTCACCCCGAGTGTAGTTTAGCATATTGTAGCTCGTAGTATTTATCATATTAGTTAGAACGTAGTTTAGTATTAGTTAGTATTTGTGGAGTCGAGTCGGGTCTTTACCCACTGTCAGCTCGATCTACAGCCCGTTTTATGGGGCGTTTAGTAGTTTGTATAAATACCCCTCTCCACTAGTGGAGATAGTTGGACCTTCATTTGGAATACAACATCTTACTAGTTTTCTCTCAAGGTTCCCTTCACTTTCTCTCTCTAACATCTCACTAGAAACTACACCTTTAATCATACAATACACAAAACCTACCATGTTCTATCTTTAGAGTATATTACAATTCAGTGTTGTAAATATCGCTCGGCGGTACCTCGGCGGTCGACCACCGCCAAGCGCCAAGACCGATATGGCGGCGATATATCAGTGATATATCGGAGACCATAAATTATAAAGAAAATTATTTTTAAAAAATAAATATTAGTAATATCCTAACAAAATAAGTCAATAACCACACATTTAACTAAAACAAAATTTTTTATTAATAAAAAACACATTAATGCTAAACAAAATAGATCCAATAAAAGCCCAAACTATGTTAAAAATATAAAACAAAAGCCCAAACAACTACTTAACCTAACCCTAATAGTTATTTATATATTGTATATACAAATTTATAAACTTTTATTAATTTCATTATTATATTTGGAGCCACTTTTCACAGATCCAAACAAAAGCCTTCTCTCTCCTTGTTATATTTGGAGCCACTTTTCATTATTAACACAGATCCATTACCTTAACACAGATCCAGCCTTAACACAGATCCATTACCACGAAAATCATAGCACAAAAAACGGATTCAAAGTACAAAATCATAACACAAGAAACGGAACGCGGAAATCCAATCCTCCCCGTCCCTACCAGAAATATCTTACTTGTGGTGGAGGCGCCGGAGGTAAAGTCGCCGGAGGTGGAGTCGACAAAGGTCCGATTTTGACCGACAAAGGTCCGATTTTGACCGCCAAGGTCCGATTTTGACCGATTTTGACCAAACCGATTTTTTTGACCGATAAGTGAAATATCGTATCGGTCGACCACCGATAAGCGATATATCACTGATATATCGGCCGCCAAGACCGATATTTACAACACTGTTACAATTGGAATTTGGGTGAATGCTAGTAACTCATAACTTAATGTTGCTTGGCATAACTTAATGCACTACTGCCTGCTCGGGATAAAAATAAAATGCCACAAAAATTAACGGATTCATATTCAGTTCATTAATGAGAAAATTGAGCAATGACAACATGTTTATTCATAAAGTCAAATAAAGTAGTACAAACGGATTACACAGGTTTATTCAAATTACTTCCTAACTCAACTAGTAATACATTTTCTTTTACCCTTCCCTTTTGAACAAACTTTGGGCATTTTTGGTTCCCATGGTTTTATACCCTTGTCTTCACAAGTCTTAGCATTGGGCAGGCCGCCTAGCACCTGAACCCTCTCATCAAAAAGCTCTTTGGCAGTCTTTTTTGGAGTTTTAAACTTCCTAGCATCTTCCTTTTTTGTGCCTGATCCAGAATATCCCTTTGGAAATTAGTCTGCCCATGTATTTGGAGGACCTTTAGAACTGCTTGATATGTGAAATGAACTTGAGTCACTGCTGTCAATGTATGATTTCTGCACAAAAATAAAAAAATATATTAAAATTTAAAAAAATATAGTGTAAATGAAATAAAAGATAATGTTTCAATTCAGGGTGTATTTGAAACAACCTTTGTTCTTGGAACTCCAATGGCCACATTACTTGGTAGATGGTTGGTTTTAGATCATAAAAAAGAATGGAATGCAATAAACCAACATACGTAACCCTTCTAAGTTACCGATACAACTCCTTTTGTCGTTTTAACTCCCTTTGAGCAAAGGACAGCACCAGCCGCATTGCTAGATTGTTGAAAAAACAAAAGGAACTGTATGGGAACTCTGAATGGAGAGGTATGTTGAAACCAACATACGTAACCCTTCTAAGTTCCCGCTACAGCTCCTTTTATCATTTCAACTCCCTTTGAGCAAAAGATTGCACCAGCCGCATTGCTAGATTGCTGAAAAAATAAAAGGAACTGTATGGGAGCTTAGAATGGAAAGGTATGTTGAAATTACAGACTCATTTAGATCATAAAAAAGAATAGAATGCAAACACAGTGATGCAAACAATCTAGAAATGCTAAGTAAAGAATAAGGTCTAAGTAACAGCACTCATCTTGAATGCGATGATGAAGGAGTGTGGCCTGTCATGAACAATACACACTATATCATCATCGCATTGAAGACGTCTCAATGATCAGGCCAGATCTATCTAAAGTTGCAGAAAGGTTCCATTACTTTGTTTTTTGGACACCGTCTAATAAAGGTAGTAGAGGTTTTCCAAATTAAGTAATGGAACCGTTCTACAACTTTAGATAGATTTGCCCTAATATTGAGCTTTAAGTTATTAGAAAACAGATTCTTACTATCATTTATATTGCTCCCTTGGATGTGATGAACATACATATTAATTATGTAGATTCTACGACATTAGAGAGCTAATCGTTCATGAATGAAATCATATTAAACTTATAATAACAATGCAATGAACTACCATCCTTTCTACCCTAGCCAACAACATATTATTCAGCCTTGAATCTCTAACCTACCAACATGCTGGAAGACGAAGACGCTAAATTCAAGCATCGAACCTATAAATTATACTTGATAATTGTTTATGTATTTTGACAAAGAGCAAAGATGAATCAACATGGATGAACAACACCAAAACAAGTTTATGTTCATACTTGAAAGTGGTGTCTGTTCACCCATGTTGATACTTCTTCCATCTTTGATACTTGGATGTTTTAGCCTAAATATTCGCACACACATCCGCCACTTTTCTTCCTTATTCTCTCAATACAAATGCAACATAATTCTTCTATCAAAAATACATCATACATATATATAAAGCAAACAGAGTGATACAAACAATCTACAAATGTTGAGTAAAGATTAGAGTCTAAGTAACATCACTCATCTTGAATGCGATAATGAAGGAGTGTGGCCTGTCATGAACAATACACACTATATCATTATCGCATTGAAGACGTCTCAATGATCAGGCCATATCTATCTAACGATGTAGATGGGTTCCATCGCTTTAATTGGACCCCGTTTTCTAACGATGTTTAATCTTGATTATTGAAAGAACCATTAAACATCGTTAGAAAATGGGGTCCAGTTAAAGCCCATCTACATCGTTAGATAGATCTGCCCTGATAATTGAGCTTTAAGTTCTTAGCAACCAAATTGTTACTATCATTTATATTGCTCACTTAAATGTGACGAACATACATATTAGTTATGTAGGTCCTACGACATTAGAGAGCTAATCATGAATCAATGAAATCATATTAAATTTATATCAACAATGCAATGAAAATATTTTCATTGTAACTAAATACATGAAAAAACTCTCTTTGTTCTTGATATGTTTATTGTACTTCAACCTAATCCTAAGATAAAATATTTTCATTGTTTCTGTATTTTGGCAAAGAGGAAAGATGTATCAGTAATGGATGAAACACCAGAACAAGTTTATGTTCATACTTGAAAGTGGTGTCTTTTCATCCATCACTGATACTTCTTCCATCTTTGATACAGATACATATTATGTTCATACTTGAAAGTGGTGTCGGTTCACCCGTCCTTGACAAAGAATAAAGATGAATCAAGAATGGATGAACAACGCCAGAACAAGTTTATGTTCATACTTGAAAGTGGTGTCTTTTCATCCATCCTTGATACTTATTCCATCTTTGATACTTGGATGTTTTAGCCTAAATATTCACACTAAAACTAAAAAACAACCATAAACCCTAACAATAAAAAACACAAATATACCGATCATACATAAACCCTAACACTAAATAACACTAAATGAATAAACACAAACAATGAAATAATCAGATAAACCAAAAAAAAACAACTAAATAATCAGATAAACCAAATCATCTGTCAAACTTAGGGTCAATATAGAAGCGATCTAAGTATGTTACCATATGCTTCCGATCTAACTTAGGGTCAAACTTAGGGTGTAGTAGTGAGAGAGAGAAAGAAAGAACAAGGCAGAGTTGTGTGTGAGTGTGAGATAGAGTATTAAGTATATGTTGGAGTGTTTGAAGTGTGTTTGATAAGCTTTGTAAATATTATATATTATAAGTGATGTGTAATAGAAGAGAGCGTTTCGCAGCTTGATTTGTTTGTACATTATGGTTTATAAATGATACTTTTAATTGAAAAGGTGTTTTAAATGTTATATATATTAATTATAAGTGTTGACCAGTCAATGTGTGTAGGTGCTAATGCTTAAATTGATTGTACATATAACTTAATTTGTTGTATTTACTTAAAATTTATAAATGAAAATCTTAAAAAATTGGAAGAGAGAGAGAGTCAAAGATGCATTATAAGATGTATAGATAAGTTTAAAATTATTAAAAGTATTAAAAGTTTAAAAACTACAAGTATTAAAGGTACGTACATTTGTATTTTAGTGTATCTTGTATTCGAAAAATGGCCCAAAGAGTACATATGGTAAGATGCAAGGTTTTCAAGATCGGGAGCAGATCCTACCCAGGATCGTTTTCGTCTTTGCAAGATAATGATCGTATGATCGGATCGGGATCGTAAGATCCTACTAGCTATAATGTCATTTTCTTAATAGTCTCGCTCTTTAACATACAGTTTCCTTGTAAAATCGGATACATGAACTTGCATGCCTACCTTAACTCATTTTGTTTGAGTCAAATGCGTGTATCTTGTCACAATGAATGTTTTGCAGGATTTTTAGGATGAAAACATATTTTATATTACTTACAAGCTCGAGTACTCAACAATAACTCGAGTCGAACTCATTAAAGGTTGAGCTCACCACCATCACAGTCAAGCCTCCATGTTTTCCCTAAAATTTTAATCAGGCGCTCATTTGATAGGCTTTCAATCTCTAGAATTTTAATCATGCGCTCAAGATCTCAAGATCCGCCCCTAATTTTTCCCCAAAAATTTCAATCTCCCACTCAAGATCCTGCCCCTTTTTCCCCAAAATTAAAACACTAACACTTACACTAGTCAGATCTATCTTCTATCTATTCATCTATTCTCCTTCTCTCTAGAACCGACTCACACCACCACCAAACTTCACCTCGTTATCTCGCCGTGGTTCCACCAACCATCGATCCTCCACGCCATCACCGTCATCAAGACAAGGGAACTGTATGGGAGAGTTTGTTTTCTTCGGTTGTTTGGTTCGAGATAACCACCACATCCACCACCATCACAGTCAAGCCTCCATCACCCTCTCGATCATGTCATCCGGGATCGAGAAAGTTTGAACTCGGCTTGAGCTTGACTCGAAAAGCTAGATTTATCTGTAAAGATGTGTTTTCTGACACAAATTAAAATTGAAATATAATATAACCTAAGAATTGAATTCGGCTCGACTTCAGCTCGAAAAGCTTGATACATTCATAAATAAATATTTACACTTAGTAAACTTATATATATATATATATATATATATATATATATATATATATATATATATATATATATATATATATATATATATATTATTACTTACAAGCTCAAGAACTCAACAATAACTCGAGTCGAACTTGTATAAGATTGAGCTCAACTCATTAAATATTTCAAGCTCATTTTTCCCCAAAATCAAAACACTAACACTTACACTAGTCTGATCCCGCCCCTAATTTTTCCCCAAAAATTTCAATCTCCCACTCAAGATCCCTCCCTTTTTCCCCCAAAATCAAAACACTAACACTTACACTAGTCAGATCTATCTTTTCTCTATTCATCTCTTCTCCTTCTCTCTAGATCCGACTCACACCACCACTAAACTTCACCGCCTTATCTCGCCGTGGTTCCACCAACCATCGCTCCTCCACGCCATCACCGTCATCAAGACAAGGGAACTGTATGGGAGAGTTTGTTTGCTTCGGTTGTTTGGTTCGAAATAACCACCACCATCGCGGTCGAGCCACCATCACCCTCATCTCACCTATCCTACTTTGTTCATGGGTATGCTCAAACACATATTTAATTTATATTTTCTTAAATGTGTAATCGAATATAAAACGATTTACATTGATTTTCGTGGATTAAACTAGCCTAAAAAATGTTTTTGGTTATAAATTCGTGTGGTGGTAATCATTGCAGGTAGACTTATTAAGACGACATAGTTTTCCTGTTTATTGGAATGGAGACAATCGACGTGTTCTAAGAGGCCACTGTTTTGCTCGTAAAGGGATTAGTGATTGGTTTCCATTCCCGGAGGATGTTGCTAAACAGTTGGAGTTTGCTTATCGCAGTTGCGTAAGTTATTTATCAAAAAATTAACATAACATCTGTTATATAGCAAAATTAACTCAAATACGGTTGCTTTTTGTCAAACTGTTTTATTTGTACCAAATGTTAGTGATTTGCTTGCTTGGTAATGTGTTTGACATTTATTCGTTCCACGTTTGGCACTGCATAAAATCGCAACCAATTGTATATTATTTTTTGCCCGAGTTGATATGCAACCCGTATGTTTGTTTTTGAGGCTAAACTTATATTTGGGACATCTAATGTTGTCATATTTTATGTTTGCATTAATCACGTTACTTGTTTCTTGCAGGGGCTACATGAGCTATTTTCACGGGTGAGTATGATACATGAGATGCCTGACTAAAAATTCCCTCAGCTGGATTTTCTGGCACACTTCATTTTCGAGGCATGGGTATGCTCTATCTCAGTCACCAAAGCCAACCCATGTATATTTTTACTGTTTCATGGTTGGCAGATCTTATATTATGCAACGTTATTAGTGCCTTGGTTTCTTACATTTCCCATATTTTTTTTGCAGAAAGAAACTGGCATTAGACTCAGATGTAAGCCATTTTTTATGTTGTTAACAATTTTATTTTCTAAAGATAACACCATTGTATTTCTTAATTTATATTGTAGGTGACCACTCCAATGGCCATTGAAACTTTGGAAAACGTACCAGTAATGAAAACAGTGGTAAGCAATAAAACATCCACCTTTGATTTTTTTAGTTTTACGTACATGACTAATGTACCGTGTTTTTATATATACATATAGAAACCTGTTAAAACTATCGGACATACGAAAACGCTTAAGCCACTACAAACCGGTTCTACAGGTTACACCACCAACTATGATACCAAATATTAGTGAACAAAATACTGGACTAAAATTAGTACCAACGAAGCGAAAACGTTTGGTCTCTAGTGAAACCTTGCAAAAGCAATCTAAGGCGGCGAAGAGTCAACAGGTTTTAACTTATGATAGTTGAGAATTTGATTATATACGACATTACAATTTTGATATATATTTGCTTCATTTATATACGTTCTGTTATATATATATATATATATATATATATATATATATATATATATATATATATATATATATATATATATATATACTAGCAGTAGTAACTCTGTTCCAGCAGTACTAACGTGGTACTAGTATTAACTCTCCTATCATGTTTGTGCAGATAGTTGAACCAGTGGCTCATTTAGTTCTATTATGTTGTGAGCTTTGACATGTTCTAGTTCTGCTCTCATCCTAATGTGTTGATATGCAGCAGCCTACATTTTCAAGGCTTTTATATCCAGATGATGAGATTAGATCAATGGGAGAAAAACTTGTAAGTTTAACTACAAATTTTATTAGTATGTTCATTGTTTTTGGATTAAAGGTCTTCATGATGTTGTTTGAATTACTGATGATCATGTTTGTGTTAATATTGCTTAGATGGATTTAGTGCAGCTCATGAACTTCAAAGAAAATGTGCCAAGTATTTACTACTGCTAGTAAAAAAGTTACTACTGCTAGTTAAAGTTGGTACTGCTTAGAGATTAAGACCACTCGAAGTTGCTACTTGCTTATGGAAAAGATTATAGATACTTATAAAGAAACTATTGTAAGCCGACTAGGACTCCTTGGTGTATAAAAGGATGTCCAATTTTATATTTTGTTCAGTTATATACATTCCAATTTTATTGTATTTGAATTTGTTTTGATATATACTTGAATTGTTTTGATATATATTGATTTTTTAAATATGACTAAAAGATGCATATAGTCACACTTATTAACACTTTTGGTCACTGTTTGCTTTAGTCGTTGTGTGACTAAATATTACCGAAGGCCACACAAACATAAAATTCACGTGGCCATTGGATGATCTATAGTCACACAAAATACACATTTCTTCACTTTAAACAACATATGGTCACACTTATTTACACTTTTGGCCACTGTTTGATTAATGGTATGTGACTAAATACCCAAAACAAACATGCTTTGTGTGACTAAATATTACAAAAGGCCACACAAACATAAAATTCACGTGGCCATTGGATGATCAATAGTCACACAAAATACACATTTCTTCACTTTAAACAGCATATGGTCACACTTATTAACACTTTTGGCCACTGTTTGCTTAATGGTATGTGACTAAATACCCAAAACAAACATGCTTTGTGTGACTACATATTACAAAAGGCCACACAAACATAAAATTCATGTGGCCATTGGATGATCAATAGTCACACAAAATACACATTTTTTCACTTTAAACAACATATGGTCACACATATTTACACTTTTGGCCACTATTTGATTAATGGTATGTGACTAAATACCCAAAGCAAACATGCTTTGTGTGACTAAATATTACAGAAGGCCACATAAACATAAAATTCACGTGGCCATTGGATGATCAATAGTCACACAAAATACACATTTCTTCACTTTAAACAGCATATGGTCACACTTATTTACACTTTTGGCCACTTTGTTTAAATTGTATGTGACTAACTCCAAAAAAAAAACACCCATTGTGTTACTAAATCATCACAAACGTCACATTTATTGTATATTTATGTGGCCACAGGACGGGAAATAGTCACACAAAATACACATTTACTAGAAAGAATCATCTCAAATGTCACATATATTATATATTTATGTGGCCAAAGGTTGAAAAATAGTTGCTCTAAAAAAATATTCGCGTGACTATAAAGGGTTTACGGTCACTAATAATGACTAATCCACAAAACTTGTGCCTAATTTGTCACACATATTAGGGGGTTTTGGTCACTCTTTTTCGATGGAAAAGGCCATGAACTCAACAATGTGACCATATGCCACCTACGATGGCGGGACCTATTGTGACACACAACGTAAAAAACGTGTGTGACTATAGGCATATCGTCACACATTTTTGGCGTGACCAGTACAACTTTTTGTACCATTGTTATATTTAGCTGCTTATCTGTTTGTTCATGAATGTAGAGAGTCCCACAACATTATATGGTGCATTTTTTATTTTCGGGTGTATTGTGACAGTCTTTTTATCGGTGTAATATGTTACTATACAAATAAAAATTTTAACTCAAACTTCTTCTTTTTTTTAAAAAAACAGGTTGAAATATGGCTTTTTTGAGACTGAGATACTACTCTTCAAGTTCACACACTTGGATGATCTCAATGAAAACTACCCTCAAAGAGACAAGCTTGTACATACAGTACAAGTGCTAAAAATTTAAACGGAAGATAGAGATCGAACGTATTGGAGAGAAGCGGGCTTTAAAATAGAATATATATCTTAGCTAATGAACTACGTGGGTAGCTTCTATGTTTGATTATGTAAAAATAAGTGCTATCGTAGAAAACATAGTTGTAGTTGGTGATATTCGCGTCAGTTAAAAATTGCATTTTAATTTATTTGTAGATTATGAATTTATGAAAATGGGGAATTTGAGAAAATTTTAGACCTTTTTATAATTTATTTATTTATTTAATTTTTTTTGAAAAAGAAATTCGCACCAAGACCCGTTATGACATATAAACCAGTCTATTCATTCTAAAATAGATACATGCTCATGATGAAAAACCGGTTTAGATGCTCTTATAGAAACTGGTTATCGAACCGGTTTCTAGGTGCTTTGCTTATAGAGATACCCCCTCACAAAGAGTGGTTTCAAAACCAGTTTGCATGGGCTATGCTAACCGGTTTCTATGAACCTTTGTGTAGTAGTGTGTGTTTGTGCCATAAAACACAAGGTTTTTATGTTGGGCCACAAAACATAGCGGGAGTGGTTGTACCCTTGGTAAAGAACTCGACATCTAGCTTAGTATCGGAAATATTGCATAAGCGACGATAGGAGTGGTTGTACCTTGTAAAAGAACTCGGTATCTAGCTTTGTACGGGATAAAGTGTAAGCGACGATTGTAAGGTTTTCTCTGCCGAGAAGGGAGGTTGTTGATCTAGTGAAGTAACTCACGAGTTGGGTACTCGAGGAGTGAAGTAGGGTGGAGAGGAGATCCGTGACCGAACCACTATAAATCCTCGTGTTCGGTTTGCACTTTCCTTTTACTTATTGCTTTACTTTAATGTTTGCATTATGTGATTGTTTGTGTCGTGACTTGTTGATTGTACTTGTGTGATAATATGGTATAAGTTATGTTAGTCATAAACTACAAGTAACATCTTTCATATTAGAACAAGCTAAAAATGGACATTTGATACAACAAGTTTAAAGTTTTTAAACGGTAAACTATTCAACCCCCCTTCTAGTTTTCCACAATTGGTACCAGAGCCTCGTAGCTCTTATTTTCAAAACAAATGGTTTTTAAAATGGAGTACGATCCATGTATCAAATTACCATTGAAGCGGAATATAATATGAAGAATGTTTCGCAAAGTATACTTAGAAATTTTGTGGTTAAATGTTACTTTGTATACAAGCTTGAAGGTGTCCTTGAAAAATAAATGAAAACATTTCTCGTAATTTCTAAGAGTCAAATTATGTGGTTAGAGCTAATGTACGTTAAACACGGTTTTAAAAGGAGTGTTTGGGATAACTAAAAATTTAGTTGAATAATCACCTCCGTAAATGATTAGATGACTCACATAAGAAGAAATGATGTTAAAATAGTTGTATTAAATGTTTACTAACAAATCTAGTAAGTCCTACACATTTTCGCTTTGCGAAATACATGTTTTTAGCATTATGTGAAATTTTGTTACAGCAAACCCGCGGATCCCGCGAAACCCTCAGAAGGGTTCCTTGCCCTTTGGACGAGGGTTCCTTGGCTGCACAGTCAAAATTTTTTGTAAACTTCAAAAATTCATAACTAATTAACCGTAAGTCCGTAGGAGTCGCGTCACCTATCAATTTGAAGGGAATTGTGTCTACTTTCTTTTAAAAATGATGTTATGGCCTAAATCTAATCTAAAGTCACAAGATTAAACCAAATACTTCAATGTGTTCAAAATATCAAGTTTCGTTTTGACGTAGAAACTCAAACTTTTGAGTTAGGCAATATAAGTTAGTATCCTTTGAACATTGGCATTATTTTCTTTGAAACTAAAGAATTTTGTGATATTCATATATACAAAGGAAACTAATCAAGCTTGCCATACATCGTCATATTTAAACGCAAAGTGACGAAAAGTATATTTCTTTTTATATTATGCTAAATGACTACTTGTTTTAGTTGTATGCATGTATGGTATTTGCTTATTGAAAGTTGTGATTGCATTTGTTTATTTTTGATTCATGAGTGTCAATCTTGTCATGATATTCATTTGCTTGTTTGTCTAATTCATGTTTATACACAATAGGATATTTGCTAGATTGTGTGTACTAAGTTGAAAATTTGTGTTTGTATTGCTTATTGATTTAGATATTCTTCCTTGCATACGTTATGTGATTATTTTGCATAATTCATTTAGGAATGAGAATTAAGTAATACTAATTAAATATCTTGGAATATGGTCACGCGTCTAAATGAGTCACTACATTTTTAAATATGTAGTATGCTTGTAAAATGGTGTTTGATATACATGCTTCTACAATGATGTTTAATGAATGTTTCGTGCTATAAGATAGAAACTTATGTTTGGATGATAACACTTTGTTTTTATCAATTTTCCATGTTTGGCTTAATTTCCATGTATGGTAAGCTCATAATCATCAGCTTAATCTATATGCTAACATGGGTTAGAATATGTGTTTTTGGTTTTAATCGATCACATCTAATTAGGTGCATATGTACCAAGTATTATTAGGATACTTGAACGGGTTTCGGGAGTCAATAAATATCCATTGTTAAGGAGTGTTTGGCACTACTTAAAATTTTAACTATTTGGTAGTTAAACAATGTGTTTCATGGATATATGTACTTCTAGGATCTTTTGTTATCTTTGTACATTGTCTTGTACTAACGGATATGCAGGTAGACAACATTTGGGATGTTGTCAAATTTTCAAGTTTATGGATATTTCACTAAGTATAGTGAAATTCGCAAGCCCCGGTCAAAGTCTATCGGTAAGAGTGTTTCTACATCCATTTCTTGCATTTCCTAATCAGATATGGTATAAAGTTTTGTTTTTAGGAGTTTTCGAAAAATTTGAAAATCATCTCGATGGTCAAAATAGTGGACTGCACTTTTTTCAGACCTGGCGGAACTAGCGGAACCAAATATTGGGTTTCGCCGGTGCATTTTCTAGGTACTCCAGAATTTGGCCCAACGAACCAGGCGGAACCAAAATCTGGGTTTCGCCTGTGTATTCGTATGGTTCCGCCAATCCTGCATCTTCCTTCTTAAATTTTCATTTAAGACCCTCACTCAAGATCACTCAATTTCATCACTAGGAGTCTTCTCACTGATGTTCACTCTTATTAGGATTAGGACTTCTTCTCACTTGCACCTATAGGATAATCATCTGTAATAACACTTTCTAAATTTCGCAAGAATGATCCAAGATACCTTTCTCCTTAAAGGAAGGAATCCGGAAACTTTCTCCTTGCAATTCTCGAACCACTTAGTATTTATGATCACTACACACACTCACTACATTCTTCCATCCCTAACTCATCCTTCATTCACTTATTTGGTGACTTGACAACTTCCTAACAAATCTGGACTCATTATTTGCAAAGATTACATACAATATCACAATCACAAGTCCAACTTATGACTATAGATATTGTCTTGTATCTACATATGTTACCTCATTTGGTTAACATGAAAATAATGTTTCATCCTTCAAGACGATAAGGATTTACATCGAGTCATAACTTACTCTTAAGTTATAGATGTATTATCGAGTCTTGCTATCCTTTTATGCTATCCAATCTCAACTAAGTAGGATTGACAACTTAAGTATTTCAACACCCAAGTAGTTTAACAATGTTTGTTAAAACACTCATCACAACTAGAACACTTATTATAGTACTCTCCCTATCAATCGGAACAAAAACAAATGTCAATAGGTTTTAATCCTTAAACATTTAGCACTTAAGTTCACTTGTTCTTTCACCATCATCTCATCACATTCACCTTGTGATATATCTCAGCCCATAAGCTTCACAAACATGAGCAAAACTTCAAGCATCTTCCTCATAACCTTTCATCACTCAAACCTCAAACAACCAATGTGAAATGAGAAACCGAGTTATCCTTTGTCCTATCAATATCGAGTCATCCACCATTTCCATGCCCTCAAAGAAACCAAGAGTCAATATCATCTTCACCAATAACTCCACCTAGTCATCTTCACAAGAAGATTCCACAATGTAACCAAACAAGTATGTAATCCCCACTACAACCTAACCCATTAAGATTAAACCACCTTTCATGATACATAAACCTATGTTCACCCTTGTGTCGCTCTTTGAAACAAAGGGAAATTGTCATATCCATACACTCATTAACATGTTTGTCTATGTCGTCAAAAGTCAAGTGAATTTCATTATGAAATGCGTCTTTTCCACTTTCTAGCGAGTGAAGAACACAAAGAAGATATCCAAGCTTCAAGTGTTGTCAAGCAATCACCACCTCATTTCACATATCTACTCTCGGTCGTCAACCATACTTTACCACCAATAGGATTAGAACCTTCACCATCAAATGAGCATGAAGCACACATTCAATTACACTAGGTTTAAGTAGTATCACTTTCACAAGTTATCAAAGTATTGGCAATACTTTTAACTTCTGCATATGTCTCATTAAACCTCAAATCAACATCTGCAAGTTCTAGGATCTAGAGCCTCCTCATCATCTCGTCATTCTTGTTTTCATAAGCATGGTGACTTTATTCCACGTGATAACCCTACTTATTGAAAGACACCATATGTCTCTATTTCCTTTCAAGCGTTCATCATAACCAAATCTTGCTCATAACCCAATTCAAACCCTATGCCTATTCTACTCATCTCTATAGCACACACAAGATCTATTGAATTTAGTAATTTCACTTAGATTCTTGTTCCAAAGAGCTTTCTTGAGAACGTTCTTAACATATTCCATTATCACACACAAACACATCTCTTGGTCTTTGATGATCAAATCACTCTCATAACACATACTCAAACTCAACATAAAAGATGTCTCTCTTTAGATCATTCAACCATAGATTCCAAACACAAAGATTAAAATCTTTTTGCATTACACATACATGTGTCTATTAAATGTTATTTGTTTGATATGATTGGACATCTTAACATAACCATGATAACTATTTGATTGATTCATGTGTAAATCTTGGTTATATCTTTATGATGCCTGCATGCTTATATGTTTCGTGTCACTATATATCAACATGGTTTGTATGATATTTTCATTCTTTATATGATGTTTTGCATGATTAACATGTTACTTGTTAACTCATGATATGTCATTTTGGTACATGATGCTTTTATATGATATTCATATATTTGAAAGCTTGTGTATGTTGCTGTCATTTATTAGATCCATGCTTAGGATGATCTATATAATACTTGCTCCTAAATGTTATCGTTTAAACATGGGTTGCATAAATTTTTTGTCTTGTCTCTTTCGTAACTTTGTCACACTATTTGTTCACTTCGTGTGCACTTATTATTTGTAGAAGTACTCTTGGTATGATAAACATTTAGAAGTCGTTTTATCATACAAATTTATCACATAGATTCTTATATGCTTAAGTGTCTAAGCTTAACAACAAAACAATTTTACAATGAAGTGTTTTAAATAATGTCATGCTATAGCTTAGTATAATTATTTGTTGCTATGTGGTAACTTTATGTCTAGTAGTCAAATGCGTTGTTTGTATTAGATGATGTCTTTAGATTTTTATCTTGGTGACATCTTTTGTCACTAAGAAATTTGTATTAATGGATTGAGAACTAATCACTTTCCATCTCACTCCATTCTAGCTTTTATATGCTCATCTCGTATAGTTTCATAGCTAATAAGATTGAGTCTTAGAGATTTGAAATTTGTGTTTGGATATCTTTCAGTCAACCTCTTTCTAATTCGCATTAGTGCTTCCGCTTTCCAAAATCACCTCGATAACAATACTCTAATCCTTTCCACCTCCTTAAAGAAAACCACATGCCTCGTCATACGATCATCTCACATTGATAGAGAAGAGCTACATGACCTTAAGGATAAAGTTCTTTGTATGCTAACCAACATCCGCAAAAACATTACCAAGCTCATCGTTTTCATTAACCTACAATCTCCTAAACACTTCATCATCATTCTTTATACAATGCATTAGACTATATGTTGGATGTCCACCTATTGAGGAGGAGAGATATTCATTCACAGATGTGTATTTTTTCAAATTGTATTTAAAGAACATCTACTCATGTATCTTACACCCTAATATTCCAACACATAGGTACACTCCATTTAGTTAAAGTCAGTTCACCAAAACCACAAGTGCTTCAAGCCTTTGACTTTTTCTCTTCTTAATAGTTCAAGCCTCTTTCACCCCCAATATCTCATCAAGTGAAAAACACATCATATGTTTGACAAAGTTATTCACTTCCACAACCAAAAACAAAACCAAATGGAGTATAGGATTCTTCTCTCAAAACTAGGACTTCAAAACTTCATTGTCAAGAACACCATCACAGGATCTCATCCTCTTCTTCCTCGACACATATCATGCACGTCATTGTCAGCGCAAACGATATATTAATCAAAGCCATCATTCCTAACACTTTCTCAACACGTTAGTCTAACCAACACTCTCGCATCATATGATGTCATTCTCATCCTCTTTTCATATGGAATTCTTGTTCGTAGGTGCTTATTGTCCTCACTTCCTTTCAATTCCACTCAAGCATGTATTATGGCAAGATACATCATCTTTGGTAGATGATAAAGTCATATTCATTGTTTATCCCTCGAGTTGTGAATTTTAGGATTGCATAAGTCGATATGTTCTATCCTTATCTTTCGTTAGAACATTTGCTATACACACGAGCTTCTAATTCTTTAAATAGTTGTCTACGTATCACCACCACCTTCAATCATCACGTTCACTAAACATCACCACCATTGATTAGCAAAAACCTACTTTTATCAACCTTGAGTCATCTACCGATTTATCACCGCATGAATCCTTCTAGTAAACCAACACCAAATTCATTACATTCATTATAACCATCATCATTTCTTTCACTAGTAAACAAATACCTACATTAGCACCACTTACTAGTAAACCATCACAAACAATAGCACCATCCTCTTTAAGCATTTCAACCTCATGTCTTCCTTCTAGGCTTTGCTTAGTAGGTTCCTATCATATTATATTCGCGTTTTTCTTATGATTGTATTTCTTTTGAGAAGAATAAACCTCATGAGATTTTTGGTTTCATGGTTCTCTACTTTAAGTCACTTATATCATTTATATATATACATCTTACTTTTCTTTGAGATGAAATATATTGCACTAACTCTTTCATTGTAGGTTCACCATTATATACGCTTGATCGTATATAGCATAATCATCTAAGGATGATGTTTGCATCGAATATTTTCCTTCTTTTAATATAGGTGCTTCTTGGCGTAGGAGGAATATCCATCAAGCACTCATATTGCATCTTCTATACACGTTGTTGTAGAGGACATGCTTTTCTAAAGACAAAACTTCTACTATACTAACTTTTGTTTTGTAGGTTCATATTGACGCCCTAAAACAAGGGGGAGCTTCCGTCAAGCATAGGAAAATTGTTGTCTTACACTAACCTTTATTTTGTAGGATTCTTCATCCTTGTATCATATACGTTGGTACCCTAGCAACTGGGAGTATTGATCAAGGGGGAGTCGATCATACACTAACCTTTGTTTCTTTTGTAGCTTTATTATCCTTGCATCATATACGTTGGTATCCTAGCAACGGGGAGTATTGATAAAGGGGGAGTTAATCATGCACTAACCTTTGCTTTTGTAGCTTTCTTATTTCTTGTGTCATATACGTTAGGACCCTAGCAACGGGGAGTATTGATCAAAGGGGAGCTACAATCTAGGGGAAGCATGCACGCATTCATCTTTATTCTCACTCTTCGACACACCTTTGTGTTTCAACAAAAGGAAAACAGATAAGTCAACATAGTCTAACATGCATTTCATTCATCATGCATTTTTTGTAAAATTTTTATGTTGCACAACACTAACCTTGATGTAGGTCAAGGAACTTAATTTGATCCATGGATCCGCTAACAACCTTAGAAAATTGGAGTTGAAGAATTAACTTCACTAGGGATGATGCAAGCTCGCCATTTCGGGGAGAAATTAAGTTAACTCCAAGGACACACCCCTTTTTGTTTCGACAAAAAGGGGAAAAGAGTGTAAACAGAGAATGAAATGTAGAAGGTGTTACGGATACAAGTAAGTAATACGGACACAAGTAACTTTTTACATTATACGTTCTATCACGTTTACATATTTTGTCATCATCAAAAAGGGGGAGATTGTTAGTGCAATATTACGATATTTAATCTATACATTCTCGTTTGTTTTGATTGATGACAAACGTATAACTTGATACATAACGTAAAATGTACAAGTTACTTGTAATCATAGTTTGTCTCAACATACATTCAACACCTCTCAACGTCTCGAGTCGTCGTATGCTACAACACAGGTTCGTACATGTTTGTTATGTAGCATTATGATCAAACCCATTGACCAACCATTTATAATGTTTAAAATACTTTTAGAGTCTTTAAGTATTTTTGGTGTCAAAGTGTATTTTAGGTGTTAAATGATAAAAATGTGATGACATTAGAAGTCAAACATTTTTAGTAACTCATTAACTTACTATAACAACATTACTTAGGTAATATATACATTTTACAAGTTTACTTTCATATATATTTCTTAATCTTAAAATAGAAATATATATATACATCACATCATGTGCATTTATGGAAAGGTTGAGTGTTTGACTTTCCATAAGACCTCTTACACATTTTGGAAGGATTCCGACTTTATTTATTGTGTGTTTGACTAGAAGTAACTTGATATGACATTGTTAGATATGAAAAGTTATTGTAAATAATAGTCTGTCTGTTCCGGCGGAACCTTCGGGCATAACGGACGGAACCCTCAAAAGGGTTCCGCCTGATCCGTGGGTCTGCTGCAGCCTTTGGCTATAAATAGCAGCCCATGGTCTTCTCATTGGGTTGATGAATTCACACATAGATTCTCTCTATCATAAAACCCATATCTAGATCAGTAGCAAACAATGTGGAGACATACATTAATCACCCATTCCATAATGATCATAATGCTTCTAACATTCATCTTTGTTGTAAGCATATCATACTTCATGATCCACCAAGAAGGTTACAAGATCTTGAAGTCATCATTCATTAAAGTATTCCAACATAGGAAGATTCAAGGGCACTTGACATCCTCAATGGTTGAAGACTTCTTATTCAAGAAGTTCATGTAGAGTAGGCATGCATATCCATTAGACTTTTATGTCATGGATCATCATTGTATCATCACAATATAGATTAAATGGTTTATGTGTTTGTGCCATAAAACACAAGGTTTTTATGTTGGGCAACAAAAACATAGCGGGAGTGGTTGTACCCTTGGTAAAGAACTCGACATCTAGCTTAGTGTCGGAAATATTGTATAAGCGACGATAGGAGTGGTTGTACCTTGTAAAAGAACTCGGTATCTAGCTTTGTACCGGATAAAGTGTAAGCGATGATTGTAAGGTTTTCTCTGCCGAGAAGGGAGGTTGTTGATCTAGTGAAGTAACTCTCGAGTTGGGTACTTGAGGAGTGGAGTAGGGCGGAAAGGAGATCCGTGACCGAACCACTATAAATCCTCGTGTTCGGTTTGCACTTTCCTTTACTTATTGCTTTACTTTAATGTTTGCATTATGTGATTGTTTGTGTCGTGACTTGTTGATTGTACTTGTGTGATAACATGGTTTAAGTTATGTTATTCATAAACTACAAGTAATATCTTGCATATTAGAACAAGCTAAAAATGGACATTTGATACAACAAGTTTAAAGTTTTTAAACGGTAAACTATTCAACCCCCCTTCTAGTTTTTCACAGTGTGCTTATTTTGTTACTTCTTATTGCTTCTTAATTGTTAACCTGTGCTTCTGGTGGTCTGATTCCAATTCATTTGAATTCATTAGAGTCTCATAAGTCTTCTGTATCAGTTTCAAATAGTTTGGTGGCAAGTGCTTATTTATAAGCACTTGCTATAAGCTGTTTAGAACTCAATAAGCACTTTTCTAGCTTATTTTCATTTCAAAAAATTTTCTCTAGTTATTTTAATATTTTAGATTTTCTATAAATTTTTCAGATTTATCTGAGTTAGTTTACTATTTTTCTCCATTTATCTTAGTTTTAAATCATTTTTTTAATACCTTTTAATAAACAAAAATCAATTAAAAATCAGATAAAGCCTTAAAAAATCCAAAAATATTTTAGATAATTTTTTTCTATTATTTTAGGATTTTCAAAGTTAAATTTGTATTTTTACATTTTCTTTTATTTTTAATTACTTTTTATATATAAAAAAAGAAATAAATTCATAGAAAATAAATAAAAAATCAAAAAAATATTTTTCTTTTTCTCAAAATTATTTTTAGTTGTTTAAGATTTTTAGAAAATTATTTCAAATTTTTAGGATAATTTTTCATTAAAAAGTTACGTTTTAATTTGTACGTTACGTTTTAAGATTCGCATTTGAATTTCTGTTTTTAGTTTTTAATCATTCGTGCATATATAGCTTGTACCTTCTGCATTATTTGTGATTGTTTTTCATTATTTGAGTTTCTCATTCATAATTTTCACTTTTCACGACACGATTTCACAAATTGAATTTCAACGATTCCATTCACTCCTTCACGGGATACGACTTGGGTAATCCGTATTTTCAGAGGATTTCCTTAGAATTATAATATATATAAAATTGTGTCAATCAAGAACCAAGAAGTTAAGCAACAACCCATGAAGGTACAAATGCCACTAGTATTTGTTCGATCCACATAATCTCCCGCATGATCAGAGTCAGCGTAAACTATAGTTTCTATGCCGGTCCCCTTAGGATACCATAATCCTAAGTGCATAGTGCCTTTAATGTATCGGAAGATACATTTAACCTCTTCTAAGTGGGAAGATTTGGGATCTTCTTAAAAGCGAGCACAAAGGCAGACATTAAACATGATATCGGGCCTACTTGCCGTTAGGTACAATAAACTTCCTATCATACCTCTATACTTAGTACTATCTACGGATTCACCCTCTTCATCTTTGGTGAGCTTTGTGTTCGTAGCCATTGGGGTTTTCATAGGTTTAGTATCTTTTAGTCTGGATTTCTTAAGCATTTCCTTAATATATTTGGATTGATTAAAGAATATTCCATCATCTAATTGTTTTATTTGTAGTCTCAAGAAGAAGTTAAGCTCGCCCATCATACTCATTTCAAACTCGTCATGCATGATTCTTGAGAATTCATCACACATGTCTTGACAAGTTGAACCAAATATAATGTCATTAACATATATTTGGATGATTATCATGTTTGAATCTTTCTTCTTGGTTAAAAGAGTGTTATCTACCATTCCCATCGAGTATTCATGCTTAAGAATAAAAGCTTTCACCCTATCATACCAAGCCTTAGGGGTTTGCTTTAAACCATATAAAGCTTTCTTTACTTTATAAACATACTCGGGGTACTCGAAGTCAATGAATCCTAGAGGTTGTGCAACATATACCTCCTCATTGATGAGATCGTTTAGGAATGCACTTTTCACATCCATTTGGAACAGTTTAAAATTTAATGCACATGCATATGCGAGTAATATCCTAATGGACTCAAGTCTAGCTACAGGTGCATAGGTTTTGTCATAATCAATTCCTTCTTGTTGATTATAGCCTTGTGCGACTAACCTAGATTTGTTCCTAGATACAATACCATTTTCATCTAGTTTGTTTCCAAATACCCACTTAGTCCCTATTATTGTGATATTCTTAGGTCTTGGTACTAACATCCAAACATCATTAGATTTAAATTGGTTTAATTCTTCTTGCATTGCTTTAATCCAACTTTCATATTTCAATGCTTCATTGATATTTTTAGGTTCAATGATTGAAACAAAATAAAAGAAGTTGCTATTGTTTTGAACTTGTGATCTAAGGGTTCTTTGGTTTAGGCTTCCTATGACGTTATCTAAAGGGTGGCTTTTAAATTCTTTAACATTTGAAGTTTCACCTATTTTGATGGTTTCTTGAGATATGACTAGGTTTTTCATGTTTTCAACTATGGCATTTTCTTCATCCAAATCATCATCTACCAAAGGTGAAGTTTTAGATGGAGGGGGACTCTCATCGAAAGTCACGTTGAGTGATTCTTCAACAACCATTGTTTCCTTTTTTAAGACAATATAGACTTTACTAGTTTGAGAGTAACCTAGAAATACACCTTCGTAAGACTTTGGGTCAAACTTGGTGAGATAGTCTTTGGTGTTTAGAGTGTAGCATTTGCTACCAAACACTCTAAAGTAATCTAGAGAAGGTTTCCTACCTTTCAAAATTTCATAAGGGGTTTTTCCTATGATTTGTATAATTAAAATTATATTAAGGATATAAGTATTGCTCATTAAGCATGGTTCTACTCATTTCTTGTAGGGTTCTATTTTTCCTTTCGACTACCCCATTTGATTATGGAGTTCGTGGAGCCGAGAAATTGTGAGTAATACCATTAGCGTCACAATAAGATCCGAATTGAACTTCATTGTCAAATTCTCTACCATGGTCCGTCCTAATGGAGACTATGTTGCATCCTAATTGATTTTGAATTTTCTTACTAAATATTTTGAATTGATCAGAAGTTTCAGTCTTGTTTTTAAGAAACCTAGTCCAAGTGTACCTAGAATAATCGTCTACTATCACTAGGGGTGTAGAGATTTCCTCCATAACTCCGTATGGCGGAAAGACCGAAAAGATCCATGTGAAGAAGCTCTAGACATCTAGATGTTGAGATCATGTTCTTAGGTTTAAGACTGGAGTGAGCTTGTTTTCCAGCCTTGCAAGCATCACAAAAGTGTTGATCGAACCTAAGTTTGGGAAGGTTTCTAACTAAATCCTTAAAAGACAATGATTGTAATAGACGCATGTTGGGGTGTCCTAATCTTCTATGCCATAAAGTAGAGTTATCATTAACCTTAGCTAAGCATATGTTCTCACTATGTTTGTTACTAATTTTCATAACGTATAGGTTACCTTTTCTAATTCCTTTTGCAATAACTTTTCCATTCTTAATTATCTCACTATCGTTTTTGGAAAAGATTACCTTGCAACCATTATCACAGATTTGACTAATACTAAGCAAATTAAAACCTAGGTTATCTACATGTTCTACATTAATAATAGTAAGAGAGTTATGAGTGATCGTACCTTTGCCAATGATATTACCCTTGAGCTTACTACCAAATGTAACATTACCTCCAGTACTTGCATTGTATGATGAGAATAGCTTGCGATTACCCGTCATGTGATTTGTGCATCCACTATCCTTGACCCATTCGTCGGGCTCCAGGCCAATTCCCAAGCATATCTAATGATAACATAGAAAAACTCAAACATATGGTCTCCCATATCTCATGGGTCCAAAGTTGTTAGCGCCAAACATCCTATACATTTGTTGCATTTGTCTAGGGTGTGGAAATGGTGAGTAGAATCCCATAGGAGGGAAATCATTTTTCCAATTCATGGAGTAGTTCTTATAATGATTTTTATTTTTAGTTGTTTTTTTATCCAGTTTGTCTATTTGGTATATTTGTTCTCCTAGGGGATGGAGGTGTAGATCTTATAGTTGGTTTGTTGTAACCTAATCCGGGTTTTAGTATTGGTCTATAGAATTGTTTTACTTCTTCTATACTAGCAACGGGTGTTTCTGGTTTTCCTAGTATTGACTGTTTTGAACCAAAATATGTAATAACTTCGGGTAAGGTCACAGTCTTCCTTACTGTTTACGGTCCTTTATCAATGGGACAGTCCCTTAAAGGTGAGGGACCGTCGGGTGGATTTGAGGGACCGTCTCCAGTAGCGAGGTCCGACTGAGACTTCACAAATTTTATTTGTTTTTGATATGTTTGGTGTTGCTTCAAAAAAATTATAACCTATACCAATTTTATCGTCGAAAGCCTTTTGAACTCCTATTAGTTGTCTAAGAAAGTGAGTGCTCTTTTCAAACTTATTTAATTTTGAGGCTTCCTCTTTGAGTTCCTCATTTTCAACTTTATGAAGTTTGCACGTTTTACATTCCGAAGCGATTTCTTTTCCTTTCTCAAGTCTAGATAACATCTCTTTTAGTTCCAATATTTCTTTTTCTAATTTGGATTTGGTGGATTTTAGAGATTTGTTTTTCACAATTACCTTTTGACTCTTCACAAATTTTATCAAATTCATTGTCTAAGTCAAGTGAATCTAGTGAGCAAATATAAAAATTGTGAAAATCGGTTTCGGTACGTACCTCTTTTGAAGATCTGGCCATGAGACAAGTCTCAGTCTTATCATCTTCTTCGCCATCACTCCAAGCACCTTTAACATATGCCCTTTGGTTTTTGTCCCTTGTTTGGTATGGACAATCTCAAACTAAGTGTCTTGTATCACCACATCCAAAACATCTTTTCTCACCTTTGATGTATTTATCTTCACGAGCTTTGTGAGGAGTTTTCTTTTCCTCTCGTGGTTGTCTTACAAATCTTCCTCTTCGTTTGAAGAATTTCTTGAAATCTCTAACCACCAATGCATACTCTTCGTCATCACTTTCCGAGCTTGAGTCTTCATCATCATTTAATTCTTTTTTAGCTTTTAATGCAATTGATTTTCTTTCCACCTTACTATTTACAATATCGGGATCATTTTTTATGATTAACTCATGGACCTTCAAGTTACCAATGAGCTCATCTAATGATAGAGATGCCAAGTCTTTGGATTCTTCAATTGCCGTGACCTTTGCTCTCCACTTTGGATGTAAAGCCCTGAGATATTTCCTAACACAACTTTTGACAGAAATTTCCCCATCGAGTGTTTTTAAACTCGTGATTATGGTGTTAAATCTAGCAAATGAACTATCTATAGATTCATCTTCAGGTCTGATAAATTGTTCATATTGTTGAACCAAAAGATCAATCTTATTGTCTTTGACTTTATTATTACATTGATGAGTGACTAACAAAGTTTTCCAAATATCTTTAGCGGTATTGCACATAAAAATTCTTTGAAATTCCTTTTTAGGCAAGGCATTGTAAATAACCATTTTTGTTTCATCATTTTAGCTAATTTCTTTTTAAGAGTATCACTTTGTTTGTCATAAGGAACAACTTCGTTTTTTTTAGTTTCAAGATTAAATTCAATAGGTTTAAAGTCACCCATTGTAATAACATGCCAAAGATCAAGATCTTTTGATTTCACATACGTTTTGAATCGAGTTTTCCAATAAATAAAACTATCTGCCTCAAAGAGTGGTGGTCTTTGCATAGACTGCCATTCTTGATATTTTTCAAATTCCATCGATCGTTTCAAGTTTTAAAATACAGTATATTTTAAAAATCCTTGAGCAACGAAGCTCTGATACCAATTATAGAAACTAGAAGGGGGTTGAATAGTTTCACCGTTATTAATCACGTTTTTATAAAATTGACTTTACAAATTGTGTTTGACAAAAAGGTTTGATTCGAAGCTTACGTTAAATCAACACAACAATAAATATAAGCAATGATAAGTAAACAAGTAAAGATAAAGAAAGGAAAGATCAAACCGGCACACGAAGATTTATACCAATTAGGACGGATGTAGTAACAATTAATTTTCTTTAAATTTTAAACAAATGTATTTTCTCCTATATATTATAGATGTAGATATAAATTAAAGATCAATCAAACCATCTAAACATGCAAGTGAAATATTAACTTGATGTTCAATAAATAAATAAATAAATAAATTGTTAACTAATCGATCATTAACTCAATAAGAAAGGGTGATTAAATACGTGACCCGCATAAATGCGATTGTACGAAAGTTTTTAATCAACTCATAGTGTTGTATAAAAGTATTCATTAAAACTTAGTATTATTAAAAGTATTGTCCAATCATGACTCATGGTATACGAGTAATTCATAGCATTTATTACTCGGTACTTGTAGAGTTGCACCAACTCATAATTTAAGCTAGTTATTCACATAAATTTTTATTTTGTTTGCATATTCCATATTGTTTTGTAAAAAGATTGTATATTTGCTATATATTGCTTTTCCAGTTCTTACAAGTTGCAAATAAGAAAAATGAGTGTGCCAAACAACACTTCATATTTTATTGATAATAATAAAACATTCAATATTTTTAAGAAGATTTCAGCAATTAAATTTATGAGTCAAGATGATCGATATTTTAGTGTAATTGGATTAACTTGTTTGACCAATTTAGTCATAATAATACATCGTTTAGGCTTGAAGGTGCGGAGTGCACGCCTCTTTGAATTTATTATGATCTTAGGGGCGAAGCTCCTAAGGGACGGGGGTCCGGAGGCATTAGGGTCCAAGTTGTTATGGTAAAAGTTCCTTAAAAAATTAAATTTTCAGAACTCAAGGGACTAATTTTAACAACTTTGAAACCCTTGGAAAAACCTGTATAAAAGGAGCCCTAATCCCTGATTTATAAAAGTTACGCTTTTCTTCTGGTCATGTTTTTTCTCTGGTTCATGAATCTTGGTGTAATCATTTTATTATAGGTTTGTTTTTTCGAAGAAATGCTTAGGAAAGTATTTCCCCGGGTCGTGTCCCGATGAAGGTGTGAATGGAATTTTGAATTTTCGAATCGTGAAACGTGTCGTGAAAGTGGTAAAAAGTGATTTGAATGGGATTATACTAATGAATAAGTAAATGAAGCACAAATAATCACTTAGGCACGTAATTCAAATAAGGAAACTAAAAACGTAACGTAGAATCGAAAACGTAAGCTTAAACGTAAAATAAACGTTAACGTATGAAATAAAACGCGAATTTTAAGCTACACTACTCCTATGGACTTCAAAATAATTTTGAAAAGTTAAAAATGATAAAAGAAGATTTTAGGAAAAAGAAAATATTTTTTTTGACTTTTTAATTATAAATTAAAAATTAAAAGAAAATGCAAAAACATGAGAAAAATGGAAAATAAATTTTGAAAAATATTAAATAACTAAAAAGTATTTTTAAAACTGAAAATCTATTTTTTTGGCTTTTTTGTATAATTTTTGGGAATTAAATACTATTAAATCTAATAAAAATTCAAATGAAATTCAAAATAATGGGAAAAATGCAAAATAAATTTCTAAAATTCTAAAATAAATGAAATAAATTTCTAAAATATTTTTGGATTTTTCTTGGCTTTTTCTGATTTTTTTGGATTTTTTTGTAATTAAAAAGTATTTAAAATTGATTAAAAATGAAAATTAAATAGGAAAAATAGTAAATGGACTCAGAAAATTTTGAAAAAATTACAGAAATTCTAAAATATTAAATAAACTTGGGAAAAAATTTTGAAAGAAAAATGAGCCAGAAAAGTGCTGATTAGCATAAAACCGCTTATTTGGAATTGCTTATTAATAAGCTATCTTTGACCAAGTTGACCCACACTTTGACCCAATGGTTTTATGACTTAATGAAGCTCTAATGAACAGAGATGAGACCAGTTAGAACACAGAAGTAAAGCAATGGGCCAAAATCAGTTAAAATAAGCTCTAATGAATAAGCAAATAAGCAACAGATTAAGCAAAGGGCACAGGATCAATGAACTAAGGCACTACAAGTGGTAAGAAACTAAAATAAGCCACAGATCACAAGTCACAAGTAACAAAACACAAAAGCAGCCTTAATTTGAATTCAGCAATTAAGTTGAAACTCCCAACAAGACAGGTTAATTAAGCAGTCCTAATAAGCTGTTTAGTGGATCCTAAAGGGGGCAAAAGAAAATCTATACTACTGGAAACCTAGAAAACCTAGAAGTTTTAAATCCCAAACCAAATTGGACCCTTACTTGGACCTGAGATCAGATATTTATGGCCTGTTTTGATTGCAGGGTAATTGACTTTTTAATATGTACCTAAGTTTGACCAATTTGAACTTCTGGTGATTAAATCTGAACCTAGCTAGTATATTAAGCTAATTTAAAGTGAAATTATCCTACATGTAACTAATATCTATCAAATAGCTAAGTTGCAGCAGCAACAGTAACAACATGGGTACACAATGCAACTTAGATAGATGATATTGACTTTTTATAAAGTACCCTAGTAATTTTATGCTTGTTCTGTCCTTCTTATGCCTAATGTGATCAATAGATGCAGCAGAGAGTCCAAATTAACAACAAGTACCCACAAGGACAGACAGATCCAAACACCCAACCTCTAATCAATCTAGATTACTAAGCTATATTAGATGCTAGATGAACAATAAAAACAGACAAAGAATAACAAGTACACTAAAATGCAGGTAAGGCTAATAAAGGCAGTGGAGCGAGACTTTAAAGCTAAGGTATGCAATAACTAAACAATCCTACTTAAATAACTACACTAACCACTAATAAACACAAATAAGCTATAAGCTACAGTAAACAAGCTAACTTTAAAGATGATGCAGAAAAGAAGATTGAGGACTTACTTGAATAAGTTGTGATGGAATGGAATATGTAGGCTAAGATAAGCTCACTCAAAGCTATGAAACAGCTTGAATGAGCTTATTCAGAGGGGTGTATGAGCTTGTGAAAGCTATTGTTCCCTCAACTTAATATATTTTATTTTTTTAAAATTTTTTTTGAAGATAACAATAAAGTAAACTGCAACTTGAACTCAATCAAACAGTAAATTCAACTTAAACAATAAAGAAGTAATTTAGAAATACTTGAAATGAAATTGAATAACAACTAAATAATTGAAAACTGAATTAAACTTTGTATTAAATCTTTGAAATAAACTAAGCACAATGATAAGAAAACAGTAAATCTACACCTATTCCTAAAGGTAACTCTAATCTAACAGCTTCAACGTGAGTGAGGAGGGAGGTATATATAGGTGTGAGGTGAGGTTTTTAGAAGTCTCTGGATGTGCTTTTTTCAATCCATCTCATCCCTTGATTTCAAACGCGTGAATATAGTCCCTTGGATTCATTTTGATGAGGTTGTGAATCCTCCGTGTCTTCCCTGATTGGACCACGTGTCCTGACATTCCCTGACACCAGCTGTCATCTTCTAGAAACCCCAATTATTGGGTAATAATTACTTAATCTAGGTAAATTGGGGGAGGGGTGAATTAGGGTTTTGTGGTACAGTTGTTTTCTGGGTTTGGGGATTAAGTTTGGGGGCGGTAAAAATGAATTGGGTGTTTTATTACTTGTGAAGTGGTTGACTGGGTATAAGAATGAATGGATCGGGTAGTGTTATTGGATTGGGTATAAAAGAAACGGTGGTGGGCTGTGTTTTCATTTTGGGCTTAGGATTGGATATTTGGACTTGGTTAGTGTATTATTAGTTTAGGAATAAGGACTAATGTTGTATAATTCTGAAAACTTAGGGACTGATTATGTAAATCTCCAAAATTAATGTCCAAGGACTTATTTTGACTTTTCTGAATTCCTGGAGGGTCTCTTTTGTCTTTTCTTCAAATCTTTATTCAAGGGACCATTTTTGTAAATATCGGAAAGTACAGGGACTGAGATTGCCAATTTCTCCAAACTTTGCCCAGGGACCAATCTTGTAACTTTATGATTCTTTGAAGACTTCTTTTGACATTTTGAGCTTCTTTTGATTATCATGCTTCTCCGGCTCCGGCTTTTGACCTTTTTCCAATCTCGTGCTCGTTTTTGTCGGTTTTGGAGTTGTTTTTGTCCATTTTTTACATATCCGTACCTGCGCACACACAAATACAAAACACACATATTCTCTTGGCATATTTGGTTAGTATTTAGTGTATTTGGTCTAATTTAAGGCTAAAAAGGATGTGTGAAAAAGCACACATCAAAATCCTCCAGACTAAGGTATTACCGTGTCCTCACGCAATGTCATCACCTCACGCTTAAGAGATAAATAATTTCAAAACCTCTCTTTACTGACGTTGTAAAATAGCAATGATGTTCAAAAGAGATATTAAAATCATTTATTCTAAAAAATGCTCCGTTTTCTGATTTTCATGAATAATAACTACTACTACTCTTTTTGTATTTTTCAACTTTTTTTTTTATATATGTGACGGTTTGCCTTGACTTTCATTATCAATTCTTATCTGTTGATAACTTTCAGGGTCAACGAGTAGAAACACTTCTCACAGAGAAGAGACCATACGGATAAAAATTGTCATCCTTGATTTTTCACAAGCTCCCAAACTAAGCGTAAAATCGAGATCATTGTTTATCCACAAATTAGGTGCTAACACTACCCACAAAAGTTACTTGTGTATTTACCTCTTGTTCCCAAGTCCTAAGTTTGGTATCTCAAGATTTTAATTTGTAAGTAATGAATTGCTTCATATTTTCTCGTTTTAATAGTTGTTAGTCGGATAAGAGCACAAAATTTGAATGCTAAGTAGTTTCCAAACTTTCCTTCGAAAACCCCTGCATACAGAAATCAGGTCCACATGAAGGTCTCTGATTTAACACGATTTGTGGAGGCCCCCTTTTTTATTTACGACCGAAATATCCCATGTCTGAGACCCGAGACCGAAGCTTTTTATTAGGAAACCCCCGGAGTCGAAGCTTGGCATTTTTGCATAATTATAAGCACTTTAATAACACTTGGTCCTTAGTCCTTTATTTCTTTTACAACAACGGTTTATGAGCCGCCAAGATGTAAGGGCTTTATTATGACTTTGGATTTACATCCGCTGCTTTTTTATAGCTTTGGATTCCTTTGCCTTTTTATTTAGCTTTGAACTATTATTATTGATATTCATAATCATATGCCAAACCCCGAGTCCTACGGCCTTTACTAAGATCACAACATCGGCTGCGAACCGGCAAGATGCAATAGTCTATTTCACCGTAATACTGGCAGTACCCCTATGTGTACCAAACCCCAATATGCAGAGATTTTGTTAGGAACGAGAAAAAACTAAATATTGCCCAAACCCCATACACTTAATTAAACCTAGAGATCTATTTTTATTGGTGTGCAATTTTGTGGAAACAAGGAGGCCACAAGTACCTTTCATGAGCTCTAAAGAGAACCAACTACTCCACGTTTAGCACGAAACTTCTAAATAAACTCTATCATTCCTCGATCTCCGCAAATTTAAAATCCCAAGTAATGAGATATGCGGATGCTTAGCCATAATCTTTTGATTATATTGGTTAAGGGAGACGAGCTAGAGCTCAACACGCCCGGTCAAGTCGAAACATTTATTTCTACTCTCGTCGGTAGGAAAGTCAAAACAAGGTATCAAATCTTATTATTCATATCATAATATCATTTTTTTTTTCATTTCATTCATTTTTTTTTTAATGAAAAGGTGACAAAAATTTTAAATTTTGGTGGAAAAACAGAGTTGCGTAAGTTAACAGCTCAGACGAAGGTAACAGGTCAAATCGAATTGAAGATTCACCCCCCCCCCCCCCCCCAGACTAAAGTGAAACATTGTCCTCAATGTTTTAAGAGTACGGGTAGTCTACGTAATATCTAAGGCTGTTTATTAAGTATGCCAAGAGATAAACGTTAGTAGATAAGATTTTAGATATGTTGAATTTCCGAAAGAGCAACGAAGGATGAGACTCGAGTGGAGAGAACGACAAACCACGAGCACGAGAGTCCTCAAACTTCGGGGAAATTCCTGAACATTCACAAACAACCACGAAAACATGAGATATGGAAGAGGTCGCCCTCCTCACGTCACACTTATTAGAAATAAGAAATAAAGAAGATGAATAGGATAAGCATGGGGTGCCTCCCACGAAGCGCTTGTTTTTCATCACCGAGTCACATGAGCTTGACTCGATCCCCGAATTAATTCGTCCTTGGAGAGAGTAGATGGAATGGACAACCGGCATGATAAACGGAGATGCCGGGGTCAAAAACGGTATCCTCACTCTCGGTGGAGTGGAAAAGTGAAGAAATGAGGGGATAAGTAAAGAACGGATAAAACACCCAGATGATAAAAACAAAGTCGATATCTGAATCACGGGTGGGTTGGGTGGGTAAAATATCAAGCACAAGAACATCATGATCATAAATCTCGTCCACCACTCCAAAATATCTTCATTCGTATCTGATTCAAATCGGGTGGTTTCGCCGGTGGACGAGAAGACGGAAAACCGACGAGAATCGAGACGGTATTAGGAAGTAAATCATCATTACGTATTTCTTCAATAAGCACGTTTCTTTGAGAGCCATTATCGTCGTTTCAAACATCATGATCATAAATCTCGTCCACCACTCCAAAATTCATCGGATAACTTCTCGTGAGGAGAATCAATCGTGTTATGTGAATCCTGAACCTCGGGTTTTATTTCGGACTTATCACAAGGAATATCGAAAATTGGATTATCAAGAGTCAATTCCAAATCGAAATCAAATAACGGATTTGTGAAAGTCATATTGAATGTTTCGGAAACCCTTGGAACAAGGTCATCAATATCTTTAGGATGATCGAATTCAACTTCATTTTCGACATTACTCTCTCTTTCTAAGCTGACGAGCTCGGAAGGTACTTCATCCACGTAGTCGATGTCTCCACAAGATAAAGTACCATCAGAATCGGAGAACATTTCAACACGATCATTCGGATTATCAACTACTTCATCGCTCTTCGGAGGGAGGGAAGTTATCGGTTCTTCATTCAATAATTCTTCAATTAAACGGATGTCTTCCTCAGGATCAAAATTAGTATTATCAACCATCGTCGGATTAGAATCATTGTTAGCAAGACAAGCCTCGATCTCGTCTAAAAAGACATCACTCTTCTCAACTGGTGTGAAAGAGGGATAGGAAGAATTAGAAACAATTTCAGAATCTCCGTTAGAAAGTTCCCCGGACTCACTTGGGATTGGGACGAGGTTCTCAACACTAGAATTATTGAATTCGTCCGATTCCGTTACCGGAATAGTGTTTAGATGCTCGTCCCCTATTTTTAGAGAGTCCTCGGGTTCTACGGGAGAAACATCGGAAGTATTGTGAGGATTAAGAACGAACGTAATTTTCTCATCATCGTCGTCGAAATCATGGTAATTAAAATTTTTATAAGGATTAGACGCTCTCTCTTCAACAAGTAATTCTGCAATAGACTTCTCACGAGGCTCGAGAGTATGAGTTTCACGATTAGCCACCAACTCTTTTAAGTTCTCGATAATGGATTTAATTTCAAAAATATCATTAGTAACATCGGAAGTTTGTGGGGGTTGGTTAAAACCATGAGAATCGTAACATGAATTCGGCTCATAATAAAAAATTTCAAACGATCCCCCACAATTTTCAAAATTCGATGAACTTTGGAATGAATTATCATTGTAATTTGGTACTTGCTCATAAAAGTTTTGAAAAGGAAGATTGAAATCAATTTGAGGATAATTATCAAAACTCGTATCACAAGTGTAAGACGTTTCAGCACTCGGGGCGTAACATATACAATTGATATATCCACATTGATTACGAAAACAATGCCCACATGGTAATCCTTCGTCGGATGGGTTTTCACAATTAAAGCAAGTGAACGGAGACGGCGGTGGTGTTGGATAATAATCTGGATTTTGAAGGATTGCGTTTTGAACATACTCGGGAGAATTACAAAACAAACAAACTCCATCATGAATATCACTACCACATTGTTCGCACGTACACCAAACACATGAACCTTCAAAGAACGGTTCTCCACATTTAAAACAAATCAGATCCATAAGAATTACCGGTTTAGAGGGTTAAAGAAGAAGAATCAAATGATAAGAGGATAAGAAGATTATTTTTGGTTTTTAATTATCATCAAATAAAAGGAAAATCAAAATGAAAAAGGAAAATCTTTTTGTATTTTTATTTTTTTGGAAAACAAAATTCAATAAACTTAAAACTTTTATTTTCTTTTGTTTTTTTCAAACGTTACGTTAATCGTAACCGTTTCCTTTAAAACTACTCGCGACGGAACGGGAGAGAAGAATGGATCTCTCTTCAGCTTGCAATTTAATGTCAAAGCTTCCGTATTTTCCGCTTATTCGGTTGTAAAATTAAAGTAATCCAATTAGCAACTAATTTCATGAGTTCTTATGTCGTTAAGCTTATTTGGTTTACAACGCCCACCCTTTAACGGGAGAGTCGAGGCTGTAACTTTATTATTTTTTTGGTATTTTTGAAAACACTTTAGGAAAAGTGTTTTTGATTTTTCAATTTTTTTGGTTTTTGTAGAAAATATATACAAGGAAGGTTTTCAAAACACAATTTCGAAAAACGAAAATGAAAAATTCACTTCAACCTTTCCCGGCAGCGGCGCCATTTTTTTGGTGTAATCGTTTTAGTATAGGTTTGTTTTTCCGAAGAAATGTTTAGGAAAGTATTTCCCCAGGTCGTGTCCCAACGAAGGTGTGAATGGAATTTTGAATTTCCGAATCGTGAAACGTGTCGTGAAAGTGGTAAAAAGTGATTTGAATGGGATTATACTAATGAATAAGTAATTGAAGCACGAATAATCACTTAGGCACGTAATTCAAATAAGGAAACTAAAAATGTAACGTAGAATCGAAAACGTAAAATAAACGTTAACGTACGAAATAAAACGCGAATTTTAAGCTACACTACTCCTATGGACTTCAAAATAATTTTGAAAAGTTAAAAATGTTAAAAGAATATTTTAGGGAAAAGAAAAATATCTTTTTTGACATTTTAATTATTTTTTATGATTTAAAAACTAATTTACTAATTAAAAATTAAAAGAAAATGCAAATAAAGTGAGAAAAATGGAAAATAAATTTTGAAAATTATTAAATAACTAAAAAGTATTTTTAAAACTGAAAATCTATTTTTTTGGTTTTTTGTATAATTTTTGGGAATTAAATACTATATTAAATCTAATAAAAATTCAAATTAAATTCAAAATAAACGGGAAAAATGCAAAATAAATTCTAAAATTCTAAAATAAATGAAAATAAATTTTTAAAATATTTTTGGATTTTTCTTGGCTTTTTCTAATTTTTTTTGGATTTTTTTGTAATTAAAAGTATTTAAAATTAATTAAAAATGAAAATTAAATAGGAAAAATAGTAAATGGACTCAGAAAAATTTGAAAAAATTACGGAAATTCTAAAATATTAAAATAAACTTGAGAAAAAATTTTGAAAGTAAAATGAGCCAGAAAAGTGCTGATTAGCTTAAAGCCGCTTATTTGGAATTGCTTATTAATAAGCTATCTTTGACCAAGTTGACCCACACTTTGACCCAATGGTTTTATGACTTAATGAAGCTCTAATGAACAGAGATGAGACCAGTTAGAACACAGAAGTAAAGCAATGGGCCAAAATCAGTTAAAATAAGCTCTAATGAATAAGCAAATAAGCAACATATTAAGCAAAGGGCACAAGATCAATGAACTAAGGCACTACAAGTGGTAAGAAACTAAAATAAGCCACAGATCACAAGTCACAAGTAACAAAACACAAAAGCAGCCTTAATTTGAATTCAACAATTAAGTTGAAACTCCTAACAAGACAGGTTAATTAAGCAGTCCTAATAAGCTGTTTAGCAGTCCTAATAAGCTGATAAAGTCGGTCCTCCAAAGTTTACCAAACTACTATTTTTCACTTTATAAAGCGCCAAAGAAAGTTATATTGACTTTGGAAGGGATGATTAAGAAATTTCTATGGGGCGGTTCTAATGAAGTGTCGAAATTACACTGGGTGGCTTGGGACAAGGTAGCCACGCCAAAGAATGAAGGTGGTTTAGGGCTGAGTAAAGTTGAAGATTGTAACAAGGCGCTTACTATAAAATGGCTGTGGAGGTACAAGGTGGAATATGACTCGCTTTGGAAGAAAATTATTGACTCGATCCATGCTAATGCTAGGAAATGGGTCAATTACCCTATTCTTCGAAACTGCAGTGGCAGCGTGTGGGCCAACATAGTCAAGCTTGGGAGTAAAGTTAAGGTAGAAGGTCAATATTTTGGTTCTTTAATCCGGAGTACAGTTAGGAATGGTCAAACTACTCGTTTTTGGCTAGATCCATGGCTTTGTGAAGGCGCTTTGAAGGTGAAATATCCGAATTTGTTTCATCTAGAGAAAGAAAAATTCTACAGTGTTTCGGACAGAATTCTGCAGGTTGGGGGGCTGAATGAGATGTCGTGGAATTGGAGAAAGCCGCCTACATCAACAACATATATTCTGGAATTGACGGATTTGAGTGAACTTGCAGGTACTATTCTATCTGAAGTTGGAGACAAGTGGCATTGGCAGGGATCGAATGATGCTTTTTCAGTGGCCGCTGTCAAAAAATGGTTGTCCGGAAGCAACACAGCCAACTCGGAATGCAGTTTCAAAAGGTGCAGATGGTTGCCATTAAAATGCAACATATTCATGTGGAGGGCGCTAATAGAAAGACTCCCGACAAAGACGGCTTTAGCTCGAAGGCATATTAGTATGACTGATATAGTGTGTCCGCTGTGCTACGAAGCCGATGAATCTGCGTCACATATATTCACGGCTTGTGCAGCCTCGACAGGGATTTGGGAGGCTCTATCGACATGGTGTGGAATTCCAAGTGTGTTCGCGTTTGAGACAAAAGATTTGATAGAGATTGCCAACAACTGTAGGCGTGCTCCTATATACAAAGAGATTATCAAAGGTATTATGATTATTACATGTTGGCGAATATGGAAACCCTGGAATGATTTAATTTTTAGAGGTGTAAGGACGAATGGAGTGAAGATTATAGCAGAAGTGAAGGCATATGGTTTTTTATGGTACAAACATCGAAGTAAACGTAGTGTGTGTGATTGGGAGTCTTGGTGTAATTTAACTTTGATGTAATTTTGGTTGCGTGGCGGCTTGTTCTCTTCCTTGGAGACGAGTTGTGCCGGTCTTTAATGAAGTTTTCCTTTCAAAAAAAGGGGTGGGGGAAAGAAAATCTATACTACTGGCAACCTAGAAAACCAAGAAGTTTTAAATCCCAAACCAAATTGGACCTGAGATCAGATATTTATGGCCTGTTTTGATTGCAGGGTAATTAACTTTTTAATATGTACCTAAGTTTGACCAATTTGAACTTCTGGTGATTAAATCTGAACCTAGCTAGTATATTAAGCTAATTTAAAGTGAATTTATCCTAAATGTAACTAATATCTATCAAATAGCTAAGTTGCAGCAGCAACAGTAACAATATGGGTACACAATGCAACTTAGATAGATGATATTGACTTTTTATAAAGTACCCTTGTAATTTTATGCTTGTTCTGTCCTTCTTATGCCTAATGTGATCAATAGATGCAGCAGAGAGTCCAAATTAACAACAAGTACCCACAAGGACAGACAGATCCAAACATCCTTATAATGACCCAATCACACTTTGCTTAGCAACTTTAAACCTCTAAACATCAAACCTCTAAGCAATCAAGATTACTAAGCTATATTAGATGCTAGATGAACAATAAAAACATACAAAGAATAACAAGTACACTAAAATGCAGGTAAGGCTAATAAAGGCAGTGGAGCGAGACTTTAAAGCTAAGGTATGTAATAACTAAACAATCCTACTTAAATAACTACACTAACCACTAATAAACACAAATAAGCTATAAGCTACAGTAAACAAGCTAACTTTAAAGAGGATGCAGAAAAGAAGATTGAGGACTTACTTGAATAAGCTGTGATGGAATGGAATATGTAGGCTAAGAATAGCTCACTCAAAGCTATGAAACAGCTTGAATGAGCTTATTCAGAGGGGTGTATGAGCTTGTGAAAGCTATTTTTCTCTCAACTTATTATATTTTATTTTATTTATTTACTTATTTATTTATTTATTTATTTATTTTTTGAAGATAACAATAAAGTAAACAACAACTTGAACTCAATCAAACAGTAAATTCAACTTAAACAATAAAGAAGTAATTTAGAAATACTTGAAATGAAATTGAATAACAACTAAATAATTGAAAACTGAATTAAACTTTGTATTAAATCTTTGAAATAAACTGAGTACAATGATAAGAAAACAGTAAATAAATTAGAAATTACAATAAACCTACACCTATTCCTAAAGCAAACTCTAATCTAACAGCTTCAACGTGAGTGAGGAGGGAGGTATATATAGGTGTGAGGTGAGTTTTTTAGAAGTCTCTGGATATGCTTCTTTCAATCCATCTCGTCCCTTGATTTCAAACGCGTGAATATAGTCCCTTGGATTCATTTTGGTGAGGTTGTGAATCCTTCGTGTCTTCCCTGATTGGACCACGTGTCCTGACATTCCCTGACACCAGCTGTCATCTTCTAGAAACCCCAATTATTGGGTAATAATTACTTAATCTAGGTAAATTAGGGGAGGGGTGAATTAGGGTTCTATGGTACAGTTGTTTTCTGGGTTTGGGGATTAAGTTTGGGGGGCGGTAAAAATGAATTGGGTGTTTTATTACTTGTGAAGTGGTTGATCGGGTATAAGGATGAGTGGATCGGGTAGTGTTATTGGATTGGGGTATAAAAGAAAGGGTGGTGGGCTGTGTTTTCATTTTGGGCCTAGGATTGGATATTTGGACTTGGTTAGTGTATTATTAGTTTAGGAATAAGGACTAATGTTGTACAATTCTGAAAACTTAGGGACTGATTATGTAAACCTCCAAAATTAATGTCCAAGGACTTATTTTGACTTTTCTGAATTCTTGGACGGTCTCTTTTGTCTTTTCTTCAAATCTTTTTTCAAGGGACCATTTTTGTAAATATCAGAAAGTACAGGGACTGAGATTGCCAATTTCTCCAAACTTTGCCCAGGTACCAATCTTGTAACTTTATGATTCTTTGAAGACTTCTTTTGACATTTTGAGCTTCTTCTGATTATCATGCTTCCCTGGCTCCGGCTTTTGACCTTTTTCCAATCTCGTGCTATTTTTTGTCGGTTTTGGCTTTGTTTTTGTCCATTTTTTACATATCCGTACCTGCACACACACAAATACAAAAACACATAATCTCTTCGCATATTTGGTTAGTATTTAGTGTATTTGGTCTGATTTAAGGCTAAAAAGGATGTGTGAAAAAGCACACATCAATCTCAAACACAAGCATTCAAAATGTTCTCAATCTCTGAATTGTATCCGATTGAATAATTCGGGGGAACCACCGAATTGATTCGATTTGAAAGTGTTCACATGCCTTTTAAAGATTCAAACAATATCCGGTTGGGTTCGTTTATTCCGCTTATCCCCTACAAAGATCGAATCTATTTTTGAAGTTGCCGAACCCTAATTCTGTGAAGGATATGATTAACCAACAAACTGTTATAATATTCTGTGATAATCCTGATTAGTGAATCTGTGGATTCTTGGAATATGGAAACAAGAGCACTTTGATGGAGAACGTTGTCCAATTATACTTTGCCATGAACAAGTAAGTATTAATGTTACTCATATTTAATTGAACTGTAATGCATGACACTTTCACTATTTAAAAATGATAATTGGCATGCACGGTTAAATTATATGTTTTTATAATCGTAAATGTGGTGCATAAGTTATTTCATTTGAAAATTCAGGACATGAATGAATTTATTACAATTATACATGCATGAGCATGCTTGTGGATCATAAATTGAAACAAACTTTTCTATATAAAAGCACCATGCAATTACATAATTATGGATGATATAATATGTTTGTTAATTGGCATGTGATAATCAGATGTGTATTGTCATTGAAAAGGTTTCTGGGCTTTTATATGAATAGTAACTTTGACAATGAAAAGGTTTATGGATTTAAAACGTACGTGGTATAAATGCATGATTTTTTATGTGGCTAATTAAAATCATCTATTAATGTTTAATTTGAAAGAAACGGAAACGTATAATATCTTGATTTGATTGATGGAAAATCGTGTTAATTAACTGCATATGGAATTGGCTATTAATGATCGAGTATGTTAAACTAACATATAAGAGTGATCTGGTGCTTAACAATTGCATGAGTTACAGGACAATAATTAGCCTCTTCAAAGGTATGTATACCAAATGTGATAAGGGCATAGTTTATGGATTTGTTTTTGCAATTGTAATTGCAGGAATGTTTATAAAATAAGAAAATTGTTTTGGCAGTTGGTAACCGTTTGGTGTTCTGGCCTGCATATTTCCAGAAAAGTGTTGGTGAACTTTACCCCAACGTGTGTAACCCGGTTTTCATATTCAAGTGTTTAACTTGTGGACAGTGAATGGAAACTTGGTTTTCTTAATCTGTTAAGCAAAAGCAACCATTTGATAATTTCAAAACAGAAATTAGAGTAGGGGAAAGAGACTTGTGTAAACAGTCCTGAGAAACATGCATGTCTTGATATATGCAAAAACCCGTCGATTGAATTAGTAGGCTTGTTGATAAAGTTACTACTGGAAGTGAACATAAGGCGCCATGTTTGCTGAAAAATTATAAGATGGATTTAAGTTGCATGAAATTATTCACGTGAATGAATTGGCTAAATTCGTGGTTACACTTGATTGATGTCCAAAGTGAATTACTTTATGTGATTACAATAAGAGACATGATTTAAGATTGAATCAATATGCTTCACTGTTCTATTCTACGAATAATGACTTACAAATTGGATGTGTATTTTTAATACGTGCTTTGCTTAAGTGATGACTTATTAAGATTTCAGATTTGTGGCTTGCTTATTTGCTTAGATAAGAAAATGTAACTGAACATTACTGTACAAATCTATCTTGTCTAATGGATACATGGTACTTGTATATTTAGGCAAACTGATAGTGGTCAATGATTACGTATGTTGACTGTCGTAAATGGAGATATATGAAACTGTATAAATGTTTCATAATAGAATACAAGAATAAGGGAACTAAGTTTTTATTAAACTTGATAAATCCTTCTATTGCGTAACCATGGCTTATGGTTTAGAATGCAACAAGATCTTTAATTATTATAAAGATAAATTTATGCAAGTTGGATAATTGATCAAAAGATACGGATGAATTAAGTGTTGGATTTTACACTTGGTATAAATGTCTAATCTTGTGATCATATAAATAAAGTTGTACAACGTGGTTAACTTTAGCATCATGAATTGTTGTTTTAATTTCTTGTTTTAAAGAAATATTATGGTTAAAGGACTTATTATTAAACAGTGTATTATGTTTAAAAGTCAATGTTACCATGTGTATATAATGCGCTAAGATAGTGAACCTACACTATCAATTTCTAACCACTTGACAAAGTGGTTTGCAAGGGACATAGTGCATAAAGTCGGAATAGGGATGAAACAAAAGTCCGTTTAAATTTTCTAATGGTGAGACACCCAATTCCCTTCTAATACAATGTTAGAAGCTGAATTTAATACGGAAAGCTCACACTTACAGATTGGAACACATGTTATACTATCCCAAGAAATGTGTTCAGACCTGCAAGATAAAGAGGTTGAAGTTTATCTTCTTAATAGTTCTTTTGAAAAAGTGCAAGCATGTCATGATTAAAGAAACTACCTATATGAGCATGAAGTTTAGCCGCTTCAAGAAGCTGGGACTTGGCTTTGACATGCTTATGAAGGATAAGAACATAGGCTAGTAAAACATGTGTCAAGATAGAACTAATATGTATGTAAACTTTTGTGTACATTATCTTCGTGTATTCAAAATGAATTCCCAGGGTTCAATCCTTAGCGACACCCTGGTATTCGAATATTCGGAATGTGTAATGTACTAATGTGAAATCCAATCATCACGACATTTCATTTATGCAAAAGTTTGATTGTTTGAGATCACTTGTTTTAGTTAATCAAGGATTGCACTAAAATGGGGAGGAATGTTGGATATTTTAGTCTAATTTGATTAACTTGTTTGACCAATTTAATCATAATAATACATTGTTTAGGCTTGGAGGTGTGGAGTGCACGCCTATTTGAATTTATTATGATCTTAGAGGCGAAGCTCCTAAGGGACGGGGGTCCGGAGGCATTAGGGTCCAAGTTGTTATGGTAAAAGTTCCTTAGAAAATTAAATTTTCAGAACTCAAGTGACTAATTTTGACAACTTTGAAACCCTTGGAAAAACCTGCATAAAAGGAGCCCTAAGCCCTGATTTATAAAAGTTACGCTTTTCTTCTGGTCATGTTTTTTCTCTGGTTCATGAATCTCAAACACAAGCATTCAAAACGTTCTCAATCTCTGAATTGTATCCGATTGAATAATTCGGGGGAACCACCGAATTGATTCGATCTGAAAGTGTTCACACGCCTTTCAGAGATTCAAACAATATCCGGTTGGGTTCGTTTATTCCGCTTATCCCCTACACAAGATGTACAAAATTTTACTCCCTCCGTCCCAATTTATTTGTCCAGTTTTGACTTTTTGAGTCTTTCTTTGTCAACTTTGACCGTAAATATTCTTATTTGTGTTATATAATACTTGATGAAAATTATACAAATTAAAAATACACATAAAACTCAATCTATTTATATATTTTGCATCAAATATTAAATAACATAGACAAACATATTTAAGGTCAAAGTTGACAAAGAAAGACTTTGAAAATAAAAAGTGGACAAATAAATTGGGACGGAGGTAGTATTAAATATGATGAATATGATTAATGTTTAATCATGTTGATGTTTATTAACATCATTTAGGGGGTGTTTCTTTTTTCTATACTAGTTTTAGAACTATGTGCACGCACAGGGCTTCGAGTTTGACTTTTGTTAGATTAAGTTTTGGTTTAAATTTTGTTGGATGAATGATTGTTGAAGGTAAATATAATACTAACATTATAGTTGTAACATTGTTTAAAGTATGATATCAGTCAAATATTACATAATAATATGCATAATAACATCACAATAATGTTTCTAATTATATAAAAGAAATAATAAGGTAGTCTTGCGTATAGGACATTTGTGATAAGTACACACATAAGACGCTTACTTCAAAGCTTCAATTCTTGCAAGAGATATCTGAAACCAAAAGCCAAAATAAAAGCATTAAGCATGTATACTTCAATATGCAAACTTAACTCCACATAATCTTGTTAATAAAACCAATTATGTTCATCAACATTGGTTAACGATAGTAGAAGAAAATAATTATACTACAGTATATTTTAACCAATCCAAACCCACTAACAAAGAGTGTATGCAAATAGCTATCATATCAATGATGTATAAAAAACAGACAATTACTAAAATATCAAATAATATCTGTTATGAATACATTCATAAAAGGTCAAATGGGTTTGATTGTTGTTAGATTAGTTTTAGGTTAGGAAATATACTATTAGATCTTGCTAATAATCTCAAATTCACGATATCAAACTGACCAAAAAATTACCAATTATATATAACAAATTCAATATATCTAATAGCATTTGTTTATGAGATTGTATATTTTGAAAGTTACGTATGATGAAACTATCATTTACAGTTAATAACACAGGTGGGTTGACTCCAATCAATCACATTTACACACAAAGTAACATATTCTTAACAATCAAACCATTATAATATATTAAAATTCATCAAAAACGTTGCCGTTTTGCTAGCTAGCGGATTTCCCGCCAAAACTTTTGGGCTACCATGGCCCAGTTTTTTCTTCTGCGATCCATTTTCGGATTTATAGATATCTCCCGATGCTTCTTGATCTTCTCATTGTCATTAATTAAAAAAAAAAAAAAAAAAAAAAAAAAAAAAAAAAAAAAAAAAAACTTCCAGGTGTTTCCACCGACTTATGAGCTACTCCGGTAATAGACGAAAAAAAGATGGTCCATGTGAAGGGAGATGTTTGTGCGACGATGGTGTTGGGTGTCTGGCGATGGTGTGTTATTATGGTTGTTTCTCTAGATGTTGGTTGTTGTTAACGCGAAGATAAGATGAACGGATTTGACTCGATTATACCAGGTAACAGTTTTATGGTTTTGGGTTTACTTGTATTTAGTTTCGGTAGATTTGAGATTTAGGTTTTCCGTAAAGATGATGCCAGTTTTTTGGTAAACTTATTGATAGTTATTTATGAGTATGTGCTAGATAGTTTCAGATCTGATTTTTAATCATCAAAGTTGTATGCGAAAAATTAGGGGGTTATAGTTTTTCTGTTTAGATTAGTTGAATTCTAGGTATATCTGTATGATTTATGTGTTGTATTGTTGGTTTTTAGGATGTTTATTGCTTCGAGTTATATTGACATTGGCGGTTTTTACGCTTTCTTATGGCTGGCCTGTTAAGGGTCTTAGATGAATGTTGGCGGGTTCGCCAAAACTTAAGAATGTCCGTATTTATTCAAAGGTCGATTTTTTGGTTTTTTATCACGCCTTTTGGTTTTCTTAAGAGGTTACTATATTCAAACTTGCTTTTTTGGTGTAGTCCATACGAACGAGAAGAAGATAGTAGCATTGCTGCGATTTCAGCGCTAAAAACGATATGGTCATGGATTCCGTTATGTTTATTTGGGTTTGTATTTACTTATGCTGAAAGTTTTGCAACATTTTTTGAAAAAAGTGAGCTATTTTTCTTGATTTTTCCACTACAATTTTGATTTTCAAGATGTTGTCAGTCAGCTTGAGCCATGATTGCGGATTTTGCTCTGCTTACGTTACACCTCATGATAATAGGTAATCACCTATCCTATAATAATGTAGTTTTTGTTGTAGCCTAATCAAAGTAAATGGTATTAGTATTTTGCTCCAATAGTAGTATGATTTGCAGGAAAAAAAATCATACAGGTGGTTTGCAAAAACAATGCTGATTTTCTTTTTGCCTGCAAATCTTAAAGGTGGTTTGCAAAAACAATGTTGATTTTCTTTTTGCCTGCAAATCTTAAACATGTTTTACAAAACACAGCGTATGTACAGATTCCAAATGGTGTAGAATCACTATATACACAAACGGCTATATTGAAAGAACTTATTAGACAATCACTATATACACAAACGACTATATTGTTGGATGTTTTAATGTTTACTTTCTGTCGGTTAAGGCTCCTAATTTCTTACCTAAACAATGTATGTGCAGATTCCAAATGGTGCACCATTTGACGTAATAGGAAACGCAAGAAAGAAAGCTCGATTTTCTTTCATGAAGTTACTGTTCGGCTATATCGATAAGTATAAATAGGCACTTATAAGCTGCCTTAGAGTGATCATATTTGAACAAGGTAAAATAGAGGTTATTTTGCATAAGTTTACTTATGACTTGGCAACAACAACAATAACAGATCGTGCTTCTTTTTGGGATACCATGTCCAGTAAGTATGCCTTAAATATGTTCTTTTTTCAATGTAATTGAATTTGGATAAGCTTATTATAAAATAGACTGTTCTTTTGTTTGCCTTTAAAATAAATTATTGAGCATTATCGTGGTTAGGGTTGTTCGACATAACTTGCTCATTCTTGATGCAACCTTTATGGAAAAAGGCTGAAAATTATGTAAAATTTTATTATATTAAAAGGTATTTTGTGTATATGATTTTACTGAATCACCTCATAATTAACTAACCCCCTCTTTCCATTTATTGACCAATTTAGAAAGCAAAATGATGTTAATGAGCTAAGTTAGTCAATGGTTTATACTTTTATTGTATCCTATCATACTATGTCATAATTGGGATTGCACAATGCTACATGGACATAAGCCACTTTTATTTGTAGCTAGCTACTACATAAGTTTAAGTATGAGAAACCACAATTACATGAAAAGAAGATAAGTATTTGCATGATAAGTAACAAATTTTTATGTGAATGAGTATGAGCTGCTCCCGTTAGCATACTTCATTTAAAGAAATCCTTTTTTTGCTTAATTAGAGGCTCCCTTTGGTGGGAAAACGTTGATAAACAACCATAAGCGTTTGTGTATAGCTTTTTGTTTATTTGTGCAAAAATATCTGTATTTCTAACAAGATTTGTCAGTTGCATTATATAATTTCAGATTTCTAAGTATTTTGAGACTATGAATTGCAATTGGAACACAGTTACGAATTTTTTGAGTGTTGTCCGCTATAGGATGTTATGGACCAAGTAACCACTGTTTGGGAAATGTCTTGAGGTAGGGGAGGTAGACTTTATTTTTTGCAACCATCAACGAGGGACTTCCATATGCTACTCATAGGTACAAGACTGTGGAATACAACGCATATGAGATCAATAATCCCACTTAACTTGTATTATGGTGATAAAGCAATTTGTTGCTGGAAACCAGTTACTTAGAAATTAAATGAAATGAAATTTAATATAAAGGTGAATTTCTCTACCTTTTTTTTTTTTTTTTTTTTTTTTTTTTTTTTTTTTTTTTTTTTGCTTCAATGGGTTTTTTAGAATTTACTTGACTTCTTATAAAACTGATGTTGTCATTTGCTAATGCAGCCATGTTGATCGATATCGATCATTTGTTGTTACTACAAATGGTTATATATTCAGAACTCCATTTTGCAAAGGGAACGAAAAGTATTTTTACAACTTTAAGGTACATAACATCTAGCGATATTGGATGCAAGATATTTCAAAGTCTTAATTTTTTTCACTATGTGACTCTTTGTTTAGTTTAGCGGGACTGTTTGACTATTGGGTAGTAAATGTTTAAATAAACCTTTATAACTAATAATTTTCTCTAAAAGTATGTCATGTGCTTCCAAATTTCGTAATTGTTTTGGTTAGAATTGCATATCAAGTATTATATCAGATTAGTGAGGGGCGTTTGTCTAAGATTCTTAGATTATTTGATAGACTTATGCATTGCGTATAAAGTATTATATCAGAGTAGTTAAGTTTGTTTGTCTTAGACTCTTAGCTGATTATATCATATTAGTAAGAGGGTCTTTGTCTCTTAGCTTATTTGATAGCCTTATAATACGAATGATAAATAGTTCTTTTCCGGTTAAAGCTTTGTTAATACTTTGAACTATATATTCGATATTGGTTTTCTGTGTTTTCGTGTAGCAGACCTATTTCTAGCATATCAAGAACGAAAGACCTATTTCTAGCATAACCCAACTAACGACATATTGGAGTTCCTCAGAGTTTTACGTTAGTCAATTTTAGAGTTTTGTCACACAATAGACATAGGCATAGCGACTTTGTCAGCGAAACATCTTCTTTGGTTTGTACATGAACCTGTCAATTGTCTTTTTCAGTTTCTCTTGAATTAACATTTAGTTTTTAAGTTTCTATCATCACAAGCTTATTATTTGTTCTTCTATTTATTTTTGAAGGTGGATTAAAAGATTAGTTGAGATTCCGGAGCTTGCACATTGAACAGGTTATGAAAGAATTTGTCTATGAACAAGTGATGAAAGAATTTGACTATGATGCAATTGGCACAAATTTGAAAATGGAAAAGTTCACTAAAGAGATTTACAACATTTACGCAATGGCTTGACTAGAACAAAGTTAATAAACTTCATCACTATGTTGGTTTCTTGAAGGACCTAGATAATACATTTTTCATTATAATTTTTCCTTTTGATATTTATTACTGTACGAAAAACTATGCTTTGACTTTCCAATCAACTTTTCCTATATTGCTTTAAAATGTCATCAACAACTCATTTGATAATAAAGGAATATCTTAAAATGAAAAAAACATGATGTGTATCGATCATACTTTTTTCTTTCTCAAGAATTATTACAAAAATAAATTAATGCAAGCAATGTATTAGCTATGGTTCAATATATGCATAAATAGTTCAATGAGTTACAGAATACCACATAAGTCATGTTTCAATATATGCATAAATGGGTTGAAAAAAAACCCCGCCCGGCCGCAACGCGGCCGGTTGCCGCCATTCTCGTTCAATGTTATTTATGGTCCAACAACGATTAGCACAATGGTCAATAACAGCTAAATTCCTGATTATGATCACAATGGTCAAAATATTGTCTAAGAATGCATGTTTGTACACATAATGATACGCCCCAGGCTTTATGTCATGTTATGTTTATTTAGGGTATGTCTTTATGTCGTATTAGGAAAGTGTCATTGTTTAGATATGTCTTTATGTTTGGCTTGTTTTACAAGCTAGGGTTATTCGGTTATATATACTGAATCATTATTATGATTGAAGCAATCAATCAAGTTTTAAGATCAATAATTCTCTAGTTCTTCTCTCTATTTTCTTAAGGAGCTCGCACATGATAAAAGTGGTACCCTATCCCGATACAACCCTAACCGGGTCGTACCAATTGGTGCTTTCATTGAGAGCTCTCGTTGAGAGGGTTTTCATTGTGGTACTTGCAAATCAAGTAACAAGGATCTCTGAATCTTTACTTATATCGTTTTATATCTCCGGACTTAAACTAACGTTACAAATAGAACTGTTGAGGGCAAGGCCTACGACTTTAGGAGAAGGCTTTTCCTTAGCCCATATAGTCGAGGCTCGTTTTGAGGCAATTGAAGAGAAGTAGAAAAAACATATAATTGAAAAGAAATCAGATATCATTCCATCATTACAAAGCAAATTCGCTTCACCTGAGATTAAACGGTCGTTAGATGCTGATGAATATACTAGTGTTGATCTGGTTAATAACGCGATAGACGATGTTTTCGATATTGGCAAGAGTAATGAAGTTCATAGCAAGTTTGAAGAATTTTAAGAAAATAAGAAAAGTATGGAAGAGATTGTTGTTGGTGGTCGTGAATTTGATAGTCGTATGGATGAAATAAATTTGAATTTAAGCGATGAATTAGCGGACTCTCAATCTGCATATTCTTCGTATCTGTTGAGGCGAAAAGTGTTTCCACTAAATTGTTTCCACTAAATTAGTAAATTAGTTTAAATTTTCATTTCTTTTATTTTATTTTGATTGCATTGGTAGTTATTTGGGTGAGTTGGCTAGCAACTAATTCCGCCCACTCCTTAAAAACCCAAGATTTTACTTGCTTTCCATAAAATATAAAAATACAAAAAGAATCATCCCTCACCTCTAGACCTAGTTTAGTAGGCTTTCTAATCCTAGCGACACTATTCCTGAGTTGAACGATCAATCCCCCGGAACGTGTCACTATACTATACTACAACGATCAGGTACACTGCCTGGTGGGGGTTGTAAGCTTCTCAAGATCCCTTGAGAGGTAAAACCTGTTGCGAGGGCGCAATTCCCATGTATAAAGTTTTTGGCGCCGCTGCCGGGGAATAGTTATTGTCTTGGTTAGAATTTCTTTTTATTAGGTCTACTTGCTAGATTCCTTTCTAATAAGGTTTTATTTTTATTTTTTAGGTTTTCTTTAGTCTATCTTATTTCTTCATTTCTTTGTTCATAACCTTTACCATCCGACATCATGGAAGGTGGTAATATCTTTGATCCAATCAACCCACCACAACAAAACCACCCACAAAACCCACCACTAGCAAACCAACCTCCTAGACCCCGAACTTTAGGAGAGTATTCCCGTCCTAGCCACCAAGGCTATCGAAACACCATTGAGCTCACTCAAGGAGCCAATGTGTCCCCCTTGCGATCCGACACCATCCGGTTGGTGCAAAGCGGATGTGCATTCCATGGACTTCGTTCCGAAGATCCTAATCAACATCTCAAGGATTTCCTAAAAATTTTAGATTCTACAGACCTTGATGTTGCAACTAGAGAGTCGACCCGATTAAGTCTATTCCAGTTCTCTTTACTTGATCAAGCTAGTCAATGGCTTGAACGTTTACCCGCGGGATCCATCACCTCATGGGATGATCTCACTTCTCGTTTCCTTGCTTAATTTTTCCCACCGGGGAGAACTACCAAGCTTAGAAATGATATCTTGATGTTCCAACAACGTCAAGGTGAAACTCTATATGAAGCATGAACTCGTTTCAAGGACTTACTCCAAAAAGTCCCTCATCATGGCATAGACCTTTGGCTCCAAGTCCAAATCTTCTATAAGCATATCGATCTCTCCACAAGGCGAACCATTGACCAATCGGCCGGTAGAAAGCTATGTGATCTAAGTGCAGAAGAATCATGGGAACTCATAGAAGATCTTGCTCTCTATGACAACGAAAGTTGGAATGATCCCAGTGATTTGAACAAAACGGTCAAGGCAATATCTTTGCCTTCGAACAATTCTAGCACTCCCGACCGTAGGATCATGGAACTTGAGGACCAAGTCAAGTTTCTCATGAAATCCTACGAAGCTCCTAAGCCTTCAAGCCAAGTGAACAAAATCACTTTTTCACGCGAATTATGTAGTGCTCCCCATGACACTCGTGATTGCGTGGAACTCCCCAGACAAGCTTTTACGGATTATGCATCCTCGCGTACAGACGAAGCGGGAGACAAGTGGTACACTTTCAAACCCGAGCCAAACCCTTACGGTGATTCCTACAACCCTTCTTAGAAAAATCACTCAAACCTTAGGTGGAAACAAAACCAAAACATGCCCCAAAACAATTCTTCCAATCCACCTAATCGTTACCAATCAAACGGTCCACCCTCTAACCGTACTTTCAACAAAAATCCTTCCAATAACTATGGTAGTACCAATAATCTTAAAGGATTGATGTCCAAGTTCATGGCATCTCAAGAAGCTCGCATAGCTAAGTTTGAAACCAAATTCAATCAACAACAAATGGAGATGACCAATAAAATTGACAACTTGTTGAAAGCCCTCAACAACCAAGTGCTAACTACACCTAGGAAGGACACTAGGGACACTAGTAGCGGAATACAAATTAAGGACCCATCATCATCCAAACACGTACACTTTGTCAATGTTGTTACCATTAAGCCAATAGATAAGAATATAGAAGAAAGTGACAAGGATGAAATTGGAATAGAAACTGGACCTAAGGATGAGATTAAGGAAGTTGAGGATATTAAGGAAGAAAAGTTAGAGGAAGTAGAAAACGTAGAGGAATACTTTGATAAGTTACCCACCAAGGAAGAATGGGAATATCATAAGGATCTATTCGATGATCCCGAGACACCAAACGTCCTTGGTTCACCACTTATCAAAGCAGGAGATCCCTTTAACATCAACATACCATGCAACATTGGGCATATGCATGTGTGGAAAGCTTATATCGATCTTAGGTCTCCTATAAACATTATGACTAGGACCTATTATAACTGGGTAATGAAGAAGCAACTTGGATATAGGATGATGCCTAACACGAATTGGATGAGCAACTTTGTAGGAAGAGTGAAAGGATTACATGTCTTTGTAGGAAACTTCACTTATATTACCGACTTTGTGATTGTAGAGGATATTCGTCTGGTAATAGATGGTTGCTTAAGTCAAGTAATATTCGGAAGACCGTTTGTTGAAGCCTCTAAGATGAATTATGACCCGTCCCTAGGGATAGTTAGATTCAGGGATGAGAATGATGAGATTGCTTACCAAATGCCCTATAAGATTGAACAATACCGGCTTCTATCAAACCTTGAAAAGGAACACAAGCAACCGGTCTACTATAGGAATGATGAGGATGGACGTAGAGGAGTAGATTATGTCATGAGTAGAATACTCGGTTTCTACAAGGAATGTTTGCAACTAGGTCCGGAATACAAAACTAAGATAGGAGATAGGGATGAGCATTTCGAACCGAATCCCGGAACCGAACTGGAACCGTACCGGTACCGTACCGAAACGGTACCGATCTCGATATACGGTACGGTACCGGTACTACGAAATAAGGAGGAAAAAAATTCGGGACCACTAATTCGGTACGGGACCGGTACCAAATCGGGAAATTCCCGAAAAAAAACGGGAAAATCCCGATTTCCCGGTACCGGTACCCGAATCCCATTCGGTACGGTACCGGTACCCTAATTTATGCTCGGGAAAAAATCGGTACCACTAATCCGGTACGGGATCGGTATGGTACCGGTACCGTGCTCATCCCTAATTGGAGATAACCTAGAGAATGAAACCAATGCCAAGGTCACGTAATAGCCCATGACCTTGAGTCTAGCTACAAGACTCGTAAATAAAGAAAAGCGCTTCTTGGGAGGCAACCCATGTTTTGTGTGTTTTTATTTGTTTGATGTTATTTGTTTCCGTATGCATGTTCTATTTTTATTGTTGGTAAATCATGTTTCAAACTAAACTGTGAAAATGCTTTATTTTGTTGTTTAACTTCGTCTTAACTTCATATAAAGGTATTTTGCAAAAGCTAAGTGTAAGGGGAAACCCCAAATTTGTTTATAAGAACGAAAATGATCATGATTCGCCACAATATTAAATGAACATGTATATTAGTATTTGTTTGAGTCAAATGCTTGTATCGAGTCATAATGATGTTTTGCAGGATTTTCCAGGAAATAGGACATAAGTTTTTCCAGAAATTTTTCAGAAATCTAACATAAAGATTTCTACAGGTCACTTCTGACGGCGTCAGGGTTTAACACCAGACGGCGTCACGTGTAAAATTCTGGAAATTTTGCGAGTTTTGTTTTTCTACCGGAGTCATAAAGTTTTTGTTGATTCTTTAGTTTTATAAACTCCAGGAAATCTGCAAACATTCATTCCACAAGCATTATATCTTAAATTGCTTTATAGGATTTGTTAGTATATATAGATTGCCGCCGATTTTACGCGAGGTTGCCTTGATTGTTTTCTCAGGTTTAACAGGTTATATATGACAAGAAGATGATTTATATTTCTGGAAGGGAAGCTTTCAACGTTCATTTTCTTGGACGAAGATCTAACCTTGTTAACACACTATCCACATCGAACGAATCAAGGGAGTCTTTGTTTTCATTCTTTTACGTATTTTACTTTTACATCCTTTAATTGAACATTGGGGACAATGTTCATCCTAAGTGTAAGGGGAGGGTAAATGATGATACCTTATAGGATACAATTGCACTTGAGTTTGTTTGTTCAATGGTAGGTGTGTAATAAAACTAAGAGAAATACTTGTTAGTGTAATTTAGCGCCAAATTTAAATTCTTTTACAACATTTAGGAGTGAAACTTTAGCCTTAACAAGTGTCTCATGGATAGGAGTTGTATGACTAGGACAAAACCGTACAATTCAGAAAAATTTTCCACCCAAATATGTGAGGTTCACCTTCAGATTTGATAGGAAAAACATTTATTATTAGTGCCTATGAGTGTACCGGTAGCATTTAGATCCTAGAACTTGCGTTAGTGATGCATCCCGAGACCGCTAGTGAGACTACATTCGTGTAGTAGGATTTACCACATGATAAGAGGCATTAGGATCACCCTTGTGTTAAACCCGTATCATAATAACTTGACCATTTAAGTCATATTACTTGACTAGTAAAGTCAACTAATTTTCCCACACCTTAGTGTTGTACTCATTTTTAGTACACGAAACCCCTAGTACACCCCTCCGAGCCTATCTTTTCGTTTCTAGCTTTAAGCATTTTACTTAAAGGAAGAATTTGTTACAACCCACCCAAATGTGCAACCAAATCGCCTTAGCCTTCCGTGTATGCACTCATCTTTAGTGCATTATTGTTATTTGTTTAAACCCTTAGTTAATTATCTAATCGATTACATGGTTGCTGATGAGGCGAAAAGTGTACTGCTTTTAAGGGGTCATTTAAGCCCGAATTCTTGATTATTTGATCTAATATTGCCCTAAATCATTCCTTTTGTCATTTTAGGTACTTTTGGAGAGAAATCTAAAAAAGGAAGTATTTTGGACGTTTTTGGAGCATAAAAGTGAAGAAAACGGCAAAGTCTCAATTTTCTTTGCTGGAACAGTACCTAACGGCATCAAGACTCTCCACATGATGGCGTCAAGAGTTACAAAAGAGGTGGAAGTGGAAAATACACGTGACGATCCAGAGTGTTTTTAAGCCTAGGACCTGACGGCGTCACCCAAGGCCGTCAGTGTCCAAACATTAGTGACAGCCCAGAGCTTTTCACCACATGACGGCGTCACAAATAGATCTAGACAATACGATTTTATTATGGCGGCGAGTTGACGGCGTCACAATCTAACACATGACGCCGTCACAATGTAAAATCTATATATAGTTTTCTAAATTTCATTCATTAGTGTGCAACTTTGAGGGAATAAACCCTAGTCTGAATTTTGTCAGCTTTTCAAGGGTTTCAACCCCTTGAATCTTTCATGTTCAACTAAAGATAAGTATTCCTTCAAATCATTCAATATGTCTATGTGTTGTTTGATTATATCTTACGCTTGTCTTCTATTTAACATGCTAGGCTAGATTTTCATTGTGTTTTGCTTAGATGTAGTGAAACCTAGATATTGATTATGGGTTGATTGTTTGTTTATAATTGTTACAGATGATTATATTCGATGTTAGGCTTAAGAAAACTGGCAGACTTCCATTGGTAACTTGCTTGAACGTCTTAAGAAACATGATCGGAGGTGTACAACGATTTTTGGTTGTATTTAATGCATAGGAGAATTCGAATGATCCCATGTTAGGAGCTTCTAACGGCTCAACATAGGAGTGAAGTAGGATCCAATAGAGTTAGGGAATATTGTACACGGCCCTACGACTAGTATTAAGGAATATGACCCGCCATCCATGCAATTGTAACAAGCTAATCAACCTATAAAAGATATCTGGGGAGTAATGAAATCTAAGTAAACACAACTTTCCTCATTATTGTTTCACCACATTAGTATAATAGTTGTATTTTCATTTCTTTTATTTTATTGTGATTGCATCTTTAGATTAATTGGCTTAGTTGGCTAGCAACTAATTCCGCTCATTCCTTCAAAACCCCAGATTTTACTTGCTTTCATAAAAATATAAAAATACAAAAGGAATCATGCCTCACCTCTAGACCTAGTTTATTAGGCTTTCTAATCCTATCGACACTATTCCTAAGTTGAACGGTCAATCCCCCGGTACTTGTCACTATACTATACTACAACGATCAGGTACACTGCTTGGTGGGGGTTGTAAGCTTCTCGAGATCCCTTGAGAGGTAAAACCTGTTGCGAGCATGCGATCTCCACGTATCAAGTTTATGGCGCCGCAGCCCGGGGAATAGTTATTGTCTAGGTTAGGATTTCTTTTTAGTAGGTCTACTTGCTAGATTCCTTTCTAGTAAGATTTTATTTTTATTTTTAGGTTTTCTTTAGTCTATCTTATTTCTTCGTGTCTTTGTTCGTAACCTTTACCATCTGACATCATGGAAGGTGGTAACATCTTTGAACCCATCAACCCACTACAACAAAACCACCCACAAAACCCACCACTAGCAAACCAACCTCCTAGGCCCCGAACTTTAGGAGAGTATTCCCGTCCTAGCCACCAAGGCTATCGAAACACTATTGAGCTCACTCAAGGAGCCAATGTGTCCCCCTTGCGATCCGACACCATCTGGTTGGTGCAAAGCAGATGTGCATTCCATGGACTTCGTTCCGAAGATCCTAACCAACATCTCAAGGATTTCCTTAAAATCGTAGATTCCATAGACCTTGATGTTGTAACTAGAGAGTCGACCCGATTACGTCTATTCCAGTTCTCTCTACGTGGTCAAGCAAGTCAATGGCTTGAACGTTTACCCGCGGGATCCATCACCTCATGTGATGATCTCACCACTCGTTTCCTTGCTCAATTTTTCCCACCGGGGAGAACTACGATGCTTAGAAATGATATCTTGATGTTCCAACAACGTCAAGGTGAAACCTTCTATGAAGTATGGACTCGTTTCAAGGACTTACTTCAAAAAGTCCCTCGTCATGGCATAAATCTTTGGCTATTAGTTCAAATCTTTTATGACCATGTCGACTTTCACACCAAACGCACCATTGAACGAGCCGCCGGAGGCAGGTTGCATGACAAAAATGCCTAGGAATCTTGGGAAATTATCGATGAGCTTGCCTTCGATAATCAAGAGTTATGGGAAGTTACTCATGATATAAACTCGGCTATCAACGCAATCTCGACACCTGGAGAAACCAATCAAATCTTCGAAGAACTCCTTTGCAAGCTTGAGACAAAGGTTGACTATCTCATGGAAAAACAAAAGAGACCTTTAAGTCCTAGACGGGCAACAGTCAATTCTGTCTCAAATACGATTCCAACACCATTGTCTGAGTCCCCCTCTAAAGAGAATGTCGAAACCTTTCAAAATTATGCTCCACCTTATTCACCTCCTCAAAGCCTCAGCCCGGAATTCGAAGCTCAAATGAGAGAGTATATAGCAACCCATTCTGAGTGGCTTGCTAAATTCGAGGAAGCTGTTTATAAACAAAAAGAGGAGATGCAAGAGAAAATGAAGGAGATGATGAGCCTAGTGGAGGAATACGCAAACCAAAAAACCCCAGAAATGATGTTACTAAGAAAAGAAAGCGCTACCCCCCACTACCCGATTTGTTAATTCTATCACAATTGTCCACGAGGATAATGAGGAAAAGGAAACCCCTGGTGAACAAACTATTGAGGAACCGCCAATATCCCAATTACTAGGTTACTACCTAAAACATGATATAAACGAGAATACCATAACAAATTGGATAAAGGGTGACGGGCGTAACCAATCCTCCAAACAGGTTTCAAAGAAGGAGAAAGAGGGGAAAGATGAATATGATACATTGCTTGGGGGACCGGTATTCCAGAAGCTACTTATACAAAAAGTGGCTACTAAGCAGATGGCTTGTGGGAACTTTGAGATACCAGCCAGCATTGGGAATTTGCAATATCTAGATGCTTTCGCCGATCAAGGATCGGAAGTAAATCTTATGCCCCTAACTATTTATACCCAACTAACCATAGAAATGCTGGCCACCACCCGTGTTAGGCTATCATTCGCTGGTCACTGTTATGTATACCCTTTAGGAATTGCAGAAGATGTACTGGTCAATGTTGCAGGTTCATGTATCTCGTCGATTTCATTATCATCGATGATAAAGGAGGTGGGTGCATGCCAATAATCCTTGGAGCACCATTCCTCACCGCCGCTAGAGCTGTCATTAGGTATGAAAAAAGGGAAATCGAACTTAAGTCAGGAAAAAGAAAGATTACCTTTCCTATGACCCCACGATGTGCGCAAGAAAGCCTGATGAAAAGAAAGCTCGAAAACAACATTGACACATCGCCTAATCATGTTCAAGAAAAAATTCTTGCATGGGAAACAAGAATCAAAAGCTACAAAGAAACTAAGCCTAAGAGAGGCAAAAGCTGCAATAAAATTCATGTCAAGTTTGAATGTAGTCAACCAACGGAGAATCATGTACCATTCGCAAAAGGAGACCTGGTACTCTTAAGACACTCAGAAATAACAGTACCTCCCGACAAGCCAAGTCCCTGGTGGTATGGATCATTCACAATTGAAAGCATACGCCAAGATGGGATAGCTACCTTGAGCAGTAAAGGAGGAGGGGATGTGACTGCGAGTGTCGATCGATTGAAACACCACCACCACGATAGTGAGGATCATAATTATATAGGATACGTCATCTCGAGAGATGATGTCACGTAATTGCCCATGATCTTGAGTCTAGCTACAAGATTCGTAAATAAAGAAAAGCGCTTCTTGGGAGGCAACCCATGTTTTGTGTGATTTTTATTTGTTTGATTGTTATTTGCTTCCGTATGCATGCCTTATTTTTATTGTTGGTAGATCATGTTTCAAACTAAATTGTGAAAATGCTTTATTTTATTGTTTAACTTCGTCTTAACTTCATATGAAGGTATTTTGCAAAAGCTAAGTGTAAGGGGAAACCCCAAATTTGTTTCTAAGAACGAAAATGATCTTGATTCGCCACAATAATAAATGAACATATGTATTAGTACTTGTTAGACTCAAATGCTTGTATTGAGTCATAATGATGTTTTGCAGGATTTTCCAGGAAGTAGGACATAAGTTTTACCAGAAATTGTCCGGAAACTTAACGTAAAGATTTCTGCAGGTCACTTCTGACGGCATCAGGGCTTAACTCCTGACGGCGTCACGTGTAAAATTCTAGAAATTTTGCGAGTTTTGTTTTTCTAACGGAGTCTTAAAGTTTTTGTTAATCCTTTAGTTTTATAAACTCCATGAAATCTGCAAACATTCATTCCACAAGCATTATATCTTAAATTGCTTTCTAGGATTTGTTAGTATATATAGATTGCCGCCGATTTTACGCGAGGTTGCCTTGTTTATTTTCTCAGGTTTAACAGGTTATATATGAGAAGAAGATGATTTATATTTTTGGAAGGCAAGCTTTGAACTTTCATTTTCTTGGAGGAAGATCTAACCTTGTTGACACACTATCCACACCGAACGAATCAGGGGAGTATTTGTTTTCATTCTTTTACCTGTTTTACATTTACATCCTTTAATTGAACATTGGGGACAATGTTCATCCTAAGTGTAAGGGGAGGGTAAATGATGATACCTTATAGGATACTATTGCACTTGAGTTTGTTTGTTTGATGGTAGGTGTGTAATAAAACTAAGAGAAATACTTGTTAGTGTAATTTTAGCGCCAAATTTAAAAATTTTTACAACATTTAGGAGTGGAACTTTAGCCTTAACAAGCGTCTCATGGATAGGAGTTGTATGACTAGCACAAAACCGTACCATTCAGAAAATTTTTCCACCCAAATATGTGAGGTTCGCCTTTAGATTTGATAGGAAAAGCATTTATTATTAGTGCTTATGAGTGTACTGGTAGCATTTAGATTCTAGAACTTGCGTTAGTGATGCATCCCGAGACCGCTAATGAGACTACATTCGTGTAGTAAGATTTACCACATGATAACAAGCATTAGGATCACCCTTGTGTTAAACCCGTATCATAATTACTTGATCATTTAAGTCATATTACTTGACTAGTAAAGTCAACTAATTTTCCCACACCGTAGCGTTGTACTCATTTTTAGTACACGAAACCCCTAGTACACCCCTCCGAGCCTATCTTTTCGTTTCAAACTTTAAGCATTTTACTTAAAGGAAGAATTTGTTACAACCCACCCAAATGTGCAACCAAATCGCCTTAGCCTTCCGTGTATGCACTCATCTTTAGTGCATTATTGTTATGTGTTAAACCCTTAGTTAATTATCTAATTGATTAAATGGTTGCTAAGTCGAGTCATATCTTGTACATATTGTTTTGGGACGATTGGGACTCATGGGTAAAATACTTGTGTTATGGAGTAATGGGGAAGAACATCATATATTACCCCCATATGTGCATTAACCTTAAAAGTACTCAAAGTGTTTTGATTATCTTGATTCGAGTCATTAGATTAGTTCATTGTAAAGTATGTAAAAAGTCAAGTGTAAGGGGAATGTACATTCCCTATGATGTATTATTTTGGATGGTAGGGTAAGAGTGTATGCACAAAAAAAAAAAAAAAAAAAAAAAAAAAAAAAAAAAATCAAGAAAAAAAAAATAGAAAAAGAAAAGAGAAAAAACATATGGACTACCATCCCATATTGTACATGTAATTAACCAAGATGATTAACTCGCCATCGGTAAATATTGCCTTTATCCAACAAAACCGTGTTTTCCATATCCCTACACCTAACGTTATAACCCATTAAAAGACCTCTTTGATAGTTTATCCTAGGTGCTTACGCCAAGTGGTGGAGGTTTGATCGTTTCCCAAGCCTTTGGTAATCTATTTGCTATGACAGGAAGTGAGAGATGTTTTCCATTTCCGTATTGTGATATATACTTTATACTTTATTACACCCGAGAGATGTGAGTATCTAAACACTATTTGTGAGGTGCTAGTCTATGACCTCCGTGCTTGTCTTTGGTTTTTAGTGGAACGATTATTTGTTGTAATTACTTTTATATTAGTGTTAAATGACCCCTAACTTGTATTTTGATTAGAATAAAAGCATATTTGCATGATGATAAGCAAATCTCAAGTGTAAGGGTATTTGATGAGGCGAAAGTGTACCGCTTTTAAGGGGTCATTTAAGCCCGAATTCATGATTATTTGATCTAATATTTCCCTAAATCGTTCCTTTTGTCATTTTAGGTACTTCTGGAGAGAAATCTGAAAAAGGAAGCATTTTGGACTTTTTTGGAGCATAAAAGTGAAGAAAACGTCAAAGTCTCAATTTTCCTTGTTGGAACAGTACCTGACGGCGTCAAGACTCTCCACATGACGGCGTCAAGAGTTACAAAAGAGGTGGAAGTGGAAAATACACGTGACGATCCAGGGTGTTTTTAAGCCTAGGACCTGACGACGTCACCCAAGGCCGTCAGGGTCCAAACATAAGGCCCAGAGCTTTTCTCCACATGACGGCGTCACAAATAGATCTAGGCAATACGATTTTATTATGACGGCGAGTTGATGGCGTCACATTCTAACACATGACGCCGTCACAATGTAACATCTATATATAGTTTTCCAAATTTCATTCATTAGTATGCAACTTTGAGGGAATAAACCCTAGTCCGAATTTTATCAGCTTTTCAAGGGTTTCAACCCCTTGAATCTTTCATGTTCAATTAAAGATAAGTATTCCTTCAAATCATTCAATATGTCTATGTGTTGTTTGATTATATCTTATGCTTGTCTTATATTTAACATGCTAGGCTAGATTTTCATTATGTTTGCTTAGATGTAGTGAAACCTAGATGTTGGTTATGGGTTGATTGTTTGTTTATAATTGTTACGGATGATTGTATTCGATGTTAGGCTTAAGAAAACTTACAGACTTCCATTGGTAACTTGCTTGAACGTCTTAAGAAACATGATCGGAGGTGTACTACGATTTTTGGTTGTATTTAATGCGTAGGAGAATTCTAATGATCCCATGTTAGGAGCTTCTAACAGCTCGACATAGGAGTGAAGTAGGATCCTATAGAGTTAGGGAATATTGTACACGGCCCTACGACTAGTATTAAGGAATATGACCCGTCATCCATGCAATTGTAACAAGCAAATCAACCTATAAAAGATATCTGGGGAGTAATGAAATCTAAGTAAACATAACTTTCCTCATTATTGTTTCACCACATTAGTATAATAGTTGTATTTTCATTTCTTTTATTTTATATTGATTGCATCTTTAGATTAATTGGGTTAGTTGGGTAGCAACTAATTCCGCCCACTCCTTCAAAACCCGAGATTTTGCTTGCTTTCATAAAAATATAAAATACAATAAGAATCGTCCCTCACCTCTAGACCTAGTTTATTAGGCTTCCTAATCCTAGCGACACTATTCCTGAGTTGAGCGATCAATCCCCCGGTACTTGTCACTATACTATACTACAACGATCAGGTACACTGCCTGGTGGGGGTTGTAAGCTTCTTGAGATACCTTGAGAGGTAAAACCTGTTGCGAGGGTGCGATCCCCACGTATCAGTTGCTATGTCGAGTCATATCTTGTAAATATTGTTTTGGGACGATTGGGACTCATGGGTAAAGTACTAGTGTTTTGGAGTAATGGGGAAGAACACCAAATTATTACCCCCATATGCGCATTAATCTTTAAATGTACTCCAAGTCTTTTGATTATCTTGATTCGAGTCATTAAAGTAGTTTATTGTAAAGTATGTAAAAATTCAAGTGTAAGGGGAATGTGCATTTGCTATGATGTATTATTTTGGATGGTAGGGTAAGAGTGTATGCAAAAAAAAATAATAAAAATAAAATAAAATAAAATAAAATAAAATATAGAAAAAGAAAAAGAGAAAAACATACGGACTACCATCCCGTTTTATTCTATGTTTGTTTTATGTTTTTGTTATTTTTGATTTATTAGCTTAAGTCGAGTCGAGTCTTGGCTTAGCAACTCCATATTGTACATGTAATTAACCAAGATGATTAACTCGCCACCAGTAAATATTGCCTTTATCCAACAAAACTGTGTTTTCCATATCCCTACACCTAACGTTATAACCCTTTAAAAGACCTCTATGATAGTTTATCCTAGGTGCTTACGCCAAGTGGTGGAGGTTTGATCCTTTCCCAAGCATATGGTAATCTATTTGCTATGACAGGTAGTGAGAGATATTTTCCATTTCCATATTGTGATATATACGTTATTACACCCGAGAGATGTGAGTATCTAAACACTATTTGTGAGGTGCTAGTGTATGACCTCCGTGCTTGTTTTTGGTTTTTAGTGGAACGATTATTTGTTGTAATTACTTTTATATTAGTGTTAAAGGACCCCTAACTTGTATTTTGATTAGAATAAAAGCGCATTTGCTTGAGGACAAGCAAATCTCAAGTGTAAGGGTATTTGATGAGGCGAAAAGTGTAACGCTTTTAAGGGGTCATTTAAGCCCGAATTCGTGATTATTTGATCAATTATTGCCCTAAATCGTTCCTTTTGTCATTTTAGGTACTTTTGACGAGAAATCTAAAAAAGGAAGCATTTTGGACGTTTTTGGAGCATAAAAGTGAAGAAAACGGAAAAGTCTCAAATTTCCTTGCTGGAACAGTACCTGACGACGTCACGATTTTACTAGTGACGGCGTCAAGAGTGACAAAATAGGTGGATGTGGAACTTATAACGTGACGGCCCAGAACATTTTCTTTGTTATTGGCCTGACGGCATCACCAAGGCCGTCAGAGTCCAAATACTAGTGACGGCCCAGAGTGTTTTTCTACATGACGGCGTCAGAAGTGTATCTTGGCAATACGAATTTGATCTTGGCGGCGAGTTGACGGCGTCAGAGGCTAACACATGATGCCGTCAGGATGCATAGTCTATATATATTTTTCCAATTTTTCATTCTATTGTGTGGAACTTTTGGGGAACAAGTTTTGTTAAAAACCCTAGGTCGAATTTCCTGCATCTTGAAGGGGTTTCAAACCCTTCTTTCTTCCATGTTTGAATAAAGATAAGTACTTCATTAATCATTCAATATGACTATGTATTGTTTGATTCTATCTGTGTGTATCTTTCTTTTAACATGTTAGGCTAGCCTTTTATTGTGTTTGCTTAGATGTAGTGAAACCTAGATGTTGATTATGGGTTAATTGTTTGTTTATAATTGTTACGGATGATTGTATTCGATGTTAGGCTTAAGAAAACTGGCAGACTTCCATTGGTAACTTGCTTGAATGTCTTAAGAAACATTATCGGAGGTGTACTACGATTTTTGGTTGTATTTAATGCATAAGAGAATTCTATTGATCCCATGTTAGGAGCTTTTAACGGCTCGACATAGGAGTGAAGTACGATCTTATAGAGTTAGGGAATATTGTACACGGCCCTACGACCAGTATTAAGGAATATAACCCGTCATCTATGCAATTGTAACAAGCTAATCAACCTGTAAAAGATATCTAGGGAGTAATGAAATCTAAGTAAACACAAATTTTCTCATTATTGTTTCCACTAAATTTGTAAATTAGTTTAAATTTTCATTTCTTTTATTTTATTTTGATTGCATTGGTAGTTAATTGGGTTAGTTGGCTAGCAACTAATTCTGCCCACTCCTTCAAAACCCGAGATTTTACTTGCTTTCCAAAAAATATAAAAATACAAAAAGAATCATCCCTCACCTCTATACCTAGTTTGGTAGGCTTTCTAATCCTAGTGACACTATTCCTGAGTTGAACGATCAATCCCCCGATACTTGTCACTACACTATACTACAACGATCAGGTACACTTCCTGGTGGGGGTTGTAAGCTTCTCAAGATCCCTTGAGAGGTAAAACCTATTGCAAGGGTGCAATTCCCACGTATCAGTATCACCTTGAGGGCAAGGTGATTTTTGAAGGAGTGGGGAGTGTTACGGCATGGGTAGCGGATGGCGGAAGAATGGTGTTCTGATATGTCCAAGGTAGTGGAAGGCGGAAGAGGAAAAAGGTGTTGGTTGCGATAGTGGAAGGCATAATAACTACAGGAGTGGAAGATAGGACTAGGATTAGGTTTAGGATATGGGATCCCGGAATCAAGAAAAAAAGTTTCAAGAGCACACCTTGAGGACAAGGTGATTTTGAAGGAGTGGGGAATGATACGCCCCGTGCTTTATGTCATGTTATGTTTATTTAGGATATGTCTTTGTGTCGTATTAGGAAAGTGTCATTTTTTAGATATGTCATTATGTTTGGCTTGTTTTACAAGCTAAGGTTATTCGGTTGTATATACAGAATCATTATTATGAATGAAGCAATCAATCAAGTTTTAAGATCAATAATTCTCTAGTTCTTCTCTCTATTTACTTAAGGAGCTCGCACAAGCTAAAACTGGTGCCCTATCCCGATACAACCCTAACTGGGTCGTATCACACAAACTGTATTCAACTTTATCATGGTCTGATTAATATTCATAACAGCATTCAAAACACCTTTCCCACCATAAACATTCTTATACTCATCTCGCAACTCCAGCGCTTCAATTCAACAGTTGGATTACCCATGCTGTCAATAATTTGTCTCGCTTACATAGACTTCACGGCTGAATAGCAATGTTTAACCATCTCAGTATATTAACACTTCCTGCAAGTATAAAAATAAATCATGACACATTGTAACTACTTTAGTAAGAGATATTATCAAAGCTGGAGTTTTTTCCACTCTTTCTGCTGGAGACCCGATGAGATTAAGTGTGATATGCCACCTCACATCTTTAATGGGGAATTAGCAAATAAACTTGATGCCAATAAGGTCACCCTTTGACAGATTTTAATACATAAAAAAGTAGAAACGACGTGGCAAAAATAATATGGATATGTATCACGTACATTGAAGGTGGGATCGTCGACAGGGTTGAACATTTTGAAGCAGTCGCTATTTCGTTTCCATATATCTGAAAAGTCAAGTGTCAAGAAATTGAGCTGAAGACAATCATATGAGCTAAAAATTAGCATTATGTGTACACAAAAACATCAAAAGTGAAAGACATGGGAACCCTCACCATATCAAACATGTAATTTGTTGTGGTACGATGTGCCAGATACATGTTTCAAAATAAGTGAATTATATAAAAGATAAAGAACATGAGATTGACAGAGCATAATTAACAAAAAACGGATTTCTTTAACTATATATGCTATAATTATTGAGAAAAGGACATCAAAATGTTAGTGTGTCAAGCTTACCAATTCAGTCCTGTTTCAACCTATTGCCCAACCCACTAAATTTGTTACCTTTTTACGTAAGATATAAACAGAAATTCCATGCATTGTATGAATAATATAGTACTGACCCAACAAATTCGCCTCTTGATCAAACCACACAACGGTCTCCACAATAAAGGTGGTTTACTGTTTCGAGCATCAGCTTCATTTTCTGTGATTCCAAATAAAACAATATAAACATTAACAACAAAGGAATATAAGATCTATTCCAAAGATATAAATGAGTTATGTCAAGTCGTCAACAAAGAAGTCTAGCAACACCAAAAGTAGGTGCTCTTTTCCGCCTATCAACCTTTAAGGAAAGTTTCAAAATCAAATAGGAAAAGGAAAGGTTTATGTGTTAGTACAAAATTTAATTGTGCGAGAATCCTTACATAGAAAAATTTTAGCATTGCCTTTCGAAAAAAAAGTTTCCATTGCTTTACAAAAGCGATAACATGACATATATAACTGAAATTGAACCTTGGCTTTCATCAATGTATGGTCCTCCTCTTCTAATTTCAAAGCTAGAGAATAAAGGGTGGTGGTGAATAGATAGGTGGTGTCGTTGGAACCCAAACCTTTCTTCGTTTTGTTTCAACATTTTGTCTCCAAAGTTCTTTTCAAAGTTTTCCAACTCCATATTTGCGTGATCTGGGAGTGCGGGAAATTCTTCCGGTAGCACATGATTTGGCGGAGCAAGTTCTGCCATGATGCTCGAAATTCTTAAGATTAAAAGAAAAGGTTCCAAGAAGCTTCATGGTTCATGATTTTAACTTCCAAGAAGCTTCCTTCCGTATAATATTAAATATTGTACTTGTGTTGCAAATAAATAGAATTTCAGACTAATAAGTTTAGTTCACTAATATAAGTTTCATATCTATACTTTAAAGCAGAAATGAGTTATGTCAATTTGTCAACAAAGAAGTTCAGCCACTCCAAAAGTAGGTGCTCATTTCCGCCTATCAACCTTTAAGAAAGTTTTAAAATCAATATGAAAAGGCAAGGTTTTTGGGTCATAACATTTAATTATGCGGGAATCGTTACATAGAAAATATTTAGCATTGCCTTTCAAAAAGAAAAAAGAAAAAGAAAACTTTTAGCATTGCCTTACAAAAGTGATAACATGACATATATAACTGAAATTGATAATAGGAATATGAATGTTTGGTACATTTTGATCGGCTAAAAAGAAAGATTAGAAAAACAAACTACTTTACTCATCAATATATGGTCCTCATTTTCTAATTTCAAAGCTAAAGATTCAAGTTCAGCTTGGTACACCTGAACAAATACTGGTAAGAAAAATGCAGAGTTTTATCAAATGGTGATTGACGAAAAAGAGACCTGCTTGCGTTCTCTGGTCCTTGCAGCTGCAGACATTTGGTTCTAAGCAATCCTTCTTTTCCTTTGTTGAGTAGCAAATTAAAGGTGAAGACTTGGGTAAACATTGAAAAAGAACATTCTAATTAAAATTCTGTATATAAAGGTTCAAGGAGAAAGGTTACAAACCTCATTATAGATCTCCAGATAAGATACACAAAGTAGAAAAACCCGTCCATTGTCTGATGCAATACAGTGTTTATAGAGTGTATTAGTCATACAAACATGTCCCAGGTTTCAAACGAATGTTACTTTTAAAGTAATGGTGAATGAAATACCTTTTGTATAATTGTCTTTTACAACCAAAAGAATAATATCAGGTGACTTTTGCTCACCCTAGACATACAAAAGACTCTTATTAGCAACTATAGTAAATGTTACCGAAACATGGCAAGCAGCAAAAAAGGTATCGTAGCAAAACTGAGCAACATAGACTAACTAAGCCAAAGAATTGGTGCTTTAATAAAAGAAACATGGAACAGATATGATGATCAATGAAATGGCTTGCCTGGTATTTTAGCAGAAATACAGATGGCAAGCTAAAAGAGCCAGCAGTAGAGCTAGAAACTTAAACAGAACTGTTGCTGAAAACTGAAAGAATAATTTCAGGACTAAAGAGAAGAACGCAGCCAAACACACCATAACATATCTCAAGATCATAACAACAACACAGTAACAAAAACAACAATAACTGATGAGTGCTCAAACACTCATCATTTTTGGTCAAAACTGAACTGCAAAACATACAAAAACACTCAGAAATGCATCAAAATACTGAAAATATTTCAAAATTGTGTTTTATATGTTTTAGATGCAAAATGAGCAAAAACAGATGAAAAACGTACAAAGTTTGCAAAATTGGCAGTTTCAGTCCCCCAACTTTCACGAAATTACAAAATTAGTCCCTAGTCATTCAAAATATGGAAAATTATCACCAAAGTCCTTTTGAAATCATAAGTTGTCATATTTATTCCTTTGGTGAAAAAATTGGAAAAGTTTTGGAAAATTACAATTTAGTCCCTGGAGTTACAGATTTTGGTAGATTCAGTCCCTGGTGGGGTATTTTTGAAAGGAAAATCATTTTTTATCTTTGGAAAATCAAAATGTGTCAAAAATGGTCCTTGGGTAAAAAGTTTGAGGAAATGTCATGTTTGGTCCCTTAAGTTTGACAATTTGTCAGTTTTGGTCCCCGGGAATTTGAAAATGGTAAAATTATAATTTTGGTCCTTATGTTATTCACATATGACAATTATAGTCCTTGTGATTAAATTTGGAAAGTCACCATTTCAGTCCCTAAAATTTTGCAAAATTACAAAGTTGGTCCTTGTGGTGTTTAAAGTTACAACCAAACGGATCCTTGTTTATTATTACCCCAGCCCACCAAGCCCATGCACCCTTATAACTCCATCACCTTGGCCCAATCACAAATCCAACCCACCCTCTAATAAACTCACCCCATTTTTTTTTATTCCCAGGGTCAAACCTGGTGTTGACCTCCACCTCCCTCCAAACCTTCTGCAAAAATCACCAACTCCTCCCCACTTGCTCTGCCATCACCAACTTTGCACCCTTATTCACATTCCAAACACAAAAGACAAACCTCAATTAATACTTCTTCTCAATTCCAAGTTATCAGAGACCAAGTTGTGATTTCTGTCATGGCGCCAAAATGAATTAAAGGTCAGGATCATCTATGACTCATCCAATGGTCATAATTTAAGGTGGGAAAGTCTTTGTGGACCTCTAGGAATTATAAAAGTAAAGAAAAAAGGAGTTAGATTAGTTAGCTTAGTTTAGTTCTAGTATAGTTTAGTTTATCACTTTAGCTAAAATTTTCTGTTTTCAGTTGTAATATTTGGTTCAAAAAGGTTGTACTCAAAAGCTTAGTTGTAATTTGGATCATTATTAACTTCAATTTCAGTTTCTAGTTCAAACAAGTTTATGCCATTTTTATTTTAAATTCTCATTTAGATGTAAACTTGATGAAAGTTACTGTTTCTTGTTTGTTTAAGTTTACTAAAGCTTATTTATCAGCTTCTCAAAGCTTTTCAATCATCTAAATTAATCTAGTTAAATAAAAAAAATAAAAAAAAATAGTGAAAAATAAAAGCAGAAAAAGAAAGAAAGGAGAAACAGTGAAGGATTCAATGGGTTAGAGTCTCAGGGAGACATAGGTTCAAGGATGGAGTGAGTCATCTTTTGCTTTGAGCGCATAGGCTCAATGTAAGTCACTTTTTACTTTCAAGTACTATTTCCTAATTGTGAAATTATTGGCTGTGGTTGCCTTTGTTGCTATTTAAATCTATTTAATTGTGCTTGTTTTAGGTTAATGTAAGCCTTAGATTTAGTTTCATAGGTTCTGCCACTCAATTGCGTTGGAAAATCACATAACAAGCATTTTAAAGGAGTGTTTGGCACAGTGGTTGTCACCACTGTGCATTGGTTTTTGGTTGTGGATTTTGGTTCATGCATGCTTAGCTAAGTTATGTTAGGTCATAAGTAGTATAAATACTCAGGTTTCTTGCACATAAAGTCAAAATCCATTTCTAGATTCATCACAGTTAACTGTGATGAATTTCAAGTGTCCAAATCATGGGATTTATCTCCTAGGTTGTTATTAAGGCTTAAATTATCTTTGTTTTAGCTTAGTATACCATATTCAATCAGAAAATCTGTCCCAAGTTTCACAAAAGTCAACCTGGGTAAGAAATAGAAAAAGTCAAATTGCATGTTTTTAGATTTTTCCAAAAACTCTAGGAATTTTATAGATTTTTGTATTGTATTTCAAGATTTGAAATTTTTAGGTCTAGTAGTTCCCCACCTCATCTGTGAAACCCTACTCTTGTTTCATTTTTGGAATTTTTCATTTGGGCCCCACACCTCTCCAAAGAGAACTGCAGGGGTGGTTTTCACCCTTTCTCAGCAGCTGCTGAGACCAAACCACCAACTGTTTGGGTGGTCTCAGCTCACATCAGTGGGCACACTTGGTTCTAATTTGATTCTTTGAACACCCTAGCTAGTATTCTTCATATCTCAAGCCTTGGATTGGTCATAAGCTCACTTGAGCTTGCAAAAAGCCAGCTGCAAAACAGTGGCATTCAACTGCATATGCAGTTAGGTCACTTGTCACTTTTTAACCCATTTTGATTCCTTGAGGTATTTTTTAGTTGTTTTTGCTTCTAACATGTCCAAATAGCTAGTTTGTGCTCGTTTCCATCAGACTTCTCAGCTTTGAGCTTGTTTCACTCACTTCTACCCTCACAGTTGACCAAAGTCAACTGTGAAAGGTTAAGCACTTCCAAGTGCTTATTCAAAGCTCCTAGCTGATCCCATTGCCCCACAAGTTACCCATTTTCAGTTTCTAGAAGTTTTCAAGCTAGAAAAGCCAGAAAACAATCTTTAAAAGAAGTGATAGCTTCTATTTAATAGAAGCTATTTACTTGAATTTTCTTTTTAATTTTTTAACAAGTACATTTGTGTTTTCATATTTTTCCTTAGTTGATAGTAATATAAAGTATTTTTGAGAATTTTTTCAGATTTTTCTATCTTTGTTTGCTATTTTTTATAATTAATATTAGATTAATTAATATATAATTAATATTAATATATAAAATAGAAGTAATAGATTTTATTAAATAAGACCACTTTTTTATATTTTTCCTAGGATCTAGGTAATCTAAAATAATTTTAGGAATTTTTATTGATTTTTCTTTTGTCATATAGTAATTTTTAGAATTAATAATAATTTTATTAATTATTAATTAATAATTAATTTTAAATAGCATAATTAGTTTTTATTAAGTAAAACCTAGTTTTTATATTTTTTATAGCTTTTATATGTTATAAAATAATTTTAGAAATTTTCTTGTAATTTTTACTATTCATTTGCTATTTTTCTTAATTTAAAATAGCTTAATTAGTTAATTAGTTATTAATTAATAGAAAAAGCACAAAAAGACAAAAAGACTTATTTTTAATTTTAAAAGTTGTTTTTAGTTATTTTATAATTTTAGAAATTTTATTTTCACCTTTTTAGTATTTAACTAATATTATATTATATTTAAGTGTTTTAAATATTAATAATTGGTATTAATTAGTATTTAATTAATAATTAATAATTAATTAGTGTTAAAATTTATTTTCTTTTTCTAAAAATTTTCTTTTATCTTATAGTTTGTAAAAAAGTCATTTTCACCCCCTGGGTGTTTTCTGATTTTCGTTTTTACTTTTTATTTCGTACGTTTACGTTTTATTTAAACGTGAACGTACGCGTTTTAAGTTTTAAACGTTTTTGGTTTTTCTGACTTTCCAGTCTTGTTAATATAGCTTTTTTTAAGCTATTCCTTCATAGATTCCTTAGCTTAATCACACACAAACCCTTTTCTCATCCAAATTCACCCGATCACATAACCGTTTTTATACCATCCACACCTCGTCAGGACACAACGACCCGGGGAAACCACTATATTCCGCGGAGCTTTGACTCTAGGCTGTTTGACCTTGTTGACCATTCCCTGGTCAGTTTAGGTTGACCGTTTGGAGTCAATCAAATTTTGGCGCCGCTGCCGGGGAGGTTGTGTGCGTTTTCTAAACGGTTTTTCTGATTAGTGACTTTGGAATTCGTTCCATTGTACATTTATCCATCCTTTGTTCATATTTTCTATTTATCAAAACAAAACTGTTCTCGAAAAATTTTTAAAATCAGTTTTCAACGAACACAAAAACACAAGAACATTTTCTTTCTCATTTGTACAAAATGTTTATCCAAAAATCCAAAAACATTCACCTTTACCCTCTCACAGCTTTGATTCTTCATTCCTGCCTCTCCCAAACCTTTTGATTCTTTCTATGTCTCATCCACACTTTCTGGTTTGCCAGTGGTGTGGTAGTTCTTATAATGGTGGTAATTGCCCCGGTTGTGGCATGGTAGAGTCAGGAAATGGGTCTGTCTATAACCAAGATCCCTATTCCTACCATGACACGACTGATTTATTCCACCAGCTACCACACCATGATTCTCAGCAGTTTTACTGTTGTGAGTACTGTGGTGGTTCACACTACAGTTCTGATTGTCAATCGGGAAACACGCTTGTCTATGAGCAGTTTCCCGATAACAATTATGACTCTAGCACATACGACTCACAGCATCAACAGTTTTACTGTTGTGATTACTGTGGAGGTCCACACTTAAGCTCAGATTGTCAAACGGGGAATCCATATCCTTGTGACAATTTTGACACACCTTATTACGACCAACCTCCACAGTACGATATGAATCAAGCACTTCTTCCAGAAATGCAAAATATGATGAAAATCGTTGATGAGCTTAAGGGTTTAGTTAAAGACTTTGCCCAAAGACATACTCATCAAAAGTCCATGGAAGAATTGCTTGCTGAAGAACAGGCTGCTAGAATAAATTCCAAAGATGCCTATGAAAAATCTGTTCGGGAATCCATTGCAAGAGAAAAAGCAGCCAAATCTAGCTCTTTGTTCCGTTTTATTCCTGATGACAATGATGATGAGGATACACTTGATATCCTTTAATTCTTTAAAGATCCATAAAGTTCATCAATGGATACCCCAGCAGTTGAGATTCCATCTCAAACAACTGCTATCACACCCGAGGTTCCCACTCACTCTTTGAGCATGGGGGATGAGCATCTTGGCACTGTTCCTCAAAAGGAATCGGACGAATTCATAAAGTCTAGTGTTGAGATCCTTGTCCCAATCCCGAGAGAGTCACAGGGAACTCTTGAGCACATGTGTGATATTCCTTCCCCTCTTGAGTGTTCAAACGATCATTTTGAGACTTTCTCAGATTTTAATGATGATTGTACATCTCATAGAGACATCGAGTATGTTGAGGCATCAGTTCCACAAACTAATGTTGATCATCTTCTTGAGGAGTTCGCCGATGAACTTACTCACATCAATCCACTTTCATTAGAAAGTGATGATGGTCTCCTTGACTTCGAAGCCTATCTGGGAGAAATTGAAAGTCTCCTATATCATGATCCGTCACTCACTTCTGATCCCAACAGTCCACAAGAGAATGATAATCTCTTTGTTCCCGAAACTTTCAATACTACTCTCACCAATCCTCTATTTGAATTCGACTCTGAATTCACTTTGATTTCTGATAATCCACTCTTTGATATTCAGAATGAGGATTGTGATGAGTCTATTCCGGAACATGAGTTCAAAAATTCACATCTTGTGAATAATTCTCTTCATGAGGAGTTCTCCGGTGAACTCACTCATCATGTCATGACTCCTCCGGAGTTTGATATCCCGGGGGGAGATGCACTCAATCATGAGAATTTGCAAATTCCCACCTACCCTCCCGGGATGTTTATGAGCTTAACCTTTGGAATCCAAATTCAGGCTACGGAGCCTGATCTCGAGGAAGAAAATCAAGTCATGATTTTCATCATGGTTTTCTTCCTTTTCTTCACCTATAAGGTGACTTCTCTTGTTCTTCACTCCTTCGGGAATGAAGATACCATATTTGATCCCGGCATTTTCATGTATCATTATCTTGAGCCGGATACTTATCTCATCGGTGTGGAACTTTCACGTGCTTCAAATGTTTATCCAAATATCTTGAATGAAAGTCCGATTGAGATTGTTTCTTCCACATCATGCTTCCCCAAGGACAAATGAATTCGGGGTCGAGTCAAGCTAGCGACTCGGTAAAAAAAAATAGTAGCATGCTTATAGGGTTTTCACCCTAAGTGTGGGGGAGTCCCCCATGCTATGATTACAAAAGTGAAAAGCAAAATGGTGTTTTCCACGCTTAGCTTGTAATGTTGCCCTTTTACGTTCAAAATGTCGGCATAATAGCCGGGATTTTGAATATTGAGAACAATATTCATGCTAAGTGTGAGGGGGTATTCGCTATTCTAGCGAATTTTATCACATTTTACTATATAATACCCCCGTTTTAGCCAAAAATTCAAAAAATTTTCAAAAATTTTTTCACTGGTGCTTCAAAATTTTTGTGGTAATCAGTCCGCCTTGTCTAACCGAAAAAAGGGATTGGCTAGTCCAGGAGCAAACGGCTCTTGGTAAAGACATCTCAAATCCGTTTACGGCTTGCAATTTGCCCAAAATTGTATGGTTCATTAACTCCCCAAAAACAAATGAGTTGGCTAGCCCACAAGATTATGGATTATGGTAAAGGCCGTGGAAAATCAATAATTGGTAATCAGCTCACCAAGATGTTGACTATTCCATCAAGAGCTGGCTAGTCCAGAAGCAAACGGCTTTTGGTAAAGACTACTCAAATCCGTTGACAGCTGGTGGTTTGCTCAAAATCACACGGTTATCAGGTGTGCCACAGTTCTTACACCTGGCTACTCTAGAAGTGACGGCTTTTGGTAAAGAGTTTTTCAAATCCATCAAGTTTTCAAAACAGTTATTGCTAGGGACTAGCAATAGTTTAGTGTGGGGGATTGATGAGTGCTCAAACACTCATCATTTTTGGTCAAAACTAAACTGCAAAACATACAAAAACACTCAGAAATGCTTCAAAATACTGAAAATATTTCAAAATTGTGTTTTATATGTTTTAGATGCAAAATGAGCAAAAACAGATGAAAAACGTATAAAGTTTGCAAAATTGGCAGTTTCAGTCCCCCAACTTTCATGAAATTACAAAATTAGTCCCTAGTCATTCAAAATATGGAAAATTATCACCAAAGTCCTTTTGAAATCATAAGTTGTCATATTTAGTCTTTGGTGAAAAAATTGGAAAAGTTTTGGAAAATTACAATTTAGTCCCTGGAGTTACTAATTTTGGTAGATTCAGTCCCTGGTGGGGTATTTTTGAAAGGAAAATCATTTTTTATCCTTGGAAAATCAAAATGTGTCAAAAATGGTCCTTGGGTAAAAAGTTTGAGGAAATGTCATGTTTGGTCCCTTAAGTTTGACAATTTGTCAGTTTTGGTCCCCGGGAATTTGAAAAATGGAAAAATTATAATTTTGGTCCTTATGTTATTCACATATGACAATTATAGTCCTTGTGATTAAATTTGGAAAGTCACCATTTCAGTCCCTAAACTTTTGAAAAATTACAAAGTTGGTCCTTGTGGTGTTTAAAGTTACAACCAAACGGATCCTTGTTTATTATTACCCCAGCCCACCAAGCCCATGCACCCTTATAACTCCATCACCTTGGCCCAATCACAAATCCAACCCACCCTCTAATAAACTCACCCCATTTTTTTTTATTCCCAGGGTCAAACCTGGTGTTGACCTCCACCTCCCTCCAAACCTTCTGCAAAAATCACCAACTCCTCCCCACTTGCTCTGCCATCACCAACTTTGCACCCTTATTCACATTCCAAACACAAAATACAAACCTCAATTAATACTTCTTCTCAATTCCAAGTTATCAGAGACCAAGTTGTGATTTCTGTCATGGCACCAAAATGAATTAAAGGTCAGGATCATCTATGACTCATCCAATGGTTATAATTCAAGGTGGGAAAGTCTTTGTGGACCTCCAGGAATTATAAAAGTAAAGAAAAAAGGAGTAGATTAGTTAGCTTAGTTTAGTTCTAGTATAGTTTAGTTTATCACTTTAGCTAAAATTTTCTGTTTTCAGTTGTAATATTTGGTTCAAAAAGGTTGTACTCAAAAGCTTAGTTGTAATTTGGATCATTATTAACTTCAATTTCAGTTCCTAGTTCAAACAAGTTTATGCCATTTTTATTTTAAATTCTCATTTAGATGTAAACTTGATGAAAGTTACTGTTTCTTGTTTGTTTAAGTTTACTAAAGCTTATTTATCAGCTTCTCAAAGCTTTTCAATCATCTAAATTAATCTAGTTAAATAAAAAAAAAAAAATAGTGAAAAATAAAAGCAGAAAAAGAAAGAAAGGAGAAACAGTGAAGGATTCAATGGGTTAGAGTCTCAGGGAGACATAGGGTCAAGGATGGAGTGAGTCATCTTTTGCTTTGAGCGCATAGGCTCAATGTAAGTCACTTTTTACTTTCAAGTACTATTTCCTAATTGTGAAATTATTGGCTGTGGTTGCCTTTGTTGCTGATTAAATCTATTTAATTGTGCTTGTTTTAGGTTAATGTAAGCCTTAGATTTAGTTTCATAGGTTCTGCCACTCAATTGCGTTGGAAAATCACATAACAAGCATTTTAAAGGAGTGTTTGGCACAGTGGTTGTCACCACTGTGCATTGGTTTTTGGTTGTGGATTTTGGTTCATGCATGCTTAGCTAAGTTATGTTAGGTCATAAGTAGTATAAATACTCAGGTTTCTTGCACATAAAGTCAAAATCCATTTCTAGATTCATCACAGTTAACTGTGATGAATTTCAAGTGTCCAAATCATGGGATTTATCTCCTAGGTTGTTATTAAGGCTTAAATTAACTTTGTTTTAGCTTAGTATACCATATTCAATCAGAAAATCTGTGCCAAGTTTCACAAAAGTCAACCTGGGTAAGAAATAGAAAAAGTCAAATTGCATGTTTTTAGATTTTTCCAAAAACTCTAGGAATTTTATAGATTTTTGTATTGTATTTCAATCTTTGATATTTTTAGGTCTAGTAGTTCCCCACCTCATCTGTGAAACCCTACTCTTGTTTCATTTTTGCAATTTTTCATTTGGGCCCCACACCTCTCCAAAGAGAACTGCAGGGGTGGTTTTCACCCTTTCTCAGCAGCTGCTGAGACCAAACCACCAACTGTTTGGGTGGTCTCAGCTCACATCAGTGGGCACACTTGGTTCTAATTTGATTCTTTGAACACCCTAGCTAGTATTCTTCATATCTCAAGCCTTGGATTGGTCATAAGCTCACTTGAGCTTGCAAAAAGCCAGCTGCAAAACAGTGGCATTCAACTGCATATGCAGTTGGGTCACTTGTCACTTTTTAACCCATTTTGATTCCCTGAGGTATTTGTTAGTTGTTTTTGCTTCTAACATGTCCAAATAGCTAGTTTGTGCTCGTTTCCATCAGACTTCTCAGCTTTGAGCTTGTTTCACTCACGTCTACCCTCACAGTTGACCAAAGTCAACTGTGAAAGGTTAAGCACTTCCAAGTGCTTATTCAAAGCTCCTAGCTGATCTCATTGCACCACAAGTTACCCATTTTCAGTTTCTAGAAGTTTGCAAGCTAGAAAAGCCAGAAAACAATCCTTAAAAGAAGTGATAGCTTCTATTTAATAGAAGCTATTTACTTGAATTTTCTTTTTAATTATTTAACAAGTACATTTGTGTTTTCATATTTTTCCTTAGTTGCTAGTAATATAAGTATTTTTGAGATTTTTTTCAGATTTTTCTATCTTTGTTTGCTATTTTTTATAATTAATATTAGATTAATTAATATATAATTAATATTAATATATAAAATAGAAGTAATAGATTTTATTAAATAGGACTACTTTTTTATATTTTTTCTGGGATCTAGGTAATCTAAAATAATTTTAGGAATTTTTATAGATTTTTCTTTTGTCATCTAGTAATTTTTAGAATTAATAATAATTTTATTAATAATTAATTTTAAATAGCATAATTAGTTTTTATTAAGTAAAACCTAGTTTTTATATTTTTTATAGCTTTTATATGTTATAAAATAATTTTAGAAATTTTCTTGTAATTTTTACTGTTCATTTGCTATTTTTCTTAATTTAAAATAGTTTAATTAGTTAATTAGTGATTAATTAGTTATTAATTAATAGAAAAAGCACAAAAAGACGAAAAGACGTATTTTTAATTTTAAAAGTTGTTTTTAGTTATTTTATAATTTTTGAAATTTTATTTTCACCTTTTTAGTATTTAACTAATATTATATTATATTTAAGTGTTTTAAATATTAATAATTGGTATTAATTAGTATTTAATTAATAATTAATAATTAATAATTAATTAGTGTTAAAATTTATTTTCTTTTTCTAAAAATTTTCTTTTATCTTATAGTTTGTAAAAAAGTTATTTTCACCCCCTGGTGTTTTCAGATTTTCGTTTTTACTTTTTATTTCGTACGTTTACGTTTTATTTAAACGTAAACGTACGCGTTTTAAGTTTTAAACGTTTCTGGTTTTTTTGACTTTTCAGTCTTGTTAATATAGCTTGTTTAAGCTATTCCTTCGTAGATTCCTTAGCTTAATCACACACAAACCCTTTTCTCATCCAAATTCACCCGATCACATAACCGTTTTTATACCATCCACACCTCGTCGGGACATAACGACCCGGGGAAACCACTATATTCCGCGGAGCATTGACTCTAGGCTGTTTGACCTTGTTGACCATTCCCTGGTCAGTTTAGGTTGACCGTTTGGAGTCAATCAATAACAAATAAAATAGTATTTCCCACCAGAAAATGAAAAACCTAACAGAGCTTAAAAATAATAAACGTGATAAAAATTAAACATAAATCAAATGAATAACATAAACTATAACAAATTATATAAATTCAATTAAAAAGAAATTTTGTTCATCAGAAACACACATTGTTCATCAGAAACACCTTGTTCATCAAAAACACATGTTCAACAGAAACATCTATTCAACATAGGCTACAACTTTTAATGATAAAATTTCAAAACATAATTATACATATTAGTGTAACCAAATCAATAAAAAAACAAAGATTAGATTGCATGTACCTGAAGATTCAAGCCTTAAAAACAAATATAAGTTCAGAAGAATCTACAAAAATAAGCTTTACAAACACCTAGCTTTAGATGTTCTAATTACAACCTGCACCAAAAACACATAAAAATTAATTAAAACCCTAAAAGATCGATTCGTGATAAGGCTTTCTTCATGGTTCTGATGTATTAGGGTTTTTTTTTTTTTTTTTTTTTTTTTTTTTTTGTCTCAACCCTATCGCGAACTATAACCCATCAGTGAACGAACCAAAACTCCTTACGTAAATACTTTGTGTGATTCATCTTTCTTTACAACAATAAAAACTATATGATATAAAATACGGAAAAAACATTAAAACTAACCACAGCTACCAGTATATATGAAGAATTTTGGTCGTGGTGTTTGCAAACCAGATGCTTTGCCTATCTTTCACACAAAAACCTGTAACAAAATAAAAAACACGTGATTGTAAAAAGCAGCACATTAGGATTTTTGTTGGAGCGGCTGATGATATATATGTTCTCAACGCATGTTTTATTGGATTTGTTGGGCTTGATTACGATGATTTTGCAAACTAATCCCTCCGCCCATTTTAAAGTTTTATTTTTTCTTATTTTTGACACATGTGTTTTTTCACCAATCATAGTCAAGCACACGAAATTCACTTTACACTAACCTATTCTTTAGGGGTCAACATTTTAATTGGCTAATGAGAGGGCTCAATTTCAAATCAAGCTCTCTCATTGGTTAAGCGAATCTCTCGATTTGACCAAAAGTGAGTTCTTATATTATATAAAAGATGGGGAGGATATATGTGGGTCCTACGTCTGATTTAGCCTTTTATTGGGGAGGATGTTTATTTTTTTTTTGCCTTAAAGATATAGATGAAGTAAGAAAAATATGTAGGCCCAAATACAAAAAGAAATATTATTATCTACTCTTCCCTCTCCATATATAAAAAAAAAAAAAAAAAAAAAAAAAAAAAAAAAAAAAAAAACCCTTAGGGTCCTTTTGGTTTGTGGACGGGTTTAGGATTAGGATTTAGAACTATATTTGGATTTGAATTTAAAGTAGAAAAGAGAAAATATATTAAAAAAGAATAAATTATTATGGAGTATTTCATAAAAATATATATACATTTGAAATTAAATTTAGGGACAATTCAAAATTTGCCCCAGAAGCATCCCATGACATCAAAAAATGCCCAAATTTTAAAAAATACTCTAGAATAGCCCTTGGGCGACTGTCAAAATGGGCAACTGAACATTTGTACGACACATGTCCAAACAATGATTGGGATACAGGTTATTTTAGGAGAAAATTCTAAAATACGGGCTATTTTGTGAAAAAAAATATACATATATAAACGTATGTAAAAAAATTAAAATATGGGGTATTTTGGTAAAAAAAAAAAAAAAAAAAAAAAAAAAAAAGGTTGTGTTGATCGTTTGCCCATCAAAATTGGGATACAACATTTTATTATATACATGATATAATAAAAATGTTGTGAAAATATTCTTCAAAATGATTGCAAATTGGATTTTGCTATATAAAAAGTATTAATTTATTTAGTAAAAGAAACTTGAATCAATAAAAGATTATGTGCTCTATTAAATACAGATAATAAATGACATGGTTTACTTATGAGTGTTGATTAACACACTTTTACTTTTGATCTGCACACTCTAAATGTACACAATCTTTAAAAGCATAATATGATAACTGAACAACTGCTTAATGTTAGTTTATGGACATTATTTTAGTAGTCTTATGTTAGGATCGAACTCGAGATCACGGGATTGCACACTTTACGTATGAGACTCGATGTTTAAATAATTAATATAAAAATGTTATATTTAGTTATTTAATTCACATTAAACGACTAAAGAACGTTAGGTAATTAATGGAATTGACTAACGGTCGGTAACTATCAACGGGATACGAAGAAAATAAAACAAGACAAGAGAAGGTTCTAGAAATCCTCTCTTGAGCTTGTTTATTGTAACAACCGTGGTTTTAGCAGGTCAGTTTGACTGATAGTCTTGACTCGGTTGACGTTTGTTTGGTGTGTATTAGGTGTTTGAAGTGATATATGAGTGATATGGGTGAGTTTTAGCACTAAATCCCTTTGCGTAAGTGGTTTTATTGTGATTTGGAAAGTTTGTAATTTGGGAAAGTTCATTTTGATCAGCTTTGTGGTGTAGAAATGACTTGTGTAGTTTTGGTGTTTTTGTGTTTTTGCGTAACGAGTCTTCGTTCAAGTATTTGAGCGTTAGCAAGTTACGAGGAGTTTGTTTTTATGTGTTATGCTTATAAAAGAGTTTGAAAATCTATTTTTGGAAACTTTGTTTTTAAAATGATAATTTTCCGGTTGGTCATAAAAACTGAGGTTTATCGCGTAAGACGTCAGGTTTAGTTACGGGTATTTATAAAATATGAAAAGTATGAGGTTTTTGGTGTAATAAATTAATTTAATAAAAAAATAAATAAAAAAATATATATGTAAGTAAAAATTCGGTTAGAGGGATTTTAGGGGAAAAAGAAAACCCAATTTGAGTCCAAATATGACTCTTATGCCCAAGGAATCCTATCCCAACCCAAACAAGCCCAACCTCCAACCCATATTTACCCCATAAACGACCCATAACCCCTTTTTCCTGCAATTTAGAGTCGACACATGGAGAATCAAGAAGAAAAAAGGGTTTTTATTATTGAAGCTAAAATCAAGATCAATGTATATTTTCGATACTAATTTTCATTCAATTAATTAGTTATTGATCTAATTCATGTAATGTAAAGTATGATGGATTAGGGTTTGTGTTAACTTCTGTAAATTAATTTTATTAAACATGTTGTGATCAATTAATGATAATAGTAAGATGATTGGTTAAGAGAATTGAGCGTAAAACATGCTAGTTATTGAGTTAGGGTTTGGACAGATTTGTAAAGCTGTAAAGATGTGAGTGTAAATAACAGTTGGTGATGAGTTAAGTCACGAATTTTAGGTCTAAATTGAAGTATAATGAAAGAGCTTTCCAAAAATTCCAGCCACGATCAATTTTGAGGTTGAGAAGTCGGTCTTTTGATTTTTCTTTGTTAAGGTATCAAAGCTGTCAAACCGGGACAGATTTTAGATAAACGTTTGAGGGTGTCATGTGGCTGTAAAAGTTGTATTTTGACTTGGCCTTCTGGAATAGTTAACTTTTAGGTTATATTAGACTACCACGAAGAGGATTCGTGATAAAAACTTGTGGAAATAATTATTAAAAATCAAAACTTTTTTGTGTGCATTAAGATCCGAATTTGAGAAGTTGACAAGTTTGAATTTCTTATGAGTACTTGTGTGTGTTATTGGTCCATGGCCTTCTGGAACTAGCTTCTATGCTTATGAGAGACCATGGTAAATTTTTGGTGTGATTTGTTGAGCTTTATTTTTCATGATTTCGTGTGAGTGAATATACTCAAAAATTCTGCGTTTTCTGAGTTTTAGAGTGCAAGGAATTTAGTGAGTATTAAGTTATGGTAGTGGTTAGTGTAGTGTCTAGAAGATCCATGGTGGGTCATATGAGTCTTAGACATCCATCATATGTGTATTACATGGGTTGTAGCTTTTAGCTTGACCTTGTGTAATGTGGATTATTTTTGTGTGCTATAGATTGTGAGTTGTTTTGTGGAAGCTGCGGAGTTTAAGGTGAGTTCATAGTCCCATATTTTTACTTTGTTTTAAACTTGGGATGGGAATGATGCTTGTCTTAAATGATTTGATTTACTGTGATTATGTGTATGGTGTTAAAGAGCTTGGACCTATAATGTTATCGTATGCATGCTATGTGTGATTATTTGCTTGTGTGGATATATATGGGATCCAATTAGGAGGATGCTTATCTTATTGCTCGCGCATGCGACCTAATTGATGTTTATTGGGGTCGGGGGACACGAGCCATCCTAATGTAATCATTGTGGGGTCGGAGGACACGAGCCGTCCTGTTGTAATTATTTTGGGGTCGGAGGACACGAGCCATCCTATTGGTTGCCTTATGAGTGTTGTTGCCTTTGTGTGTGAATATTAACTTGCAAATGCATGTAGCTATATGATAACTATAATTATTTGTCCAGCTATTTGTAATTACAGTGAATTCGGTTGCCTTGTGTGTTGAGTCTCAAACCTATGAATCTTACCAACATTATGTTGACGTTTTAAGCATTATTTTCAGGTGAGCTTTCTAAGGATAAGATAGAAGGATGTGGATAGACGAGACCTTAGTTGCATTGGAAGTGGTTTATCTTCTATGTTTGGATTTATGTTTTGTTTTGGTTATTTTATTTTGGGGTATTGTTACAACACTTTGTGTTTGTACATTGCTCTAATTATGTGCATGTAATTGTTCTCTATGTAGACACCAGGTGTTGTGATGATATCCATGAAGTTACACCCGCGCGTTTCCACCGTGGCGGGGTGTGACAGATTGGTATCAGAGCCTTGGTTATAGAGAATTAGGTGGTTTAACCTAGACTATAGCCTAGGAGTCCTTCATATAGTTGCATTTAGGATCTATGCGTAAGTATAGTATTTTATATGTCTATTTTTCCTATATTTATGAGATGTTTTATTGAGTTTCGGACGTCTATTCTATTCCCTGTACGTAGTATTGTATATATCAACTTTATTATATCGTCTTCCATGCGTAAGATGCCTCGTTGGACTACCATTGTCGCTTTCGGATGCGAGAGAAGTGGTCGGATGAAACGGACTAACCGCAGAATCCGAATTCTCGATAGCATGTATCTATGTTCGGACAAGGAGAGGACGTTTATGGGAAACGTTGGTGGAGAAGAAGTGGAGAGGTTTGGAACCACAGTGACTTCTGGAGATGGAGCCATTACCAAATACCCTTGGTAGTGTCCTCACTTCACTTAAGAAGGAGAGGTGGTTTAGTCTAAACCTCGTGATTTGTATGCGCTTGTGAATCATGAGGAATTGGAAGAAAAGAATAGAAATGGTTTTGCATGTTGTCGACTACCTCAACATGTAGGAAACATGAATGGGTGGTTGAATAAAGATGAAAGGGAGTTAGGATGGAATGGTGTGGATTCGGATCTAGAGTCCACAGCGAGTAGTAAGTTGAATTGATCTGAGTAGGGAGATAAGTGCAAGAGTGGAATTTGAGCCATTATGCGACGTCTTTTGTTTTGTGTTATGTTTTGGAATTCGTATATTGTCTTTTGTCGTCTGGAGCCATGTTGGAGCATAATTACTCTTGGAAATTGGATCGACCTTATCCAAGTGATTCTGATTATAGAGTTTACGTTATCGTTGGAATTGTTCCATGTGAGATGATTGTTGCGACGCCTTTTGTTTTTGTTTGCGTGATGGTTTGCATGATGTGTTGTCATAGGAGGGAGTACATTTGTGAAAGGGGGCATAGATAATTATGGTGGCCAACATAATTATACATGCGTCACAACACAAGTGGACTTGCAAGTATGATAGCATGAATTACATGGTGTATTTGGTGCTATGTGGTATATGTGCGTTATCATTGAGATGTGTGGTTTTGGGAAGTAAGTATGTGTGTGGAATAGGCTTATAACTATGGTCGCGAACATAATTATAAGGGTATCACACACGTGGACTTGTGACCATTATTGCATTGATTGATGTTTGTTGTTATATGTTATGGTAGATGGTATGTGATATCATGTTGGTGATGGTTGTATGGTTAGAGAAGTATTCTCTTAACCATTTGGGCAGTCGTTATATGTTAGGGTGTGTAGGTGGTAAGATTCCATCCTACCTATCATATGTTAATACCTCAATTATCGGTGGGTACTTATGTTGTGGTATTTAAGTTGATTCGTTTGCTAGGCGCTCCGTTTGTATACCCAATTCTTTGGTTGGCATTCCTATTCGTTCCATGATGGTACAGATGCCATATTCCTTCTATTTAACGTCATGGTAGGTGTTGGGAAATTGAATTCGTTTTGTCGGATATTGGTTCGTTTCTTTGGTTATTCCATACATTCATTCCTCGGATGAATGTTATACTATTCCTCAAATATTGTTGGTTCGTGATGAGTTGGTGTGGATATTTAATCCCTCATTTACACACACCAATTGAATTTTGTGACCTGTTAGTATCGGTGTTTTTCTATGATTTTGGTTTGATCGTTGTACGAATGAGTCTTTAAGTTCATCGTTTGGTTTGCAATGTTTTTGCGTGAGTGTTCACTGGTATGAGTTCGTTTAAGGATTATTTTGATTACGAAATTCTTCAATGTCTTTTGTGTTTGATTAAGAGGTTGTAATAGAGTCTTTATGGCATTTTACAAATTTGTTTTGGATATTTCAAGGTCGTTTGATGGAAACTAATATTTTTATGGGAAATGAAGTGTGAAAAAAAAATGGTTATGTTGATGTCTTACATAAAATGGTTTATGTATATTTTATAAAAAAAATGTATAAGTTTAAGATATGTTTTGTGAAAAAAAAATGGTGTTCATTTGTTTTTGGGAAGGTAGAGTACGGGAATAAAAACTGTCTATGGTTCTCATTTACAAAACTTGTTATGTATTTAATTCATCGAGTGTTTCTTTCATTGAGGTACGTTTGTAGATGTTTTATAGGTACGTGTATTTTATATTTTCTTTGTATGGATGTTCATGAACATTTTATCCGTGTCTACTTTTATTAGGGGAAAATTTCTCATTGTGTTTTCTAGCTTTGATTTTGATGTTCGTTACTTCGCTAGTCGGTAATTCGTACCCCTTTTGAGTTCGTTGATATGCGTTTTAGTTCGATCGGTTTCATGGTTCGCGCCGTTTACTTAGGATAGATTGTCGTTTTGATTATCAATTTGTTCGTTGAAGAAGAAGAGGATGTTTGCCAAGTTGTTCAAGTGAGAGGTGTAGCTTTAAGATGTACGTTCTTCAGGAAGGTGGTCAACGATAGCGAGTGTTCGTGGACACTAGTAAGATAAAAGTAGTGAAGCGTGGAAAGTACCTGAGACACCATCTGAGAGACGATTGCCCTCAGGATTGGCAGGTACTATTGACGATTCATTTGTATCTTTCTATAGATTGCGTAGGCATCGCGGAGGTGGAATATCCATAAGAGGAACTGTGTGATACGTGATTTAAAGTTGGGGAGTAGAACTTGGAGATGATATTTGTATGGAGCAGAAAGTGTGGTCTACCCAGATCATGAGAATCTTTAGCATATATTTGACAAGAGGTTAATATATGTTGAAGAGAAGTTGGGTGTGGAGTTTCTCAGTGACTACGATTGTCTGATTCGCTATCGTCAAGGAAGGGAGGACATCGTGCTAAGAGCGCTGAGCGGGAGTGAACGAGTGAAACTTGGATGTTTGTGAGCAATGGTTATGATAATTCGGTTCGGAGTTAAGAGGATGATACTGGCAGCCTAGAGAGAGAGGCTCAAGGTTGAGAACATGAAAGAAGAATGATTACTTGGTTTAGACCAGTAAATGGAAAGGAACAAAGATGGAGGAATGTACTTTGCGTTCCAGCTATTGGTTCCATTGAGAGGAAGCGTAAGGACTTGAATCATGAAAGGTATTTGATACATCCAAGAATGGATAAGACGTGTTATTACCTTAGCAAAAGATGTATGGAGGAGTAGGCGAGACTTTTCGCTCGGTGAGTTGGTAATGAGCCATGGGGTGTCGCGTTGATCATCAAGAAACATGATGAAATCTTTACTTTGCGATAGTGGTAAACGTGTTATACAGTTTTGAGAACGCGTATGAAGATGAGTACGACTTATCGTTCTTAAATGAATGGACTAAGTGAGCGTACAAACCAGGCGTTGGATGGTATGATGAGAGCATGGGTGTGTTTGATTTTGGGAGGAAGCCGGGGTATACATTTATCCTTAGCTGAATTCTCCTATATCAACAATTGTCATTCTAGTATTGAGTATGTGTCGTGAGAAAAGTTGTATGGAAGGTAATGTAGCTCATCTGTTCTGTGGGCAAAGGTTGGAACAAGCCAACTAATTGGTCCTGAACTAGAACGAGAGGCTACGAATAAGGTTTTCTGGCTAAGGAAAGACTTAAGGCAACAAGAGATCGCCAAAAGAGTTATGTGGGTTATTGCCGTAAGCCTTAGAGTTTGGTGTTGGTGATATTGTGAGGTTAAAAGTATATCCTTGGAAGGGTGTTGTGCGTTTCGGTAAGAAAGGCAAGCTAGCACCGAGATATGTAGAACCATTTGAGATTTACGGAAAGGATTGGATTTGAAACATGTCGGTTGAATTTGTCTGAGGAGTGAAGTAGAGTGCATGATAGGTTTCACGTATCTAATGGAAAGAAGTGGTTGGCAGATGCTAGTCTGCATGTGCCATTAGATGAATGTAAGATTGACAAGACTCTTCGTTTTGTCGAGAAACCTGTTGAGATTATGGATCGAGATTTTAAGGGTTTGAAGTGTGGTGAGATAGCGTTGGTAAAGGTATGGTGGGATTCTAAGCGTGGTCTTAAGTTTACTTGGGAACGTGAGGATTAGATGAAATTTAAGTACCCAAATTTGTTTGCTAATGTGGTTGGTGAAGTAGATCGTTTGTAGTTGGATTTTAGATCGTGGAAGTTAGAGGCGGGGTATTCATAAATGTTTGTTTTATAGGTATCTGTCATTTGTGAGTGCGTCTTGTGGTTACCATTCGGGTTTTCATTTGGTTCGAGGGTATCGTAGCTACCTGTGAGAAGTCGTTTGGATCATTGGTGTTATTGATCGGTGTAGTGTATCTATTTTCGTGTATCGTTGGAGTGTCGGAGTGTTTTCTATCGTGTAAATTCGAGTATTTAGTCGGTTCACATTTTTGTGGTTCTTTCTCTGCGATTTTATGGTGTGATATTATTCCGCTTAAATATCCAAAATTTCCTTTTGCTGTCGTGAGTGGTGACTATAGTAGTTGAAATCTCGGGACGCGATTTTCCTAAGTGGGGGATGATATAACAACCGTGGTTTTAGCAGGTCGGTTTGACTGATAGTCTTGACTCGGTTGACGTTTGTTTGGTGTGTATTAGGTGTTTGAAGTGATATATGAGTGATATGGGTGAGTTTTAGCACTAAATCCCTTTGCGTAAGTGGTTTTATTGTGATTTGGAAAGTTTGTAATTTGGGAAAGTTCATTTTGATCACCTTTGTGGTGTAGAAATGACTTGTGTAGTTTTGGTGTTTTTGTGTTTTTGTGTTTTTGCGTAACGAGTCTTCGTTCAAGTATTTGAGCGTTAGCAAGTTACGAGGAGTTTGTTTTTATGTGTTATGCTTATAAAAGAGTGTGAAAATCTATTTTTGGAAACTTTGTTTTGAAAATGATAATTTTCCGGTTGGTCGTAAAAATTGAGGTTTATCGCGTAAGACGTCAGGATTAGTTACGGGTATTTATAAAATATGAAAAGTATGAGGTTTTTGGTGTAATAAATTAATTTAATAAAAAAATAAATAAAAATATATATATGTAAGTAAAAATTCGGTTAGAGGGATTTTAGGGGAAAAAGGAAACCCAATTTGAGTCCAAATATGACTCTTATGCCCAAGGAATCTTATCCCAACCAAACAAGCCCAACCTCCAACCCATATTTACCCCACAAACGACCCATAACCCCTTTTTCCTGCAATTTAGAGTTGACACATGGAGAATCAAGAAGAAAAAATTAGGGTTTTTATTATTGAAGCTAAAATCATGATCAAGGTATATTTTCGATACTAGTTTTCATTCAATTAATTAGTTATTGATCTAATTAATGTAATGTAAAGTATGATGGATTAGGGTTTGTGTTAACTTCTATAAATTAATGTTATTAAATATGTTGGGATCAATTAATGATAATAGTAAGATGATTAGTTAAGAGAATTGAGCGTAAAACATGCTAGTTATTGAGTTAGGGTTTGGACAGATTTCTAAGGCTGTAAAGATGTGAGTGTAAATAATAGTTGGTAATGAGTTAAGTCACGAATTTTAGGTCTAAATTGAAGTATAATGAAAGATATTTCCAAAAAGTCCATCCACGATCAATTTTGAGGTCGGGAAGTCGGTCTTTTGATTTTTCTTTGTTAAGGTGTCAAAGCTGTCAAACCGGGACAGATTTTGGGTAAAAGTTTGAGGGTGTCATGTGGTTGTAAAAGTGATATTTTGACTTGGCCTTCTGGAATAGTTAAGTTTTAGGTTATATTAGACTACTACGAAGAGGATTCGCGATAAAAACTTGTGGAAGTAATTATTAAAAATCAAAACTTTTTGGTGTGCGTTCAGATCCGAATTTGAGTAATTGACAAGTTTGAATTTCTTATGAGTATTTGTGTGTGTTATTGGTCCATGGCCTTCTGGCATTAGCTTCTATGCTTATGATAGACCATGGTAAATTTTTGGTGTGAGTTGTTGAGCTTTATTTGTCGTGATTTCATGTGAGTGAATATACTCAAAAATTCTGCGTTTTCTGAGTTTTAGAGTGAAAGGGATTTAGTGAGTATGAAGTTATGGTAGTGGTTAGTGTGGTGTCTAGGAGATCCATGGTGGGTTATATGAGTCTTATACATCCATCATATGTGTATTACATGGGTTGTATCTTTTAGCTTGACCTTGTGTAATATGGATTATTTTTGTGTGCTATAGATTGTGAGTTGTTTTGTGGAAGCTGCGGAGTTTAAGGTGAGTTCATAGTCCCATATTTTTATTTTGTTTTAAACTTGGGATGGGAATGATGTTTGTCTTAAATGATTTGATTTACTGTGATTATGTGTGTGGTGTTAAAGAGCTTGGACCTATAATGTTATCGTATGCATGTTATGTGTGATTATTTGCCTATGTGGATATATATGGCATCCAATTAGGAGGATGCTTATCCTGTTGCTCGCGCATGCGACCTAATTGATGTTTATTGGGGTCGGGGGACACGATCCGTCCTAATGTAATCATTGTGGGGTCGGAGGACACGAGCCGTCCTGTTGTAATTATTTTGGGGTCGGAGGACACGAGCCGTCCTATTGGTTGCCTTATGAGTGTTGTTGCCTTTGTGTGTGAATATTAACTTGCAAATGCATGTAGCTATATGATAACTATAATTATTTGTCCAGCTATATTTTGTAATCACAGTGAATTCGGTTGCCTTGTGTGTTGAGTCTCAAACCTATGAATCTCACCAACATTATGTTGACGTTTTAAGCATCATTTTCTGGTGAGCTTTCTAAGGATAAGATAGAAGGATGTGGATAGACGAGACCTTAGTTGCATTGGAAGTGGTATATCTTCTACGTTTGGATTTATGTTTTGTTTTGGTTATTTTATTTTGGGGTATTGTTACAACACTTTGTGTTTGTACATTGCTCTGATTATGTGCATGCAGTTGTTCTCTATGTAGACACCAGATGTTGTGATGATATCCATGAAGTTACACTCGCGCGTTTCCGCCGTGACGGGGTGTGACATTTATGACCAAACAATGGAATCCCACATCGGAAACCATTGTAAACTTGATCTCAACCATAAGGGTATAAATACATCCCTATGTATTCATCTTTTTGTACACTTGATTTCAATAGAAGGCCAAACTTCTTCTTTTCTCCTCTCTTGTTCATAGGTCGACGAGTGAAGCCCCAAGAAAAGAGATTTGCGAGTAACCTTGAACATTACAAAGTGTTTGGTAAATATATTGTGATCAAGAACAAGCATTCACATCGAATCGCTAATAGTACGTGTGTACATGAACGTGATACAATCACACTATTGATTGTATCTTGGATTGAATAACAAAATGGTAAGGGGTTATTCGTGTAATCTTATAAACCCTAATTAGGGTTCATGATTTGAAGAATTGCATAACTTGATTCTTGTTCTGGCTAGAATCAAAAGGTACGTTTACTATTTATTATTGATTAATTAATTACATGTTATATGATCTTGTTATAACACTTCCGCATGTGTTTACTTGATGTTTATTATTTATATTTATGCATGTCATGTTATATAATTCCAATAGTGGCATCATGAGCCGTTATAATGTGTAATTAATTATCGAAACGCATAAAAATTGAATCTTGATTTGTTTTGTCACATGTTTTTTCGATTCTAGGGTTTAGATTATCCAAACCCTTGTTTTTTTGTTTGGGTCGATTTACCCAAATTGATTTTTAGGGTTTTGGTTTTGATTTTAATATGATTAGAAACCCTAGGATTGGCATGTAATTTTTATGCATTTTAGTAAACGATCTTTGTGCAATATTTTAATTTTTAAGCATAATCCATGAAAAAGTGCATTTTTGCATGAATTTTTATTATATTTGAATTTAAATTGTTTAAATTGGATATATGAATTAAATTGTTTAGTTATATAGAAACATGTAAATTTATTAAATAGATGTCGAATTGGGGAAGACTCCAATATTAAGTAATCAATTACGTGCTATGTGGTGTTTATTTAATTTTGGCTTACGCAATCAATTCATCGATGTATGTGGCTCTACTTCCTTTGAAGTGAAAGCCCTAATTGAATAAATACATAATACACCTAGAATTGATTTTTAATAGGATTATTGAATTAAATTTGCGTGTGGCTACATGTTTTATACAAATTTAATTGTTATGTTATGTATATATGTTTATTTAGTTGTGTTATTTTTTTATTGTGCATTACTTGTTTTTGTTTATTTTGTATGTGAGACATGTTTATAAACGAAAAAGGGTAATTTTTTAATAGAAAAATAATATGGACTAAATAATTGGCGAAATTTATTTTGGTTATAAGAGTCAAAATTTCAAGGTTTTATTGATTGATGTTTTTGTACGTAATGGTTAACTAGGCTCGACCGAAATTGACAAACTGTGTGGTGGGTTTTAGTAGAGAGGGGTTTTTTAAGAGATTCGCTCCTACCGGCTCTCTACGCCCGCTTGTACGTCAACTAGACTGACCGAACAACCATTACATGTATACTGTCATCTTAAGGGTGAATTGACCACAATTTCATAATGATTATCTGAAACACTAAGCTTTAGGGCTTATGCAAAAATACGATATAGTGGACGATAATTGTTGGTAATTCTATAATTGGTAAACATGATACATTAATTAAAACTTTGTTATTTTGCTCTTAGTGAATTGGTAAAAAAAAATTGTTTTGTAAAAACCAATGTTATGAAGTTGTATGCATGCTTTTTCATACATTATTTTGATTACACATCAAAATTAATACCCTTGTAAAATTAATTCGAATGTCATATAATTAAAAACACTTGAAGTTGTAGTTTACGTCATGTGAGAACTTGGCTAGATTGCAATGGAGTAATAAATTTCATAATTTCATTGCTAGCAGATCAACTGATGTAATGGAATTATGGGTTTGTAGTTTTTAAGTTAGACGACTTAAATTGAGTAGGAAGTGAGAGCTTGGACTCAAGGAATTAGATGGGGATGAAACATGCTTATATTGCAAAAGGTTTTGTGAATGTAAATCCCATAATGATCTAGGAATTGCAATATAATATTGGCAATTATTGGTCGACAATTACCTTGTTGAATACTATCATTACTAGCAGATCAACTGATGTAATAGTACTATGTCAATTAGGATCCAAGCTTTAAGAAAATACTATGGTTTATATGAATATTTACCAAAGGGTATTTTATTTTCTTAAAGATCTAGTTATCGAAAATACTGAAATTGAATTTTGTAATTCATTTTAATGTATTAATGCAACGTTCAAACCGTAAACGCACTTTGGGCTTTGGTAAATTGATCTCGTTCTGTTTTCAAACAAATGTTTGATTAAGAATAATTTACTTAAAAGATAAAAGAAGTCTTTTTTCTCTGAAAGAAGAGTGAGATACAATCCTATTTCTTTTCATGAATGAAAAAGGATAATAGGAATATTAGATATGTCTAAATTTTAATATAACTCATAGCAAATTTTTTAATAGTTAAGATAATTGCATATTTTCCATAGGGATTTTATCATCCTCATTCGGTGATTAAATTCTTAGTAACAAATATGATATTTGGTTAACAGAAAATTATGTATGACATTTTATGAGTTATTATTATTAGAAGCTTGACTAATTACCGCAAAATGATAAAAGACAAACTAGTTTATTCATCTAGTTGTTTTGGCTATTTAAAAGGTGCTACATACATTGTAGGATAGTAGACATGTTAAGGAAGAAATTGCATGCCAAAATTTTCAAGTTAATAGCATTTGATAGATAATCCATCATTTACGTAGTAGGATACACTCTTTAGTGCATAAGTAATTGTTACGTATGGACATACAAAGATGATTGATAGTTAAAAGCACACTATTTTCTTTCACTGGATATGAAACACTTACAATGTTGTCAAATTCAGTGCGAGTATTGTGTACTTATTACTGAGTAAGGAATTATTGTAATGATCTTTAATTCGGTAGGAGTTACAAGCTTGACATATTGGTAACTAAAGATAATTACTTTCCGAAAGTAGACACTCTTACTTTTAAGGTTAGTCTTGTAAGTTTTCTTACTAGATATTGTTGTTCTACATCTACTTGTTATGCTAAGATCTATGACATAATCATATTGATCAAATAAACAAATGCATGGTGCGTTGTTTATGTGCTATATGAGGTTGTTACATGCACAAGTGGGAGAAATCGTTAATGTGTGCAAGAAACAACTCAAAAAGATATGATTTAATAGATTCTCTTGATTACAAGGTAAGAGGATAACATTCTAATATGAATTATACTAATCTAATTCAAGAAATATTTGGTGTTACAATTTATGTTTTGTGAGAGCCTAGCTAGATTGCAACAACAAGGTGAATTTCATATTTTCATTACTAGCGGATCAACTGATGTAATGGAACTATGAGAATTTGCAGTTTCTAAATTAGATGCCTATTAGAACATGTGTCAATATGATATCAAGACTACTTTAATTTATATATTTATGAATTTTTGGAATGACATAAATTAATAAAGTAATCTAATGCTACTTCAATCTGAATACTTATGTGTTTTTAGAATGACATAAATAAATGAAGAAATAATGTTGTTTACATTATTGTGAAGTAATAAATTAACTTGAAATTACTATTGAAACCAAGAGATGGTGTTCATAATTACTTTAGTTAAACATGTTTATGTTTCACTGTAAAGATATAAACATAAAGTCTTTTAATTGTTACAAGACTTATAATAAAGTAAGACGTTATTTTGTTATAGTTTTTAATTAAGAAATATAATGAATTCATTATATTGTTAAAAGACTTATAACGTATAGTGGGATTATAACAGTTTATGTTTTCTTGTAGAGACATGAACATGAAGTGACTTTGTCAAAAGTACTTGTGTTATAAAGCATGTAATTGGCCTGAAAATACTATTATACTATTAAAATGACTTAGTTGGTAAATAGACAAGCCAAAAGGAATATGGTTATCTTAAATATTGTTAGATTATCATACAATATTAATTCTAATGAAATACCAAATATTTATGGTATGTTTAGTTAGGAAAATCAAAATCTAGTTATATTGTTTGATTAAAGATAATTATGACTTCTTTTTCTTCCAAAAGTTATTAAGGTTAGAAAATTGAGTATGGATTGAATATACCCAATAAGATTCCAACCTAAAAGATTAATAAGACACCATCACATGATGGAATGTGATGAATCACATTAAGTTTTAAAATGAGGTTATGAATTTGTTAAACTACTTATAAGTAGGTTATTAACAAATAATAGTCATGAACTATCAATATGTATTTGTAATATCACAAAAGAGAACATTGTATTGTTGCTCTATTTGCTTACTTTAAATTACTAAAAGCAAGTGTGAGCTTTGATCTTTAAAAGATAAAATTACAAGATACATAATCTTCTAAAATACACTAGTAAATATCATAATAAGGCTTGGCATTAAAATGTTAAACCTTAAAATGATAGAATTCTCATTCATAGAATAGCAAAATATCTCAGATATTTGATTAATATGCTGAGGGATATGATTTACAGGATTATTTAAACCTAATCATTATTATGATACATTACCAAATATGAACTTGGGTAAAGTACACATGCTATGAATGATTTAGATGTTGTCCATAAAGATAATCAATTTTAGAAATTTGGTTTATCTTAATAGTTAGACTAGAAAATGAAGATGCGTTTCTTCAAAGATAAGGTAACATTGTGGTTTAAATATTTGTATAGAAATCATATGGACAATATTGTGCACGTATTTAATGCATGTCTTATGGCAATATTATTAATCACACTTAAGTAATTAACTGTAATTAAATATTCTTTTCTAAACACATTAAATATATAAAGATTATGATTGTCATATTTAGTTTCATTAATATATAATTGACAATGGAACATCAAAACTCTTTCTTGAGTGATTACTTGAGCGAGGACGATAAGTAACCAAAGGAGTTTATGAATTTAGAAAAATCTTTAGAAGTTTACAAAGTGCAATAATTCATGGATGGATAAATGCATGCATCTAGAAGATCACTCTTATGTTTAATTATTAAATCCATGTTTTGATTTATAATTAAAATAAGATAATTTTTAAATATTCCTAAAAGCTAGTGGGAGTATTATGTTTAATTTCTTAAATCATATATGTCGTAGAACATATAAAAAGTAATATTCCATATAAGTTAAAAGTTAAGTCTTAGTTTGGAATGAAACTTTACTTGAAAGATTTAGAAAGTAAGACATACAACCTTGGAATGAATGTTTATTATTGAAACATGTGTGGTAAATGAATCTAATATAACATGATATATCATTTAGGAAATCTAAATGGATATGTATAAACATCATGTAAGTATGACTCAAAGATTTTTCATAAACATCATGTTTTGTTGTATCATGCTTGATTACAAGATGATTTGATAATATTAATATCTAATTAAAAAGTTATTAGATAACTTGTGAATATGTTTGATTATAGAATCACATCCTTAGTCTGGAACAACTTCCAAATTCTATAGATGAACAATTGGTTAATTATTGTGTAAATTGTCATAGCCAACAAACATGAAGGTTTGAAAGGCATCAAACATTTGTTTACGGGAAGTTTTTAAGAGCATATTGTTGTTTGCATACAATGATGCTAATGAAATTGAGATGACACTCAATACTAGTCATGGTAAGGATTTCATCCTTTGTCATGTGTACTAGTTGTGCTTACTAAGAGCATAGTTGCATTATATATTAAGAGAATAAGAATACTTTAAACTTTAAAATGTTTGAGAGTTTGATTATCATAAATTAGTGGTTAAGGATGACACTCACTTTATGAAATATTATATGGCATTATAAAAATAGTTGAGTATGCACATACAAGAACTTCACTAGTTGAATTCTTGAAATAAGTATTCTTAAAATTCCGATAGATCAAAGTTTGATGAATTATGCCTTGTAAACAAGTATGAATGTCATTACTTGAGACATAATTCATCAACAAGATTTATCATGCATTTATCTATTTAGTATTTGGATAAGGGACGTTAAACAATTATTATAATAAAATATATGGTGTATTTAATTTATAATATATTGTATCCTGTTTTAGCATGTTTAATCCATGAATAAATGTTATTCCAAATTGTCCATTGTCGGTTAATAATATGGGAATATTATTAAATTAAGACAAATTTGGATGTTTGTATAATATACTTTAAGTATATTGATGTGTGGACATGCCAAATTCAGATGATGTTCAAAGATATCGAATATAGGACTTATCCCAACTATATGATGTTACTTATGGATCTTGTCATTAAGTAAATCATAAGAAGTTATCCTCAGACTTGAGATACAAGATAATGGTCATGAATGTAGTACATTTTTGTGGAACAACTTAACGCTATACGTAACTGGTAGTTATAAGGGTTGTTTTCGAAAGTGTTAAAAAGTTCATGAGTTTTGCTTGTAGTCAAAATAGAATTTGTTCCTTCAAATTTAATTTTGAAGTTTAATACTGTTGGGCCCCTCGTAGGGTTGTCAAGATGTTTGCATAGTCGTGCCTAAGATCTCCCCTTAATATGTTCAGAAGATTTGGTAATCTTGCTCAATCACAAACAATGAGAAACAGAATGGTTAACTAAGGAATGACTTTAATCAATATCCCTATTAACGTGGTATTAGAAACAAAAAGATAATAATAATGAGAAATCATTAAAAGGGTTTTCCAGGAGCCTTACTCGAGTTGTACCAGAGGCATCGAAGTGTTGATAGACGCTAACCGATGTGATCATTACACTATTAAAATATGTCCAAGTGGGAGCTGTTAGTTTATGGACATTATTTTAGTACTCGTATGTTAGGATCGAACTCGAGATCACGGGATTGCACACTTTACGTATGAGACTCGATGTTTAAATAATTAATATAAAATGTTATATGTAATTATTTAATTCAAATTAAACGACTAAGGAACGTTAGGTAATTAATGGAATTGACTAACAGTCGGTAAATGTCAACGGGATACGAAGAAAATAAAACAAGACAAGAGAAGGTTCTAGAAATCCTCTCTTGAGCTTGTTTTTTTGCCAAACAATGGAATCCCACATCGAAAACTATTGTAAACTTGATCTCAACCATAAGGGTATAAATATCCCTATGTATTTATCTCTTGGTACACTTGATTTCAATAGAAGGCCAAACTTCTTCTTTTCTCCTCTCTTGTTCATAGGTCGAAGAGTGAAGCCCCAAGAAAAAGGATTTGCGAGTAACCTTGAACATTACAAAGTATTTGGTAAATCTATTGTAATCAAGAACTAGCATTCACATATAGTACGTGTGTACAAGAACGTGATACAATCACACTATTGATTGTATCTTGGATTGAATAACAAAACGATAAGGGGTTATTCGTGTAATCCTATAAACCCTAATTAGGGTTCTTGATGCGAAGAATTGTATAACTTGATTCTTGTTCGGGATAGAATCAAAAGGTACGTTTACTATTTATTATTGGTTAATTAATTACATATTATATGATTTTGTTATAACGCTTCCGCATATTTTTAATTGATGTTTATTGTTTATATTTATGCATGTCATTTTATATAATTCCAACACTTAAAACATAGTTCGGAGGTAAATAAAAAACGAGTGTATGCAACTCATTAACAATTTATAGTTTTTCGAGAATATATTTAGTAAGAAGAGTTATTGAAATAAGAAGGGTGAAAAAAATTCTATCCAAAAAATGCAAAATATAATGAAAAATAATAGGGAGATGCATATATTTTCGTTGATGCATTTAAGTTAGGTGATTGTGGTTTTTTCTCATTTTTCTCATTTTAATTATTAGTTTTATACCACCGTGTCTTGAATAATACTTTTGATGCCGTTGCGTTTTGGCAAATAAATTTTTAAAACGATGTTACTTGATTAAAAATTCGTTGTACAATTTTAAGATTTTGCATTATTGAAGTCAGAAAAAAATATTTCAACATTATTATGTGGTTCGTTGGATTTCATCATCAAACATTATTGTAGTATCAAATTATATGGTGGTTTAGTCAACTATCTAAGATACAAATGATTAAATTATTATGCCACGAGCTGTAATAGATACGAGAAAGACAACTATGTATTGTTTTCATTTCTTTATGACAAGTTCAAATTATTAAAACCCTCGTGTATCTCGTTAATAATGAGATCGATTCAAAGTTTTAATATTTAAACATTAAAAGGATGTCACTTGGAATAAACGACGAAACTCACTGGAACGTTGAAATTTCAACGTCCTAAAAACTAAATATTTCTTCGTATAAAGAAAAAGAAAGCGAACTAAAAATCACTACATTAGATACCGGCAACAACAACAATACTTAATCTCAAGGTTTTACCGAGGATCATTTTTGTTTTTGCAAGATCGTGATCGTAAGATCAGATCGGGATATTAAGTTCCTACTATAACGTATTTTCTTAGTAGTTTTTGTAATATTATACAAATTTACAAATTATTATATATCATAAACACAAAATTATATGAATGTTCCATCAAAATGTTGTCTTAACTTATGGTTATAAAATGGTTAATAAGATTAACATGTTGTTTTTTTAATTCTACAAAAACTAATCCAGAAATTTGCAGTTTTTTAGTTTGTTATCCGAGAAAAATACGATTGGATCGGATTAGATCTTAAGATCCTACGGGCAAGATCGGGATCCTATAAGATCTTAAGCTTTCAAAGATCTTATGTAAGATCCGGATCGTTTTTATTTTGCAGTATTGTAAAATCGTAAGATCCTAAGATTAGAATCGTGATCCTGAAAACCATGCTTAATCCCATTAGGACGGGGTATGAGGTTGTAGAATGTATATATCTTACCTCTACCCTACGATAAATCTGAGAATAACGAGACTGCTTCCAAAAAAACTTCGAGCAAGTGTAATTGTGCACTAAGAGTGTTCAAAACTAAATGCATGTGTGAAAATGAGCGAAAACAAGTTAAACAATCAAAAGACAAAAAATAAAACAAGCGTACAAAGTAGATAGGCAGAAATGTCAACCATAGAACAAAGAAGAGAAAAGTTCATAAGCAGAAAAAAGCAAACGGCCCAAGAGAACAATAAACATAAAAATCAAACGTCGCAAGAGGACTGAGAACACAGAAAAGATAAGGCGCTAAAGAGGCACGATGACATGAGCCAAAGCATACAAGCACAGAAGCAAAAACGCAAAGGAGGAGGAAAAAAAAAAAAAAAAAAAAAAAAAACGCAAGCAAAAGCTAGAGGGTCAAAAGCAAAAACAAAAACCAAGACCTAAGAAAGTAATAAAGATCTAAGTAAGGCAACGCTAGGATGCCTAAAGCTAAGGCAAATTAAAAGAGACAAGAGTTACCACTAAACGTAAAATAGTGTAAGTTGGTTTTACTCGCTAACGTGTTATCAGCAAGTGTTATCAATAGTTTTACCAGCAACACTTTAAAGAAGTCGAAGACCAAATGAAAATGCACTCTTTCTCACTAATGTGGTATTGGTAACTGGTAAGTAGAGTACCTAAACTACGAAGATAAATTTCGGGTGAATGAGATTTAACAAATTGTCACATACTCAATATTGTTGTTTTCTTCAACAAACATGATAAGAAACTTTGCATTTCAAAGTATATACTCCTTCCGTCTCAAATTTATTGTTCACTATTGATTTTTTTAGTCTTTCTTCTTCTACTTTTATCTTAAATATTTTTGTGTGTGTTATATAATATTTGATGCAAAATATGTGAATGGATTGAGTTTTAATGTACTTTTCAATGGTATAATTTTTTATCAAGTATTATATAACAAAAATATATATTTTTGGTTAAAGTTAAATTAGTTTAACTTTAAAAATTTTAATTGGACAATAAATTTAGAAAATATGGAGTATTAATTTAGACATGAAATTTTAAAGTCAAAAGAGCGGATAAAGTACTTTGCAGAAAAGCACAAATTCATACAACGTTCAATGAACTCATTAGTTTATGTCAGTGAGAAAAACACATTTATACAACAAAAAAAAAGTTATTTTATTCATTTCCGCAAAGCATGTTATACAAAGTTTTTGTTTAAATCAATAAAGAATTTAAACCTTTGAATGGGTTTTTGCAAGGTTGTCAGGATCGGGATCATACCTAAGATCGTTTTCGGCTTTATAAAATTGGGATCGTAGGATTGGATCGGGATCGTAAGATCCTATGAAAATGTATATATTATTATATAAGAGTTGTAGTTTTATACTTTTATAGAATATTTTATATGATAAATAAATTTAAATGAATGATAAAGGAAAAAACAATAAGAAACATGAGCTTCTAGTAAGATCGGATCGTTCACGATCCTACGATCCTGTGTGCGATCCTATGATCTTACAACGATTTTGCTCCCTTCGAGATAAAAACATGGGCTTGTAGTAGGATCAGATCGTTTACGTTCCTACGATCCTGCGTGCGATCCTACGATCCTATACTGATCCTGATAGAATTAAGATCCTACTACGATCCTGCTCGTTTTTTATTTGTAGGATCGTACGGATCCTACGATCAGGATCGCGATCCTGACAACCTTGGTTTTTTGTGTTCATTTATTTTAATGTCTTAAGTTTACATATTTTGCATGTTAAAGTAAATTCTGGAATAGTTGGTAGTGTTTCTAAGTTTAAATCTAACTTTAACTTTTTTATTAAATGTTTCTATACAAACTCGGGGACAACAATTATAAGCATATGGGAAATGATTTGCACACTCTTGAATTTTATTGGCACACTCCAATTAATGCATTAAGCAGTTGTACTTTATATATAATCCGCTTTAACCGCTTGTACATTGGAGTGTCCCAATAAAATTTAAAAGTGTGCAAATCACTTCTCTAAGCATATGCCTTGATTAAATTATTGTATGGTGTGAATCATGATTATATAAAAAATGTGCCTTCGTTAAAAGAAAAGAAAGACCTAAACATTAATTATATGAAGCGAGTTATTTTAAATACCAAGGTTTTCTATCAGTTATTCTATTTTATATTGAAATAATAATAATAATAAATATTTTAATTAAAAGTTCAATATAATTTAAATTATCTCATGAATCGTGCTATTTCAACGAGCATTTAATTATCTTTCTATAGATTAACACTTTCATATACTTTCGAGTAACATTTTTGTGGCAATTGTTTCAGGTTTTATTTTCGGTATTTAAATTCACGTGACATATCATATGTGATTTAACACTAATATCGAAGTTCGAACACTAAATCTGTACTAAATTTGACATAAGTATTTGCCTATAAATAAATTTTTTTTTCTTTCTTTTCAATGAAAATCATATATTCACGACTTTCCAACCATATATCACAATGTATTCGAATTATATAATATAACAGTTCATTCGTGAAATTACATATGTGATAACAACACATGTAGTAAAAATCACATGTGAGTGAAATTACGTGTGGTTAAAATCACATGTGATTTTATATGTTGAATCCAACCTTGATTAATTAACTGGACTATTCAATTCGAAATATAATGTTTTATATATGTTTGGAAAGCTCTTAATGTCTAGTTTTCAAAAAAAATGGTGAAACTTTTAAAATATTATAAAAAAATTTATGTTCACTTTATTATTATGTTTAGAATTCAAATATTCAAATTAGTATTTAATCATATGTGTTTTTCATGCAAGTTTCAACAACAAAAAAAAAAAAAGAAAAAACGTAGAAACAATTAAAAAAAGTTTGTCGAAAGTATATCAAAGTGCTCATTTATAGAAATATAATTAAATGCTTGCAGCGATTGTCTAATTTTTTTCATTTAAAGATTAAAAATTTAAGGGATATTAATTTTTGAAAATAAGAGAGGTGAAAGCAGGTTTGTCATCTAATATGACATTGAGTGGCTAGAATTGGTCCATTATATAATGTTTGATATGTAAATAAATGTAAATGTAAATATAAAGACAAAAAGTTGATCATTTATCCACTTGGAATGAGTGAAAGCAGAACCGTCTCCGGGAATTTAGAGACCCCCCGTTCGGAAATGACAATGAAACTCTCAAAAATCAATGTAAAAAAAAAAAAAAAAAAAAAAAAAAAAAAAAAAAAACATTAACACTTTAATAGATGCAATACAACTAACTATGTAACCATCATCATGGAAAAATCTACGATCAATTATTCATATCAATTGTTTTAAATTATAAACAGAAAATGTTGGGATCATACTTTTGTATTTTAGTCAAGTCTCGGTCATTACATTTTGTAATAGGTTGCTTAGTTATTTAATCTACTTAGTTTATGTTACAAGGCTTATATGTTAAAGCCCTATGGGCCTTAAAGCCCACGTCTAAATGAAAGGAGGGAGGAAGGGAGTGTTGCCCTACTCCTCCTCCTATAAATACTAGACTTATGTAACTTTTTCATTTGTTTGTTATTTGAATTTCATTAAGGAAACTCTTGCTCTTTCACTTTTCACTTGTTCTCATAATCAACCATCTCTCATTCTCATCTTATTTCTTTCTACATCATACTTGTGTTTACATAAATGGTGACCTAACAGAAAATATTACCTTTGATCATTGATACGGCTGTAAATAAACCGGACAAATTTTCTTGTTCATATTCGTTTATTAAGAAAATGAATTGTTCATATTCGTTCATTAAGACACTAAACGAATGTTAAACGAACATAAATGATCGAACATAAATAAAAATAGACAAACAAACATAAACTTTATTGAATTCTTCACAATTGTTTTATAAGTGTTCCTTTGTTTAAACAAACTAATTTTTAAAATTATAAAATTAAAAGATATGATATATGAACGTAAATAGATAAATAAACATAAACGAACATTAACGAATGCCTAATCGGACGTTCACGAACATAAATGAACGAATGATACTTTTGTTCATGTTCGTTTATTTAATTAAACGAACGTAAAATATTGTTCATGTTCGTTCATTTAATAAACGAAGGAACATAAACGAACTTTTTAACGAACGGTTCATGAAATATTCACTGAACGTTCAGTTCGTTTACAGCCCTAATCATTGAGAAATTTGTTTTACATCATCACACTTCCTAAACTTCTATTGTTTTCTAGTTGTAAGGGCCCGTTTGGTATATAGGTGGGTTTAGGATTTGGATTTGAATTTAGGGCCCGTTTGATATATAGGTTGGTTTAGAATTTGAATTTACATTTGATGTAAGAGAGAGAAAAAAGAATGAGATAAGAGAAACTAATATAATTAAATGGGTAAATTACATCGTTAGTCGCTAAAGTTAACCTCGTTTTGCCGTTTAGTCCCTCGTTTGGGTTTATTGGCAACCGGGGTACTCAAAGTTGCTGAACAGATGCGCAAATGGTCCCTGGAGTCCCGTTATGGATAATGAGCGTTATCTTTCCTCATTAGTTGACTAGTGAACTGGTTTTTTTGTCTTTTCACATTTTGTTTATGGCGCATTTGGTCCTTGAGTATTTAACGACTCTCATAACCCTATTGGGTCATATGTTACTGTGCAAACCCGATCATCATTGTTACTGTGCAACCCGATCATTGTCACACACACAACCCTACAAACCCTAGAACGATTACACAAAACCATCTGACACCGTGATTCTTGCAATGGCAAACAAAGATTGGAGCAAAGTTACATTGACTAAAGACATGGCAGATTATCTTTATGAAAAGTATAAGAATAGCTGGAAGGCAGGAGATGATGTGTAAGATGAAATGTTAGACGACTTATGGAATTATGCTATAGTGAAAGGTTAGCACATTGTACCATTGTTCTTGTTTAGAATTAAATGCTGCCTTAACGACTTGAGTTGACATTTTGTTGCTTATCTGACCCTATCTTATTTCATAGTTATAAATGGATCTAGTGAGCTTTTTCCAACCCTTTAAGCTGTGTTTGGTCAGACCAGAAAACCCATGGAGGGAAACCAAACAAAGGCGAATAAAGGTATGCATTTTGGTTTGGTTTGGTTTTTTTCCCCCCGAAATGGCAAACCTTGAGCATGTGTTTAGACCATTTTTATGTTGATTTGCCCTTTTATTGTTGCCCTAATGAATGCACTTTAGGTTAGTTTATTATTTGCATTAATAAAACTATAATTTGACTTTAGCAATTAAGGGCCTTTATCCAAATTGATTTTAGCAAGTCAAACTGCATTACTCAAAATGCAAATGGTATTTGACTTTAGCAATTAAGGGCCTTTGTATTTGAACTAATGAATGCCCTTGTCTTGTGTAGTGATGAAGCGAAAAGTGTACTGCTTTTGGGGGGTCATTTAAGGCCAAAGTCGAGATTATTTGGTCAAATATTGCCCTAAATCGTTCCTTCTGTCATTTTAGGTACTTTTGAGAGGAAATTTACAAAAGGAAGCATTTTGGACATTTTTAGAGCGAAAAAGTGAAAAAAATGACAAAGTCTCAAAATCATGCTGGAAATTGTGCATGACGGCATCACAGGATGCTAGTGACGGCGTCAAGACTTGACAAAGAGGTGGATAAATCAATTACACGTGACGCGCCAGAGAGTTTTCTAAAGGAGTCGTGACGGCGTCACCCTTTAGGGTCGCCAAGGCCGTCACGTATAATACGAAGAGAGACGGCCCAGAGTACACAAAGAGTGATGGCGTCAGAAGTGGATCTAGGCAATACGAGTATTATTTTGGCGGCGAGTTGACGGCGTCAGACCTAACTCTTGACGTTGTCAGGATGTAAAGTCTATATATAGTTTTCTAGTTTTCATTCATTGTTTGCAACTTTGAAGGGAGTAAACCCTAGATGAATTTTACTGATATTTTGAGGGTTTCAAACGTTTGTTTCATCCATGCTTAATTGAAGATAAGTCTTTTATCAAATCATTCAATATGTCTATGTGTTGTTTGATTATATCTTATGCTTGTCTTCTCTTTAACATGTTAGGCTAGGTTTTCTTTGTGTTTGCTTAGATGTAATGAAACTTAGATATTGATTATGGGTTGGTTGTTTGTTTATAATTGTTGTGGATTAATGAATTCGATGTTAGGCTTAAGAAAACTGGCAGACTTCCATTTGGTAACTTGCTTTAACGTCTTAAGAAACATGATCGGAGGTGTACTACGATATATTGGTTGTATTTAATGCGTAGGTAACTACTAATGAGGCCATGTTAGGAGCTAGTAGTCGGCTCGACATAGGAAGAGGTAGAAGCTTATAGAGTTAGGGAAGATCGTACACGGCCCAATGAATGGTATTAAGGAATATAACCCGTCATCCATGCAATTGTAACAAACTAATCAACATGTAAAAGATAGCTAGGGAGTAGTGAAATCTAAGTAAACACATTTTCTCTCATTATTGTTTTCGCCATAATTAGTTTAAGTTTAGTTTATTTTATTTTGATTGCATCTTTAGTTATTTGGGTTAGTTTATTAGCAACTAATTTCGCCCACTCCTTCAAAACCCGAGTTTTTTACTTGCTTCACATAAAATATAAAAATACAAAAAGAATCATCCCTCATCTCTAGACCTAGTTTTAGTGAGTTTTAACCCTAGCGAACACTATTCTTTGAGTTGAACAATCAATCCCCCGGTACTTGTCACTATACTATACTACAACGGTCAGGTACACTACCTGGTGGGGATTGCAAGCTTCTCAAGATCCCTTGAGAGGTAAAACCTTTTACAAGGGTGCAATTCCATGCATCATGTAGCCATTTAAGGGTGTTTAGATGTCTACACAAATTGGTAGAAAGAGAGTTAACAGAGTGGTTGGACTTATGCATTACATCATTAATCAAACTGCAATTGATTTTAGCAAGTCAAACTGCAATGGGGCATACTATTGATGTTTATTTGGCCTTTTATTTCTTATTTGGTACTTGAGTTATGGGTTGCTGTAAGTGTGTTATATATGTACATCTAACCTGTGTTAACCTATTAACTTGTAGATGAGCATCAGGTAAAAGTTTGTGAAAGCAGGATTCAAAACCTTGACAAGAAGATAGAAAAGGATGGAACCCCTTGAGGAGGTGTACTTTTACACAGGAGATCACCCAGTTGTGAGTTAAAAAATCCAGTCAAGAAGTTGTTTCCATTGAAAAGAGGATTGAAAACCTTGAAATGCAGCTATAATTCCTTAAAAAGAGGATGCAAAACCTTGAGATTCAGAGCTCCCTGAAGGCAAACCAGGCTTTTTCAATTGAAGATGATGTTTCAATTGAGGTGATTGAGTTAGAAGATGATGAAGCTGCTTCAAAAAGATCCAAAACTTCCACTTCAACAGCAGCAGTAGCAGAGCTCCCTGAAGGCAAAGGTTCCAAGAGATCCAGAGCTCTCAAAAGTCAAGCTGCTTCAATTTCAACTGCTCTCAAAAGAGATAGAGCATCCACTTCAACTACTGAAGCTGCTCCCAAAAGATCCAAGGCTTCCACTTTAACAGATGCAGCTGCTCCAAAAACATCCAGAGCCAGAGCGCCTTCAACTTCAAAAACAGTTGGTCAAAGGAAAATAGCTCCTTCACGAGCTCATTCAAGGATCAGCTCCAAAAGGCTGCAAGCCACCAACCATCACTAGAATCATACTTGGTTTAAGAGCTCCTAATGCTCCAGAAGTTATCACTACAAGCTTGAAGAGGAAGTCCAAGAAGGGTTGACTTATTTCATGGTTGTTGTAATTGGATGTTTATAAACAATTACTTTTGTTGCTATATGGTACATGAACTAATATTTGGAAATGCTCCTAAATTTTGTTGTAAAAATTAACATATTAATCTACTAATATTAAATACGCAGGTTCCCTAAGTTTTATGTGTTGTGTTAGCTTTGATTTTAGATCATTTGATTTATGTTTGTTGCAAGTAGTAAATATTATAACTCTAGTAACATAACAGTTTGTAATTTGAATGTTGTTTGTAATTTGACTTATAAAAGTCAATTAAAGCATGAACATTTTCAGTTTCCAGTTTTATGGGTTGTTTGTAAATGCAATTGCAGACTGCAATTCCACACTCAAACAACTTTGTTTGGAAATGCAATTAAAGACTACAATTCCACACTCAGAATGCAATTATGGGTATATTCTTTCATGGTCCTTTGATCATCCCCCACATCCTCTTGATCCTCCTCCTCCTCTTTATCTTCTTCCTCCTCCACCTCATTCAGTCCCAAAATCTCATCCCTGTAAAAGTCTTTTGTCCTCAGCCAGTTCAGTATTTTTGTCCTCGTCCATGTATCCACCTGCCTATACGACCCATATTCTGCTATGGGTTCATCCCTGAAAGCATCAACCACTGCGTCAAACAAAAAATAGTTGTTTAAGACTCTCTTGTACTCTTCTGCATCATTTTGAAAGTTTCCATTTGCTGCCATTGTTTGAAGTGTGGTTTGAAAGGGATAGCTGTGCTTTTGTGTGTTCTTTGCTATAGAATCGAGGGTTATAAATAGGCTGGAGAGGTAGATATACGGTTCCCAATACTTTAGGCGGGAAAGGGACCAAATGCACCAAAAGTAAAATGTGAAAAGACGGAAAAACCAGTTGACTAGTCAACTAACGAGGAAAGATAACGCTCGTTATCCATAACGGGGCTCCAGGGACCATTTGCGCATCCGTTTAGCAACTTCGAGTACCCGTTTGCCAGTAAACCCAAACGGGGGACTAAACGACAAAACAGGGTTAACATTAGGGACCAACGGTGTAATTTACCCTAATAAAATTAAATAATAATATTTTAATAATTAATAAAAGTATTGAAAATTTAGTATAATATTAAAAAAAATGCATGGAAATTGAAGATTTTAATGTGACCCGTCACGAAACCACCGCAAAACAACCCTTTACATCTAAGATTTGAAATAGTGAACCTATTTTAATTTGAATCCTACATCCTAAAGTCAAAACATCATCCAAACAGCTCATTAATGTCATGTCAAAGAAAAACCATTTCAAAAGACCCCAACCAAACAACTTGTAAATCTTCAAATTGGATTGACTTACAAAATCACAAGAAGAAAAGTAAAAAGAATGATTAGCGAGTTAAAAGAATAAAGAAATATTTGAATGATAGGGATGAGAAGATTGAGTTTTCAATATTCATATTGATTTTATTGTTATTATTTATGTTTTCTATTTGTTACTTTTATGAAAGAAAAGTAACTTAGTGTGACCCTATAATTGTTTGAGTCTCAAAGAGCTTATTAGGGATAAAATTTCACTTAACAACCTATATAGCAGAGAGATGTAATCCTCACTATCTTTTTTTCATCATACATATTATTTCAAGAAAAGTAAATGTCTATTTACATAATAATTTCATATGGGGAAAATTTTGGGGGTCCTTGATATTTGGAATCCCAGGGTAGTGACCCATCTCGCTTACTCTCAAAGACAGTATTAAGTGAAAGCAATATCTAAACGGTTGAAAAAATTCATTTTAAATATTAACAAAAGCCATGAGGGCTTTTACTATTCGTTGAATAGTAAAGTTAGTAGACAAAAGACAAAAATAGCCCATCTGATTGTAATCGTGTTGCAAAAATAAATAAATAAATAAATAAATAAATAAATAAAAATAAAAAAATGCCTTAGAGAAATTCCAGAAAACTTCCCTGTCATTCACATATTAATGCAGAAACATTCCATGCGTTAAATCCTATCTGTGTAACGGAAAATTGCATAAATGTCCCTCTGTCTTTCTTGCGTTGCCGAAACAGTCTAAAAAAATTGCAAAAATTAACCATTCCTTCATTTTATGTTACACGAACAATCCCTAGATTAATCATGCGCGCATAGCAGAGAGCGGGTAAAAAAATCCTTGTATAAACATTACTTGTTTACCAAATAGTAAACATCCAACGAAAATAGCAAAAATGGTCCATGCGGTTTACTTACGACTACAAACATAGTCCTCAAGAAGATGCAAATGAGGACCTTACCGTTTACTCTTAGTTATAGAAATAGTCCCTCAGTCAAATAAAAGGACTATTTGTGTAACAAAAAATTACAAAAATATCCTCTAGTTTATTGTGTTGCAAGAAAGTCTGTAAATTTGCCAAATAATAATAATAATAATAATAATAATAATAACAACAACAACAACAACAACAACAACAACAACAACAACAACAATAATAATAGTGTTTTTCCATTTACTTGCGGAATACCGAAACAATCCTTAGGTTAAAGCAAGGGATTGTTTGCGTAAAAAACACTTGCGATTATAGACACAATACAGAGGTTAGATTTGAGGAATATTTGTATAATGAAAAATTACATAAATACTCCCTGGAATTACCTATCGATTTCTAAAACAATTTTTGAGTTACATCTAAGGAATATATGCATAACGAAAAAAAAATCACATAAAAAACCCACGCCCTGTGCAACGGTCCTGGTTTGAGTTAATTTTAGGGACTTTTACTTGAAAATTAGTTGTTATATGCATGTCTATAATTTATTCATCATAGTACAGTATGGTATTTTTCATTGAAAGGAATACGTTGGAATTATTGTTAAGATAATATACTTTTATCTATATGTTTGCATTAAGTCCAATTGAATAGATTTGTGTATGGTGTAGCGGCGTTTTCAAATTGTGTTGTATCTACAAATAACCCTAAGGAAAAAAAATCAAATCAGGTTTTCGAACATTAGTTTTCCGTTACTTTTGATATACTTTTTTAAAGTAAAGAAGTTTTGTGGTTACAACCTTACATTGTTGCAATCTCAGCGAGTTACATCGACCACCATCACTATCTCAATTTAGCCCCAGAAATACCCGATGCACTAGTTTTGTTAATTTGTGGATGATTAATTGACCCGCATTTGCATAACCAAGGGTATTTTTTTTCGGCTACAAAATTATCTATCTATACTACTGATGAGGCGAAAAGTGTACCGCTTTTAAGGGGTCATTTAAGCCCGAATTCGTGATTATTTGATCAAATATTGTTATAAATCGTTCCTTTTGTCATTTTAGGTACTTTTAAGGAGAAATTTGGAAAAGGAAGCATTTTGGACGTTTTTGGAGCGTAAAAGTGAAGAAAACGGCAAAGTCTCAAATTTCCTTGCTGGGAACAGTACCTGACGACGTCAAGACATTACACATGACGACGTCAAGAGTGACAAAATAGGTGGATGTGGAAATTATAACGTGACGGCCCAGAACATTTTCTTTGTTAATGGCCTGACGGCGTCACCAAGGCCGTCAAGGTCCAAATACACGTGACGGCCAAGAGTGAATTTGTACATGAAGGCGTCAAGACTGGATCTAGGCAATACGAATTTCACTTTAGCGGCGAGTTGAAGGCGTCAGAGGTTAATACATGACGCCGTCAGGATGCTATGTCTATATATATTTTTTTCCAATTTTTCATTGTAAAGTGTGGAACAAGTTGTGCACAAACCCTAGGTCGAATTTCCTACATATTGAAGGGGTTTCAAACCCTTCTTTCTTCCATGTTTTAATAAAGATAAGTTCTGCAATAATCATTCAATATGTCTATGTATTGTTTGATTCTATCTTATGTTTATCTTTCTTTTAACATGTTATGCTAGGCTTTTATTGTGTTTGCTTAGATATAGTGAAACCTAGATGTTGATTATTGGTTGATTGTGTCTATAATTGTTACAGATGATTGTATTCGATGTTAGGCTTAAGAAAAGTAGCAGACTTCCATTGGTAACTTGCTTGAACGTCTTAAGAAACATGATCGGAGGTGTACTACGATTTTTGGTTGTATTTAGTGCATAAGTGAATTCTAATGATCCCATATTAGGATCTTCTAATCAGCTCGACATAGGAGTGAAGTAGGATCTTATAGAGTTAGGGAATATTGTACACGGCCCTACGACTAGTATTAAGGAATATAACCCGTGATCCATGCAATTGTAACAAGCTAATCAACCGGTAAAAGATATCTAGGGAGTAATGAAATCTAAGTAAACACAACTTTTCTCATTATTGTTTCCACCACATTAATAAATTAATTTAATTTTCATTTCTTTCATTTTATTTTGATTGCATCTTAGTTTATTGGGTTAGTTGGCTAGCAACTAATTCCGCCCACTCTTTTAAAACCCGAGATTTTACTTGCTTTCCATAAAATATAAAAATACAAAAAAGAATCATCCCTCACCTCTAGACCTAGTTTAGTAGGCTTTCTAATCCTAGCGACACTATTCCTGAGTTGAACGATCAATCCCCCGGTACTTGTCACTATACTATACTACAACGATCAGGTACACTACCTGGTGGGGGTTTTAAGCTTCTCAAGATCTCTTGAGAGGTAAACCTGTTGCGAGGGCGCAATTCCCACGTATCAACTACCTTAGAGGAAAATTCAATTGTATACCTTTATTTTGTTACATACTAATGGATAAATCCACACCTTCCATCCATTTTGATCTAATGGTCTAGATTAATCTAAGATTTAATATGCTTAACCTTAATACTCCTAACTATATAAAGCCTTTTCTTTTCTTATTTTTTTCGTTCGCTTCATTTTTTACACACACTTCGTGTGTATGTTTCCTCTACTCTCATTCCTTCCATTCTTAAATCAGTTATCCCCACCCACAATTACCATTCCGATCATCATCACCGTTCCGATCATCATCATCATCACTATTCCGATCACCATCACTATTCCGATCATCATCTCATCATCACCATTAATGCTCCGATCACCACTCCGATTACCATCACTGATCCGGTCGACAATTACCGTGTCTTTCATTATCACCGTTCCGATCACCATCACCAGCACCACTCCGATCACCATCACCGTTCCGATCATTATCATCATTTTTTATGGCTTCTTTTGATCTGAAATAAGCGTTTGTTTCAGAAGCAGATTTACTTGATATTGTTGCGGTTGATAATGTTGTTGAATCAGTTGATAATTATGTGAATCAAGTTGTTAACATTTCTTCTTATCAAGTTGCACACCAAGTGTTTGATGAAATGTGTAAGTAAAAAATGTTTGATAATTTTGTTATATGCTCTTCTAATTTTGCTTATTAATTAAGTTGTTAGTTGAATTTATGTTTTTAACTGCATTTGAATGCTGTTTTTGTGTCTAATTGTGGTTTTGAATCTGCTCTGTAGCATACGTTTAGTATCACCAGTGATATTTGAAGTTGATGATTATAAGCTGGTTTAGTATCACCAGTGATGTACGTTTAGTATCACCAGTGATAATTGTTAGTCTATTTATTTATAAGTTATTTATGTTAAGATGTTTAATTTGTTTATATAATATTTTTGACATTTTGATGAGGATGAAAATATAAGTTTGTGGGGATAAGCTGTGAGTATAAGTTACTGATAAGTTGTTAATTATACCGTAATATTGCTTATTATTTATAAGACATAATTCATATTTAAGGCAAGCCCAAAATGAAGCTTTTGTAGAAGTAGTGGCTGCTGCTCTATATATTTAATTTAGAAGTGTATCTTTTATTCTCATGTTTCTTAGTGCACCTAATGAAATCTGTTAATTTGTTGTCTTGAATCAGCATCTATCGTTGGTAAGTGGAAGAGATTCGACTTTTTGCAGGTAAGTTTATTGCACCTGAGTAAGGTGGAATTACAATCTTTTTATACCCCTGAACTGGTATTAAAGCTATTATTTTTGTAAAATTTTTTTAGATTTTATTCCTGAGAAAGTGAAAGCGGAGGATGCGTGAAAGAATTCCGACTGATCAATAGATGATTAGATATCAACTGAGTAGCGCCTTTTGTTATTCCATAGGTGTCAACCGAGTAGCCTTTTTGTAATGTTTGATAAGCGGATGCTAATATTTATTTTGTAAAACTGATGTGTATCTTGGTGTTAGCTAAGATTTGATGATATGATTAATGATGGCGTTTTGTACTAAATTAGCTATTTCAATATATCTACCATATATTTTATTTACACTAGTACAATATGTGTAGTATCACTTGTGATATTCCGTTTCATATGTATAGTATCACTTGTGATATTAAAGTTTTTTTTTTTTTTTTTTTTTTTTTTTTTTTTTTTTTTTTTTTTTTTAAATCTGTTCTGCATCATATGTGTAGTATCACTTGTGATATTCTATTTCATATATTTTTTATGTGTTTTGTTTGTTTTGATGAAGGTGTTGCATAACAAATAAGATAGTTTAGTCGCTTGTTTGTCAGCTTTGTGTTCGTTGTGGGATTCTATGTCGACACATATTTTTTGTGTGCTCAACAATTGTAATGTCATACGCATCCCAGAACAATTATGTAACAACTCGCATTTTCAGATTAATTACTTTTCCCAGCAGGTCACCCATGTCGGTACTACTCTCACATAAGCACGCTTAACCGAATGGGCGATTAACCGTTAGACCACAAAACGAGTTTCTAAGACGTTTTGAGTTTTCAAACTTATTAGAAAAAGTCAACATAATTTTTCCCTCCTCCTTTGACCAAAAATCATTCCTTGATTTTATAAGTCATTTCGTGATTTTTAGGCTTACGGTTTGATGTCTAAAAGACATTTAATACCAACCGACACTAGACTGAGCCCAGTCTAGACATTATAAGTCATTTTAAATCATTTTTATCCTATTAGAAAAGTAACATTTTACTTTTCTCAATTTTACGCAAAATTCGTACATTTTACGTATTACGCGTTTTAGACCCGTGTTTCCAGTTTTTAGCAGGGTTTACCACCCAAATGGAACCTACCACTCATTTTATATTTTATTATGGGACATATGGACATGTTTAACAATACTTTAAAGTTTCATAATTTTACGATACCCGGTTTTACGTTTCGTGGCCTAACAACTTACGGTTTGCGATTAACGGGACCAAAACTCACTCCGTAAAAGCAAGATAACATCAAGAATCATATCTAGTCATCCAAGATAAGCTATGCACGAAATTTTTGAGCAAGTCACAAGCCTTGTTGGCTTGTGATGAAGCCTTGATCACTTAGGATGGTTACATGTGTAAAACTTCTCATGTAAGCTTCCTAAATATCCTAATATTTGCACCTCCTCAAAGGAAACTTCCTAACACTTTCCTAGCACCTCCTCAAGGCCCTATATAACCCTCCTCACCCTCTCTTGGTCGTTCATAACCTCAAACACACAAACACACTCCTAATTTTCCCTCTACTTCAAGTTTTATTCAAGAATCAAGTGCTATATCAACACATAAACCCTAGTTTGGTTTTGATTCATCAAACTACTTCAAATCCTTTTGAAACTCTTGGTGATTCTCTTGAGTTTGAATCCACTCAAGTCACCTCAACCTTCATCATCCATCTTTCAAGATTACAAGGGTAGAAAGATTGCATGAAGTGAAGTGGGTTGAAGCAAGTCTATCAAAGTCCTATCCTTACATGTTAACTTCCTTTCATCTTTGAAAGCCAAAAGTTGTAAGCCAAACCCTAACATACTTCTTGCTAAATATCATATTCATGTTATTTACATATCATTCATGCTATATTTTGTCTTGTGATCATGTCCATGATGTATAAAAATAGGTAAAACGAGTATTGGTATACATATGTTAACTTATGACAAGCAAACAAGCAAACTAGTGATTTTTATGGAAAACCACGACCACAATAGTATAACTTGGATATTTGACACTTACTTACTGTTAAAGAGGACTTAACAAGGAAAACATAGCAATTTGAATCACCCAAAACGAGTACACGAGTCAAAAGTTACGCCCATTTGAAAATACCAAACATTTCCGGCAAAACTGCCAAATACCATTCTGATCAAATTTGGGTTTTGAAAGTCCCACTTCTGGTCCGATTCATCAAAAAGTTAAAACACAAAAGTTGTCCGGAACGCCGTTTCCGTTCAGGAACAAAGAAGCTCGAGACCTAAAAATGCTTTCCGAGTGATAAAATTCTTCAAATTCTAAACAGCCCATTTTTAGGCGAAAGTCACTAGATTATGGTTATACTATGAAAGGAACAAGAGGTCTTATGACCTATAATCAAGACCACAACCATGGCTAGAGCCAAGGTTGTGTCTCATGACCTTGAAACAAGGACTAAAGGTCATGGCTAGGCCATGACGAAATGACCATAACAACTTACATAGGCGTAAACATGAAACAATGAATTAGGCGATAACATGAACAAGCATTTTGGATCTACTTCACCTAAAAGGAAACCATGAGATATTACCAAGAGAAAATGGTCATTCAAGACTTATGAAACTACCCCTAATAACAATCTTCATGTACTAATAAACTTTCCTAAGTTTATTCAAATATCGGACATGTACATTTTCGGATCGAAACTTATATCTATATATTTTATCAACTACTACAATAGTAGGGAGCCTCATGTGAGGAGTTCATTATGTAAGCCGTCGAGATGAGTTGTGGATTTACGAATTAAAGTGTCCTGGCTCCTCGAACGCTTACTAACATGACTTCTGAAATATGTCAGCCCGAATGGTAGCAAACGATATACAAAACATACATGTTCATGAATCTTTTCTTTCAAGGACATACAATATACATCATACCACATCATGGACTAAATGCAAGATATATATATATATAGGCACTCCGTTATATTCTTTACTCCGATCCTAAGTCGCAACATTCTATTATAGGTTGCTCATAGAAACCTACACGATCCAACCATCACCTTCATTACTTGCTATTCTACTTAAGGTGAGTTCGTAGCCCCACTTTCTATTGTTTAACTATTTTACAAACCCATGGGGGGAATACATGCTATTATTTTTCTACTCGAACACGATGCTTTCTAATGTATGCTTCACGACGATGTTTTATTATCACTAAGTAACGATTGCCATGTTCGAAGTCCCTATATCATGAACCATTAGTCACTACCTTTAGTGAGCGCGAATATTGTGAATAGATCTATTGGGATTGACGAATCCCATTTGTGTTGAACAACGATGAGTTCACACAAATGCACTATATTTGAGATTTAGCGGTATAACGGCAAAAGTACCTTGATAGGGCTTCTATAATGCCAATTTTGTTGGTTCGATGTTAATGTTTTGGTTGCATGAGCTTAGTGAAATAAATAACGATTTTGTTTTCCAAACATTGGTGTGAGCCTATAACTCACACTACCAACCTATTGTGTTCAAACGATTTAACTAAACTCTACGAATTCCACTCAACTTTTGTGTTGACCTCTCAAGCATGTATTTCAGGTTCATGACGATCAAGGATGGTACGGAAGGGCACGGATACTCAAGAGGGCTATAAATTTTATTATCATTCAAAAACTCACTTAATGTGATTTGTAAACATTGAACCAACTGGGACCTCATTTTGTAACCTCTGATATTTATATAATTTGAATGATAAATCTTTTTAATACGACTCGGTTAGAGATCGTTTTCTATTATTGTGACTATTGTGCCGTCAAGTAACACCCAGTTCGAATTCCGCTGCATCCATGAATTGGGGGTGTTATAGATTGGTACCAGAGCCATGGTTATAGAGAAACGGGTCTAATTGAGACCTAAACTATAACTAAAATTACAAGCAAAAACATTTTATAGCCTTCCGCTCTCCGTGTCTTCCTTCCTCCAGACGATTATGGACTTATTAAGCATTTTATGCTACATGAACATATAAGTATATTTATATATACATTCGAGTTATTTTCAATCATTTTATCTAAACATATCTACACATGCCTATTCTATGGCATTTCGACACAACCACATTCTCCCAACCATGTTCCTACTCCAACATTTTATATCCAAGACATTGTAACTGATTACAATGGCCTTTTCTAGTTCCTGGACATTGTATGACACAATGGTCTTAATCATTTCTCAAATGTTTTGAGTCACACAATGGTCTAATCTACTTCCGAGACATTGTGATTTGTGCAATGGTCTCTGGAATTATTCCACCACCTCATCAACATCATTTCATATGATATCAAAAACCCATCACAATCTATCGATTTCCAAACAAGAAATATGAGATTTCTAAAGGACAAACTAATCCATCATCGACAAAAGCTGAACTTTCTCTACATTCATCAAAGTTTTCTTATGAAACCTTCATTATTAAAAGTTCATGATCCTGGCCAAGTATGTTCTATTTTAGAACTACTTAAAACTTCCTTTCCACACGTACCTACCTTTACTATCTTCTATCCAATGGAATATGAAAACATACGTTACAAGTCTTGTATGGACGGGGCTTGCAACTTAAGGGTTTGACATCACCTTTGTTTAGTGGACAGTTTTCCAAAAGCAACGGACATATCAAAAGTATACCTAATTTAGGTATTTGAAAATTTTATCAAACCTTGGCTAAATATAGACTAGTCACCTATATTTAACCTAGGGACAGTGGAATATAGTCTGACTAACTATATTCGACTTAAAATTTTCAAATACTGAGAGTAGTTGTACTAGGGTTATGTTCAGATTGATTTCCTACTTGAACTCGATAAACCACCAGAATTCTTTAAAACGATCTAGAGACACGATAGTGTTTTACCACTCAGCGAAATCTTAACACCTTATTTGTACTACCTAATTTCATTCTTGAAAGTTTTCATTTATGAGATAATCCGAACTACTATCTTGGGATAGTTATCAATTCTTCTCTTCATCCTGTAGAAGTACTAGCCTGTCTAGGTCCTAAGGATACCATTCCATCATAAACCTTTAAAATCTCTTAAGATTTTTAAAGCAAACATCTATACCGAAGAGTATTAATGTTAAGCATACACTACACACTTTTGTTCATCAACATATCACATCATTATCTTCACAACCGTGGGAACCACAAACTCATTAACAGATCTTGATGCACTTTTAAAGCTCAAATCATCCTTAGTTACACCACAAGCACTCTCACCAGCTTTACAAGATTGAATATTCATCTTGTACTTTTGGAACACCAGTATCATCTCGTAATACCTTGTAACTTACCGACTAAGTATGAATGTTGTGTAGGATGATTTGTAATTATTTGAATGGATTGGGATGCCTTTTCATTTAAATAAAGACATTGTAAATCACCAAACCATAAGTTTATATTTCCTTATTTACATTGTTTGGGATGCCTCTCTATGTAAATAAAGAATTATAAGCAAGTGGGCTTGTTTGTATCTGAAATAACATAAGTACGAAGTCAATAAACACTAGGTACAATAACCGATTACCTACTAGGCTATGATTGCAATTACTATCTCAATTCCTATTAATATTCGATTGCTATATTAATTTCCTTTGATATTCGACTATTACCATACCTTTCCTACACAAAAGTATGCCTGATCCTACACCATACACTGAAACGACAAATCAAACTACATCACTAGTAATCCCAGACTTTAGTCCTCATAAGTAACAACACCTTTTCATCGACACCACTCCAACATATGACACACAAAGAACTTCGGGACGAAGTTCCCCGTAAGGGGTAGAGACTGTAACAACTCGCATTTTCAGATTAATTACTTTTCCCAGCAGGTCACCCATGTCGGTACTACTCTCACATAAGCACGCTTAACCGAATGGGCGATTAACCGTTAGACCACAAAACGAGTTTCTAAGACGTTTTGAGTTTTCAAACTTATTAGAAAAAGTCAACATAATTTTTCCCTCCTCCTTTGACCAAAAATCATTCCTTGATTTTATAAGTCATTTCGTGATTTTTAGGCTTACGGTTTGATGTCTAAAAGACATTTAATACCAACCGACACTAGATTGAGCCCAGTCTAGACATTATAAGTCATTTTAAATCATTTTTATCCTATTAGAAAAGTAACATTTTACTTTTCTCAATTTTACGCAAAATTCGTACATTTTACGTATTACGCGTTTTAGACCCGTGTTTCCAGTTTTTAGCAGGGTTTACCACCCAAATGGAACCTACCACTCATTTTATATTTTATTATGGGACATATGGACATGTTTAACAATACTTTAAAGTTTCATAATTTTACGATACCCGGTTTTACGTTTCGTGGCCTAACAACTTACGGTTTGCGATTAACGGGACCAAAACTCACTCCGTAAAAGCAAGATAACATCAAGAATCATATCTAGTCATCCAAGATAAGCTATGCACGAAATTTTTGAGCAAGTCACAAGCCTTGTTGGCTTGTGATGAAGCCTTGATCACTTAGGATGGTTACATGTGTAAAACTTCTCATGTAAGCTTCCTAAATATCCTAATATTTGCACCTCCTCAAAGGAAACTTCCTAACACTTTCCTAGCACCTCCTCAAGGCCCTATATAACCCTCCTCACCCTCTCTTGGTCGTTCATAACCTCAAACACACAAACACACTCCTAATTTTCCCTCTACTTCAAGTTTTATTCAAGAATCAAGTGCTATATCAACACATAAACCCTAGTTTGGTTTTGATTCATCAAACTACTTCAAATCCTTTTGAAACTCTTGGTGATTCTCTTGAGTTTGAATCCACTCAAGTCACCTCAACCTTCATCATCCATCTTTCAAGATTACAAGGGTAGAAAGATTGCATGAAGTGAAGTGGGTTGAAGCAAGTCTATCAAAGTCCTATCCTTACATGTTAACTTCCTTTCATCTTTGAAAGCCAAAAGTTGTAAGCCAAACCCTAACATACTTCTAGCTAAATATCATATTCATGTTATTTACATATCATTCATGCTATATTTTGTCTTGTGATCATGTCCATGATGTATAAAAATGGGTAAAACGAGTATTGGTATACATATGTTAACTTATGACAAGCAAACAAGCAAACTAGTGATTTTTATGGAAAACCACGACCATAATAGTATAACTTGGATATTTGACACTTACTTACTGTTAAAGAGGACTTAACAAGGAAAACATAGCAATTTGAATCACCCAAAACGAGTACACGAGTCAAAAGTTACGCCCATTTGAAAATACCAAACATTTCCGGCAAAACTGCCAAATACCATTCTGATCAAATTTGGGTTTTGAAAGTCCCACTTCTGGTCCGATTCATCAAAAAGTTAAAACACAAAAGTTGTCCGGAACGCCGTTTCCGTTCAGGAACAAAGAAGCTCGAGACCTAAAAATGCTTTCCGAGTGATAAAATTCTTCAAATTCTAAACAGCCCATTTTTAGGCGAAAGTCACTAGATTATGGTTATACTATGAAAGGAACAAGAGGTCTTATGACCTATAATCAAGACCACAACCATGGCTAGAGCCAAGGTTGTGTCTCATGACCTTGAAACAAGGACTAAAGGTCATGGCTAGGCCATGACGAAATGACCATAACAACTTACATAGGCGTAAACATGAAACAATGAATTAGGCGATAACATGAACAAGCATTTTGGATCTACTTCACCTAAAAGGAAACCATGAGATATTACCAAGAGAAAATGGTCATTCAAGACTTATGAAACTACCCCTAATAACAATCTTCATGTACTAATAAACTTTCCTAAGTTTATTCAAATATCGGACATGTACATTTTCGGATCGAAACTTATATCTATATATTTTATCAACTACTACAATAGTAGGGAGCCTCATGTGAGGAGTTCATTATGTAAGCCGTCGAGATGAGTTGTGGATTTACGAATTAAAGTGTCCTGGCTCCTCGAACGCTTACTAACATGACTTCTGAAATATGTCAGCCCGAACGGTAGCAAACGATATACAAAACATACATGTTCATGAATCTTTTCTTTCAAGGACATACAATATACATCATACCACATCATGGACTAAATGCAAGATATATATATAGGCACTCCGTTATATTCTTTACTCCGATCCTAAGTCGCAACATTCTATTATAGGTTGCTCATAGAAACCTACACGATCCAACCATCACCTTCATTACTTGCTATTCTACTTAAGGTGAGTTCGTAGCCCCACTTTCTATTGTTTAACTATTTTACAAACCCATGGGGGGAATACATGCTATTATTTTTCTACTCGAACACGATGCTTTCTAATGTATGCTTCACGACGATGTTTTATTATCACTAAGTAACGATTGCCATGTTCGAAGTCCCTATATCATGAACCATTAGTCACTACCTTTAGTGAGCGCGAATATTGTGAATAGATCTATTGGGATTGACGAATCCCATTTGTGTTGAACAACGATGAGTTCACACAAATGCACTATATTTGAGATTTAGCGGTATAACGGCAAAAGTACCTTGATAGGGCTTCTATAATGCCAATTTTGTTGGTTCGATGTTAATGTTTTGGTTGCATGAGCTTAGTGAAATAAATAACGATTTTGTTTTCCAAACATTGGTGTGAGCCTATAACTCACACTACCAACCTATTGTGTTCAAACGATTTAACTAAACTCTACGAATTCCACTCAACTTTTGTGTTGACCTCTCAAGCATGTATTTCAGGTTCATGACGATCAAGGATGGTACGGAAGGGCACGGATACTCAAGAGGGCTATAAATTTTATTATCATTCAAAAACTCACTTAATGTGATTTGTAAACATTGAACCAACTGGGACCTCATTTTGTAACCTCTGATATTTATATAATTTGAATGATAAATCTTTTTAATACGACTCGGTTAGAGATCGTTTTCTATTATTGTGACTATTGTGCCGTCAAGTAACACCCAGTTCGAATTCCGCTGCATCCATGAATTGGGGGTGTTATAAATTATATATGTTGAGGCATTGGAAAATGGACTTAATTCCACCTGAGTTGAGGAAGAAAAAATGAAATTAACGAGAGGCTTACAAATGAGGCATCTACTTTAGCGGACGTGTGTACATATATTCAACAATAATTTTCTATATTTGATGATTTTGAGCTAGTGTTTGATGATTTCTTTTGATAAGTGTTCGAGGAATTTGCTTTCTGTTTTGTTTTTTCAAAAATTTAAATGGATGTTAAATTACATTCAGTTTTACATGAGCTTCACTTATGTATCACTTGTGATACTACACTATAAAGGTAAAGAAAAGTGTTTAAGTTTTAGGCAATTCGAAAGACGGAGGCTGAGCTGGTGATAAAATATGACAATTGATGTTTATTATTCTTTCATATACACTTGTTAAAATACAAAATTCATTATCACATGTGATAAGAATGTGATATTTCACATTCTTAGTTGAATTTCACAATTAATAACACATATATGTAGAGAACAAAAATTAAAATCATAACATTTTATATGAAGTTGATTATCTCTTGTGATAATTCACATTTTTAGTTGGGTATCTCAGTTAATAACACATTTTTATATAGAGAACATAAATTGTTATCATTAGCATTGTATATTACTAACCAAAAGATTTTAGCACTAGTTGTTAAAACATAACAATGCAACTGTTTTCATCAACTTGTTTTATTTACTTTTGTTCTTCAACAATCGTCCTTTTTATTGGTTCATCAACCAGCACCTTCATTTTATTCCCAGGTGCTTTCGGGGGAATCTTTGATATCACATATCATATGCGATATCACAGGTGATACCACATGTGATATCACAGGTGATATCAAGTGATATCACAGGTATATCACTGGTGATATCACATGTGTGTCAGCTTTCTTCTATTTGTTGAATCAATTGTGGTGATGGAGGAACTTGTGATATCACAAGTGTTTGAGCTTCTTCAATTTGTTTGTGGAGATGTTGTGATTTCTTCAACGACAATTGCACTTGTTGTTGATTCTTTCGTTTGATGAGGCTATTTTTTGCACAGGTCTCATTCAAATCTGCATCAAAATATTTTCATAATTTTTGTTAGTGTACGAATAGTTCATTCATTTTCAATATCATATGTCAAACAAATAACTATTTGTTATCACACTAGATATTCTACCAATCAACAATAATTTAACTTTTATATCACATGTGATACACTACCAGTCAATATTGTTTTCAAATACCGCGGTAAAACCTTTTGAAACATGCACAATCTATCCATTAAACATACAAATCCACCACAAATCAAACAGAAGCATCACAACTTATCTTTTGCTCTGTTAAACCTAACTTTTAATCTTTCCTATTATCACATAAATCATCAAAACATCACAAATTATCGAAAATTAACCAGTAAAACACACTAATAATGATTCTATAACAGTAAAAACTAAAGTATTTGTTGTTTTAGATGTCGATTGTTTCATTTTCTGTGTGCTTTATGTGATTTGCACGGTTAAGTCAAATACAAATATCACTAGTGATAATACACATATACAGTTCAACTTCAAATATCACTGGTGATACACACGTATGATACTTTTCTGTGACAAACGGTAATTTTTCACTTAATATTTTAATAATAAATGTTAATTTATTATTACCAAACTATTTGAATAAGCATTCATGAGCTTACATAACTATTTCGGGAAACAAACCCGCACAATGTGGTTTACAATAACTCACTACAACATGTATTTTTACCAGAAAGTGAGAGTATATCATTTTCTGATTATTACTGGTTATTGTCTATTTAACCGAGAAATATCTCAATCACAGCACGACACGCGTACCGACACTCTAATAGTAACGGCAAAACTCAATAATTCATAATCAGAGTCGATAAATGTGTTTCAATAATACTTTAATAAACATGCCATCAGAAAATTTTATTCTCGCTTTCGCACCAAACTAAGAATACTGTGTTTTATACCGAAGCTCAACGGGACACGGGTACACGACACCTCTTATCTAAACAATACAAAACTTATAAAAACAAAAACCTATTAAACATTTAAAACATACACATTTAATTAAAAAAAAAGGGTAAAACGTGATAACCCTCACACATCTCAAAACTCACACACACCACAAAAGTCTCAAATGTTATACATTTCCAAGAAAGTAAAAATAAAAAATCAGATCATGCCTCATCTTGTTTATCTCTCTCCAAACCAGATCTATAATCTAAACCTCTATGAAACCTCAAGAATCTTCAACAAAAGAAGAAGCATTAATCTTATATCTGTACCTCGAACATAGCCCCGAGGAAAACCCCTTCACGCAAAGGGTATAGTCAAGAATCGGCTATCCACTGTTTTCTTTCTCCCCTCCCAAAGACGAGTCACAAGAATCCTTAAGAAGAATCAAAAGATTTGGATTTAACTCCTTATGGTTATAACCAAATTTCAATAATCAAATGGTAGGGATTAGAGTTTCTATTTTATTTTCTTTTTATCCCCAAATCGAACCATAGGACCACCACATCTCTTTCCTTGGTGTGGCTGCTGCTTGGACTCGAAGTTGGATTCTCGGTGTCGATTCCCTTCAAGTATTGTAAGAGTCTTGACTCCTTTGTTTCAATTTATTTATTTTTGTTCGAATATGTGGATGCTTATGAATTTTTATGAAAGTTAATGTTAATTTATTTGAAACTAGAAATTGTTGATTTGATTTGGTGTTTATTACTTTTTGTTGTTGTTGCTAATTAAGTGTGGCAAAAATAATAACCTATTACTAAAACAAAGATTGGCTCATATTGGAAGTGTTATTGTTGTTTTCGCTTATTTTATGGACTTATTCACTATGTTCAAACTAGGAATAATAGAGTCTTGAAACATAGATTGTTGGTGGTTGGTTTGGTGTCATGGTCGAGCCCCACTGTCTCAACAGTGGGGAAGAATGTTGGTATTCTTGTCAAACTTCAACTTAAAACTATGGTTCAAATAATGGGTGTGATATGTATAGCAAATAAGTTATTATGGTGAGCTTTTGATTTCTCGTTTATGTGGGTCGAAACTCACTGTGGTCAAACCACAGTGGAGTGTCATGTTGGGGTATGTCGAGTGTTGTGCTCATGTCGAACCATTAACTGATGTAAGCTCATGGTGACATATTTCAACTTATAAGAACTTACTCGAGTTTACTAAACAATGTAAAATGGCTTATAATACAAATATAAAAATGGTCACAATTAGGTATCTCGAGAAAACTAAAAACGTAAACACGGGTCATGCCTAACTTTCGTAAAAATCCTACATTTAGAATGCCTGTAACAAAACTAATAAATGGATAATAAGCAAAATGTTTTAAACAAACATACTTTATTAAAATATATAGTTTACTAGCTTATTTTAAGTATAAAAACTTGAATAAAGCCACTACTTAATTACATACATTTATACTAACGACAAGGCTATTACATTCCGTCAACGTCTAATATTCATTACTTTCCATACTTCGTCTATTGTTATTGTCAAACTAAAGGTTTATTTGTCCTTGATATTTCATTACTATCTACTTATATACTTGTACACTTCCATGAGTCAATCAATACCTACACACTTTGAAAATTATTTTCAAACTTAAATGCTACCACACAAGCAACAACAACGCAAATATCTTAAAACTTTTTTTTTTAAAAACTTACATAACCCTCGTTGAGTCTTAAATTGGAATTGTGAACTAAACTTGCCATACTAATCTAGGTCGCGTGTCGGTGCCGCTCACTATCACTACTTGACTTTTCACTATCAGACTACTGTTTGCCGAGGTGAGTTTATAGCCCTACTTTTACTCTTATTACTTACTTTACAAAACCTTGGGGTGAGAAACATGCAAAACTTTTATTTGGACCTGAACTGAACTCATGCTTCTGTCAAACTATTACGTAGAATTAGCCTAAGACACTGAATCCCACATGCCCAAACTCATGCACCATCAATTCCTGCGGGGAAGCGCATGCTATAAATAGATCTATTAGGGATGACACCCTTGTTTGGTTTGGCCAGGTTGACCAAATGCGATCGTATAACATGTCGAAACACGAGTGTCACGGGATAGACACTTACAAGGGCTTTCACATTGTCAAGCTTCGGTTACATGAACTTAGTGCTGACCTAATAGACATCACTTTTAAGTGACATTTCACTTTGCTTATGGTCCAACTTTACTGCTTTACTTTAAGCCTATGAATTCACCAGCTTTATGTTGACTTTTTAAGCATGTTTTTCTCAGGTGCATAACTTTAAGATGTATGATGATTCAAGGGAGGGCAGGGCATTGGTCAAAGACTCTCAACTTTTGTATTATGGGACAACACTATTTGGGCCTTGTATTTCCGCAATTCAAACATTGATGAAACTCGTTTTCTTTTTAAGTTAATGAATTTTCTAAAATGGATAATGTGATCCGTTCTTTATTACTTGCGTTGTGATCTCCAATTTAGTAGTACCCCATGACCCGAATGCTTCCGCTGTACCAATTTTGGGGGTGTTACAGATTGGTATCAGAGCCAAAGTTATAGAGAATAGGTACATATAAACCTTAAACTAAAACCTCTTTTTTAAAAAACAAGTCCCTATGACCGCCACTTGCCTGCCTGCCTTGCTTACCAGTTTACGTGCTCTTTATTTAACATGATTGTATGCTATACCTTACTGTTTGATGATTTTACTTTACTACACATACTATAAGTATTTTCTGTATGTTTATACATACTTGACTTACGCTACTTATTATAAGCATTTTTTATATACTTATACAAACATACCGTACTTGTCACATCTTACCTTTCCTTACGTGATTTCACTACCCGACTCTGAGTTTGAACGCTCGACCAATTCTGTTGAAACACCTATTTACCATCATATGTAACCCATCAATTCATTTGGTCATGACCTCAACCTATCGCGTTAAAACATGCCTCCTCGAAACATCTATTCTTAGGACACATCACTACTAGGTCTCACTCTTTCCTCGTTATCTTGAAAGGACATGTCGTTTGGGAGACAAGACCTAGTCTCCACAACCATGTGACGACTATTAATCTATGACAAGTGTGATTATCTATTCGATTATGTTTCTTCTTCCATGGTTGATTTTGCTTGCGTAATCTATCTGTGATGATTGAACCCTCGTGTGATACTGTTCTTTTAATCTGAAACCTCATTAGCCGTCATCTTTGGTGATGTAGATAAATGGCACCTATAAGAAGGACAACCAGGACAACACGTGGTCGACCTGCCACTACCACTCCTGCAACTAGGAATGGAGCAAACTCAACTACAATGAATCAAGCCATGTTAGATCAGTTGGTTAATGAACGTGTGGCTGCAGCACTGGCTGCAGCAAATGCAAACAACTCAACCACTGATGCTGGAACTTCAAGACCCACAAACAACAACAACCGCGGCTGCACCTATCAGGAATTTCGAAAGACCATGACTGGTGGTTTTGGAGGAACCGAGGGGGCCGTTGTTCTAGTCAGATGGATTGAAAGGTTGGAAACCGTGTTTCGAATATGTAGTTGTGCGGATGAAGACAGGGTTAAGTATGCATCATTCACTTTCATTGATGCTGCTTTAACCTGGTGGAATAATTATCTGAAGTCTGTCGGCTATGACGCCGCTTATGCCATGCCATGGGAAAATTTCAAGGAAATGGTACTCAAAAAGTATTGCCCTCGCAACGAAGTTATGAAGCTGGAGGTCGAGTTTTGGAACCTCAAGGTGCAGGGTACCAACATGGCTACATACAACCAACGCTGTCAAGAGTTGGCCTTACAATGCCCTGAGATGGTCCAAACTGAAACCCGCTTACTGGAGAGGTACATTCGAGGATTACCCCTATCCATCAATGGTAGTGTTACTACCTCCATGGCTGTTGATCTCCATGAGACTATGGAGGTGGCCAACAAGCTAATGGACTAAGTAATCGAGGATACCGCCGAGAGGGTGGTAGATAACAAAAGGAAATGGGATGATCACTCCGGGAACAACAACAACAACCAGAACAAGCGACAAGAGGTCGCCAAGGCTTATGCTGCTGAGTTGGGAGAGAAGAAGGTTTATGCAGGGAAGTTACCCTGGTGTAACCGTTGTAACTACCACCACAACGGGCATTGTGTTGGAAAGTGCCACAACTGTCAGAAGATTAGACACATGGCCAAAGACTGTAGGTCTAAAGCCGTCGCAAGAGCACAGGCAACACCAGAGAATAATCGGAAGGCTAAGGTGACTTGTTATGAGTGTGGGAAGAAGGGGCACTACAGAAATGAGTGTCAGGAACCAAAGTACCGAGAAACCGTGGAACAAGAAGAAAACAGGACTTGAACGTGATGTCAATGGTCGACTGCCATGTATAACGAGACCTAAGTTTAGACTCTCTTAAGTTGTATTCCTATAAGACTTTATTCGTACCTTCTTGTAAACCTTGTCGTATTGTATGGATTTGGTGTATAATTATCTTGAGTCATAAGCTTATCTGATTCACAACTATCTGCAATCACATATCAACTAAATGCATCAACCGTAGCCATTGCACTACTTATTTTACTATCATTTAATAAATCACTCTGTTATCATTTTACGACTATTTGTATCATAAACCAGTTTCTACCTTGCTACCCTCTTATAAAATAATAAACTGGGTCGCAAACAACATACAAACTATTTTGCAAATCATTTTACAGACTATTTTATTTCAACGTAATAAACCAAATTTGCTACCTTAATACCATTTTATAAACCAACAAATGTTTTATTAACACTTTGTAAACTATGTTGAAAATACCATACAAGTTTTACTATCATCTTATAAATTGTTAGGAATTAAATATTCCATAGATTTGATGATACAAAGCAAGAAGAATGAAACATGAAGAATACTGAAATGATAAGCAAAATATACTAGAATGATGGTACTGCTAGTTCATTCTTAAGGTACTGCTAGTGTATTTAAAGGTACTGCCAGTTCAAAGAAGGTACTGCTAGAGCAAAACAAGGTACTGCTGGTACAAAGAATGATTCTGCTGAAGACAGATTCTGCTGAAGACATATTCTGCTGATGGATTCTGCTGGATCAATAAGTCACACTGCTGCTACAAGGATAAGATCGAAGAAGATATTTATTTTGTATGAGTCATGATTATACAAAATATAATATCTAGATATTTTATGAAGTCATCAAGTTGAACACTCAAGATACAAGTTGTATCTTATTGACTTGACACATCATGAAGCAAGTGGATGACTAAAAAGCTTATCAAGTTGGACACTCAAGATACAAGTTGTATCTTATCTCCTTATGTTATAAAAAGAAGATCACACCCTTAGATAAAAAGTGTGGTTAGATGTTAATCACCATGGTGCTTCATACTTACATATTACAACAACACCAAGTGTGTTAAAATTTAAAGCACCAAAATGAGTGTGTGTGGGAACATCATACGAGGGGTATGATGAACATTAGACATGGGGTCTAATGTTGTTAGGTTTGTTTAGCCTCAAGGATCTTAGATTCCTGTTATTGTTTTAGAATAACCGTGCTATATTTGATCAAATAGCATTGGGGCTGTAAGTGTAATAACACTGAGAAAGTTTGGCAAAAACCTTGTTGTGATAGTATTGTTTCTTTCATTAGAATATTCCGCCAATATTATCATCATGCTTTTCATAGCCAAAATCCTAGATCAAAGGTGTAACAACCTTGAGCCCATAAACGATTTCGTTAACTTATTTTAGAAGATCATGAAAAAGGTATTCTGTAAGTTTAAAATAAGTTTTTCACATAAATTATTTTACTTCTGAGAGCCACCTTAACTACTGGTTTATAAAACCATAAATTGAGCTGCCACCCTACAAACTGCTTTACAAATAGTTTTATAAATTATTCTGCAATCACCGTGTGTACTATTTACCTCTTCAAGTAGTATATTATGTTGTAACCCTAAAAACCGAATAACCGATATTTTATTTCAAGTAAGCTCACCATTACATCGTTGGACCTTAATTATACAAAGCCTGATAACCTATGTATAATTCAGGTAGGACCATGTTATGCTAGGAGTGGTTGCCTTAAAATTTTTACCAAAAGGAAAATTTTCTGATTCTGTTTCGAGAAATCAAAAACTCGTGTGTGTGAGTACAAAAAAGTAGTGCAAAGTCATGGCATTCGTACTAGCAAACACCGTGACCGATTGGACACCAATACAATCTTACCACTTAGAATCAGTCTTGTCTCATAACCTACTCTAAACCGAAGGGATAAGTTACACCACTAGACATCATGAGCCCACCTATTGAAGAGCACTGCCACAATCAACGAGATTACCTACGATTACGGCCTTAGGATTTCGTACGAAACCCAATCTTAAAACACCTCGCTTCATTTTTCTACTTCCAAATTCAGAGAATGTTGCCGTCAAACAACCCGCGTGTGATTGAAATACGCCTTCACGTGAAAGCATCTATGTCAATCGTTACGACGACTACATCCCGTCCTTAATCATACACTCTGCATTAGATACCGAGTACACTACTAAATCAACTAAGTGATTGCCAGTAGCAACCAACACCCTTCTTCAAGATTGTACTCTAAAACTTTCCAAATGACTCATTCAGCATCGACCTCATACCAATTTCAATTGGAATCCCCGATGCCATCAATGGTATGGATTGGATATCAAAGTGCTGCATACCTCAACCTATTGAGATCACGGACGGAGAGGTCCAACAACTTAAGCAGAGTCGCATTCACATTACCAAAGCCCGATAGAACTCTAAGAGAGGTCCCCAAATTCATGATATAACATGAAAATGAGTTCCAACACAAATATCCTCATTTTTCTCAACTCCATCGACTAACTCTAACTGAAAACCGAGGAAGGTTTTCATTCTAAGGTGGGGAGGACGTGACAAATGGTAATTTTTCACTTAATATTTTAATAATAAATGTTAATTTATTATTACCAAACTATTTGAATAAGCATTCATGAGCTTACATAACTATTTCGGGAAACAAACCCGCACAATGTGGTTTACAGTAACTCACTACAACATGTAGTTTTTACCAGAAAGTGAGAGTATATCATTTTCTGATTATTACTTGTTATTGTTTATTTAACCGAGAAATATCTCAAATCATAGCACGACACGCGTACCGACACTATAATAGTAACGGCAAAACTCAATAATTCATAATCAGAGTCGATAAATGTGTTTCAATAATACTTTTATAAACATGCCATCAGAAAATTTTATTCTCGCTTTCGCGCCAAACTAAGAATACCGTGTTTTATACCGAAGCTCAACGGGACACGGGTACATGACACCTCTTATCTAAACAATACAAAACTTATAAAAACAAAAACCTATTAAACATTTAAAACATACACATTTAATTAAAAAAAAAAAAAAAAAAAAAAGGTTAAACGTGATAACCCTCACACATCTCAAAACTCACACACACCTCAAAAGTCTCAAATGTTATACATTTCCAAGAAAGTAAAAATAAAAAATCAGATCACGCCTCATCTTGTTTATCTCCCTTCAAACCAGATCTATAATCTAAACCTCTATGAAACCTCAAGAATCTTCAACAAAAGAAGAAGCATCAATCTTATATCTGTACCTCGAACATAGCCCCGAGGAAAACCCCTTCACGCAAAGGGTATAGTCAAGAATCGGCTATCCACTGTTTTCTTTCTCCCCTCCCAAAGACGAGTCACAAGAATCCTTAAGAAGAATCAAAAGATTTGGATTTAACTCCTTATGGTTATAACCGAATTTCAATAATCAAAAGGTAGGGATTAGGGTTTCTATTTTATTTTCTTTTTATCCCCAAATCGAACCATAGGAGCACCACATCTCTTTCCTTGGTGTGGCTACTGCTTGGACTCGAAGTTGGATTCTCAGTGTCGATTCCCTTCAAGTATTGTAATAGTCTTGACTCCTTTGTTTCAATTTATTTATTTTTGTTCGAATATGTGGATGCTTATGAATTTTTTTGATAGTTAATGTTACTTGATTTGAAACTGGAAATTGTTGATTCGATTTGGTGTTTATTTCTTTTTGTTGTTGTTGCTAATTAAGTGTGGCAAAAATAATAACCTATTACTAAAACAAAGATTGGCTCATATTGGAAGTGTTATTGTTGTTTTTGCTTATTTTATGGACTTATTCATTATGTTAAAATTAGGAATAATAGAGTCTTGAAACATAGATTGTTGGTGGTTGGTTTGGTGTCATGGTCGAGCCCCACAGTCCCAACAGTGGGGAAGAATGTTGGTATTCTTGTCAAACTTCAACTTAAAACCATGGTTCAAATAATGGGTGTGATGAGTGCTCAAATACTCATCATTTTTGGTCAAATCTGAACTGCAAAACATACAAAAACACTAAGTAATGCATCAAAATACTAAAAATATTTTAAAATTGTGTTTTATATGTTTTAGATGCAAAAAGAGTAAAAACAGATGAAAAACGTACAAAGTTTATACAATAGGCAGTTTCAGTCCCCCAACTTTCATAAAATGTCAAAAATAGTCCCTGAGTACTTATTTGGAAAGAAAAATCACCAAAGGTCCTTTTAAAATCATAAGTTGTCATATTTAGTCCTTTGGTGAAAAATCTAAAAAGTTTTGAGAATTTGCAAATTAGTCCCTGAAGTTTCAAAAATGGCAAAAATGGTCCCTGGGTTTTCAAAAATGGAAAATTATCATTCGAAGCCCTTGTACTATTCTAACTAGGCAAAATAAACCCTTTTTGATAACTTTTGGAAATTTACAATTTCACCCCTTAAAAATCTAAAATTTACACAAATGGTCCCCGGGAATTTGAAAATGGAAAAATATCACTTGTGGTCTGTGTACTAATGAAACTATGGAAGGAATGATCCTTGGAATACTTTGGAGAAGTTGTCAAATTCAGTCCCTCATTTTCAGCCAAGTTACAAAAATGGTCCTTGTGAAATAAACAAACCAAATGGACCTTTGTTATAATTAAAACCCAAACAAACACTACCAATCAACCCAATAACAACCTGATCCACAACCATCCCCCAAGCCCAACACCTTTTGGCCCAAATCCTTTTTAATATATTACCCAGGTCAACAAACAGGTCAAACACCCACCCCGTTTTACTGTTCACCTCCTTCCCCACATCCCCTGATTATCTGCTACATGTCCCCCCCTCCTCTCCAATTTTCTCACCAAACCTCACCTTATCATTAATATCACTCACCTACACCACTCCAACCCCCTCCTCATTAAATATCCTCACCAATCCCACTCAACCTATTTTCCCGCCAAAATGGGATTCAAAGGCTATGATCAAGTTAAGGCTATCCAACGGCTGGGAATGAGTGGGAAAGAAAGAGAAACATGCCAGGGTCTATAAAAGTCAAGAAGAAATGAAGAAAAGTCAGTAGTTAATATAGTTTTAGTTGTAGATTAGTTTTAAAATGTCATTTAACTAAATTTCTCATTTCCAGTGTACTTTTTAGCTGTAAATTGTTAACTTAAGTATTTTCAGTGTTTATGAAACTCATTTTAATCCTTAACTTCAAGTTTCCAATTCATTTTCAGTTCATGTCAATTTTAATTTGAAAATCTCATTTCACTGTATTGGTTGTTAAACTTGTTGTTCTTTGCTTGTTTAAGCTTACTTTAGCTTATTTACAAACTTTCTTAAGTTTCCTAAGCATTTGAAACCTTTTTAGTTGAAAAACCAAAAAAATACCAAAAATAATGGAAAAATAAAAAATCAGTTTCACGGGGGAAGGAAGTCAAGGTTCCCATGGATTTTGGATGTTTTATGGTTTAGAACTCCTTGGGGAGTGATAGGTTTATGGTTTGATGCCTTTGTCAACCAACTCAGTTAACTGCCATTTGTAAGCATTTTGTCTATTCTTGGTATTTTATTGTATAAGTAATTTACTTGCTTAAATTTCTGTATTTTTATGTTCATGTGGTTTATGTTAGTAGATTTCTTGCTTTATTTCACTAGTTTGCTCATTAGATATCATGTTAGCTCTTTATTACATTTTCACAGTCAAATTAGCTTATCATGGATTCATGCTGTTAGGTTATTGTTGTTGGTATTTTTGGGCTTGAATGAACTTACTATATCATTAGGTAACCTTTTTCATTAGTAGTGTGGTTTAAAACAGTTGATTGCTTTGAAAATCTCATTTCAAGCTTTTAAAAGGAGTGTTTGGGATTGGTTGATGTAACTGTGTTCTAGCTTGTTTCTGTGTGTAAGTTTGATTGTAACATGTATCTTTAGGTGTATGTAGGTCAGGTAAGTCATTAAATACTCAAGTTTTTCAGTAAAAGGTCAAAATCAAATTAATTCCCCCTTAACTGTCCACTGTTGGACTTTTTGAATCGAAGCTCATCAATATTGATTCATAAGATGTATTTTTAGATTGCTTTAACTCTATTTTAGCTTATTGTATCTTAATTAGTCCTTAGATTTATCCTAAAGTTCATCAAAGTCAAAGTTAGTAGTTCATATAGAAAGTCAAAATAGCATGTTTTCAGTTTTTACAAATCTTGCATGATTTTTCTAGATTTTTGTATTTAGAGTTAGGACTTGAACTTGTAACTAGTTAATCTCCCCCACCTCAACTTTGAAGTTCCTTGGTCCCTTTATTTTTGTGATTTTTCCTCTGGGCCCCACAAGCCAAGAAACACACCTGCAGGGGGAGGTTATCCCCTGCTGCAGCAGATCCATTGCCACCACCACCACTTTGGTGGTGGTTTCTAGCCACCACAGTGGGCCCCACAACCACAACTTTGGTTCTTTGAACCCCCCCTCCTGGCACACTTCAAACTTTGACCAAGATTTTGACCCTAGACCCTGTGGACCCCACTTGGAATTGCCCTCAAACCTTGTCCCATTTCTGAGTTTAAATAAGCACTTCAAGTGCTTATTATTGTGTTATTTTGCTTATCAAGGTGATTATTTTGTTGCTTCTAGCTTCTATAAGTCCATTTAACTCATTTGAACCAGAATCTACCTTTGTGGGTCCCACTTAAGCACATTTGAGCTTATTTACTTATTTGGTCAACATAAGTCCACTATCATGACTTATTTTATCCATAGTGCTTATTTTTAATTTATAAAAAAGTTGTTTTTACAAAAGTTGTTTGTTTTTAGTTGTAAATTAGTTTTCAAAAAGAAAAATCCAGAAAAAACAATTTAATTTTAAGTGATAGTTTCTATTTAATATAATTTAAATTTTTAATTTTCATTTTTAGATTTTTGTTGAGCACCTTGTATTTTTATATTTTTATTAATTACCTCTTACCTTAAAGTATTTTTAGTAATTTTATCATATTTTTATATTATCATTTGGTATTTATTAGATTTATATTAGTTTTATTAGTAATTAATTAATATTTAAGTTTTAAATAGCAAAATTAGTTTTTATAAAGTAAAACCTAGTTTTTATATTTTTCCTAGCTTTTGTAAGTTGTAAAATAATTTTAGGAATTTTCTTATAAATTTTACTGTTCATTTTCTATTTTTCTTAATTTAAAATAGTTTAAATTAATTAATAATTAGTTTTTAATTAATAGTAATTATTTAAAAAGTAAGAAAAATATATTTTCAGTTTGAAAATTAGTTTTATAATATTTTAGATTTTTCCAAATTTATTTTTCATATTTTTAGTGTAGTTTCATAATTAGTTATAATTTAGGTTAATTTAAATAATTATTAAGTAATTAATAAATAGTAATTAATTAATAATAATTATATAAATAGTGTAAAAATTAATTTTAATTTTCTAAAAATTTTTCTTTTATAATTAGGATTGTAAAAAGTTAATTATCATATCCGTAGGTATTTTATTTCTTTAAAACTCGCGTTTTATTTTGTACGTTCACTCTACTTTAAACTGAACGTACGCGTTTTTAGGTTTTAAACGTTTATGGTTTTTCTAATTTCACAGTCTTGTTCATATAGCTTATTTAAGCTATTTCCTTATATATTCCTTAGTTCAAATCAATTACAAACCCTTTCTTGTCCAAATTCACCCGATCACAAGCCGTTTGAATACAATCCACACCTCGTCGGGACATAACGACCCGAGGAAACCCCTATACTTCCACGGAGCATTGAGCCTAAGGAGTTTGACTATATTTGCCACAACGGTGGTTGACTGTAGTTGACTGCTTTTGCCCCAATCAGGGTGTGATATGTATAGCAAATAAGTTATTATGGTGAGCTTTTGATTTCTCGTTTATGTGGGTCGAAACCCACTATGGTCAAACCACAGTGGAGTGTCATGTTGCGGTATGTCGAGTGTTGTGCTCATGTCGAACCATTAACTGATGTAAGCTCATGGTGACATATTTCAACTTATAAGAACTTACTCGAGTTTACTAAACAATGTAAAATGGCTTATAATACAAATATAAATATGGTCACAATTAGATATCTTGAGAAAACTAAAAACGTAAACACGGGTCATGCGCGACTTTCGTAAAAATCCTACATTTAGAATGCCTGTAACAAAACTAATAAATGGACAATAAGCAAAATAATTTAAACAAACATACTTTATTAAAATATATAGTTTACTAGCTTATTTTAAGTATAAAAACTTGAATAAAGCCACTACTTAATTACATACATTTATATTAACGACAAGGCTATTACATTCCGTCAACGTCTAATATTCATTACTTTCCGTACTTCGTCTATTGTTATTGTCAAACTAAAGGTTTATTTGTCCTTGATATTTTATTACTATCTACTTATATACTTGTACACTTCCATGAGTCAATCAATACCCACACACTATGAAAATTATTTTCAAACTTAAACGCTACCACACAAGCAACAACGACGCAAACATCTTAAAAACTTCTTTTAAAAAAACTTACATAACCCTCGCTGAGTCTTAAATTGGAATTGTGAACTAAACTTGCCATACTAATCTAGGTCGCGTGTCGGTGCCGCTCACTATCACTACTTGACTTTTCACTCTCAGACTACTGTTTGCCGAGGTGAGTTTATAGCCCCAATTTTACTCTTATTACTTGCTTTACAAAACCTTGGGGTGAGAAACATGCAAAACTTTTATTTGGACCTGAACTGAACTCATGCTTCTGTCAAACTATTACGTAGAATTAGCCTAAGACACTGAATCCCACATGCCCAAACTCATGCACCGTCAATTCCTGCGGGGAAGCGCGAATGCTCTAAATAGATCTATTGGAGATGACACCCCCGTTTGGTTTGGCCAGGTTGACCAAATGCGAGCGGCACCGACACGCGACCAAAAATATTTCTTTAATAGGAAAGTTGCATACACATATAGTTAAAAGCTTTCAATGCTTGTATTTTTTTAAGACTTTCAAGAAAAGAAGCATAGTGTACACCACTTTAATGCATACAATTTTCAGATTTACAAAACAAGAAGCATAGTGTACACCACTTTAACACACATATTAAAAAAAACAAAACACCACATTAATGTTATTTAATATAGTTAATTAATTAATTGGTTAATAAATAAATTAATACAGTTATTAAAACACCTCTTGCATAAGAAATTTTAATTATCAAGCATATTTTACAACCAAATTAAACACGATTCCTGCATTAAATGTTACTAATACAAATAATAAAGCACAACTCAATGGTTACCTTGATTTAGTTTTGGAATAACACGTGAGACGAATGAATTGCTAGACTTATTGGGTTGACAAACTCGATAAGGACCCAACAATTCGTTCAGGTAACTTATTAAACTTTGAGTAATATCGTTTGACCCTTATCTAGTTTATGAGTTGTCTATGTTTTGGTCATTGTTTTAGAGTGAGTTCACTTGAGTCTATGTCGTGTCCTCACCGCATACATGAATGATACCAAACATTAATAAACGGAGATAACGATAGAATTTGAGATTGGAAATAGGCAATACTTTGGAATAGTTAAGTTTTAGAAATTTATACGTTTTGAACTAGATATTAAGACGAGTTTATTCTATTAGGTTGTGCCGAGTCTGTAATGCAATAACATTCTAGCTACTGTCGTCTCTTTTTTACTATTGTACCTTTTCTTGCTTACTTCTTGAGGTGAGTTCATAGCCCCGCTTTTACTCTTTTCTAAATATTTTGGGGGAGAATGCATGGTTGTCGTCAACTTATTTTCATTGGTCAATTTTTAATATATGTTATGTCTATTTTGGAATTGCTTTGGTTTATCGATTATATTTGGTCTTGGTTGTCTATTGGTATCGTTGCCTTTCACTATATTAAATTGCTAAGGACTTGGTTTAAGGGCTGCAAGTGCGGAACTATTATCTAGGTCTGCTCCTGTGTGGAAGTTAATAGGTTGTCTGCTTGTACGACATAGAGCTATAGTATGCACCTATATCATTATATATTGGTTTACGATTTTGAGATGCCTTGATATCGATGTCTTGGTCTAGTAGAGTGTATCGATGATTCTTCTATTCAACTTCTTTTATGTATTGCTTTGAGTCTAAACTCTAAACTAACCAGCGTAAGCTGACCCTTTTAGCATGTATTCTCAAGTACTGAGTAATACTTTGCTGCTGCTTTATTTGGATGGGAAAGCTTGGCACGTGGCGCGCTTGTATGGATCAGTAATCAGTCAAACTCTGATAAAATAATTTGGGACCTATCTTTATCTATTTTGGGATTACTACTTTTATTTTGGAGAATACATGTAAACTCTAAATCTTGACTTTAATCACCTATTTAAATTTAATATCGTTATTATGTTCCTTATAATCGTGTTGTGTGCCAATCCAAATAGCACCCCGAAACTTTAAAAAGTCTTCCGTTGTACCAAAATTTGGGGGTGTTATGCAAAACCACAAATAACTCATTACATTTGTTTGACTTTGTATTAATCTAAATATATATATATATATATATATATATATATATATATATATATATATATATATATATATATATATATATATATATATATATATACACATTTAACCGGGAATAGGCCCAATTTGCATCTCATTTGATCTAATCTATGTCTGCCTCTCTCACCAAACTCATCTCCATCATATCATAAACATCATCAATCTGATCATACCACACTCTCCTTCATCCTTTCCAACCAAGCACACACCACTTTTTCTTGATATATTTAGTTACCTTGCTTGTCATTTGTAGCATAGTGATGAGTGTGTAAATACTCATCATTTTTACCTTTTCTGAGCTGCCAAAACATCTAAAAACATTCAAAATTGCATCAAAATAGTGAAAATATCCCAGGAATGTGTTTAATATGTTTCAGATGCAAAATAATCAAAAACAGATGATAAACATACAAAGTTTGCATAATTGGCAGTTTCAGTCCCTCATCTTTCAAAAATTGTCAAATCTAGTCCTTGGTTATTCTAAAAACTTGAAAAAGTCACCAAAGGTCCTTTTAAATCAAAAAGTTACATAATTAGTCCTTTGCTGCAAAGTTTCACAAAATGGCAAGTTTAGTCCCTGAACTTTGAAAATTGTCAAAAATGGTCCCTGGGATATTAAAACTTTGAGAAAAACAAATTTTGTCCTTTTACTTCTCATATATGGCAGGATTGGTCCTTGATTGGCAAAGTTTGGTAAAATTACAAAAATGGTCCTTGTGATAATTTAAACCAAACCGGACCCCTTAATACAACTACTACTCCAAAACCAAGTCCAATCCACAACACAACCAAAGCCCACCCTATTTTTGGCCCAAAACCCTCAAAAGCCCAACACCCCTTTAATATTAAACGCAAGGTCAACATTTGATCCTAAGTCAAACAGTCAAAACCACCACCCCTTCCCTCTTCCCTCTCACTCAAAACCAACCCAGAAACCACCCTGGTTTTCTCCTCCATCCCACTTGTTCCACCGCCCAACCCACTCTCCCCATCACATCCACCTAACAAACAAGCCACAATTAATGCTCCCCCTCCCCCTCCACACAAAACAGAAGCAAATTACAAATGTCTATTTTGGCGCCAAAACACGTGGCAAGTGATTAGAGCTTCTCAGTGATCCAATGGCTTAAATTAATGATGGGAAATGATTAGAGGGATGCAAGTACCCTAATGGTGGCCTATAAATAGAAGAGAGGTCCAAGAAGAAAGGTGTTAGATTAATTTTAGAATTCTAAGGTCGTTTAAGTAATTTTTAGTTTATCTTTGTGTTATTCAGTTTCAAATCAGTGTAGTCTCTCTTTTTAATGTATCTTTAAAGGTTCTTATTAATAAAAAGCAAGTTTCAAGTTATAATTTAGATTGTGCAATTTTCATATTATTTCAAGTTTTTATTAAAGATGTATTGTTGTTGTTAGTAGAATCCATGGACTCTTAAGCTCATACAGGCTCCCAAAAAGCTTAAATAAGCTTTTAGAAACCAATTAAATACTGCTTAGATATAAGAAAATCAAAAACACAAAATCAGTCAACCAAAGTCAAAGTTGCAGGTTATATTGAAGAATAAGCTAGAGCACAGTAAATTTTGGATGGCTGTGGGTTAGAACTCCAAGGGGAGTGTTAGGATTGATCTCATGGTCCTTGGTCCTTGGTGAAAGCTGGATTGCATATTGTAAGATCTTAAATCCATTTCTTAAGTTTCTACTATAGCATTGCTTATTTAGTTGTTTTAATAGCTTTTCTGTGTTTATCTAGTGCTAATTAGTGATAATCTTGCATAAAATTAGTCCCTTGTTAATTGATATTCATAGTTTCTTTGATTTTCCAATTTGGCAGTTTAATTAGTAGTATTGGTACTCTTGTGCATTTGTGGTTGTTTACTGTTTCTAAGTGCTCATTTAAGCTCAATATATCACAAAAAGTTGTTGTGAACCTGTTTCATAAGCCTTAACATCCATTTGCTTTGTAAATCACAAAATAGACAACCCTTAAGTAGTGTTTGGATCAGTGTAATCCAAGGTGTTGGAGTGTTTAGTTGTTGTTATTTCAGGTTCATATAAGTCATTTAGGTCAATACTAGCTCAGAATAACCATAAAACCAGGTCTTGTTTTAGTAAAAAGTCAAAATCACATCAAACTTGGCCTAGATAACCCTCTGTGTTGGATTAAGTGTGGCATATGCCCCAAATCCATTCACTTATGAGTGGTGTAGCTTAATTTAGCCTCACCATAGCTTAATTCATCATTCTCAGTCAATAGGTTAGGATCTAAGTTCATTTAAGTCAACTTAAGCTTGATATTCAAAAAGTCAAAAAGCACAATTATTTAAGAAATCCAAAACTTGGAGTATTTGTTGTGATTGTTGTGATAAGTTTGAGGCCTTGCCCTTTTTAGAGCTTAATCTCTGTCACCTAGTCTTCAAAGTCCCACAAACGGCTTATTTTTAAGAATTTTGTACAAGCTTGTGGACTAGCTTAAAGTGACCTGCAGGGCAAACACATGCCCTGTGCACAGGTTTAAGACCTATTTTCCAAGTGCTTTTGTGACTCACCCAGTGGGACCCACCCTTAGCTTTTTGGCTTTTTGGAAAGCCAAACAACTCATCTTGATAGATCAGGGCTTATTATCCCATTTTGAGCTTATTTGATAGGGCTGCAAGCCCCATCAAGTTTGTCCAATTCCTTGAGCCAACACTGATTACTCAGTGTAAGACCCCAACTTCATAGCATCACCCAAGCTTCATTAATAAGCAATAAGCCCTGCTTATTGGCTTATTGTGTAGCCTACCAGTCATACTTCATAAGTCAACCCTTAGTTTGGACCCCTGAGCTCTTTTGTGGACCCCACAGATGTCCAAAACCTCCCATTTCAGGCCTGTCTTGGCCTAGTTGAGTGATAAGTGCTTATTTCTCATAGCAGCTTATCCATAGTGCTTATTTGTGAATTTTGTCCTATTTCAAGTTGATATACATTTGTGGTTGCTTATTTGGTCATTTGTGTAGCTTTTCACAAAATCACAAGTCCTAATAAGCTATTTTGTCACTGTTTGGAAACAAGGGGGGTGCACACAACTTATTTTTAAGCTAAAACAAAAGTTGTTTTGTAAAAGTTTCTTATTTTCAACTTATTTTTGTCTGTCAAAAAGAAAAACCAAGAAAAACCAAATTTAAAATTAGTGATAGCTTCTATTTAATAGATTCTATCTTTTTCATTTTACTTTTTAGCTTATTTATAAGCACTTCACCATTTTCATAATTTTCTTAACTTTCTGTCACCTTTAACTATTTGTAATAATTTTCTTAGATTTTTCTTAATCAGTTTACTAATTATTAGAATTAAAAATATTTTAAATAATTAATTAGGTAATATTAGTAATTAATTAGTTTTCTTAAATTTTAATTAACAATAGTAGGTTTTTATAATTTTCCTAGGTTTTATAAATTAGCTAAGACTTTTAGAAAATAGATTTTTAAATTCCACTATTCATTTTCTAATTTTCTTATTTAATTTAGTTAAATTAGGTTTAAATTAATAATTAAGTAAATAATTAGTAAAATAGTCTAAAAATAATATTTAGAAACTTTTTATAATTTTTTAGGATTCCTGTGATGGTTAATTAGTTTTATAAATTTTTCTATAATTTTCTAAGTCATTTAGGTATTATTAGTATTTTAAAATAGTTTAATTAGTTTAATTAATATAATTAGTTTTTAATTAATAGAAAACTCATTAAAAGACAAAAATATTTCTTTTTATTTTTTATACTTTCTTCAAGTTCTTTTTAAGGTTTAGAAAATATTTTTGCAAATTTTTAGGTTAATTTGTAATCCTTATCATTTTTAGTTAATTTAAATTAGGTTTAAATTACTTTTTAAATAGTTTTAATTAGTATTTAATTATTAAAATAATCAATTAAATCATTTCATTTTCATTTTAAATTTTCATTTTATTTTAAGTTTTAAAAGGTTTCACTTGCACCCCCTCTAGTTTGTAATTGTTCAAAACCACTTTTCTTTGTCTGCAATTTGATTCCCAAGTTGTGAATTTGTAATTATATATGTATGTATGTTATTGTGAATATTATTTCAAATTGTGCAAATACCAAATATCAGTAGCATAATCATTTCTCAAATCATCTTAGCTACTGTCCTCAGTGCCACTCATTCTTATAAACGTTTTCCAATAACACCATTGCAATCTCGCTGGGACATAACGACCCGGGGACACACTATACTATTCACGGAGAATTGGAACTGAGCGATCTTTGACTTGTTGACCTTGGTCAATAATATCTGACTGCTTTTGAACCAATCACATAGTCTGAATCAAGAAAGTTTTTGTAAAAATATAATCATATCAAAAAGTTCATTAACACTTTTTCTGAAGTGTTAAAAACACCATAAAAAAATCAAAAACAACAAAACAAACTGTGAAGTTAAATTACTTCGTTTTCTTTAAAATTACAACCTGAAACAGTTGGTATAAGGTAAGTTTTGACATTAAATTGCGAACTGAAGAGGGATCCATTCATTCCCTCCCGCCAGCCTGCGAGTAATCTTAAAGGAACGATTTCGGTTAACGAATCAGTTCCAAAAATATTTCCCAAAGTTTTCTGCACACACACCTATAATCCCAAAAAAAAAAAAAATCTGTTAATAAATACATAAAATCTTACCACAGCAAACCAAGGCAGAACACCTACCAACTGGGGGTGTGGACATAATAAGTTCCCAAACTTAAGATTAAAACTTGCCTTTATATCCCTGTGAGTGGTGTTCCTTTTTCAAAGAAGCCATTCACTTGTGATTATTGGATTTAAGTTCACTGTGGTTTTGCCTCAATCTTGTTTTGAAAAATTGTTTTTAGTGCATGCGCACTCGTTCACAAACAAAGCGTAAAAATCAGAAAAACCTACCCGAGCTACGTACTGTTATTGAAGAACCAAAAACCGAAATGGCCGATGGGCCACCACCACCACCCTCTGACCCTCCCAGGGATGAGCTAGCTCCCGATCTCCCAACGATGGAGGAGTTGTGCCAGCCTACCATGCAAGGGAGGGGCGGACCTATTGCACCACTCACTATTGAGGCTACGGACTTTGGCCTCAAGCACCACATGATCCAACAAGTCCAAAATTCGTGTCAATTTCACGGATTACCGGGTGACGATGCTAACAAGCATCTTGATAAATACCTTACCGTCACCCAAAGCATGAAACAGCATGGTGTCACCGATGATGCTCTCCGGCTGTATCTCTTCCCCTATTCTCTCACCCATCATGCCACTGCATGGTTTGACCGACTCCCAAAGAATTCTATTCGTACTTTTGATGAGATGGTAACCAAGTTTTTAGCAAAATATTTTCCACCTTCCATGGTTACCAAGTTACGAAATGATATCAGCAACTTCTGGCAACGTCCCGATGAGTCTCTCTTTGAGGCTTGGGAACGTTATAAGCTAGCTATTGATCGGTGCCCTAACCACAATATGTTACAAGTTACCATTATAGATACCTTCTATAATGGTCTGACATTGAGGCACCGGGATATTCTCAATGCTGCTGCTGGTGGGACCTTTATGAAAAGGCGTCCCGAAGAATGCTATGACCTGATTGAGAACTTGACTGCCCACCATAACTTTTGGGATTCCTCTGCGGAGAGGGATGAGTCATGTAAATCAGTTATTCCTTCATCATCATCTCCTGAAATAATTGCTCTCACCAAAAAGATGGATGATATCTCTACGACTGTGTTGAGAATGAACCAAACTATGCAAAATCAGGTTCAAAATCAAGAAGTAAAAGCCGTGGCCCGAAGTTGTGAAACTTGTGGAGGCCCAAATCTTTATTCCGAGTGTCCAGCTACTGCTGGTTTTCCTTAAGAGAACGTTTATGCTGCTCAAGGTTCCTACAACATGGGAGGTAATTCTTACCAACCACAAGGAGACCGTAATCTCTTGAGCTATCGTTCCAACAATTTTCTCGGACCTCACGGTTTTAACTAAAATCAAAACCGTAACTCGAATCAGAATCGAGGAGATTTTAACCAAGGTCAAAACCCAAATTTCCAAAACCCAAACCAAAATCAAGGTCATTTTAATCAAAACAATTTTCAAAATGGCAATCAAAATCAAAGTTTTCAAGGAAATTTTCAAAGAAACCAAAATCAAGGGAATTACAATCAGGGTAATTTCAATCAGAGAAATAATTTTCAAGGTAACAACAATCAAAATCAAGGGAATTTTCAAAACAACCGTGTTCAAAATCTTCCTAATCAAAATCAAGACGTTGTTCCACCCTCGTCTTCCTCCGATGAAGTGCTAAAACAATTCATGAAAGCACAAGAGGAAACGAATCTGTTACTGATCAGCAAGATCTCTGAGCTTCAGAAGTCTTTAAATGATCGACCCTCAGGCCCGGGTACACTACAGAGCAACACGATCGCTAACCCGAGTGGCGATGTCAAAGCGGTCACTACCCGAAGTGGGGTATCATACAATGGACCTACGATTCCCTCTACCTCTTCTTCTCCTCCTACCAAGGTAGCGGAACGTGAACCTGAGGTTACCACGGACACGGTACTTCCTACTAATAACGGAGGTACGAACAACGTCCACCCTCAAGTTGTCCCAATCCTGACTCGAAAGTCGAAAGTTGTATTTGATCCTCCTAAAAGTTCTGAAGAAATTCCAAAGAACGATCCTAAGCCTTCAATTCCATATCCTTCACGTTTGAATGATCAAAAGAACCGTGAAAGAGCTAATCATCAGATGGAAAAATTCTATCAAAATTTCCAAGAATTACACTTCGATATTAGCTTCGCGGATGCTCTTCTTCTCATGCCTAAATTTGCTTCAACAATCAAAAATCTGATAAGCAACAAAGAAAAACTCTGTGAGATGGCAAAAACTCCACTTAATGAGCATTGCTCAGCAGTGCTCTTGAAAGAGCTTCCCGAGAAGCTTGGAGATCCTGGGAAATTTCTCATTCCTTGTATTTTCCCGGAGATGGTTGAATGCTTTGCCTTGGCCGATCTTGGTGCAAGCATTAACCTTATGCCTTACACAGTCTGGAAAAGACTCTCTCTTCCTGCTCTCACTCCTACCTGCATGACTCTCGAGCTTGCAGACCGTACTATATCTCGTCCTCTCGGCATTTCCGAAGATATCTTCGTGAAAGTAGGAAAGTTCCATTTTCTGGAAGATTTCGTGATTGTTGATTTCGATGCTGACCCAAGAGTTCCTCTCATTCTCGGGAGAGGATTCTTAAGAACGGGTCGTGCTTTAATCGATGTATTCGAAGAAGAAATCACTCTACGTGTTGGTGGTGAAGCCATCACATTCAATCTTGATCAGACTTCAAGATACTCCTCCAACTATGACGCTGAAATGGTTAACCGAATTGACATCATCGATGTTGCGTCAGAGGAATATTCTCAAGAGGTCCTCGGTTTCTCAGCAAGTGGTAGTACCACTCTTTCTTCTGATCCTATCATATCCAACTCTTCCCTTTCTCTCACTTCGTTTGAGGGAAGTGACTTCCTTCTGGAAGTGGTCGAGGCTTTTCTTGCTCAAGATAGTTCAATCCCTCATGGGGTTGATGAAAACTATCTTGACCCGGAGGGGGACATTCTTCTTCTTGAAAGATTGTTAAATGACGATCCTTCACCCTCTCCGTCTCCAAAAATACTTCATAAAGAGGAAGTCAAAAATGTTGAAATAACTGAAGACTTTCCCGAGGTTGAGCTCAAGGACTTGCCTCCTCATCTAGAATATGCATTTCTGGAGGGTGATGATAAATTACCCGTCATTATTGCTAAAGACTTAAAAGATGAGGAAAAGGCTGCACTCCTAAAGGTTCTTAAGTTACACAAGCAAGCAATTGCTTGGAAACTCTCCGACATTAAGGGTGTTAGCCCGGACTTTTGTACACACAAAATCTTAATGGAGGATGACTTTAAGCCAGCAGTGCAACAACAGAGAAGGGTAAATCCCAAAATCCACGAAGTTATCAAACAAGAGGTTCTAAAACTTCTTGATGCGGGATTGATTTATCCTATATCTGACAGTCCTTGGGTTAGCCCAATTCATTGTGTTCCTAAAAAGGGTGGCATAACCGTTGTCACCAACGAGGAAAACGAGTTGATTCCAACTCGTTTGGTCACGGGTTGGCGAGTATGTATTGACTATCGTAAGTTGAATGAAGCCACCCGTAAAGACCATTTTCCTCTCCCTTTTATGGACCAGATGCTCGAAAGACTAGCGGGGAATGAATACTACTGTTTCCTCGATGGTTTCTCGGGTTACTTCCAAATCCTCATTGATCCACAGGATCAAGAGAAAACTACCTTCACATGCCCCTACGGAACTTTTGCTTACAGACGTATGCCTTTCGGCTTATGTAATGCACCAGGCACGTTCCAAAGGTGCATGATGTCTATCTTTTCCGACATGATCGGGAAAACCATGGAGGTATTTATGGATGACTTTTCAGTCATCGGGGATTCATTCCAGTCTTGTCTCTCCCACTTGGAACAGATGCTTAAACGTTGCAAAGAAACGAATTTAAGTCTCAACTGGGAGAAGAGCCATTTTATGGTTAAAGAGGGCATTGTCCTCGGCCATAAAAAAATTCTAAGAACGGGATTGAGGTTGACAAAGCCAAAATTGATGTCATCGCTAAATTACCTCATCCCACCACCGTTAAAGGTGTTAGGAGCTTTTTGGGTCATGCCGGCTTCTACCGTAGGTTTATCCAAGATTTCTCTAAGATTGCCCGGCCTATGACCCATCTCCTCGAGAAGGAGGCTCCTTTCATCTTCTCTCCTGAGTGCATCGAAGCTTTTGAAACATTAAAGAAAAAGCTTACTGAGGCACCGATTCTTGTTGCCTCCGATTGGGACCTCGCTTTTGAGCTTATGTGCGATGCTAGTGATTTTGCCATAGGTGCGGTCTTGGGGCAACGAAAAGCAAAATACTTTCAGCCTATACACTACGCAAGCAAAACTATGACCGAGGCTCAAAGTCATTACACCACCACTGAAAAAGAACTATTAGCTGTGGTGTATGCCTTTGAAAAATTCCGGCTATACTTAATACTGACCAAATGCGTAGTGTATACGGATCACTCGGCTTTAAAGTACCTATTTGCAAAGAAAGATGCAAAGCCGAGGCTACTCCGTTGGGTTCTCCTCCTCCAAGAATTTGATATCATTATCCGTGATAAAAAAGGAGCCGAGAACCTTGCTGCTGATCATCTCTCACGATTAGAAAACCCTCACCTAGATGTGTCAGAGAAACAGGAAATAAATAAAATATTTCCTCTCGAGACACTCAATGCGGTTGCTTTTCGTGGTGACTCTACTACCCCATGGTTTGCCGACTTTGCAAATAACCATGCGGGTAACTTCATCGTAAAGGGGATGACGTCCCAACAGAAGAACAAACTCTTCAAAGACGTTAAACATTACTTTTGGGACGACCCGTATCTCTTCAAAATCTGTGCCGATCAAGTCATCAGGCGATGTGTATACGGACAGGAAGCCGCTGATATTCTTAAGGCTTGCCATGCTGGACCCACTGGGGGCCACCATAGTCCTAACTACACCGCCAAAAAGGTGTTTGATTTCGGTTTCTATTGACCCATGATTTATAAGGATGCCCACGAGTTAGTCAAAGCTTGTGACGCTTGTCAGCGTCACGGGAATATTTCACAAAAGAACGAAATGCCACAAAATGCCATTCAAGTTTGTGAAATCTTTGACGTCTGGGGCATTGATTTTATGGTGCCTTTCCCATCTTCTCGTGGAAACAAATACATTCTCGTGGCTGTTGACTACTTGTCAAAATGGGTTGAGGCAAAGGCCTTACCCACCAACGATGCTCGAGTTGTTGTGAAATTTTTGAAATCCCTCTTTGCTCGTTTTGGAACTCCCCGTGCCATCATTAGTGATCGCGGTACACACTTTTGCAATGATCAATTCGCAAAGGTCATGCTTAAGTACGGTGTTACTCACCGTCTTTCTACCGCGTATCACCCACAAACAAGTGGGCAGGTGGAGGTTTCAAACCGTGGTATTAAGCGGATTCTTGAGAGGACCGTAGGTGAAAACCGTGCTTCCTGGTCGGATAAACTAGATGATGCACTCTGGGCCTTCCGTACAGCTTACAAAACACCCATCGGGTGTAGTCCCTACAAGCTTGTATATGGGAAGGCGTGTCATTTACCAATCGAGCTCGAGCACAAAGCCTACTGGGCCTTGAAACATGCAAACTACGACCTTCATAAAGCAGGTGATCACCGTAAGGTTCAACTCAATGAATTAAACGAACTTCGTGATCAAGCCTACGAGAACTCTTTGATCCACAAAGAAAAGACAAAGAAGATACACGACTCTAAGATCAAGAACCGCGTTTTCAACGTCGGTGACAGAGTCCTTCTTTTCAATTCGAGTTTAAAGATCTTTTCGGGGAAATTAAAAACCCGATGGACTGGACCATTCACTGTTGCTAAAGTATATCCATACGGGACTGTTGAGTTATCTCAACCCGAAGGTCCCAACTTCAAAGTGAATGGTCATCGTTTGAAACATTATTTTGGAGAGGACATACCATCCATGGTTGTCCCGGATCTCCAAACTTTCCCCATGGACCAATGAATTCGGGGATCGAGTCAAGCTAGTGACTCGGTGAACAAAAATTAGCAAAATATGGGTTTTCACCCATATCTCTGACTTCTTTCTACTTTCTACCACTCTAGTGTGGGGGAGTGGCCGTCCCCCACCTTTTGAAAAGTAAATATGTATATAAGTCTTAAAAAAATGTAAAATGTTTATATGTACAGATAAATAAAGTGAAAAATAAAAACGTTAATTCCACAGTTAGTTTCGAATATTAGCTTTTTTCATTCAAAGAGTCGGCATAATAGCCGGGACTTTGAATATTGAGGACAATATTCAATTCTAGTGTGGGGGGAAATTCTTGCGAATTTTTCACAAAATACTTTCTAAGTACCCCCATTTTGGCCTAAATTTTTCACTTTATTTCAAAAAAAATTTGGTTATCAGTCCGCCATGTCTAAATGACAAAAGGATTGACTAATCCAGGAGCAAACGGCTCTTGGTAAAGATATCTCAAATCCGTTGATGGCTTGAAATTTGCCCAAAATTGTATGGTAAATCAACTCGCCATATCCCAAAAAGTGAATGAGTTGGCTAGCCCGCAAGATTATGGCTTGTGGTAAAGGCCCTGGAAAAACCATAATTGGTAATCAGCTCACCAAGATGTTGACTTAGTCCATCAAGAGTTGGCTTGTCCAGAAGTAAACGGCTTTTGGTAAAGACTAATCAAATCCGTTGACAGCTGGTGGTTTGCTCAAAATCACATGGTTATCAGATGGACCATAGTTCTTACTTGAATCGATACATCTGGCTACTCCAGAAGTGATGGCTTTTGGTAAAGAGTTTTCAAATCCATTAAGTTTTTCTCAAAAGATTGCTAAGCACTAGCAATGTTTTAGTGTGGGGGATTGATGAGTGTGTAAATACTCATCATTTTTACCTTTTCTGAGCTGGCAAAACATCTAAAAACATTCAAAATTGCATCAAAATAGTGAAAATATCTCAGGAATGTGTTTTATATGTTTCAGATGCAAAATAATCAAAAACAGATGAAAAACGTACAAAGTTTGCATATTTGGTAGTTTCAGTCCCTCATCTTTCAAAAATTGTCAAATCTAGTCCCTGGTTATTCTAAAAACTTGAAAAAGTCACCAAAGGTCCTTTTAAATCAAAAAGTTACATAATTAGTTCTTTGGTGCAAAGTTTCACAAAATGGCAAGTTTAGTCCCTGAACTTTGAAAATTGTCAAAAATGGTCCCTGGGATATTAAAACTTTGAGAAAAACAAATTTTGTCCTTGTACTAATCATATATGGCAGGATTGGTCCTTGATTGGCAAGTTTGGTGAAATTACATATTTGGTCCCTGGAGTTTAAAAGTTTGGCAGATTTGGTCCCTGGGAAATTCAAAACTAGAAAAACCAATTTTGGTCCTTGAAATATTCAATCATGGCAAAAATGGACCTTGTGAACACTTTAGGAAAATTACAAAACCAACCCCCAATTTTCGGCAAATTACAAAAATGGTCCTTGTGATAATTTAAACCAAACCGGACCCCTTAATATTACTACTACTCCAAAACCAATTCCAATCCACAACACAACCAAAGCCCACCCTCTTTTTGGCCCAAAACCCTCAAAAGCCCAACACCCCTTTAATATTAAACGCAGGGTCAACGTTTGACCCTGAGTCAAACAGTCAAAAACACCACCCCTTCCCTCTTCCCTCTCACTTAAAACCACCCCACAAACCACCCTGGTTTTCTCCTCCATCCCACTTGTTCCACCGCCCAACCCACTCTCCCTATCACATCCACCTAACGAACAAGCCACAATTAATGCTCCCCCTCCCCTCCACGCAAAACAAAAGCAAATTGCAAATGTCTATTTTGGCGCCAAAACACGTGGCAAGTGATTAGAGCTTCTCAGTGATCCAATGGCTTAAATTAATGATGGGAAATGATCAGAGGGATCCAAGTACCCTAATGGTTTCCTATAAATAGAAGAGAAGTCGAAGAAGAAAGGTGTTAGATTAATTTTAGAATTTTAAGGTCGTTTAAGTAATTTTTAGTTTATCTTTGTGTAATTCAGTTTCAAATCAGTGTAGTCTCTCTTTTTAATGTATCTTTAAAGTTTCTTATTAATAAAAAGCAAGTTTCAAGTTATAATTTAGATTGTGCAATTTTCATATTATTTCAAGTTTTTATTAAAGATGTATTGTTGTTGTTAGTAGAATCCATGGACTCTTAAGCTCATATAGGATCCCAAAAAGCTTAAATAAGCTTTTAGAAACCACTAAAATACTACTTAGATATAAGCAAATCAAAAACATAAAATCAGTCAACCAAAGTCAAAGTTGCAGGTTATATTGAAGAATAAGCTGGAGCACAGTAAATTTTGGATGGCTGTGGGTTAGAACTCCAAGGGGAGTGTTAGGATTGATCTCATGGTCCTTGGTCCTTGGTGAAAGCTGGATTGCATATTGTAAGATCTTAAATCCATTTCTTAAGTTTCTACTGTAGCATTGCTTATTTAGATGTTTTAATAGCTTTTCTGTGTTTATCTAGTGCTAATTAGTGATAATCTTGCATAAAATTAGTCCCTTGTTAATTGATATTCATAGTTGCTTTGATTTTCCAATTTGGCAGTTTAATTAGTAGTATTGGTACTCTTGTGCATTTGTGGTTTTTTACTGTTTCTAAGCGCTCATTTAAGCTCAATATATCATAAAAAGTTGTTGTGAACCTGTTTCATATGCCTTAACATCCATTTGCTTTGTAAATCACAAAACAGACAACCCTTAAGTAGCGTTTGGATCAGTGTAATCCAAGGTGTTAGAGTGTTTAGTTGTTGTTATTTCTGGTTCATGTAAGTCATTTAGGTCAATACTAGCTCAGAATAACCATAAAACCAGGTCTTGTTTTAGTAAAAAGTTAAAATCACATCAAACTCGGCCTAGATAACCCTCTGTGTTGGATTAAGTGTGGCATATGCCCCAAATCCATTCACTTATGAGTGGTGTAGCTTAATTTAGCCTCACCATAGCTTAATTCATCATTCTCAGTCAATAGGTTAGGATCTAAGTTCATTTAAGTCAACTTAAGCTTGTTATTCAAAAAGTCAAAAAGCACCCTTGTTTCAGAAATCCAAAACATGGAGTATTTATTGTGATTTTTGTGATAAGTTTGAGGCCTTGCCCTTTTTAGAGCTTAATCTCTGTCACCTAGTCTTCAAAGTCCCACAAACGGCTTATTTTTAAGAATTTTGTACAAGCTTGTGGACTAGCTTAAAGTGACCTGCAGGGCAAACACATGCCCTGTGCACAGGTTTAAGACCTATTTTCCAAGTGCTTTTGTGACTCACCCAGTGGGACCCACCCTTAGCTTTTTGTCTTTTTGGAAAGCCAAACAACTCATCTTGATAGATCAGAGCTTATTATCCCATTTTGAGCTTATTTGATAGGGCTGCAAGCCCCATCAAGTTTGTCCAATTCCCTGAGCCAACACTAATTACTCAATGTAAGACCCCAACTTCATAGCATCACCCAAGCTTCATTAATAAGCAATAAGCCCTGCTTATTGGCTTATTGTGTAGCCTATCAGTCCACCTTCATAAGTCAACCCTTAGTTTGGACCCCTGAGCTCTTTTGTGGACCCCACAGAGGTCCAAAACCTCCCATTTCAGGCCTGTCTTGGCCTAGTTGAGTGATAAGTGCTTATTTGCTCATAGCAGCTTATCCATTGTACTTTTTTGTGAATTTTGTCCTGTTTCAAGTTGATATACATCTGTGGTAGCTTATTTGTTCATTTGAATAGCTTTTCACAAAATCACAAGTCCTAATAAGCTATTTTGTCACTGTTTGGAAACAAGGGGGTGCACACAGCTTATTTTTAAGCTAAAACAAAAGTTCTTTTGTAAAAGTTTCTTATTTTCAACTTATTTTTGTCTGTCAAAAAGAAAAACTAAGAAAAACCAAATTTAAAATTAGTGATAGCTTCTATTTAATAGATTCTATCTTTTTCATTTTTCTTTTTAGCTTATTTATAAGCACTTCACCATTTTCATAATTTTCTTAACTTTCTGTCACCTTTAAGTATTTGTAATAATTTTCTTAGATATTTCTTAATCAGTTTACTAATTATTAGAATTAAAAATAGTTTAAATAATTAATTAGGTAATATTAGTAATTAATTAGTTTTCTTAAATTTTAATTAACAACAGTAGGTTTTTATAATTTTCCTAGGTTTTATAAATCAGTTAAGAATTTTAGAAAATAGATTTTTAAATTCCACTATTCATTTTCTAATTTTCTTATTTAATTTAGTTAAATTAGGTTTAAATTAATAATTAAGTAAATAATTAGTAAAATAGTCTAAACATAATTTTTAGAAACTTTTTATAATTTTTTAGGATTCCTGTGATGGTTAATTAGTTTTATAAATTTTTCTATAATTTTCTAAGTCATTTAGTTATTATTAGTAATTTAAAATATTTTAATTAATTTAATTAATATAATTAGTTTTTAATTAATAGAAAACTCATAAAATGACAAAAATATTTCTTTTTATTTTTTATACTTTCTTCAAGTTCTTTTTAAGGTTTAGAAAATATTTTTGCAAATTTTTAGGTTAATTTGTAATCCTTATCATTTTTAGTTAATTTAAATTAGGTTTAAATTACTTTTTAAATAGTTTTATTTAGTATTTAATTATTAAAATAATCAATTAAATCATTTCATTTTTATTTTAAATTTTCTTTTTATTTTAAGTTTTAAAAAGTTTTACTTGCACCTCCTATAGTTTGTAATTGTTCAAAACCACTTTTTTCTGTCTGCAATTTGATCCCAAGTTGTGAATTTGTAATTATATCTGTATATCTGTTATTGTGAATATTATTCCAAATTGTGCAAATACCAAATATCAGTAGCATAATCATTTCTCAAATCATCTTGGCTACTGTCCTCAGTGCCACTCATTCTAATAAACGTTTTCCAAAAACACCATTGCAATCTCGCTGGGACATAACGACCCGGGGACACACTATACTATCCACGGAGAATTGGAACTGAGATGTCTTTGACTTGTTGACCTTGGTCAATAATATCTGACTGCTTTTGAACCAATCACATAGTCCGAATCAAGAAAGAACTTTTATTGCTTCAAGATCCTGTGGAGGGTCTCGGGTAGGTTTCAAAATGTTTTATTGCTTTATTTATGATTAAACCAAATGAGATGGAGGTTAAAACCAAATACTTGTCTTCATTTCTGCTTTGTTCGAATCTTTGCTCATTGAGATTGGCATCAACATCATTTGGACGATCTCGAGTAGGTTCTTCTTTTGTGTTTTTCGAGTTTTGTTTTAACTGAAACAAAGAAGAATGAAACGACTTGTGTTTTGTTCTATCTTTAAAGTTTTCGGATAATTAAAAAGAGGTTGAGACTCTTATATAGATTGATGATGGTATATTGTTTACTTTGCGAAAATCTTAAAGATTGGTACAAAGAGTGAACAAAAACCGAGATCTTGTAGCTTTTTCATTTTTTTGTTGTTCGAAGGGATTAGGATTATGATGGTGTGGATTGATGTTAGTGGTGTCTCGAATTAGGATATATTGCATAGATTGTGAATCTTTTAGTCCTCGATTAGGTTCTGGCTGTGAAATGAAGATGGGATTCGGATTGTGATGGTGGTGAAAGGGGTTAGGATAAATGTGGATTTGTTTGGTTATTTATAATCATCAAAAAATCAAGCAAAAAGTCAAATTTAAAAATTAAAATTAATTGTTGTAAATGTTTACTATTAATTTACACTCCTTTCATATTCATCTTCATGGTTAAAGATCAAAATTAATTGTTGTAAATGTTGACCATTAATTTACACCCTTTTCATATTCATCTTCATGGTTTTCTAGCTTTAATACCGTCACAATTAAATTGAGAGATTGTGTGAAGCTTTAGCATGTTTGTACCGTACTTCTTGTTTAGCACATGAATACTTGCAAGGAAAAACCCTTAAAGTGAAAAGTGAAAAGTTAAAAATAAAAAAGAAAATGTTGAAAACATGTGTTTTAAAAAGAAACTATTTTAAGGCAATGGGATAAATAATGCAATGGCTAATTAGTTGACTTATTAACACACTATTAATACATATCGAACATCGGTTTGACCCATGACGCTTCAAACATGGCGGGTTTACATGGTTTAATTTGACCCGTTGCTCGACCCAAACCGACGGGTTGACCCGATTTAAATTGACCTGTTTTTTGATTGAAACGGTTCGACCGGTTGAACCACCTGGTCGAACCGGGTTTCAAAACATTATGTTTAATCCTCAAATCCTCAAACTTTTATTATTTTTCATTTATAACCAATAAACTATTTTTTATCACTAAAACTGTTTTCATAAAATCCCGTTGTTATACACGAATGCTCGTTTAGTTCAATTTAATGTACCAAATTTTTAAGTATTATTGATAGAGCAATGATCACATGTCAAATTGAATCTTGAAGTTCCCAGAATTTATTGCACTTAAATATAAGTAAATTTTCCCCTACCTAACTAAAGACAGAAGTATGAAAGTGACTTTGAAATCTAAACGGTATAAACCTTTATTCACAAAAAGGAAGTACACAATGTGTATACAAGGATGTTAAAAAAGACGCACACTTTTTGCACAAGAGATTGTTTTATATGGATAATAAAAAATAAAAAATCAACGGTACTTAATCGCGTCTTTCCCGAGATATGCAAGAGGTGAAATGTAAATAGACTTACTGAAGGTAAAGAGGCTGCTTCCAAACACCTCCGCCTTAATAATCACAAAGTCCAACAACCAAATATTTAATACTAGTAACATCCTTCAATGTCTTTAAATACATGTCAATAACCTCTATTCTGAATGCTCTTGTACATGTACACCTAAACGGAAGAGAGAAACCATCTTGAGAAACAAAAAGACCTAAGAAATTTAATTCTTTTGAGCTTTCTTTAAGTTGCTTTTTTTTTTTCTTTCTTACAGTTATGGAACAGGAGAGACTTAATCTCTTACAACAAGCTTTTAAGGATTTCCTTAAGTGTTTAGGGTTAGAGAGTGGAGGGGGGGAAAATGTTACTAACGACGGAGAGACTGTGAACACCACCACTCCAGCATCACAACCACTTAATCAGGAAGCATCTAGGAGTTATGATCCTGAACCCTCGTCATATGATCCACTAGTTGAAGTTCTCTCCTCACCTGTAAGTAACATTCACTGAAGTATTTTTTGTTAATTATATATTGCATGTATTTGTCATGAACTCATGCAATTTGTTATCCACGTACTATGTTTTATTGAAGATTATACGCTTGCATCTGTTGTCTTTTGGGGAAAACTCCAAGAGGCGCGTTTTACTTCTTTTTATTAATTTTAACTTGTTAATCATATATAGCTATTAATTATATCGCGTTAATTAATTTAGAGTATACTTTTAACATAAATTCTAAATAAACAAATGTTTATAAAAGCATAACCAATTTATATATGAACCTTACTGTTATTGTACATGATTTACTTTTATTTATTTTATTTATTTATTTTTTATTTTTTTAGAAATAATCTACTGATAAATAATTAGATCAGTAAAAAAATCACAATCCGGCCATCTCATGGTTGTGATTATTGGTCGTGCCATAGTAGTTCATAAAGCTATAGCACGAGCTCGAAACTTGATCATAATGGTGTTGATGTGTAGTCTATTAAATACATGTTATTAAATATCTACGAAGAAAGGTGACTTGTTCTCTTTAAGTTAATCTCTCCAATAATATTGAAAACATGTCGACTAATTAATTATTACATTTAATATAATTCTAATTCCGAAAATATATACTCTAATTTGTACCTAAACATATATAAATACCGAATATTTTTCCTGTACCTAAGGCGAAATTTTAAACTCGAACGTACTATTTCCAATATCAAATTCCATGTATGAGTATCTTTATGGTACAGCAAATCTCACAAAATAAATAACTTTGTAGGTAGATCTCCAAATTTAAATTTAAACATATATGTCGATCTTCAACTTAATTTATATTTTATTTCAAAGATGTAATTTGTTCAATTATATTAGTTGTTTCATTAGTAATTAGCATTAATAACAGTGAAGTAGTAAATCTCAACTTAGAGTTTTTGTAACGTGTGTTCTCAAGCACATGTTAAGCTAATTTTATCAAACTCATATTATTATTTTTTTTTTTAAATCAAAAAAATACAATCGGTATCCATTAGTTAATCTATGAATTAAACTTACGGATTATTATAACTATATATTATTTAACTAAAAAGTAAAAATAAGAGTCTAGTTTTATATATACAGTATCCAATAAAACTCTATCATCACAATAATGGTACTTAAAACTATAGTGACAAAGAATTTCACATGTAAATGATAATTAATTGCTGAAAAATAATTTGGAAGAATAAAAAGGAAAAAAACTAATTTTTAACTTACATTCATTTTTTGAAAACAAATAAGTTAGTCGTTTAATACAGTTGAATTTGATATCCTTTCATATTCATGGATAGTAAAAGTCGATTTATTTTATCGGGATTTGTTCTTGGTTATATTATGCTATCCTTTTACATCTAATGTATAACATGATATTAATGACTATAACTGGTTTCGATCAGATTGATAGTTCTGCAGTGACATCAAGGGACATTAGCTACAATGGTGGTGATACCAATTTAGTGACTATAGATGAAATTATCAACACAGCAGGAGGAGCAACCGCGGAAGCACATTATGTTGAGCTTGATGCTGGTAAAAGTAACATGAGCCTCCTTACCACTCGTCTAATTAGCAGCGGCGGTGGCGGAAAATCGAATTAAAAATATGGAGAAAATGCTCTTACAAATTAAATGATGAAATCGAACAAAATCCGTCGACGGTTAATCACACTAGCTGTTGTTTAATCTTGTAATGTTTTATTTTCACGTGTCAATAAGTGTATCATGTATGTGTCTGTTTATTCCGATGTTATTTTTTACGTAGGTTTAATTTGTTGTTATGCAAGTCGATCTGTCTTTTAACTTGAATGTGTATAAATAAACAACTTTAATACCCTGTTAGTTACTGTAATTAAAGGCGGAGTAATTAAATAGTGTTATAAAATAAGTTTTGTTTGTCACTACTTATGTAATATGCCACAAGCTTTCATAACCCCAAGCCAACTAAAACGGGATTTTTTTTTTTTTTTTTTTTGAACGGCGATTTTGTATTAAAACTAGCAAGAAGCTAGAAAGAGAACAAGAGAATTACAAATTAATACAAGTGGATTTAGGATTGACAATCCAATCCAACCAAACTAGATTAAGCTTTTTGTTCCTACTAGAAATCCATGTGTGTGAATGGATTATAACGTCATTTCCGACTGTGTCTTTCCTCAGTCGCTTTGAGTCAAAACATGTTCAGTTACGAAACCTCCAAATTGACCACAACGTGGTTTGAATCACAGCGTCGAAACATGTCTTTGTGTTGCTAGGAAGGTTGGTCGCGTCAGCCCATGAAATAAGATTAGCTAAGAATTTCGGATAATCATCAAAGCCCCACCATTTAGAGACCCATTCCTAAATCGTTTTAGCAAAACCACATTCCACAAAAAGATGTAGTGAAGTTTCAAATTCATCATCACAAACAGGGCATCGCGTTGAGTCGAGATCAATACCGCATCTATCAAGATTGCACCATGTGGGTAGTCGATCAATAGCTAATCTCCATGAATGAATGTTAAGTTTGATCGAGATCAATCTATTCGAACGTATTTGATCCGCAACTGAGAGGGGAGTTTTGTCTTCGATATACCTCTTGAAGGACGAAACAGAGTAGTTTCTTGATGCAGCCAAAGTGTATTCCCAGCAATCAGAAGATGAAGAAGTGTCAAAGTGTTGAAGAGTATTGAGAAGCCCACATAACTATTGTTTTTCTTCACCATCTCTTATGGGCCGTCTCCATTGCCAAGTCCTAGTAAAAGGCCCATTGTGATTGTTGCAGCAATCCACTATTTTGCAATCTTTCATACTTTCTAGGGAATATAAACGAGGGAATAATGTTTTAAATTTCTGGTCTCCATACAAGTGGTCATTCCGGAAAGCAAAGGAGTTGCCATTCCCCACTTTTATTGTAAAAATAGAATCCAGGTTGACATTTAGATTAAAAAGGGAACTTTTTAGCTCAATAATGCATTTCCATGTGCTCGGTTTTGTGCAAGGTGACGGGTAATCAGGATCAAGACCCCCATATTATGGAAATGATAACACTTCTCCAAAGGGCATCAGGTTTTGTATAAAATCGCCACCGCCATTTGACCACCATGGCGAGGTTCGAGGCATAGAGGCTACCTATTCCATGTCCCCCACAAGAGGAGGGGGAGAAAACTTTTTTCCAAGAAATCCATGTCAGCTTATTAGAATCCAACGAACCCCCCCCCCCCCCCCTCCCAAAAAAAAAAATGAATTTACGCCTTAATTTCTCTAAGTAGTCGATAACATACTTAGGTGCTTTAAAGACGGAAAAAAAATAAATGCCAAGTGCAGCTAGAACCGAATTGATGAGAGTGAGTCTACCCCCATATGAAAGGGTTCTAGCTTTCCATGAAGTGAGTGTCATATGAAATTTCTCAATAATGGGTTTCCAGTTATAACCTTTGTTCATGTTAGCACCAATAGGAAGCCCAAGATAAGTGCAAGGAAGTGAGGAGGGTTGGAGATTAAGGGTTGAAGCAAGTGAGTGAGTTTCATCGTAATGGACCCCAACGCCAAAGAATTTGCTTTTAGAGAAGTTGATTTTCAATCCAGAGGCCATATAAAAGCATATTAAAATAAGACAAAGGTTCTTACCATTTTCATGAGACCAATTTCCTAAGATGAGAGCATCATTCGAAAATTGTAGGTGAGAAATGTCAACATTATTTTAGCCCACTTTAAGCCCTTCAAAAATGTTTTTCGATTTAGCTTCTTGTAATGTAACATGAAGGGCTTTAATGCCTATAATGAATAAAAAAGGAGAAAGAGGATCACCTTGACAAAGTCCCTTATGAATTTTGAATTCTTTGGTAGGAGACTCATTTACAATTACCGAGCTATAGGCCAAATCTAGACATCCTCGAATCCATTTCCTCCATTTTAAGCTAAAAACCCATTTGTTCCATCATATTATCCAAGAAGTCCCAATCAAAAGAGTTGAACGCCTTTTCAAAGTCAACTTTTAAAATGAAAAAACGCTCCTTCTTTTTAGCTGCCTAGGATAAAATTTCATTCACTATTAAAGGGCCATCTATAATTTGCCTCCCTTTAATATAAGCCGTTTGAACCTAGCTAATAACCGAATCAATTACTTGTAATAAGCGATTCGCAAGTACTTTGGCAACAACCTTGTATTGACATCCAATAAGACTAATTGGTCTATAATCTTTGATGTGAATGACGTCTTTGATTTTGGGAACTAGGGCAATGAAAGAGGAGTTGCAGCCTTTTGGAATAGTACCATTCACTTCAAACCTTTTCACCATTTCAATGAAATCATTACCGATAGTATCCCAAAACCTCTTAATGAACTTAAAAGTAAACATGTCGGGGCCCGAGGCCTTCTCACCTCCACAACTCCAAACGGCATCTTTGATTTCCTTATTAGTGAAATGTGAATCAAGGAGAGATGTTTGAAAGTTGGATAAAGTCTTGAAAAGATTGCTAGTGACATTTGGTCGAACAGAAGAAGTTCTTTCAATTTTTTTTGTGAAACTCGAATACGTGGGAAGTGACTAACAAAGGATCTGAGATCTAAGACCCATTGATGAACAACCCATTAATCCGTGAGCGTGAGAAGTTGCTGTTGAGAGTACAGTGGAAGAACTTTGAATTTTCATCCCCTTCGATGGCCCATTTGATTTTTGCATGAGATCGAGGTGTTTTGCGTGTTCCATATTGTGGAAAACTAGAAGGGGGGGGGGGGGGGGTTGAATATTTTTACGTCAATTTAGATTTTAAAAACTTAGTTTCATAAAAACTTCGATACAAGATTTATTGTAAAAATATACTCAATCTAAATGATCAATTTCACTAGTTTATGTGTATGTATATATTGTATCTTTTTAGGTTATTTATAAAAACTTTATTTTGTGAATGAACCTTTTATTTGAACTTTGTGTGAAATCAATTTTAGCACAATATCACAAGCTACAACTAGATGCAAATATATATGAGTATGTAAACAATAAAGATGTAAATGGAATAATGAACAAGAGATGAAAAGACCAAACTAAGACACGGCGAATTTATAGTGGTTCGGCTACAAGGTCTCCTTCCTTGCCCTACTCCACTCCTCTAGTCTCCTACTCGAGAGTTTTCTTCACTAACACAACGAACTCCCTTTTGGCAGAGAAACCTTACATAACTTTTGCTTATACCGATTAACGACACTAAGCTAAATGTCGAGTCCTAATAGTAGCTAGAACCAATCTCACACCACTACACACCTTCTTCACAACTTATACACACCACTACTACTACACTACTTCTCACACCTTCACACCTTCTTCTTCACAACATAACTATTTCTTCACTAATTCTATTCACGACTACTAACTCACCTAGATCTATCAATTACACACCTTCTACACCTTTACAAATAATTTACATGACACCTAACAATATACACAACTCTTCAATACTTCTAAACAAGATGTTGAAGAAGTATTCTTCTCTTGCACTTTGAATGAGAATGGATTGTATCACTTGAAAACAAGAACTAATATATTTATGATCAAGGGTTTTAGGAAGATGTTTTGAGAGAATTAGAACAAAAACTTTGTGTGCAAAAGGTGAGGTGAAAATTCAGATTTGAACCAGTATTTATAGGCAAAGAAATCTGACACAGGAGCGTATGCCGCCCCCCTTAAAATTAAGGGGGCCGCCCATTGAAGACGGCCATATTTTTTTGCCTTTTCTGGGGAAAGTTTGTTTGGTGAAAATTTAACTGAATTTGGTTAAAAATTTGAATTCAATTAATTATTATGAAATAAACATTTTCCTTTAATTACCAAAAATATTTTTCTTAAATATATAAAATGTTTATACCATTTTATATAATTTGTAATTAGTAAATAAACCTTCATTTGATAATAAAATGTATTAGGCACTTGTTTATTCATACCTTAAGTAAATTAGTTGGATATAATGATATTTTGTCACTAAATACTTATTTACGTAATGATTTTACGTTTAATGATTTTATATTTTGTGATCGTCAAAACATAGGGATATCGAAAAACATTAATAGTGTTTTTACGCATTATTTATATCAACACATATATTTAATGTGCTTTAAGGAAGATAAATTCGGTGATCTAATGATCATCTAAGCCTACATTCTCAGCTTTGGTTTCCAAAACATTTACTTTAGCCTTTAATGAATCCATCAAGCAATCATCTTTTTGGATTACTTCTTTTCGCCATATCCTAATTTTGGATTTCAATAGTTGGAGTTTGCATTTGAGAAGAGTCATGGGATGATTGACCTGTGGGTTGGAAGCGCTGATTACACTAGACCACCCATAAGAAATCACGTTAGCCAGATCCTCATGTAATAACCAACTATTGTAGAATTTAAAAGGGATTGTTCCCTAACCCACTGAGAGTGTTTGAAGCAGAAGTGGACACTGATCAGACAACACACGTGGTAGAGCGGTAAGAATGGCATTAGGCCACATGGAAGTGAAGTGAGGAGATACTAGATATGATCAAATTTACTTAACTTAGTACCATATCTATCCATTCTAGTATATTTTTTTCGTCCCATAGGCAAATCAATAAGACTAGAATCATTAATAAATCCATTAAAAATGTTTGCACCTCTTTTACAGAACCTAGTGCCCAATCTTTCATTTTCAATCCTTACTTCATTGAAATTATCGAGAACGATATACGTGGAGTGAAAGGTAAGAATGCGGTCAGTAAGCCTCCTCCAAATGCCAAGCTTTCTGTTGATATCTTGTGGGGCATAAACTACCACCATAAGACAATCAACATCGAAGTTAATCCATCGTCCATAGATTGCAAGAAAGCCATCTTCGTTATCAATAACCTTACTTTTCTTGAACCTAGAATCATTCCAAATGGCAATGATTCCACCGGATTGACCTTCTGGTTTTTTCAAGGTGAAGTCATCACGCGAGGATTTAGTTTCTTGAATACCGATAAAGCTGATGTTTTTTTCATAGCAAAGATTCCTAACACATTTCTTTTTAGGGATAGTGCCAACCTCATTGATATTCAAAGAGGCAATTATTGTTGAGCAACTATATTTTCACCAATGATGTGAAGTACATTAAGTTCTTTTCCTACCATACCGTATCTAATGGTATTACCCACCTCAATGGTTTGGAAACTTCATTGTTGGTATTAGAGGTGGAAAATGTTAGGGAGACAAGATTGATCAATCTTAAGTTGCATTGTTGGATGTTTGATTCATTATTAGAAACAGAGGTTTTATAGGAAACAGTGGGGTTAGGGTGTTTGTTGATGGAAATTGTTTTGTGTTTACAATGTTTTTTCTTGAAACTACGAGAGAGTTTACTATTGAGTGGGTACAAAAATTTAATGGATGTGGCTTTTGAAGTTTTCTTGATGTTAGTTGATTTGGACAATGGGGCACTGGACGATTGTTGGAGTAAGTTTTTGTTAGTGGACTCGGGCTTAGAAATAAGTGGAAATGTGTTGGGTAGGCTTGAAGGGTCCAAAACTGAAGTTGGATTATTTTTTATCGGTATAAAACAAGAATTAGTGGGTTCCATGTGTATAATAGGGACAACTGGGACATACCTTTCATCACATGTGACCAAGTTATTGCCTTCAACTGAGCAGCCAACAACAGCCATCCTATTGTCAACCATAGCCTCCAAAAAATTGTTTTGAGGTAACCTTGCCTTGATTGGGTTTCTGGGACAACTTTTGGGGAATTACCGAGGTCAAGATTTGCCAAAAGTATTGGAGACGTTTTCCTTTCATGTATTGCCGACGTTTTTGAAATATCCGGTGAGCACGGATTTTCAGGCGAGTGCGAGTTTGTTCCTGTCACCTCAAGATTTTGTTTGACATTTAGTTCTGAGCTTTTCGGAGTTACAACATCTTTTTCTTCCGTATTATCTTGTAACCAACCACCACCAGAAAAAAGAAAATTATCGGAACCATTGTCAAACAAATCATCTTCACTCTCCTTATCACCGCTATTGTTGTTATGGTCATAATTGGCGAATCCAAAAGTAGCATGTCCCTTGATGGGTTCCTCATCATCCACTGAAACAGAAGGGATAGAAGACGAGGAAATGGTTTTGAAGAAATCATCAGCTTCACCCATGATTTCTTGAATTCTAACACAGGTGTGGATATCATCATCTATAATAACAAGAATGTTGTGGTTAATAAAATCCATGCAGGTAGTGCGGATACACACCTTATAGGCAACCAGATTTTTGTTGTTTATGTCGCATTTTTCCGGGAAAACCACTTCACCCCATGCTCTAGCGATGCGGGTGAAGACCGCCTCGTGCCAAGTGTGTGGTGGTAAACCTTCAATGAAGATTGGGTACAGTCTCGAGAGTGACGAGTTCACCAACTAGAGACATGGAGAGGCGTATAGTTAGTCAAATAACTTATTTAAGCTTTCAAAATATAGTATGTGGATTATCACGCAAAAGCTAAAAAAAAAATCTGACTGAACTTGTTGTATTTTTATGCGATTCTATATTAATAAGCTTTAACTTCGACTAATTCACTAAACAACTTTGTAAAAAGAGTTAATTTCATAAATGATCACTGTGGTTTGCCGAGTTTTACGGGTTTAATCACTGTAATTTTTTTCGCCAGGTCACATGACTATCGTTTGATCTCATTACGGATCTAGTCCATCTGTTGTTAGCTTCATTATTTCAGTCGTTAACTAAAGGGCATAACAATCTGTACATGTTTTTTGCTAAATAAAATTATAAGACTAAAACACACAACACGTCTTCTTGATAACGCTCAAATTGTGCATGTTTTTAGTAGCGTTATTCGTGCTTTATATGTGTTATTTGGTTATTTTTATATGCTTTTGTCACTTAATCGTATCAAAGTATGTTTGCAAAGCATTTGTAGCCAAAAACACGAAAAAGGAAGAAAAAGTGAAAGATTTAAGAAAGAAAAGAAGGATTTGCAATTTCCAAGTCGAGATCCAATTCGTTCAAGCATTTCACAAAGAAGAATACAAGTTTTCATCATTCCAAAGTTCCAAGACAAGAAATAACCAAGTTTGGGCAAAGAACGAAGAGCTAAGAGAAAGAGCAAGTTTTTGCTGTCAGAACCATTCCATCCATTCGGATGGTCATCCATCCGAATCGGACGTAAATTGCCCCAGACAACCGATCAGAGAAACATCCATTCGATCGGTTAGATGAAAATGTTCCATCCATCCGATCGGACGTGCCCCGTATCCGATCGGATGGTCATCTCGTATAACTTTTGTAAACTTCATTCTACTTCATTCTACCCTATTCTAGGCCATTCTTTCTGGTATTCTACGTCCTTCTATTCACCTTGGAGGCCAAGTTGCTGCATTAATGATCCTAGGCTTGATGAGTAGTATAAATAGAGGCTTTGCAATCATTTCTCAACACACAACTCAATTTACAACAACTAATCATTCATCAAATAGTTCTCTACTAGTCTCAACATTCTCAAATTCGTCCATAGAAGTTCAGAAAACGTTGGAGGTCCAAAAAGTCAACATCCGGAGGTCAAACATTTGTAAGACTTTAATTATGATTTCTAATGTTCAATATTCTGAGTTTATGTTCATGTTTGCTATAAGTGGCTAGTAACTTTGTGCACTTGCTTAGATGATGTTAAATACTTAATGATTAGCCTATGATTGTGATAACATGTTTTAATTCAATTTCAAGTCAATTCTAAAACCCAATTAGACTTAAGTTTCATAGTGACATTTGTTGAATCAAGTTTAACTAGTTGCTTGTAATTTCATTGGCCGAAAGAGTTGTTATTATTCAACTAGTTATAATCATTTGTCTATGAATTATTGTTTTTCACCATAGTTATTCTTGATTAAACAAAGGAACTAAGGTGTAATTGTAATGAGAATACATTTTGTTAATCAAACCGGATTGGTTGTAAACGCCTAATTGGTCGAAAGTATAGTAGTTTATAATAAATTGTAACCTTTTTGTCTATGATCGGTTACCTTTTGTATTGACCATTTCTTAAGAGTATTTGATTAAACAAAAGACTATTTTTGTGTTTAAGGTTGTTAATCCAACTTTATGAACCTTGAATTGATTGGTCCAAACCTAATGCTTGTTTTTATAAACTAAAATCTTGACGAAGGTTTAACTTGTAGAAACGATAGATTAGAATAACCATCTAATTCTTATAACCAACATGTTAAAGAAAGTTACCACAATCATGCTTATCTTATGAGTAGTTAACTAGTCTAAGCAAGTGTAGTTTTTTTTAATCATTTGAATTATCTTATTATCATTATTGCTTGTGTTAGAGATTTACTTTTTAAACTTACGCTTTGATTCACTCACAAATCCCTGCAAACGATCCCGACTTACCATTCTCATCTTGATATAAAGGACGAGTTCACTTGCTCGTATGTGTTATTTCTAGATTCGATATTCGTGTTTATAAATTTAAAACTTGTACACACCGTGAGCACATCACATCTTCTTTAATCAAATATCATTATTTTTAACCAAACATTATCTTCTTAATTAATCAAACACATCTATTCAATTTCATTAAATTCGAGCCACCTTCAAACCCACAAACTTCAAATATATATATATATATATATATATATATATATATATATATATATATATATATATATATATATATATATAAACACAAAAATTTTAAAACAAAAGCTTTAGGAGCCTTTTGGTGTGTTAATGGATTTGGCAATCGATATAGGGATGAAAGAGAAGGGACTGAAAGAGAAAGTAAAGGTTTTTAAAAGATAGTTTGCTTTAAAATAAAATAAGGGTGTGAGATTTATTTTAAATTAATTTTAATTGATATAAAGAGAAAATATATGCAATAAGCTCACCATTTAAACTTAAAAAGGAATGATATTTGAAAAAAGTTGGGTCATTTTCAAAAGAGAATAGTTCTTTTGTTGTAGACATGGGCTGTCTAATGGTAATTTGCACAAAGTAAAATATTTGGGCATCATGACCAATTCTGAATCCTACACCACTAACCAAATTAACCATTTTACTTTAACATTCAATCTCAATCCTCAATACCCCATATCAAACACCTCCTTAGTTTCAAACTAAAACCCAAATTATCAAACCATCACAACCAACAGGGGAGGTGTTTGATTTTAAGTCAAATACCAATACTTGTTCCACAAGTATTCTAGATGCTCCTTAAGGCCTATAAATACGAAGGCATCTTAAGGGGTTCTCAAAACTCGTCCAAGATCCATGGGCGGAGCTACGGAGGGGGCACGGTGGGCATGTGCCCCCTCTCAACTTTCCGATGTTTTAAATGAGGAGAAGATGATATGATGAGATGTTTTAGGAGAAAGAGGAGAAGAATTAAATAATGAAACTTAAAAAGTCACGTGAGGATTATAAATGGGATGAGTTGCTGTTTAGAAAATCGTGAAAGTTTCATTTAAGCTTTTACTATTTTGTCCACTTGTTATTTTAAAAGGCAAAAATAAATAATAATAAAAACAAAAATAAATAAAAATATGCTTTTAGTTACTTTTATTTAATACTCTATAGTTTGTTGGTGAAAACAAATGGAAAGAAAATACAAATTAAGATTTAGGATTATGTATGAAAATCTTATGATAAAAGAAGGATGAGAAACAAATGTAAAAATATATTAGAGCGAAAATGATCGATGTGACTAAAATTTATGTCTAAAACCATGTCTAATAGTATGATTGCAACACATAACAAATTGAAAGGTTGAGATAATAAGAGCTAAAATAGCCATTACATGTGTCAAAATTTATATGAATTAGTCATGTTATTAGGCATGTGATTTAGTCATTTCTATCATTGCTCATATAAAATATGCATCAAATTAAAGTAGATGTATATCAATACATTTAGATGCATTCTAATATAATTTTTTTAGCTTGGAATTACTTTTGAAAGTAAAGATGATGCATTTAAATGAATAAATACACATTACGTTCAAGTTAAACTATTATAAAAAAAAATGTTACACAATAACGTAGTGATATTAGTGCGTTTAAAATGTACAACTAATATTAAAGATTTATTTTGTTTTTCTAATGTCATCAAATAATATAAAACATTTTATTTGCTACGAAGAAAATGTATAGGTTAACATGGTGTTGAATTAGACACGATAATACAGGGATTTTCTTCGTTATAATCACTTTTATTATAGTTCAGACTCGATCCGGCCCGACCTGTTTACCGGTTGGCTTAAGTTTTTCCATTATTGTCCCATCGTGAAAATTTTTTTTTGCCCCCTCTTAAAAAATATTCCCCTGCCAAGATCCCTAAATTCTTTTCCCATTTCTTCCTTTTCTCTCGTGCGATCGATCAAGAAGAACCAAAGGGACGAAATCCTTTGCTCGAACTTACTTCTACAACCAAGTCGACTTTCAGTCAACGAGAACCCAAAGGGTTTTAATCGTCGGGTTGATTGCACTATTGTAATACCCCGTAATTTCCCGACGTGTTTTTACACGGAGAACCGATGATTTATTTTGATTTTGGTATTATTTTCGAGATATAAGGCGTATATGTAATATACTCTAATGTGTAAACATGTAAAGTATTGTGTTTTAGATGATTAAATATAAAGAATTCTAGAGAGAGAAGTTAGAGAGAGAAATAAAAGTTGGGAGCCTTTGAAAAATACTTGTGAAAGGTTAGATTGAAGTGAAAGGTCCAACCCTCTCCACTAGTGGAGAGGGGTATTTATACAAAGAAGTAAGCACCCCTTAAAACGGGCTGTGGATCGAGCTGACAGTGGGTAAAGACCCGACCCAACTCCACAAATACTAACTATTATTAAACTATGTACTAACTAATATGATTAATACTACGAGCTACAAAACACTAAACTATACTCGGGGGTGACCGAGTCTTCATATGAATAAACGTATTCCTAACAATCTCCCCCTAAAGGAGGTCACCCCGGAAAATACGTATTGAATCATAGCATTCTAATCTTTGAAGATAACTTTGTAGCTCGTAGCCTTTTGATTCTTCATTGTCGTGATCTTTGTGCTTTTAGCAGCAGACTCTAGATGACTTGTTCGATGTGTTGGATGATCTTGGGGCATTACTTCATGATCATCATCCAAATGAGTGTCAGAAAGTCATCTTTGAGTAATAAAGTCACCATGTGATATGAACATCTTTGTGTTGACATGCTCACACTTTTCCAGATCATGATCTTCTGCATCAAGGTTGTGGAAGCATAAATGAGGCCCAATCAATGATCATGATTTCTTAGATTATGATGTCGAAGTGTGAGAATGTGGTGATGGATCAGCATCTTTTCAGCAATCGACTGCAACTGTCAGAAATTCCTGCAAGCAAACAGTTAGCAACAAATCATCCGGTACTTATAGGTTTGGAATTAGAGATCGTCAACAGCATAGTGTGAAGACTCCTTCTAACCCTTACCAAGACCGTTCCCAATTGGTAAACCCTGAGAGGATTTACACGACCTACTTAAGTAGATCAACGATTGGGTGAGTCGTTGGAGATCACTCCACGACTGTAGACCGTTTGTAATCGCCGCGACCACTAAGCGTAATCCACAAGGAATTACCTAAGTGACCTGCTTTCAGGGCGGCTTGATTTTGACCCTGGTAGGAATTTCCATTCAATCACTGGGTGTTACATTAGCAACTTCCCTCATAAATGTCCTGGCATATTGCTAAGATCTGTGTAGGACTCATAAGTTTACCACTGGTGTCCTTAATGTTGAACAACCAGGGTAGAAGTAACACGTGTTCCTATGATATCTTTGTATGCATCTCGAGGCTCTAGACTCAATAAGTGCATTTGGTTTTCCTATGCGGAGATTATGGAGAGGTTTCCTGCTTCAATATCAACCATCTCTAAGAGATAAGTTGATAGATTACACCGGTTCCCCGTGAAAATGAAACAAGTTCTTTTAAGAGAACTTGAGTGGCTAGAAGTTTTAGTTCAGCGCGTCACTGGGTCCATGACGTCTTGTCTTCAATACCAGTGTTACCTTAGTGAACACCAGTAGCATATGAATTGAACCCGGTTTCTGCCCTAAGGTTGAATAATGGGAGGGCTATTTCTTTCACCCTTTTTCATTTCATTTCTTTTTAATTCTTCAACCCCTTCTTTCTCTTTTCTCACATTACTCCTCTTTTCATAATCATACCTAAGGACTTTCTAATACTATCTATTCAGCATTGTCCTTGGGTAGATCCCTCCGGCTCAGGTGGATCATAGGATGGTTTTCCTAACCTTAGTCACCATATAACTTCATGACTATCCTTTGTTGCCATTAACCAAATCATTGAAAATTCTCTCAACGTATTTATGATTAAGAAACACATTTTGTTAACGCGCTGAGAGTTTTACCATTTTCAAATGCTCCCCCTTAACATGTGCTCATATGTTTTGATTCGAAAATTTACACATGTCGGGAAGATTTTGCACTTTTGAATTGATCCACCTTTAGTGAATATGAACGGGCATTCGAGACATGCTTACATCGCTAGTTAGACTAGATTGAAGTTATTACCTGGCCCGATCAAATCCACAAAATTTTTCTCAAAACGGTACACTCTACTTAGACAAGTCTTCTTCGAGACACGCTTACATCACTGGTTAGACTAGCTTGAAGTTATTACCCGTCCAGGACTAGTCCTTTCGATTGATGACAGTTGTTGTTTCGTCAATTCATTGGTTAAGTCTGAGTCATGCTCACATGAGATGCCATCCATTAGCCATTAGCTCCCCCTCAATATGTGCATTGATACATCAAAGAGTTTGGCACATATGGGAGAGTTTACATTTAAGTCCAAAACATCACATTTTAATCAAATTTCATATTCAAATCACATTTTCTCCCCCGATCAAAAATTTCAAACCATTTGAGATTTGTGATCCCAAGTGATTTAAATGAGTTCAAAGATTTTGGGAGAAAAATGTGGCCAGGTTTAAGAATAACTGATTATGAGATGATACATTGCTCCCCCTCAATCCTTGAGGGAGCATGTTATGTGTCAGAAATGATGAGTTTATAAATGATTTAGAGTTTAGTGAGAAACTCATGAAAAATTCATGTACTGACACATAACAATCATAGTTTATTCACTGCCTATTTTGAACAAAGATCTTGATTTGATGGTATAGAGTTTTGAAATCATTCTCCCCCTCAATTGATGACCCATTTTCCATTTATCATTATACTGAAAAGGTTAATTATTTAGCATCGATAGAGTGGCAAATTTTATACAATATTTCAAGTCTGTTTGATTTTCAAAAGTCATGGTACCACCAAGTTTAGCACAAATACTTTCCTGAAGAATCATGGAAGGAAAAGTATTCATGATGTAAAGAAGACTTCTCTTCTTATACGAGAAATGATGCACTGAAACGTACATCATTCCGAAGGAACATGGATATAAAGTAATCCATGCCCTGGTGAACATCACCCGGTGAAAGGAACTACCGTCTTTTTGGCGACGTGTATTCCTCATTTTTGAAAACCGGGTTGCTATCTAAAGTAATAGCAAGCCATTGAAAAATTCATACGCAAGAATGTATCCACACACACAACATGTGTTCATCACTACAAGACTAGTTCACTTGATTACATAGTTACGAGTTATCAAAAGATAAATCCAACTATTACAGAACATAGTGATGCACAACTCATATGGTGCGCTCCAAAAGCCTGTAGTCAACATCGCGAACTCTACCACCGACAAAGCATTCCAGACTTCGGAAAATTATTCTTTCCAGCAAGAGTTTTCTGATAGCTTAAAGAAATTGCTTGTTTCTTTGGAACACCTCCGTAGTCCAGAATGCTTTGTACTTTCCATCCTTAGCAATTCTGTATTCTTTGGTCCTCAGATCAAGAGCAGCTTCCACCTGTTCAAGCGTACCATCACTGAATTGGTGAATTTCTTCCATTCTCATTAGCATTCGAGTGTTGTAACTGTCTGTGAAGACAACAGCTCTAGGAGTCTCAATAACCGTGTAATCTTTCTTGAATTCCATGTCTCTTGCTTCCCATTGAGGTCTTGTGAGATTGAGCTGAGTCTGGTAGCTTTCGATCCCAAGCTGAAAGTCCTTCACCCGTTGTCTGATAACTAGCCATCAGATCCACTAAGTGATAGCAGAGACGAGGGTTTTTCTTTCAAATGCAGGTAGGTGATGTAGCTTTCCCTTGGAGATGCAACAGGTAGAGATCTTGAAATCGTTAGGATGTAGATGCTTGAAATCTCCTTCTAATATGACATGCTCCCAATTGCGTGAGCGTCGAAGAATGATCTTTGTCATGTAATTGTAGCCATAAATAGGAAAGATTTCAACCCGGACCACACTCAGAATTTGTTTCTTCGAGTAGACAGCTTTGGGATCACCAGCTGCAGTGTGTCTTGCAGTATAGAATTCACGTTTCTTGAACCACCAGTGGGAGATGCCAAAAAGATGCAGCTCTATCATATTTGCACTCTTCATCAACCAACATTTGATCCGGTACCATCTGTTCCAATCCGAAATTTGTATAGCAGGCAGCCTTCATCTTGGTGATGGAAAGTGCGTGTTTGTTGCCGGATCAAAGATACTCAAGGTCTTTGTTGAAGAAGAAGTCAGCTTGAATCGTGATTCGACCTAGAGATCCACCTAGAGGAAGTGGTTTCCCGAGATTGTAGTCAATAATATCTTCATCAACTTGGTCATTTAGCATCTTGTGACATTCCTCCATTTGATAGTGTAGATGCACCACGTCAGGATGGAAGACTTTGACGATTTCATAAGCTGGTCCTTCCAAGTCCTTTTTGGTGAGTTTAGGTAACCCTCTCTTCTTGCAGTACCATTGGATGAATGCTCCCATGTCTCCTATCTGAGCAAGTAAGGAGTTTGCGGGAGGAGGAACATAGTTTTCAGCAACAGCATTTGCCCAATTGTTATCAGGGACAAACTGGTCCTCAGAGGTGATCATCCACTCTGGTTTAGGTGACAAGGAACTCTTTTCGGATTTGTCTGGTTTCCACCATGTGCTCATTACTTCCTCAGTAGTGGTGACTACAGTGGTAGGAGAGCAATCTCTTCTTGTGTATGATTTACACCACTGATCCCGGCTTGGTTTATGAGGAGCAGTGTGTTCATCAACATCTTCATCTGTAGATGAAGGATCTGCATCTTGTAATCCTGTGTCATATTCCAACACATGTTCTTCTGAAACTGAGAGCTTAGGTCTGGTCTCGGTTGTCGTCCAAGCTTTATATGTAACATGCTGGGAAGACTTGGATTGGCTTACTCCAGTTGTACGATCAGTTGATCCTTCTGAGAAGATGATTTAGGAGCTTGAGATGGTGGCTGATGTTGTCGTGACCCAGCTGCATCTAACGAGTCAGGAGTTCCAACAAAACCTGAAGGTGGTGGAGGAGGAGGTGGTTGAGGAGGATGCCCTGAAGGTGGTTTCGGGGTGTTTAATCGATGTTTCTTTTTCCTTCACTCTTCAGCCAAATCTTTCTCTAATTCTTTAGCATTGTCAAGCTTCATGGAACGATCTAGGGCCTCATATAGCTGTTGATGTGCCTCATGTGCTTGGTGTTGGTCAGTTTCAAACATTCGTTGGTGCAGCAGATCTTTCATATCAAAAGTGGACAAGTCTCTAAAACGAGCTTTGAGCGACGGCTCCATGGCAAATTTTACTGCAGCAGACACTTGTTCGTCAACGGCATCACGCACCAACGAATCAATGTTGAGGTTTTCGAGCTTGGTAATTCTAGACCATGATGTTTAATGACTTAGTGCAGGTCGAGCTTTTGGAGATCTTTAAGTACATCCCTGTGCTTGTCAAGAGTGGTCTTGATGTCAAGATTTTCATGAATTGCCCTTTCAGCAGTAATAAGGGCCCTTTCAACTTGAGATGTAAGGCTTTCCTGAGTGCTTGTAGAAGTGGGAGTATGTGTGGTGGTAGTAGCAGTTGCAGTGGTGGAGGTATCTCTTGGTGATGTAGTGGTAGGGATAGGTATGGTCATTGTGGGAATAGCAGACGTGTCTTACTCGATGGGAACACTTACCGTTGAAATGACTTCAGGCTCATTGCTTGGTTTCACGGTTTCCTTCCCTTCAAGTTTGTCATCGATATCAAGATCCCCATAGGTGAAATCTTGATCTAATTGCTTGAATGAGGAAAGTGTTCCTGTTGAGGTATCCGGTTTAATGGTCAGCTTTTGTTCGTCGGATTTTAATTTTAGATTCCCTTGAACACCTGGATATATGGATGCCACAAAATCATCTTGCAAGGAAGAGTGGGGTTCAGCAGTATGTACTAATTCCAGTGGAGGTGAATCCCTAGAGGGATTTTCCAGAATTGGATCAGTGGTGGCAGTGACGGGAGCCTTTTCTTCATTCTTAGAAGCCTGTAAGTCAGACTCTGAGTCACTGGATTCAATGAAGAGCTCTTGGCTTTGGCTGCTCCTGTGTATCTTCAGAAGATGCCACATTAGGCATAGATGATTCTGGGGATCGTTTCTTGAATATGTACTGAAGATCTTTTGATTTTGAGGCAGGTGATGAGATGTGAAGAAGTATATGTGTAGCTTGTTCCTCAGTTGCTGCCCCCTTACCTTTTCCATCAGTCTCTGGTAATTGCTTCAATTTCCCAGGCTCAGGTTCTTTGATGCTAACCCCTGTATAGGATAACCTGATTGTGTCACACCAGGTTTGAGACTTTCTTCCATGGCCTTCTGGATGTCAGCTGCTTCTGCTGGTGTTAGTATCTCATGTGGATTGGCTTCAGTATCGGTAGCTTGTGCTTTCTTGCTTCTCTTGGACCCGGGTTTACTGGTGATTTTACTTCTTTTGTGTTTCTTGGTGCCACTTGACGTCACCTCAGTAGTTGAAGCTTCTTTGCGTTTCTTGGATGTTGGTTTGGTTGACTTAGTTGTTTTGGACTTGTCGGTTATTTGTTTGCGAAATGCAGCAACCTTGTTCAGATAATTCCTATAGTAGGGTGCATCATGAATATTGCTAGAGATAAGGGCTTCGGGGATATCCATTCCAAATATTTCCTGATCCGTACCCTTAGCAACAAACTTCAGATTTCCCACACATTGTTCATCAGATGCCAAGTGAACAGAGGACCCGGTTCTAGGGTGTAGATTATGGGTTTGTTGAAGATGAAGTATCATGAGCTTAGTGAATCTGACACTGGGAATTAGAGTCTTGGACTTCCACATTTTGCTTTCTTTGTGAGTCAACTTCATCTTGTCTTCTAAGAACGTGTTAATTGAGTGAGCGAATTCTTCCAGATTCGTTCAGCAAAATCAATATTTTTCTCTTTGACTATTCCCCACAGAATCTGTAGTGCAGGAGTACGTAGTCGCTCATGTCCAGATGTCTTCCCCGTGAGACATAAGTTGACAAGTGTGATGAGCACCCTCTAGGGTTGGTACATTTCATTTGTGGACATAAAAGATAGTGTGGTGACCTCCTTAGGATACCCAAGATCATTAACAAACTTTAATAGGGCATCAGGATTTGGTAGGGATGTAAATGGTTTGTCAGGAAGAATTGGGTTGATCTGGAGTGCATTCCTGAATGTTTCTTTAGAGATCTCAAACCATTGTTCGTCAAGTTGACAATGGTATGTGTTGTTGTCCTTGTTATAGGTCATGGTGTTCCAAAATTGTTGGATGTAAATAGACGGAATTGATGATGATACTGTGAAAGCCCTGAAGAATGAGGTATTTCTCAAAATATCCACAGCAATCTTGTATGTGGGATTATTCTAAGGTTTGTCCACATCTATGTAAAGATTACTTTTCCCAATGATGACCCATTCGTTGTATGGTAAGATTTCATCATCCGATCGTGTGGGAGGTAGTGATTCGAGACTCTGTTCAGCTGGGACATTAACCTCTACCATTAAACTGCACAATCACAATAACACACCAGGGAAGACACATATGTATGGTTAGAGGCAAGTGTGATCCCTAGATTGATACACAAGAATGTGCCATGATGTGATCTACAAAACATGAGATTAAGTCACATGACATGGGAGTGAACACATAATAGAGATGGAAGAAAACATAGAGATGAGACCGAAATCAATCAAGACTCAAACCACATACATACGATAACCAAATTACTACACATAGTAAGTAACTTTAGGCATACACTCAAAGGAGAGTGCACAACAGCGAAGTACGTACACGTAATAGTGACACCATATAGCACATCTCAAATAACATCATCTCGCAACATGAGATCAGAGACAACTCGCTAGCAGTGGTCAGTGCCAAAGCGCCAGAGATGAACCAACTCGCTAGGTAGAGAATGGACAACCCGCCAGCAGGAAGTACAATAACCCGCTGGTAAACAGTAAGGCAACTCGCTATCTGTATAAGTGTCAACACGCTAACAAATAAATGTTCCAACTCACTAACAAGCATTTATGTCAACTTGCTAATCATGAGTGAGGATCAACTCGCTAAAGGGCATTTATGTCAACTCGCTAGCAAGTATTTATGTCAACTCGCTAACAAGCATTCATGTCAACTCGCTAACATGAGTAAAGGTCAACTCACTAACATGAGTAAGGATCAACTCGCTAACAGGAATTTATGTCAACTCGCTAGCAAGTATTTATGTCAACTCGCTAACTGGCATTCATGTCAACTCACTAACATGAGTAAGGGTCAACTCGCTAACATACATATTCCAACACTCTAATAAGAATTTTTTGGCAACTCGCTAACAAGAATTTCAACAACACGCTGTTAGGAACACACCATAACACCCCCACCCTAAATAGTCGAACAAAAGCAAGAACCACATACTACACAAATTAGTCAAAACATTACAACCCCGCAATATATCATAGGAGATAAGCCAAATTGTTGCACACAATAAAAGCAAACTCGAACCATACATGAGGCTCTAAAATCGTAGAGTCACATAAATGAAGAGAAAATAGGAAGCTTAATGTGGGATAACAACATACCAATCAACTGATCAAGCTCCAGTATAAACGCCACAATAAACACTACCCACTAATCCACAATCGATAGAATAGAGCAACCTAGGTGAAAATTAAACAATGACTAAGCCTAGTATTACAAGAGATAAACATAACCAAGAAAAAACCATCATAAACCAAAGGTTAGATTAAAACTGAGTTGTTAGGAGCGAGTGAAAAAGAGAAAGAGATAATTGGAGCAGCGAGATGGTGATTTGGGTAAACACATTTAATGATCAACTCGCTATAAGAAACTATATATATATATATATATATATATCCTATTTTACTTTTGAAAAATGACAAACTAGTCCCTCTATTTAATACTTCCTATTTCACTTATGTAGAATGACCAAGCAGTCCCTCTCTTTATGTCCAAACGAGACATGTCAAGATAAGTTCCTCTACTTGTGTACAACACAAATATAGCATTCAAGATTGACATATTCAACTTTCCAGTAACCACACGTTAAAAGCACATAGATATACCACAGATGCATATAGCAAAGTTCACTCTCCCCCTCAATCAATGACCTGAGTTCTAGAACCTATAATAAAGGTAGTTGATTGACAAAGAGATGCATGAATAAGAAGATCAAGCCATAAGCATAGCAAGCCATAATGTGGGGAGAACGGTTTGCTATCAAAAATCATAGCAAGCCATAATGGAAAGTTTTAAACTTCTGTTCAAACTTCATTTAAAGACCCGTGCCATTATTGAATAAAATTTCTAGGACCGTAAATGTTATCGATGCCAATGGACTTGCCAATGCAAAAAAAATAATAATTTAATTAACTTATACAACATGTAATGATGTATATATATACAAAGGATACTGGATGAATGAACACAGGCGTTCAATCATATCATCATCATTGAGGTCCGAGTCCTGATAGGAAAAATTATTAGGAGTCTTGATGCAACATTCAATACTGCTGGTCTCCTGAGTCCTAATTGAGGGAGAGTATGATCTTTTTGGTCGCCAAACTTTGAGTCTCTCTGCAGGAGATCCTGCACATAAGACGGAAAACCCTGCACCAACATGAAGATTTTGCTTGTCTTGATATGAGTTAGTGGTATTAGAGTCCCGTTCTGTGGGGGTCATACAGGTAACTTTAGTGTTTCCAGTAGACCTTATTGGTATCCACTTAAGACTAATCAACTTAAAGATTCTACCCGTAGGAACCCACTTAAGGCAAGTTTTGGAGAGCTTGTAATCAAACCTTCCTAGCCCAATGAAGGACTGCCTTATAGGTTGTGAACTAAGCCTCATGGGGTTTTTGTTCTTAAGTGATGGGGGTCTAGCCATGTTTGGAAAACCTCCATTAATTGCACAGTCTTTACTAATGAGGTCCTTGAGAGAAGGCACAACCTCATGATTACATTGCGAAGTGACTAGTTTTGATAAGTCATGTTTCGAATCCACTCGGGGGGCACACCTTGATTTAGAAAACTTTGGTCGATTCGTTCTAAAAGCGGATGGTTGTCTAGCAACCCTAGGTTTTCTATGTGGCAGAAACGGAGGTGCTCCCAAGATAGAAGGTTTATCAAACTTAGTGTTCGCATCATTCCTGGTCAATTTTATTAATTCATTCTTTAATGCCGTGATCTCGAAGTTTTTCTCCTGAAGTTTAGTTTTGAAATTATCATTGTGTGCAATCAAAGAATTCGTGTGTTTGGCAACTTTTGATTTCTCTTCTTTGATAAATTCATTTAGGGTTTTACTGTGTCTTTTCAAAGTTTCATTTTCATTATGCAACACATTTACCTTGTGTACTAATTCAGTAATGGTTGTAGAGCCAATGTCGTAATCATGTGTGGCTTTGGCCTTAAGGTTACTGATAAGATCATTTAGCTCGAGGTTGTTTAGACCTCATCTAGGGATTACACAATAATAATGAATAATACGATACGCAGCGGAATAAACAAACACATCATTATTATTGCTACAAGGTTTCTCGTCATCATCTCTACTCTAACATACACCAAAGCCCCAATGCTACGTGATCAAGTGTAGCACGGTTACATCCTAACAACGATCTAAGATCGTTGAGGCTTAACACTAATCAACAAGCCTAGGCGTTTACAATAACTATACGCCCTAGACACACACACACACCTTTACTAGGTTTTACATCTTGTACGTACTTAATATCAATTCCCTGTATCTCTTTATATAATAGAGATACTAGGGTTACAAAGGATATTCTAGAATAATAAAAAGATATGCAGTAATCTTTTTCTTTCTTTGCAAGTTTCTTCCTTTGTCTCCATAAGTCCCTCATGTTTCACATGTTTTGTCTTATCAACTTAATTGTAATTCCCAACAATCTTCCCCTAGTTGATAATGACAAAACCAATAAGCATGAACTTCCCCTGAAGTTAGTATGTCATGAAACATGTGACTTCCCCTTAAACCATGCATATCATCAAGGATCTTCAAGCTGCAATCTTAAAAATTTCTTCTTCCCCTTTTTGTCATCATCAAATAGGGGACAAATGTATGCAACCTTGATCTTCACAACCACGAATCAATATTACACATCCAATTCATCTTTCCAATGTTTCAAAGTCACCCACCATTAAGTTTTCCGCATCTATAAATGGACTTGAAACAATAGAGATCCAAACCATCAGTAGTAATAACAACTAGCAGTAGCAAAAACCTTCACCTCGATGTAGCATATAAATGGTTAAACATTTAAACACTTAAGCTTCCCATGAAACCCATATGTTAACCATGTGTAGAATGTAGGCTCCATGTAATGATTACTGATGAAGAAAACTAAGTATAACCAACTTGATACTGAAGTAGAACCACCCAATTTTGTGCCTTATATCTTGTACTAAAATTGACTTTGAACGTATATTTAACGTATAGGGAGATCGCAACCTCTTGACAAAAAATCACTGAGCACAATAACGTAACTCCTTCAAGTGTTTTGTCAATTCATAGTCACCTGAACGAACAAACAAGTTACCTGCAACTGAAAAGGTATGATAAAACACAAACCTGTGAACTTCCACTTCATCGTCAAATAGGTGATAAAAACCTTTCTTCGTAACCAATTAGAACAAATAAAAACGAGCCTTTAGAATCTTTGTAAGCACCAATAAACCAAAACCAAATTTCCATCTTGTGTGTGTATCTTCCCCCGTGTGTGTGTTGGAACCAACTGTTCCAAAATAATATATACTTCCCCTCACTGCTTGTAACTCATGATTGCCAATGAAATAATCAAAGTCTCCACGTGAAATATAGCAACATGAATAAGTACCAACCACATGCCCCTTAAGAAATATGAACAGCAGCGGAAACAATTAAGGCATCAGTGGTAACTTGTATAAGCAGTGGAAAAATAATTACCAGCAGTGGAAACAAATAACTAGTAGTGGAAACCACAAAGCGTAACAGTGGTAACTTTTAACTAGCAGTGGAAACGAACAGTGGTAGCAATCTTGACAGCAGTGGAAATAAATAAGCTTGCAGTGGTAACTATCAACTTGCAGTGGTAACGATATAAAGAGCAGTGGAAACCATAAAGGTAGCGAGCAGTGGTAGCATTCATACCAGTAACCTCACGTTTTGAAAAGAGATCATTAACATTAACATGTTTGCTGCTCTTCCATACTTTACTATGTCACCGTCCCACTCTAATAGAAGCTTTACCACGAACAGAAATCAGTAATAGCAGCTTCATGAAAGACTCATTACCAATGTCAGACACCCTAAACCTTGAAAGCGATCACAGCAACTATAAACTTGAACATTTACAGTAGTTGTTATCATTGTCACATCAGATTCAGGTTAGAACCAAGCTTGAACTAATGTTAGGGTTTCAACCAATTAGGGTTTAATATAGCAACAGCAGCACCAATAAATTCACGCATGAATAGCAGCACACTGAGTAATAAATGCAGAACCAAAACCCTAAAACAATGATAGCACCAATAAATTCACGCATGAATAGCAGCACACTTTTTAGCCTTTAGTGACACTTTTTAGAGTCACTAGAAACCCTAAAAATTCGAAACAATATACCTCTCTACGCAGCAGTTTTCAAGAATTTTTATCTTTTTATTGGAAGCTCAGATCGAAGATCCCTCTGGTGGAACTCTTCCTTGATATGTTGAGAAGCTCCAATAAAAATTTCAACCCGATCCAACGGTTAACGAAGGAGATATCGCCCTTTGAAAACAGCCCTGCAGTGAGATTTTAAGATACGAACCAGATTCGAATTTTCTTCAATTTTTGACAAACCAAACCTTGTTTAATCCCACGATCACGAGCCCCATGGCTCTGATACCAATTGATAAGATCGTTTAGCTCGAGGTTGTTTAGACCTCATCTAGGTATTACACAATAATAATGAATAATACGATACGCAACGGAATAAACAAACACATCATTATTATTGCTACAAGGTTTCTCGTCATCATCTCTACTCTAACATACACCAAAGCCCCAATGCTACGTGATCAAGTGTAGCACGGTTACATCCTAACAGCGATCTAAGATCGTTGAGGCTTAACACTAATCAACAAGTCTAGGCGTTTACAATAACTATACGCCCTACACACACACACACACACCTTTACTAGGTTTTACATCTTGTACGTACTTAATATCAATTCCCTGTATCTCTTTATATAATTGAGATACTAGGGTTACAAAGGATATTCTAGAATAATAAAAAGATATGCAGTAATTTTTTTCATTCTTTGCAAGTTTCTTCCTTTGTCTCCATAAGTCCCTCATGTTTCACATGTTTTGTTTTATCAACTTAATTGTAATTCCCAACAGTTACTACACATATCATCCATCTCAGTAATATGGTGTTTAAGATGGTTGATTGTCAAGTCTTTGGTTTCTATTTGAGCTTTTAAATCATTAATTATGAAATATTATCAGAGCTCAGGGAGTTCCGAGTTCTTGCATGGTTGGTTGATTAGAAACTGTTCTTCATTTTGTTGCATTGCAATTTCAAGTGAAATGCAGTGCTTTTCTAATATAGAAAATCTGTTAGAAAGTTCTTTGAAAATGTGCATATCAACTGTTTCATTTGATTTTATGAGTTTGTTTAAAACCAAAGGATCTGACACATCACCATTTTTAGCATCCTGGTCACATTTTTCCCCAATAGGATTCATGTAGATTGAATTAGACATGACATCACTATCAGTCTCTTCCAATGGACATGAATCATAGATGGGTAAAACCTGATCAGGATGCTTGTCATAAACAGAAACATGAACCTCTGGAGATGAGTGTTGCCTTTTGACTTGTTGGTGTGACGTATCCACCTCATGTGTAGAGAACCCTGCAGAAGATTCATTAGTAGTCCTTTCAGCAATGACCGCGTCACTTGATTGCTGGAGATGTGCACATGCCTTAATGAACTCCTTGACATCCCCAGTGAGCTGGAGTAAAGTGACTCTGAAGGCATCCACTTCGAATCCAGTATGATCGGTGAACCGTTTACTCGTCATATGAGAGTCATAATCATACTCCATTTTGAATCTTGAGTCAATGAATGCTTGGAGTTGTTTGAGAATCACCCCGTATGCTGCAGTGCAGCAACTTTCAGAGAAATCAGCTTTGTCAATTTGTTGTTGCAGCTGATCCAAGTACAGGGTCATTGTGATAGTGAATGACTCAATGTCATGTCCAAAGAGTGTCCCGAATGCACGTCTATATCCTCCAGAGTAGCCTGATTGTTCAAAAAGTCTTTTAATGTGGATGTGAAGTAATTTGAAACATTCAGTATAGTTTTATGTTATTGATGGTAGCACAGTTGAGTTCAGAAAATCGTTTGATTGATTGCTTGCCATGTTGAGGTTGATGTATAGGTAATTGAGTAAAGTTTTAGTCAGCAAGTAGTCCCAAGTAGTGAGCAGCCCAACACGCTGAAGTACCAACTCACTAGGAATACCAAGTCACAAACCACACCAACACGCTAAATAATACAACACAATGAAATGGCAAATCGCTAGAATTAGCAACTCGCGAATATTCAAACTCGCTGGAATACTAACTCGCTGAAAACAAATCAACACGCTAAAAATAGATCAAATCGCTATGCTGATCAACTCTCTGACCCCACCAACTCGCTAGATTTAGCAACTCACTAGAATCAAGGGACTCAACTCGCTAGATTCCCACTTTCTTAACTCGCTGTAATAGTAAGACAAAAACGTCGCTATCTAGCGGTTTGGCTTTATGTACCGAAATAGCAAAACGCCAACCCGCTACTCCCAACTCGCTACTAATATTTTCAACCCGCTACTATGAAACAACTAACAACTATCAACTCGCTAGTAAGAAAAACACCTCGAAGTGCCTCCAATGACCACGAAGCAGATGAAACAACTTAACCAAAAGCAACACAAGATGTCTACAAAACTTCTAAACAAGAAAGTACAAGACAAATACCAAGAACACCTTCTAACGAGATCAAACTAATGTCAAAACCACTAAACCTATTCGAACCATCTCAAAACACAAAACCAAGCTATAAATTCGAGCATACCACGAATCCTATGATAGAACCATGGCTCTTGATACTAATTGTAATATACTCTAATGTGTAAACAAGTAAAGTATTGTGTTTTAGATTGTTAGCATTAAAAATATATATATAGAAGTGATGGTCATTCTCATATTATAACTTTGTGTCGTTTGTTAAGATTAGTAATAGTTTAGTCATTGGGCTTTGGACTTGGAAAGCTAATATGTTATGTGCTACGTTACATAAGCCTTGTTATCTAATCATGTAACCAAGTCCAAGCCCAAGCCCATAGAAAGCCTTAGGGCATCTCTTGTAACTTACTATTTAAACACCTCAAAGGCTCATTTGAGGTGTGTGCTTGTGTGTGTATTGTGTGTGTTTTTTCTTGAATAAAAGTTCTCATCTTCATCTCTTGTCTCTCACATATCAACGCCATACATATACATCATACAAGTCACCATCTTTCAATATCTACTTCATCTTTGCTTCTATAATGGTGTGATAAAGTTGTGTTATTTAAGGTCCTACAAGTGGTATCAATCGCCTAACAATGATTTAGGAGGGTTAAGAGTTTGTGTGTTTTGTATTTTTAAGCTTTTTCTCACGTTTTTGTTTCAAAAAGTTTCTCACTTTTCTTGTTTTTCTTGGTTTTTAACATTTTTTTTATTACAAACTAGTGTTATAAACCTTTTCTAACAAGAAAGTTTCAACCTTTTTTGAAAGTTTTAACCTTAAAAATTCGAATCTTGATTTTGTACTTGTTTTCTAGAACACGAAAAAGTTTCATAAAAATCATCAAGTTTGCAACTTTTTTAAAGTTTTGGTGTTTTTTAGCCTAGAAGTACAAGAATCTTGGATTGCAAACGTCATTTGGGTGTGCTTTAAGCTTATTCAAAAAACAGTCAAAATTTCGAAATCACCTCTCTAATTTCGAAATCCCTTTTGACTGTTTTTCGAGAACACAAGAAAAGGTTTCGTTCGTGCTCACAGTTGGATACTCGGTATTTTCTCTCTTGTATAAGAAAGAAATTACTTTGACTTTTGGCTAAATTTCGAAATTGTATAATTTCAAAATTTCTTTGTGTGATTGGGTTTTTGAAAAAATCAAAATTTTCGAGAACACTGCAAAATTTTCGAAAAATTCAAAATTTCGAGAACACTGCAAAATTTTCGAAATCACTCAAAAATTTTCGAAATCACTCAGACTTTCGCAATCTGTCAAAGTTTTCGAGAACACAGGTTTCGAAATCACCTAAGTTTCGCAATCAGGAAAAGTTTCGCAATCCCAAAGTTTCGAGAACACAACAAAGTTTCGAGAATTTTGACAAAAGTGAGGTTTTTGACGATCAAACTTCAAACGGTCATAACTTTTGAACCGTAACTCCGTTTTCGACGAATCAACTGTCAAAACGACCGTGAGACAGAGTTTCGAGGCCTAAAACACTCCGAGAAGAAGTTATTGAGGTTTTAAGGTTTTAGGTCAAAATTTTCACCATAAAAACTTGCATCAACTTACTCTAAACTCTACTCCTATTTCGTTGGAACGATCCAAGAATCAACTTTATCCATCTACACTTCATCAATGGCAACTCAGCAAGACATTCATGCAGCCGGTGCGAAAAACCGACCTCCAATGCTTGAAAAAGGTGGATATCTCCCATGGACAAGCCGCATGCTTCGTTACATCAAAACAAAGGATAACGGTCACCTTATGATCAAATCCATAGAAAACGGTCCATTTCAGCCAAGACAAGTTCAAATTCAAGGTAATCCAAATACAATACCTCCTACTGAACCATTTGTGCGCATACAAACAGAAGCAGATTACACTGATGAAGACAAGACGCAGATCAATGCTGATGATATGGCAATGCATTTAATCCAACTTGGATTACCACGGGAGATCTTTGCTGCGGTCGACAGCTGTGAAACTGCTTATGCTATGTGGGAACGTGTTAGAAGAATATGTCATGGTACAGAAATTGGACAACAAGACGTTGAGAACAAACTTCTTAATGAATGGGAGAAGTTTACATCCACTAAAGGTGAACAGATTGAATCTTACTACACAAGGTTTTTCACTTTGATGAATGAGTTAATCAGAAACAAGTTGACACCACGAACAATTGCAACAAACATCAAATTCCTCAATAACCTTCTAGAAGAATGGGGTCGTTATGTTACAATTGTCAATCAAACAAAGGATTTACATAATGTGAATTATGATCAACTCTATGATTTTCTGAAACAAAACCAAGCTGAGGCTAATGAAGTTAGGAAAGAAAGATTGGAAAAGAATCATGATCCTCTCGCATTAATTGCTAATACACCAACACCATTACCAGTGAACACTCAACAACCATCATCATCTTCCATTCACAACTACATGCAACCATCATGCATTCAACAACCAACACCGGTCTACCAACAACAGTTCTACCCACAACAACAAGTTATTCCATAACAGCAATACCTACACTTCCAAGAACCAGAATTCACTGACAATGATGAAGCTGCTGCAGCATTGACACAAGCGTTTGCTTTTCTGTCAAAGGCATTCCAAGTACGCTATTCTACACCAACAAACAACAACCAAGGATTTCATCGAATACTCGCAACAGGCAGATCGCTCAGCCGAGTTTCAATATGGGCAACGGAGGCCAAATGGTTGGAGTTTATGGGAATCAGCAAGGATATGCTACTGGATTTAATATGGGCAATCAAAATATGCAGAATGCAGGTCAGTATGCAGGGAATCAGTATGGTCAGAATGCAGGGAATCAATTGGGTCAGTTTGTTGGAAATCAGAGGGGTCAGAATGTTGGTAATCAGGCAATGGGTAATCAGAATAGAAATGTTGCAGCTCCAGTAGTTGGGAATTTGGGAAATGTGAATCAGGGTAATCCGATCAAGTGTTTCAACTGTCAGGGTGTAGGTCATATGGTAAGGAACTGTCCTACTAAGCTAAACAAGAAAGATCTAGCGTACTTGCAGAAAGCAGTGCTGTTGGCACAAAAGAATGAGGTAGGATTTCAGTTGAACGTAGAGGAGAATGACTTTATGGCTCTTATGGATGACATGGAAGACAGAGAGGATATCGATGCGAACTGCATATTCATGGCGAATCTTCAGGAAGCTAAGTATGACATGGATTCTGACACACTTCCTATTTATGACACCAATGCACCATCTGAGGTATCAAATTTCAACACATGTCACAATAATGATATATTTGATATGTCTCCTCATGAGGAACAACATTTTGAGAAGCAAGCATCCACTTATGATACATACCTAGACACGCCAAGTAGTAGCAATACTCCTTCATCGACTCCAGATGTGAATCATAATGGAGGCTTCATTTCACAGCATGCTGAGAATGATGAGGAAACACGTGCTTTGTTTGAATCATTATTGAATAATTGTCATATTGAAATTGAGAATGTGAAAAAGGTCAATCGCGATGTTAATGCCGCGAATGTTAAATTGACCGCTGAGCTTGAGAGTTACAAAGAATACGTTAAAGCTTTTGAATTTCATAACAAAAGATTGTCTGAATTAGAAACTGGTTATCAAAATTCCGTTTCAAGAGAACAACAATTGCAACTCAAGTTTGATACACTTGATGTTAATTCTTTCAAAAAGATAAAATCTTTAAACGCGGAAATTTCTGATTTACAAAACCAACTTTCTAAACAAAAAATAGCTTATACCAATCTTGAAAAAGAAAGGGATGAGTTGAAAAAGGATTTTGCAAAGAAAGAAGACAAACTTTTGGAAGAAATCGTAGAGTCAGAACACATGATTGCACATCTAGAAGAATTAGTGGTTAATTCGGGTCAGTCAAGTCAAACAATGAAAATGATTTCAAATCAAACTAATCCGATTTACCATACGAAACATAAAATAGCTCTTGGTAACAATACCCCTTGTAATCTCAAGAAAGCTCAGCAAGAACAGAATGTTTTGTATAATGGTAATGTGATTTACACCAAACATGATCCTCCCGTCGTTCGGGATTCTGTGCAAACGATAGAACACGTCGAAGAGAGCATAATTAAAAAATGAAACAAAAGGATTTGAAACCCATTGATTACAACAAATTGAACAAACTTTCGGGAATTACTTTTGTTCCACAAACAGAACCATCTGTGTTTTCCATAAAACGACCATTCGCGAAATTCTTGTCTAAAAAGAAAGTTGTTTCCAAATCTCTTTCAAAAATGGAACAAATGTCCTCTAACAACACTTTTAATACAAGTGAGGCTAGAGAAATTCTTGATGACGTTAAAAAGAGAATTCAAGAACTTCAAAATATTGTTGCTTCCAAAACTACAATCAATATTAACAACTGGCATTCCAGTTCTCATATTGAGCAGAAAAAAGTTTTTGAAAATGAAATTACTATCCCACTGAATAACATCAGTGCGAGGGTAATCCATTTTGAACAAGCTTTCTTAAAAGAAACGGCCGACTTTGTCAAGGACCACAAATCCCTGGTAAACGAAGCTAATGATACTCGTGAAACCATGAATGTTTTGGAAAACCTAAATGATTCTCTCTTCGAAGCTGTTATGACCACTGACATTATGTCCATCATTTTACAAACATATTCTGTTCAAGACAATGAAAGACTAAGAGCTGAGAACTCCGTAATTGTTTCTAAATATGAAAATGCTCTTATAAAGCTTGAAAAAGAAAGTGTCTCATATTTTAAACAACTTGATCGAAAAAAGAAAGAATGCAAGTATGACAAATTGTCGTATGAGCATGCCATAAAGAACATGAAAGAGCAAAATGATCTTTTGAGGGCTCAACTTGAAAGTCAAAAAGGAAAGGGTGAGGAAACTAAGTTTGCAAAATCATTGACTTCGGAGAAACCAAATGTTTCAAACACGGTTCAAAAACCAAAAATGTCAATTTCACGGTTTGCTCCAAAAGTCGATGAGAAAAAGGATTTGACAAAACCAGTCACTCCAACACCCTTGCCTAAGAAAAGTGAAAATGTTAAGATTGTTAATAAAGGAAAAGCGGTTGTCGAAACACCAAAAGTGATAGCACCTGGCCCTTTTAGGATTAGTCCCACTAGTGCGTCTGGCTCAACATCTAAGACAAATGACAAGTGCATAAAGGCTAATTCTAAAGAATCTAGGGATGCTAAAAAGGACAACAATATAAATCCTAATGTGTGTGCCTTACCTTCTACAGGATTAGAAAGCACCTCTAGGAGCAGCAGACTAAAGCCTAGGAGCAATACAAGGAACAATAGAGTCTCGCCTATCTCTACGAGTAGTAGCAAGAATAAAGCTGAAGAAGTAGAAGAACACCCTAGGAATTTATCACTTTTTAATAAGAAACATGATTCATCTGAATGTAATGTCGAAAGTATTGGTTCTAATGCATGTAATGACTCTGTTTGTTTAATATGCAAGAAATGTTTAATTAATGATGTTCATGATGAATGTGTTTCTAAGAATGTGAATGTTACGCCTGAACAGAAGAATGTTCTAAAAAGACCTAGTGCTAGATCTAGATCTATAGAAAGACTAGTTGCACGATTTAGGACTACCACTATTAGTCGAATGCCTAGGAACTACCTTAAGTTTTGTATGTGGATTCCAACGGGTAGAGAGTTCACTCTTAAGAACGGCAAATTAGAAATAACTCAAGCTAAACAAGAAGCAACTGTCTATGAGTGTGATTCTAATTTTACTCCTAAACCCATGGAACCAAATTCAAAATGGTTTCCAAATACAAACTCTTCTATTCTTGGCAGGTTATCGAAATATGTCTTTAGATCGTCGACTCGGGTTGCTCCAAGCACATGACCGGGAATTTAAAGCTGCTGATCAATTTTGTCTAGAAATTCATGGGAACTGTACGCTTTGGAAATGATCATGTAGCAGCTATTCAGGGTTATGGAGATCTTCAGTTTGGGAATTTTTTAATCACTCGGGTTTACTACATCGATAGATTGGGACATAACTTGTTTTCAGTTGGGCAGTTTTGTGATGCGAATTTAGAAGTTGCATTCAGAAGAAACACGGTTTGAGAGGATCACTTGATTTTGATAACACACTATGAGGTGTTGGACCTTTGTAATGCGTATATGTGATACTTTGAGTGAATATGATTAAGTATAAGGAATCTACTTAACCACACTTAGAATGTTTATTGGAAATGGAACTGTGATGCTTGTGTTTATTTAACAAAGAACAATGAAAGTATTTCACCAAATGATTCAATATTATTGAAAATAATACGAGTGATCTTCACTATCACTAGGGTTACATAGACCTTGAATCTTGTGTTTTGTTCTAAGGTTTTTCTGTATGTATATGTCTATCACTATCACACTCGTCACATGCATATATCTGAGATATATCTAAGATCTTCCTTTTATAGTCCAAGGAAAAGATCTTTTACAATCTATATGACTCATCTTAAATACTAGCTTATGACTAAGCTTCATTCTAGCTAGATGATGACTTATCATGTCAGTCATTAAGATACAACATGTATCTAGGATTAAAACTCACTTGGAGTGTTCGATTTGATGACTACAACAAAGATATTTTTTTGTATATGAGTCAGTAGAATAAGTTGTACTTATCTACACAGCTGTCGTATGAGTCATAGTAGCATCAGCAGAATCCATCAGCAGAAACACCTTCAGTAGAAAACGTTCTTCAGCAGAATCCATTAGTGGAAACGTGCTTTGTGCTTTATCAGAAGAAACATACTTGATGTATTTTCTTAAACCTTTATGCTGATTCTTCTGATTATTTAATTCCCAACAATCCTCCCCTAAATATGTGAATTACATTCAAACATGTTTTTCTGAATTAAATGAGGACTTTGTGAAGATCTTTCAAATACTTCATTGTCAGACTGTGATCTGAACTTTCTTCTCTTTTGAGTGATTGAATGTCTTTCTCTGTAACTCATCTACTTTCTTTTCTTCGCTCCAATCTTGGACTAAAAGATGGTGCAATATTCAACTTGAAGAATTATAAGAGGCAATGATGCTGTGTATCTTGGATGCTTGTTCCAAGAAGTAGAAATCATCTTTCAGCATGTCTTTGGAAGTGATGAACAAACGTAGTGAACTGAAATTGAAACCTTTCATCTTTTGATCTAGATAGAACTTTCTCCTATCAGCTTTGTTCTTGTTCTTTATCAGTAGAAACCATGTCATCATCTTGTATGCTCTTATCTTTTCCTTCTTTTTCTTTGGTTAATCTTCCTTTAAAGGGCTTTTGTAACCTCCCCTGAGATTTATTTCTCTCCTGAGCAATTTCCTCCCCTGTTTGGAAGATCTCTTACAATCATATCATATCACCATCATCTGATCTAGTAGTTTCCATGTTTTCAGACAATTTGTACATGAAGCCATCAATTCCTTAAGAGTTTAAATGTTGCCCTCATCACTTCTAGGTGTGTAACCTCCTATGAGTGGTGAATCACTGAGCATTGACTCATAATCCATCATTAGATGATTTTCTGAGTCTCTTTGAAGATCCTTTTTAAGAAATATTTGACTTAGCAGTATGAACATGATTTTATGATTAAAAATCATACTGCATCTAACCATTTTGAAGGGATTAAGTGTGGTAACTAACACTTAATCAAAATTTCGGTTTAAAGCAACCTCTGGTTGTGTGAGAACCAATGTTTTCAGTTATAAATAATTGCCTGTGTACAGATAAACCTATTCAAAAGGCTTTCTTTACAGGGTTTCCAGCTCGTGGCATTTGTTACCTCTAACACAAGTGTTAGATTCACTGTTGCTCGCTGTTCTTTCTATCAGATATCCATAGATTAGTCACATTATACTTGAGAGTATAAAATGATAGAAAGTGAGTTGTATCAGTTAATAACTCATCAACTAATTTATCAATTCAATGTGAAACATCATAATCAGGTTCCAAGAAAGAAGTTTTAAGGAGTTTTGAAATCCTAAACTCTTTCTATCATGAACCTATTATATCAGCAGCAATGATCAGCATTCAGCAGCAATGATCAGAAATTTGTTGCTTACAGATTTCACTTGAAATAGCCTTTGAGCTCAAACATTCATACCTGAAATTGTTAGTCTAAAACCAGAAGAACAAAGTACAAAGTACTTGTCTTGAATTAGAATTATGAATAGGACTAACTGTATGAATAACTTTTAATTGGTAATAGTAGTTTTAGATTACAAAGTTAGATGCATTAACAAAATCTATATACAAGAACACATTATATTGAAAAATTTTAAAGATTAAGCATTCCAATACCTGCTACCAAGTACTGAAATCTACCAACATCAAAAGATTTTGTAAGAAAATCTGCAAAGTTTTGTTCTGAAGCAATTTTCATTTCTTGAATTAACCTTTTTTCATTGCAATCTCTAATAAAATGATGTCTAATTTCAATGTGTTTTGTTTTAGAATGTTGCACTGGATTTTTAATAATGCAAATTGTACTACTATTATCAATATGAATAATGGTATGTAAGAAATTGTACCCATAATCAAGAAGTTGGTTTTGAAGCCATAGAACTTGACCACAACAATTTGCAGCAGCTACATATTCAGCTTCAGTTGTTGAAGTAGCCACCATTGTCTGCTTCTTACACTGCCATGAGATAAGTCTACATCCAAGGAATTGACATCCTCCAGTTGTTGACTTTCTGTCCAAGCTAGCACCAGCATAATCACTATCTGAGTATGCTACCTAGTCAAAAGATGACTCCTTAGAATACCATAGACCCAACCTAGGTTGACCCTTGAGATATCTAAAAATTCTCTTGACTGCTGTTAAATGAGAAACCTTAGGAGTTACTTGATATCTTGCACAAGCACAAACAGAGAACATGATATCAGGTCTTGATGATGTGAGATACATCAAAGAACCTATCATAGATCTGTATGTGTGTAGTTCTACATCTTTAAGAAGTGGCTTCTCAGGATCAATTGGTGTGCTTGCTGTTTTGGAATCAGCAAATTGAAACTTTCTAAGAATCTCTGCAACATATTTGTCTTGACTAATAAAGATTCCTTCTCTTGATTGTTTAACCTGCAAACCCAAAAAGAATGTAAGTTCCCCCATGGAACTCATCTGAAACTTATTGTGCATAAGCTTCTCAAACTCCAAACACATCTCCTTCCTTGTAGATCCAAAGATGATATCATCCACATACACTTGAACTAGCAAAAGATCCTTCTTATGCTTCTTGGTGAAAAGTGTCTGATCTATCTTGCCTCTTTGAAATCCATTTGAAATTAAGTAGGAAGCCAATATTTCATACCAAGCTCTTGGTGCCTGATGTAGGCCATATAGAGCTTTAACAACCTTGTACACTTTGTCTGGATGGTCAGGGTCAACAAAACTAGGAGGTTGTGAGACATACACCTCCTCTTAAATAGTACCATATAAGAAAGCACTCTTGACATCCATTTGATAAACTGTGAATCCCATAAATGAAGCATAAGCCAAAAAGAGTCTAATGGCTTCAATCCTTGCTACTGGAGCAAAAACTTCTTCATAGTCTATCCCTTCTTCTTGTGTGTACCCTTGAGCTACTAATCTAGCTTTATTTCTTATCACTATGTCCCTTTCATCCCTTTTATTCCTAAAACCCATCTAGTGCCAATTACCTTTACACCACTTGGTAAATCAACTAGCACCCAAACCTTTTGAATCTTAAACTGGAGAAGCTCCTCTTGCATAGCCTCCAACTAGCTTGAATTCTCTAGGGCTTTATGAATATTCTTTGGTTCATCTTGTGAGAGAAAACATACAAATAAGCAAGAGTTTGAAAACGCATGCTGTTTTGATGCATAAAGGGAATCAAGAAGCACTTGTTGATCTGAAGACATCAATTGTTGTCTTGTCTTCACTCCTGATTGTACATCTCCAATTACATTGTCCAGGGAGTGGACTTTATGAATCCTTGAATGTGGAGTAGAAAGAACTTGATAATCAGGCGGAAGGTTGTTGAAATCCACCTCATCTTCTGAGAGGTTTGCTTGTGTTTCTTCTGATGGTCCATCAGCAGAAACATTTTGCTCATCAGCGGGAACGATTTGCTTATCAGCAGAAATAGCAGTGTTACTTCTGACTAGAAACTCTTGTTCCTTAGCTCTTTCTTTCTTGTATTCATCTTCAACATCTTCTTTAGAATTACCAGAAGAAGATTCACCATTTATTGAAGTTGAATCCACACCTGTAATTGTCCATATTGGCATTATCACATAATCTTGATTTGCCTCATTCTCTAATTCTTCTCCATTTGTTGCATCAGCAGTTTGTGAACCTGAAAATTCATTAGTTTCTGCAACAAAAGGCACATAATTCATTGATTTGGATAGAGATTCAAGATCAAATAGCCTTTTGGGACCTTGACCTTCTACATTGGTTTTATTTTCCAAAAACTTCACATGTAGATTTTTCTCTACTGTTCTAGTTCTCATGTTGTATACTCTGAATGCTTTGCTATTGATAGAATATCCAACTAAGAATCCTTCATCTGCTTTACCATCAAACTTTCCAAGATGGTCTAAGGTATTCAGAATTGTCACATGACATCCAAAAGGTCTAAGAAATCCTATTTCAGGAGTTCTACCTCTAAAAAGTTCATATGATGTCTTATTGTGAGGTTTTACAACTAAAACTCTATTTTGAACATAGCAAGCAGTGTTGACTGCTTCTGCCCAAAAAGTTATAGGCAACTTAGAGTCAGCTAACATAGTTCTAGCAGCTTCTATTAGTGTTCTATTTTTCCTTTCAGCAACTCCATTCTGTTGTGGAGTTCTTGCAACACTAAATTCTCTTTTAATACCTTTTTATTTGTAGAAATCATCCATAACTCTATTCTTAAATTCTGTCCCATTATCACATCTAATGACTTTTACTCTTTTGCTTACTAGGTTTTCTATCTCTGTAATGAAAGTCTTAAGGATGCTAGAAGTCTCATCCTTAGTACCTAAAAAGAATACCCATGTAAATCTACTAAAGTCATCAGTAATAACTAGACAATATCTCTTATGCAACATAAACAATGATTGATTGATAGAGTTAAAAATTTTGGGCTTACAAGTGGCTTTATGTTGTTTGCCTTTAAGACAAGCAATGCATGTTTGATCATTTTCAAATTGTTTTTGAGGTAAACCTCTTACCAAACCATCTTTGACAATCTTATTTTTGGTTTTGAAGTTAATATGACCAAGCCTCCTATGCCATTTCATAGATTCATCCAATGTGGCCTTAGCAATAAGACAAGTAAGAGAATCTTTTGGAACAATCTTCTTCATATCAACACTGTACATGTTGCCTTTTCTTGGAATTCTAAGAAGTGCTTGACTTTCATTAGGCATCTTAAATCAGAAGAAAATACAAGACATTCAGTGTCAATAAAGAGAACTTTGTTCTTTTTGTCACACATTTGTGAGACACTAAAAATATTATACTTAAGCTCTTGCACATAGTACACATCTTCAAAATCTAGTTTACCGGTTTTAATAGTACCTTTACCAGTAATTTTTCCTCCAATTCCTCCTCCAAAGGTAACATAGCCTCCATCTACTGATTGAAAATTTGAGAGATAAGACTTGTTGCCTATCATGTGCCTTGAACATCCACTATCTGAGAATCCTTGATCTTCAGTATCTGCTGATGAATGTCCCTGCACATAAATAAAGGAATTAGTTTTGTTTTGGGATCCAAACCATTTCTGACTTGGATCCGCCTCTTGCATCAATGGGATGTAATCTTTTAAGAATTTTTTATGCAACATTGGATTTAAGAATCCAACATGCTTAGGCCTTAACAGCATTTGCCCTGTTTCCCTTAGCAGTGATATGAACTGTTTGGCTATCAGCAGAAACTGATGGCTATGCAGTTGTATCCTTTGTTCTCCAAACTTGTTTTTGGACCACTGCTTTTGTTTGAATGGGCCTTTGAACAATATTAGATGCATGTTTGAAAGTTATTTTTGCACCCTTAATTGTTGATTTTGGGTAAACAGTCATATATGGTTTTTCAGCAGTAACCATTTTCCTTTCAGCAGGAACAGTTTTTGCTCTATCAGCAAGAACTGCTTTTGTGACTGTTTTGGGTTTTGATCTTTTAGAATTAGAGTGAAAATGAGATTTAGGTGTTTGCCTTTTGTAGTTCACTCTATTACTTTCATACCCATATACCCATTGGTTGCAGAAAGCTGCAAGATGGTCAAAACTACCACATGTGTAACAAACTTTGTTATCTCTTTGTTGGAGAGACTTGAGGCTATACCAATTCCTTTAGTTACCTCTAGGCTTGTTTATGGTTCTATATTGTTCACAATATCTTACTGGTTGCCTAACATGTTTTTCATTTGTCTTAGGCCTATCAGTATTGTGTTTGACTATCTTAGGAACTCTTGTTCTTGCTTTCTTAACCACTTCCAGTTTAGACATAATTTGTTTAAACTTTTTATCATCAGATGTTGAGTCCTCAATGATTGGACCATCTGACTTTCTACAAGAACACACCTTGTCCTTAGGAAGTGAAGTTTTACTTAAACTTTCACTTTCTTTCAAAGGTTCATTATCAACTACATTAGATTTTGGTTGAACACCATATTTTAATTCAGGTAGTTGAAATTCAGGTAATCCTGTGTGTTCTAGGTCAATTCCTGGGGGTGAAGGAATACCTCTATATGGTGGAGGAACAAATTTGTATCCAACACCAGACTTAGCTTTATTAATAACCTGACATTCAATTAAGTTAGTCACACCCTTAGATGCATAATCTAGTGTTTCTACACTCATTTGAATATTCTCTTTAGCGTTACTAAGCCTATCTACTTCAGCTTTCAAGTTACAAATGTCATTATCTTTAAACATTATTTCTCTTTCAAGAAGAATTTTGACATCAGTAAAGGTAGATTCATTTGTTCGAAAATGTATGACTTGTTCCTCTAGAGTAGCTATACCTCTTTTATGATTTGTTAAGCTATGAGCTGTATCAATTAATTCTTTCCTTTGATTCTCATAACGTTTGGTAAAGGTTTCTAAACTTTTAAGAGCAGAACAATTATTTGAACAAACTTTATCAGGTTGTACCTCTGTGGTGAAAGCCATAAGAGCTGTCTGAGGAGAAGCTTCTTCTTCTTCAGCAGTAAAGTTGCTATACAAATCCATAAGATCCATAGTGTCTATGTCTAGTTTATTCTTCCAAACAACAACATGCATAACCCACTCTTCAGGTAAGCTTCTCAGAAATTTTAAGTTTAAATCTTCTTGAGGTATATCAACCCTAAGAATAGCAAGTTGACTCACAATTTTCTGTAGCCTTGTAAACATGTGGTCAAGAGATTCATTCATGGTTGATGAGAAATTTTCAAACTGCTGCTTGAGAAGGGTTTTCTGGGTCTTCTTAGTGGCTTCATTCCCTCCATACCTTGCAACAATTGCCTCAAATAATGACTTGGCATCTTTGAATTTGCTGAAGTTTATAAGTTGATCATTTGGAATGGTCATCATCAGCATGCTTCTGGCCTTGAGGTCATTCTTCTTCTTTATTCTTTCATCAGCAGTTGTAGGGATAGTTTGAACAACTGAAATTTCCCTACCTTCAACTGTTGATAAAGTGGTTGTGGGTTTGAAAGAGTTTCCATCTTCAATGATTTCCCAGAGAGTGTAATCCTGCACCTGGAAAAACTGTTCTATTCTTAACCTCCACAATTCAAACTCATTCTGTTTGAGAACTGGAAACTTTGCAGCAACATTTGTTTGAATAGATTATGTATCCATTTCTTCTTCTTCTAAATCAAAGATATCAACCTTAGAGCTCTGATACCAACTGAGAGGATCACTTGATTTTGATAACACACTATGAGGTGTTGGACCTTTGTAATGCGTATATGTGATACTTTGAGTGAATATGATTAAGTATGCGGAATCTACTTAACCACACTTAGAATGTTTATTGGAAATGGAACTGTGATGCTTGTGTTTATTTAACAAAGAACAATGAAATTATTTCACCAAACGATTCAATATTATTAAAAATAATACGAGTAATCTTCACTATCACTAGGGTTACAAAGACCTTGAATCTTGTGTTTTGTTCTAATGTTTTTCTGTATGTATATGTCTATCACTATCACACTCGTCACATGCATATATCTGAGATATATCTAAGATCTTCCTTTTATAGTCCAAGGAAAAGATCTTTTACAATCTATTTGACTCATCTTAAATACTAGCTTATGACTAAGCTTCATTCTAGCTAGATGATGACTTATCATGTCAGTCATTAAGATATAACATGTATCCAGGATTACAACTCACTTGGAGTGTTCAATTTGATGACTACAACAAATATATTTTCTTGTATATGAGTCAGTAGAATAAGTTGTACTTATCTACACAGCTGTCGTATGAGTCATAGTAGCATCAGCAGAATCCATCAGCAGAAACACCTTCAGTAGAAAATGTTCTTCAGCAGAATCCATCAGTGGAAACGTGCTTTGTGCTTTATCAGCAGAAACATACTTGATGTATTTCCTTAAACCTTTATGCTGATTCTTCTGATTATTTAATTCCCAACACGGTTTTATTAGAAATTTGGTTGGTGATGATCTCTTAACTGGTAATCGTGGTACAAACTTGTATGCTATCGACATCAACCAAATGGCTTCTACATCACCAATTTGTCTTATGACAAGGGCAACCGAAACTAAGTCCTGGTTGTGGCATAGACGTTTATCCCATCTCAATTTCGACACCATCAACAAGTTAGCCAAAGACAACATCGTCACCGGATTTCCTAAGTTTAAATACACCAAGGAACACCTATGTCCATCATGCGAACAAGGAAAAAGTAAAAGAGCATCATATAAAACCAAAACCGTACCTAGTTCGGAAGCAAGGTTACATATGTTGCACATGGACTTATATGGCCCAATGAGAGTTGAAAGCATTAATGGGAAGAAGTATATTCTCGTTATTGTTGATGATTATTCAAGATATACTTGGGTAAAGTTTTTGAGATCAAAAGACGAAGCACCAGGCATCATCATCACCTTTCTGAAGCGTATTCAAGTTCTACTTCAAGCTCCAGTAAGGATTATAAGAACAGACAATGGCACAGAATTTACAAACCAGGAGTTAAGAAGTTACCTTGAAGATGTTGGAATCACACACCAAACATCAGTTGTTAGAACTCCACAGCAGAATGGGGTAGTTGAAAGAAGAAACCGAACTCTTGTGGAAGCTGCTCGCACAATGCTGATTTTTTCTTGTGCACCTCTATTCTTATGGACTGATGCTGTAGCCACTGCTTGTTTTACTCAAAACCGATCCCTAGTACATCCAAGATTCAATAAAACCCCATATGAGCTAGTGAACAACCGTAAACCAGATATCTCTTACCTTCACGTATTTGGCGCTTTGTGCTATCCGACGAATGACAGAGAAGATCTAGGAAAGTTGAAAGCTAAGGGTGATATTGGAATCTTCATTGGATATTCAGATAACTCGAGGGCATTCAGGGCGTATAACAGAAGAACGAAAAGGATAATGGAGACGATGAATGTGAAGTTTGATGAAATTTCACAAATGGCTTCTGAGAGACTCGCTCTAGAACCCGCGCTTAATCCGATGGCTTCTAATCAAAACGGATTAGGACCCGCACCAAACCATCAGACTTTTGAACACATCAATTGAGGACTCTTGCCTCAAGGAACTCAGTCAACAAACACGGATAAACCTTCAGAACAAGAACTGGAAAACTTCTTCGAGTTAATGTTTGATGAATATTATGGTGGAACTTCAACTAATGCATCTCAACAACATTCCGTTGCACCCGCTCACAACCATCAACCACCACCACCACCACAAGATGCATCCGGAACACTCGAAGCTGAACCACCAACTACATCAACATCATCTACATCTACTCAAGCAACTCTAGTACTTGAAACTGTTCTACCAAGAGTTGATGAGCAAAACCAAAACACAAATTTTCAAGAAGAACCAACAAATAATTCAAACAATGATGCGTTAGAAGAAGAAGAAATATTTGAAAACCCATTTGCAACAGACTCTTCTGAATCTTCTTCAAGGTTACAAGAACCATCTAACACACATTTGTTACACCCAAGGTACCCTTCTACGTTTCAATGGACAAAAGACCATCCAATAGAACATGTTATTGGTGAACCTTCAAAGCCAGTTTAGACGAGGAGACAACTTGCCACAGATCTCAAATTGTGCATTTACATTTGCTCAATCAGCCTCAAAGAACCAAAGAACATTCGGGAATCAATGATAGAAAACCCTTGGATTGAAGCGATGCAGGAGGAATTTCTTCAATACCTGTTACATGATAGTTTGGAACTTGTTGAACGACCACTTGATAAACGTGTTCTTGACCTCAACTGGTTGTGGAAGAACAAACTGGATGAGGAAATGACTGTTATTCGCAACAAAGCTCGTCTCGTGGCTAAAGGTTATCCACAAGAAGAAGGGATAGACTTTGAGGAATCATTCGCGCCTGTAGCTAGACTTGAAGCAGTCCGGATTTTCTTAGCCTATGCAGCTCACAAAAACATCATAGTCTATCAGATGGACATTAAGACTGCTTTCTTAAATGGAACTCTGAAAGAAGAAGTGTATGTGAGTCAGCCAGAGGGATTCATCGAAAAAGATCATCCAGACTACGTCTACAAGCTTAAGAAAGCAATTTATGGTTTAAAACAAGCTCCAAGAGCGTGGTATGACGAACTATTATCTTTCTTGCTAAAAAACAATTTCACAAAAGGAACGGTTGATGACACCTTGTTTATCAAAAAATTCAAAGATGAGATTTTGATCGTTCAAATTTACGTGGACGACATTATTTTTGGATCAACCAATCCTAACCATTCAAAACATTTTGAAAATCTCATGAAAAGCAAATTTGAAATGTCCATGATGGGGGAACTAAAATTCTTTCTTGGTTTACAAATACATCAATCCCCTCGTGGTATTTTTATCAATCAAGCTAAATATACAATAGAGATTTTGAAAAAACATGGAATGGAAAATTGTGATTCTGTTGGTACACCAATGGTCACTTCACCAAAAATAGGTGCTGATTTGTTTGGGAAACCTATCGATCCGAAGAAATATCGGAGCATGATCGGTTCTCTCATGTACTTAACTGCTAGCCGACCCGATATTCAATTTGCTGTATGTTTATTAGCACGGTTTAAAGGAAAGCCTACTGAACTTTACCTCAAAGAGGTTAAACGGATCTTTCGGTACCTACGAAGCACCATTAACATGGGACTTTGGTATCCGAAGGATTCGGGGTTTCATCTAACAGCATTTTCAGATGCAGACCATGCTGGTGATCAAGTTACAGCAAAGAGTACATCGGGTGGAGCACAATTTTTGGGTGAAAAGCTAGTAAGCTGGTCGTCAAAGAAACAGGACTGTACTGCACTATCAACCGCCGAAGCCAAGTATGTGTCTCTATCTGCGTGTTGTGCCCAAGTTCTTTGGATGCGGACACAGCTCACATATTATGGCGTTACTTTTGACAGAATACCTATGTATTGTGACTCAAAAAGTGCCATAGCCATCTCGTGCAATCCCGTACATCACTCTAAGACGAAGCATATCAAAGTCCGCTACCATTTCATCAAAGAACACGTGGAAGAGGGTACTGTTGAATTATTTTTCGTTAAGACTGATTACCAACTCGCTGATCTATTTACTAAAGCCCTTCCAAAAGAACGGTTTGACTATTTAGTTCGACGAATTGGCATGCGAAGCCTAACTCCTGAGGAGCTAGAACGTCTTCTCGAATCTTCTTGAAAAATGATTTCAAAATCGCTTCGCTGTAAATATTTTTGAAAATCAAAATACAAAATTTGAAAAACCAACAAAAACAAAATACAAAATTATAAAATTTTCAAAAATACAAAAACAATATAAATCAAAAAATCCAAAAATATTCTTCTCACGACATGTCTCTCGTATAAATCAATATTCTGTACATTTCTAGAAATGTCATTCAACAATGATATGGACATGTACAGATGCTTGAACGGGAGTTCTTTTATATGTTTTTCTAAAACATGTCATTTCTCAAAAAATTTCTTCACAATGGCTTTCGTATACTTCAGTACGAAGCCCATACTTAAACAATGACTTCTGGTTATTTTCAAATCAAAGACTTGTACGTTCAATGATGAACTCTTTTTCAAAAAGTTCGAGTCTAAACAAACGAAAAAGATTTCAAGCATAAACTCGTTTTCCAACAAAATTCTTGAGCACTTTTTTCAAGATTGTTCAAAAGATTTCTCAAAATCTCTCAAAATGAATGCTCAAGATAACTTCCTCAAAACCCTTAATTGATTTTAAATGTGCTATCATTAAGGGGGAGTATAAACATAAAATATTCCAAATTCATGCAAAATCTGTCTTTCTCTCCAAAAGCTTTTTCTTAATCAGTTGATATCAAAAATATCACGTTATGCTATTTTTTAGGGGGAGAAGACATGATTAAAATGTGATCAAAGGTGTTTAAAGATTGTGGCTGAATCTCAAAAGAGCTCGACTCAGTAAGTACCAATGAATTAACGAAGCTTAAAATGTCAGTAATCGAAAAGACTTGTCCTGGACGGGTAATAATTTCAAGCTAGTCTAACTAGTGATGTAAGCGTGTCTCGAATAGGACTTGTCTGAGTAGAGTGTACCGTATCGAGAGACTTTCTTTGGACTTGACCAGGATGGGTAATAACTTCAAGCTAGTCTAACTAGTGATGTAAGCGTGTCTCGAATCGGTCATGTTCACTGAAAGTGGATCAATTCAAAAATTGCAAACTTCTCCCGCATATGCAAATTTCTTAAAAATTACATGAGCACATGTGAAGGGGGAGTCCTTCAAATGAAACGCAAAACTCTCAAAGTGGTAACAACAATGTGTTTTATTATCATAAACACTTTGAGAGATTTTCAATAAATGGTTTCATGGCAATGATAGGATAGTCATGGAGTTATAAGGTGACTAAGGTTAGGAAAAACCGTCCTATGATCCGCCAGAGCCGGAGGGATCTACCCCAGGACAAATCCAATATATTAGAATTAGAAGTCCTTAGGTATGATTGAAAAAAGGAGAAAATGAGAAAGGAGAAAGAAGGGGTTGAAGAATTAAAAAGAAAAGTTATGAAAAAGGGTGAAAAGAAATAGCCCTCCAAATGTTCAACCTTAGGGCAGACACCGGGTACAATTCGTATGCTACTGGTTGTTACTAAGGTGACACCGGTATTGAAGATAAAGACATCATGGACTCAGTGACGCACTGCACTTAACCTTCTTAACCACTCAAGTTCTCTTAAAAGAGCTTGTTTCATTCTCATGGGGAACCGGTGTAATCTATCGACCTGTCTCTTAGAGATGGTTGATATTGAAGCAGGAGACCTCTCCCTAATCTCCGCATAGGAAACCAAATGTGCACTTATCGAGTCTAGAGCCCCGATATTCATCAAAAGATCTCATAGGAACACATGATACTTCTACACTGGTTGTTCAACATTAAGGACGCCAAATGTAAACTTAAGAGTCCTACGCAGATCTTAGCAATCTGCCAGAACATTTATGAGAGGATTCACATTTGTGATTCTCAATGATTGAATGGAAATTCCTGCCAGGGTCAACATCGAACAGCCCTGACAGCAGGTCACTTCGGTAATTCTTTATGGGTTACGCTTAGTGTTCGCGGTGGTTTCAAACGGTCTACAGTCGTGGAGTGATCCCCAGCGACTCACCCAGTCATTGAGCTACTAAGTAGGTCTTGTAAGCTCTCTCGAGAGTATCTGACATGGGAACGGCCATGGTAAGGGTTAGAAGGAGTCTTCACACTATGCTGTTGATGATCTCTAATTCTTATCTGTAAGTACCGGTTGTTTTATTCCTAACTGTTTTCATGCAACTACACATCACCTCCATGGCGACAGATTCCACATGCTCATACATGCATCTTGAAGTCAAAGGAAAGTTCTCATAATGATCAAAGCAAAGAAAGGTTCAAAGAAAGATTCTACGCAATGTGAAAGAATCTACAGAAGTAAAGTGACAAAGATCTGTGTGAAAGAACGGGAACTACAAATGCATTTATCACAAAGTCCAAAGATGTATGAGCATGTTGGAATGGCAGAAAACCACCACAGACGTAGAAGTGACGAAAGGCAGATAACTCCACATCAAAAAAGAACAAAGAACGATGAAAAGTCAGTCATCAAAGATCACAAAGCATGAAGGAACAAAGCCTAAAGACTATTCTACAGCGACACACAAATTTAAAGACAAAGAACATGGAAGACCAAATCACATGGAGCATCATTCGAATGACCACCCCTTAGGGGGAGATTGTTAGCATTAAAAAAATATATATAGAAGTGATGGTCATTCTCATATTATAACCTTGTATCGTTTGTTAAGATTAGTAATAGTTTAGTCATTGGGCTTTGGACTTGGCAAGCTAATATGTTATGTGCTATGTTACATAAGCCTTGTTATCTAATCATGTAACCAAGTACAAGCCCAAGCCCATAGAAAGCCTTAGGTTATCTCTTGTAACTTACTATTTAAACACCTCAAAGGCTTATTTGAGGTGTGTGCTTGTGTGTGTATTGTGTGTGTTTTTCTTGAATAAAAGTTCTCATTTTCATCTCTTGTCTCTCACATATCAACGCCATACATATACATCATACAAGTCACCATCTTTCAATATCTACTTCATCTTTGCTTCTATAATGGTGTGATAAAGTTGTGTTATTTAAGGTCCTACATAGATGATTAAATGTAAAGAATTCTAGAGAGAGAAATAGAAGTTGGGAGCCTTTGAAAGAAACTTGTGAAAGGTTAGATTGAAGTGAAAGGTCCTACCCTCTCCACTAGTGGATAGGGGTATTTATACAAGGAAGTAAACGCCGCTTAAAACGGGCTGTGGATCGAGCTGACAGTGGGTAAAGACCCGACCCGACTCCACAAATACTAACTAATATTAAACTACGTACTAACTAATATGATTAATACTACGAGCTACAAAATGCTAAACTATACTCGGGGTGACCGAGTCTTCATATGAAAAAACGTATTCCTAACAGTATATATAGCCTTTTTTATTGGAATTAATATTGATAAGGCAAAAAGTGTACCGCTTTTAAAGGGTCATTTAAGCCCGAATTCGTGATTATTTGATCAATTACTGCCCTAAATTGTTCCTTTTGTCATTTTAGGTACTTTTGAGGAGAAATCTGGAAAAGGAAGCATTTTGGACGTTTTTAGAGTATAAAAGTGAAGAAAACGGCAAAGTCTCAGAATCCATGCTCGGAACAGTACCTGACGACGTCAAGGTCTAACACATGACGGCGTCAAGAGTGGCAAAAGAGGTGGAAGTGGAAAATACACGTGATGGCCCAGAACATTTTTAGTGTAATTGGCCTGATGGCGTCACCAAGGCCGTCAGGATGGATTTACAAGTGGCGGCCCATAGTATATTTACACATGATGGCATCAAGACTGGATCTAGGCAATACGAATTTTATATTGGCGGCGAGTTGACGGCGTCAGACCCTACAAAGTGACGCCGTTAGGATCTTTAATCTATATATATTTTTCCAATTTTTCATTGTAAAGTGTGGAACATTAGGAGCACAAACCCTAGGTCGAATTTTCATCATATTGCAGGGGTTTCAAACCCTTCTTTCATCCATGTTTGAATAAAGATAAGTCTTCTGATAATCATTCAATATGTCTATATATTGTTTGATTCTATCTTATGCTTGTCTTTCTTTTAACATGCTAGGCTAGGTTTTTATTGTGTTTGCTTAGATGTAGTGAAACCTAGATGTTGATTATTGGTTGATTGTTTGCTTATAATTGTTGTGGATGATTGTATTTGATGTTAGGCTTAAGAAAACTGGCAGACTTCCATTGGTAACTTGCTTGAACGTCTTAAGAAACATGATCGGAGGCGTACTACGATTTTTTGTTGTATTTAATGCATAAGTGAATTCTAATGATCCCATGTTAGGAGCTTTTAGTCAGCTCGACATAGGAGTGAAGTAGAATCTTATAGAGTTAGGGAATATTGTACACGACCCTACGACTAGTATTAAGGAATATAACCCGTCATCCATGCAATTGTAACAAGCTAATAAATCGGTAAAAGATATGTAGTGAGTAATGAAATCTAAGTAAACACATCTTTTCTCATTATTGTTTCCACCACATTCGTTATTTTTCATTTCTTTTATTTTATTTTGATTGCATTTGTAGTTAATTGGGTTAGTTGACTAGCAACTAATTCCGCCCACTCCTTCAAAACCTGAGATTTTACTTACTTTTATAAAATATAAAAAGTACAAAAAGAATCATCCCTCACTTCTAGACCTAGTTTAGTAGGCTTTCTAATCCTAGCGACACTATTCGTGAGTTGAACGATCAATCCCCCGATACTTGTCACTATACTTTACTACAACGATCAGATACACTACCTGGCGGGGATTGCAAGCTTCTCAAGGTCCCTTGAGAGGTAAAACCTGTTGCGAGGGCGCAATCCCATGTATCATGTTTTTGGCGCCGCGGCCCGGGGAATAGTTATTGTCTAGGTTGAAATTTTGTTTTATTAGGTCTACTTGCTAGATTCCTTTCTAGTAAGATTTTTATTTTTATTTTTGTTTTTATAGCTTTCTTTAGTCTATCTTTCCTTTGTGCTTTTGTTCGTAAAACTTTTCCATTGACTATTCCGTTCACCTTTATGGAGAACGTGAATCCACCAAGTCTGACACTAGAGTTTTACCAAAAAAATATAATTACACCAGTTTGGATATACCAAGATGGAGGAATGAAATGAGGAGGACATGATCTTATATTGATTTTATTGAGTACCTTGAGAAAAGAGGCCAAGTGCATAAGACTTTTAAAGAATTCACCTTAGGAGCTCCATCAACACCTCAAAATGCCTCACTTAGTGAAACCTGTGCACCATATAAGCCTTCACCTAGGATAGTTTCGTATGAGCCACCTAGCTGCATGTCATGGTTAGGCACTACCATAATACAGGATGAACACATAGGTGACCTTGATGTGATGGAGGATTTATCCGAACATGATCCCACTGATCAAAAAGACCTAGGTTTTATGATCAATGCTGATGAATTTCAAGAAACACATGATGAATCTTTTGGGCAATTTGAATATAGCAGTCAGAGTATTGAGGATGATCCTTATGATTCGGATATAGAAGTTGAGATGCCTAGAGAAGCACTTGAGATACTTGGGAAAATGTTAGGGTTAGATTATAATAAAACACATGTTGAGGATATAGGTGATCTTGACACAAGGAATGATGAAGTAGAAAATCTAAGCACACCAAGTACCCCACAAGTCCTACCATTATTTGAGGCATACACACCGCCCGTGACTTATCCGAAAGAAGTAGAAGAGACTTTAGGAATCCCAATAGAGATAGAGCCCTTGGACCAAACACAACTAGAAGAAATAAGTTTGAATAGTTGTAGTCATAACCTTTCTTTTAGTTCTGTGGAAGTTCCTAGTTTTTATGAACCGGAGCCTCAACCAAAACCGTTACCTAATCTTCCATCCTTGGATGAAAATTTAGGAATTGAAATAGGTCCCGATCCACCCGTCAAACCATATAGTCCGGAAAGTCTTAGGATAAAGGTAGTAGACTCTAAGCCTTGTGTAGTAGAAGCTGACATAGGAGTGAACCATGACCTTACATACTTACATCGCCCATTCATGATTGATCACAAGAAACATTATGGGTTTAAACCGGGTTTATTAGATCAAGATGGATTCCCAAATTGGAGTCTCTCAAAATTGATAGAAGATGATCCCTTTTTAGGAAAAAACTTCAACTCACCCATTGACCCAATTGAACTAGGTAAGGTTATAATAAGAGGAGCACACCCGTTTGAGGATTTAATTCATTCACCACTCTTTCCTTACGAGACATACTTCCACCGAGATGGTGTGTATCGCTACTTCCACTCGCACTTAATCCTAAGTGTAGGGAAAACCTCCCCTATTTCCGTTAAATAAGGGTAGAGTCAGGCTCGTGACTCGAACAAAAACAAGTGCTTATTGGGAGGTGATGAGTGGTTAAACACTCATCATTTTTGGTCAAATCTGAACTGCAAAACATACAAAAACACTCAGTAATGCATCAAAATACTAAAAATATTTCAAAACTGTGTTTTATATGTTTTAGATGCAAAAAGAGTAAAAACAGATGAAAAACGTACAAAGTTTGCATAATTGGCAGTTTCAGTCCCTCAACTTTCAAAAATTGCCTGAGCACTTATTTGGAAAGAAAAGTCACCAAAGGTCCTTTTGAAATCATAAGTTGTCATATTTTTTCCTTTGATGAAAAATTGGAAAAGTTTTGGAAATTTGCAATTTAGTCCCTGAAGTTTCAGATTTTGGCAGATTTGGTCCCTAGTGGGATATTTTTGAAAGAAAAATCAATTTTGGTCTTGTGGTTACTTATTTTGGCAAATATGGTCCTTGGGTAAAATGTTTGTGGAAATTACATGTTTGGTCCCTGTTTGCAAACTTGTCGAAATTGGTCCCCGGGTATTTTAAAATAAAAAATTATCATCATGGGTCCTCACACTATTGAAGTTGGCAACAATGGTCCTTGGAAATAACTTTGGAGCAGTTGCACTTTTGGTCCCTCATTTTTAGCATAATTACAAAAATGGTCCTTGTGCACCATTAACTACCAAACGGACCTTTTTTAGTTATTACAAACCAAACCCAAAACCAAATAACAAGTCCAACCCATACACTTACCCCAAGCCCAACATCACCTTAGCCCATTTACCCTTTTAAAATAAAAAAAACCCCTCCCCCCGTTTAATATAAAACCACCCCAGTCAACCCCCCTTCGTTGACCCTTCCATCTTCCACCTCCCCACTTGTTCTGCAATTCCAATTCCCCACTTCACCTCCCCCCTCCTCCAGCTTACTAACCCATCACTTGTTCCCCCTAGCCTCCATAAACAACCAAAACCCATTTAATGACCTCAAAACTCTCCAAGCAATCCATTACCTGCCAAAACCTTTTTTCCTGCCAAACTCATTTTAAACGGCCAGGATTAAAAGTGCCCATCCTAGGGTCCAAAATGAAGTGGGAAATTGAGAGAAGGACTCCAAGATATATATATAAATGAAGAAAAAGATGAAAAGGAAGCAGGAGGAGTTAATTTTAGTTTTAATGTAGTTTAGCAAAATCTTTTTTATGTAATTTCCTTGTTTGTTATAAAATTTAGTTTAAATCAAGTGTATTCAGTGTTTAAATTGTACTTACGTCAACCTTTATTATCAATGTTAGTTACCCACATTTTAAAATTCATTTTGGCATAAATAATTTGAATTTCCATTTTAGCTTCAATATTGAAATAAGCTGTTGTTATTTAGTTGTTCAAGCTTATGTTAGTCATTTATAAGCATCCATAAGCTCAGCAAGGTTCACATAAGTTTTAACTCTTAAAAACATAATGTCAACAAAAGTCAACTATGCTTATTAATAAGCATATTTGAGCTTTCCAGAAGGAGTTATAGGGTCCTTGTTGCTTATTCCAAGTGTGGAGATCTCAGTTGCTCCTTATGTTTTTGAATTGAGCTCAGGGGTGTGTAAGTATACTTTCATCATTTGTAACTTAATTAAACTGCTTATCACTAATTGATAGATTCTACAGTTGCATTATATGAACCTATGAATATGTGTTAATTTAGGTGTTATTGTTCTTGTTATGGTAGAATTAAGTGATTAGATAACTTAGCTTATAGGTGATTATCAGTTGTACAAATGCAAGTAGAGAACAGTCAAAAATTTCTAAAGTGGCTTTTGAATTGTACTTGTTAAAAGTTGTTGTTTATAATTGAAATCTCCTAACCTCAAACTTCCTTACTCAGTTGCAAACCCAAAATCCTTAAATCTCTTTGAAAAGTATAAACAGATGGTCATTAAGGGGGTGTTTGGATCAGATTTGTTCATGGTTGTTTGGTAGGTTCCTGAGGTTTTCATTGGTTCACACATGCTTCTTAAGTGTCATTTAGGGCATTCATGGCATAAATTCATTGTTCATATCATGTAAAGTCAAAAATCTTACTTCAACAACCATAACAGTTAACTGTTATGGTTTTAGGTTCCATTATCACTAATTTTAGCTTATAAGTTGTTGTGTTATCATATTTTAATCTCATTACAGTTTTTTAGAACATAATTAATCAGAAAATCGTGCTTAAAATTCAACAAAGTCAACATAGGTGTTTTAAGTGAAAAGTCAAAGTGCATGTTTTCAGTTTTTTCCAAAATTTGTAGGATTTTTAGAGAATTTTGTATTGAGTTCCAGACCTTGTACTTTTTAGGTATCATAATATCCCAGCTCTTCTCCAATTTCCCACCTTCCTTTCATTTTTAGGATTTTTGTACTGGGACCCACTCCCTCCCAAAGTCACCTGCAGGGGGACGTCATCCCCTGCACCAGCAGCATCACAGCCACACCACCACCTTTGGTGGTGGTTTCTGGCCATCTCAGTGGTTCCCAATGCCTCATTTTTGGTTCCTTCAACCCCCCTCCTACTCCTCTTCATGATTTGACCTTCAGTTTGACCTAGGACCCTGTGGACCCCACTTAAAATCACTCCCAAACTCTGTCCCATTTTTCAGTTAAGTATCAAGTGGCCAAGTGCTTATTGTTGGCTTATTTGCTTAGTATGTGGACCCCACTTACTTTTTCTAGCTTAATCAAGTTCATATTACTTATTTAGATTAGAATCATCCTTAGTGGGTCCCACTTAAGCTCATTTGAGCTTATTTTCCTATTTAGTCAACTAAAGTCAACTATGGTGCTAATAAGCATCCACAGTGCTTATTTTTAAGTTGTAAAAAAATTGTTTTTAAAAAAGTTAGTTTTTTTAGGTATAAAATAGAATTCCAAAAGAAAAATCTAGAAAATCTAATTTAATAATAAGTGACAGTTTCTATTTAATGTAATTTAAATTTTAATTTTCATTTTTAGATTTTTATTAAGTACTTGGCATTTTTATATTTTTATTAATTACCTTTTATATTAAAGTAATTTTAGTAAATTTCTCAGATTTTTATTTTGTCATTTAGTATTTATTAGATTTAATATTAGTTTTATTAATAATTAATTAATAATTAAGTTTTAAATAGCATAATTAGTTTTTATTAAGTAAGACCTAGTTTTTATATTTTTCCTAGCTTTTATATAATGTAAAATAATTTTAGGAATTTTCTTATAATTTAAATAATTTAAAATAATTTAATAATTTAATAATTTAAAATAGTTTAATTAGGTAATTAATATTTAATTAGTAATTAATTAATAGAAAAACCACAAAAAGACAAAAAGACATATTTTTAATTTTAAAACTTATTTTTAGTTATTTTATAATTTTAGAAATTTAATTTTCATTTTTCTAGCATTAAATTAATATTATATTGTATTTAAGTATTTTAAATATTAATAATTTGTATTAAATAGTTTTTAATCAATATTATATAATTAATTAAGGTAAAAATTTATTTTCTTTATCTAAAAATTTTCTTTCATCCTTAGGTTTGTAAAAAAGTCATTTTCAACCCCTGTGGGTTTTCAGATTTCAGTTTTTACTTTTTATTTCGTACGTTTGCGTAAATTTAAATTGAACGTACGCGTTTTAAGTTTTAAACGTTTCTGGTTTTTCCTAATTTCAAGTCTTGTTCATATAACTTATTTAAGCTATTCCTTTAAAGATTCCTTATTTAAATCAATCACAAAACCCTTTCCCATCCAGATTCACCCGATCACAAGCCGTTTGAATACAATACACACCTCGTCGGGACATAACGACCCGGGGAAACACTATATTCCGCAGAGCATTGACTCTAGGCTGTTTGACCTAGTTGACCATTCCTTGGTCCATTTAGGTTGACTGTTCTGAGCCAATCAGGAGGCAACCCAAGCTTTATTTATTTGTTTGTTTGTTTGATTTTATTTATTTCCGTATGCATGTTTTATTTTTATTTTTTGTGGCTCATGTTTCAAAGTAAATTATGAAAATGCTTTATTTTGTTTTTAACTTCGTCTTAACTACATATAAAGGTATTTTGCAAAAGCTAAGTGTAAGGGAAATCCAAATTTGTTTATACGAACGAAAATGAGCATGATTCACTACAATATTAAATGAGCAAGTCTTTGTTAGAGTCAAATGCTTGTATCGAGTCATAATGATGTTTTGCAGGATTTTTCAGGAAATAAGACATAAGTTTTTCTAGAAATTTTCTGGAAACTTAACATAAGATTTTTCCAGGAACATTCTGATGGCGTCAGGAGTTACAACCTGACGGCGTCAGGTACTAAAATTGTAAAAAATTTTGCGAGTTTTGTTTAAACCGGAGTCTTAAAGTTTTGTTGATTCTTTAGTTTTATAAACTCCAGAAAATCTGCAAACATTCATTCCACAACCATTATATCTTAATTTGTTTTCTAGGATTTTTTAGTATATATAGATTGCCGCCGATTTCATGCGAGGTTTGCCTTGATTGTTTTCCCAGGTTTAACAAGTTATATATGACAAGAAGATGATTTATATTTCTAGAGGGAAGCTTTCAAAGTTCATTTTCTTGGAGAAAGATCTAACCTTGTTGACACACCATCCACACTGAACGAATCAGGGGAGTATTTGTTTTCATTCTTTTACCTTAATTTCTTTTACATCTTTTTATTGAACATTGGGGACAATGTTCAGCTTAAGTGTAAGGGGAGGGTAAATGATGATACTTTAGAGAATACAATTATGCTTGAGTTTGTTTGTTTGATAGTAAGTGTGTAATAAAAATGAGAGAAATACTTGTTAGGGCAATTTTAGCGCCAAATTTAAATTTTTTTACAACATTTAGGAGTGAAGCTTTAGCCTTAATGAGCGTCTCATGGATAGGAGTTGTATGACTAGCACAAAAACTGTACCACTCAAAAAAATTTTCCACCCAAATATGTGAGGTTTGCCTTTAGATTTGATACGAAAAGCATTCATTATTAGTGCTTATGTGTGTACCGGTAGTATTTAGATTCTAGAACTTGCGTTAGTGATGCATCCCGAGACCGCTAGTGAGACTACATTCGTGTAGTAGGATTTACTACATGATAAGAGGCATTAGGATCACCCTTGTGTTAAACCGTATCGTAATTACTTGACCATTTAAGTCAATAACCTTGACTAGTAAAGTCAATTAATTTTTCCCACACCTTTGCGTTGTACTCATTTTTAGTACACGATACCCCTAGTACACCCCTCCGATCCTATCTTTTTGTGTATGCACTCATCTTTAGCGCATTATTGTTACATGTTTAAACCCTTATTAATTATCTAATTGATTACATGGTTGTTAAGTCGAGTCATGTCTTGTATATATTGTTTTGGGACGATTGGGACTCGTGGGTAAATCTTAAAAATTACTCCAAGTGTTTTGATTATCTTAATTCTAGAATAGTTGATTTGTAAAGTATGTAAAAGTTCAAGTGTAAGGGGAATGCAAATCCCTTACGATGTATTATTTTGGATGGTGGGGTAAAAGTGTATGCAAAAAAAAAAAAAAAAAAAAAAAAAAAAAAAATCTAGAAAATGAAATAAAAAATAGAAAATGAAATAAAAAATAGAAAAAGAGAAAAAAAACATACGGACTACCATCCCGTTTCCTTTTATGTTTGTTTTATGTTTTGTTAGTTTTTGATTAGCTTAAGTCGAGTGGATTCTTAGCTTAGCAACGCCACATTCTACATGTAATTAACCAAGATGATTAACTCGCCTCCAACAAAACCGTGTTTATCCTATCCCTACACCTAACGTTATAACCCTTAAAAAGACCTCTTTGATAGTTTATCCTAGGTGCTTACGCCAAGTGGTGGAGGTTTGATCCTTTCCCAAGCCTATGGTAATCTATTTGCTATGACAGGTAGTGAAAGATGTTTTCCATTTCTATATTGTGATATATACTTGATTACACCCGAGAGATGTGAGTATCTAAACATTATTTGTGAGGTGCTAGTGTATGACCTCCGTGCTTGTTATTGGTTTTTAGTGGAACGATTATTTGTTGTAATTATTTTTATATAAATGTTAAATGACCCCTAACTTATATTTTGATTAGAATAAAAGCACATTTGCTTGAGGACAAGCAAATCTCAAGTGTAAGGGTATTTGATGAGGCGAAAAGTGTACCGCTTTTAAGGGGTCATTTAAGCCCGAATTCGTGATTATTTGATCAATTACTGCCCTAAATCGTTGATTGGTCCTAAACGGTCAACTATGTTTACCAATGTGAGTGGTCAACCAAGTCAAACGTCTCAGACCAACTAACCAAGGAGTACAGTGTATTCCTGGGTCGTTATGTCCAAGCGAGGTGAGCAATTGTATTTGAAAACGTTTTAAGTGATCGGGTGATTTAACAGGAGGCTCAGGAATTTGATTATTATGATTACACTACGAGATTATGATTTAAAATAACTTAGAAACGCTATTTTAACAATTACTGATGATCAGATAACCTAAAAACGTAAGTGAAACCTAGAAAAGCGCGTTTGAATTTAAATTAAACGCGAACGCTCAAAATAAAAAGTGAAACGTGAGCAAATAAAGTCCTACGAATGTTAAAATTATATTTTTACAATCCTAATGACATAAGAAAATTTTTAGAAAATTAAAATTATTTTTACAACTATTTAATTAATTACTATTAATTAATTACTAATTATTAATTACTTATTGATTAACTAAATTATTTTTACCACATGGCGTAAGCACCTAGGATAAACTATCAAAGAGGTCTTTTTAAAGGGTTATATCGTTAGGTGTAGGGATATGAATTACACGGTTTTGTTGGATAAAGGGAATTTTACTGGTGGCGAGTTAACAATCTTAGTTAATTACATGTACAAGATGGCGTTGCTAAGCCAAGACTAGACTCGACTTAGGCTAACAAATGAAAAATAACTAAAAACATAAAATGAACATAGAATGAAACGGGATGGTAGTCCGTATGTTTTTTTTTTTTTTTTTTTTTTTTTTCTATTTTTTTTCTTTTTCTTGATTTTTCTATTTTTTTTTTTTTTTTTTTTTTTTTTTTTTTGCATACACTCTTACCCTACCATCCAAAATAATACATCATAGAGGTTTGAGCACTCCCCTTACACTTGAATCTTTACATACTTTACATTTAACTATTCTAATGACTCGAATTAAGAAAATCAAAACACTTGGAGCACTTTTAAGATTAACGTACATATGGGGGTAATAAGTGATGTTCTTCCCCATTACTCCATAAAATAAGTACTTACCCATGAGTCCCAATCGTCCCAAAACAATATGTACAAGGATATGACTCGACTTAGCAACCATGTAATCAATTAGAAAGTTAACTTAGGGTTTAACATATAACAATAATGCACTAAAAATGAGCGCATACACGGAAGGCTAAGGCGATTTGGGTGTACATTTAAGTGGGGTGTAACAAATTCTTCCTTTAAGTAAAATGCTTAAAGTTAGAAACGAAAAGATAGGCTCGGAGGGGTGTACTAGGGGTATCGTGTACTAAAAATGAGTACAACGCTAAGGGTGTGGGAAAAATTAGTTGACTTAACTAGCCAAGTAATATGACTTAAATGGTCAAGTAATTATAATACGGGTTTAACACAAGGGTGATCCTAATGTCTCTTATCATGTAGTAAATCCTACCACACGAATGTAGTCTCACTAGCGGTCTCGGGATGCATCACTAACGCAAGTTCTAGAATCTAAATGCTACCGGTACACTCATAAGCACTAATAATGAATGCTTTTCCTATCAAATCTAAAGGCGAACCTTACATTTTTGGGTGGAAAATTTTTCTGAATATACGGTTATGTGCTAGTCATACAACCTCCTATCCATGAGACGCTTGCTATGGCTAAAGTTTCACTCCTAAATGTTGTAAAAAATTTTAAATTTGGCGCTAAAATTACACTAACAAGTATTTCTCATAGTTTTATTACTCATCTACTATTAAACAAAACAAACTCAAGCGAAAGTGCATATGTAAGGTATCATCTTTTTATCCTCCCCTTACACTTAAGATGAACATTGTCCCCAATGTTCAAGTAAAGAATGTAAAAGTTAAGAAGTAAAGAGAATGAAATCAAATACTCCCCTGATTCGCTCGGTATGGATTTTAGTTGGCCAGGTTAAATCTTCTTCCAAGAAAACGAACAATCAAAGCTTCCCTTCCAGAATATAAATCATCTTCTTGTCACAAATAACCTGTAAATCCTGACAAAAGTAGACAAGGCAACCTCGCGTAAAATCGGCGGCATCCTATATAAGTTACTAAATCCTAGAAAACAAAGTAAGATATAATGCTTGTGGAATGAAGTTTGCAGATTTCCTAGAGATTATAAAACTTAATAATTCACAAAAACCATAAGACTCCGTTAGAAAAACAAAACCGGTAAAATTTCCAGATTTTTAACCCCTGACGCCGTCAAGAGCAATTGCCTGACGCCGTCAGAATGGACCTGTAAAAATCTTTATGTTAAGTTTCCGGAAAATTTCTGGAAAAACTTTGTCCTACTTCCTGGAAAATCCTGCAAAACTTCATTATGACTCAATACAAGCATTTGACTCTAACAAATACGAATATACATGTTCATTAAATATTGTGGATAATCATGATCGGTTTGTTTCTTAAAAACATATTTGGGGTTTCCCCTTACACTTATCTTTTGCAAAAATACCTTTAGGTTGGAGTTAAGACTAGGCTAAACAACATAATAAAGTATTTCACATTTTAATTGAGAAACATGATCAACCAACAATAAAAATAAAACATGCATACGGAAGCAAATAACAATCAAACAAATAAAATTCACACAAAACATGGGTTGCCTCCCAAGAAGCGCTTTTCTTTATTTACGAGTCTTGTAGCTAGACTCAAAGTCGTGGGTCAACGTGTATTGCTTATGCTCACGTAACCAAGTGTGAGCCATCTAATAGTCGCCTCATCTTTCTTGTATTCGTCTCCTAACTCTAAGCACCCGCGATAATATCTTTTATTCTTTTCATACGTGTACTTAAGTCCTTTCCTCTTATCATTCTCACTTAGCATTTCCATAGGCGGATACCTACTACACTTTTCCATGGAGAAATCCTTGAACCTAGGGTATGTGCGGGGCATTTGATAGACAAATTCTTCATCCCCATCCGAGAATGTAATTAACCCTTCTATGAGTTTTTCATCGAGGTTAGTTAATTGTTTGAAAGATCTTCCAAACACAACTTGGGTCTATTTATCTTCAATAAATTCTCCTAGATTCTCCATAACCATGAATTCAACAAGATAAACCAAACTTCCTACAAACACATGTAATGGTATTGCCATAGCCACAATGTTTTCTCCTTTATATTCTAACTCATCTACCATGATTTTATTGTATTCATTACGTGAGATTACGTTCATGGGAAGAGATGAGTTGAGATAGGCGTTAAAGCTCTTAAATCCAATCTTACAAGGGAATTGCATGTTAAATGAACTATCACACTCAATCCTAGTTCTAGGGCAACATACCTAAGAGGGTTTACTTCTTCTTCCATTCTATCCTCATTAATCACATCACCATCATCAAGATCCTCATCGGAGTCTGAATAGTAAAAAGGACTAGCCCTATGGTCATTATCATGATCAGACTCTTCCAACTCAGAATTATTGTCAAAGTGGTGGTTGGGTGACAGGTTAGGTGGGTTCTCATTTTCTGCTAAAGGAAGTGGGGCGGGCATTTGGAAAATCCTACGACGAAAAACACGAATAACAGGAATCAAGCGATCAATGTTATTGTTATCCATCGAAATTGTTTACGAACAAAGAACACAAAGAAATAAGATAGACTAAAGAAGACCTAAAAATAAAAATAAAAAATCTTACTAGAAAGGAATCTAGCAAGTAGACCTAATAAAAAGAAATTCTAACCTAGACAATAACTATTCCCCGGCAGCGGCGCCAAAAACTTGATGCGTGGGAATCGCACCTTGCTTTACCTCTCGAGGGATCTCGCGAGGCTTACAACCCCCACCAGGCAGTGTACCTGATCGTTGTAGTATAGTATAGTGACAAGTACCGGGGGATTGATCGTTCAGCTTAGGAATAGTGTCGCTAGGATTAGAAAACCTAATTAATAGTTCTAGAGATGAAAGATGATTATTTTTGTGTTTTTATATTTTATGAAAGCAAGTAAAATCTCGGTTTTTAGAAGAGTGGGCGGAATTAGTTGCTAATCAACTAACCCAAAAACTACTTTGTAACTAATTAAACTAATGAAAATAAAATTAAACTAATATTAAACTAAGGTTGTGAGCAGTATGTGGAGAAATTGTGTTTACTTAGACTTCATTACTCCCTAGATATCTTTTATATGTTAATTACTTGTTACACTTGTATGAATGACGGGTTGTATTCCTTAATACCATTCGTGGAGTGGCATACATAACTCCCCAACTCTATGAGCTCTTATCTCCTCCTACACCATGACCCAGCACAACTATAGGGATTGTAAACAGTGGCTCATGCATTAAATACAACCAATAAAGACCTAGTACGCCTCGGTTCATGTTTCTTAAGACGTTCAAGCATGTTACCATTTGGAGATCTGCCAGTTTTCTTAAGCCTAACATATAAAATCATTCATTCAAAACAAGAATAGACAAGTAATCAACACATAATCAACATCTAGGTTTCATTAGATCTAAGCAAACACAAGAGAGATCTAGCCTAGCATAGTAGAATTAAGATAAGAACAAAAGATAAACAACCAACACATAGACATATTGATTGAATTAAGAGTATACTTATCTCAATTACAATGCAAGGTCTCAAGGGTTTGGAACCCTTGAAAAACCTGTAAAAGAGGCACCAAAATCGTCTTTAGGGTTTCACCAAAACTTCTCCCTTTTTTTAATGAAAAAACTAGAAAACTATATATAGGAAAATCGTCCTGACGGCGTCAAGAGTTAAATCTGACGTCGTCAACTCGCCGCCATACACTTCCTCGGACGCCCTAGATCCAATCGTGACGGCCTATGTGACGCCGTCACCACCCACGGTAAATTAATCTTGGTCACTTTGACGCCGTCACCTAGTCATCTGATGCCGTCACCAGCTACGATAAATTATTCTTCATGTCTGACGCCGTCAAGAGCAAACCCTTGACGCCGTCACCTTGTATTTCCAGCTTGGATTTTTGGTACTTTGTCGTTTTCTTCACTTTATGCTCCAAAAACGTCCAAAATAGCCTCTTTTCCAGAATTCACTCTCCAAACACCTAAAATCACAAAAGGAACGATTTAGGGCAATATTTGATCAAATAAATTCGGATTCGGGCTTAAATGACCCCCTAAAAACGGATCATTTTTCGCCTCGTCACTACTCAAAAGAACCAACTTTTGTAAAGGTACTTTGACAGAAGCTCAGAAATAAGCACTTTGGGTGACAAAGTGCTTAACAGATTAGCAACTAGCTTATTAGGACTTGTGAATTTTGCAAAAGCTGTAGTTAAGCTACTCTAAGGAGAAATAAGTTAAGACAGAAAGATAGGAACTAGAAATAAAGCAAGAGAGTCCAACCAAGCACAGAAATAAGCTGCAACTTAACAAATAAGCAATAGGAAGACGCCCAGGCCAATGCAGGCCCTTAAACAAGGCTTTTGGACCTTTGTGGGGTCCACAGAGGTGAGTGGCAGGCCAAGATAATTGTTATCACTTAAAGTTGACCTAGTAAACTCTAGAATAAGCTAATAAGCTGAGCTTATGGCTTAATACTAGACAACTTGTAGGGGTGGAAATGAGCCGAGCCGCTCGTGAAAAGCTCGGGATCGGATCGGTAAAAAGCTCGAACGAGCCGAGCCTAAACGAGCTCGAGCCTGAGCTCGAGCCTAAATTGCAGCTCGTTTATTAATCGAGCTCGAGCTCGAGCTTTACATAAAAAGCTCGTTTGGGCTCGCGAGCCTAAACGAGCCTAAACAAAAATATGATATTTTAATTTATCTACGAGCCGAGCTCGAGCTTATTAACGAGCTCAATAAAGATATATTACGAGCCGAGCTCGAGCTCGAGCCAAGCTTTAACTTTTCATACCAAATCGAATAAACGAGCCGAGCTCGAGCCGAGCCCGAGCCTATATAATATTCCACGAGCCGAGCTCGAGCTTAAAGTTTAAGGCTCGAAACGAGCCGAGCTCGAGCTCGAGCCTTTTAAAACTTAAACGAGCCGAGCTCGAGCTCTGGCAGGCTCGGGCTCGGCTCGGCTCGTTTCCACCCCTAACAACTTGTGGACCTTTGAACTTGGGTCACAAACTGAGAGCTCAGTTCTGGATCAGAGCACAGGACACAATAAAGGGTCCAATAAATCTAATGCACAATAATCCATGGTCCAAGTTAATACTAGGCAATGAAACTAAAGCTGGTAAGCTCTCAAAAAGCCAAAGGGTTGGCTGTGGGACCCACTGGATAAGCCAGAGTGAACCCAAGAAATTGGGTCAATTCTTGTGGTGTAGGGGAGGTGCCTCTCCCTGCAGCTAACTTCCAGCTCTTGCACAAGCTAGGAAAAAATTCCTAAAAATGAAATAAGCTGTGATTCACTTAGTTTAGGTGGTATACTATAAGCACAAGGAATTTCAAATCGTAAATCAACCTACAAAAATCATAAAAAATCCCCCAAGAAATGAAATTCTACTTACTTGTGTGATTTTGACTTTTCCAATTTTGTTCCTCAGTTGACTTTTGTGAAGTTTAATCTTGATTTAATGACTAAAAATGAAGTATTAAGCTAAAATCACATTGAATTAAGCTATAATGACTACTTAGGAATGGATTTGATGAGATTATGCTTTCAAATTCCTAACAGTGCACCAATAGATTGAATCAAACACTAACTTTGACTTTAACTAAAAGATTCCAGTGTATTGTGACTTAAAACAACTAATTGCACCTAATGTGAGATATCACCACAGAAATCAGCAGCAAAAACTACCAAGAGCACATGTGACCCTCTTATTCCAAACACCCCTAAAAGGCATGTCTGTTTTGAGTTTTCAAAAAGGATGAAGGTTTTAAGCCATAACACTAGGTATTGTTAACATTTATTGATCCAATAAGCTATTTTGAGTTCAAACACTTCAAGTTTAATAACAAAATCAAGAAGAACAATGTAATACAATTTGACAATGAAAAGACAGTTAGGTTCAAAAACTCACAAAACTATTGCTAATAAACTAAACTACCTCTAATATGCTAATATCATCAAATTTAAGCCAAGATAAGTAGAAATTATCTTACAACAAGCAATGCTACAGTAAAAGTAAAAATTGAATAAATACTCACAATATGCATTCCTGCTAAGCCATTAAGAACCAAGGACCAAATTCAAAACCCTATCATTCCCCATGGAATTCTAACCCACAGCCATCCCTAAGCAACTGTGCTCCAGCTATCTCCATGAAACCTGCAACTTTTTTTATTTCTTTTTTATTTTCTGAGCTTTTTATATATTTTTGAGTGCTTGCTTTTACTGAGTTTAAGAGTCTCTATAAGCTCAAATAAGCTTAATGGGGAGCCTGTGTGAGTTTATATGTCCAAGATATCAGCTAACCAACAATCAAAGTATTTAAGGATTTTGAAGTAAAGTGAAATGCAAAAGCTAAAAATTAAAGGAAACTTGAATTTATTAATTTTGAAACTCCAAACTTACACAACTATAACTGAGATTACAACTAGTTTAAACAGAAAAGGATTAAACATACATTTGATACAAATTAAAATAAGCTAAACCTACCCACACTTAACTGCTCATTCTCTTTCATTTTATATCTACAAATTAGGGTTTCTGAGTGCTCTCTTGGACTTTTCACTTCCATTTGAGCCCTTGGATGAAGATAATGTGATCTCCTTCGTCCAATTAGATTTTGGCGCCAAAAACTCATTATCTTTTCTTTTGATAATTGAAGCCAGAGGTGGTAATTTTGGAGTGTTGTGTTTGTTTGGTTAGCCAGGGGAGTTATAGGAGTGTTGCAGGGGTGAAGGTAGGGGTGATGATGGAGCTTCTTGGAGTGTTGCAGTGAGTGGGGTGTGAGGTGGAAGGGGAGGGTCAAAGGTTGGGGTTGACTGGGGAAGTATTAAAACGGGGAGGGGTGTGGGCTGGAGTAGTAAATTGGGTCAGGAAGGGTTGGGCTAGGGGTGTGTTTTTGTTATTGGATTTGGGTTTAAGGATTTGGATTTATGAGATATAATACTTGGGTTCGTTTGGTTTAATAAAGAGAACAAGGACCAATTTTGTAATTATACCAAACTTTGAGGGACTGAAATGTAACTTTCCCAATAGCTATCACAAGGACCAATTATGCCATGGGTGAATAGTATGAAGGGTATTTTTTTGATATTTTTCTATTTTTAAAACCCATGGACCATTTTTGACATTTTTTAAACTTGAGGGACCAAAGTTGCCATTTTGCAAATTTTGACTTTAAAAGATTTCTTTTGACAACTTGTGAATCCCAAAGGGCCTTTGATGATATTTTACATGTTTTGGATTACCAGGGACTAGATTTGCCAAATTTTCAAAGTTCAGGGACTGAAACTGTAAATTATGTAAACTTTGTTGTTTTTCATCAGTTTTCAATCCTTTTTCACTTGAAACATATAAAAACACAATTCAGAGATATTTTATGTATTTAAAGGCATTTCTGTGTATTTTCATATGTTTTTGTGGTTTAAATGTGAACAAAATGATGAGTATTTACACACTCATCAATCCCCGACACTAAACTATTGCTAGTCCCTAGCAATATTTTGAGAAAACTTAATGGGTTTGAATCTCTTTACCAAAAGCCATTACTTCTGGAGTAGCCAAATGTTTCAGTTCAAGTAAGAACCACGGTACACCGATAACCATATGATTTTGAGCAAACCACCAGCTTTCAACGGTTTTAATTTGTCTTTACCAGAAGCCGTTTGCTTCTGGACTAGCCAACTCTTGATGGACATAGTCAACATCTTGGTGAGCTAATTACCAATTATGGCTTTCCAATGCCTTTACCACAAGCCATAACCTTGCGGGCTAGCCAACTTTTTTACTTTTTAGGATATGGTGTGTTGAACACCATACAATTTTAGGCAAATTGCAAGCCATCACGGATTTGAGTTATCTTTACCAAGAGCCATTTGCTCATGGATTAGCCAATCCTTTTTTTCATTTAGACATGGCGGACTGATAACCACAAAATTTTTGAAATAAAGTGAATTTTTTTTGAAAATTTTGGGACAAAATGGGGGTACTAGAAAGTATATTGTGATAAAGTTCGCTAGAATTCCCCCCCCCCCCCCCCCCCAACACTTAGAATTGAATATTGTCCTCAATATTCAAAGTCCCGGCTATTATGCCGAATCTTTGAACGTAAAAAGGTGATATTCTAAGCTAACTGCAGAAATACTATTTTTCACTTTATTTATATTTACATACAAACACAAACATGTTTTTTTGAAACTTATATACATATATACATTGCAAAAGGTGGGGGACGGCCACTCCCCTACACTTGGGTGATAGAAAGTAGAAAGAAGTCAGAGACATGGGTGAAAACCTATGTTTTTGCTACTGTTTTTGTTGATCGAGTCGCTAGCTTGACTCGATCCCCGAATTCAATTGTCCTTGGGGAAAGTTTGGAGATCAGGGACAACCATGGATGGTATGTCCTCTCCAAAGTAGTGTTTCACACGATGCCCATTCACTTTGAAATTAGGACCGTCATTTTGAGATAACTCGACGGTGTCATAAGGATAAACCTTTGTGATAGTGAATGGACCAGTCCATCGGGTTTTGAGCTTTCTCGAGAAGATCTTAAGTCTAGAGTTGAAAAGAAGGACTCGATCACCAACGTTGAAAACGCGGTTCTTGATTTTTGAGTGATGAATCTTCTTTGTCTTTTCCTTGTAGATCAAAGAGTTCTCGTAAGCTTGATCACGAAGTTCATTTAATTCATTCAATTGAACTTTCCGATGATCACCCGCAGTTTTAAGGTCAAAATTTGCATGCTTGAGGGCCCAATAGGCTTTATGCTCAAGCTCGATCGGTAGATGGCACGCTTTCCCGTACACAAGCTTGTAAGGCGTACACCCGATGGGTGTTTTGTAAGCCGTACGGAAAGCCCAAAGTGCATTATCTAATTTATCCGACCACGATGCATGATTTTCACCAACTGTTCGTTCCAAGATTCTCTTAATGCCTCGATTGGAAACTTCTACTTGTCCTCTTGTTTGAGGGTGGTACGCAGTAGAAAGACGGTGAGTTACACCATACTTTTGCACGACTTTATCGAATTTGTCATTGCAAAAATGCGTACCACGATCACTAATTATAGCACGTGGAGTTCCAAATCGAGCAAAAAGAGCTTTCAAGAATTTTACAACAACTCGGGCATCATTTGTGGGTAAAGCTTTCGCTTCAACCCATTTTGACAAATAGTCAACAGCCACGAGTATGTACTTATTTCCATGAGATGATGGAAATGGCCTCATAAAGTCAATGCCCCATACGTCAAAGATTTCACAAACTTGGATTGCATTTTGTGGCATTTCATTCTTTTGTGAAATATTCCCATGACGTTGACAAGCGTCATAGGATTTGACCAATTCTTGGGCATCCATATAAATCATGGGCCAATAGAATCCGGAATCAAACACCTTTTTGGCGGTGTAGTTAGGATTATGGTGTCCCCCCGTGGGTCCAGCATGGCAAGCCTTGAGAATGTCATTGGCTTCCTGTCCATAAACACACCGCCAGATGACTTGATCCGCACAGATTTTGAAAAGGTAGGGGTCGTCCCAGAAGTAATGTTTCACATCTTTAAAGAACTTGTTCTTTTGTTAGGACGACATCCCATTCACAACAAAGTTACCCGCATGGTAGTTTGCGAAATCGGCAAACCATGGGGTAACAGAATCTCCACGAAAGGCAACCGCATTGAGAGTTTCGAGAGGGAAGGTTTCATTAATTTCTTTCCTCTCGAAGACATCTTGGTGGGGGTTTTCCAAATGGGAGAGATGATCAGCAGCAAGGTTCTCAGCTCCTTTTTTATCACGATTTATGATATCAAATTCTTGCAGGAAGAGAACCCAACGGAGTAGTCTCGGCTTTGCATCTTGTTTTGCAAAGAGGTACTTCAAAGCCGAGTGATCCATATACGCTATGCTTTTGATCAATATCAAATATGACCGGAATTTTTCAAAGGCATACAATACAGCTAATAATTCTTTTACAGTGGTGGTGTAATGACTTTGAGCCTCGGTCATTGTTTTGCTTGCATAGTGTATAGGCTGAAAGTGTTTAGATCTGCGTTGCCCTAAGACTGCCCCTATTGCATAATCACTAGCATCACACATAAGTTCAAAGGGCAAGCCCCAATCGGGGGCAACAAGAATTGGTGCCTCGGTAAGCTTTTTCTTTAAAGTTTCAAAAGCTTCTATGCACTCAGGTGAGAAGATAAAAGGAGCATCCTTCTCGAGGAGATGGGTCATAGGCCGGGCGATTTTGGAAAAATCTTGAATAAACCTACGATAGAAACCGGCATGACCCAAAAAACTCCTAATACCTTTGTAGGTAGTGAGATGAGGTAATTTTGCAATGACATCAATTTTGGCTTTATCAACCTCAATCCCATTCTTTGAAATTTTATGGCCGAGGACAATGCCCTCTTTGACCATAAAGTGATTCTTCTCCCAATATAGACATAACCTTGTGTCTTCACAACGTTTGAGCATGGTGTCTAAATGGGAGAGACATGATTGAAACAAATCCCCAATGACCAAAAATTAGTCCATAAAGATCTCCATAGTTTTCCCGATCATGTCGGAAAATATGGCCATCATACATCTTTGAAACTTTCCTGGAGCATTACATAAACCAAATGGCATACATTTATAAGCAAAAGTTCCATAGGGGCACGTGAAAGTGGTCTTTTCCTGATCTTGCGGATCAATGGGAATCTGAAAGTAACCCGAGAAACCATCGAGGAAGCAATAGTACTCATTCCCCGCTAGTCTCTCGAGCATCTGATCCATAAAGGGCAGAGGAAAATGGTCTTTGTGGGTGGCGTCATTTAACTTACGATAGTCAATGCAGACACGCCAACCCGTAACCAATCGAGTTGGAATCAACTCGTTTTCCTCGTTTGTGACAACAGTAATGCCACCCTTTTTTGGAACGCAATGTATTGGGCTAACCCAAGGACTGTCCGAGATAGGGTAAATCAATCCGGCATCAAGAAGTTTTAAAACTTCTTGTTTGATGACCTCATGAATTTGCGGATTCACCCTTCTTTGTTGTTGGACTGCTGGTTTGAAGTCATCCTCCATTAAAATCTTGTGGGTACAAAATTCAGTGGCAATGCCCTTGATGTCAGAGAGTCTCCAAGCAATTGCTTGTTTATGTGACTTCAGAACCTTTATTTGAGCAGCCTTTTCCTCAACACTTAAATCTTTAGCAATTATGACAGGTAATTTATCATCACCCTCCAGAAATGCATATTCAAGACGAGGCGGCAAATCCTTAAGTTCAACCTCAAGAAAGTCATCAGCTTTCTCAACATTTTTTACTTCCTCCTTATGAAGTGTTTGTGGTAGAACAGGAAGAGGAGAGGGATCTTCGTTTAGTAATTTCTCAAGTAAGAGAATATCCCTCTCAGGGTCAATCTCTTGGTTATCGATTCCATCGGGAATCAAATCACTTTTGAGAAAGGCCTCAATTTCTTCTAAGATGAAGTCATTTCCCTCAAATGGAGTGAGGGAAGGAGAAGAATTGGCAATGATGGGATGAGAAGATTGAGTGAGGTTTTCACTCGAAGAATCATCAATGAAACCTAGAACCTCTTGAGCGTACTCCTCAGCAGTAATATCGATGACATCTATTTGGTTACCGATTCAGAGTCATAATTGGAGGAGTACCTCGAAGCTTGATCGAGGTTGAAGGTGACAACTTCAGTTCCAAGTTCCAACATGCAATGTGATCTCTTGCTCAAATACATTGATGAGGCAAAAAATGAACCACTTTTAGGGGGTCATTTAAGCCCGGAATTAAATTTATTTGATCAAATATTGCCCTAAATCGTTCCTCTTATGATTTTAGGTACTTTGGGAGTGAAATCTGGAAAAGGAAGCAATTCAGACGTTTTTGGAGCATAAAAGTGAAGAAAACGGCAAAGACTTAATTTTCCATGCTGGAATAGTGTATAACGGCATCAAGAGGACTTTCCTGACGGCGTCAAGAGTAAAAACCATGACGACCCAGTACAAACATGAAGGCGTCACAAGTAGAGCATCAAGAGTTAAATGTGTGACGGCCTACAAAAGAGGACTACATGACGACGTCAAATGTAGATCAAGGCAGTCCGAAGATTTATTTGGCGGCGAGATGACGGCGTCACAAGTTTTTTCTTGACGCCGTCACCTCCTAATATCTATATATAGTTTTCTAATTTTCATTCATTAAGAGAGGAACTTGTGTGGATAAACCCTAGGGCCGAACCTTGTATGAATTTTACAGCTTTTCAAGGGTTTTCAACCCTTGAATCCTTACATGTGCTATTGAGATAAGTCTTCTCTTAATTCAATCAATATGTCTATGTGTTGGTTGTCTATATCTTGTGCTTGTCTTGATTTCAACATGCTAGGCTAGATTTATCTTGTGTTTGCTTAGATCTAATGAAACCTAGATGTTAATTATGTGTTGATTACTTGTTTATGGTTGTATTGGATGAATGATTTCAATGTTAGGCTTAAGAAAACTAGCAGATCTCTATTGTGTAACATGCTTGAACGTCTTAGGAAACATGAACCGATGTGTACTAGGTTTTATTGGTTGTATTTAATGCATGAGTAAATTCTAATGATCCCATGTTAGGAGCTTCTTGCAGGCTCGACATAGGAGTGAAGTAGGCACTCATAGGATTGGGGAAGTAAGTACACCACCCCATGAATGGTATTAAGGAATTCAATCCGTCATCCACGTAACTATAACAAGTAATTAATGTGTAAAAGATATCTAGGGAGTAGTGAAATCTAAGTAAACACATTTTTCCCACATATTGCTCAGAACTTTAGTTTAATATAGTTTATTTTCATTTCTAGTATTTTATTTTGATTGCATCTTTAGTATTGGGTTAGTTGACTAGCAACTAATTCCGCCCAAATCCTTCAAACCCGAGATTTTAACTTGCTTTCTTAAAAATATAAAAATACAAAAAGAATCATCCCTCATCTCTAGATCTAGTATTTAGATTTTCAAATCCTAGCGACACTATTCCTAGCTGAACGATCAATCCCCCGGTACTTGTCATTGTATCATACTACATCGATCAGGTACACTGCCTGGTGGGGGTTGTAAGCTTCTCAAGATCCCTTGAGAGGTAAAGCCTAGTGCAATTCCCACGCATCAAGTTTTTGGCGCCGCAGCCCGGGGAATAGTTATTGTCTAGGTTAGAATCTTTTTTTATTAGGTCTACTTGATAGATTCCTTTCTAGTAAGATTTTATTTTTATTTTTAGGTTCTCTTTAGTCTATCTTATTTCTTTGTTTCCATTGTTCGTAAATTATCTCGATGGATAACAATAACATTGATCGTTTGATTCCTGTTATTCGTGTTTTTCATCGTAGGATTTTCCAAATGCCCTCCCCAATCCCTTTAGTGGAAAATGAGAACCCACCTAACCTCTCACCCAACCACCACTTTGACAATAATTCTGAGTTACAGGAGTCTGATCATGATGATGACCGTAGGGCTAGTCCTTTTTACAATTCAGACTCCGACGAGGATCTTGATGATGGTGATGTGATTAATGAGGATAGGATGGAAGAGGAAGTGAACCCTCTTAGGTATGTCGACCCTAGAACAAGGATTAAGAGTGATAGTTCATTCAACATGCAATTTCCTTGTAAGATCGGATTTAGGAGCTTTAACGCCTATCTTAACTCATCTCTCCCAATGAACATAATCTCGCGTAGTGAATATAATAAAATCATGGTAGATGAATTAGAGTATAAAGGAGAAAACATTATTGCTAGGGCAATACCATTGCATGTGTTTGTAGGAAGCTTGGTTTATCTTGTTGAGTTCATGGTTATGGAGAGTCTAGGAGAATTTATTAATGATAAGTTAACCCAGGTTGTGTTTGGAAAACCCTTCAAAAGGTTGACCAACCTTGATGAAAAACTTATAGAAGGGTTAATTACATTCTCGGATGGGGAAGAAGATTTTGTCTATCAAATACCCCGCACACACCCTAGGTTCAAGGATTTTTCCATGGAGAAGTGTAGTAGGTACCCGCCCATAGAAATGCTAAGTGAGAATGATAAGAGAAAAGGGCTCAAATATACTCATGAAAAGAATAAAAGATACTATCGCGGATGTTTAGAGCTAGGAGATGATTATAAGAAAGATGAGGCGACTATTAGATGGCTCACGCTTGGTTATGTGAGCATAAGCAATACACGGTAACCCATGACCTTGAGTCTAGCTACAAGACTCGTAAATAAAGAAAAATGCTTCTTGGGAGGCAACCCATGCTTTGTGTGATTTTATTTTGTTTGTTTGTTATTTGCTTCTGTATGCATGCTTTATTTTTATTGTTGGTAGATCATGTTTCTAAACTAAATAGTGGAAATACTTTACTTTGTTGTTTTGGCCTAGTCTTAACTTCTCCCAAAGGTATTTTTGCAAAAGATAAGTGTAAGGGGAAACCCCATATATGTTTTTAAGAAACAAACCGATCATGATTCTCCACAATATTAAGTGAACATGTATATTCGTATTTATTAGAGTCAAATACTTGTATCGAGTCATAATGAAGTTTTGCAGGATTTTCCAGGAAGTAGGACCAAGTTTTTCCAGAAATTTTCCGGAAACTTAACATAAGAATTTCTGCAGGTCACTTCTGACGGTGTCATGAGTTTACTCTTGATGGCGTCACGTATAAAAATCTGGAAATTTTACCAGTTTTGTTTTTCTAACGGAGTCTTAAAGTTTTTGTTGGATTATTAAGTTTTATAATCTCCAGGAAATTTGCAAACTTCATTCCACAAGCATTATATCTTACTTTGTTTTATAGGATTTAGTAACTTATGTAGATTGCCGCCGATTTTATGCGAGGTTGCCTTGTCTGTTTTCTCAGGATTTACAGGTTATGTATGACAAGAAGATGATTATTATTCTGGAAGGGAAGCTTTGATTGTTCATTTTCTTGGAGGAAGATCTAACATGGCCACCTTATTATCTATACCGAGCGAATCAGGGGAGTATTTGATTTAATTTCTTTTTACTTTTTTACTTTTACATTCTTTACTTGAACATTGGGGACAATGTTCATCCTAAGTGTAAGGGGAGGGTAAAATGATGATACCTTACAAATACACTTTCGCTTGAGTTTGTTTGTTTAATAGTAGATGTGTAATAAAACTATGAGAAATACTTGTTAGTGCAATTTTAGCGCCAAATTTAAAATTTTTTACAACATTTAGGAGTGAAACTTTAGCCATAGCAAGCATCTCATGGATAGGAGATTGTAAGGGTATATGATGAGGCGAAAAATGAACCACTTTTAGGGGGTCATTTAAGCCCGGAATTGAATTTATTTGATCAAATATTGCCCTAAATCGTTCCTTTTGTGATTTTAGGTACTTTGGGAGTGAAATCTGGAAAAGGAATCAATTCGGATGTTTTTGGAGCATAAAGGTGAAGAAAACGGCAAAGACATAATTTTCCATGCTGGAACAGTGTATGACGGCGTCAAGAGGACTTTCCTGACGGCGTCAAGAGTAAAAACCATGACGACCCAGTACAAACATGAAGGCGTCACAAGTAGAGCGTCAAGAGTTAAATGTGTGACGGCCTACAAAAGAGGACTACATGACGGCGTCAGATGTAGATCAAGGCAGTCCGAAGATTTATTTGGCGGCGAGATGACGGCGTCACAAGTTTGTTCTTGATGCCGTCACCTCCTAATATCTATATATAGTTTTCTAATTTTCATTCATTAAGAGAAGAACTTGTGTGGAGAAACCCTAGGGCCGAACCTTGTACGAATTTTACAGCTTTTCAAGGGTTTTCAACCCTTGAATCCTTACATGTGCTATTGAGATAAGTCTTCTCTTAATTCAATCAATATGTCTATGTGTTGGTTATCTATATCTTGTGCTTGTCTTGATTTCAACATGCTAGGCTAGATTTATCTTGTGTTTGCTTAGATCTAATGAAATCTAGATGTTAATTATGTGTTGATTACTTGTTTATGGTTGTATTGGATGAATGATTTCAATGTTAGGCTTAAGAAAACTGGCAGATCTCCATTGTGTAACATGCTTGAACGTCTTAGGAAACATGAACCGATGTGTACTAGGTTTTATTGGTTGTATTTAATGCATGAGTAAATTCTAATGATCCCATGTTAGGTGCTTCTTGCAGGCTCGACCGATGTGTACTAGGTTTTATTGGTTGTATTTAATGCATGAGTAAATTCTAATGATCCCATGTTAGGAGCTTCTTGCAGGCTCGACATAGGAGTGAAGTAGGCACTTATAGGATTGGGGAAGTAAGTACGCCACCCCACGAATGGTATTAAGGAATACAATCCGTCATCCACGCAACTATAACAAGTAATTAACATGTAAAAGATATCTAGGGAGTAGTGAAATCTAAGTAAACACATTTTTCCCACATATTGCTCACAACTTTAGTTTAATGTAGTTTATTTTTATTTCTAGTATTTTATTTTGATTGCATCTTTAGTATTGGGTTAGTTGACTAGCAACTAATTCCGCCCAAATCCTTCAAACCCGAGATTTTAACTTGCTTTCTTAAAAATATAAAAATACAAAAAGAATCATCCCTCATCTCTAGATCTAGTATTTAGGTTTTCTAATCCTAGCGACACTATTCCTAGCTGAACGATCAATCCCCCGGTACTTGTCATTATACTATACTACATCGATCAGGTACACTGCCTGGTGGGGGTTGTAAGCTTCTCAAGATCCCTTGAGAGGTAAAGCCTGGTGCAATTCCCATGCATCATACATCGATGAGAGCACGCCCAGTTCTAAGGAATCCCCTTCCAAGAATTAGAGGGACCCTTGAATCGGCATCAAAGTCAACAATCACAAAGTCTGCCAGAAAATGGAACTTTCCCACTTTAACGAACACATCCTCGGCAATGCCAAGAGGACGTGATATTGAACGATCGGCAAGCTCTAAAGTCATGCACGTGGGAGTAAGTTCGGAAAGAGAGAGTTTCTTCCACACAGAATATGGCATGAGGTTAATGCTAGCACCAAGATCGGCCAAGGCAAAGCATTCAACCATCCCCGGAAAAATAGATGGAATGAGAAATTTTTCGAGATCTACAAGCTTCTCGGGAAGCTTTTTCAAAAGAACTACTGAGCAGTTCTCATTTAGAGGAGTTCTTGCCATCTTAAAGAGTTTTTCCTTATTACTTAACAGATTCTTGATTGTTGATGCGAATTTAGGCATCAAGATTATAGCATCCGCGAAGCTAATGTCAAAATGCAAATCTTGAAAGATTTAGGAAAATTTATCCATTTGGTGACTAGCCTTTTCGCGGAGCTTTTGTTCATTCAAGCGTGATAGGTAAGGAATAGAAGTTTTGGATTTAGGGTCCTCAACTGGAGTCTCAGGAGGATAAAAGACAACTCCAGGTTTTGGCATGGTTTCTGGGACAACCTGAGGGTGGACATGTGTGGTACTTCGTGGACCATTAGATTGCACCTTGTCCTTTGTCACCTCAAGTTCACGTTCCACTACCTTTGGAGGAGAGGAAGAAGAGGTAGTAGGAATCGCGGGTTCCTTATATGAACCACTACGAGTTGTGATCGCTTTTTCATCGCCCCTCGGATTAGCGATCGCGTTTCTAGGTAAAGTAGTACCTGAGCCCGAGGGTCGATCATTTAAAGACTTCTTGATGTCAGAAATATGGCTGACCAACAACTTGTTTAATTCTTCTTGGGACTTCATGAATTGTTTTAACAACTCGTCAGATGAAGGCCCAGTTGGAACAATGGCTTGATTGTTAGGAACATTTGGAGCACGATTGTTTTGGGTGGGACCTTGATTTTAGAAATTTCCGTGAGTTTGATGTTGGAAATTCCTTTGATTCTGGTTGTTATTTTCTTGAAAGTACCCTTGGTTGAGGTTACCCTAACCTTGGTTTCGATTAAAGTTTCCTTGATTTTTGAAACCTTGGTTTTGGAAACCTTGGTTTTGACTTTGAAAACCGTGACCCTGATTGAAATTACCTTGGTTTTGATAACCTTGGTTCATTCTATTTTGATTCTGGTTACGGTTTTGGACATTTTGGTTTTGATTAAAACCAGGTGGTCCAAGGTACTGATTAGGACGATAGTTCGGGTCCATAGGAGGGCGGTATTGATTGCCTCGTTGATTTGAAGACCCGGCTATAGCATGAGCTTCATATGGGGAACCATCAGTAGCTGTGCAATTATAGTAGGCATGCGGCCCACCACAAGTCACACAGACTTCCACTTTTTTAACCTCAGTAGGTGGAGGATGTTGTGGAAAGGAAATTTTTTTCTGTTGGGCGAGAACCAAAGCTTGAATAGCTTCAGTGAGCTTGTCAATCTTAGCATCCGTGCTAGAATGACTCACAGAAGATGAAGTGGAAGGACCCGCATTGATTTGAGAAACAACCGGCTTGCTTCGTGTAGAGCGGACCTTGGACTTATTTTCTATGATTTGCAAAGCTTCTTTGGTGGTTCTACTCAAGAAATTACCTCCCGCGGAGGCATTGAGTGAATCCTGATCAGCTTGGCTCACGCCATTGTAGAGGTATCGAGTTGCATCAACTCTGAGAAACCATGATGTGGACACTTGCGAAGTAATTCTTTGAAACGATCCCACGATTCACTAAATGATTCATCATATTTCTGAGTGAACTTGGTGATTTCGTTCTTAAGACTCGTGGTCTTTGAAGGTGGGAATAATTCATTCACAAATTTTTTGACAAGATCTTCCCATGTCTCAATTGAGCGAGGGGGTTGTTTCTCAAGCCAAATCCGGGCTTGACCTTCTAGGGAGAATGGGAAGTGAAGAAGCTTGATTGCTTCATAGGGGACATTTTTGTATTTGATGGTTGACGTGATTTTATTGAACCATCAATGTGAGCATGAGGATCGTCCCTCTCAAAACCGTAGAATTGACTTGAGGTTACAAGATTGAGTATCCCGGTTTTGAGCTCAAAACTATCAGCCACGATGGCTGGAACAACAATGGCATCTCCGTAACCCTCGATGGGTGCTTGGAGAAGCTCACATATGGGGCGGTCTTCCGCCATGGTGACAGCTGAAGTAGAAACAGTACGGATCTCAGATCCGACTGTTGGTGCTGAACGTCTACGAGGTCTTCTAGGTTTCTTTACAAGCTCACGAAATGGGCTCGTGGACCTAGAAGAACGAGTGCGCATGCACCAAGGATAAAAACCAATCAAAACAAAATCGAGACAAATGAACAGTGAACTTAAACCAATAATCACAAATTAATGGCTTCTTTAAAAAAGGTACACCACTCACAAGGATACAAAGGCAAGTTTTAATCTTTTGTTTAGGAACTTAGTATGTTCACACCCCCAGTTGGTAAGTGTTCTGCCTTGGTTTGCGACGGTTTATTTTTATGTAATTATTATTCACAAGAAAGAGACGAATGATTTTGGGTTTTTGTGTATGGGTTAAAAACTTTTGAACAATATTTTTGGTATCGTTTCGTTTACCAAAATCGTATCTCTTTAAGAATCACCTTAAAAGAAAAGCGATATAGAAAACGTAACGATCTGTTTTGTTTGTTTTTTTTTTTTTTTTTTTTTGTTTTTTGTTTTTTTTTTTTTTTTTTTTTTTTTGTGTTGTTAACACTTTAGGAAAAGTGTTAATAATGTTTTTGTTTTATGATTAAGATTTACAAAAGGTGGTGGTTTTCATACAGTGATGAATGAAAAACTACTAATCTCTAAGAAACGTTTTAAATACGCAGCTACCTCCCCGGCAGCGGCGCCAAATTTTATTGGTCCTCAACGGTCAACTAAGTTTACCAATGTGAGTGGTCAACCAAGTAAAACGTCTCAGACCAACTAACCAAGGAGTACAGTGTATTCCCGGGTCGTTATGTCCTAGCGAGGTGAGCAATTGTATTTGAAAACATTTTAAGTGATCGGGTGATTTAACAGGAGGTTCAGGAATTTGATTATTATGATTACACTACAAGATTATGATTGAAAATAACTTAGAAACACTATTTTAACAATTACTGATGATCAGATAACCTAAAAACGTAAGTGAAACCTAGAAACGCGCGTTTGAATTTAAATTAAACGCGAACGCGCAAAATAAAAAGTGAAACGTGAGCAAATAAAGTCCTACGAATGTTAAAATTATATTTTTACAATCCTAATGACATAAGAAAATTTTTAGAAAATTAAAATTATTTTTACAACTATTTAATTAATTACTATTAATTAATTACTAATTATTAATTAACTAAATTATACTAATTTATAATTAATTATGAAAATTAACTAGAAAAATGAAAATTAAATTTAGAAAAATCTAAAATATTATAAAACTAATTTTAAAACAGAAAACCTATTTTTTCTACTTTTTAATTATTTATTATTAATTAAAACTAATTATTTAATTAATTTAAACTAAATTAAATTTTAAGAAGTACTAAATGACAAAAGAAAAATCTGAAAAAATTACTAAAATTATTTTAACCTATAAGGAACCTGAGAAAAATATAAAAATGAAAAGTGCTTATAAATAAGCAGAAAAATAAGCCAAAGAGCTTAAATAGAAGCTATCACTTTTCTTAATTTTGGTTTTTCTTGATTTTTTTTCTTTTACACAACTATTTTACTACTCAAAATAACCAACTTTTGTAAAGGTACTTTGACAGAAGCTCAGAAATAAGCACTTTGGGTGACAAAGTGCTTAACAGATTAGCAACTAGCTTATTAGGACTTGTGAATTTTGCAAAAGCTGTAGTTAAGCTACTCTAAGGAGAAATAAGTTAAGACAGAAAGATAGGAACTAGAAATAAAGCAAGAGAGTCCAACCAAGCACAGAAATAAGCTGCAACTTAACAAATAAGCAATAGGAAGACGCCCAGGCCAATGCAGGGCCTTAAACAAGGCTTTTGGACCTTTGTGGGGTCCACAGAGGTGAGTGGCAGGCCAAGATAATTGTTATCACTTAAAGTTGACCTAGTAAACTCTAGAATAAGCTAATAAGCTGAGCTTATGGCTTAATACTAGACAACTTGTGGACCTTTGAACTTGGGTCACAAACTGAGAGCTCAGTTCTGGATCAGAGCACAGGACACAATAAAGGGTCCAATAAATCTAATGCACAATAATCCAAGGTCCAAGTTAATACTAGGCAATGAAACTAAAGCTGGTAAGCTCTCAAAAAGCCAAAGGGTTGGCTGTGGGACCCACTGAATAAGCCAGAGTGAACCCAAGAAATTGGGTCAATTCTTGTGGTGTAGGGGAGGTGCCTCTCCCTGCAGCTAACTTCCAGCTCTTGCACAAGCTAGGAAAAAATTCCTAAAAATGAAATAAGTTGTGATTCACTTAGTTTAGGTGGTATACTATAAGCACAAGGAGTTTCAAATCCTAAATCAACCTACAAAAATCATAAAAAAAATCCCCCAAGAAATGAAATTCTACTTACTTGTGTGATTTTGACTTTTCCAATTTTGTTCCTCAGTTGACTTTTGTGAAGTTTAATCTTGATTTAATGACTAAAAATGAAGTATTAAGCTAAAATCACACTGAATTAACCTATAATGACTAATTAGGAATGGATTTGATGAGATTATGCTTTCAAATTCCTAACAGTGCACCAATAGATTGAATTAAACACTAACTTTGACTTTAACTAAAAGATTCCAGTGTATTGTGACTTAAAACAACTAATTGCGCCTAATGTGAGATATCACCACAGAAATCAGCAGCAAAAACTACCAAGAGCACATGTGACCCTCTTATTCCTAACACCCCTAAAAGGCATGTCTGTTTTGAGTTTTCAAAGAGGATGAAGGTTTTAAGCCATAACACTAGGTATTGTTAACATTTACTGATCCAATAAGCTATTTTAAGTTCAAACACTTCATGTTTAACAACAAAATCAAGAAGAACAATGTAATACAATTTGACAATGAAAAGACAGTTAGGTTCAAAAACTCACAAAACTATTGCTAATACACTAAACTACCTCTAATATGCTAATATCATCTTAAATACTAGATTATGACTAAGCTTCATTCTAGCTAGTTGATGACTTATCATGTCAGTCATTAAGATACAACATGTATCTAGGATTACAACTCACTTGGAGTGTTCAATTTGATGACTACAACAAAGATATTTTCTTGTATATGAGTCAGTAGAATAAGTTGTACTTATCTACACAGCTGTCGTATGAGTCATAGTAGCATCAGCAGAATCCATCAGCAGAAACACCTTCAGTAGAAAACGTTCTTCAACAGAATCCATCAGTGGAAACGTGCTTTGTGCTTTATCAGCAGAAACATACTTGATTTATTTCCTTAAACCTTTATGCTGATTCTTCTGATTATTTAATTCCCAACAATCCTCCCCTAAATATGTGAATTACATTCAAACATGTTTTTCTGAATTAAATGAGGACTTTGTGAAGATCTTTCAAACACTTCATTGTCAGACTATGATCTAAACTTTCTTCTCTTTTGAGTGATTGAATGTCTTTCTCTGTAACTCATCTGCTTTCTTTTCTTTGCTCCAATCTTGGACTAAAAGATGGTGCAATATTCAACTTGAAGAATTATAAGAGACAATGATGCTGTGTATCTTAGATGCTTGTTCCAAGAAGTAGAAATCATCTTTCAGCATGTCTTTGGAAGTGATGAACAAACGTAGTGAACTGAAATTGAAACCTTTCATCTCTTGATCTAGATAGAACTTTCTCCTATCAGCTTTGTTCTTGTTCTTTATTAGTAGAAACCATGTCATCATCTTGTATGCTCTTATCTTTTCCTTCTTTTTCTTTGGTTAATCTTCCTTTAAAGGGCTTTTGTAACCTCCCCTGAGATTTATTTCTCTCCTGAGCAATTTCCTCCCCTGTTTGGAAGATCTCTCACAATCATATCATATCACCATCATCTGATCTAGTAGTTTCCATGTTTTCAGACAATTTGTACATGAAGCCATCAATTCCTTAAGAGTTTAAATGCTGCCCTCATCACTTTTAGGTGTGTAACCTCCTACGAGTGGTGAATCACAGAGCATTGACTCATAATCCATCATTAGATGATTTTCTGAGTCTCTTTGAAAATCCTTTTTAAGAAATATTTGATTTAGCAGTATGAACATGATTTTATGATTAAAAATCATACTGCATCTAACCATTTTGAAGGGATTAAGTGTGGTAACTAACACTTAATCAAAATTTCGGTTTAAAGCAACCTCTGGTTGTGTGAGAACCAATGTTTTCAGTTATAAATAACTGCCTGTGTACAGATAAACCTATTCAAAAGGCTTTCTTTACAGGGTTTCCAGCTCGTGGCATTTGTTACCTCTAACACAAGTGTTAGATTCACTGTTGCTCGCTGTTCTTTCTATCAGATATCCGTAGATTAGTCACATTATACTTGAGAGTATAAAATGATAGAAAGTGAGTTGTATCAGTTAATAACTGATCAACTAATTTATCAATTCAATGTGAAACATCATAATCAGGTTCCAAGAAAGAAGTTTTAAGGAGTTTTGAAATCCCAAACTCTTTCTATCATGAATCTATTATATCAGCAGCAATGATCAGCATTCAGCAGCAATGATCAGAAATTTGTTGCTTACAGATTTCACTTGAAATAGCCTTTGAGCTCAAACATTCATACCTGAAATTGTTAGTCTAAAACCAGAAGAACAAAGGACAAATACTTGTCTTGAATTAGAATTATGAATAGGACTAACTGTATGAATAACTTTTAATTGGTAATAGTAGTTTTAGATTACAAAGTTAGATGCATTAACAAAATCTATATACAAGAACACATTATATTGAAAATTTTTGAAGATTAAGCATTCCAATACCTGCTACCAAGTACTGAAATCTACCAACATCAAAAGATTTTGTAAGAAGATTTGCAAAGTTTTGTTCTGAAGCAATTTTCATTACTTGAATTAACCATTTTTCATTGCAATCTCTAATAAAATGATGTCTAATTTCAATGTGTTTTGTTTAGAATGTTGCACTGGATTTTTAATAATGCAAATTGTACTACTATTATCAATATGAATAATGGTATGTAAGAAATTGTACCCATAATCAAGAAGTTGGTTTTGAAGCCATAGAACTTGCCCACAACAATTTGCAGCAGCTACATATTCAGCTTCAGTTGTTGAAGTAGCCACCATTGTCTGCTTCTTACACTGCCATGAGATAAGTCTACATCCAAGGAATTGACATCCTCCAGTTGTTGACTTTCTGTCCAAGCTAGCACCAGCATAATCACTATCTGAGTATTCTACCAAGTCAAAATATGACTCTATAGAATACCATAGACCCAACCTAGGTTGACCCTTGAGATATCCAAAAATTCTCTTGACTGCTGTTAAATGAGAAACCTTAAGAGTTACTTGATATCTTGCACAAGCACAAACAGAGAACATGATATCAGGTCTTGATGATGTGAGATACATCAAAGAACCTATCATAGATCTGTATATGTGTGCATCCACATTAGTTCCTTCTACATCTTTAAGAAGTGTCTTCTCAGGATCAATTGGTGTGCTTGCTGTTTTGGAATCAGCAAATTTAAACTTTCTAAGAATCTCTGCAACATATTTGTCTTGACTAATAAAGATTCCTTCTCTTGATTGTTTAACCTGCAGACCCAAAAAGAATGTAAGTTCCCCCATGGAACTCATCTGAAACTTATTGTGCATAAGCTTCTCAAACTCCAAACACATCTCCTTCCTTGTAGATCCAAAGATGATATCATCCACATACACTTGAACTAGCTAAAGATCCTTCTTATGCTTCTTGGTGAAAAGTGTCTGATCTATCTTGCCTCTTTGAAATCCATTTGAAATTAAGTAGGAAGCCAGTGTTTCATACCAAGCTCTTGGTGCCTGATGTAGGCCATATAGAGCTTTAACAACCTTGTACACTTTGTTTGGATGGTCAGGATCAACAAAACCAGGAGGTTGTGAGACATACACCTCCTCTTAAATAGTACCATATAATAAAGCACTCTTGACAACCATTTGATAAATTGTGAATCCCATAAATGAAGCATAAGCCAAAAAGAGTCTAATGGCTTCAATCCTTGCTACTGGAGCAAAAACTTCTTCATAGTCTATCCCTTCTTCTTGTGTGTACCCTTGAGATACTAATCTAGCTTTATTTCTTATCACTATGCCCCTTTTATCCCTTTTATTCCTAAAAACCCATCTAGTGCCAATTACCCTTACACCACTTGGTAAATCAACTAGCACCCAAACCTTTTGAATCTTAAACTGAAGAAGCTCCTCTTGCAAAGCCTCCAACCAGCTTGAATTCTCTAGAGCTTTATGGATATTCTTTGGTTCATCTTGTGAGAGAAAACATACAAATAAGCAAGAGTTTGAAAACTCATGCTGTTTTGAAGCATAAAGGGCATCAAGAAGCCCTTGTTGATCTGAAGACATCAATTGTTGTCTTGTCTTCACTCCTTATTGTACATCTCCAATTACATTGTCCATGGAGTGGACTTTGTGAATCCTTGAATGTGGAGTAGAAAGAACTTGATAATCAGGCGGAAGGTTGTTGAAATCCACCTCATCTACTGAGAGATTTGCTTGTGTTTCTTCTGATGGTCCATCAGCAGAAACATTTTGCTCATCAGCGGGAACGATTTGCTTATCAGCAGAAATAGCAGTGTTACTTCTGACTTGAAACTCTTGTTCCTTAGCTCTTTCTTTCTTGTATTCATCTTCAACATCTTCTTTAGAATTACCAGAAGAAGATTCACTATTTATTGAAGTTGAATCCACACCTGTATTTTTCCATATTGGCATTATCACATAATCTTGATTTGCCTCATTCTCTAATCCTTCTCCATTTGTTGCATCAGCAGTTTATGAACCTGGAAATTCATTAGTTTCTGCAACAAAAGGCACATAATTCATTGATTTGGATAGAGATTCAAGATCAAATAGCCATTTGGGACCTTAACCTTCTACATTGGTTTTATTTT